>CM061133.1:271564606-272859606 GCA_030789695.1 Scilla litardierei | reverse complement strand
TTGATGTTAGATACGAGGGGAAGCCACCCCGGTGCACCAACTGCAAGTGTTTTGGGCATTTGGTTCTTCAGTGCACATCAAAGTCGGGGACGGCAGGAGCGGGCAAGGGCGAGAAGAACATGGCTAGTAATGACGGTGCGGGGTCCCTGAACGAGATGCCGAGGGATCAGCCTGCTCAGGATAATGACAATCACATTGTAAGTCCTGCTTTCCCCAGTCGGACTTCCTCTTCTTTATATTCGGGTGGGAGGGAGAACTCTCTTTCTGAATGTGAGGTGATGGCTGGTCGGGAAGGAGGTGTTTGTACCGCTCCTGTGTTGGGCGAGGTTGCGGAGAGTGGGCTTGTTTTGTTAGAGAACTTTGAATATGTTGGCGCCCCTGTGTTGGGTGAGGGTTCGGGGAGTGGCCCTGTTTTGCCGGAGAATTGTAACTATGGAAATGTTGGCAGGGGTAGTGTGACGTGTATAGGGGCTGAGGGTCATTACCCTGAATGTAACAAGGCGGATTGTATAGGGGAGCGAAGAGCTGATTGTAACGGGATTGGGGGACTTTGTCTCACGAGGGGAGAAGATGGATGTAATGAGATGGCTAAGGCCACTTACGATGTGATCTGTAATAGGGGCGTAGGGGATAAGAGCAAGCAACACCAGGAGGACCTCTATCCATCAGCTGGCATCGGGGATGTGCAAATGACCGCTGCTAAGGGGAGGGTTTTTGTATATACAAAGGAGATCCAGGAAGCTGGACTGTACAGACAGAATATGGTGCTAGCTGCGACTAGCGATAGCGGGGCGTGCGAAGGCACATGTAGTAGCACAGAATTTGTACAGCTGATCAATAATGATATCGGGGGGGCGGGTCTGGGATCTGCTTGGGGACAGGCTCGGACCTCTCGCTGAGCCTGCAGCACTCAACGCCTACCTCAAAAGCTAGCATCAGGCCCCCTAGCAACACTAAAATTGGCAATTCTTCTAGCGCCTTAGGTGGGCCACGTATGGGGGGATCTCTCCTTAAGATTGGGGATCAAATAGATTCTGAAATCGAGCCTGCTGAATTGACTGTTACCAATGAGGCTTGGCTCATTGAGCAAGAGCTCTTAAAGCAAAGCAGTAAAGGCGGTAAGGGTAAAAAGAAACAAGTCCACAGCAAGGGGGTTGGGGTCTCAACTAAGGGTACTCGTAAGAGCTCACGGATCAATAGGGAGGATGAGAACCTCCCGCCTTCCAACTCTGATCAATGACCCTTCTTATCTGGAACACTAGGGGGCTAAACAGTATCGCTAGGCGTCGTGATCTCAAGGATCGATTGCAGAAATATACGCCTTCGCTTGTTGGGCTCATCGAAACTAAGGTCACAGTAAATAATATCCTTAGAATTACTAAGTGCTTCCCTAAGAAATGGTTATCTGTCACCAACCATAGCGTACATCGGAATGGTCGCATTATTAGTATGTATGACCCTGACATCTGGCAGTGTGGGATTGAAGATATGAAGGCTCAACACATTTCCCTAAGATGTAGCAACGTTGCTGGGTTTGTTATGATTGTCACTATTGTCTATGCCTCCAATTCCTACCAAGAGCGTAGAATTCTTTGGGATGATATTACCTCTAGTGCTAATAAATTCAATAATACCCCTTGGATCATTGGGGGTGATTTTAATTGCGTCAGATATGCAATAAATAAGGTTGGTGGTAGATCGGTCAAGGGGACTATGGTTGACGAGTTCAATGATTGTATCAATGCTAGTGCTCTCATTGGCCTCAAGACTGTTGGTAACATCTTGAGCTGGAATAATCGTAATATTGGGCAACGTCGTATCTCTGCCACTCTTGATTGGTCCTTCTGCAATAGTAATTGGATCAACACTCTTACTTCATCCTACTGTGAATATGTTGATAGTGGTTCCAGTGATCACGCCACTCTAATTATCCGTACTCATCAGCCTGGGGGTACCGATCCTAAGCCTTTCAAATTCTTCAATGCCTGGCAGCGCTGCCCTGAGTACCCAAGTGTGGTTAAGGAGCACTGGTATATTAGGGTTAATGGATGCCCTATGATACAGCTGGTTGCCAAACTTAAAAACCTGAAAAAGGGTCTCAAGATTTTGGGTGCGGGTCTTAGAGAGACCAATGATGTGACTAAATTACGATCTGAGCTTGCTGCTATTCAGACTGACCCTAAGCTTAGCAATTGTGTTGAGTTACAAAGAAGGGAGCGCATATTAATCAATCAGCTTGCTGAAGCTATTGACATTGATGAGTCCAATCTTAGGCAGAAGAGCAGGCAAGATTGGCTTAGCCTTGGGGATCGCAACTCCCGTTTTTTCTATACTGCTATGAGAGCCAGGCAGAGTCGCAACAATCTCAGTCACCTCATTGGCCCTGATGGTACTAGAAATAACTCTTTAGAAAATTTGAAAATCAAAGCCCCTGAATTTTATTCCAAGCTTTATAATCAAAATGATTACTGGAGAGTTTTCCCTCGCCTTACTACTAAAAGAATCCTTACCAATACGGCTGCTGATTGGGTAGAGAGGCCGGTTTTAGCTGAGGAGGTTAAAAATGCTGTTTTCCAGATTGGGGTTGATAAGGCCCCGGGCCCTGATGGTTTCAATGGTTTCTTTTATCAGAATTCTTGGGACATTATTGGGACTGATGTCACCACTGCTATTCTTAATTTCTTTAAGACTGGGAAGCTGTATCGTCAAGTCAACCATACCTTTCTTACCCTTGTTCCCAAGAATGCCAACGCTACCGAACTTGGTGATTATAGACCCATCGCCTGTTGCAATGTCTTGTATAAAATTATCAGCAAAATCCTTTGCAACCGTCTGAAGAAAGCTGTTATTGAGCTTATATCCCCTAATCAAGCTGCTTTTTTGCATGACCGATTACTTGCCGATTGTGCCTTGCTTGCACATGAACATATCAGGGACTTCAATAGTCCTATGGGTAGCAGGGCCTGCCTAAAGCTTGATTTAAAGAAAGCTTTTGATAGCGTTAACAGAGAATTTGTTTACTTCATGCTCCATCAAATGGGCTTTAAGCGCAAATTCATTAGCTGGCTGTGTGAGTGCATATCCACCCCCTCCTTTTCTGTCATGATTAATGGCTCTCCCTATGGCATGTTTCAATCTAATAGGGGGCTGCGACAGGGGGATCCCCTCTCCCCTTACCTATTTGTGATTGTCATGGAAGCTTTCTCCTTGCTTATGGCTAAGGCTAACGCTGAGTGCAGTATCAGGCCTATGAAAAGAGTTGGTGCCATCACCCACCTGCTTTTTGCTGATGATTTGCTGGTATTCTGTCGTGCAAATGTGGCTTCTTTTAAAGGTTTGAGAGATCTCCTCACTACCTTCAATTATTTTTCTGGGCTTGAGGTTAACTGGAGTAAAAGTTCTGGTATCTTCAGTAAGGGGGTTAGGGGGGCCAGTGATCTTGCAGAAATCTTGGGCATTAAAAGGGTGCAATCTCTTTCTACTTACCTGGGTCTCCCGCTCTCTGCCAAATACCCAAAAGCTCCCATGTACAGCCGGTTGATTGACAGGTGCAAAAGCAGGCTGCAGGGGTGGTCATCATCCCTGTTATCCATTGCTGGCCGTATTGAATTAGTTAAAACTGTTATCTATGGGATGGTGGTGTTCTGGATGCAGGCTTTCCGCATACCCAAATCCGTTCTGCGCTCTCTCACAGCTATATGCAGGAACTTTATATGGGGGAAAAATCACCTCTGGGCTTGGGATGATATTTGTTCCCCTAAGCAAGAAGGAGGGGTGGGGCTTAGAAGTTTTGCTGAGTTAAACAATGCATATGGGGTCAAATTGTCTTGGCGTATGCTTACACATGGTGGGATCTGGGCCTCCTATATGAGGAATCGCTATTTGGGTAACGCTGGCCTTTTTCTTGCTAAGGCACATCCTATGCAATCTGGTTCTTGGAAATTCATTTTGCACTGTCGGGAGTTCACTAAGAAGCTTACAAAGCGTATTGTTAAAGATGGATCTTCCACTCTCTTCTGGCTTGATAATTGGCTTCCTTGTGGCCCTCTTAATGATGCTTATGTTGTCCCTGCTGGGGAGGAAGGGTTTATGGTTAGGGATTACTGGACTGATATGGGTTGGGTTAACTCCAGCTCTCTTACTGATGTGCGACATTTGATTCTAAATATAACACTATCAGTTGGTGATGACTGCTGGACCTGGGTCTCCAAGTCCCCCTCTTTGCGGGATATCTGGTCTGGGACTAGAGCTCTAAAGCCATTGTTTCCTTTCTACAAGGTTGTCTGGTTTCAGGGGCACATCCCCAAGATGGCTATTTCGTTACTGCGAGCTTTTCATGGGAAGCTTCTCACCCGTGATAAGCTCGTGAAATGGGGAGTGCCTACTTCACCCTATTGTGTTCTTTGTTCTGATAATATTCATGAAACTATAGACCATATATTCTTTGAGTGCAGCTTTTCTAACTACCTCCTTTGCAGGAGTTTTTTAAAAATGGGGTGCACTGTTCCTCTACCGTCCACATTAGCAGGTATAGGGAATTTGATTCTCTCTCACTCCCATGCAAAGGACAACTGGGGTAGATTGGCCAAAACTGTTCTTGCTGTTATGACCTGGCACATTTGGAGGGAGCGTAACAGGAGAATCTTTGAGGGTAATAATCAGAGACAGACGGCTCTTTTTGAGGATATTGCTGAGGATGTTAGAGTTGCCATGAGACAGGTGGACTGGGAGCTTCATGGTGGCGTGAATTCCCCCCCTTCTAATTGGGGGTTGATCCCTTAGGTGGTGGTTATTGTATTTTTTTCTCTGCTCTTGGCTCTTGGGATAGCGGAAGGTGGTTGTTAAGGGTGGGGTGATGGCGCCTGTGCCTCACTCCGACTTGCAATCATCCTTCCTCCTCCCTTCAGTCCTGTACATTTTCCATAGTATCAATAAAGTACAAAGCATATTCTCCAAAAAAAATATATATATATATGGTGAAGTGTTCCTAGGGTGACTCCTTAGATTAAATCTAAGGAGTCGGCCCCATTTTCTCCCATCTCCCACAATTTTTTTTGAATTTTTTTTTCATAGCATTGTTGGGCACATCATGGATGATCAACATAACAAAAATCAAGTCATTCCAATACTTTAAAAGCCCCCATCTATCCCTTGCAACTTCAACGGTCTGAAAACGTGCTGAAAAACACATAAAGTTGCAAGGGGTAGATGGGGGCTCTAAAAGTATTAGAATGACTTGATTTTTGGTATGTTGATCATCCATGAGATGAACAACAATCCCAAGAAAAAAAATTTCAAAAAAAATTGTGGGAGATGGGAGAAAATGGGGGCGACTCCTTAGATTTAATCTAAGGAGTCACCCTAGGAACACTTTACCCATATATATATATATATATATATATATATATATATATATATATATATATATATATATATATATATATATATATATATATATATATATATCTATCTATCTATCTATCTATCTATCTATATGAGGAGGGATCAAATGACCCCCAAAAATAACCCCCTATCAAAAATCCCATGCCCCCCATTTTTTCGGAAGATTCGAACCGTTCATCTTGATCTCCACCCTCTAAATACTTGACCCACCAATTTCCAACCCGGTCCCATGTGTTTTACCCGTTCATCCATCCGACCCAAATTTAACGGTTTCGCATGAACAGAACTTTTGCGAATGGTTGATGAACGGGCAAAACAAATGGGATCGGGTTGAAAATTGGTGGGTCGGGTATTTAGAGGGTGGAGATCAAGATGAACAGTTCGGATCTTCCAAAAAAATGGGGGGCATAGGATTTTTGATAGGGCTTATTTTTGGGGGTCATTTGATCCCTCCTCATATATATATATATATATATATATATATATATATATATATATATATATATATATATATATATATATATATATATATAGGGCAATCTTCGGGTGCGAAAAATCCCGTGCGAAAGCCGTGCGAAAACTTTTTTTTTATTTTTTTGAAATTTTTTTTTTCAAAAATTCTTTTTTTGATGTTTAATCCATACAATTATATACCCCAGGGAAAATAATGGGTGAACCCGTTGGGCATTAGAGCACCCATCCACCCGTTACAAATTTAACGGTCTCAAAACGTGCGAATTTGATGAAATGGCTTGATCGAAGGCCAAATGACATTATTTCTCAACCATTATTTTTTGAGGGGGGTATAACAACATATAATGAGGGTGGAAAAAAGAATTTTTGAAAAACAAAATTTCAAAAAAAAGATAAAAACATTTTCGCACGGTGCGAAATGTTCTCATTTGAAAATTTTCCTATATATATATATATATATATATATATATATATATATATATATATATATATATATATATATATATATATATATATATATATATCGGGATTTTATTTAGTAATGTACACAAATTTACATCACAAGAGCATATAGGCGAGGGGTGTCAATAGAGGGAGGAGAGGGCACAAGCGCCGTCACCCCCTACTAGTGATTCCCCAACCTACAAAGAAACTATACAATGATCATGCGCAAACAAAAATGAAAAATGAAGGTCAAAATTCAACCCATGTCTCTGAAACCCCAATTAGCAAAAGCCTCATTCTCCTCGAAGTCAGCTGGGTCTTGGTCTCTCATGGCTAGTCTGATATCCGCTGCAATCTCCTCGAATAGGATGGTTTTGCATGTCTTTTTGTTCTCAAATATTCTCATGTTCCTTTCCCGCCAAATATGCCAAACCATAGCAACAATGGTGGTTTTTGCTAATAAGCTGAAGACATTCTTTTTGACAAAGTGAGCTAGGTAGTATTTTCCCACTTCAACAAGGTTTGGTTCTATCTAATTTTTGACAATCAACCTGTAACGCCCTACTTCCCAAAGACACCGGAAGCGAGAACGTTACGCGGTCCGCTTGAACTGGAGCGGTGAAGCTCGAGTCCAACAAGCGTCTGTGATAAAAACACAGGGCAGGTTCTTGCATTTGCATTTCAGAAAAATCAGAAAAAACATTTCATTAAATTAAAAAGGGCACTTCCAGAATTGTTCGTACAAGAAATAAGACAACTGGGCCTCAGCATGGCCAAAAAGAAAACTACAACAAAACACTAATCCTACTACAAGGTACTAAAGCTAAAACTCAAAGCAGTGACGGAAAAGGGGCTGTAGTCTTCCGCAGAAAACGGCTCGGCGTCTACAGCGAACTCTGGCTCTCTAAGTCAGGCGTCACGTATGGATCCTCCGGGTACTCAAGCTCAGAATCTGACATACATCCAAAAACATGAATGTATGTCAGCTAGGGGTCTGCTAGAAAGAGTTAGCAACCCAAGACAAGATATACGACATATATGAATTTAAGAAGCATTAAATATTTTAAAGAAAAGACTGCAGCAATTGAACATCAACGATATATCAAAACGGAGAAAAACATCCCTAACATGCAGTTCTAAACAGTTGCAAGATTAAAGTAAAGATTTTCTCTGAGTTCATTAGCATATCAATTTTCATGAGACCAAGTTAGCGTTGCAAGTTTCATGTCAAGAGTTCACAACTAATCTAGGGTTCTCGCCTTTAGGTCGTGATGAGTAGATCGTTCCTCTCACGGGGGTTTACCGTGATTGACGCCAACCCACCGCATGCAGGTGGTGCTCTTGAGGAGAGTACCCTTCATACGCCCAGTGGCCGCTCAACCCTAACCCTACCCAATTTTGTGCTGGAACACGAGCCAGCCTAGTCGACTCACACGACATCACGAATTCAAGATTCCGCCTTCGAGGCGCACGATTTTCACGATGTCACTATTTGTTAGATATGTCAAGACACATGGAAATTTAATGTTATCAACAGTACTACATTATTGTGACAGTTCTACACAGCGGAAGTGGGTTGAACAATTTTTATAGCAATCTCAAAATAATGACGAACACGTGCTTTTATTAGTCTTGCTACAGAAAATATCTTTTTCTCCTATTTGTTTAAAATTAAGGTATATCGCATGATATACCATTGGATCACAAATTTTGTCCTGATCGTCATGGTGTCATTTTCTCACGTCATTTCACGTCTAATTTTTAAGTTATTCAACAATACGTGAAAGCGGTGTAAAAGTGCCGAAACTTCAAAAATTCGTATCAATTCGTACACTTGCCTGATTTTGACTTTCTTGGTGTCGTTGGAAACATCTCAACGAGTGCTATGTACGGAGAAGACGGTTCGCTGGTTTGACAAAACGTAAAATCAGAATAAGCATTTTTCAATCAAAAAAGAGTTCCTACGATGTCTAATCTTCAGTTTTATTAAGTTCTCTATATTACGGTGTGGGTTATGAGTTGTTTAGGGGTAGATATACTAACCGGAAGTGCAGAGGAGGATTGGAATGCAACGATGGGCAGCGGCGGCGCGTACGGCTCTGAAACAGCGACGTTTGAGTCTTGGGGAGGAGGAAGAGCGGCTGTATGCAACCCCCGAGCGTGTGGAGCTGCGTCCTTAGGTCCACACGGCGGTCAGTGACAGGGAGAGGCCACGCGTGATGCTGAAAATGTTGAAGAGAGGAGGAGAAAAATGCTTGGCTTTACGTATGAGGAGAGAGGAACAGCAGCTCCTGGTGCGACGGTGAAGGGATATTGGGCACGGCTGTGAAAGGAGGAGGTGGTCGCTGCGCTTGGGCGGCTACTGAAGGGGACGCCGGCGTCGCGAGGAGGGGCAGTCGTCGCCTGGGTGATGGATCTCGGAGAGGAGAGGGGTCGCGGCATTTGCGTGGAGCTGGGCGAAGAGGAGAAGGTCGTTTGTGTGGAAGGGGGTGCTGCGGTTTTACGTGAGGAAGAAGGAGTCGACGCGAAGAAGAAATGGAGAGAAGGATATCGCGGCTGTTTCGAGGCTGAGTGCAGCAGTTCTGGGCGGTGGGGGAGGCAACAGCTCACGGAGGAGGCTGTGCGTGGGGAGGAGCGGTGGTTGTGTGCCTGGGCGTGGGTTGCTCTCGCGTGGAGAAGAAGAGATGATATGGGTGTTCGGCGGCTGTGCTTTGCTAGGGCTAGAAAATACCCTAGGTTTCTTTTATAATAGCTAGGGTTTGGGTATGATGCAAGGACATTATGGTTTTTATATAAGGAGGTAGGGTGCTGCTGTTATTGTTTAGCCTAGGTTCTTAGTATATATGGAGGTAGGGCTGGGTCCTAGGGTCTATCTTTAGGGTTTTTAATATAGAAATGTTATAGGGGAGTGCCAGCATGTGAAGGGGAGAAGAAATAGACTTAGGGGTTTTATTATATAATCTTGGTGTGTGAGGGTCTGTGTACAGAGGACAACATGTGAATAAACTAATAGTTTTAGGGTTGATATAGTTTCTAGCCTCTCTCTCTCTCCCCCCTATTTCATGTTGCTAGTTGTGTGTGTGTAACAGGGGGGGTTCGGCCATAGGGTAGGTTCAACGTAGGCTAGGGTTATTTAGGAAGTAATTGAAAACGGTTAATAGGTTTTTAATAGATATAAACAAGGGAATTAAAGATATTCAAGAGGTTTAAATGGGTCCAAAAATGGTAAGTCACATTTGACTTTTAAAAAGATTTGAATTTTGAATTTTGAATTTTAAATCAGAAATTTAAAACAAAATTTTAAGATAAACCTTTTAACATAATTTTTAGAAGGGACACTAATAATAATAATGATAAGTACAAAGAAGAAAGAAGTGGGTACGGGTACGGGAACGTGTACGGGTACGAGGACAGAAACGTCCAACAACGGTTATGAAAAAAATATAAGAGAAGGAAAAATACGGATAATAGTATCGATAAAAACCGGTCGTTACACAACTTCAGCTGAGCCCTTTGTAAAATGTATTTGGAATAGCTGCATCCAAAAAACAAGTGATCGACATTTTTCTGCGATGTTACCCTCACATAACACACAGTTAACAGGAGTGTTTAGACCCCCATTTGTTTATCATATCTCTGGTGAGTAATTTCCCTCTAAAAGCTCTTAGCAAAGTAAGTGACATTTTTGGGATGTGATTACCGTAACAGACAAGTTTGTGAAATAAGAATGGTATACCTCGTTTGCGGACCCCGTATGAGAGGGTGTCTCATATGCCCTCTCACATAAAGGGGGTCAAATACAACAAGTACAAGCCCATGTGGGCTTGTACTTGCCCCTTTTATGTGAGAGGGCATATGAGACATCCTCTCATATGGCGTATGATACCCATTAATCTCATATATATAGATATATATATATATATATATATATATATATATATATATATATATATATATATATATATATATATATATATATGAGGCAAATGTGCCTGTGCACGTGCGCAGGCAGAATTACCTGTAAACAGCACCTCTGTTCAGGGTTTCCAAGTATTGTTTTGAAATTTTTTTGCAGTAGCTAAATATACTTGTTATGAAGCTCCCCACAAAATTTCAGGTCAATCTGACACCGTTTGAGCCTCCATTCATCGATTTCAAAACCGTTGCGCAAAATTGTCCAGAATTCTGGACAGTTTTGTGCAACGTTTTTGAAATCGATGAACGGAGGCTCAAACAGTGTCGGATTGACCTGAAATTTTGTGGGGAGATTCATAACAAGTATATCTAGCTACTGCAATAAACAATTTCAAAAAAAACTTAGAAACACCGAACAGAGAGGGAGTGCGCTAGTATCTGCATGCGCACGTTCTTAGGTATATTTTAGGGTATGTATGTATGTGTGTGTGTGTGTGTGTGTGTGTCTATATATATATATATATTGGAGAATATTCTTTGTGTCTTTATTGAATCTCATGAAAAAATACAGGACTCTAAGGTGGAAGAAGGATGCGAGTAGAGCAGGATAAGGGCACAGGCGCCGTCACCCCCACCACTACATAGCACCTTCCGCTACCCAAGAGACAAAAAATGAAACAAAGATTACATGAAAACAACCTAAGCAAAAAAACCCCAATTTGAAGGGATCACCATCCTGGTCCCAATCCACATGCCTCAAGGTAATTCTGACATCCTCAGTAATGCTCTCAAAGAGAAGAGTCTGAATCTGTCTACTACCCTCAAAGATTCTCCTGTTTCTCTCCCTCCATATGTACCAGGTCATCACGGCCAGAACTGTCTTGGCCAACCTTCCTAGGTTGGTCTCTCTTTGAAAATGAGAGAGAATCATATCACCAATTCCTGCCAGAGAGGTAGGCAAAGCAGAAGTAATCCCCGTTTTAAGAAAGCTCCTGCAAAGGATGTAGTTAGAATAACTACATTCAAAAAATATATGAGCCATGTTTTCATGAATATTATCAGAGCATAGAACACAAAAGGGTGAAGTCGGCAATCCCCATTATACGAGCTTATCACGGGTTAGAAGTTTCCCGTGGAAAGCTCGCAGTAACGTGATAGCCATCTTGGGAATATGCCCCTGAAACCAAACCACCTTGAAATAAGGAAATAGCGGCATAAGGACCCGAGATCCATTCCAAGCATTGCACAGAGTAGGAGTCTTAGAAACCCAGGACCAAGAATCATCACCAGAAGTCAAATATATTGTATCAATAATGCGGCGAACAGGAAGAAGAATGCTACTGTCCACCCATCCCTCATCAGCCCAATAATCTCTGACCATCTTCCCCTCTTCCCCATCAGGAACATCATATGTGTCGCAAAGAGGACCACCAGGTAGCCAATTATCAACCCAAAAAAGTGTAGAAGCCCCATCCCTGACATCACGCTTGATGAGCTTTTTGGTGAACTCCCGACAATTTAAAATAAATTTCCAAGTGCCAGACTGCATAGGATGAGCCTTAGCCAAAAACAACCCTTTTTTACTCGTTTACTGATTCCTCATGTGGGTAGCACAGACCCCTCCATGTGTAAGCATACGCCATGTCAATTTTATACCATAAGCATTATTCAGATCAGCAAACCTTCTAATCCCCACACCCCCTTCCTGCTTGGGCATACATAAGTCATCCCAAGCCCATAGGTGATTCCTTCCCCAAACAAATTTTCTGCAGATGGAGGTAAGAGACCTTATCACAGATTTAGGAATGCGGAAGGCCTGCATCCAAAACCCAACCATACCATATATAACAGATTTGACAAGCTCAATACGACCAGCACTAGGTAATAAGGATGAGGACCATCCCTGCAATCTGTTTGTACATCTATCAATCAATCGGCTATATGTAGAGGCGTTGGGATACTTGGCAGAGAGAGAAAGCCCCAAGTATGTAGAGAGAGATTGCACCCTTTGAATACCCAAGATCTCAGCAAGACTACTAGAAGACCTGGTACCTTTACTGAAAATACCAGCACTCTTGTCTAGTTAACCTCAAGCCCAGTATAGGACTTGAAAGTAGTGAGGAGATCTCTCAGCCCCACAAAAGATTTAGTGTTGGCCCGACAAAAAACCAGCAAATCATCAACAAAGAGGAGATGGGTGACAGTCCCCATATGCTTCATGGGATTAATGTTGTGCATAATGTTGGCCTTAGCCATAAGCAGAGAAAAGGCCTCCATAACTATCACAAAGAGATAAGGTGACAAGGGGTCTCCCTACCGCAACCCCCTATTAGACTGGAACATGCCATAAGGGGACCCATTAATCATCACAGAGAAGGAAGGTGTGGAGATACATTCACAAATCCAGCCGATGAATCTGTGCTTAAAACCCATACAATGCAGCATAAAATAGACAAATTCTCTATTAACACTGTCAAAAGCTTTGCGTAAATCCAATTTACGGCAAGCCCGGGCACCCATAGGGTTATTAAAATCCCTAATATGCTCATGAGCAAGCAGAGCACAATCAGCAAGAAGACGGTCCTGAAGGAAGGCAGCTTGATTTAGTGAAATAAGCTCAATGACCGCACGTTTCAACCTATTGCAAAGAATTTTGCTGATAATCTTGTAGAGAACATTGCAACAGGAAATGGGTCTATAATCTCCAAGCCCCGAGGCATTGGCACTCTTGGGTATGAGTGTTAAGAAGATATGATTAATTTGCAGAAGGATCCTTCCAGATTTGAAAAAATTCAGAATAGCTATGGTAACATCCTTGCCAATGATAACCCATGAAGTCTGATAAAAGAAACCATTGAAACCATCAGGACCAGGGGCTTTATCGGCCCCAATTTGAAAACCATCATTTTTAACTTCATCAGCAAGAACAGGCCTTTCAACCCACTTAGCAGCCTCTTTGATAAGGATTCTTTTAGTAGTAAGACACGGGAAGACCCTCCAATAATCATTCTAATTATACAGATTAGAGTAAAACTCAGGAGCATCTTTCTTCAGCATATCAATAGAATTATTACGCGAGCCATCAGCAGTAATAAGGTGCCTAAGATTATTATGGTTTTGCCAAGCCCTCATAGCAGTGTAAAAGAATCGGGAATTACGGTCCCCTAGGTGCAACCAGTCTTGCCTACTTTTCTGCTTAAGAACGGACTCTTCATTTTCAATATCGTCAGCCAACTGATTGATTACAATATGCTCCTTCCTTTGAAGATCAACACTAGTGACAAGATCCGGATTATTCTGGATAGTGGCAAGATCGGAACGAATTTTGACCACATCATTCACATCTCTAAAAGCAGTACCAAACTGATTAAGACCCAACTTCAAATTCTTAATTTTGGCCACTAACCGGATCATGGGACACCCTACCGTGATGGTGCTCCAATATTCTTTAAGCACATCGGTATACTCAGGAGAGTTGACCCAAGCATTGAAAATTTTGAAGGGCTTGGGATCAGTGTTGCCCGTTGGGTGAAGGTGTATAGCAAGGGCAGAATGGTCGCTAGACCCCCCAGCAATGTATTCACAATATGAAGATGTAAGAACATCCATCCATTTACTATTGCAGAAAGAACGATCAAGAGTGGCCGTTATACGACGGAGCCCAATGCTTCGGTTGGTCCAGCTTAAAGGGTTACCAATAGTTTTCAATTCCAAGAGACCACTAGCATTAATACAATCATTAAACTCCACCATGCGTCCATCAATCGGCCTACCACCCACTTTATCCATCGTATATCTAACACAGTTAAAGTCTCCACCAATGATCCAGGGAGCATACTTATACTTATTAGCGCTAGCCATGATCGAATCCCAGAGTTCTCTGCGATCAAGGGAAGAATTGGACGCATACACAACTGTTGTCACCATAACAAACCCAGCAGCATTAGCACATCTCGTAGTGATATGTTAGGCAGACATATCCTCCACAACACAATTCCACGTATCGGGATCATACATGATGACAATGCGACCATTACGATGAAAGGAACGGTTGTCTAAGGAAAGCCACTTCTGCGGAAAGCACTTAAGAATTCTATGCGCAATATCCTGCTCAACTTTGGTTTCTAGCAACCCAATAAATGAGGGCACGTGCTTATGAAGACGACTCTTCAAATCTCTTCTCCTAGCAACGTTATTGTGCCCTCGGGTATTCCAGATGAGTAAGGTCATTTACTGGATTTGGGATGGGAATGCTCAACATCCCCATTGAGCCTAGCACTCTTACGAATGCCCTTAAGGGTACCCAACCCCCTATTTTGACTCTGCTTTTTCTGCCCATTACCCTGTTTTTTCAACATCTCTTGCACCAAATACCAAGCCTCATTATCGATGGTCAATTCATCCGGTTCATCTTCATTACCGGATTGATCAAGTAACGAGGCCCCTAAATTCGCTTCATCCTCATTCAAGACATCGAATGGATTGATATTCCTCCATGATTGTGGACTGGGATCGACGTTGTTGGCTTTGCTCATCGGGTCATTTGGTATATTAGGGAAGGTAGCGCCGCATCCCAAACCCCCCCTCAAGCTATACCCGGACCCTCTCCCCCCATTTTATTATTGAGGAGAACATTTGCCTTCATATTACATGGGCCTACCGTCGCCCCTAATCTGCTAGACGCAGCTAGTGCCACATCCTCCACAATTAACTCAGTTGCATTCCTATCAGGTGACATGATTTTCTTCCCGCCGCCTTTACTACTGGTCGCTTCTCCCTCTTCTTTCTCCTGATGCATTTTAGGGCTCCTGTTACATTTTCCACCATTACTAGACGCAGCCAGAACATCAGTGTCTCTCTCAGCTGCTTCAGCTACAACAACATCAGCCTCACTCACGAACGTGACATTAGAGTCGTTACATCCCCTCTCGCTACCATTCCACCTAATACAAATCTCATCACTCGTAACCCCTCCCTCACATGCCGAGGTCTTCAATATATAGTTACATCTTATCTCTGTGGACGCAGCCACCCTAACATCCTCCATTTAGACATTTCCCTTGTTCACGGCAGACACAGCCACCCCCCCAATAATATCAGCTTTCACTGTACAATCGCTCCACTTCTCCCCCTCATTTCCCACATCAGATGCATCAACATTACAAGTATTCAAAGAAACTGTACCAGTATCATATAGCTCACCCTCTCCCAGCGTACCTTTTTGCTTCGCCAAGCTTTCTCCCTTAGCAGCCGAAGGGCATTGGGAAGAGAGGTGTCCAAAACAAACACAACTGGAGCATTTAGGCGGCTCGCATTCGTATTTAACCTCCAAACTCATCATCGACCTGTCTCCAAGTTGAACAACAATAGAGCGTGACAACGGCGTATCCGCTTTCACCTCAACCAAGCATCGAGCGTAGGAGAGGCGCTCCATCCTCGCCATGGCTCGATCCAAGCAGATGGGATCACTAATCACGCTGGCAATATAGTTCAAGATACGCGGCGTCTAGAGATTGATCAGGAGGTTAGGGATTTGAATCCAAATCGGAACTGCAGTAAGCAGGTCTCATTCATATCCCTCGTCGGCACTCCATTGTTGCAGCACCACCAACCTTTCGTCGAACAGCCACGGGCCACCGAATAGCACCGCATCTCTATCCTCCTTGGTCTCAAATTTGAAGAAGAAGTAAACATTATCTTTGGAGTATATACTGACCTCCTTGCGGATCCTCCACATCCTGGCAGCCCACGCCTTCATTTGCCCGTAGTACGGCGTGTCCCCCAGCACATACCTGATGAGAGTATGCTCCCAAATCTCAGCTCCTTCAGCCAGCATCTCCTTCGTCAACACCGCGGTGGCCACTCCTTCTTCATCAAGCGATGGCGGAACAAAAGACATTTCAAAAGCATTAGAAAACTTCCTCCTATTAGTGCATATCTTCAGCCAGGATCGTTTGGCAGCATTGACATTGATCTTAATCAGAACCGTCGGACGAGCAGCCCTGCGCTTGAACACCTTACGAGCATCAGGCCTATTAGCTTGCATGTTGATAGCTCCTCCTCTTCCATCAATTGAACCTTCTTCTTTCCTTTATCCTGTACACGAGTATTATTATCCTTGGGATTCCTACTAGCCACCGTCTTCCAGCCATTCAAACCAGCAGTAGCCAAATCTCCCAATCCATCCGCTGGATGATCGACATTGTCAGCCATCAGTGGATCAATACAAGAAATATTTCAGAAACAAAAATGAATCAAGCACCAAGCAAGATCAAGCACCAGAAGGAACGGATCACAAGCACTCACCCCCGGATCAAGATATATATAGAATATATCTTGATCCCTCCCGGAGAGCCCGATTCGATCACAAAAGGAAGTGAAGAAGCATGTTCAGCCACCGAGAGGGAATCCACCTCCGACAGCCAGGAATCCTCCTCGCCAGTGAGATCCTCTTCCGCTCCCGTGAACAAGGATTCGCCTCTGAAAACAGGAACTCCACCTCGCCAAACAGGAGTGCGAGATCCACAGATAACACGCTCAAACAAACGAACTCGATCTCAGATCAAGAAATCAAAATAGGTCAAGAATCTTACCACGAATCAAGATCTCAGCAGAGAGATCTTGATTCAAATTAGGAGTAGAAGCACGATGATCTCAGATCTCAGATCTAGAAAGAGTCTAGGATCTCAGATCCAAAAGTCGAAGACGCTTCCACTCGAATCCTCGTCTCGAAATCAAAATCAACTCCTCAACTCGAGTAGCTCCCGGAGATCCGCCGAAGAGTCGACGATCCGACGCGTCCGCCAGGCCAGCCGTGGAGGCGGCCGGCTTCGAATGTCGTCCCAAAGAAACTCAGAATCGTCGGAGCTTCTCTCTCTAGAAATGAGAGAGAGAGAGAGAGAGAAATTTTTAGGGTATATATATAAATATATATATACCCTAAAAATTTCTCTCTCTCTCTCTCTCTCATTTCTAGAGAGAAATTTTTAGGGTACACATATATATATGATAAATGTGTGTGTGTGTGGAGGGGGGTAAGTAAAGATAGATAATGTCATATATATATCTTAATCTTAATTAATCCAAACACATCAAGGTTAATGGTATCATACTTGAAGCCCATGGACAGATAAACTAAGTCAAACTCAAAGAGTGGCTATCCTTCGATCGTAGCTCTGTTGTTCTATGTAGTGCAGTGCTGATCTAACAAAGTAATCAACAAATCTAGAATACAACAAAAAACTAGATCAAAATTAGATAGGTGTGCCTGCATTAAGTAAGATATATTGGTTAAAACTACACTGGGATACAAATCAGAACTGGGCTTATTGGGTATGATATTAGTCAAGACAGTTGTACAAAGCATAAAGCTACGGCAACAACTACTGATACCAAGCTCAACCCCCCTAATGCAAGGTTAATACGACTACTAATCTCAGCCTCTATTACCTCACCTCAACCATACTAATCACCATCATGACTTGCCAATGCCAGTCACTCACCTCTCCCTCATTGCGGCCGCCACTGAGGTAGTGATCAATGAAGTACTAGAGGAGCATAGGCAATAGTAAAGAGGAGCTCTTTCACCAACCCCAGCAAAGACAGTGATGAGTCCGAGGTGGGCGTTAAATTTCAGTCCCCTGTCATAAGCGAGAAAAGGGTTAGGTGGTAATAAGAACTTTGTGGAGATATTGCAAGGATGGGTTGGATCAGAAGGAAACAGTGTGGAGTACGGTTGCGGTTATAGGTGCAGTAGCAATAACTTTGGGGTCAAAACACCTAGTAGGTGGAGGAGGTGGGCGGTGAGTGACATGGTAGTAGTGAAGTGGTTGTTGAAGTACTAAAGGGTCATCAACCTGACGATGTGAGGATGAAGGTGGAGCCTTAGGGCTAAGGATACAACAATCCATATATACTATGCCGACAAAAGAATAAGTGCATTATGGGTTTTCATGGAAGATGTAGCCTAAGGAAGAACCAGGCAGCACGTATGTCGTCTCGGGTCTCGCATCATCGCATCAGGTACCATGACTAAGGTTCTAGCCCATCAACACATCAACACTTGCGTCATCGGCCATCCTGCAGATCGATGTCATGGAACTATCTTGATTAACATACCAGTATCGCTGATGCTGCAGCCGAGAAGGACAAAACCGTGTCGACGTTGGTAGATATAGGTTTACTTACTGAGGAGGCATCTGCAGCAATCGGTAGGTGTAGTATGTTACACAAAAATTGAATGAGGAAGGCCTTCAATTTTTGCACAACATACTGCACCTACCAATGGATGCATATGCCTCCCCAGCAAGGAAACCCATATCTATCAATGTCGACACGGTTTCTCCTTCTGGGCTACAGCATCAGCGATACTGGTATGTTAATCTAGATAGTTCCATGACGTCAATCTTCAGGATGGCTGAGGACGCAAGTGTTGATGTGTTGATGGGCTAGAACCTTAGTCTTGGTACCTGCTGTGATAATGCAAGACCCGAGATGACATACGTGCTGCCTGGTTCTTCCTTGGGCTACATCTTGGATGAAAATCCATAACACACTCATTATTTTGCCGGCATAGTATCCATGGATTACTCTAACCTTAACCCTAAGGCTCCCCATGCATCACACCATCATCTGGTGGAGGAAGCATTAGTAGTTCAGCAACCACAATACTATTACCATACCACTCCCCGTCCATCTCATCCAACTACTAGCTGTTTTCAACCCCAAAGTTATTGCTACTGTACCTACAACCTCAACCCTACTGCATGCTGTTTCCTTTTGATTCAACCCACGTCGTAATATCTCTACAAAGTTCTTATTACTACCCAACCTTTTTATTGCTCATGATAGGGGACCGAATTTCAATGACCACCTCAGAATCATTATTGTCTATGCTGGGGTTGGTGAGAGAGATCCTCTTCACTCTTTGCCTATACTCCTCTTGTACTTCACCGATCACCACCTCAGTGGCGGTCACAATGAGGGAGAGGTGATTGACTGGCATTACCAAGTCGCGATGGTGATTAGTATGGTTGAGGTGAGGTAATAGAGGCTGAGAGTAGTAGTCGTATTAACCTGGCATTAGGGGGTTGGGCTTGGTATCAGGAGTTGTTGCCGTAGCTTTATGGTTCGTACAACTGTCTTGACTAATATCATACCCAACAAGCCCAGTCTTGATTTGTATCCCAGTGTTTAACCAATATATCTTACTTAATGCATGCACGACTATCTAATTTTGATCTAGTTTTTTGTTGTATTCTAGATTTATTGATTACTTTGTTGGATCAGCACTACACTACATAGAACAGCAGTGTTGTGACCTAAGGATATCCGCTCTTTGAGTATGAATTCGTTTATCTCCCCATGGACTTCATGGATGATCCAATCTACAACTTAATTATATCCAAACTTTGATGTGTTTGGAATAATTAAGATTAAGATATATATGGCATTATCTATCTTTACTCAACCCCTCCCACCCCACACACACACACACACACACACACACACACACACACACACACACACACACACACACATATCATCTATATGATATATACATATATATCTCTCTCGCCTATAATCGTAAACCATATAGTCTAAACTCTGTGTATATTTCAATTTAATCTAAAACCACATTTGCATTACCCTCTTGAGAACTTATATGGGATGATAAACGAATTCATACTCAGCGACTTATAATCTAAATCTAATTATCACTTATAACCCTAAAACTTGTTAGGAATGTTCTTTATCATGCTTGTGTTACAAATCTTAAACCTAATGACTAAGACGGACGCATACACATCATCATATAGCACATATAATAAAAGGAATTGTTACAGAAAATTATTACATGCACCGCTCTCATGTGCATGATAACCTCCAACTCTGCTGGATTAAGGCCCACACAGGACCGAAAAAATGCACTCTACTCCTTCAGATTCCTCATATCCTCCACGACCTGTGTCAAGGTCGCCTGAACCTGAGCCATGCCCAGCAACTCGGTGGACTGGGGAGGCTGTGTGACACTTTCATGCTGTGAAGAAGAACCGACCGAGTCCTTGTCATAGACGCGCTTCTCCGCACCTTGCATTCGATACCGGTTCTTCCTCCTCCCTCCCAGTGTATCCGCAATGTTCACGTCCTCATCAACCATAGTGAGAGGCCCTGTGGAACTCGAGCCTGCCTGGGACTGTGCCCTCGCCACTGCGGCAGCATTGTGGACGGCCTCTTGAATAGAATAGAAAAAGATTTATATACTCCATGCAATAAAACTACATAATAATGTAAAATAAATCTTTTACTAACCGCCAACGCACGATTCTTTGCCAACTTCTCGGGATCATTATACTTTGGGTGAGCCTTAGTAAGTGTATGCTCCACTAAAGACTCGATGCCCAGGCATCCCTGAAATCAATAAGAAAAAATTTAGACACTCTTTCAGGAAAAAAATATTTGTTACAAAAATTAATTACACCATTTTTACCTGACGTGCCAACTCGTACCCAATCTGGCTGAAGCTCTTCGAGCCGCCATGATGCTCATAGCCTCGAGGCACACTGCAGTTGGCGGCGACCGTTTCGGAAATTTTCTACATATTTTTACAGTATGTCAGAAAAAACATATATAGAATATGTGTTTAAAAAATATGAACTATACCTGCCCAGCAGCAGGCTCTCACGGGAAACCATAGCCAAAAAACTGCATCGGTTCAGTACGGTTGTCCAGGCGCCAGTACCGCTCCCAGTCCTTAGTGAACCGTTTCCACTACTTCCTTTTCAATTCCTTCCGCCACTGGACAAGTCCGTACTGAATCTTATCCATGCAGTAGCCCCAGGCATCAGGGTTGCGGTCCAGGACGTAATGTCGCTATGCCAGATAATAAACACATTATAACAGTAATTACCTATTAAGAACCTTAAATTAAAAGGTAGCTAACTTACGTTGATCTCCTGCCTACAGGTGACCAAGGACTCGTGCCGCTGATCCTTCCACGTCAGGTAGAGGTTGAATAAGTCCGACCTTTTAGACTGGGCAACAATGAAATCATTACATTTTACCGCCCACGGGCCAATGGAATCTTGGTGGCTCCATTGTATAATGACCCGCTGCCCATTTCCAGGTATCAAGGTCAAAATTTTCGTCCCGCCTCGTCCTTTCTTCGATGGAGGGTTTGTGCCTGTGAAAAACCAAACATACTTAATGAATGTATAAGATTACAATAAATATGATTACATTATACGTACCCTATCGTCTAAAGCACTCAGCTTTGGCCTTCATCATCCTCGGTGCAGCTTTATCTGCCAACTGTGTGACCACAAGCCGCTGCGTGTTTACTACGACCGGTTGCCTCCTATTTGCCTCTTCGTGCCAACAGGCCGTCGATAAGGCGGCACGCTCTATCTCCAGGTCATATGGAATGAACACCACCGGCTCTGGTTCGACATGTGGAGGGGCAGTCTGAGAAGTGGAGGCGGCATGTGATGCGGTCGTGTCGGGAGTCTCAATTTGTATATCCTCTAGCCCACCTTACGCAATAAGACAATTACAAATTCAATTAGTTTAACAAACTGGACTGAACATTTAAAATAAAAATATGTGTACATGTACTTGTCGATAGTGGGGTATGTGGGGAAGTGGGTATATGTCCTGTAGTGCCTAAAAATATATAAAAAATATTATGAAATTAGTTATACAAAAACTTAAAAGGTCCACATTTAGACACATACTAAAACTACAATAAGTGTACTTGTCCCAGATGGCAGAGGGGTATGTGCCACCGGTGAGCCACGTCCTGCACCACCTGAAAATGTATGAAGCATTTTACCAATTAGTTTCACAAAAATTTAAATTGTGCACATTATACAGCAGTACTACAACATATGCGTACCTGACCCTCTGGGTGGGGTGGTATGTGTCGAAGGGGAGCCATGATCTGTACTGCCTGAAAATGTATGAAGCATTTTACCATTTACTTTCCCAACAAATTAAATTGTGCACGTTATACAGCCGTACTTAAACCACAAAATATGCGTACCTGACCCAGATGATCGGGATGTCTGGGATGTCCTTGTACCATGTGTAAAAATCTTGTTCCAAACTCTCTTCATCTGCACTTCATAATATTTATTAATAAAAAAATTGATTCTTACGTGCTGTAAATATTTACGTAATTTATATGAAATAAATGGGATGTAAAACATGGAGTAAATCACATTCTTTATTGATTCCAAGCAAAATCATCGTAATGAACATCTTTATACATTACATATTTTTTTAGCTTATTACTGAAAAAAGTTCAACAATTTGATGTTGATGTTGACGCTCTTTGTGACCTAGTCTGAACGGTAGATGAAATGACTTTGTTTATTGTGTTTCTTCGTCTTGTGCACTCCACTACTATAATACCCGTGCCTGTGATCGCCAAATCAGGTATATCAACACGCAACGGTGAGATGTCATCAGTCGTTTCATTATTTGTCTCGATTGAAAAATCGTCCACGACATCATCTGCTATGATTACATCATCTTCGTCATCTTCACTGCCCTCTTCAGGACATGTTTCATCTGGTGCATATGCTCTAGGTGGATTTCTAAGATCCACCCAATCATCATCTACCATTATATCTTTAACATAAAAACATTTTTTTGCTTGCGAGGCAAACATGAACTTCTAATCCGGATAGATTTCCTTCTTCAGATTAACGACCATGAAGCCCAAGTCATCCTTCTTCTTTCCTTGCTCACACCACCGCACCTTAAACATAAGACGTCTCACTTCCTTCCAAAAGCCATAAAATAACCCAACCACGTCTACAGCCTGGCCATAATAGAATATTTGACCTTCTTTTGGTTGTTGATCTCTGGATCTTGCATACGACAACTATGTAAAGGATGAGAAGATTCCACTATTTTGGGTGCATCGGTCCTTCTCGACTTCAATGGTATTAAATCTGTAACCATTGATAAAATAACCACAATATCGATGTGATGCGCCGTCAGAAACTCTGGCATATTTTTGGATACCCTCGGATAGCCGTGCACCGCGAACACATTGCTTTGCCACTTTTAAGATAAATAAGAATCGCACTCATGTACGCAAGATATCGAAATTGATTTTGTGATAGGTGTGTAACTATCATGAGAAATCGATGCGCGTACCGTCAGTTTCAGCCATGACGTAAATTCTTTAGAGTGTGCATCTGTAACCTTTTGGTTAAGAGTTTTTGCGTACAATTTGTCTTGGAGTACTTCTATATGAAGACTAAGGGACAAGTAAAGAAAACTATTAAAACTTGGAAATTACAAAAGCGAATAACTCAGCTTGATTACTGATCGTGCCCCGGTAATGCACACGCAACCGGGAAAAACGACTCGTAGTCTTACCGCCAGCGCACGGCGTAGTGGCGAGCGGGTATCGAACTCAGGGAGGAACAATGACAGTGTCTTCTTCTAATCACCTAGCTATCAAAATGGTCAAGAATAATTTGAGGTAAAAACTGTCACAATCGTTCGTATATCTATAGAAATATTAATGGAATAAAGTGCCTAGGGATAGGGAATCCCCGCTATGGACCGTATCTCATCGTTGTGATTCGTAGGTTACATCATTGCTGGACTTGAATTGTAGGTGAACTAGTCGCAACTAAATGTAGAACCAAGCTCACGCTCTCGTGCTATTGCCGGTCTATAGCTAACCTATGTTAGGGCCCAATCTCTTGCAAACCCTAACCTAAGCCGCTAGCATTAGGATCAACATCATCGTTCAATCGTATCTCGAGCCCACTCTCGTGCAAACTCGAGCTACGACCTAGGTTGAGATAGTTCCTACCCGTCCAATCTCTTGCAAACGGGTATTGGTAAAGAAGCGCGATTAAAAACCCTAGCTTTGGCCCAATCTCTTGCAAACCAGTTCTAGAAAATTCCAATCGTAAATCTAAATCGAATTTCTAGGGCTTCCTATCAATTGGGATCCAATCTCTTGTAAATCCCAATCGATATGAATCCCTAGCTATCCGTAATAAATCGATCCCAACCTAACCCTAATCAATTCTAGCAAGAATTTCACCAATTCATCACAATTCAGAAATAGGGTTCATAGGGTTCATCCATATGCCCTAGGACAATAAAACTACTCACTAATCATCATGCAATCCATAAGAAATTCAATAGCAAAATCAACACAATTCATTGCAATAGAGAAATTATCAATAAAAATGGAGTTTTTGACAAGAAAAGAGACAAACCAATGAGAATCCAATAGCATCCAACAAAAATCTCATTTCCAATCTCTCAAAAAGCCTAAATCTAATTACCTAAAA
Source organism: Scilla litardierei (assembly GCA_030789695.1). NCBI lineage: Eukaryota > Viridiplantae > Streptophyta > Magnoliopsida > Asparagales > Asparagaceae > Scilla > Scilla litardierei. The sequence continues at coordinate 272,835,046 of CM061133.1, read as the reverse complement.
ATCTCTCTAAAAAGGCTGCAAAAAGTATTAAAAAGTTCTCTCAAACTCGGGCAAAAACTGGGTTTAAATACCCCTCAAAATCGCCCAGAAATTCGTGAAAAAAATGCCCCTGCGCAGCCCAGAAATCGCAGTTTACACAGCAGGCGGGGCGGCTCACTCGGCCAAGTGACAAATGTCACTCGGCCGAGTGACAAACCCTGTAAAATTCCAGTAAGTCGGGGGATCTTGGGGGTCTGCCTTCGGAAGTGACTCGGCCGAGTGACTTTACTCACTCGGCCGAGGGGCATTTCTTACTCGGTCGAGTCGGAATCGTCAAAAGCATGTAAACTTATAGTAAGTCGGCCGTTTTTGAAGTGGATTTTCCCATGCCACTCGGGCGAGGGGATTTCCATGCTCAGCCGAGTGGACTATCGTCACTCGGTCGAGTGCACGCCTATTTCCTTCTGTTGGTGTGTGTCCGGTCTGGTCGGCCGAGTGGTCTTCTTGCTCGACCGAGTGGGTGGTTCACTCGGCCGAGTGAGATGCTGCAGATGCCCAATCTTCATCTTTTCGCTTCCTCGTCGCTCCTACGACGTTCCTTCTTCTTCCACTCGTCTTCCATCGCCGAATAGCCCTCAAAAGCGCTTTGGGTGACACTCCGGAGTGGGCGCAAATCCTCTTGATCTCAAAATCACTCTAAATCGCTCCATATCTCCTGAAATACGACAAAAACAAGAAATTGTGAAAAGCATCGCAATATTGCTGAATAATCGTGAAAAACGCGATATGAGCGATCAAATTGGCAGGCAAACATGCAGAAAAACGGTGTAAAATACGGGGCAATCAAAATCCCACAAGCTTACCTCTTACTCGTCCTCGAGGAAGATGAGTAAAAAGCGAGCCCGACGGGCAAAATGATGGAAAAGAGGGAAAAATAAAAGAAATAAATAAAAATAGAATAGAGAGCGAAGAAGGGGGCGCTAGATCATTTTTCTCAGGACGTGGGTTTTGCTTACTCATATAGCATACATCGAATATAAAACACACGTCAAAGACTTTTATTTCGATATCATAGTATAATTGATGCATTCGAAATAGAAAACCCCAAAATATCAATATATGGAATCATTCTAGGATTAACATCGTCTGAAGCATCTAAAGCAGTATGCCTAACCATAGATCACACACCTTTCAATTGAATACTTTCTATAAGGAGTATAAGAGTTATCACACGATATGGAATAGTAAGAATAGAACAACATGGTTTTCATGAAATGAATGCTAAGTGTCGATTTTTGGATTTCGTGAAACTTTAGCAATCTCACCGAGTATAGAAGATTACTTAGCCTAGGTTGTCATGCACCGTCAAGTAGTCACTCTCTCACACATCATTGGATCCTCTCCCCCAAGCTTATCCATAAGCGTGGTGGCATAAACAAATCAATATGTACATTCCCTATTTCTTTTGAAGCTCCAAAAAGAAGTAAAAATAAAACAAAAGAGGGAAGAAAGAGAGAAAGAGTATGAGATGGGATCGTTATAAACTTCTTTTCTCTTTTCTTTCCTTTTTCTCAATTTTTTTTCATTTTTGAATAAACATATATACATAAGCGATCCCAAATCAAAAGAGAGAAGGATATACAGGTATATTTTTTTCTTTTTGATTTTGGGGGTTTGGAGCATGAAAATTAATAGCGGGGGAAATGCCGATAATAGACTTGCTAGGGGGGATTCACCAATGAATTTTAAGTAGAGAAATAATGCTCAGGATATGTGGAGAAAGAAATAACTGTATCACTCGGTTCACTCTATAGGACGTGCACGACAACTTTCAGCAGCGTAATATAATCCACTCAGTTTAATCTCAAAAAGTAAACTAGTCCAGATATATCACCCTAGCAAACATTCAATCAACCTGAAAGTGAAGCGTACAATTCATGCAGTAAGAAGTGATATGAAAGAGGAAAACAATACTCCAAATATAAGCAATCAATGCGTGAAGCTTGGTGTGTTTTCTATGAAAAGCATACATATGAATCATCAGACATCAGCTAATAACAGAATTTCATCCATATTCATACAGGAAAAGAGTGGGTTACTATTTCAAATGCAAAGCAGGACATAGCATATGATATCTGAAACAAAAGCTATGACGCGACAAAATAGCATGCATATGTAGATAAGCTAACACCACGTCATCATCATCACAGAAAAATCATCTCTAGCAAAAGATGAAAGAAACAAAGATAAAAGAAAATAGAACTATATACAATGCAGCATACTCAAAAAAGAAAAGAAAACGTGATGCATGATAAAAAAACGAAAAAGTGGTGAAAGTAAGTGCAAAAATGGAAAGAAAATGTGAGAAATCAAAAATAAAGGGTGGCTAAAATGAAAAAGTGTGAGAACTCACTCCTCCAAGCTGAAGTGCACAGTGTCCTCAATGTGCAAAGTGTGGCACACTGAGAGACGTGAAGTAGGTGGGGTGGGTGAGGATGCATGCATGATCAAAAAGAAAGAAAAAGAGAAATAAAATAAAATGCGAATGAATGTGATGCTGCAAAGATCAGGATGATGCGGATATGAGTGTCCCTAAAAAGTCTCTCCCTCACTCCCAAAAAGATATAAAAAGATATGATCAGGAAGGCACCAAAATAATACGTGGAGGAGGGGGGCAAAAATCAATCACCAGGCCCAGGAACAAACAGGCAGCAAAATGACAAAAAATATCAGAGGCATCAAGCTTGTGCCTAAGCCGGTGGTGGCACTGCACCATTACCGTCATGTGGCGGGGGTGGAGGTGGAGGTGGTGGTCGTGGTGGCTGCTGGGAGGGTGTGGGTGGCTGGGGCAGACGCGCAAGTATCTGATTTAGGCAAGCCTGAATACTGGGAAGGAATGCAACGTGGGTCTGCACGGAACTGACCGTGGCGGAGAGAGCCCTAAAGTCTCCTCGAAGTCCACTAACAGCCCCCTCTAGAAAACGAATGCTCTGAAGTAGAGTGTCAGGGGGTGGTGGAGCCGAGGGACGCACTGGTCTAATAGGGGAGGTGTGTGGCTGTCTCTACCGGGCAGTGTATATGATGGGGCCAGCAGGAAAGTGTGGAAGGGGTGCTGTGCTCGGTAAGTGATGCCCAGCCTCGGTGTGAGGCTGGGACGCAGGCTGTGTCGAAGCGGAAGCAGCAGCAGCAGCAGAGGTGGAAGTCAAAATGGGTGACGAGGCAGCAAGAGAGGTCGGTGACGCAGAAGTGGGGACAGAAGTCACGACACTCTCGGTGAAGATAGCGGCTGTGGGGTCAGAAGGGCCAACGGCCAGGGTGGCCGTGGACAAAAGTGAGGTCAGGACCGCCACTGCGGCGGTAAAGGAAGTCTCGTCGGTCTCTAAAATGGTGGTGGGATGCTCGGGGCTAAGAGAGGTGATAGGCTCGACGGACATAGGCTCGGCGGCGGCGGCGGCGGCGGTGGTGGACTCAGCTAAGGTGCTCCTGACACTGACAGAAGTGTGGACAGAAGTGTCAGGAGGTGCAGATAGTGCAGGCGTGGGCTGAGGGATCACAAAGTCAACAGGTGGTGCAGGGGGTGCCTGCTCAGCATCCTCAGCCTCAAGAATGTAGGCAACGGGGAAAAGGAGATCCATCGCCGGAATCCAGTCCCCGTGGGCGGGTCCAATGTGTGTCAGAGCGAGGCTCGGAAGAACCATGTAGTCAGTACTAAAGGGACCGTGCAACCACACCCAGTGCCTACGACCGTGGGGACGAAACATCTTCATCCGGGCCATAACATCTATCGAGAGTGAAGTGGGGCCCGGAGCTCGACGCAAGTCGTCAGGTAGGTCTACGCCGGTCATAAGGGCTAGAAGTGTGATCAGACCGCCGCAACAAATAGGTGAGCGAGCGCCCACAAAAATGATGATGCGGTCCAGAAAACAACTAGCGATGTCGATCTCGACGGCGGGGACCAGGTCGTCGCTACCCCTATCCAGAACCATAGGGCGAGTCATCGCGTAGAGCATGTAGAGCTCTGGCGTAGACATGGTCCCGGGCTCGTACCTCGCTAAGAAAGTAGTCGCCATGAGGCGTTGTGCAATGCCGAGGCAGGGGTGTAGGATGGCTGAGGCCTTGGCCCTACTAGGGTCAAAGGCAAGTGGATCCCGTGATCCGTGTCCAGAAGGTGGAGGTGTCGAACGACGGGGGTGGGATGTGCGTGGGAGCGTAGGCACGGTCAGGGACAGGGACAGCAGGCCACTGGAAGAATGCTCTAAGCATGTCGAGAGTGATCTCACACTCTCGGTCCATCAGACGGAACGAGCATCCTCCAGGGGTCCGGTCAATAGAGCTCAGGACCTCTAGTGTCGGACGGATATAAGTATCCACCAACACCGACAAAAAATCACGACATCCCACGTTGTCGTACAATGTGAGAAGCCCCTCGAGTACCCCTAGGCGGTCAAGGTCAGCTATGTGCACGAACCTAGAGGGTACTATCGAGCGATGACAGATATGCTCGAACCTGGCGCGGTGTGCGTCATTTCGAAACGTGATCCCCATCGGCCCGACGGCGGGAGCGGGTGGAGGGACATGATCAGCAGTGATAGGCTGTGTAGGTGGTGGTGGCGGTGGCGGGCTAGGTGGAGGGGAGTCCTCCTTAGCGTGAGAGGGACCAGGATCATCGGTCCTCCTCCGCTTGGGAGCGGATCCTCGTGTACGCAGCCTAGTGCGCGGCGGCATGTGTGCCGCGAGACGTGTCCTAACTAAATAAATACAGCGACGTGCTAAATAATGGAACGAGTGTACCTGAACATGCCGCGAGAGCAATAAGTGGTGTGTGTGAAGAGACGCCTCCACCGCGAAGCTCAAAGCGCGTCCAAAAGCTCCCCAAAGCTCCCCCAAGCTAGCCTGCAAATCAAACGATCGAATCAGCGAATGATATTCAATATATATAGGGGAGATGGGGGATAATAGATAGATATAAAAATCAATTTGGGTAAGGAGCTCAACGGGCATACAAATCAAGAGAAACAAGGAGAAGAGTGGCTTTTGGGGCAAAACGAGGTGATTGGGGGAGGTGGAGGCTGGTGCCGACGAGGGGGGGTGGCGGCCGAACGTCGGCGTGGGGAGGGGAGCTCGGTCGACGGTGAAGGGGGTTGATTTGGGCGAGGGTCGAGACGATTCGGGTGATGGAGCTCAAACGTCGCGCTCGGGCTGAGAATTTGGGGGTTTTTCTGTTTCGATTTTTGCGCAGCCCGCAGCGATTATATATAGGAATTGTTACGACTCGGCCGAGTGACAATGTCACTCGACCGAGTGCGTAAACGGAAAAAAATTCCAAATATCACCTTGCCACTTACGACTCGGCCGAGTGGCTTTGCTTCACTCGGCCGAAGGGAAAAGCTTCACTCGGCCGAGTTGCTCTGCCACTCAGCAATTTCTAAGCTTGGAGGATATCTGTTTCACTCGGTCGAGTGACAAGTCACTCGCCCGAGTGGCAATTAAAACTAAAACTTACAGAAATTGACAGAGAGTTGGTCTGCAGAAACTTCCTTGTTTGGTGCTCCACTCGGCCGAGTGGAGTCTTTTCTCGGCCGAGTGGCATATGCTACTCGGCCGAGTGACGTGCTGTTTTCTGCATCGGCTCTCTGTTTTTGCTCTGGTCTCTGTTTTTCTTCCTCCAGTCTGTTTCTTCCTCCTCCTAAGGCCTGAACACATTCCTGGATCGCTCTTCCTTACCTTGATTATCCTCCATATGATTGATCTCCCTTTCTCCTTCTCCTGTCATGAAAATTAAGACCCGTTGTCACGATTTTCATGGACATAAAACTCTAAAAACTAACAAAAGGCTAAACCAAAAATGAAAATAAAATAAAAATAAAGCAAAAACCGTCGGGTTTTCTCCCGACAAGCGCTCGTTTAAGGTCATGAGCTCGACCCCTTAAGATATTCATTTAGCTCGCTATATTCGGTGCATACGAGATGCACTCGTCAAACTTCTCGGGAAGGCCGCTCGGATTTGGGTCTTGATGATCATCGGTCTTCCTCGACGCCTCCTCATCATGGGCAATGTTGGGGGATAAGTCCCCCAAGCTAGAGCTTGTTCCTATCTTCTTCTTGGCCGGTGACACCGATCTTCCGTTCGGTGGAGCTTTCTTCGGATTCTTGGCCTTTAAGAGCTTGCAAAGCTCTCGTATTCTTGCGACATCAGCGTCGCCTTCATCACCATCTGTGGAGCTATCCGGAGGGTCCTCCATTTTCTCTTCCTCACCCGAAGCTTGGCCTTCTTCGAAGCCATCATCATGGAGAGCACTAATAGAGTGGGGGATTTCTTCTTCAATCACCTCATCGAGAAGATCCACATAGTCTAACTCTTCATGATAGGGCATGTGTTTCATGGCCTTGGATATGTGAAGCTCGACTTCTATGTTCCCGACGTTCAAGGATAGAGTTCCTTCACGCACATCGACGATAACGCCGGCGGTTGCTAGGAACGGGTGTCCAAGTATGAGCAAAGTGTCGCCCTCTTCCTTGATGTCCATTATGACAAAATCACAAGGCAAGCATATACCTCCCGGTACTTGGAGTGGAACATTCTCTGCGATCCCTACCGGCCTAGTAATCCGACCGTTCGCAAGTTGAATTCTCATATAGGTCGGCTTCAAGTCGGTGCCCGTGTTCAATTTTCAGAACATACTAAGGGGCATAAGGCTCACTCTAGCGCCCAAGTCAACTAGAGCTTTTTGCAAAGGGACGCCTCCTAGTGTGCAAGGGATGCGGAAACTCACGGGATCCTTTAATTTCACCGGCTCCTTCTCCTTCTGGGTAAACCAAGTTCCTTGCTCCGCAAACATGATTTTTTCCTTCCTTTTCTTTCACGAAATCAAGTCCTTCAAGAAATTCGCGTAAGACGGGATCTCAACAATTGCATCTAAGAAAGGAATATTGAGGCTTACTCCCCTCAAGTATTCTAGGAACTTGGCGAGCATTTTCTCCATCTTGGCTCTAGCTAGCCGTTGTGGAAACGGCACCGGTGACATGTAGCGGCGCTCATCAAGTGGCTCCACCACTTTAGAATTTCCTCCTTCAATTGGCTCCCTTTTGCTCCCTCCTTCAATCGCCGTCTCTTTTTCTTCCAAAATTTCCACCACGGGTTGCTTGCTTTGGGTCATAGCGGGAGTGGTATCCTTCCTGCCCCTTGTTGTAACCGCAACCACCGCATTGATGTGTCCGGTGTTGCTCCGTGGATTGGGCTCGGGTTGAGTCGGCAATTGTTGGGCGTTCTTGTTGAGCAACGCAAGTTGCTCCGCAAGTTGAGCGACGACGGTACTTAGTGACTCTTGCCCCGCCGTCAACTTAGCATTTATCTTTCTCTGCTCCACCATAAATTCCTCCACCCTAGCTTCGTGGTCCGATCGTGATTGAGCTTGAGGTGGGTTGGGAGCTCTCCAACCTTGGTTGTACCCGGGGGTCTATATGGTCCCGTTTGTTGCCTCGGCGGGTAATTTTATTGCGGTGGCCCCCTCGGTTGGTATTGAGGTTGTGGTGGTGGAGGTCGAGCTTAAGGAAGTTGTTGTGGCGACGGGTTCAAAGCACCATCATTGTTTGCATATGAAAAGCCCGGATGGTTTCTAGTGGCCGGGTTGGCCCAATATCCGGAGTTCCCCGCGACATATTATACTTGCTCCAAGGCTCCTTCTCCATTGTCCCCTCCTACATACATGGCTTGGGATTGGTCTTGCCAATCACTCATATTGCTTAACGGTGTAGATGTAGAGGGTGCTCCATGGGGCTCGGTGATATATTTCTCCAGTATCTCCACCACCTTGTGGAGAGAGTCAAACTTGTTTGAAAGCTCCGCCACGGCCTTGGCCTCATAAATGCTAGTGGGCTTCAAAGAGGACGAAGAATGTCCCCTTTCGTCCCCCCATTGTTGGTTATTTGAGGCCATCTCTTCTAACAAGGCTGTAGCTTCATCCGAGGTCTTTGATAGTATGGCTCCATTGGCGGTTGCGTCAATAATTTGCTTCGTGCCCAGTTGGAGTCCATTGTAGAAACTGTGAACAAGTTCCCAATCTTCTATACTATGATGGGGGCATTGATGTTGTAAGTCCTTGAAGCGCTCACATGCTTCATAGAGGGTTTCTTGCGGTCCTTGCTTAAGGGTGTGTTTGGTTAGTGGGAAAAGGAAAGAAAAGGAAAGAAAATAAGAAGGAAAATGATTTTCCATTGTTTGGCTTAAAAGAAAAGTGAAAAGAAAAAGAAAATGAAGGAAAATGGTGGAAAATAAATAGTAAAACTTTTCTTTCAAGTTTTCCTCCTCTTGACCCAAGGAAAATGAGGGAAAAGAAAGCAAAACTAACTATTCTCACATTCATGCATTTGTGTTTTTTATCAAATATAATTAGTTGCTATTTTTAATGAATTCATGAATAATTCATGCATTTTTTAAAGAAATTATGAATGATTTTTTTCAAAAAATCACAAATTATTATCAAAATTTTACACATGAATTATTTAAAATTCGCAAATTATTCAAAATTTGCGAATTTTTCCCGAATTTTTCAAAATAGTATGTGAATAATTCTGAATTTTTTTTGAAAATCATGAATATTTAAAATATTTTTAGTCATGAACTTGTTCAAAAAAATTAGTGAATAATTCATGTAATTTTCGCGTTTTGCTTGAAAAATTCGCGCATTATGCACGAATTTTTCTAATAACTTGCAAATTATTTCCAATGTTTTCATATAATTTGTAAATTATTTATGTACTATTTAATATCACAATATTTATGAATCATGATATTTGTAGGGTTAGAAAATTATTTGTTAGAATTCATAAATTATTTGCTAACTTTCTGAATTATTCAGAACAACTAACAAATTTTAAATTTATTATGAGACTAAAATACCTCTTAAATTTTTTAAGCAAATTATTTATAAAGTTAGCAAATACACCTCTTAAACTATTTAGCAAAAACACCTCTTAATTTTTTTTTCGTTTTGAATTAATAACATAATGGAAGAAATTTCCTTATTTTCCTTTCAACTTTCTTCAAAATTTTCTTTGGTAACCAAACATGAGAAAGAATCTCATTTCATTTTCATTTCACTTTTCTTTCTTTTCATTTTCATTTCACTTTTCTTTCATACATTTTCTTTCAATCCAAACACACCCTAAAGGACATGAGAGCACTCTGTATCTTCACCGTCTTGGAAGGAGGGTAAAACTTGTCAACGAAGGTGCTTGCCAACTCATCCCAAGTGGTGAATGTCCCCTCCACTTGCGTCCTCAACCAATATAAAGCTTTATCTTTGAGTGTGAAGGGGAAGAGTCGCAGTCGGATTGCATCAACGGAAACGCCCAGCATTTGGAAGGTGGCGCACTTGGACAAGAAAAGTTGGATGTGGTAATGCGGATTCTCATGGACATTCCCATGAAACGGGTCTTGTTGCATCAATACTACCAATCCCGTCTTTAGCTCAAAATTCTTGTCCGTCGCTAGTTCCGGCATGGCGATGGATGATGTGGTAGAAGAAGTCTTAGGCCGAAGCCTATCTCTAATGGATATGATCCTCGCCATTCGTGCGGCTAGCTCCTCCGGTGTCTCCACACGGTTCATACAACTGTCCTCCGTAGCGTGCCTTCTCTCGGCTCTAATCCTCCTCACAGTACGCTCGATTTTCGGATCAAATAATATTTCCTCGGGGTTCGCCGTAGATCTCGTGTACATGCAAGGGAAAACAGAGTTTCAAAGGAAATGTTAGCACGAATAAGGCGTAAAAAGATAAAAGTAATAAAGGAAAAAAGAAAACACTAAGTAAAGAGAATAAACACTGTCGCCTCCCCGGCAACGGCGCCAAAAAATTGATTGCACCCCGGTAATGCACACGTAACCGGGACAAACGACTCGTAGTCTTACCGCAAGCGCACGGCGTAGTGGCGAGCGGATATCGAACTCAGGGAGGAACAATGACAGTGTCTTCTTCTAATCACCTAGCTATCAAAATGGTCAAGAATAATTTGAGGTAAAAACTGTCACAATCGTTCGTATATCTATAGAAATATTAATGGAATAAAGTGCCTAGGGATAGGGAATCCCCGCTACGGACCGTATCTCATCGTTGTGATTCATATGTTACATCATTGCTGGACTTGAATTGTAGGTGAACTAGTCGCAACTAAATGTAGAACCAAGCGCACGCTCTCGCGCTATTGCCGGTCTATAGCTAACCTAGGTTAGGGCCCAATCTCTTGCAAACCCTAACCTAAGCCGCTAGCATTAGGATCGACATCATCGTTCAATCGTATCTCGAGCCTACTCTCGTGCAAACTCGAGCTACGACCTGGGTTGAGATAGTTCCTACCTGTCCAATCTCTTGCAAACGGGTATTGGTATAGAAGCACGATTAAAAACCCTAGCTTTGGCCCAACCTCTTGCAAACCAGTTCTAGAAAATTCCAATCGTAAATCTAAATCGAATTTCTAGGGCTTCCTATCAATTGGGATCCAATCTCTTGCAAATCCCAATCGATATGAATCCTTAGCTATCCGTAATAAATCGATCCCAACCTAACCCTAATCAATTCTAGCAAGAATTTCACCAATTCATCACAATTCAGAAATAGGGTTCATATGGTTCATCCCCATGCCCTAGGACAATAAAACTACTCACTAATCATCATGCAATCCATAAGAAATTCAATAGCAAAATCAACACAATTCATTGCAATAGAGAAATTATCAATAAAAATGGAGTTTTTGACAAGAAAAGAGACAAACCAATGAGAATCCAATAGCATCCAACAAAAATCTCCTTTCCAATCTCTCAAAAAGCCTAAATCTAATTACCTAAAAATCTCTTTAGAAAGGCTGCAAAAAGTATCAAAAAGTTCTCTCAAACTAGGGCAAAAACTGGGTTTAAATACCCCTCAAAATCGCCCAGAAATTCGTGACAGAAATGCCCCTGCGCAGCCCAGAAATCGCAGTTTAAGCAGCAGGCGGGGCGGCTCACTCGGCAGCCGAGTGACAAACCCTGTAAAATTCCAGTAAGTCGGGGGATCTTGGGGGTCTGCCTTCAAAAGTGGCTCGGCCGAGTGACTTTACTCACTCGGCCGAGGGGCATTTCTTGCTCGGCCGAGTCGGAATCATCAAAAGCCTGTAAACTTACAGTAAGTCGGTCGTTTTTGAAGTGGATTTTCACATGCCACTCAGGCGAGGGGATTTCCTTGCTCGGCCGAGTGGACTATCGTCACTCGGCCAAGTGCACGCCTATTTCCTTCTGTTGGTGCGTGGCCGGTCTGGTCGGCCGAGTGGTCTTCTTGCTCGGCCGAGTGGGTGGTTCACTCGACCGAGTGAGATGCTACAGATGCCCAATCTTCATCTTTTCGCTTCCTTGTCGCTCCTACGACGTTCCTTCTTCTTCCACTCGTCTTCCATCGCCGAATAGCCCTCAAAAGCGCTTTGGGTGACACTCCGGAGTGGGCGCAAATCCTCTTGATCTCAAAATCACTCTAAATCGCTCCATATCTCCTGAAATACGACAAAAACAAGAAATTGTGAAAAGCATTGCAATATTGCCGAATAATCGTGAAAAACACGATATGAGCGATCAAAGTGGCATGCAAACATGCAGAAAAAGGGTGTAAAATACGGAGAGATCAATTACCTCCGATAGGAGTCAAATATGCGTAGATTATTTAGAACATATGAATGTGTTTGTTCAAGCTCAATTTTACTAAAGCATGTGTCCTCTTCATAATCATTATAAGAATACTCCATCGGTAACTCTTGCCGAACGATTTACCCTTATGGCTACACCCTGCAAATAACGAGATATGAACATCAAGGCCTCGTTTGACGTATAATTCTTGGATATTGACCCTTCTGGCCATGAACGATTGTGCACAAGTAGCTTCATGAACCTTAGATACCTGCGGTTAAAAATCATGAAAAGATTCAAATTCACGTTAAATTTTGTTCCTATCAAAATAGAATAATATATGACATGACGGTCACCTTTCAACGTGGTACATCCACCGATATTGTACCGACCCTGCAATGCGGGCCTCATGTGCCAGGTGCACAGTAAGATGACCATGATTGTAAAGAATGAAGGGGAGAAATTTTTTTCCATATTACACAGTGCAAGGATAACCCGTGCCTCTAAATCTTCAAACTCACTAACATCTATCACCTTCGAGTACATCTGCCTGAAAAACCCACAGAACTGTATCAGGACTTTTGCAAGCTTCTTATCGACATGACGTAAAGCAACCGGAAGCAACTGATGTAGCAAGATATGATAATCATGTGTATTCAATCCAAATATCTTCATCTGGTCTATGTGCACACATCTTGATATATTCAAAGCATACCCATCTGGTGTCTTCAATGCTTGAGAAACACACACAGATTATGAATTTCATCTCTTGACAGGGTGACCCAAGAAGCTGTCAGGTCGTACTTGTAATTTTCCTTTTGTACAGCCTGCAATTCGGGACATATATTCAATTCTTTTAAGTCAAGCCGAGCCTTTACTCCGTCTTTTGACTTGTTGGTGTCTTACATCAAGGTATACAACAGATTTTCACATATGTTCTTTTCGATGTGCATGACGTCCAGGTTGTGACGTATTTTCAAATTCCTCCAATATGGCAATTGGAAGAAAATACTAAACTTTGACCAACCACTTGGTAGTATTCGAACATCTGCTGTGTTAGAATCTGTGCTCGACACTCGAGGCATTCTTCTTTTAGTTTTTCCCTTGCCCTTGCCCTTGCTCTTTCCTTTTCCCTTTGTAATCCGCCTTCTAACACCAAGAGGGTGCTCTTTGCTATATCTGTTCTTTCCAAATTTCACTCTCTGCAAAGGGTGAAGTGCTTCAAATATGTCCTCTCCGGTTAGTTGCTCTGGGGCTTCTCGGCATTCAGTTTTGCCGTCGACAACTGTCCCTATCTCCTATATCTATGACCCGCATGCAACTATCTTCTGTTCTGCCAAAAGCAAAACTTACGGCTATATTTCGGGAATGTGCCCTCATAACCTGTCATGCAAATCGGGCAAGCAGTCCTATCTTTTGTCGACCAACCAGATAGATTAGCATATGCTAGAAAGTCGTTTATCATCCATAAAACAATATCACGCATGCAGAAATTTTGCTTTGTCATGGCGTCGAAAGTGCCCACACCTTATTCCCATAAAAGTTTCAGATCATCAATTAAGGGCTGCATGAAAACATCGATATCATTTCCAGGCGAGTATTTCCCAGGAATCAATAGTGATAGTATCAAGTATGGTTGCTTCATGCACATAGACGGAGGGAGGTTATACGGGGTCAACAACACGGGCCAAGTGTGTAATGCCCTACAAGCTACTGCACAAGTACTAGAGGGGGGTGAATAGTACTTTAAAAATAACGAGGAGTATAATTCCTAATTATAATGCAAATAACTACCAAATCAATTTGCGGAAGCTTAAATTGAAGACAACAACAAAATGAACAATGCTAACAATAGATGTTACTGGGTTCGGATCCACCCAAGTCTCCCCGACTTGTTCCCGGTGATCCTACGTCCCAACCACCCGGATCCCCTCCGGATACTTGAGTTAGAAACCCTAACTCAAGATTTCCACTATGAAATACTTGTGAAAAACCTCCACAAGTCAAATCATACAAAATGTAATTTATGACTCCCACAACCCGGGATCACAACCACACTCTCATAACCGAGATTGAAACTTACAATTCAAATATGAAATGAAATAAGAAAACTCATTACCGACAAAATACCTATGCCTTGAGTAATGCTTACGAATTAGGGCAAGGATGATTTTGAGGAAGAAGTGGCACCAAACCCTAGCTCCAAGATGTAGATCAGCGATGGAGAGCTATGGGGATGTTGGTGACCTAGAATCAAGCATTTGGCTTGGAAGGCTTCACACTCAATGAATCTCTCTTTGGAAGTAAGAGTGAGGAGAGATTATTGAATGGAATGAATGAGCTTTGAATGAGCTTGGAATGATTTCTCTTGATCTCTAAACTTGCAATAATATCAGCCTTGGCAGCAATGAATGCAGCCCATCAAGTATATATAGGATAGAGGAGAGAGAGAAAGAAATTCGAGTCATTAAATGCTCCAACGGCTCTTTTCTGAACCCAACTAGTCGGTCAAAGAACAACCACCGACCGACTAGTTCATCAACTAGTCGGTCGGTCAATTAACGTAAACCGACTAATGAGTGGACAGAGAAAAGATCAAAGCACAGACATAAGGAACTAGTCGGTCCAAGAAGAGTAGCTGACCGACTAGTTTCACAACTAGTCGGTCGGTTACTCAACGTAGACCGACTAACAGATAAAACTGAAGTCTGAGCTAAACTAGACTTAGTCGGTCCAAGAACAAATGTTGACCGACTAATTCACCAACTAGTCGGTCACCAAATGAACATAGACCGACTAACAATAAACAGTAAGTTAGGTGAAAAATTGGCATGTACAGTAAAACTAAACTAGTCGGTCCAAGAAGGAAAGTTGACCGACTAGTTCATCAACTAATCGGTCGATCAATGAACACAGACCGACTAATGATAAACAGTAACTCAAGTTCAAATGTGCATGTACAGGGAAAGCTCAACTAGTCGGTCACAGAAGCATCACTGACCGACTAGTCCACAAACTAGTCGGTCGGTGAGTCAACTTAGACCGACTAACTGTAAACAGTAAAGAGCTTAGAATTGATTGAGAAGAACTAGTCGGTCCAAGAAGCTTTGCCGACCGACTAGATCACCATCTAGTCAGTCAGTTCTTCTTCTTGAACCAACTAACATGCACAAGAAGTCGCGAATCGAAGCGCGAAGCTTCGGGAAGGATTGTATGGACTTCTACTAAGATCCTAGAGCTAAGATATGAGCGTTATGAAGATTTAAACCGTAAGACCTACTCAAGGCTTAACATTCTATGAAGGAAGCTTAAAGACTATAAATAAAACTTGACGATACCGTCTTCAATAGCTTCAATCGAATCTTCATGACTTCTAAATTGGTCCATAAGCTTCAACGAAGCTTTAGGCATACGATCACGTGCTTTGAGAAGTCTTGAGACGTCGTAATTGATATTCATGTGAATTTGGCGACGATCTCCATAACTGCGCTCACAAAGTGTTAGTTCACGATATATTTATGTTTGTTCATCATCCAAAACCAAATCCGGGGAGTCCAATATCCAACATTCTCCCCCTTTTTGGTGATGACAACCCAACATAAATAATAATCAAAAATAATAATTCAAATGAAATTTACTTACTCCCCCTGCATTGATGACACGTTAATTCCAAATTAAACAATAATAATACGCATCAAGCAGACGAGTAAAGTATATAAATGAGAATCGATCATTGAATTATCGAATACCAAAAGTAAGTTATTGAAATATCGGATTTGAAAATCCATTTATATATCTTAACTCCCCATGAATCTAACACATCAAGTTAGATTCTTGGAAAAATGCTTTAAATTTTCATTTTGCACATCGTTATTATTATATCTCTCCCCCTTTGGCATAAGCAAAAAGAGCGGGAGGACAACAACGACAAAAACAATGGCCTCAAATAAAAAGCACGGGAGTCGTAGAATACGACGACGGTTCAAGTGACACCAAAAGAATACGAATAAAATCAAGGCGTGTCAATGAAACCAGAGTCGAAAAATCGTAAAATGAAATCATCAAAACTCAAATCAATATTACGGATTGAGTTATGGAATATACTCTCCAATATCAACATTCTTGGTTAATTTAGTGCATGGAAAACAATTCTATGTTTCCATAGAAGAAATTTCTATTAAACCAAGCTAATATCGTCGAGCGACGAAAGCAAACATCAGAGACATAAAAAAAATTATAAATTTTGCACAATATAATGAAATGTCAACTGCGATGTATATATATATAATGTGAACCAGAGGACATCAAATATAAACATCACTGACATACAAAATATCGATCCACCGATCGGGGCACAAAAATACATCATCATATCACAGATATCGGAGTGGCGAAATACATGAAGATACATCATCAAAAGTATCAAAATACATCAAAAATGATCCAAAACACATCAGAATGATCCAAACCCCCACCCTATCCTAACCAAACTCTCTCACACTAGATGTATCATCTAAGGAGCATCGGAGAGTCCTCAAAGAAGCTCAAGAGGAACCGGCAGGATCTGCAGCAGCAGCAGGATCTGCAGGAGAAGTGGTGAAAACAGGATCAGCAGGAACGTCAACAGGAGCGACGGTAGAAGTGGCAATCTCTGGAGCAGCAACCGTAGTGGCCTCGGGAGCACCAGTCGGAGTATCCACCGCAGGAGCGGTGGCAACAGGTGTGCTCTCGTGGGCACCAGCAGACGAAGCAACAACAGCAGCACCAGAAGAGGAAGCACCAGCAGCAGTACCAGAAGGGCCCTCGGGGGCACGAGTGGAAGTACGACAAAGCTCCTCAATGTCCTCCTCGGCCAACTCATCCATCTCCTCATCCTCAGAAACAGAAGGAGGAAGCTGAATACCCATCAGACTAGCCATACGGTAAACTACCTCCTCGGTACGAGCCAAACGAGACTCGTGGCGACGAAGTAACCGAACGACATCATCAAGGGTGGCAGAGGGAGCAGCTGAGGCAGAGGCAGGGGCAGATGCTGAAGGTGTCGTCCTCTAAACGTGACGGAGCACCGCAAGAGATTTCTTGACGGCCGTCGCATTCAGGGGAGGACCAAGGGGATGCTCATCGTCACGAGGCAAAGGGACACGGAAGTGACGGAACACAAGGGTCAACAAGCAAGGAAATTGGATGTGAGCCGATTTAGAGGACTTGCGAATACACTCGAAAGAATCAATCTTATCGAGTATAATGCGAGCCCAATTAATCGAGCTCCCCATGAATATGGCATAGATCAGCTTCAGAAAGGGCTGGCATGGTAAAGATGAGGAGCCGTACTTGGGAAGCAAGCACGACTTCAGAATCAAGTTCAGGACCGATGCATTTGGCTTGAAAGACTTGGAGGGTACGCCAATCATGGCGGGAGGGATCTGATGGAAAATCTCAGAGAGGACGGTCTGATTAAGGGAAGAAATATCGTCAACAGAGATATCAGAGGGGAGGAGGCCAGACGAAGAGATACCCAGAATCTCTCCTAAGATCTCTGTCGTGAGGACTATAGGAGTCCCCAAAACAGTCGTCTCAACAGAGTGGGTCTCATCGTACTGACCCCGGATCCTATTGGCGTAGAAAAGCTTAACTAATCGAGGGTACGGGTGAGGATTCGCCTTCGGGTCATATCGAAGGTAATCGAGAAGACCCGACGACGAAAGAAGATCAGCTAACCCTATGAAGTCACTGAACTGGACGAAATTCTCCAGAAGCAGCGGGCAATGTTCAATACGGTTGTAAGCCGCGAGACACAACGGGTCGTCGCGACACAACGAGATATCGACACCGCCCACCGGCATCGGACCCTTTCCCTTAGGCTTACAGGTAGACGTACGAGGGTGGGTGCTAGACTCATGATGGGTAGGAGGAGTGGGTTCCCTATGAGTCTCAGGCTCGGGGATATACTCGGTGTCGGAATCCGAAGCACCGGTTGGAGTAGGAGCACGAAAAACTACAGGCTTGGTCTTGGGCTGAGATTTGGCTCGGGGTTTCGCAGTCGCCGTCCTCTTACGCTTAAGAGGAGGCGAAGACGAAGAGGGTTGGGTGGTTTTGGCACGGCGTTTCGGAGGGGTTCGCCTAGGTTGATCGGGGTCCGTAGGCGTAGGTTCTACGGTCATCGGCGAGGGGCTAGATGCAGTGATCAGGATACGTGTTCTTGCCATAATCGAAGCAAGACACGGCACAAGGAAGATCAAATCTAAGAACCCTAGCCGAAAATGAAAGAAACCCTAGAAACCCTAGAAACCGAACTAACCCTAACCCTAGGAATAGGAAACTAACCCTAGAAGGGAGAGGGAGTGATGAGGGGTTACCTTAGGAGGAAGATGACGGCCGGCGACGGCGAGGTTGGTCGGAAAGAGGCCGGAAGTCGAAGGGTCAGCGGGGGGGTCGGGGTTTTGATCTGAGGGAGATAGGATTTGATCGACTAGAATGAGAAAGGACCGACTAAAACAAGATTAAGTCGGTCGGGAGCTCAAAAGACCAAACAGTCCCTGGCAGAACTAGTCGGTCACAGTTCAAGCACTGACCGACTAGATCACGATCTAGTCGGTCGGTCAATGAGCTTGAACCGACTAGTTGCAAACAGAGAACAGTCGAAGATTTCCTGAACGAGAATTAGTCAGTCTAAGTTCAAATACTGACCGACTAGAACTCAATCTAGTCGGTCGGTAAGTAAACTTGAACCGACTAAGGAGTGAAGCTGGAGAGGAAATGCAAAAAGCTTGAGTTAGTCAGTCTAAGTTCTTCTACAAACCGACTAGATACGAATCTAGTCGGTTGGTGGTTGAACTGAAACCGACTAAATGAGTCCAAACGTTGATAATCAAGTTCTCTCCTAAAAACACTTGGACGAGACATCGCAATTCTCTCAATAATCATCTAAACTACCCCATTAAACATCGAAATCTCAAATACGACATTCAAAACATGAATTCGAGCAAAAATTCAAAATATCACATAAAATCCCAAAAAATCCAATAAGTCTAGCATGAATGAAATATTGCGAAATATAATAGCATGCAAGATTATTGAATGAAACATGAATCCTATATCTCGGATTCACCCATAATCCCCAATTCTCGACGCAACTGCACAAAGGAATCCTCCTTTAGGGGTTTCGTGAAAATATCGGCGATTTGCTTTTGGGTTTCCACGTACACTAAAATGATGTCCTTTTTAGCAACATGGTCATCTAAAAAGTGGTGTCAGACATCTATGTGTTTCGAACGGGAATGGTGTACCGGGTTCTTGGAAAGACATATTGCACTTTGGTTGTCAACCATGATAGGGCAAGTATCACAATTTATACCAAAGTCTTTAAGTGTGTGTCTCATCCAAAGAACTTAAGCACACGCGGCACCGACGGCAATGTATTCCGCCTCGGTGGTTGAAAGTGATACGGAATTTTGCTTCTTGGAAAACCAAGAGACAAGGGAATTTCCTATAAAATGGCAAGTGCCACTAATACTTTTCCTGTCGGATTTGCATCCCGCATAATCGGCATCACTATATGAGATTAACTCATACGTGCTAGATTTTGGATAAAGTAATCCAAAATCAAGTGTATAACTTAGATAACGGAAAATACGTTTTACCGCTACTAAGTGAGACTCCTTAGGTTGAGACTGATAACGAGCACATATGCATACGGCAAACATAATATCGGGCCTACTTGCGGTAAGATAAAGTAAACTACCTATCATACCTCGATATAGACGAATGTCTACATCCTTACCGCCCGTATCCTTGTCAAGATGCGTAGTCGTGCTCATTGGAGTCTTTTTTCCGGAGGCACTCTCCATTCCAAATCGCTTTAGCAACTCCACCGTATACTTCGTTTGGTGGATGAAGATTGCATTGTCCATTTGGCGAATTTGGAGACCTAAGAAATATTTGAGCTCACCCATGTGGCTCATCTCAAATTGTTCCTTCATAACATTAGAAAACTCTTCGCAAAGAGCAAAGTTAGTAGCACCGAAAATGATATCATCAACATATATTTGAACTAAAATTATATCATTATTCGAATGCTTAACAAAAAGTGTAGAATCGGCTTCTCCCATTTTAAAATTCAAATCCAAAAGAAAATTCTTTAGGCGATCATACCAAGCTCGAGGAGCTTGTCTCAAACCGTAAAGTGCTTTCTTTAGTTTAAAAACATGATTTGGAAATTTTTCATTTATGAAGCCCGGAGGTTGAGAAACGTAAACTTCCTCAACGACATCTCCGTTTAAAAATACACTTTTAACATCCATTTGAAATAATTTAAAATCCTTATGGCATGCAAAAGACAATAATAATCTAATTGATTCTAATCTAGCTACCAGAGCGAATGATTCTTCGAAATCAATACCTTCCTCTTGGCGATAGCCTTGAGCAACTAACCAGCGTTGTTCCGGATGACGACTTGGTTTTCGTCAGTTTTGTTCTTGAAGATCCACTTTGTCCCTATGACGGTGTGGTTCTTCGATGGCAATGGAACAAGCTCCCAAACTTCATTCCTCTCGAATTGAATGAGTTCCTCCTCCATGGCTAAGATCCAAGCGCTATCTTCGCATGCTTCATTAACATTCTTTGGCTCTATCGAGGAGGCAAAGGCACAATGAGCGAAGTAGTTCACTTGCGATCTCGTCTTGACACTATCAAGGATATTGCCAATGACTTGCTCATGAGGATGATCACGAACGGTATGAAGCCGTTTGGGAATACCTTGGTCACTAGGAACATTCTCAACAACTTCATTAGATGGGTTAGTCTCAATAGAATCAATAGAATCATTAGACTTAGAATTATCAAACGAATCACATAAAACATCCATAGAATCATTATCAATTGAAATTCTAGTTGGAACAAATCCTTCATTAAATGAGACATGAAGCGACTCCTCGATCGTTGAGGTTCGTTTGTTGAATATCCGGTAGGCTTTGCTACGAGAAGAATATCCAACAAAAATCCCCTCATCGGATCTTGGATCGAATTTGTCCAAACTACCATATGTGTTCTTAATAAAACATTTCGAACCAAAAACACGAAAATGTTTAACTTGAGGCAACCTACCAAACAACAATTCATAACAAGTTTGTTTAGTGACGGGCCTCAAAAGTATGCTATTAAACACATAGCAAGCGGTGTATACCGCTTCCGCCCAAAATTGATGGCCAAGTTGGCTATCATCAAGCATAGTGCGAGCACACTCCACTAGCGTCCTATTCTTTCTCTCAACTACACCATTTTGAGGAGGTGCACGAGAGAAAGAGAAGGTGTGTGTAATACCAACTTCATCACAAAGTGTCTCAAAAGACTCATTCTCAAATTCACCTCCATGATCACTACGAATAGTGACAATGGTGGTTCCTAAGAGATTTTGTACTTTCTTAACAAAAATTGTGAAGTTTTCAAAAGCTTCATTTTTATTACATAATGAAAACACCCATGTAAATCTCGAATAATCATCTACAATGACAAGTCCATATCTTGCATTTCCTAAGGAAGCAACTCTAGTTGGCCCAAATAAGTCTAGATGTAATAGCTCTAGTGGCCGTTTAGTAGAAATGCTTTTCTTAGGTTTAAATGAAGATTTAGGAAGCTTGCCACGTTGACAACAATCACAAAAACTTTTCTTTTCAAAAACGAGCTTCGGAAAACCTTTAATGGAATTTAATTTTGAAAGCTTATAAAGTGTTCCAAAGTTCACATGTCCAAAGCGTCGATGCCATAAGTGTTGTTCACTTGTGTTGGCAACGAGACATTGTTCATAAGACTTAGGAAGATCCAAAATATAAATATCTTTATGACGAGTGCCGGAAAATAATAATTTATTATTATCTTTTCTTAAAATATGACACAATCCTTTCGCAAAGCTAACTTTGTAACCTTTGTCACAAAGTTGGCTTATTGAAATAAGATTATGATTTAAGCCATTAACTAGATAAACATCACTAATTAAGGGTTTAGATGGGTTACCCACTTTACCAACACATATGATGGTTCCGCTCTCGTTGCCTCCAAATACGACGCGGTTTCCATTTGCAATGGGAACCACTCCGGAGAGCAATTGAGCGTCACCCGTCATGTGTTTTGAACACCCGCTATCGAGTATCCAATTCCCCTTGGAGCTAAATTTAAATTTGTTGCTCCTTTTCTTTTTCTTTTCCTTGAGTACCTAAAGATAGAAAATTTCATATCATGGTACCCAAGGTCATTGGGTCCAAAAGATTAGACCTTTGGAAGCCAAGTCCAATTGGACTTAGTCTTCCCCACATAATTTCTACTATGCACAACATCCGAAAAATAAGCATTCATATACACTTGTTTTTCATCCATGCTTGTGTCCTTTGGCTCCAAATAGTGAAAATCTTGGGAGCCCTCATCCTAATGGGTGCATGCATGCGTTGTTGGTTTCTACGTGATGCATGTCGTGGATAGGCATAAGGAACATGATGGAATGGTGCATGCGGATAATTATTCATATGATGTTGTGGGTGAACATATGCATGTGGGGGAACACGTGCGTGAGGATGTCTCACATGGTGTGCACGTGCCCGTGAATGTGTTGCATAAAAATCATCATATGTGTGAGCCGGTGGAGTAGGACGTGTGTTCCTACGTGGCATGGTATTGGTGTACATATAAGCATGCCCCTTCTTTGGAGGTCCACCCAAAGTGGGTTTCTTTCCGAAAGAGGGTGTGGACGAGGTGGAAGCACCATTGGTAGAAGAACTACCAATAGAGTGTTTGCTACCACTCGTTGAGTCACCGGAAGTTGGCCTAACAAAAGTAGTGGCCGATTTGGATGAACATCCCATCGTATACCCCAAGCCAATGTGGTGATTGGCCGGAAGTAAGTCACTTAGGATTTTATCCAAATGGTCCTTACCCTTATTGAATTTGTTAATTCGGCCTAATGTGTTCTCATATTTCTCGGTGAGAGAACGCATAGAGGTATCCAAGTTGGATACTTGCGATGTGAGCACATAAACACGAGATTTAAGATTCTCATTCTCAATACTCAAAGTCGAGTTTTGAGAAGTTAAATCCGCTATCTTGTGATCCTCCGGATCTTCAATGCTAACATGTTCAAGTTTAGATTTGAGATTAACAATCTCATTTCTTAACTCTTCAACAACGGTGTCGTTGTTGGTGATGATAGTCTTAGGCGAGGTTTGAATGCTAGCTAGGTCATCTTTTACTTTAGTATACCTATTTACTAATTTAGTATACTTAGACCATAATTGAGAATTAGCATTCCTAAGGTCATCCATAGTTACCTCATCGCCTTCATCGTTACTATCATCGGAAGAGGAGGATCCTTGATCATGCTCCTCTCTTGCCATGAAGCACATGTGCGCTTGCTCCACTTGCTCATCGTCCGACTCTCCGCTTGAGGAATCCTTGGAGTCGGTGATTGTTGCTCCGACAAGTCTCTTTTTGTTTCCTTTCTTGTACTTCTTGGACTTATCGAATTTCGGTGCCTTCCACTTCTCCTTTTGCTTGTTAAGAGGACACTCCGCTTTCATGTGTCCTGGCTTATTGCACTTGAAACACAAAGGAGAGGAAGAAGCGTTAGAAGAACCAAATTTAGCTTTGTTCTTATAGTTACCTTTTCGGAAGAGACGGTTGAACTTCTTGGCCATGAGTGCCATGGACTCCAAGTCCAACTCGTTTTCCGAGTCTTCATCATCGGTTGATGTGGATGTGGATGGAGCGGCCTTAAAAGCAATAGCCTTTTTCTTTGGCTCGTCTTGCTTTAGGTAGGACTTCATCTTTTCCTGCAATTTTAGCTTGCTATCCTTGCGTACCTCGTATGACATTAAAGTATCCATTAGTTGAACTACGGTGTACTTATTCATGTCATTACCTTTATCGATGGCGAAGGTACGCTTTTCCCAAGAAGAAGGAAGTCCTTCGATAAGCTTCGAACACTTCTCCTTTTGGGTGTAGGATTTGCCGAGAGCCTCTAACTCGTTTATGATGTCGACGAAGCGAGCGTAATACTCCTTCATCTTCTCGCCCTGTTGCATATGAAACATTTCGTAATCTTTGTTAACAACTACGAGTTTAGAGTCTCTTGCCCTACTCGTCCCTTCATGTAGTATGAGGGAGTTCCAAATTTGATATGCACTCTTACATGTGCATATCTTATTGAAGTCCTCGGGCTCCAATGCACATTGCAAGGCGTTCATTGCCTTGGCATTGCTTACCTCCGCGGAGACCTCCGCGGTTGTCCATTTCTCAAAGTCTTCTTCGACGGGCTCGACGTATTACTTCATCGTGGTCCTCCATAGAGAAGCACTCCTGAGGAAGGTTTCCATCCGGCATTTCCAGTACCCGTAGTTGGTACCGTTGAAGAATGGAGGCCTCGTAGAGGAATGTCCTTCCATCACCGAAGACGCTCCTTCACGGTTCCTGAAGGTGCCATAGTCGGAAGGTGGACGCACGGTCTTGTTGTCGTTGGCAGACATAGCTAAGTATTTGGCTCTGATACCAAATGTAATGCCCTACAAGCTATTGCACAAGTACTAAAGGGGGGGTGAATAGTACTTTAAAAATAACGAGGAGTATAATTCCTAATTATAATGCAAACAACTACCAAATCAATTTGCGGAAGCTTAAATTGAAGACAACAACAAAATTAACAATGCTCACAATAGATGTTACTGGGTTCGGATCCACCCAAGTCTCCCCGACTTGTTCCCGGTGATCCTACGTCCCAACTACCCGGATCCCCTCCGGATACTTGAGTTAGAAACCCTAACTCAAGATTTCCACTATGAAATACTTTCCACTATGAAATACTTGTGAAAAACCTCCACAAGTCAAATCATACAAAATGTAATTTGTGACTCCCACAACCCGGGATCACAACCACACTCTCACAACCGAGAGTGAAACTTACAATTCAAATATGAAATGAAATAAGAAAACTCCTTACCGACAAAATACCTATGCCTTGAGTAATGCTTACGAATTAGGGCAAGGATGATTTTGAGGAAGAAGTGGCACCAAACCCTAGCTCCAAGATGTAGATCAGCGATGGAGAGCTATGGGGATGTTGGTGACCTAGAATCAAGCACTTGGCTTGGAAGGCTTCACACTCAATGAATCTCTCTTTGGAAGTAAGAGTGAGGAGAGATTATTGAATGGAATGAATGAGCTTTGAATGAGCTTGGAATGATTTCTCTTGATCTCTAAACTTGCAATAATATCAGCCTTGGCAGCAATGAATGCAGTCCATCAAGTATATATAGGATAGAGGAGAGAGAGAAAGAAATTCGAGTCATTAAATGCTCCAACGGCTCTTTTCTGAACCCAACTAGTCGGTCAAAGAACAACCATCGACCGACTAGTTCATCAACTAGTCGGTCGGTCAATTAACGTAAACCGACTAATGAGTGAACAGAGAAAAGATCAAAGCACAGACATAAGGAACTAGTCGGTCCAAGAAGAGTAGCTGACCGACTAGTTTCACAACTAGTCGGTCGGTTACTCAACGTAGACCGACTAACAGATAAAACTGAAGTCTGAGCTAAAATAGACTTAGTCGGTCCAAGAACAAATGTTGACCGACTAATTCACCAACTAGTCAGTCACCAAATGAACATAGACCGACTAACAATAAACAGTAAGTTAGGTGAAAAATTGGCATGTACAGTAAAACTAAACTAGTCGGTCCAAGAAGGAAAGTTGACCGACTAGTTCATCAACTAGTCGATCGATCAATGAACACAGACCGACTAATGATAAACAGTAACTCAAGTTCAAATGTGCATGTACAGGGAAAGCTCAACTAGTCGGTCACAGAAGCATCACTGACCGACTAGTCCACAAACTAGTCGGTCGGTGAGTCAACTTAGACCGACTAACTGTAAACAGTAAAGAGCTTAGAATTGACTGAGAAGAACTAGTCGGTCCAAGAAGCTTTACCGACCGACTAGATCACCATCTAGTCGGTCAGTTCTTCTTCTTGAACCAACTAACATGCACAAGAAGTCGCGAATCGAAGCGCGAAGCTTCGGGAAGGATTGTATGGACTTCTACTAAGATCCTAGAGCTAAGATATGATCGTTATGAAGATTTAAACCATAAGACCTACTCAATGCTTAACATTCTACGAAAGAAGCTTAAAGACTATAAATAAAACTTGACGATACCGTCTTCAATAGCTTCAATCGAATCTTCATGACTTCTAAATTGGTCCATAAGCTTCAACGAAGCTTTAGGCATACGATCGCGTGCTTTGAGAAGTCTTGAGACGTCGTAATTGATATTCATGTGAATTTGGCGACGATCTCCATAACTGCGCTCACAAAGTGTTAGTTCACGATATATTTATGTTTGTTCATCATCCAAAACCAAATCCGGGGAGTCCAATATCCAACAAAGTGGACCAACCAGAGCTCATCACTCCAAACGGATTAAAACTATCGCTTGCAAGACCAAGCCTAAGATTCCTCGTCTCCCTTGCAAAGGCGGGATAGATACGGTCGATATGCTTCCATGCTTCCCCATTGGCCAGATGCCTCAATTTTTTATCCTCTATATGGTCAGTGACGTGCCATCGCATTTTTTTGTCAATTCAGCAGACATGAAAACCCTCTGCAGCCTTGGTATAATTGGGAAATATCGGAGAACCTTCGCCGGAGTCTGCTTCTTCTTTTGGAATGTATGACCATCCCTTGTCACACCTGTTCTTTGTTCAACTTGCCACCAAGGAACATGACACGTTGAACATTCGTGTATGTCCTTGTTGTCTTTGTAGTATAGAATGCAATCGTTAGGGCATGCGTCAAATTTCTTGTAATCGAGCCCTAACGTATTAACGATTTTGTTCTCTTCATAATGAGTAGCTGGAATGCTGTCCTTCCCACCGGGAACTACCCTTCTCAACAAATCCAACAACATCTCAAAATGCGTAATTGCCATTCCGCTTAGTGTTTGGATATGCAGAAGTCTAATCATGAATGATAGCCTCGTGAACTCCGTGCATCCCTTGTATAAATCAGATCCTCCACTAATTTCATCAATCGATCATAGTCAACGGAGTGAAGATCATAATCTAACTTGTTTCTGGTAAGAGCACCAATATCTTCCAGCATTGTATCTATGACATCTGCCTTTGATCTCCATGCATAATACGCTCTTCTGCCCTAAGTATCTCCTCTGTTACGACACCTTCTCCGAGGTAACTCCAAAATTTATAATTGGGGTCGATCCCTTGAGACACCAAATGGACACGTACAATGTACTTCTAAAGGACCTCATTGTTCTGGCACCTCTTGCAAGGGAAACAGATTTTTCCACTGGACATGCTTAGAGGGTTGGCATCAGCGTACGCTAAAAACGCATCTATCCCCTCTAAGTATCTTCGGTTTCTAGTCATGTTTAGATCTGATATTTCCATAAACGACTTGTCAGGAACCTCCGGCATCTGTAATTGACAATGAAATTTACATATAATTGTGTATCAACCATTTATATATTTCTAAATTGACTATTTTGATAACTTTCAAATAATAGTCGATTCTTTCATAAAAAGTATGCAGCTATCATTGTGATACCAAGAGTGTATGTTTTAATATGGCTAGGTTCTCATTAATCTAAAATTAAAATAAATTCGATTTTTTTCCTTGATATCGACAATATAACTAAAATAAATTTTATACCAAGAGTGTATGTTTTAACATGGCTAGGTTCTCATTAATCTAAAATTAGTATACATTCTATTTTTCTCTTGATATCGACAATATAACTAAAATAAATTTTATACCAAGACCGTATGCTTTAACATGGCTAGGTTCTCATTAATCTAAAATTAAAATA
Organism: Scilla litardierei; assembly: GCA_030789695.1. NCBI lineage: Eukaryota > Viridiplantae > Streptophyta > Magnoliopsida > Asparagales > Asparagaceae > Scilla > Scilla litardierei. The sequence continues at coordinate 272,807,553 of CM061133.1, read as the reverse complement.
AATTCTATTTTTTCCTTGATATCTGCAGTATAACTAAAATAAATTTTATGACATAGTCGTCTAACGAGTATACCAAGAATGTAGTGTCGGAGTTGATTTGACTAAGTCCAAGCCACGGTCCTCTTATGAGTATTCTCCTTTTGCAATTCAGATTTTTACCAAATTAATTCCATATATTGATGGATATTGAAATTGCATCGTGATGCAAGTCCCATGGTACACCCTGACCCTCACCCTGACCCTCACCCCTACTCCTACCCCTCCCCCAATCCTAGCACCAACCCATACCCTAGACCCAACCTCAACCCCAACCCTAACCGAACCCTAACCCACCATAACCATTCCCTAACCCTAACCCTAACCACAACCCGAAACCTTCCCCCAACCCCAATCCGACACCTAACCCTTTACCCTACTCTCAACCCTACCCTCAACCCTAATCCTAGCCCTGACTCCAACCCTAACACTAACTGAACCTAAACCTAAAACCATATTTTTAAACCCTACCCTACCCCAATACCTAAACCAAACCACTACCTTCTATCCTCACCCTAAAACGAACCCCATCCCATACCTAACCCTAGCCCCAACCCCTTCCCTAGACTTAACCCCAACCCTAACGCAACCAAAACCCCAACCCGAACCCCATCCCCAACCCAAACCCAACCCCAAGCCATAACCCTAACCCTAACCCTAACCCTAACCCTAATAATTAACACATTTCTCGAGCAGGGGGTCGCCGGTGAGGGATGGGTCGGGGGGTCGGGGTCCGGGATTGGGGGAGTAGGAGAGACGGGGGTAGAAGGGGTCGTCGGCAACCGCCGTCTCCCCAGCTCCCACTCTCCTCCTTTAGTTCAAAAGGAGGCGAGGGGAGCTGGGGCAACGGTAGGGGCCGACGCCCCCTCCAACGCCACTGTTGCCCATTCTAGCGAATAATAGAAAAATTAGGGCGAAATTTAGCGTACCTTGCATAGCGGCTGTCTTCATCGGTATCGGTGTCGATGTCGGCTGTCTACTTCGTCTTCGTCGTCATCCCTCTCACTCACTCACTCACTCACTCTCACTCTCTCTCTCTCACTCTCTCTCTCTCTCTCTCTCTCTCTCTCTCTCTCTCTCGGATGAAAAGCAAAATCTTACCCAAATTAGGGGGCAGGGTTCCCCCAATTTGGGTTAAAAAATTTATTGGCAACAGACCTTTAGCCACGGACATGTCTGTGGCCGTTACTATTACTGGCCACAGAATTATCCCAGGCTAAAACATAACAGCCACGGCAAATTTCTTCACCACTTTTCCATGACTGATAGTTATCGGTCACGGACAATTCTGTGGCTGAAGGTCCACTAACGCCCACAGAAAAGTCCGTGGGCAATACTCCATGGGCCAATATTTTATTCAGCCACGAATATTTGGCAACGGAAAAATTTGTGGCTGATATCCTCCTATCAACCACGGAACTGTATGTGGCCAAATATCCGTGGCTGTAAACCCTTTTTCCACCAGTGATCTTTGGATCTAATCCAAACCTCCTCATCGTCTTGACATGACACGAACGGAGGATCAAAGAATTTTAGGAGGAGAGAATAATTTTAAGTCTTAGATCGAGCGTGCTCAAAACTTTTTAGAACTTCTCGAATCGAAGACTTGGTCCAACTTTTCCAAGGAGTAAGTGATCTGTCTGAAATGTAACCCTAGTGCGACCTAGTTATGGCACGAATTACACGGAGATAAATCCCCGGCAACGGCGCCATAAACTTGATCAGCCCGGAATTAACTCCGAAACGATGTCGTTTACCGCAAGCGCATGGCATAGCGGGAGCGGGTATCGAACACGGGGAAGCGGTGCTATACTACCTATCTACTCCTAGGTTGAGGTAGACTTGCGGGTTTATTGGTGGACGTGGAGTATGGAGGGTCGTAATGGTGATGGATGCGAAGTTTGTGTCACTCAACGTCGCAAACAAGGAACTCCACAAAGAAAGGAATAAAAGACTAGGGCATTAGGACTCACCGCTAGGATCGTCGGATATCGATGCACGGTTAAGACTCTTATGTTGCATTGGTTTTATAGGGATTGTCGCATCTAAAATGTAGAATTTATGGTTCTAAGCACCATGAATATAACGTATCGCATTAACTCGTAGGCGCACATGACACGTGCATTAAGAATCGACAATATTCACGCCACTCTCGTGGATGGAATGATATCAGCTCATGCCACTCTCGTGGGTTAGAGCTTCGATGTATTTTGGTGGCTCTCATTGATGCAATGGCGGTAGCTGTCAATTAGTAATATAGTTCGTCGGTGGATCCCATCAAGACACGAGCCGGGCATGGTCATGTGTCCCAATTGAATCCACTAACTCCCTAATTAAGCCTACAAGATACTCCTTAAGCAAATCGATTCCACCGACCGTGGGCACGATCTCAGTATGAGTTCTCCTAAACTTTGCAAGATCAACCAAAATACTTCCCTTTTATACCAACACACCATAAAAATCCTAACTTTACATCTAAACCCTAAAATCCATGGGCTAATCCATTAGCCCTAGAAAAGACTACTCATGCATCATAGCAATAGATATAAGAACAATAGAAAACTTCATTGCATGCATCAAAGAGGTATTCAATAAGCAATCAATAAGAAGAACTAAAATAGAATTAAAGAGAACAAAAATACTTATCTTGAAACAAGGGAGGGGCCTAGGGTATAGCCTAACTCCCAAAAGATCGTCTCCAAAACTCTCTAAAAAGGTCTAAGCTCCAAAAAAAGTCCCCCCCCCCTCTAATGACGGCTACAATTCATATATATAGTCCCCTCAAAACCCTAGCAAACAACCCAAAAAATCCTCTGAAATTCGTGCCCAATATCAATTCTGGCCGTAACTTAAGTTCTGGGCCCCAGCTGACTCGGGTCGAGTAGCCCCCTCCTCGGTCGAGTCAGCAGTAAGGCAGAAATCCCTCCAAAAACACTGCTCTGTCTGCTCGGACCGAGTAGGGTCTGGCTCGGTCGAGTATCTGGTCGAGTACAGATTTCAGCACTGCAGTATCAACTTGCAAAAATTTCCCAGAGCTCATCCGACCTTCGATTGGCACGTTCTTGGTGGCATTGGATCCTTCTTGAAGTCTACTATCTTGGAAAAATATCAGAAAAATACTAAAAATCCCAGGTGATAGATGATATGAAAAGAGTGCACGGCTTTCTGAAAATCTGGGCATTCGCCTTATTCGACCGAGTAGCCTTCATGCTCGGTCGAGCTACGGTGCCTTGGGGAGAAGCTCAAAATAGTCGCTCAGGAAATTGACGACTCAGGTTGAGTAGCCACCCTACTCGATCGAGTAGGGTGTATCCATTTCCTCCGCGAGAATTACGTGTTTAGCTCGACCGGGCAGCTGATGCTGCTCGGTTCGAGTCGCCTAGGAAACTGACTCGGTCGCTCCTTGGCTGCTCCTTTCTCTTTCTCTCCCTCTAGTCTTCTTCTTTGGCACCTCAAGCATGTCATCATGAGTCTTATTGGTGCTCTCATATCGCCGATCGTCTTATTGGCTCTAAATTGCTCCAATATCGCTCCAAATCCCTGAAATGGGCATAAACGCTCCGAAAGTCATATTGTTCCAAATAATAGCGTAAAAGCGTATAAAATAAGGGTTTGGACGGTGAAATGTGTCATAAAAATATGCGCTAAAACATGTAAAATAGGAGCATATCGGTAAGCCCCACTTTATATAGGGAGCCGGCCCCCCTTCCTCGTCTCACAAGCACTGTGGGACTAAAGAAATAGTAAGAAAAAATTAATTTAGTTTGCCTTACTCTATGGCCAAACTTTAGTAATTTCCCTCCCTCACCGTTGAGCGTCGCAAGTGATATTATATACCAAATCAAAGTGCACTGAACGATGAACACATAGAAATAAATGGTGATCCATTCCGAGTTCATTTGACCCCTCAAATGAACGTTCAAAGTTGGTCAAATATGTTTTTCGAAAAAACGCAGCCGACGTTTCAAAACCTAGGTTTTTCCAGCATTGGGCCCACCCACGGATCCCACCCATGGGTCTGGGAGTACCCAGCTGGGCAGCCCGCCTGCCTGTGCAGGCCAGGCACCTGCTCTGGCAGGCCCAGACCTACCCGCCTGGGCGGGCAGGCCCCTGCCCACTTGGGCGGGCCAAGGACAGACCCACCCGCCCGAGCTAGGCGGGTTGTGCGAGCCGAGCCCGCTTGGGGTAGGCTGGGCTCGGCCAGAACTATGAAAAAGCCCAGTTCTGGCCTTTACGCCCTTAATTTGGGCTTCTTAGCTCCTCTTGAGCCGATTTTGGATCCGTTCGAATGCAAGTTTTAACCGGAACTTTTCCGAAAACCCATGTAACCCTTTTCTATGCCTTAATTATTTAAAATATTCTCACAAATATTTTACGATGTATTTTAAATCCTTTTGCATCATATGCAATAATCCCCCATAGCATTCTACTAATGCTTATATCGCAAACCTTTTGCGACACTATTAATTCCCTTTTAATTATTATAAACTTATTGTCACAAAATCTTTGTGACGTTAATTATTCTCGTGCATCCGATCGTACTCCTTCTTAATTCTTCCTATTACTGAGACGTAAATCTTACTCAGTGTGAGACCATACAACTTGACCCTACTACAGGTTGGGGATTGAAACCCCTAGACGACAGTGACCACGAGCAGCAGGTGTCGTCCCTGTTTCGGAATCATAATTACATGATTGACCCATTGACAAAAGTGTCATCGGGTTCACTCTGACTGTGTCCGTGATGAATACAGCAGTTTTAGTCCCTTCGTCATTACTATGTATCTGCATAGCCTAGGGTATGGTAAACTGTCAACTCTACTAGCTAGCACTGGTCAGTATGCTCCAGTCTTTGGTATGTCCATGTTGTATTTCTTACAATATACCCCGATCGAGGCTTTTCACCAAGAACTGTACTGAGCCTGTGACACTAACTTCCCATGGATGGAAGAGACAAATCCTTTCTTGATCACTACTTACCTCGTACGCTTCAAATGTCACCTAACCTAAGACCTTTCAGCGAGTGATTACTCGAAGCTAGATCATAGATCTAAGTGACACAATTCACGCACAGGTTCGTACAATGACCTCAAGTCTTATTACCAACTTGCATATCATCACTAGAGAGTTATCAATGACAATATAGTTAATTTTAACCATTTGATAACTCTTTATTGGTCGTTCAGTGGACTCATTCTCTTATGAGCACCTGTGTCTCGTCTCCGATTTTGCCAGGTCGAATGATTATGAGATCCACATCACCCTTTAGGTTAAGACAGAGACACAATGGTCTATCCGAAGTGCCGATATCCTATTCTCGACACATCTATGATCATGAACACTTTAAGACTTAAGTTCATATCCATCATTCACTTCCCATAATCGATATCTCCGTCTAGATATGTGTATGACCTTACTTTAAGTCTAAGGAAATTGTCCAAGTATTTAAAAACATTTTATTCATACTAGGATAATTAGTACCATTTAAATTCGAACAAGATGTTCTCTCGATAAATTGCCTCGAAGGCACATATCTTCCTACATCTTCCACTTGCACTCATTCTATTTATCTCGGTATCTCATACCTCTATAACATATCAGTCTCTATGGATGTTCGTATGTCAGAGCTTAGAGAATGGATCTGCTAAAACGTATCTATTATGCAGTATTACGAAGTCTGTTTACTATTCACCCTTGATTACACAGGGGTGATTTTTTGAAGCATCCAACAAGTTTTTCATCTTCTTTATAGCTAACGGTTAGCATGTAGTACTTTGTATTAAATTATCATTTCATACTAGTCAGTCACACCATAGCTTTTTTCAATAGTCATGTGTCATTTCTGTCCAGCACATTAATGACACCAAATATTCTCTCTGACATAAACAATACCTTTTTGATTGTATGCCATATATAAATGTTCTAAAACCTTGGAACTTTACTTAGCCCAAAATGGAACTAAGCAATATGTTAGCTCCCACTGACTTTGAGAATTTTATGGCCATACTACTTCAACCTGGCTTTCTAAATCTCATTTAGAATGTTGATTATAAAGTACTAGTCATAACCCGTGCACATGTGCACGTGGACTAGGAAAAAATGGTCGCAAAGGGTGAGAATAAAAAGTGTGGGTGTGTGTGGGGGGAGGGTCCAGGGGCAAAAATGCAAAAACCGGGGTTGTATGTGCAAAATTTCCCACAAATAACCCGTGCACATGTGCACGAGGACTGGAAAAATGGTTGTGTGCGGTGAGCAATTTTGAGTTTTTGGTGGTTGTGTGTGCTTAGCAATTCTGAGTTTTGAGTGGTTCTGTGCGCTGAGCAATTCTGAATTTTGAGTGGTTTTGTGCGCTGAGCAATTCTGAGTTTTGAGTGGTTGAGTTTTGAGTGTTGTGTGCGGTGAGCAATTCTGAGTTTTGAGTGGTTGTGTGTACTGAGCAATTCTAGAAAAAAATGGTCGGAAGGGGGGAGAATAATAAAAAGTGTGGTTGGGTGTGTGGCGAGGGTCCAGGGGAAAAAATGCAAAACCCGGGGTTGTATCTCTCATCTCTTATCCAATTTCTCTTGTCCAAATTCTCTTATCCAACCATGTGCGTAAAAATAAAAAAAAAGCAGATTAGAGAAAAAGAAATCACCCATGTCACCATAGAGGAAGAGAGGCCATCCTCTAAATAATGAACTCGTGAATCTTGAAAGAGATCCATATTTCTGGCATGAGAGAGCAAACAGAATATCACCTTGCAACCATAAATAATGAACGAAGGTGATGGCTTGACCCCGCTTTACAAAAGGTGCTAGCTCTACAGAATGATGGATGTTTGAATTTTTAATGTTTCAATGATAGAGGGCAAAGAGATACTGTGTTTTTGAATTTTAAAAAGGGGAGGGATATGAGTTGGCTTGAATTTTGAGGGATGTTTGAATTTCCCCCCTCATAATACAAATTTTCCCTAAGTTTCCCCCCAAAACTTTCTGAAAACCTCATCCCAAAACTTTATCCTAGTCATCAACCCATTGTCCTAGTCAGCTTGTCCTACTGGGACAAAATTCAAAATCTTCATCCTTTATAGAATAGATTTCCCCCCTCATAATATAACGTTTCCCTAAGTTTCCCCCAAAACTTTCTCAAAACCTCATCCCAAAACTTTATCCTAGTCATCAACCCATTGTCCTAGTCAGCTTGTCCTACTGGAACAAAATTCAAAATCTTCATCCTTTATAGAATAAATTTCCCCCCTCATAATACAGAGTTTCCCTAAGTTTCTGATGTGTCCATATTTTGCACTATTTTCATATCATTATTTCATTGCATCACATGCCATTTTCGCATCCAATTCCCACATTTTACTACGATATTGCATTTCTGACGATAAATTCGAGTTTCGTAGTGTTTTATGAGTTTTCAGGGATTTTGGAGCGATTTGGGATCCCACTTGGGTATGGACACATCCGACGTGTCCGTGAGCTCATTGGTGGAGCCCTGTAGGAGTTCGCCACACTTTTGGAGCCATTGGAGGAGAAGAGAGAGCAGAGGAGAGAGAGGAGCCTTCAGCAGCTCCTGAAGAAGTTTTTCCAGACTGCTCGGTCGAGCAGTTCAGATGCTCGGACCGATCAGCTTCAAATGGCAGATACGCAGATGGCACGAACCGAGCAGTTCATCTGCTCGGTCGAGCAGCGTCGAATTTCGAAGGAGAAGCAATTCCAGCGCACGGCCCGTGCACATTTTTCAGTGACCGAGTCAGTCTCTGCTCGGACCGAGCTGAGCTGACTCGGCCCATGCAGGCAGAGTGAGGATTTTGAAGATTTTTGGATTTCTTGCCAGCTCGATCGAGCAGCACTACTCCTCGGTCCGAGCAGCTGAACGAGCAACGCATTGCTTGACCGAGTCACCTACTCGGTCGGCAATGCCAGGGCTATTTTTGGAAAGATTTGCTGAAGCCACCGTGGGCGCGATCTAAGGCACTGAAGACTGGGGAGCTGGCGATGGAAATGGGGCGACTCATTTTAGATTTTTGAATAGTTTTGGAGAGGAGAGCTGTGCGATTTTGAGTGAGCTACTTTTAGATTAACTTTTGTTAAGGAATTTTGGATCGAAACTTGGAGATTATTACTTTTGTTCTCGATTGCGCTTGTGCTTGGTATTCTGGAATTTTTCCTAGATCTATAAATCGCAAATTTTATCTATCTCCCGTTGTAATTCTTCTACTTTTATTCTTTTGATTGCTATGATGTCTTTGTCTATAAAAATAGTGTTTTTATTCACGAATATTGCCATGTGTGAGTAGATCTCTCTAGGGTTGATGGGTTAGCCCTAAGATCCTAGGAAGAAATGTAGATCTGAATCTCCACATTGAATTAGGGATTTATGGAAGTATTTCGGTCAATCCTATCGAATCGCTGATAACCCGTACTGAGATCATGCCCACGGTCTGTGGAATTGATGTGCTTAAGGGGTATCTATGGGATCCGAATAGGGAAATCGGTGGATCAACCAAGGCTCGTGACCATGCCCGGCTCGTGCCTTGAGGGGATCCATCAACGAACTATACCACTACGTTGACGGCTACGGCCATTGCGTCAACGAGAGCCACCGAAATACCTCACAATTCTAACCCACGAGAGTGGTACGAATTGTGAGATTTATCCCCTAACCCTAATGCAACATGAGGATTCTATTCTAACATCGACCTCCGACGATCTTAGTGGTGATCCCTAATGCCCTAGTCCTTTTTATTAGTAAAACAACAACAACACCCCAAACAACTCTTTCAACCCGATAGATATCTCACTTCGAGATTTAGAAGTAAACTGAGAAGCCATATACACTATCACCGTCCCTGTGGGATTCGATATCATTTATACTATAACTCGACACCGTCTGCTTGCGGATTGAGCCCGGAATTGAAGCCTAGGGGTCATACCATGCCTGGCGATCGTGACACCGACAGGTGGAATCTAAGTGTAGGTTTCGGGTGTGTCAAGTTTTTGGCGCCGTTGCCAGGGAAGGCAATAGTGTTTATCTCAGTTTATTTTTATTTTGTGAAGTTTGCTAGAACTCTAATCATTTCTCACCTTTCCACCATATTTATTCTTTTTATTTATCACGGTGCTACTGACGGTATTTATTTGAGTTTTGTTGGTGCATAAACACTCGCTTCAAGGGATCTACCAGAGAATTATTATTCGATCCCGAGATCGAGAAGACAGCGAGGGCCTTAAGAGCCTCAAGTAGAAGTTCATATTCCTCCGCTCAAATGGCTGAAAACAATCCTCCTCCTCCTTGCACCGGGTCCATCAGGGACCACATGAAACCAACGTTTGGGAACAACCCCTCCGTTCTTAGACCGCAATTGGTGGCAGCGAGATTTGAGCTAAAAACATGGTTGATTAATCTGATGTAGCAGGATCCCTTTCACGGGCATCCGCGTGAAAATCCCAACCATCATATTGACACCTTCCTGGCGAAGTGTGATACGTTCAAGGCAAAGGACGTTAGCGATGATGCTGTGAAGCTGCGGCTTTTCCCGTTCACTTTGAGGGACAAAGCCTCGTATTGGCTCCGGGTCCACCCTCCCAACCATTTCATCACCCGAGAGAAGCTTGCACTTGCCTTCGAGGATAAGTTTTATCCACCCTCGAAGACGGTGCGAATCTGGGGAGCGATTTCAAACTTCAAGCAGCTCCCACAGGAATCACTCTATGAGGCATGGGAGAGGTTTAAGGACCTCCAGCATCAATGTCCTCACCACGGGATCCAACCCTGAGATTTGGTGCAGAGCTTTTACAACTGACTCCAGCCTTACACCAAAATGATCATCGATGCTGCGGCGCAAGGTGGCTTACTTGATAAGTCTCCTAAGGAGGCTATAGACTCGTTGGAGCACATGGCAGCCAACACTCAACAATGGAATGATGAACGGACTGTTGTGACCCGGACTCCTGAGGTCAAGGCCGCTAGCCACTTGGATTCTCACATCGAGACATTGTGTAAACAAGTGGCCCGGATTGAGCAGCGTCTGGACTCCGTCCATGCTTCGCCCAGCACATTGTATCATCCTGCAGAAGAGTATGTCGATAAGGGCTATATCCCTAGTGAGGCCCACTATGATGGTGCTGAGACATCTGAGTCTGTACAATACATCCAAGGAGAGGGACGGAATCAGTGGCAGCATCCAGCTGCTAGGAATCACACGGGGTTTTCCTATGGAAACCCAAGTAGAGGACTGCAACCTCCGTAATTTCAGAGACCACCACCCCCTCCTCAACAGCAGCATCAGTAGCAGTAGAACCAGCAGCAAGGCAGATTTAGGCCAGCTGGGCCTTACCGACCGCCTGGATATCAATTCAACCGACCGCCACCGCGGGGCTATGCGTCGAATCCACCCAAGTCCAATCTTGAAGCCACGTTGAGTGGCAAGATCCGTTTTAATCAGGACACCTCGAACCAGTTCAAAAGTATAAATTCTTCACTTGATGAACTGAGGGGTCAAATGTCGCAGCTCTTGAAGAATCAGGGGAGATTGCCCTCACAGCCGGAGCCAAACCCGAGAGCCCAAGCTAATGATGTGGTTTCTGTTACCACACGTGGTGGACGGGTGACTGACCCTATCATGGTCCCGGTGCTAAATAAAGAGAAAGTTACTGTTGAAGAAGCCATTGGTGACGGCAATAGAGACGAGGCTGCTGAAGAGCCTATCATTATTGAGGAGAAAGCGGATACCCTACCCGTCATGCCTACTACAACACCACCTCCCGTCGATGCAGCTAAGAGTAAAGCTATCCGACCTCCCCCTCCATACCCACAGAGGATAGCCTTAGCCAAGATGGAGAGGAAATACTCCAAGTTTATGGAGTTGCTGAAGGGAATCCAGCTGAACATCACGTTCATGGATGCCATTACGGAGATCCCGATCTACACCAAATTTTTGAAGGATCTGATCACGGGAAGAAGAAAGCCGGAAGAAATTATGCTTATGGAGGACTCCACCTCCGTTATTAAAAATCATCTCCCCCGGAAGCTACCGGATCCTGGGAGCTTTACCGTGTCGTGCTCCATTGGAGGGGTGCCTATCATCAGAGCGTTGATTGACTTGGGGGGCCAACATCAGTTTGATGCCCCTCTCCATCTTCAAGAGACTGTAGACTAGAAATGAGCTAGAGCCGACAAGCATATCCATCCAGCTTACGGATCATTCCATCACCTACCCGGTGGGTATAGCAAGGGACGTCCTTCTTCAGATACCCCAGAGTTATGCATCCCCGTCGACTTCGTGATCATGGATATGCCCGAGGGAGGAAGCTCCCAACTTATACTCGGACATCCCTACATGGCGACGACCGGTGTTTTGATCGATGTCCGAGAAGGGACCCTCTCTCTCAATGTGGAGAACATCGATGCCGAGTTTCAGCTACAGAAGCCGATGAGAGAGTGAGCTTATTTGGAAGGGTCCAGCTATTTGGAGCTTCTTGAAGACGAAGCCATTGAGGATTTCACTTCTAAGGGGGTCATGAAGGACCCAATGAAGACAAGCATCGATGATGACGGCGACCCAACCTACAACAAAGCGATCACCGCGTACATCCGAGTATTGGATAATGAATTTCTACATCGTTCTCCAAATCATCAAGAACCGAAAGCTATCGGCTACTCGGGGAGAGTCCTGAAGTGGGCGGATACCAAGTACCGCCGGAACTCACCATCGAAAAGAACGATACGTGTCTTCCACGTGCACCAGATGATGACTGATAGATCAAAGGGAGTCGAGCTCACGACTAAAAATGAGCGCTTATTGGGAGGCAACCCAATTTCTTAGATTTCGGATTTTCTTTTTCAATTTCTTATTTTCATTTTATACGTTAGAGATAAAATTATAAAATCACAAAAATTTGATGAGTTCATCTTTTGTGCAGGTTGGACGTATGGGGGCATGCGTATCGACATTATAAACGAAAGGAAGCTGGAGGAGAGCAACACATTTGAAGATTTGAGGAGAAAATGAAGGAAAATGGAGACACATGAGACTCGATCGAGCAGCTACACTGCTCGGTCGAGCAGTGCTGAGATGAAAGAAAAGGCTAATTGTCACCTCCTCTACACGGCCCGAGCATCCACCTGCTCGGTCCGAGTAAACATCGACACGGCCCGAGAAGTCCATTGCTCGATCGAGTACTTCAGGCTTTTGGAGTTGAGGAGAATTCATCACTCTACCTACACGGCCTGAGTGGAGTCGGCACGGCCCGAGTGGTGAACGGTCCAATCGAACAGTACACTGCTCGGTCGAGCATGCGAGGGAGTATTTTTCAGCTCAATTTATTGAATTTTTTTAGCTGATTGACTCAGTCGAGCAGCCTAGATGCTCGGACCGAGTCGCGTTGGGTTTTTATCTCCAAACCCGCATTAAAATTACCTTAAGTTTAAAAAAATTTAACCTAAAAATTTTTCCTAACTCTCCCCGAGCTCTCTCTCCCCCCACCTACTCGTTCGCCCCTGCCTCCGTTGTCCTGCGCTGCCGATCCGCCGCTTGCGCCGCCGATCTACCGCTTGCGCCGCCAATCTACCGCTTGCGCCGCCGATCCGCAGCTTGCGCCGCCGGTCCACCGGTCCGCCGTCCATCTCCGGTCAGTCGCCGCCCCTCCCTCCTCTCTCGCTCTATCTCTCTACCCATCTTCCCCCCGTCTCCATCCCCTTTTCTAGTCGACGGCGCCGTCGACGGCGCCACCCATCCGACCACCCTGACCCCCCCACCTCCGCCATTTAATTCCCCCACCCTTCGACCCCCTATCTGTGCCCACACACAGCCCCCCAAACCTCCGATCATCCGTGCCCTAGGGCACAGACCGAGCACACTAGTGCTCGGTCAGACCCCCCTCACCGAGTAGCACGACTCAAACCGAGCAGTAGTACTGCTCGGTCGAGCATCCCAAGTTTTACATGTCCCCATTTTTACTGCCTCATACAGACATTTTGATCGCCTCTATTTTCATGTACTCCCCGATTACGTCAACTGCTGCTGTCAGGACTAGCTTGGGGGATCTTTTAGGCACTCGCATCTCTCACATCGCTCGCACATACGGTACACTTGTTCCTTTATTTATTTTTATACCATTTCATCGTATTACCATTGATACGATGGTTCGCACGAGAGGTGCCCCCACTCCACCCATCCATGGGAAGAGGCCCGCTCCAGGCGCTTCTTCCTCTAGACCCCCACGTCGTGCACGACTCACCACCACCTCCACCACTACCTCCACCACTACACCCTCTACTACCGCCCCCTCCACCATAGCTCGTATCCCCACCACCTCCACACCACTTACGTCCACCACTACCCCCGTCACCTCAGCCCCTATTCCCATCACAGCACCATCCACCGCCTCTACCTCATCACCCCCACACCCTGCACCCACCAGGGATGCATTGCCTGCTCATCTCCGTACCTATGGTAGCACGTTCCGAGACGACACACACCGAGAGCGCTTTGTTAGGATCTATCAGCGTCATCTCGTACCTACTTTATTTATAGACATGCCTACCTTGCGCTTCCTCGGACTCCTTCAAGCGAGTCCATCACCTCTACTGAGCGATTGGTTTCGACCGATTCTCGGTGTCCATGCACCCACCTACACCCACATTGCACTCGAGGCACTCAGCTCTCTCACTCGCACTCCAGCGGGTGATGGCATCACCTTTCGGCTCATGGATCACGACTGCACCATTACACATGCCATGATCCAGGAGTACTTTCACTTCCCTGCCATCCCCAACCCCAGAGCAGCCTTCTCTCCACACGATGATGTGGACACATTTGATGCTAGAGCCTTTTGGGAGCGTATTTCTGGTCTTCCTCATTATCGCCCTAGTTTGGCGAAGGCATCGTGCATCGTGCACCCATGCCTTCGTTACGCTCAAAGGCACTTAGCGACCACTCTATTCTACAGACCTGAGGTCAGGACCATGTCCCTACCAGAGCTCACACATCTCATGGGCATGAACCGATTTTTGAGATTCCACCCAGATAGCTCACTCCACCCTTTCATGCTTTCTGACGCAGCCCACAGGTTGTGTCACCGCCTACTCCATACTGCCACCACCGACTATGCCACTAACGTCTGTTGCAATGGATTCTTTACCATTTTTGCCAGGATGCTTGATATTCACATCCCAGATGACCTTCACCGCCCTGTTGGCCCGACACGCTTGACCCTCGGCGTGCTCGAGCGCATGCATATTATCCGACCTTATGGGTCTCGTCACTGGCTTTATCTCGTAGGTACTCACCACACTTCACATATGGTTCTTCCGGCCCCGCACCTCACCCATATTACTCCAGTTCACATTGACTGGATGATTCCTCAGGTCTACCCATTACCTGCCCTACATGTACTCGAGCCCCCCAGAGCACCCTTCGAGGCAGCCGCTGATGACCCGGTGCCACGCTCCCCGGAGTTCGAGTTACATGACATTGCTGCCTTAGTTGCCGGCCTCCCTGTACCACCTGCTCACCCATCATCCTCTGGAGCCATCTCTTCCACTACCATTGTATCTACCGCTCCCACGACTATCGAGTCTTCGGGGACTGTCTCCACCTCCTGCCCCGAGACTCAGATTTCTCTCTCCACCGTTTCCGTGCCGGAGGGCACTGATTACCAGTCTGCTTCTGACCTCACAGATCTAGACTTTTCAGAGCACGACCCTGCCCCCACTCTTCCTCCTCTTAACGACCTTATAGCTACACTTCCTCACTCTTTAGGTCACCAGATCCCACTTTCCGGCACCATTTCCTCATCTTCCACTGCCATTTTTACCGAGAGCGTGTCGACGTCTGTCTATTCTTCTATGTCGACGACGGATCTTTCTTCTGCCACCGCTGAGTTACCGTCGAGCTCACCCTCTCCTACCTTCCATGCTCGGCACCGTGCCTCAACTGCACGTGATCGATTCACCGGAGTCGTGACTTACAGACACATCCCCTGCCCTCCACCTAACTCTCATACCACAGATGGTCGCTTGACAGCGTTAGAGGAGTCAAATTCTCTCCTTCGGAGAGATTTCGACAACTTTGTACGCTCAACGGCGTCACACCACTCCAGAGTCGAGTCGAACTTGGCATCCATCATAGATCTCCTTAAGACACGTGGACCCCCTCCAGTGATCCTTGCACATGCTCCACCACCCAGGCCAGACACTGTGACCCCCTCTACACCACTCAGTGCTTCACTTGCCCAGGTTTCTGCAGAGCATGTTTCTTCCACTTCTGAGTTGGACTCCACAGTAGATCCCTTATCTGCCCTGGTGTTATTTCAGCTGAGACCTCAAAGGCCACCATTGATCTCACCACTGACCCACCTCACGAGTTCCAGCCAGATCTTCCCCCACCTCTGGGTCCACAGCAGAGGGACCCATCACCACCCCCAGAGGGTGGTGCCTCTTCTTGATGTAGTCCATACCAGTTTTTGCCTCCCCTTATTTTTACTGAGCTCATCTATCTGTTCGGGGCCCTACACTTGCATAGCTTAGGGGAGGAGCACCCATGCACCACATCTTTATTTTGCATTACATCATGTTATATTTTATTTTCTTTCTGCACGGTTTTTATTTTTATTTCTGACCCCGCCCACGCCACCCCTTTTTAGCATCATCTTCCACTTACCAGTGTTTTCTTAGTAGTGATGACACTGCTAGATTTAGCTTAGGGGATGAGCGCTACCGCTTTATTTTTTATTTTTATTTTACATTTTCTTCCCTTATTTCAGTTTTTATTTTACGTTTTCCCCACTTTTCCACGTCGTTTTCTTTTTTCTCATTTTGCATCATATTTTCTACTTTCACCATGCATGCATCTCTTTTTCTTTATTTTCTTATTTTCTTCGCCTTTTTCTCTTTATTTGCTAAGGATGGTCCGCGTGATAATATTTCTCATAACCTTATTAGTCTTTTACAATGCTCACTTTCGATGACAAGCTATTAGGGTAAATTTTAGTTTTACTATCTATATGCGTGCATTTCTATTGCTTATCTATCTGACTTAATGCTTAAAATGAATTGAAAATCGAATGCATGAATTAGTATCTAGTATGGACTATGTTGGGTAATGCACCTAGGTTCATGCATCACTAGAACACTTGGAGTACCTGTTTTTTTGTCTCAGTCACTTCTGTTTGCATGCCTGTTGCCATTGTGCTATTTACTGCATGTCTTTTTCAGTATTCGTTTAGAGGAATGAAAATATCTATGCTATCTATGAGTTTAGTTAGAGTATTATTTTATCAAACCATTGTGCACCCTCTTATGAGTGAACTGAGAGTTATAATATTTTCCTTCTCCACACACACACACACACACACACACACACACATCTCTCTCTCTCTCTCTCTCTCTCTCTCTCTCTCTCTCTCTCTCTCTCTCTCTCTCTCTCTCTCTCTCTCTCTCTCTCTCTCTCTCTCTCTCTCTCTCTCCATATCAGTTGGTTACACCCCCACAGCTTTCTTTACCGCATCTCACTTCCCAAACCCAAAAAGAAAAAGTATCGCTTCTAAATGAAAAAAATTGTGTATATATTCATATGTGAAAAAGAAAAGAAAAAGAAAGAAAATGAATAAATATTGTTTTGTATCGTTTCATTAGAAGCTATCACTTATATTGGGAAGAAAAAGAGAAAAATTTCATATCATCTTCATTGATGTGACGCCTCAAGCTAAGCTTAGGGGGTAAACCAACTGATCACATGAGTGAGCATGACAGTAGAGTGGAGACGGTGCATAACAGGAAGATTTAATACTACCTAAACTTTACGAAATGCTTAAGTTTTTGGAGACTTTTCATGAATCGAAATGAACAACTGAATGGCAAGACTTTTTCTATTCTCTATTGCATGTTGTGTGATTTCTTTATGCTCCTTGTGTATATGTGATTGAAAAGGGCATTGCCAACTTCTTTATACTAGACTCTAGGGATTGCAAGAGATTGATATGAATTGACGGTGTTATTTCAGTAGATCCCTATCTTTTGTCTGTATTGCATGCCAGTCATATGATTTGTAAAACTAGAAATTACCCCTAGCATGTATGTTTATTATTCAGAGCAACGTGATTTACTATTTAGGCCAGAGATCCGACTGAACATCCTCGGCATCCTCCTCTCACTTCTATTCTCTTCTCTTTTTATTTTTATTTCCTATTTCCTTTTTGTTTTCCTCCCGGTATACCGATTATTCGTCTTCCTCGAGGACGAGTAAGAGGTAAGCTTGGGGGATTTTGATGTGTCCATATTTTCCACTATTTTCATGTCATTATTTCATTGCATCCCGTGTCATTTTCGCATCCAATTTCCACATTTTACTACGATATTGCATTTCTGACGATATATTCAAGTTTCGTAGTGTTTTATGAGTTTTCAGGGATTTTGGAGCGATTTGAGACCCCGCTTGGGTATGGACACATCCGACGTGCACGTGAGCTCATTGGTGGAGCCCTGTAGGAGTTTGCCACACTTTTGGAGCCATTGAAGGAGAAGAGAGAGAGCAGAGGAGAGAGAGGAGCCTTCAGCAGCTCCTGGAGAAGTTTTTCCAGACTGCTCGGTCGAGCAGCTCAGATGCTCGAACCGAGCAGCTTCAAATGGCAGATACACGGATGGCACGGATCGAGCAGTTCGTCTGCTCGGTCGAGCAGCGTCGAATTTCGAAGGATAAAAAATTCCAACGCATGGCCCGTGCACATTTTCAGTGACCGAGTCAGTCTTTGCTCGGACCGAGCTGAGCTGACTCGGCCCGTGCAGGCAGAGCGAGGATTTTGAAGATTTTTGGATTTCCTGCAAGCTCGGTTGAGCAGCACTACTGCTCGGTCCGTGCAACTGAACGAGCAACGCATTGCTCGACCGAGTCACCTACTCAGTCAGCAACGCCAAGGCTATTTTTGGAAAGATTTGCTGAAGCCGCCGTGGGCGTGATCTAAGGCACTGAAGACTGGGGAGCTGGCGATGGAAATGAGGCGACTCATTTTAGATTTTTGAATATTTTTGGAGAGAAGATCTGGGCGATTTTGAGTGAGCTACTTTTCGATTAACTTTTGTTAAGGAATTTTGGATCGAAACTTGGAGATTATTACTTTTGTTCTCGATTGCTGTTGCGCTTGGGATTCTGAAATTTTTCCTAGATCTATAAATCGCAAATCTTATCTATCTCCCGCTGTAAATCTTCTACTTTTATTCTTTTGATTTCTATGATGTCTTCGTCTATAAAAATAGTGTTTTTATTCACGAATATTGCCATGTGTGAGTAGATCTCTCTAGGGTTGATAGGTTAGCCCTAATATTCTAGGGGGAAATGTAGATCTGAATCTCCACATTGA
Organism: Scilla litardierei; assembly: GCA_030789695.1. Classification (NCBI taxonomy): domain Eukaryota; kingdom Viridiplantae; phylum Streptophyta; class Magnoliopsida; order Asparagales; family Asparagaceae; genus Scilla; species Scilla litardierei. The sequence continues at coordinate 272,789,173 of CM061133.1, read as the reverse complement.
ATTAGGGATTTATGAAAGTATTTCGGTCAATCCAACCGAATCCCTAGATAACCCGTACTGAGATCATGCCCGCGGTCTGTGGAATTGATGTGCTTAAGGGGTATCTATGGGATCCAAATAGGGAAATCGGTGGATCCAAACAAGGCTCGTGACCATGCCCGGCTCATGCCTTGAGGGGATCCATCGACAAACTATACCGCTACGTTGACGGCTACCGCCATTGCATCAACAAGAGCCGCTGAAATACCTCACAATTCTAACCCACGAGAGTGGTATGAATTGTGAGATTTATCCCCTAACCCTAATGCAACGTGAGGATTCTATTCTAACGTCTGCCTCTGACGATCTTAGTGGTGATCCCTAATGCCCTAGTCCTTTTTATTAGTAAAACAACAACAACACCCCAAACAACTCTTTCAACCCGATAGCTATCTCACTTCGAGAGTTAGAAGTAAACTGAGCAGCCATATACACTATCACCATCCCTGTTGGATTTGATATCATTTATACTATAACTCGACACCGTCCGCTTGCGGATTGAACCCGGAATTGAAGCCTAAGGGCCATACCACGCCTGGTGATCGTGACACCACTAGGTGGAATCTAGGTGTAGGTTTCGGGTGCGTCAGTTTTCCCCCAAAAATTTCTCAAAACCTCATTCCAAAACTTTATCCTAGTCATCAACCCATTGTTCTAGTCTGCTTGTCCTACTGGGACAAAATTCAAAATCTTCATCCTTTATAGAATAGATTATTAACCAGCCCTTTTGTGTTGAATGAGTTAAAACGGAATGTGCTTATGTTTGGTTGTTTGACGAATATGTTATATCAAAATCCATTTATGTGAGTCTTGATGATAACTTACTCAATCATAACTACCCACACATTCTATCCTTTTATCTGCGTTAAACTTCTAACTTGAAGTTTCACATGCAGCCAAACAAGAACTTTTCTGTGTGCGCATTACAAAGATCACATCTAATATATATGCACCTGAAATTTACTCGTTACTCTAGATTGGTTAAATAAATATTGTCTGCTCCTGTCAATCACATCAACTCAGAAACATACATATCAAATCAGAAAGTCACCTGAGTATACACATCAAGATATTCCAAAATCAAACAATGATGACTTTATTCATAGAAAATTGTTCAAAACAGTTCCATCTCAGGTGACATTCACTTTATTCATTGTTCAAGCAAAAAATTGTTCATTTATTCGAAATAAATATCCAGACAATATTCTTGATATCTTCGAAGTCCTTGACGGCCCCAGCAGTAACGATTACTTTCTTTGCCGACCATACCAGAAACTTCATCCCTCCACAGCTTTAACCACTTGTAGACAATATACAGATGTTTAGTAAACATATTGGTATCTCATACCACGTATTAAGATTTATAGAAAATTCATTTACTCTGTAACAAGATTTATACCTGAATTTGAGGCATCACCATGCCCCTTTTTCTCTGCAAGGTAAGCCTTGCAGTTCCTCTTCCAGTGTCAATGCTTATGGCAATGAAAACACTCAGAATCAGACGACGCCCCTTTCTTCTTCTTCTCCTTCTTGGTCTTGGCAGGTTGAGAGATCTGCCTCTTCTTACCTTTGCTCTTGTGCTGATGAGAAGAAGCAGAGCCGACAACCAACACTGGTGGTTCTTTCTGGATTCTCTCCTTGAACTGACGAAGCATGTTCAGGAGGATAGGAAGTTCCACCTTAGTGTTGTTCATTATAAAGTTTGTAATGAACGGGCCAAAAGCAGGAATCAAAGACTTTAGGATAATGTCAGTGCTCATCTAATGATCAAGGTCAAATCCTAGCTCAGCTGCGTCCTCAACGTATCCGATCATCTTGATCGCATGGTCTTGGACAGGGCCTGTCGTCATCTTCGTTTCCCAAAGGTTGCAAGTGGCCTCAAATTTTGCAGCCCGAGATTGCTTACCATACAAATGCTCTGTATTGAGAAGCATCCTCTGAACATCTATATGTTCATGCTTTCTCTGTAGATCATGTTCACGGATGCTCGAGTAAGGCACCTTGCCTTCTCTGCATCCTTTTGACATAGCTTGTAGGACTCTTTCTGTTCTTTGGTGGCTTTGTCGTTGGTATTGTTAGGAGCAATTTCTGTCAGTACATAACCGATTCCAGCTGACGAGAGAAATAGTTTAATGTTCCTCAAACAGTCCTTATAATTGGTTCCATTCAGCACGTTCTTCTCGATGATAAACTTAAGTCTTGACTCCATACTGCATTACATAAAATTTTGAATTAGCATGTGTTCTTTATAGTTTAAAAGGTTTTTATTAAACTATGTTCTCCTACTATATTAAACATCTATATAAGCCATAATAATGAATAAATTCATTAATTTTTAAAATTTGTGAGAGAGGGATCCAACCACACTGAGCTTCACAACCTTGAGGAGACTCAACAAATTGATTGGCTCTGTAATTGGTAGACGAACTCTTCATCGATCACATCATATGTGACTCCCTATAGATTTTTGCCCCTAGTCACTTATGATCTTGAGGAGACTCAACTAACCATAATGACTAATCTAGTCGAACCCTTGCTTTCATTTCTAATCTTAACTTACATCGATACTTGAGGAGACCCAACGCGGCGGTTTGGGTTAAGACCAGACTACATCTCATGTATGATGGGGACGGTTTCTAAAAGAGATCATGTCACAGCTTGAGGAGACTCAACAACCATGACTGGCATCTTTTAGTCCCCTAATCCAAAAACGAGGAGGGGTTACGGTTGATCTTGAAGAAGATTTTAAACGTATTAGACTTGATTTAATCGATGTTTTCACTAATCATAAATCGCATCATTGTGGTCCAGCGGAACACGGCCAGGGATTTGGCTAGGCCGGGATCATTATCCCCAGTCGAGCTAGGGTGATCCACAACACTAGTCAAAAAAACGCTAGACCGGATCATGATCCTTTAAGGATTTGAATTATTTATATGTGTAAAAACAATTTAATATGACTTCATTAAAACTAGTTATTTCTGTCAACTAGTTGAATCCTAAAATTCGAAATTATTAGGATTGGTTAATAAATTTTATTGAAGTCCTTATCAACTATAAGGAATTAACGTGCCATCCTAATCATGTATTAGGGATTTAGTAAATTCAAATTACAACAATTTAAATCATAGCCTTTTTCAAAATTATTATTAGAACAATTAAAATAATAATTATTGGATAGGGCTACCTTAATCAGGTATTAGGAATTTAATTGTTGCAACAATTTTTAAATCATAGCTTGTCCATCTAAAATTTATCTCATAAGTTTTAGAGTGCTTTTAATGGCTATCCTAAGAGTTTTTCTTGAATTATCACATAATATGACAGAAATAAAATAACCATTAAAAATCGCTAAAAGTTTTATCACATAAAAAATTAGCATGATACTAGGAACTTAAAAGTATCTCATAAAATTAAGTTACAACCGCTTTTAATAATTATCTCATAATTATTAGCATGAACAACTATTAAAATTTATCTCATAAAGTTTACTATGCTACTTAAAAGATTAATCACATAAATTTTAAGCATAAAAACAAGCAGCTAAAATTTTATCTTATAAAATTAAATTGTAGCATGTTTAACAATTATCTTATAATTATTAAATCTAGATAATCATATTATCAGCATATTCTTAACAAACATTTTATGCATTCATATCCTTTGCAGAAGTTAGATCAAAGTAGACCTAGTCTCTGATACCACTGAAGGGTTTCGATGGACCCTCAGGACAAAAAATATATGCACGTTCTACGTCGGATGGACGACAAAAGCAGAAAACATGCATCGTAATAAACCATTAAACTATTTAATGATAGCCCTAAGGATTTCATTAATCCTAGCCAGAAAAATCTACTATCTTGGGGTGGGTTTGACCAACCCCAAAGATAGATCTAAATTACTGCGACAATATATGAAAGCATAAAATAAAAGAAAACATACCCAGAACTTCGTTTTCGCAGAATACGAAGCGTCGTTTTCAGCACCTTTCTTTTGCTCCCTGAAACAAGCTGCATCCGTGCCTCTAAGACTGGACCACCCGAAGCGATCCAACACTGCGCATCCAAGCCAATCACTCGCCGAAGAAAGTTTCACTTACGTACGATTCGCATCAATGACTTTGGAACTAATCCAAACCTCCTCCTCGTCTTGCCAGGACTCGAATGGAGGATCGAAAGAATTTTAGCAGGAGTGAATAATTTTAAGTCTTAGATCGAGCGTGATCAAAACTTTTTAGTGCTTCTTGAATCAATGACTTTGTGCAACTTTTCCTAGAGGGTAAGCCTCAATTTATATAGGGAGCCGACCCCCCTTGCTCGTCTCATGAGCAATGTTAGACTAAAGAAATAGTGGGAATAAATTAATTTAGTTTGCCTCACTCTAAGGCCAAACTATAGCTAATTTTCCCTCGCTCAACGTTAAGCTTCGCAAGTGATATCATATACCAAATCGAAGCGTACTGAACGATGAAAACATAGAAATAAACGGTGATCCATTCCGGGTTCATTTGACCCCTCAAATGAATTTTCAAAGTTGCTCAAAACACGTTTTGCGAAAAAACGCAGCCGCAGTTTCAAAAACTAGGTTTTTCCAGCACTGGGCCCATCCGTGGGTCTGGGGTGCCCAACTGGGCAGCCCGCACGCCTAGGCGGGTCGGGAGCTCGCTCTTGTGGGCCTAGACCTGCCCGCCTCGGCAGGCTGGCCAGACCTACCCGCCCGAGCTGGGCGGACTGGGCTAGCCGAGCCCGCCTGAGTTGGGCGGGCTGGGCTAGCCGAGCCCGCCTGAGTTGGGCTGGCTAGCCCAACCCACATGGGCTGGGCTAGGCCAGAAATGGCAAAAGCCCAGTTCTGGCCTTTACACCCATAATTTGAGCTTCTTAGCTCCTCTTGAGCCGATTTTGGATCCGTTTGAACACAAGTTTTAACCGAAACTTTTTCAAAAACCCATGTAACCCTTTTCTATCCCTATATTATTTAAAATATTCTCGCAAACATTTTATGATGTATTTTAAATCCTTTTACATCATATGCAACAATCCCTCATAGCATTCTATAAATGCTTATATCGCAAACCTTTTGCGACACTATTAATTCCCTTTTAATTATTATAGACTAATTGTCACAAACTCTTTGTGAATTTAATTATTCACGTGCACTCGAGTGCACTTCTCCTTAATTGTTCCTATTACTGAGACGCAAATCCTACTCTGTGTGAGATCCTACAGCCTAACCCTACTACAGGTTGGGGCTCGAAACCTCTAGACGACAGTGACCACGAGCAGCAGATGTCGTCTCTATTTCGGAATCATAATTACGTTATTGACCCATTGACAAAAGTGTCGTCTGGATCACTCTGATTGTATCCGTGATGAATACCGCAGTTTTAGTCCCTTCGTCATTACTATGTCTCTGCATAGCCTAGGGTATGGTAAACTGTCAACCCTACTAGCTAGCAATGGTCAGTATGCTCCGGTCTTTGGTATGTCCATGTTGTACTTCCTACAATATATCACGGCCGACGTTATTCACCAAGAACCGTACTGAGCCTGTAACATTAACTTCCCATGGATGGAAGAGACGAATCCTTTCTTGATCACTACTTACCTTGTACGCTTCAAATGTTACCTAACCTAAGACCTTTCAGTGAGTGATTACTCGAAGCTAGATCATAGATCTAAGTGACACCGTTCACGCACAGGTTCGTACAATGACCTCAAGTCTTAAGGACCAACATGCCTATCATCATTAGAGAGTTATCAATGACAGTATAGTTAATGTTAACCATTTGATAACTCTTTATTGGGTCGTTCAGTGGACTCATTCTCCAATGAGCACATGTGTCTCGTCTCCGACTTTGCCAGGTCGAATGATTATGTGATCATCATCACCCTTTAGGTTAAGACAGAGACACAATGATATGTCTGATGTGCCGATATCATATTCTCGACACATCTATGACCATGAACACTTTAAGACTTAAGTTCTTATCGATCATTCACTTCCCATAATCGAGATCTCCATCTAGATACATGTATGGCCTTACTTTAAGTCTAAGGAAATTATCCAAGTATTTAAAAAGTATTTTATTCATACTAGGATAATTAGTACCATTTAAATTCGAACAAGATGTTCTCTCGATAAAGTGCCTCGATGGCACATATCTGATCACTCCTTATTTTACACCTTTTTTCCGCATGTTTGCATGCCATTTAGATCGCCCAAATCATGTTTTTCACGATATATCGACGATATTGCGATGCTTTTCACGATTTGTTGTTTTTGTCGCATTTCAGGTGATTTGGCGCGATTTGGAGTGATCTTGAGATGCGCTTACTCTAGACGGTCACCGACGACCTCCCCGAGGGGTATTTTGCTGTTGGAGAGGAGCGGAAGAAGAATGGACGTCGCAGGAGCGACGAGGAGGCCAAAACAATCAGATTGGGCATTTTTTGTGTCCCACTCGGCCGAGTGGAGGAGCCACTCGGCCGACCAGCGAGACACTGCTCGGCCGACCAGTTCAGACACGAGTTACCTGTGCACTCGGCCGAGCACCGAAGACCACATCGGCCGAGTGACGATATCGCGTCCGCCCGAGTGGCGCCCAGACGAAGCCCTTTCAAAACATCGAAGTTACTGTTTTTCGGCTGCCTGAGCTTCAGAAGACCCACTCGGCCGAGTGGTAAATCCCGTCCGCCCGAGTGCAGTGAAGCCATCGGCCGAGTGACGACAACTCACTCGGCCGAGCCGCCCCCGAACTGAAGACCCCTGAAAGTCCCGACTTACTGGAAAATTGCAGGGTTTTCACTCGGCCGAGCGACTTTTGTCACTCGGCCGAGTGCGATGCGCTGCCTGTAGCGAAAACTGCGGAAAACAGGCTGTGCATGGGTATTTTGGTCACGATTTTTGGACGATTTTTGGGGCTATTTAAGCCCTGTTTTTACCCTAGTTTAGAGAGCTCTCTCTTAGATTTTTTTGCAGCTTTTTAGATTACTTTTTAGCTTTATTATTGTGATTGGAGAAGAGGAAAAACTTGGATTTTTGTTGGATTAATTGAAGAATTCCATTGGTTTGCATCTCTCTTCCCTAAAAATTCTATTTTTATTGTTTATCTCAATATTTGTGATGAATTCTATTGCTTATTTCATTGATTATTTTTGTGCTATTGCTATGATTTGTGAGTAGTCTCCACGTCTTGGGGCGTGGGGATGAACCCTACAAGCCCTATTTCCTATTTGTGATGAATTGGTAGAAATTGTGCTAGAATTGTTATTAGGGATTAGATTGGGATCAATTTACTACGGATAGCTAGGAATTCATATCGATTGGGATTTGCAAGAGATTGGATCCCAATTTGATAGGAAGCCCTAGAAATCCGAATTGGGTTGGAGTCGGATTTTCGAAGTATCGGTTTGCAAGAGATTGGACCGATACCAGGATTTCCGATTGCAATCCTATGCCAATACCCGTTTGCAAGAGATTGGACGGGTAGGAACTATCCTAATTTAGATTGTGGACCGAGTTTGCAAGAGATTGGGCTCGGTGCGCAATTGGACGATGATGTTGATCCTAATGCTAGCTTTCCTAGGCTAGGGTTTGCAAGAGATTGGATCCAAACCTAGGATAGCTATAGACCAGCAACAGCGCGAGAGCGTGAGCTTGGTTCCACATTTAGTTGCAACTAGTTCATCCGAATTCTCATTCTAGCAATTTTGATACCGACGAACCACATTTATGAAATACGGTGAGTAGCGGGAATTCCCCATTCCATAGACGTTCTTTATTTGATTTGATATTTCGCACATTTGTCTGACGATTGTGACAGGATCGCCCAAGGCAATTTTCTCTATTCTTAAATAGCCAGGTTGATTAGGAGCAAGCACGGTCATTCGTCCTCCCTGTGTTCGATATCCCGCTCGCCGCTACACCGTGCGCTTGCGGTAAAACTACAACCGTTCTTTGGGTGTATACTCATGACCGACCAAGTTTTTGGCGCCGTTGCCGGGGAGGCGATTGCGTTTGATTCTTTCTCACCCTAGCTACTTCTTTCTTTTATTTTTATTTTTTTTTATTATTATCATTATTATTTCCATTACTATTCTTACCTAACCCTTCCACGGTACTAATCATCTCTTTGAAACTCTGTTTTCCCTGTGCATGTACACGAGATCTACGGCGGACCCTGCGGATATCTTATTTGATCCCGAGATCGAACGTACCGCGCGGAGACTTAGAGCGGAAAGGAGACAAAATCCGGAAGGGCGGTTCATGACCAACCCGGAAACTGCTGAACAATTGGCGGCAAGGATGGCAAGGTTGATTTCTATTCGTGATAGGCTTCGGCCTAAGACTTCTTCTACCACCTCATCCATTGCCATGCTGCAGTTGGCGGCTGACAAGAACTTCGAGCTAAAGACTGGATTGGTGGTTTTGATGCAACAAGACCCATTTCATGGGAACGCACATGAGAACCCCCACTACCACATCCAACTATTCTTGTCGAAGTGCGCCACATTTCAGATGACGGGGGTCTCCATCGATGCCATCAGACTGCGTCTCTTCCCTTTCACGCTAAAGGACAAGGCACTCTATTGGTTAAGGACGCAGGCTGACGGAGTTTTCACCACTTGGGACGAGTTGGCAAGTGCATTCATTGACAAATTCTACCCGCCATCCAAGACGGTGAAGATCCGGAGCGCTCTCATGTCCTTCAAGCAAGGACCATAGGAGACGCTCTATGAGGCTTGGGAGCGTTTTAAGGATTTGCAGCATCAATGCCCGCACCACAGTATAGAAGATTGGGAGCTAGTGCATAGCTTCTACAACGGTCTCCAACCGGGGACCAAACAAATTATTGATGCCGCGGCGAATGGTGCTATCTTGTCGAAGACTCCCGAGGAAGCTACGGCCCTAATTGAGGAGATGGCCTCAAATAATCAACAATGGGGCGATGAGCGAGGACACTCCACGTCCTCCTTAAAGCCAACTAGCATCTACGAGGCGAAGGCCGTAGCGGAGCTCACGAGCAAATTTGATTCTCTCCACAAGGTGGTGGAGAGATTGGAGAAGTTTATCACGGAGCCCCAAGGAAGCCCTTCCACCTCCGCTCCAACCAACCAAATGTGTGATTGGCAAGACCAATCTCAAGCCATGTACTCGGGAGGAGAGCAAGGAGAAGGATCCTTGGAGCAAGTACAATATGTTGCGGGGAACCAAGGGTATTGGTCCAATCCGGCCGCAAGAAATCATCCGGGATTCTCCTACGCCAACAATGAAGGAGCTTTGAACCCGCCACAACCACCGCCTCAACAAGCTCGACCACCACCACCCCAACAACAAAACTATCCACCGAGGGTGCCTACTCAACAAAACTTTCAACCGAAGCAACAAGTTCCACCATATAGGCCTCCCGGATACAACCAAGGGTGGAGGAACCAAAATCAAAATCCGCCACAAGCTCCACAACGATCCGACTTCGAAGCTAGAGTGGAGGCGTTCATGGTCGAGCAAAATAAGGTGAATGCTACTTTGAAGGCGGGGCAAGACTCTCTTAATACCGTAGTGGCTCAAATATCGGAGCAATTAGCGTTGCTCAATCGGAACACTCAACGATTGCCGGCGCAACCGGAGCAAAACCCACGGGGCAACACGGGCCACATCAATGCCGTAGTCGCCGTTACTACTAGAGGCGGGAAGGACACCACCCCTGCCATGATTCCTATTGAGGAGCCTGTGGAGGAAAGCTTGGAGCCAATTGAGCCGATAGTTGAAGTTGAAAAAGAGAAGGAGCCACAAGACAAGGAGAAATCTAGAGCGGAGCAATTAATTGAGGAAAGGCGCTTCATGCCACCGGTCCCATTCCCCCAAAGGCTCGCTAGAGCGAAAATGGAGAAAAGGCTAACAAAATTTCTCGAGTACCTAAGAGGAGTTAGCCTTAACATCCCCTTCCTTGACGCCATCGTCGAGATCCCCACGTATGCTAAATTTTTGAAGGACTTGATTTCGGGGAGGAAAAGGAAGGAGAAGATCATGCTAGCCGAGGAGGGCTCTTGGTTCACCAAGAGAGAGAAGGAGCCGGCAAAATTTAAAGATCCGGGGAGATTTCGGATTCCTTGCACCTTGGGCGGCGTTCCTCTTCAAAAGGCGTTGGTTGATCTTGAGGCTAGTGTGAGCCTCATGCCCCTCTCCATGTTCTTAAGGCTAAACACCGGGACAAAGTTGAAACCCACCGACATGCGCATTCAATTAGCCGATGGACGGATAACAAGGCCGGTGGGGATCGCCGAAGACATACCGCTACAAGTCCCGGGTGGAATATGCTTGCCATGTGACTTCGTGATCATGGACGTTAAGGAGGAGGGAGACACCTCATTGATACTTGGACGCCCATTCCTCGCCACCGCCGGAGTCATCGTCGACGTGCGCGAAGGTACCTTAACCTTAAATGTCGGAAACATCGAGGTGGAGCTCCACATTCCTAAGGCTATGAACCACATTTATGAAATACGGTGAGTAGCGGGAATTCCCCATTCCATAGACGTTCTTTATTTGATTTGATATTTCGCACATTTGTCTGACGATTGTGACAGGATCGCCCAAGGCAATTTTCTCTATTCTTAAATAGCCAGGTTGATTAGGAGCAAGCACGGTCATTCGTCCTCCCTGTGTTTGATATCCCGCTCGCCGCTACACCGTGCGCTTGCGGTAAAACTACAACCGTTCTTTGGGTGTATACTCAGGACTGACCAATATCTTCCTACAGGATGAACATGAACATAGAAGCACTAAAGAGATGGAAACAATGTTACATGTATAAAGAGTATTACAAGATGTACCATGTTTATAATAGTGATGCATCATCATTAAATAGACATACTCAAATTGTGGATACATGACCACCAAAATAAGATATTGACCATTCATGATAATCTCCTAATTCTTTTCAAAGAACAGATTAACCCAAAAAAATTAAATTAGATGCAATGATGATGATTCTCTTTATACATGTAAAATTGTTTCCATCTCTTCCGTGCTTCTTTGTTCATCCTTCCTCCTCTTCCACATCCATGTCATATGATTGGTTATCCTGATATCTGCCCATATGAATATAATTTCTGTATCTATGTTTTTTTGGCTTAGTTTGGCAACATTATTTTAGAGGAGATGATGATGATGATCTGCTAATAAAGTTTACATTTTATTTTTGAGAAAAATGACGAGGCGAGGTAGGATGCTCGCAATCGTGCAGATAACCATCTTGCAGCCATTCTTTGTAAACTGATTACAATGGCCAGATCTGAGCCTCCTCCTTTATCCTCCTCCTCTATTTTCACATGAGCAGATATCAGGATAGCCAATCACATGACATGGATGTGGAAGAGGATGAACAGAGAAGCACTAAAGATATGGAAATAATGTTGCATGTTTAAAGAGTATTACAATCTGTAGCATGTTTATAATAGTGATGAATCATCATTAAATAGACATGCTCATATTTTGGTTACATGACCACCAAAATAAGATATTGACCATCCATGATAATCTCCTACTTCTTTCTAAAAAACGGATTAACCCAAAAAAAAACTCAAATTAAAGGCGATAATGATGATGATCTGCCAATAATGTTTACATCTTATTTTTGAGAAAAATGGCATGGTGAGGTAAGATGGCTGGCAATAGTGCAAACAACCATCTTGCAACCATTCTTTGTCAACTGATTCTAATGGACAGATCTGAGCCTCCTCCTTTTGTTGGTGGCTTTTCTTTTGTATTTTGCAGTTTCTAAAAAATTATTTTTTTAAAAAGGCAGTATCACTGACGGTGCGACCTTGTCAGTGATAATACGCATCCATGACGGCTACCTTCAAGGATAAAAGACTATTCCTGATGGTGTCGTCAGCGATACAAGAATATCGCTGATGGTGTCGTCAGCGATACATTGTTATATCGTCGATGGTATATGTCAACAATAACGGACTATCACTGAAGGTGGCCATCAGCGATACATTGTTATATCACTAACGGTTTTCGTCAGCGATAACAGACTATCGCTGACTGTGGCCGTCAGCATGCTGACAGGACTGTCAATGATAAGGCATATTTCACTGGTGTTTACCGTGAGCGATATAACAATATACACTAACAACAGTTGTCAAAGTTAAGGCAATTATCCTTGACGGCGACTGTTTACCTTCAGGGAGTTTTCATTGATGGCAACCGTCATTAATTGTATTACTTACCACCGTCCGTTGACAGGAATACTGATGGGAAGATGCCGTCAGCGAATATTTTTGCTGACATCAATTTGACTTTTACTGACGGCTTTTGCCGTCAATAACTGCCGTTTTTCCTATAGTGATGTTGAAGAAACACAACATGACGAGAGACATATAACTTTTGACTGACTGGATCAAAATAGCGATATTCTTTTTGACCTGCACGATAACTTAGAAAGACACAAATAATAGACTGTGAAGACAATTTACCATGTTCGACATTCGGGCGAAGGATAAAATAAGTAGAACCAAAGACACAATAGGAAAGAGTAATCAGGAGCAGATGTGTACAATGACTCAAAAGGTGACAAACCTGAGTTATGGGAGGTAGGGAGCCTGTTAATGAGATGAACGGCAGTAAAAATTGCTTCTTCCCAAAATTCACTAGGAACATAGGCAGACAATAAAAGAGATCGAGCTGTTTCAAATCTTCTTTCTTTCTCTCCATGTCAAGACTCCACTTAGATGAGAAATAAAGAAATAATCACTCGTGATGTAGAATGAGAATCTCTTTTGCATATATGAACCAGACCCTAAATGATTTAAGTCCATCCTATATTGAAATAAGTTCAACCAACTTTATATAAACTGGCATCTCTCTTGACGTCCATCCTATATTGAAATAAGTTCAACCAACTTTATATAAATTGGCATCTCTCTTGAAACAAATCACTAAGTGACCAAATTGGTTTGGATCACATCATACTTATGGACCCAAACTCAACAATTTTCCTATTAATTCATTTTTTTGTTGATGACATATAGATGCTTGTTTTGTGTTTGTGTTTGTGTTTGTGTTTGTGCACATGCCAATAATTTATTATAATCTGTTGCATTGTTGCACCAATATATATGCATCTGTGTGTGCGCACATATGTACATGAACATTCATCAATGCACGATGAAAAAAAGAAAAAAGAAACGAAAAGTATATTTTTCTGTGATATCTATGAATGCATATTGACATTGAACTTATTTCTCTTCAGCACACACCTTTCACCTTTCGCTGAAAAATTACAGGAATAAAGGTGACATGTTATACATGCAACATTGTTTAATTTTAATTTGATTTCTCATAAATCTAGAAACATGCGTGATCACATACATGTGTAGAAACAATGTTGCATGTATAAAGAGTATTACAATCTAGTAACATGTGTGATCCATTTCAGTTGTTTTTTTAACGTATAAAATTATTTTTAAAACTAATTTAATTTTAATTTTGGACTTGCTATTTTTGCGCATGTTACCCTATGTTTTATTAATTTTAGTTTTGCACATCAACGTTCACATTAATCTATTACATTTTAAATCAAAACTAAATCCTGCTCCTTTTGCAGATACGACCTATTACAATTCAAATTTGTAGGAAATGATTTAATATCAAGTAATATTAGTGTAATTGTACCTAATTAATTTCACATATTTTTTTTAATGATTGGCATGTTGCAGGGTCCTACTATTTTGATTGTTACCCCCCAAGCATTCATATTAATAATTTTTTGTGGGTAACCAATAACTTCATATTTGCATTAAAAACCCTCGGTGGGCCTTCTAAGTCCTACTCATGGATCTACATTCTAATATAAGCTTTGATGTTTATGATATATGTATAATTATATTGATTTCTCTAACGCCGACACACATGCATCTATAGACTATGGTACTCTTGTTACTATGTCGAGAATTTGAATGTAACTTAAGTTTCTATTTTATTAAGTTTTTATTGTATTAGTTCGTAGGTTAGTGTTTTTTACTAGAGTCCTATAGAATATGGTACTTTTGCTTATTAGTTTTTATTGTATGCAGAAATTATTTTGTATTAACTTATAATTTGCCCCCTAAATGAAAATTTCCTGGTTCCGCCACTGATCACATAGAGAAACCGGAGCACTGTTTCACAACCAAGATTACCAGATGTCGTTCTTCTTCTTTTTTGGGGAGAAAAGAATGTAAAACAATGTATGTCTTCCCACGAAGAGTGGATGAATGTGTGTGTGTGTAGGAATAGGGAGAGCAAAGTTAATTAACCTTGGAATCTTTACATTGAAAAACAACCAACGGTAGGGTCGTTAGGATTACAAATTTACACTAGAACCCCTTAACTTCTCTTAATTACCAACAAAGATTACGTAAAATTGCATATCAGCCTCTCAATCCTTGAATATTTACATTTTGACCTCTGGGTTAATCCCGTCATCGGCGTACCCAACTCCAACACATGACTATCCTGGGATAAAAGTTCCATGAAATCCATAAGGCACTCTTTGCGGTAACGTTATTTTCACAACAGGATCACCCTCAAACCTTTTGGTGTCGATTATGTGAACCTGCAAAGAATAAACATGCTACAAGTTAAAGAAGGAAGTTTTTTGAGCTCACATCTTGAAATTGGATGCCATTAGTAGAAGCTTTGAAGAATAACATGGAGACGTTAACTCATGCTACTGAAACTTTCTGAGTTGCATGATGGATATTACATCATCAAAGTGGGGTGATCGGCAATGAGGTATATGTCGTTAGGGTAAAAACGTTGACCAAACTTATGACATTTTGTCAATGTGGCATTAAACCTAAACTTGGTAGAAAATTGCTAATTAAAAGAGAGTTGTCATAGATCTCCAAAAAGTCTAGATGATGCGTAAGAAAAAGAAACTGTAAAGACAAACCAAGTGCCTATAGGAGTTAATTGGCCTACTTGGTTAAATTTTATTAATCCTCTAAGAAATGGAGATATCAGCCTGTTGGATGCCAATATCTTCAGTAATTTAATATAAAAGTTTGGTTTGCAGCAATTTTAGCTTGGTACCTCTTAATAATGATTTCAGCAGGCAATTGTATGTTGATTCTCAATAAGTAACAGGAAATTTTGAATGATGAACTGTGAAACTGTCCTTAATTTATTTTTCTTTTTTCTTTTTTCCCCTTCCATTGTGTGTGTGTGTGTGTGTCACCGGATTTGGTTACGGGTGGGTGGGTGGTTTGAAGAAATTGTCAAACTATTGCATTCTCGATGAGATTATTGTGATAAATTTCATGCTACTGGCTAGTTCTTGATAAATAACAGTGACACTGATCTATCATTTCTATTAGACACAGGTTCGATACAATGCATCACATATGCATATGCATGTCAGTATGTATTGGCAACCAGATTTATAATACCCATGAATATGGCCCTTCCCTTTGTAAATATTGCTTCTGACAGAGTTTGACTCCGATTTATTTCTTCATCTGTATCACACAAAAATTTAGAACTTACCTGAGATGCATTTGAATCTTCATTGTGAACAAAAGAGACTATCCAGCCATCATCTTCTTCTCCTCCACTCTTTTTAGGCACAAATGTTGCTCCTGAACAGAAGTTATTTCGTCCAAAATGGTGATGCTCCACCTTGATATGGTTCACATGTTTCTCTTCTGCCTGTGTCAGTAATATCAGATATCATGATCTATACCCAACTAAGTTGGTAACTATGAATTATTATGTCAAAAAAACATTTTTGAAGACTGTACTCTGAGAAGAATGGATAATTTAATACCTCTGAATTCCTCACATCTTGTTCTTCAAAATAAAACTTTGCTAGACTTCCATATTTGGGCAATGCTACAAAATGAACACAGAATATTATGTATACAATTACTGCATCATAACCATTGGCGTAACTCCTGATAAGAACTTATGAAGTTTTAATCTTATTACCACACATAGAACTTGCGACAGAATCCACGACCTGTGCATACCCATACTTGTTATATTGACCGCTAAAATGGTCGTTGATCATAGGAAAATCTGCGGAGAAATCAGATCCTGTTAAATATATTTCGGTCACATCCCCAGTGTTCATGTTTAATCTCCACTCGTACACACGAGAGAGGAAGAATCCTTTGCTGATATCATCGATAGACTCTTTGTTGTTCATCCTAGGCTGGAATCCTCTCGAGAACCACTGGAATTTGTCACGGCCATAGTCTGGGCCTGGAATGATCGATTCAAGAGCTCGACAACCCCTTACCACAACCTTCATAGCAACGATATATATGTTGATAACAAGAATTCATATGTATAAAAAGCCCGTATCAAAATTGGATTGTTGGTCCTACGAAGATTGGGAAACCTAACGGTGTTCAAAATATTGGACAATTATTTTACCTCATCTCCGCTCTCAAAACAATTGACCAGGTGAAAGACGCAGCATGGTTCTATCTCAAACCATTTAACTGAATCTGCATCTCCATAACGAGGCATCACCCCGATCCTTGCATAACTTTCTTTATCATACTTTATCAACCTACGTGCATAAACAGAGCAACAAGAAAATTTTGAACATGTTTACCAACTTCTGCAGATACAAAAATGTCAAGGGATACTCACGGTCCGCCTTTAACGAGTCTATGTACGTCTACAGTAATTGGCATATCCATGATTATATTGTACCTACAAGAAGAAAAACATATGACATGCTGTACTGGTTAATTTGCATAATTTATTCTGTCAAAAAAGGAAAGAAACCAAAGAAATCATAATTCAGCTAATAGTAATCCCTTGTTTTTTTTGTCAATACGCTTTAAAATATACTTATGAAGAATTATAATAACGTATGCACTGATCATGCATCCAATGAGTTTGGATCATTGGTTGGGTCTCACGTAGAGATTCTGATAAACAGACTACTATGAACTTACATGTCAGTAACTCCTAGATCATGGCAAATGATGCTCCTACTCAACATGAGGTCAACCTTGTGCTTTAGTTTTCTTCCATCAGCTGAATAAATTAAGAGTAATAATGGTAAAAGGAAACATGAGTATAATTACAAGACCAAAGCCGACAGGCAAGGTTTTAAGGCGATATTTTTAATAATAATTAATGACGACATGATGTGAATAACCTGAGATAATTCCTAAAACAAGGTAAGGTTTCCTTGCATCGGCCCCAGTAAAAACTAGCTCTCCAGATTTCGGGGCTTTCTGTCATGCAGCAGAATGCATATGCAATTTCAGAAGCTTATACAAAGAAAAGATCTATAAATCTGAGATGAAATTTGAGTTATAATGCGTATTAAAGACCTTTGGGTGAGCAGTGAAAGGTCGATCCCAGGATCCATTCAAGTCCCAGTTACCGTATGTCTCGAGGTTAATTATGTCGATCTCTTGTGGAATGTGATTTTCTGCGGTCGAATAAAGCCTCCCAGAATGTTCAAAGACATTGGTATTGCTGAGAAGCTTGCTTGCATTGCCAAACCTTAGCTGAAAAAGCAGATCATGACCGGGAAAAAGTAAATGATATGGAATTAAAGTGTTCATACTTCGCCGAACTCACCATTTCCAATGTCCAAATGAATCGGAATCCAAGAAATCAAAACTGCACTTGCAGACTCGTGTGCTTTTACAGGACTATGCATAGGAATGGAGATCAAGTTGCAGACTGAATGTCAAGGAATATTAGTCATGTACCAGTTGATCGTATAATAATATTAACCGATCAGTAACAACTAAGGACCATGGCTCAGGGCTCTTGAGGTGGCAGCTTGTGTGGATCATGATGAATGTGTTCAGATTATTGTTGAAATTAATTATGACAGTAGAGTGTCTGTTACGAGTTTGATCAAGAACAGACAATGAAAAACACAAGCAAAAACACACAGATTTACGTGGAAACCCCAAGACGGGGAAAAACCACGGGCAGAGGAGAGAAATTCACTATATCGAAAATCTGGTACAAAAGGGGGAGAAGTGCGGCGGCTAAAAATAGGTTAAAGCCGAAACCCTAGATTACATCATATTTATATGGGGAAAACAGAAAAGGTCCATACCGCGGGGGCGGAGCCCCCGCACCCCCGGTGGGCTCAGTGGTGGGCTACGGTCTCGGGCCTATTGGCCCGATCCCTCCGCTACCACCACAGAGCCCTGAAAATTTCCCAATAAATGTCGCACCGCGAGCTCTTCGGGTCGGGTCACTAAACCGGATTCGGGTCACACACTTTAACATTGTCGTTAAAAGATAATTGCAATTTGTTTCTCATATAGTATCATGTAAATGCCATTCAATCACTGAAAAGCACCTCAATTTTACACCATGATCATGGTCATACGCAATGAAAAAAAAATCATGTTTGCATATGGCCATATTATGGTCGTTGCATGTTCGCAAATGATGTTGCGAAAAAATCACCAGCGGAAATAGTAAATCTTACAACTAGCTAGGAAGTATGACTCACAAAAACTATCAACACAACAACAAACATGTGTCACCCTATCCGAACCTTGCTGGAGCAACTTGAGCAAAATAAATGCATATGCATACACTCAAACCAAAAAAAGAAAATAAATGAGGCCAAGACGTTACCATGGTTCGGTCAAAGACTTGACCTACTCTGGCATTCTGTGATGAGTCCACTATCTGATTAAGAGTTAGAAGCTTACACAGACTTCTTCTTCCACACTCAAGTGAGTAATAATTTGGATGAATACACCAAGCCCTCACTATCAAACTCACGAAGAAAAAAGTAAAGAGATAACAAAAGAAGACTCAAGAATCCAAGAAATCCCAAAAGCCCTAGCTTTCTCTTCTATGGCTCTTATCTCTTCTAATCTCTCTTTAAAGCTCTCTTGAATGATCAACAACGCTCCTCAATAAACCGGGCCCTAACATCCCTCAATCATCTCATTAAATAGCCCCCAAGAAGCGCAAGCAATTGTGGCCATTGGATTGGTCACAAATCGGGTCCCAAAAAAAACTCAGCGGTCTTTCAGACATCTGGAATATGTATTCCAGACGTCTGAACCCAGTCAGGCATCTGAGCAATGAGCTCTAACCGTTTGGTCCCAAACTAGACGTATGCGCCAGTCTGCGTCCCAAAAAAATAGAGCTTTGTGAAATTACCACGAATGCCACTCAGACATCTCTTCATATTTGAATGTGACGATCCACATCGCCTACAGTGTGTATACTTGAGTCGATGTATGAGAGTCTTGCATCTTGTTTTCCAATTTGTGTTTATATATTCTTGCAGGAAGAGAACACGTCTCCTGAACTGTTAAAGCAACTGTATTGTTTCACCATCTTCTCCTTGAATGAAGAAGGGTGACCATATTCCACCATTTGCTTCTTGAAAAAAAAAATCTTAGAAACAATTTCAAGCTTCAATCTTCTCCTCAAAGTACTATTTTCCTATTTTCAGTGTTCCTCCTCACTGATAATATATAATATTATAAAATTTCTTTTTATTAATTAAAAACCAAACAAAACAAGGAAGTTCTTGACAATTTGTTTTTTGTTCTTGAGCAGAATAGATCCTACAGTGTCCCGTGGGTGAGAAAGTATTGCACTGCCTAAGCTTATTGCATTTTGAACACCCCAAGTTTTGTATAGTAATCCCATATTGCTTATATGAACACATGTTGCATATACGATAAAAGGTCTCTGGTATATAACAATTAACAATTCTTATGAAACCAACGATTAATCATAGCTAGCATTTTAAGGGAGAAACCATGGCTATTGTTAAACATTTCCGATAGCAGGACGTTACTCAAGTAGTAGTTGGCTCGATATGGGCTGCTGGAAATTCCAGCACCCCCCTTTGAATTTGTCAAATGAAGACCAAATTGAGGGGGTTGGTGCAGCAACCCCCTTCCCTCTTCAGCCCCCCTTTTGATTTGTCAAAGAATGAGGGGTTGGTGCACCAACCCCTCCCCTTTGAGTCCTATAAAAGGATACCAAATGTATGGTTATTTGCATCGAAAAATTGGGAATCCAATTGAGCTTCAATTGGAGCATTGGAAAAACTTGTATGAGGTCATATTGGAAGTTCCATAGGATCATTGTGAGTCATCTTTGAGAGAGCCAATTGTGAGTATTTCTTAGGAGTAGTTGAGTGCCTTTTGTATCTCCTAATTGAAATCAAGAGAAGTGTTCTATTGGTCGTTAAGACGACCTAAATCTTGTGTTTGCGTTCTCTCTATTTGTTCTTCGTGCTAGATACTTCGGCGATCTCGATTGCTTTCAGTGTTATAAAAGGCGGTTTCATTATACTCACGGTCTAGGAGCGCATAGTGCATAAGCAGATTATGCGACCGATTATGCGGTTTACGCGGTTTACGCGGAAATGAATAATTTAGTATATAAATAAGCAATAAGTTTATATGTTTGTGTATATTAATTAAAAAGATAAGAATAAAAAAATCATATCAACTGTTAAAAATATGGATTAATTCATACTAAAACATCTGTACCATTATGACGATCAATACATAAAATAATTAAAGTTTAACGTCTAAAGCAATCTACACACAAAACATAACTATTTAGTTTTACATCCAAATTAAAAAAAAGCATGTCAAACATAAGTACTTTAAAAATTAAAAAACTGAATTTTATGTTTAACGGGTCATGTTTTTTAGTTGCCAATTTATGCATCTGTATATTCGCATATGCGGACGCTTAACATTTATGCGGCCGACCGCATAATTTGACCGAATATCTTAATTTTCATGCGGTCAAAGGCTGCATCCTTATATGCGGCCGCATCCTTATATGCGGCCGCATATGCAGCCGCATATAACTTGTTTTAGAACACCGATTGCTTCCGCTTGGCGCACAACAATTTGTATCAGAGCTTTGGCGACGAAGATCTAGACGAAAAAGATAAGCAAAGGTGGCGACAACGCTTCTACTTCAATGGCGCAATCTTCAACAACGCGACCTATCGTATCCAATACGAAGTTCGAAATTGAGAAGTTTGATAGGCGGATCAACTTCGGCATATGAAGATGCGAAGTACTTAACATCTTGAACCAACTTGGCCAAGATCAAGTACTAGATGAGAGGCCGACTACGACGTCGGATGCGGAGTGAAAGATGATGAACCAGACCACTTGTGGCAGGATCCGACTCTGCTTGACAAAGGAGAAGAAGTACCCTTTTATGGAGGAGACGAACGCAAAAGCGTTATGGGATGCGCTTGGTGAGAAGTATATGAAGAAAAACATTCAGAATCACATACATCAAAGTAGAAGTTTTTTGGCCTCAAGATGGAGAAAGGAGTTTCAGTTGAAGAACACCTCGACTACTACAACAAACTCCTCACAGATTTGAGAAACATCGACGTCAAGGTGGAAGATAAAGACAAGGTGATGATTCTCCTCAACTCTCTGCATAAAGACTATGAGCACATCGTTTCGATCTTAACCTATGGTAAAAAATCTATCACCTTCAATGACGTTTCTAACGCTCTTACTAGCAATGAATTTAGAAAGAAGGAAGATGAGAAGATGAGGGGGCCAAGGGTCCGAAGCACTTACCGTGGTTAGAGGTCGAAGCAATGGTAGAGGTGGAGGCCGCAAAGGAAACCATATATCTATGACGAGGGACAATAATAGAGCTCCGCACATAGACATCGAGAGGGATCAATGTGCCTTTTGTAAGGAAAGAGGAAATTGGGCGAGGGAGTGCCCAAAGGCCAATATGAAGAAGGATTCTACAGCCAACATCGTCAAAAGCGAGGAGGTGGATGAGTGGGTCCTAGTTGGTGCAACGAAGGGGGTGATGAAGGGGGGATAGGTGCTCGACTCGGGTTGCTCGTTCCATATGACACCCCCACAGAGAGTACTTTACTACTTTTCTTGAAGGTAGTAAGAGTAAAGTCCTTCTTGGAGACGATGGAGTATGCACGACGGCGGGCATTGGCACGGTCCGCATAAAGATGAGTGATGGTGTCATACGGGACATAGACGATGTTCATTGTGTGCCTGACGTAAAGTACGACTTGATATCGCTTGGTTCATTAGAAGCAAAGGATGCAAAGTAACTATGGAGGACGGCGCTTTGAAGGTGATGCGAGGAGCAATGATCCTGATGAAGGGGAAGCGTGAAGGCAACCTCTATTACTTGGATGGTACGATGATGATGAAAATGTTGAGAGTTCCAGATAAGCGAACTACTGACTCAAGCTCGCACGCACCAAAGACGACGTCATTGGATGATCTCTGGAGAGGTTGTGCTAATAGAGGTGATGGTTCAAGTCAATATGGTGGAGATACCTTGTCCCCATAACTTGCACAGCGGATGGATTCTATCAAAGTTTGGAGACCAAGGTATGAGAGATGACAACATGTAAGAAGTGTCTCGTTTTCTTTCTTTGTCAGGTGTGATGAGTTTTCGACCTTATTCGGTGACGTGGAGCACAATCGCGATCTATGTGGATGAATGAAAGATTGGTGTGATGAGGTGGAATCAACGATGAAGCCAAGGATCGAGTGGAGCTACTTGGCACTAGTGATTGTTCGACGGACGAGTTTATGAAGGTCGATATTGGAGTCAAGTTCGAGTATGGCTCAGACTTGTATGTTGACGATATGAAATGACTTTGGTGGCCCCTTCTGGGGACAATGACGCTCTACGAAGCCATATGAGCCTTTCGAGGGAAGATGATGGGAACACGAGATGATTCTTACCGAGGAGGAGCGTTGACGGTCGATTGTGTGACATAGACCAAATATCTCGCCAAGGTGGAGATTTGTGGTAGTTGGCTCGATATGGGGCGGCTGGAAATTCCAGCACCCCCGGGAATTTGTCAAATGAAGACCAAATTGAGGGGGTTGGTGCAGCAACCCCCTCCCCTCTTCAGCCCCATTGATTTGTCAAAGAATGAGGGGTTGGTGCACCAGCCCCTCCCCTTTGAGTCCTATAAAAGGAAAACAAATGTATGGTTATTTGCATCGAGAAATTGGGAATCCAATTAAGCTTCTATTGAAGCATTGGGAAAACTTGTATGAGGTCCTATTGGAAATTCCATAGGATCATTGTGAGCCATCTTTACGAGAGCCAATTGTGAGGATTTCTTAGGAATAGTTGAGTGCCTTTTGTGTCTCCTAATTGAAATCAAGAGAAGTGTTCCATTGGTCGTTAAGGCGACCTAAATCTTTTGTTTGCGTTCTCTCTATTTGTTCTTCGTGCTAGATACTTCGGCGATCTCGATTGCTTCCGCTTGGCGAACAACAACTCATTTGGTTATAATTTACAAAACAAGGTCGGATGCATGACGCTGAAACCAAAACAGCAATGGATAGATACCTGGTTTAGGAGATAAGCGGATAAAACAGCAGCAGAATCGCCTTCAACTGCAGGGAGGAAGCATGGTCTGTTCCTTTTCTTTTCAAGCTTGAAGGTCTCCGACTCCACATACCTATTATTGTAATATACATCCCATTTTCCATCAGCAGCTTTAGAGAAGTAGACAACATGGAGCATGCCTTCCCCTTGAACCCATATTTCACTCGATCTCCCAAAGACCGACTCTGTGGACTGGAAAGCTCCAAACAATGGATTCGACCCTGTTCAATCCAAACGAGAGAAAAGTTACAAGGGAGTCTAAATATATAACAGGCTGACTGGTAACCAACAATGTTGGATGCTTGGCATTTGTGAGAAGCATAAACATTCCTATATTTTCATGCTTGTGGTGTTATATTGCCGGGTCCCTCTAAATGCTACAAGTCAGATACAACAATCTCATTAATAAAACAGACGACATAAAAATGCACTTTTTAAGCAACCACGTCATGAGAATACAACAAAAGTGCAGTTAATCTCTTGAACGAATTTGAGATATGAATGATACTAAAAGAACTCAAAGCTTGTGTGCTCGTTTCTATGGCCGGCAGCTTGTTAACACATGACGCATAAAGAATCTTTAGCTTATCCTGCCATTTGAAATTCTGTTCATATGGACCTTAACAATCATTCATACAAATTCAGGTTCCTAAATTATTCGGCTGTTGCTCCCAAAAAATAAAAGGAAGAAGGATGCCGCATTATATCTGAATAGATTACAAGTCAAGAATATTGCATCAGGAATTTGACAGCAGAATCTATTGAACGATAATAACAGTAGTAGTTTTGATGTCTGTGTACCATTTCTTATGTACACTCCCTCTGGGAAATCAACTGGCATATCTCCTTCGATGCTGTTGGCATCAATTCTGACCTTGCATCCAATCTCCTCAACCGGCGCAAAGTTGCTCTGTCATCATAACATTCATATTCCAAACATAGTCTTTATGCACATTTCACGACTCTCTCGGACAATAGCGAGAAGTGAAAGTGAAATTAATCCAACATTGCAAATACCTGAGAAGGAATCCAAGCCTGATCAGAAAACTTGAATGCGGAGTCCACGAAAGCATCCAGTAATCTCTGGGACGTGTTCCTGATCCCTCTGGACACGTCGATTCTCATTGGAACCTGCTGAAGCTCTCTCGAGAACAGCTATCATTCAAAGACAAGCAATGATCAGCTTACTTCCCACGAATAATTAACAACATAAACAGCATAAGTACCTGTAAAGCGTTGGAAAGCGACGCAGTAAGATGATCAAAGCTGCGAGCTATGGCAGTCTTTCTGAAAGACCCATGAGAGCAAAGAGAGCAAGAAATGGAAGCCATAACATATAAATTTATATATGTGTGTAACCTGATGAAGAAAGCAGCGGTGAGTTTCGTCCAAAAGGAAACCGAAAGATGCGTTTTGAGAGAAACGATATATGATTATTGAATTAGAAGCTTGCTAGCTGAAGTCAAGTTTGTTGGGATAACCAAAGACAAGTCCAGGATACTGATGCGAAGTGCTGATATTTATAGATATCTATTGCGCTACAGTGCACAGCAGGCTTCAATGAACAAGGGGCTTTTTGAACTAACGACTTGGATTCATGATGCATGGCAACAGTTGGTGAAGGTTCGTCTACTTGTCTTTCTTCAAGAAAACTAGAGCGCTATATGACACTTGGCTTAACAGAGTTTGGCTGCCAAGTAGGCCTTAAATTTTAATGTCAACTCTCTTAACAATATCCTCCTAAGCACGCACTCACGATTCCATTGCCACATGCAACCAAAACTGATAGTTGAATACATTTGCTGCAAGTGTTCAACTGGGTTTATTTGCTTTCTCACCCGACTTGGTCAAAGTGAGTTTATTTGCTTTCTCACCCGACTTCTATGGAGGAGAATGCACCGTGCCAACCATGCCATCATATATGCCAGAGAGATCTCTCATATGTCGTATGATACCCAGAGAGATCTATCATATGTCGTATGATACCCATTATTCTCCTGATGATTTGTCTGGGCTTAGTATAAAGGCAAAAACGTAGACAAAGTGAACAACTTAATCAAGAACCTGTGTGTGTGTGTGTGTGTGAAAATTAACTTTGCTATGCCTAAGAGGATGGGGTCGCAAAATTGGACCTCGCAGCATGAATTTATTGCTGTAAACAGTTGTTAGCGATCCCCCCCAACAGTATCCCCAAATAAAAAGTTGCAAGCATCCGAATGTCCATGTATGTTCAAAATCTCAGAAAAAAAATCGCTTCCACACAAAGCAAAACAAGTTCAACACAAAAGATACAACAACAAGATACCAACATCTTCAAGCAACACCCAACAAAACCACAAATCAGATAGGATAGAGATTACTCTAAGGTCAATTCCCCTCAGCTGTCCTCACCCGTAACGGCATCACTGTAAAATAAATAAATAAATAAATTAGCCGGCTTGCATGAGCATCTATATGTAAAAATATAAACTTTAGCATCTGCAGTGCTAAATAATGCATGTTGATCGGACTTACATTTTTGTTTCCAAGGAAGACACGTTGAACAACTCAAATCGCCAAGCTTTGCATGAAGGGAGACATGTATCCAGATATGACACAACAGAGAACTTGACATGAATGAATAGCATAGGATAGTTCCTCACAGAAAAGGAAAATATGCATAGAGCATACTGATTTGAACTCTTACATGACCAGTAGTTTTTCCAATACATGTCAAACATAAAAGATCCTACAACAAATTATAGTCAGGAAATGATCATCGATGCGGAACATATTCAACCTACTATATATACAATATATCATAACGGTTGCCAAAAGAAATATATGACAACCAAGATATGGCACAAACTCCTGATTTTGCTCCAGAAACACTGAAAACAGCAACTGAAACATGCATAATGTAGTTGATCCTGACATCAATCTACATCAAAAAGTTAACAAAGACAAATCCCAGGCATTACATGAAACAGGAGGCGGCAAACAAATGAGAAGGAATGTTTTGAAGCATTGTCCCCCTTGCATTGGCATATTCACACCGCAACTACCGCGTGAATTGGCTTTGGGTTAATTTCAGATGGGACATCAAAATATCAGCTCTTGGCCGAAGATGCTGGATCGCTGCTGGGAAACGGAAACGATGCCAGCACTGCAGTGTTCTTTGGGTTAGGGATATCTTCATCTGCATGTTGAACAAACTTTTCAGGGGTCATGTGAATGCCATGGCAAGCACACACGATCCTGACTTCGGTCTGGTTGTATTTATAGGTAACACCCGATATGGACTTCCCATTTGGGCATGTCCCAGTAGTCGAGACCCACGGAAGATCGGGATACAAGCCGCACCCTCCAAATTTTACACCGGATGCAACGTCGGGCCTGATCATGGATCCTTCATGAGAACTGCCTTTTGCCTCTTTATCCTTTTGTCTCAGGGAAGCAAAGGTTCCTTTGCTCTGATCCTCATTTTGAGAAGGCAAGCCTATCTTTACAGCACGATTTCCTGATGACGAACTAAGAGGGGCTTGAACTGGAACTGCACCAAACATTTTATTAACAGTAGCTCAATTGCCTGTATAACCAATATAATAGACACGCGAATGAATTAGTTCTCAAGCATGGGTGCTATAGGTTTAACATGATGCAGACAAAAACCATAGATGCATCATTCTGTTGGTTTTTTGATATAAAAACTAGCGGGTAAAATTGAAAAAAATACCATCCTGAATTATTTACAATCGAGTAATTATAGTCCTTAAACTATTAGCATAAATATTCGCTAAGTTAGAGTCAGGACTTAACACCAGTTAAATATTAATTTTCTTTTCAGCAGCAACACTTGCCCAAAGAAAGAAAGAGAGAAGCATAATTGTTTTCTTTTTCTTCTCCTTTTGTTGCTCTATAAAATTGTAACAAACTAACAAGGAAACTGGTCAAAATTAGACGAAAGAAATTTTATGAAGAAATAAGGGGAATTTTGAAATGACGAGAAATCAATTAGTTGTAATTGATGTGCGGAGAAAAATATAGCAACAAACGAGAGAATTGAGAGATAGAGATAGAGACAGAGAGAGAACACAAGAAAGATCTACGAGGGGAAGCGAGTAGCAAGAGAGCATCTTGAGAGAGAGAGAGAGGATGGAAGTGAGAGTGAGCAGCTGAACGAGAGTAGAAACTCTAATCGCGAGAGAGAGAGTGAGTGAAGGGATTAAGGGCAAAACCATTAGGGAAATAACTATTTAACGGTAAGTTACTGATGCGATCATTAAGTATGAGAGGAGGCGCAAACTTGATGTGCATGAGCCGCGGGAGCCAACGGGATGAAACTTCTATGCATACAACAAGCTGGAAGGAAATTGCTATGCATACAACAAGCTGGAAGAGAATTGCTTTGCACACTACAGTAGGGGGTTATAAGAGGCCAGCCGGCCCTAGTTTTCTTTATGCTTGATTATTAATATTTTGAATTGTTCTTGAGAGTTCTTAGGTAGATCACTGCGGACGTCCTTGCTTATCGCCGTCTTGGGAGGGCAATTACCCATTTAAGTGTAATCAATATATCTTCTATTTCAGGTTTTATCTAATAAAAATAGTATCTTTCCTTGGATCCTATCAGTTACCCGCCATCATTTACGTAGAGGGTGTGTTATGAGCTAAAAATGTTGTTTAAGGGCCGGCAATCAAGTTTAAGGGCCATCAGAACTCTCTTATCAATAGTTCAGATGTTTTTGAAATTTACCAAAAATAATATGGGTGTTGGATGTGTATGTTCCCAAAAAAAGAGTCATGGCCCAAGCTACTATTAGTTGACATCAAAACGAGAACTAACGAAAAATTAAGGTTTAACACTAAGATGAGTTAGTGCACGTTAGCTGACTAACGTGCGCTTCTAGAGCTTTGAGATTAGGGCGATTTTTTGTGGAATGTTAGGTCAAAATTTTGATCGTTCGAAGTGTAAGGATGATGAGGGAGTCTCGAAATCGAATGAGGAGGAGAAGCCTACACTGAGATGCTCCAAGAAGGTCAAGGGTATGTCGATGTTTGTTTCTCCTTTGGGGGATGGGTCGAAAGCTGGTCTTGGCGGAGGTTTTCCGGTAGGGGGAGCTACGGCGGCGGGTGAGAAATCGTTTAAGGATGCTTGCAGTGGAACTGTTGCAGGGGAGGTTAGGGAGACGGAAATGGGCGATGATGAGCTGGGTATGGAGGATGATGTTTGGGTTTCGAAGAATGGGGAGTGGGATAGTATCTCATTTTCACCTTCCTTCAAGGAGCGACTTCAGCGTAGGTGTCCGAGGGCGGTTATTGTCAAATTGCTGGGGAGGTTTGTTTCGACATCTTTGCTGGAAGTTAAACTTAGGTCTCTGTGGAAGCCTAAAGGGGATCTGGAATTTGTTGAATTAGGGGAAGGATTTGTTATGGTAAGATTCAATTGCGATGAAGATAGAGCTTTTGCGATGGAGGAGGGGCCGTGGATGGTGCTTGGGCGTTATCTTATGATTAGGAATTGGGTTCCTGAGTTCTCACCGTCTAAAGCTGAGATCGGATCGACGTCGGTATGGATTCGTTTTACATTTCTTCCTGTTGAGTAATATGACGATAAGGTTTTGAAGCTGTTGGGAAGTTGTGTAGGTAAATTTGTGAAGGTTGATGCTCATACTCAGTTAGTCATGAAGGCCAGGTTTGCTAGAGTGTGCGTAGAGATTGACCTTAGTAAGCCTCTGAAGACCAAGATCATGGTTCAGGGGAGATGGCAGGAAGTGCAGTATGAGGGACTGGGGTTGATTTGCTTCAAATGTGGGAGAGTGGGGCACAAGGAGCCTTGTCCCTTCAAACAGCAGGATGTTAAGAAGGATGTTAAGCTGTCTGAGGATGCAGGAAGGGTGGATGATGGAGAACTGAGGTCGGATGTATTGAAGGGGGAGAGGAAGTTATATGATGAGGATAATTCTAAACCAGAATTTGGTCCTTGGTTACTTGCCAGTGATAGGCGTGCTCATAAAGATATGAGAAAGGTTAGGAATTTTGGCCCAGGTGAGCGTTTGGTTGATCTAGTGAAGGGTAGTAGATTTTTTGTGCTTGACCCTAAGATGGTGGATGTTGATGAGGAAGCTGTCTGTGGGGATTTGGTGGGAGGATCCTCTGGTTCTTTGGTGGGATCAGGTAAGGCTTTGAAGGGGGATGTGGGCAGATTGGAGTCCAGCAGGAGATTGGAGGATGGTTCTTCTTTTCTCAGTCCTTCTGGCAGTTTGGATAGAGAGAGGAACAAAGGTAAGAAGATGTTACTGCATCCATCTACTGTGAGGGATAGGAGTACATTCAGAGGACACAATGTGAAAGACCTGGGTAAAATAAAGATATGTCATGGCTCATAGATTTATTATTTAAAAAGATAAAATCATATTGCATTAGACTTTATACATCATGAGTGTGTTGAAGAATTTACACAAAGACCATTGTAATCCAATAAGTACACCTATGGTAGTATGTTCATTGGATGTACATAAAGACCCATTCCCGTCAATTGGAAGAGTGGAGGATATTTTAGGTCCTGAAGTCCCTTATCTAAGTGCAATCAGAGCACTTCTGGCTAACTGCACGAGTCCTGATATAGCAGTTATAGTAAATTCACTAGCCAGACACAGTGCAATGCCTACAAAGTGCCAATGGACAGGAGTTAAGCATCTTCTGTGCTACCTCCAAGGGTCGATAAATTTTGGGCTTATATTATAAAGAAGTATCCTCCATGCTTATGCAGATGCAAGATACAGGTCCGACCCCATAATGAGAGTTCACAAACTAGGTATATACGGTGGGACAACCATCTACTGTAGATCTGCAAAGCAAACGATGAAGGCATCATCATTCTAACATTCTGAGACATTGACATCCAAGAAGCATGCCAAGAGTGTGTAAGATTACTCCTAGTGGTACATCACATCCCACTGATGACTAGGTGAAAGACTGGTGATTTGGAGTTGGCTACATAGTCTGAAGACCATGCCACATGCTTACCCCAACTTTGAGGAGACTACATCGGAGGCGACAAGATAAAGCACACCTCTCCAGAGCTCTTTTGGATTCAGCAGCTGACTAACAATGGTGATATCTGTAAGTTGTACATATTTTTCGGAATGTTGTAAATAGGATTGATGTGAAAACACTTAAGAGATCTGAGAGCCAAATGACTTGTACAAAGAGAGAGCTAAAAGAGAATTGTAATATTTTTTCCTTGGCTATTTTTTTCCCATATGGTTTTTCATATCCATAGGTTTTAACGAGGTAAATCTCATTAACTCAGGATCTCAAAGTATCCGCCCCTTTTGATACTCATATGATACTCAGAATCCCGAAGTATTCATGAGCAGAGTTCACACTTATGGGGGGATAAGGGGAGTATTATGAATACATTTTTTAGTATGATTAGGAGTTTGTATCCTACTCAAACATTGTATCCTACCATTGTATGAACTCTTCCTAGTCCCCTATAAATAAAGGACTGTGGTCTCTCCCAGAAAGCACTTCACAACATAAACACATATATTTTAATATGTACTATCTATATTACAATTGAGGGGGAGATGTGACTTTGTCCCATGTGGCAATGTCACATCAACACCCTCCCAATTTTGCCCCTTGGTCCCCCTCTATTTACAAGGTTGCCATTGGCTCAATTTTACCCCTTGGTCGCCCTCTATTTACAGGGTTTCCATTGGCAATTTTTCCCATTTGAACCCCTCTTATTTACGTGTTTGCCATTGGAATTTATACCCCTTTTACCACATCCCCACCTGACGATACCGACACACACCCCCACAATTCTCACTCCTTTTTGGTTGCATGCGTCCACTACATACTGTTCGTGGGGAATCTTTTTGCGACGTGGACTATGTGCACGGGTTATTTCTAGTTACACACTAAATAAGAGAAATTCTTACAAGCTCTTATCTTTTCTCACTTTTCTCATTCTTAGTTAAATAAGAAACATGTCAAATTTATATATAATCAATCATAATTAACAATCCTGGTTAAGTTTTATTTAATTAAAAATACCGGTAATTGCAATAAATTAATTAATAATAAATTTTTAATTGATTATAGACATGATCAAGAAGATTCTAATTGTATTTCAGAAATATTCTAATGAGGGTTAAATATAATTTCAGAATTCTTAAATGATTACAATGCTTTTTAAATTTTGAATTTAGATATAATTAAAATAATTTGAATTGTTTAGATAACAAAGACTTACATTCTTTTAATCAGTGATTTTCAATTGTTTAGGAAGCATATGAAAGCAGAAATTCTTTTCAAAATCCTTAAATTAATTTTTTTGTTTTAATTAAACAATTTGTTTGTACTTAAAATTTAAATTTAAATTTAAATAAAGTAAATAATAAAACTTATTTAAACTAACTACGTAATTTAAATGAATAATAAATATTGATTAGTGGTGAATATCGGATTAGAATTTAATTCTACTTGAGAAGGAAAAACAAAAAAATGCACATTATAAATTCATATTAAACTAATGTTTCACACTTTTAAAACAAAAAATTATCAGAACAACAATCTTATCAAGTTCGTATTAGTGAATAATGAGCAGCAGCTACCCAATGAGTAAAATTTCCACATTGGTGGCGTGAAAACCACACCCTCCCCCCTTTTTTATTAGATCTGAACTATTCATTTTGATGTTCATATTCTAAAATCCCAAACCACCAAGTAATTCCAAGGAGTTTTGCACATTCATTTACCCGTTGCAAGTTCAACGGTTTCAAAACAATGAAACTTTTTAGAACGAATTGATCGAGTGTCAAATATCCCTAGTGTTTTGTCACGGCCGCTTTTCGATCCTATGTTTTTCGTGCGCATACTTTCCTTTCGTACGCGTATTTTTAGTTGCCTCTTCTTGTATCCCAAACGCGCAAAATTATATGTCGTTGTGACCCTCTGAGAGAGTACTTATTTGTGGAATTTTTCGTGAACGTCATTTCACGGCTCGTTCTTCCACAAAACAGCTTTGTTTGAAGGGGTGTCTTAACTTTAGACTTCGACGTTTGATCTTTCTATTTTTAGTTCCGTCTTCCGTGAACCTAGCTCGTGAACGACCATCGTAGTCTCAATCCTCTCATCGACACGGTCGTCCCAATATTTTTCTTGTATTTATCGGACACCGTTAGACTGATATTTCACACTAATCATTTTCAATCTGTAATTAGCCCTAACTAAACCCTAGCTAACTCTAATTAAATTCTATAGGATATCATACGTCACATGATATGTTTTCCCTAGCTATCTACACCATAATTCTACACTCCCCCTCTCACACACACTCTCTCCAATCACCTCTAAATCTACCCCATTCATACCCTATTTAGCAACATTACCCCCACAACTCACGCATCTCAACCCTAGGATTACAAGCAGTCGCCGGCCTATCTCTAACCCTTGCCCTTTCACGAAACTGCCGCATCCCCTGCATCCCCTTCCCACCAACTTGAAACTAGCCACCACCCTAGGCCGAACACCACAGCCGCACCCCCCCTTAGCCATTGCCGGCCTCTCTCCTCCCTTGTGCAACGCCCAGTCACAACCCACAAAAGTACTGCCGCCCAGCCCTACTCACGCACCCATGGCCGAATCTCCCTTCTCCGGCAACCCCTCGTCGCCCCGGCCATCTCCTCCGACCACCCTCTCCCCTATATGCCGCCGGCAACTACTCCTTCATGCCGCACACCGCGTGAACCCACGGCCTCCACTATGAAATCTACCGATCACCCCCCTAAAAAGCACCTTTCGGCCTGTCTTTTGCCACACAGCCCCAACATTCAGGCGAGTCCCCTTGCCGGCATGACTTCAGGCCACCCGAGGTCCGGCCATCCCCATTCGTAGACACCCTCCACCTGCAAACCGCAATCTCCCCTCTCCCTTGAGAACAACCCGGCCTCCTCCCTTGAGAACAAACCAGCCCCACTTCCCTCGAACTTACCGCAACCCTCTCCCATCCTCCATGGCAGCCCCTACTGCCATTGCCGTGCCTCCCTAGATCCGACAACCTTCAGCCGAGCCCGAGGCCGCTACAACTTACCGGTCTCCCTTGCTCACTTGCCCGTACGGCCGTCGGCGTTCGTGTTGCTCGCTACTGTTACCGTTGCCGCTTTGTTGCGTTACTCGCAACCAAGGCAACCCCGACACTGTATCGTCCTCGCTGCCAGAATCCAACCCCTGACGTCGCTACCCGACGTCAGTGTAGCTCTCGCGTCGTGTTGAGGTATATCCTGATCTGTAGGAACCCACACCGCATGTCTAACAAGATAAAACTATAAATTTCATTGCTTTTGATTAAATAACTAATTGAAGATTAATAATATGGGACTGTATGTTCGGCGATGGTTTGGGCACATATGAAGTATATGGACTCTTTGACCGTATGACTTGCATCACATCGTTATTCAGGCAAGTGAAACTTGCACAGTAATTTGTTAGGCCATGTTTAGGCCATTCTATGATTTCTGTGTAAAAGAGACTAGGCGGTGAAATGATAGTCGCCTAGACACCATATTTGATCTAGCTTGCCAACGAAGCTAGATCCGACACCCATACTTGATCTAGCTTGACAACGAAGCTAGATCCGACACCCTTGCCATGATTCATGCGTCTCACATGCCATGTTTAATTTTGATAAACGGTACGCATGCTTTTTATACTATCATGTTGCAAATTGCCATGTCATTTCATGCATTGAATGTTTGTCATGATTACGTAGCACACGCTACTATTGAAATGTAAGCTGCGGCGAGTAGGATTTTGACTCCTGCATCATGTAATTAGGCTAGGTACACCCTTATGCCAATTGAAAAACACTTCCTGGCTTATGATCCAGAAGATATACACGTGGAGGGATAGGGTTAAGCGACCACTCAGCGTAGAAGTGTGCTCGTACAGCCACTTCAGCTGTAAGGCGTAAATCCTGTGGGAGGGATAGGGTTAAGCGACCACTCAGCGTGGAAGTGTACCCGATCAGCAACTTTAGCTGTAAGGCGTAAACCCTGTGCACAATGTGAACTCATGTTTTATCGCTTTTAATGAAATATTGTTTAGTAGCTTTTGCTACAACGTGTCATATCATGTTCATGTTTAAACTGCTGCATTCATTTATATACCATACCATGTCATCATTTTTAGAACTGCTAGTTGCACTCTTTTGCTTTTACGTTTCCTTGCACAAAAGTCTCCCTTTCTCTTTTTGCAGACTTTTGCTGACATTTGCCCTTTTCTCTTTGGGTGTCACATGTCAGGTTTTGAGCCTGAGTTAGTTGCTGAGGACGACTAGTTGCGGACGTTCAGTTCGAGGTTACCGGAGTTCTACCCTAGTCTTAGCTGGTGACTTCCTCCTTGTTGTTGTTTGTTTACTAGTAGTTGTTGTTAGGTTGTTCGGTGCGTTGCACCCTTCCTTTGTACTAGTTTCGCTATGCTTGGGGCCTTTCATTTCCAGACTCTTGTACCTTTATTTTATAATTATATCTCTGGATTTTTGGAATCTGCAAATGGATGTTTTGAATGTTGGTTAATCTTTAACTACTTTCAATTATTACTATTGTTGTTGTTTCTTTATGCAATGCAAGAATCTTCGAATGGATGAACACACAGACGCTTATCAGACTGTGGCTTCACAGCTTCAGTCTGAGAAGACCTCTTCGCGTCTCGTCTTCCGTACTTGGGAAGCGGGGCGTGACATGTTTACTCATAATTGAGGTTTTGGAGTTTTAGAATATGTACAATATCTTAGAAAAAATTCAAAAAAAAGAGGGTTAATGGAGGCCTGAGGCCCATATTGCTCTCCATATTATGATAACATAATCATATAAGTTAAAACACATTCTAATGATATTTTTAAAGAAATTTAAAATGAATGGTTTGCATGGATGGATAGTTTATATTTTCATGTACAATACGTGCCTTAAAATTATAGAAATAATTGGGAGAGTCTCCTTTAATTCATGCATGTACATTGAGTTGGTTGTCAAGATTCTTATTTGTGATTAAATCGTTGCTAATATCGAGGGTGCTTAAGTGTGTTACTTTTTATCTAAATACTATGAACTTTTGGAAAAATGTCATTCCACGACCTACAAAAACCAGCATCAAAGTCAATTAGTCATTGAGCAAGTGGCACTGCGGATACAATTAATATGATCAAGTTATTATTTAGAGGCAAAAGGCCGATTTAAATTAAAATATTATTTAGAACATCATCATCATCATTGTAACATTTATGTTTTCTTTCTGTATAGTAGCGTAACCAGGATTTCTTTTTGCCCCAGGCAAAGATAAAGATTATAGAAAGAATAATATTTTAAAATATTGTTGAATTTGTACCACGGGCTTCATGTCAAACAAAGTTCACTGATACGACCACCGAAATGGGCCGAAGAGAGACGGACCAACCTCACGACCAAGAAGTTGAACTGGGCCCAAGCCCAAAAGGCCCCATAAGCAGACACGAGGCATCGCGACCTGGCACCGCCACCCATTCCACTGTTGCCCCCCTGACCTTCGAGGAAACCGCTCCCTAGATTACGCCTGCCTTGATTACCATTGAAGGGACCATCAAAGCGGGCGGGCACGAAAGGCAAGATGACGGAACGCCATAAAGGCGTTGACATGCAAACTCCTATAAGAGGCCGAAAAGACGGAATGCCAAAGGATCGAATCCTGAATACTCAGATCTCAGATACTCTACTTCTCGAGACCTTTTCCTTCCACCTTACATTTCTCCTCCATAGCTCGGCTCGAGGACTTGTGTATTGGTCTCTCCGTAAACCATAGTCGATCCCACCGAGCATCCTTTCAGACAAGTGCTGACTTAGTCATCGGAGGGGACTTGGTCGGAACCAAGTTCTGACCCCCCTGACGAGCTTTCTCGTCTGTGCAGATCCAAGGAGATGTCAACCAGCCATAGCCATCCTTCGGTGCTCCATCGTTTGGGTCTGAGCGCTCTCGAGCCCCAGGTCTGTTCGACCGATCGTCTCAGGAAACCGTCGCTCTGCCGAAGCTTCCCTTCGAAATGTTAACACATGGATCCACGCGTTCCCACCCAAGCAAACGTTCGGACTTTCGACCCCGAAGGCTGCACGTGTCCTTTATGATCGCAACGACCGCCGAAGCTTCAAACCATCAATCAGTGGTGAGAAACACCCCAAAACATTTGACACCATCTGTGGGAAGATGATTCTAAATCCACGTCAAACCACCACACCAAAAATGGCGCCCACGCACCAAGGGATAGAGGAGCACAGCTGCAGCAGCACCCGCACTAGACTCTGCCAAAGTCCGCCTTTTTAAGGCCACCAGATGCCCGTCCCGAACCAAGAAACCAAGCGTCCTGTGAGCAACAACAATGGACATTGACCGAGAGAAGCCCAGAGATGGCCCTCAGCTCATCAGCTTTTCCGAGGAAGACCTGGAGGGGGTCGAGCTGCCGCGCGACGACGTGCTGGTCGTCTCGGCGGTCATTGACACTTCCCTGGTCTAACGACTGCTCATCGACACGGGAAGCTCGTGTAACATCCTATACATGTCAACATTGGAGAATATGGGGATGAAGGCGAATGACCTGGAGCCCTGCTCGGGCCCCGTGGTCGGCTTCACAAGACATTCCGCTCCGATCATAGGAACGATCTGTCTCCCGGAGACGCTTGGGGAGCCTTCCCACTCATTCACTCTAACGATAGAGTTCATGTCCTTGAAAGTTGGGTCGGATTATAACGGGATAATTGGCTGGCCACTCCTCAATGCGATCGGGGCTGTAGTCTCAACCCTCCACCAAATGGTCAAGTTCAAGACCCCGCACGGAGTCGGGAGGGTGAAGGGCGACCTAGCGCAACCGAGAACCTGTTACCAGCTGTCCAGCCATGAGCATGATGGAGAACGATACAACCTGATGGATCTTCTCGACCGGAGAGGGGGCTCGGATAACTCGAGGCCCATTCCTGTCGAGAAACCGAAGCTCATTCCCGTCACCGACGTGGAAGGCATGTTCGTGTCAATTGGATCGGAGTGCAACCCTGCCATGAGGGGTGAACTAATTGGATGCCTGAAAGCCAACCTGGACATCTTCGCTTGGTCACCAAAAGACATGTCTGGCGTGAACCCTTGGGTAATCACCAAACAACTACACGCCGACCCTAACTTCAAGCCGATCAGGCAAAAGAAGAGGAACTTGGGCGGCGAAAAGATGAGGGCCACGACAGAGGAAGTTGAGCGCCTGCTTGAGGCCAGATTCATCAGAGAAGTCTGGTACCCCGATTGGCTGGCCAACGTAGTAATGTTAAAAAAGTCAAGCGGTAAGTGATGAATGTACATTGACTTCACCGACCTCAACAAGGCCTGCCCCAATGACAGTAACCCGCTACCCCGCATCGACCACCTCGTAGACAGTGCCTCAGGCTACGAGATGCTTAGCTTCATGGATGCTTACTCCGGATATAACTAGGTTCAAATGGATCCAGAAGACGAGGAGAAAACGTCGTTTATCATCGATCGTGGGACATTCTGCTACACGAAGATGCCTTTCGGTCTAAAGAATGTAGTGGCGGCCTATCAAAGGATGGTCGACAGAGTCTTCGACTCACAGGTTGGGAGGAACCTGGAGGTTTATGTGGACGACATGTTGGTCAAGTCCTAGAGCCCAGCTGACCACATCACCGACCTCCGGGAAACCTTTGACCAATTATGGACGCACAACCTCAGGCTCAACCCCACAAAGTGCACATTTAGGGTAAAGTCTGGAAAGTTCTTGGGCTTCATAATCACCAACCACGGCATCGAGGCTAACCCATACAAGATTGAGGCTCTGATCAACATGAGAGAACCGACCACTATCAAGAAGCTACAGAGGCTGAACAGCCAGATCGCGGCCCTGGGGCGCTTCATGTCCAAATCGATAGAAAGATCGCTCCCATTCTTCAGGGTCCTGAGAAGGGCCCTTGCCGAGCCAGATGGGAAGACAAAAGCTATAGAGTGGGACACGACTTATGCCCAGGCATTCGTCGAACTGAAGGAATACTCTGCAGCCCCCGCTCCTCTCCAAGCCTAAGGAAGGGGACCCACTGAGCCTGTACTTGGCTAACACCAGGGAAGCAGTGAGCTTGGTGCTAATTAGGGAAGATGCATGGGTACAGAGGCCAGTGTACTACACCAGTCAGGTCCTACAAGACGCAGAGGAGCGGTACAGCCCCTTGGAGAAATTGGCCTACGCATTTGTCCTCTCGGCACGACGGCTCCGACCCTACTTCCAAGCCCACACCATCCTGGTCCTGACCGATTCCCAGCTCGAACAAAACCTCAAGAGGTTTGATCGAATGGGGAGGATGCTGAACTGGGGGGTTGAGCTGAGGGAATTCGACCTCAGGTACGTACCAAGGACAGCCATCAAAGGGCAAGCACTGGCGGACTTCATGGCCGAATGTACCAATGGAGACACGACGCACCCCGACGAGGCAAACCCGGACATGGTAACACCTCACCCCATATTCCTCTTTTTGACTGACATTGCTCCTGATGATCGGCCAGAGGACAAGGATGCGTGGGTCATCCATGTGGATGGATCTGCAACCAAGGCGGGCAACGGATCAGGCATCGTCATCCGATCCCCCGACGGGAACACCACAGAGTACGCCTTTCGGTTTGAATTTCTAGCCACCAACAACGTAGCCGAGTATGAGGCTACCATCAATGGCCTGAAACTAGCCCGGGATAAGGGGCAAACTCTATGCGCCTCCTCAGCGACTCCAGGCTCGTCATCAGCCAATTACAAGGAGACTACGTGGCCCGGGACGAAACCAGGCAGTGCTACCTGACTTCAGCCATGTCCGAACTGTCCAAATTCAGGCACGCTGAGTCCATCCACATGCCGAGGTTAAAGAACGCTCGTGCAGACGCTCTCTCTAAGCTAGCCTCCTCTTCCCTCAAAGAGTTTGGTCACGCCATCTACGTCGAGAGCCTCCAAAGCCCCAGCACGGAGGGAGAGGAGCTAATGAACATCGACGGAGAACCATCTTGGATGTACCCCATCGTGCGGTTCCTCGCCACCGGCGAGGCCCCCACAGACCTGGAGGAGCACCGAACGCTAGAGCAGAAGGCTCTTCGGTACGTACTCCACGAAGGTGTACTATACAGAAGGCGCTAGACCAAAACCGACGTCCTACCCTACCTCAAGTGCCTTGGTACGCATGAAGCAGAGTATGTAATCCGAAAGGCCCACCAAGGACTTTGCGGGAACCATCACGGTGGCAAGACAGTTGTGATGAAGATCCTAAGGCAAGGGTATTACTGGCCAACTCTGGCCCACGACTCGGCGGAGTATGTTCGAAAATGATCGGAGTGACAGAAGTTCGCAAAGCTCAGTTCATCACCTCATGCCGACCTTGTACCTATAATCAGCCCAGTCCCCTTCGCCAAGTAAGGGCTGGACATTCTCGGCCCCTTTGCTTTCACGAAAGGGCAGAGGAAGTTCCTGATCGTGGCGATGGATTACTTCACCAAATGGATCGAGGCCGAACTCTTGGCCACCATCGCTTGGAAGAAGGTAAAGAGCTTCGTATGGAACTCCATCTTAAGTAGGTTCGGAACCCCTCAATCCATCGTCACCGACAACGAGAAACTGTTCGACTGCATGGGGTTCAAAGAGTTCTATGCGGATTGGAAGATCAAACTCTCATTCGCCTCCGTGGCCAATCCCCAGACCAACGGGATGGCAGAAGCCACCAATAAATGCATCCTCGAACCGCTCCGTAAGAAAGTAGAGAAGTGCATGGAGCTTGGCCGGAAGATCTCCCTGGGATATTGTGGTCATACCGAACTACCCACAAGGAAGCCATGGGGAGACACCCTTCAAGCTCGCCTACGGGACAGAGGCAGTTGTTCCTGTCGATGTAGGCAAAGATTCATTTTGCCTCAGACACTTCGACGAAGAAAGGAATTCGGAGGGCCTAGTGTCACGACCCGCTTCCCTAAAATGGAGGCGAGACGTGAGAAGGTCCGCTCAAGCATGGAGCTGTGAAGCTGCACGCCTGATAAGCGTAAATTTAGTATAAGCAGGTCCCTGTAATTGCAAACGAAACAACAGCAATAATAATAATATGAGACGGATATGAAATACCAATCTCACAGTTTGTTCACAAAATATCCAACATCACAGAAAAGCCACCAGGCTAAAAGAAAGAGTCTAAAGGCCCAGAACAAGGCCAAACAAAAGACAAATATATCAGAGTATCGAACTAGGTGCCACGCACCGACAACCCCAAAGATCTAACAAAACTAGACGTAGACACTAAGACTGATCCCCAGTGTCTATGAAGTCCTCGTCCAACACGGGCGCAAGCTCGACGTCCGTAAACACCTCACCCTCAGCAAGTAACTCGGGCTCAAGGTCTAACATGCGTCACCCAAAAGAGAAAGGGGCACATGTCAACAAATCTAAAAGACTTGGGCAAGGAAACTGAAAGTGACTAACAACCTAGCACTTGTAATATTAAGCAATGACATGGCAGTTAAGTATGATGCAACAGTTTAAAGGAGAGGCAAGCACGCACTATGTAGCCAAAGCTACCAATTCACTAATCACTATTCACTTATCACTGTTTATAACTTAGTGCATAGAGAGTCCACCTGCTGGCCAGCTCGTGGCTCAGGCCGCTTATCTCTATCACTATTAATCACTTGTACACTAGAGATTTCGCCTGCTGGCCGAAGTGGCGGATCAGGCCAACTCGGGGCTCAGGTGGCCGCTTATCTCTTACCCCACCCATATGTGTCGAGCGTTGGGGTTTCCAACTACAGGGCTCGCTTCTGGAACACGAGCCAGGAAAATAATAGTATTGTAGCGTGTGCTACGCAATCACGATGACAAATCAATATGCAATGCCAGGAATAGATATTTGCGTATCGTTAATTGAATTTAAACGTGACAGGCAAAATGCAATGACATGAACATATATTTGCGTACCGTTAATTGAAATTAAACATGACATACAAGGATGATGAAGGTGACGGACCAAGCTTCGTTGTCAAGCTGGGTCAATGGCGTCTAAACGGCTATCCTTTCACCGTCTAGTCTCTTTTACGCTAAAGCAAGGAAATGGCCTAAGACATGGCCCAAATCAAGAGATGCAAGTTTCACTTGCCTGATACCGGGGTTGACGAGCAATGAAGATCGTCACAAGCTAACTATGGAATAGATCGCTGTTATGGCAAAACAATCATTAGAACAATGATTCTAAATCGATTTCTTATTAGAATCCTAACTTTCTAATAATCCATTTTATTAGGGTTTCACACATGTCAATGGGGGTTATGCTAAAACTAAAGGAATCGAGTATTACCGTGAAGAGGCGGAGGAGCGATGCCGAGCAACCACGGCAACGGAAGAACGATCCGGCTCAGATCTGGAAATGAGGGAAAAATATGGAGAAATGGGTTTGGAGGTGGATTTTGGGGATTTGATGAGGGTTTGGGGAAGATGAGAGATGGGTTGTGACAAGGGAGGGTTTGGATGATGGAGGATGAGCTTGGGATGAAAGATTAATGGCTTGAGGAAGATGGAGGCTCAAGGGGGAGAAATTAGGGTTTTGGGTCGAGTGGAGGAAGAAGAAAACGTTTGGGAGTGGTTTAAATAGGATGGGCTGGCGGCTGCCCAGAAATTAGGGTTTTAACACAGATTAGTCGGTCAAAGAGCAACCACTGACCGACTAGTTTGGCAACTAGTCGGTCGGTCGACCAACGCAGACCAACTAAGTGTAAACAGTAACTTCTGAACGAAAATAGGATTTGGATTTAGTCGGTCGATGAACAACTACTGACCGACTAGTTTAACATCTAGTCGGTCGATGAACGTTCTTAGACCGACTAAGAGTGAACAGTATTGATACCAAAAATTAGTTGAAGAGTTAGTCGGTTAAAGAAGCATTGCTGACCGACTAGTTTGCAACCTAGTCGGTCAACCAACTTTCTTAGACCGACTAACGATAAACAGTAGCTCCTGAATAATTTAGAAAGCCAACTAGTCGGTTCAAGAAGGATTGCCGACCGACTGGATCGTCATCTAGTCGGTCTGTGCCCCTTCTTACACCGGCTAATAAGCACCAAAAGTTCCGATACGGAGCGCGAAGCTCCGGGATCGATTCCTAAGACTCCTAGGCTTGATCTAACAGTAAGATACGACTGTTATGAAGCCCGTCACGAATGACTTACTCCGAAATCGACGATCCTAAGGAAGAAACGAGAAAACACGACGAAACGATTGAAAATGAAAGTTACGGAGACGAAAACCACACATGAGGAGAAAATCCACCAAGCATATAATAATAAATCCAGATACATGAAAACCAGTCGTTACATCCTCCCCAACTTAAGAAAAATTCCGTCCTCGGAATTTCCAAACACTCATGTGTCCAGAAACAAAAGTGGGAAACGCTCTCGCATCTCATCTTCTCTCTCCCAAGTAGACTCTCCCGGCGAACCATGCCGCCACATCACTCTAACAAGATCGACGACCTTGTTTCGAAGTGACTTCTGACGCCTGTCCAGAATCTGCACTGGATGCTGGTCATACGTCAAATCTGGGCGAACGGCGATCTCCGAGAAATCCACGACATGAGACGGATCGCTGATGTATCGACGAAGCTGCGACACATGGAAAACATCATGGACTCCTTCCAAAGATGGCGGCAAGGCTAAGCGATAAGCTACCTCGCCAACCCTCTCCAAAACGTCAAACGGTCCAATGTATCGCGGGCTCAACTTCCCTCGCTTCCCAAAACGAATCACACCGCGATTCGGGGAAATCTTCAAGAACACATGGTCGCCCGGCTGAAACTCCAAAGAACGACGTTTAGCATCCGCCCAATGCTTAAAACGGTCCTGAGCAATCCTCAACCTCTCCCGAATGTTCCTGACAATATCCACGGCCTCCACGATCATCTCAGGTCCCAACAACTCCCGATCACCAACGTCATCCCAACTCAATGGCGATCGACATTTCCTCCCATAAAGAGCGGCGAAAGGCGCCATGCCAATACTCGCCTGGAAGCTGTTGTTGTAAGAAAACTCCACCAAATGTAGATGGTCCTCCCACGAACCCTTGAAATCCAACATGCACGCCCTCAGCATGTCTTCCAAAATCTGAATCGTCCTCTCAGACTGACCATCCGTCTGCGGATGGTACGCCGTGCTGAAACTCAGACGCGTACCCAAGCTCTTCTGCAAACTCTGCCAGAACTGAGATGTGAACCTCGTGTCTCTGTCAGACACGATACTCACGGGGACTCCGTGAAGTCGCACGACCTCCTGCACGATTCACGTTACATCACTATCCAAACTAGGAAAAGGACATAAAACGGAGAGTAAAAGAATTTTACCTCCATATATCTCCTTGCTAGCGCCTCAGTGGACTGTCCCACTCGGAACGGAATAAAGTGCGCAGATTTGGTCAATCGGTCTACGATCACCCAAATCGCGTCATTCTGCTTCGGACTCCGAGGCAGTCCAGTCACGAAATCCATAGTGATGTGTTGCCACTTCCACTCCAGAATCGGAAGCGGTTGTAGAAACCC
The DNA here is from genome assembly GCA_030789695.1 of Scilla litardierei. Classification (NCBI taxonomy): domain Eukaryota; kingdom Viridiplantae; phylum Streptophyta; class Magnoliopsida; order Asparagales; family Asparagaceae; genus Scilla; species Scilla litardierei. The sequence goes on along the minus strand of CM061133.1, from coordinate 272,745,137 downwards.
GACCGTACGCTGATGCTCCGCCTTCACTTGCTGGCAAACCAAACACTTGGCCACACTCCGAGCCACACTCCTTTTCATGCCATGCCACCAATAATTCAGACGAAGATCCTGGTACATCTTGGTGCCACCAGGATGCACAGAATACGGTGAACTGTGTGCCTCCACCATCAACTCCTCTCTAATATCCCCAGCTGGCACACACAACCTGGCTCCAAGCCTCAGCGAGCCATCCTCATGAATCAAAAAGTCAGTCCGCAGACCGGCTTCCACCTGCTCCCGAATCTTCACCAGCTTTGGATCCTCAGCCTGGCCAGCCTTAATCCGATCCACGATCGTCGACTGTACCTGCATGTACATCAACGACGAATCCTTCCCAGGAAGGACAACCTCCACGCCAGACTCGCAAAATCCTGCTACAATCTCCACTGCGAAGTCAACATCATCACCGCGGGAAGCCTACTCAGCGCATCTGGAACCACATTCACCTTGCCAGGGTGATACTGCAAATCAATCTCATAATCCGCCATAAGCTCCAACCATCGACGCTGTCGCATGTTAAGCTCCTTCTGAGTGAAAATATACTTCAAGCTTTTGTGATCGGTGAAAATCTTCACTTTCTCACTCAGCAGGAAGTGCCTCCAAATCTTAAGAGCAAACACAACGGCAGCCAACTCCAAATCATGCGTCGGGTAATTCTTCTCATGAACCTTAAGCTGACGAGATGCATACACCACAACGTGCCCGTGCTGATGCAACACACAACCGAGACCCTTGCCAGAAGCATCGCAAAAGATCTCAAATCCACCGCTGCGATCAGGCACAACAAGAACAGGGGCAGTCGTCAGTCTCTCCCTCAGAACACCAAAAGCATCCCCACAATCACCCGACCAAACAAAAGGTATATCCTTCCGCGTCAATCTGGTCATCGGCTCGGCAATACGGGAAAAGTCCTTAATGAAACGACGATAATATCCCGCCAAACCAAGGAAACTCCGGATCTCAGACGCGGACGACGGAACAGGCCACTCTCTGATGGCCCTAATCTTCTCGGGATCCACTGAAATACCGTCTCCAGTCACCACATGCCCGAGAAAAGCAACTCTATCCAGCCAGAACTCGTACTTCGAAAACTTAGCATACAACCGATGCTTCCTCAAAATCTCCAACACCGTCCTCAAGTGCGAGGCATGCTCTTCCTCCGACTTCGAGTAGATCAGAATGTCGTCAATAAAGATAACGACAAACTTATCTAAAAAGTCGTAGAAAATCAGGTTCATCAGATTCATGAAAACTGCGGGCGCGTTAGTTACACCGAAAGGCATAACCACAAACTCATAGTGTCCATACTTCGTCCTGAACGCTGTCTTCAGAACATCTCCCTTCTTCACCTTCAACTGATGGTAACCACTCCTCAAATCCAATTTAGAAAACACCCTCAACCTCCAAGCTGATCAAAAATATCATCGATGCGAGGCAACGGGTATTTATTCTTGATGGTCACCGCATTCAACTCCCGATAGTCCACGCACATACGACGCGAACCATCCTTCTTCTTCACCAACAACACCGGTGCTCCCCACGGAGACACACTAGGATTGATATAACCCTTCTGCAAAAGCTCATCCAACTGCTTCCGCAACTCTTCCAATTCTGCAGGTGACATACGATACGGCGCCTTCGAAATCGGCTGCGCTCTCGGGACAAGATCAATAGAAAATTCTAGGGCTCGATCAGGTGGCAACCCAGACATCTCCTCGGGGAAGACGTCGCCAAAATCACGCACCACAGCTGGCCACTCCATCTCCATCTGCAAAGCCACAACCTCCACCGGCTTGGCCCAAAATCTGACAGGACCAAACGAACTACTACCACGGCTGAATTCAAACACCGGATGTCCGGGAATCTCAAAAACCACCTTCTTCCTCCTGCAGTCGATCGTAGCATAGAAGCTCGCAAGCCAGTCCATCCCAAAGACCGTATCGTAGTTGGCGATGTTGTGGACAATAAAATCAGCATAAAGCTCATGTCCACAAACCACCACAGAGCAAGGGCTGCACCCACGATGCACCGTGACTACTCCATTCCCTGTAACGATGTTCCAACTCTTGGAGAGAGGGGACGTCGACAAGGAATGCTTCTCCACGAAGCTCTGGGCCAAAATACACATCGACGCACCTGAGTCAAAGAGGACTCGGGCAGGGAACGTGCAAACCAAAACCACACCTAACAAACAGTCTAATCAATCAAATCTTACTCTAGCAACATTCATACACAAGCATCCAACATAATTTAACAATCAATTATTTAAGGAAGGAACAACTAGATTGAAAGTTACCTGCAATGACCTCATCCATGGCCAAAACCTCCTCCTCGGTCATCAGAAATGCCTGCCTCCTTGGCGGAACAGCCTGCCGAAAAGCCTGCCGAAAAGCATGCCCTTGCGGAACAAGGGGTACCCCACGACCAGCGGGCACCGGGGCTCTCTGCTGCAACGGCGGGGCAGCAATAGGTGCCTTCCAAGGCTGCTTCAACCTCGGGCACTCCCTGAGAGCATGGGCGGGATCGCCACAGGCAATACATTGCCCCAAGAACTTCCTACACGATTCCTTAATATGGCCCTCCTTGCCACAGAAATGGCAAGTCCTCCGAACGGGCCCTCCTGGCCTCTTAAACTGAACATGCTGGTTCGGCCTGAATCCAGGTCTAACCACAGCTCTCGCATGTTCCACAGGCCTCTTCCCAACACCAACAATAGATCCCCTCCTCTGGTTCACGAGCAGCTCTTGCCTCTTGGCTGCTACCAAAACCTTCTGATAAGATTCCCGGTCAGAAGAGGTCACAAAACTCTGGAGCTTCGAAGCAAGCCCCTGCAGGAACCTCTGAGCTCTCTCCTCAGCGTCCTGCACCATCTTCGGTGCAAACCGACTCAGCCTCATGAACTCTTGGTGATATTGGTCCACCGACGAGCTTCCTTGCTTCAGATCGATAAAACGCTGCAGCATCTCTTCCCTGGCAGCCTTCGAGAAGAACTCACCATCAAATCTGGCCTTGAAGGTAGCCCAGACGATCGGCTCCTCCAACATCTTCTCTTCAGCATCCCACCAATTCCTGGCGTTATCCCTCAACTGGCGCTTCGCCAAGTCAACCCAACTAACTTCGTTGACCTTGGACATCTTCAGATTGTCCTCGGTATTCCTCATCCATTCATCAGCAGCTAGTGGACCCTCGGTTCCATCAAAATATGCAGGACCCAGCTCTCTGAACTGCTTCGCCCCGGGCTCAGGGCGAGGGGCTTCCACCACTCGAGCAGCTCGGGTCACCGGAGAATTCTGTACCTGCAGAAGCACACCCTGCTGAACCTGCATCATCTTCAACATCATCCGCATCATCTCTCCATTAGTGGGCTCCCGCTCAGGCTCCTCGGCATGAGGGGGCGCACCACTACCACCATCACAGGTGATTCGCCTTCCTGCCATCTAATGACACAGAAAACGAAACAATTAGACTCATAGCTTAGGGCTCAGATGTCGAACTCATTTGTTGGACAATCTTATATTATTATCGTTATCCCGATAATTGCAGTTACAGAAGGACCTCCATGGGCAACCACTAAAACCTGTCACGACCCGCTTCCCTAAAATGGAGGCGAGACGTGAGAAGGTCCGCTCAAGCGTGGAGCTGTGAAGCTGCACGCCTGATAAGCGTAAATTTAATATAAGCAGGTCCCTGTAATTGCAAATGAAACAACAACAATAATAATAATATGAGACGGATATGAAATACCAATCCCACAGTTTGTCCACAAAATATCCAACATCACAGAAAAGCCACCAGGCTAAAAGAAGGAGTCTAAAGGCCCAGAACAAGGCCAAACAAAAGACAAATATATCAGAGTATCGAATTAGGTGCCACGCACCGACAACCCCAAAGATCTAACAAAACTAGACGTAGACACTAAGACTGATCCCCAGTGTCTACGAAGTCCTCGTCCAACACGGGCGCAAGCTCGGCGTCCGCAAACACCTCACCCTCAGCAAGTAACTCGGGCTCAAGGTCTAACATGCGTCACCCAAAAGAGAAAGGGGCACATGTCAGCAAGTCTAAAAGACTTGGGCAAGGTAACTGAAAGTGACTAACAACCTAGCACTTGTAATATTAAGCAATGACATGGCAGTTAAGTATGATGCAACAGTTTAAAGGAGAGGCAAGCACGCACTATGTAGCCAAAGCTACCAATTCACTAATCACTATTCAATTATCACTGTTTATAACTTAGTGCATAGAGAGTCCACCTGCTGGCCAGCTCGTGGCTCAGGCCACTTATCTCTATCACTATTAATCACTTGTACACTAGAGATTTCGCCTGCTGGCCGGAGTGGCGGATCAGGCCAACTCGGGGCTCAGGTGGCCGCTTATCTCTTACCCCACCCATATGTGTCGAGCATTGGGGTTTCCAACTACAGGGCTCGCTTCTGGAACACGAGCCAGGAAAATAATAGTATTGTAGCGTGTGCTACGCAATCACGATGACAAATCAATATGCAATGCCAGGAACAGATATTTGCGTATCGTTAATTGAATTTAAACGTGACAGGCAAAATGCAATGACATGAACAGATATTTGTGTACCGTTAATTGAAATTAAACGTGACATACAAGGATGATGAAGGTGACGGACCACGCTTCGTTGTCAAGCTGGGTCAATGGCGTCTAAACGGCTATCCTTTCACCGTCTAGTCTCTTTTACGCTAAAGCAAGGAAATGGCCTAAGACATGGCCCAAATCAAGAGATGCAAGTTTCACTTGCCTGATACCGGGGTTGACGAGCAATGAAGATCGTCACAAGCTAACTACGGAATAGATCGCTGTTATGGCAAAACAATCATTAGAACAATGATTCTAAATCGATTTCTTATTAGAATCCTAACTTTCTAATAATCCATTTTATTAGGGTTTCACACATGTCAATGGGGGTTATGCTAAAACTAAAGGAATCGAGTATTACCGTGAAGAGGCGGAGGAGCGATGCCGAGCAACCACGGCAACGGAAGAACGATCCGGCTCAGATCTGGAAATGAGGGAAAAATATGGAGAAATGGGTTTGGAGGTGGATTTTGGGGATTTGATGAGGGTTTGGGGAAGATGAGAGATGGGTTGTGACAAGGGAGGGTTTGGATGATGGAGGATGAGCTTGGGATGAAAGATTAATGGCTTGAGGACGATGGGGGCTCAAGGGGGAGAAATTAGGGTTTTGGGTCGAGTGGAGGAAGAAGAAAACGTTTGGGAGGGGTTTAAATAGGATGGGCTGGCGGCTGCCCAGAAATTAGGGTTTTAACACAGATTAGTCGGTCAAAGAGCAACCACTGACCGACTAGTTTGGCAACTAATCGGTCGGTCGACAAACGCAGACCGACTAAGTGTAAACAGTAACTTCTGAACGAAAATAGGATTTGGATTTAGTCGGTCGATGAACAACTACTGACCGACTAGTTTAACATCTAGTCGGTCGATGAACGTTCTTAGACCGACTAAGAGTGAACAGTATTGATACCAAAAATTAGTTGAAGAGTTAGTCGGTTAAAGAAGCATTGCTGACCGACTAGTTTGCAACCTAGTCGGTCAACCAACGTTCTTAGACCGACTAACGATAAACAGTAGCTCCTGAATAATTTAGAAAGCCAACTAGTCGGTTCAAGAAGGATTGCCGACCGACTGGATCGTCATCTAGTCGGTCTGTGCCCCTTCTTACACCGGCTAATAAGCACCAAAAGTTCCGATACGGAGCGCGGAGCTCCGGGATCGATTCCTAAGACTCCTAGGCTTGATCTAACAGTAAGATACGACTGTTATGAAGCCCGTCACGAATGACTTACTCCGAAATCGACGATCCTAAGGAAGAAACGAGAAAACACGACGAAACGATCGAAAATGAAAGTTACGGAGACGAAAACCACACATGAGGAGAAAATCCACCAAGCATATAATAATAAATCCAGATACATGAAAACCAGTCGTTACACCTAGAAATCAATCTAGAGCTCATGGACGAGCAGCATGACCAGGCTCTAGCCTCTGTCATCCGATAGAAACAACGAGTGGCCCGCTACTACAACTTCTGGGTCAAGGGAAGAGGCTTCCACCAAGGAGATCTTGTCCTGAGAAAAGCCATATTCAACCCGGATATTGCTCGCAAGGGAAAGCTCGCCACGAAATGGGAAGGACCATACAGGATCACCAAGGTCATCGGCCCGGCAAATTACCGGCTCTCGACCCTGGAGTGTAAAGCGCACACCCACACCTAGAACGCGGAGCACTTGCGTAAATACTACTAGTAAGGCAAAGAATGTACGGACCTCCTCTGAAACATTGTACCAAAACGGGAAAATGTTCTAAATAAAGAAAAGAAGGAGTCCCGTTTCCGCCTTGGCATCTTGAATCTTGCATAGTAAAATAGATTCGGCCGTAAGGCTGGGGGTAACTCCTCCAGCAGGCTGACCATTTGGTCGACCGTAAGGCTGGGGCCGACTCCCCCAGCAGACCGACCATTTGGTCGACCGTAAGGCTGGGGGCGACTCCCCCAGTAGACCGACCAATCGATCGACCGTGAGGCTGGTGGCCACTCCCCCATTAGGACAATCACACGATTAACCGTAAGGCTATGGGTAACTCCCCCAGCAGGCCGATCGTTCGGTCAACCGCAAGACTGGGAATAGCTCCCCCAGCTGGCCGACCGACCTGCCGACCTTAAGACGGGTGCAACTCCCCCAACAGGCCGACCACGCATCGACCGTAAGGCTGGGGGAAACTCCCCCAGCAGGCCAATCATTTGATCAACCACAAGACTTGGGGTAGCTCCCCCAGCTGGCCGACCGACCTGTCGACCATAAGGCTGAGGACAACTCTCCCAGTAGGTCGACCTAGGCTGAGGACAACTCTCCCAGTAGGTCGACCTCGCATCGACCGTAAGACTGGGGACAACTCTGAAAGAAGACCGATCATTCGATCGACCATAAAACTGGGGGTATCTCCCCAGCTGGCCGACCGACCTGTCGACCGTAAGGCTGGGGGTAACTCCCACAGTAGGCCGACCTCGCATCGACCATAAGGCTAGGGGCAACTCCCCCAGCAGGCCGACCAACCTGACGTCGACCGTAAGGCTGGGGGCAACTCCCCCAGCAGGCCGACCTCGTATCGACCGTAAGGCTGGGGGCAACTCACCCAGCAGGCCGATCATTCGATTGACCATAAGGCTATAGGCAACTCCCCTAGCAAGTCGACCGCACGTCGACCGTAAGGCTCGAGGCAACTTCCCCAGTAGATCGACCGCACATTGATCTCCAGGCCGGGGCAATTCCCCCGACGTGCCGATCATCTGACCAACCGCAAGCAAAACGATTGGTCGGTGATTATCGGTTTTCCCCAAACCTGGCCATACGATAACAAGAGCGCAACCAGGATTGAGGAAGGGGGCATGGCTATGAACAAGAAACAGACATGGGCAATAAACATGGGACGATCATCGATTCCCATTACAAAAAGTGGTCGTTTACAGAATAACAAAAGAAAGAAAAACGACACAAAAAGCCTAAGCCCCCGCTTCAGGCTGGGCAACCACGACCACCGCAGGAGCATCTTTGGACGGTCAGCATTGGCGTCCTCTTCGCCCTCACCAGGAACCATCTCGAGGCTCTCAAACGCAACCCCCGAGTCTGGGAATTTGCACTCGATCTCACGCTGGCACTGGAGGAACCCCTCCTCAAATGCCCTGAACATCCCAGTGGCAACGAATGTCTCGAAATACTCCTTCACAGCATCCTGCACTATTTGGGCAGGGTCCACCTTCTCCAGCTCCCTGACTCAGGCATCAAGGACATCTATCTGACCATGGAGCCTTGACCTCTCCATCTTCTCCGCCTCGTTCGCACGAGAAGCCCCGGTGAGCTTTACTGTGAGGGCGCCCTCCCTCTCCTCTGTCACCTTCAGCAGCCCCTCAAGCTCCTGGATCCTAGCCTCCTCCTCGGTCTCCCTGGGCGCCATTAATTTGGTAGCCATCTCCTCGGCCTGGGACTTTTTGGCCAGCGCCAAGGCCTTCTCAACGTACAGCCTCTCGACGTCTGTAGTAAGCTCGAAGATCCTGGTCTCCATCGACCTTATGCGAGCCTCGGCCTCCTGAGCCTCCTCCTCGGTGGTCCCCTCCAATGCCGACTTTTGGGCGAGACTCGCCTCCGCATCGACGAGTGCTACAAACTGCCACCTCATCGATAGGGCGGCCGAGGAGAGCTGCACCAAGTGAAAACTGCAGGTCAGGACCGCCCACCAAAATGAATGACGGGGCTACGAGTAGGCTTACTTACTGGCCGACAAGCACTACGAAGGCTGCAAGCCTATCGCCGTTCACCCCATCCAGCATGGATCGATCTTGGGGGTAGGCAGGAGTTCTCAGCCAACCGGGTCGCGACTTTGCAGTCTGTGAAGACAGACTCTGTCAGCCCCACCGGAAATCGAGAGCCGAGCAACCCATCGGCCGACTACAGAAGATCGGTCTCAGTCGACCGAAAGACGTCCAAAGACATCTTGTAGTCCGTGGGGGGGGCTAGCCTGGGCTAGCCGGAGAGAGACCGCCCCAAGGCCACTTGTCCTCGACCAGCTGGGAATAAGTGGGGGATGCAGGTGCCTTGGGAGCTATGGATTTCTCACCAGAGTCTGGGACCCGAGCCTTTTCCCCTCAGCTCTCCTTTGCCCCGGCGACGAGCGATCCGTTGCCCTCTTCATGGCATCCCCAGACGAACCCTTGCTGACCTGGGAAGCCCCGACTAGATGTTTCGGCCAAACCTCCAAGACATGATCCTCCCTCCTTGGGTTGGGCTTAGGAAGAGCAACAGACAGAGCGCGCGGAGAAGAACTGGATGCAAACCCACCTAGCAATACGTGGGTAAGAAAGCGACCATGAAACGGCGAAAGATCCGAAGCAGATAAGTGAAGACTCACCGAGGGGCCACACGGTCTTCCTCGGAACATGATCCTGAAAGAGGAACTTGATGTGTCACTCATCAGGGGGGCCGCAGACAACTTGCTAATTGCCTCGAGCTCTGTGTCAGAAAGACTCTCCAGCGTGAGGGTCAGCGAGCGCAGACTACCCCAATGTACTGGAAAGTTTGCTTCCCCGGGGAGGGTCACAAATACATAGTCCTCTTTCCAGTGCTTTAAGGAGGACAGTAGCCCCAACACCAGATTCATCCCCTTCCGAGCAGTGATGTAAAGCCAGGCACCCGACTTGTGATGTCTTAGACGATAGAAATGGTTGAAAAGTGGGAGAGTCTGCTCCACCCCCTGAAGCAAACACATCACAAGGAACCCCACCAAAGACCCGACGGTGTTGGGGCTAAACTAGCACACGGCGAGCCCAAAGGCCCTCAGGAACATCGACACGAAGGGATGGTGTAATGCCCCGCTTCCCAAAGAAACGGAAGCGAGAACGTTACTAAGGTCCGCATGAACTAAAGCGATGAAGCTGGAGTTCATTATGCGTCTGTGACAACAACCGTACAGAATGCTTGCTTGCATTCAGAACAATAAAAACAGTCATATAATTAAAAGCCACATCCAGAAATGTTCATACACGAAATAAAACGATAAGGCCTCAGCTTGACCAAAGGAAAGGAACTACAACAAGCAGCATACCCTAAAACAAGTACTAAAGCAAACTAAAAGAAGGCAGCAACAGCACAAGTCTCTAGTCTTCCACAGGGAGCGAGTCAGCGTCAACAGCAAACTCATGGCTCTCTAGGTCAGGCATCTCAGACAAGTCCTCCTGGAATTCTGGCTCGTGATCTAACATACATTCCAAAAACACGAATGTATGTCAGCAAGGGTCTGTAAGTAAAAGTGACAAGGTGTACGAATAGTAACAATTTATGAGTCATTAACAGATTATACAAGATGTCAGCAGCATGATTATAAAAATGGCAGTGTTAAAATAAAGTGAAGTACTTCTAGGCATGGCAGTTCTATAGAATTTAAAGTAAACAGTTATGACATGGCAGTTCTAATGAATTTAAAGTAAACATGGCAGTTCTATTGTGCGAATAAAGTAGCAACAATTATTTCTAGTTTCATGCAAATGTTTTATAACATGCTTAGGGTTCTCGCCTTTAAGTCGTGATGAGTGAATCATTCTTCTCACGGGGGTATAAACGTGATTGATGCCAACCCACCATATAGGTGGTGCTCTTGAAGAGAGGATCCTTGCATACGCTTAGTGGCCGCTCAACCCTAACCCCACCAAAAAAAATGTGCTGGAACATGAGCCAGCCTAATCACGAATGCACGAGTTCACGAATTCAAGAGTGTTGCCTACGAGGGCACGAGTTCACGAATTCAAGAGTTTGTTGTTAAGGCATGTTATTCCACTAATGTCCATCCTAGCATTATGTGTACAAAAGGATGTGAAGCATATGATCATATCCATTTCAGTATTTCATGAATTACAACATTTTAAAGCAAGTTAAACAATGAAATTAATTGGTTGTTTATTTAAACATGCTGCAATCATGTATTTTTAGTCATTTACTCTAAAAATCCTAAACATGCGATATTTTATGTCAATGTGTCACAAATTAAATATGGATTGTCATGGTATTTTTTGTAAACGTCATTTCTCGGGTCAATTTCTTGTTATTCAGCTTTAAGTGAAAAAGACAATTTAAACATTAAACTTCAAAAATTCATAACAATTCGCACACTTGCCTGATTTTGATAAACTTGGTATCGTTGGGTTCGTCTTGACGAGTACTACGCTACGGTACGACCGGTTCTCTGATTTGATTAAACATGCATTCAAGTTAGGTTTGTTCCAACATCTTAAAAGTAATAAAGTGATTCTGACTACGTCTAGTGATTCAGTTTTATTAGATTGTCTATCCTAGGATGTGGGTTATAGGTTAATGCTAGTGTTACTAACCGTTGGCGCAGCGAAAGATCGAGACGCGACAGAAGGGACAGCGGCTCGTACGATGTCTATCGGCGACTACAGTTGGAAACTGCCGCGGCAGCGAGGGGATCTACCGGCGAGCTGAGGGCACTGTCGGCGTGTGAAAGGTGGTAGGCTGGCTGGTGGGACCTGTTATCAGTGAGGGGTAGCCTAAGGGGTGGCCTGCCGGCACCGGAGAAGAGCTGGCAGCCTGGGGGGTTGCTGGGCGGTTGTGGGTCGCCGAAGAGGGTGCAGTCGGCCGGAGATGGGATTTAGCAGCGGGCTGTGGGGGACTGGTGTTGAGTTTTGGGCAGCCGGAGTTCAGGTGAGAGGGAGGAGAGGGCTGGAGCGCGGCTGAGTTGTGTGCGGAGGAGGGGAAGCAGAGAGAGGCTGTCGGTGTTTGGAGAGGGCCGGAGGGAACTGGCGGCGGCCTGGAGTTTTGGCAGGGGAGGAGGAAGATCTGGCAGGGTTGGGGGATCTGCAGGTGGCTGGCTCACCGGAGTGTGGGCTGGCGAGGTCTGAGGGCAGGGCGGTGAGAGGCCTGGGCGTGGCGGCAGGCAGGTTGGTGGCCGTCGAAAGGGGGAGATGAGAGGGGCGAGGCGCTGGGGGAAGAAGCTAGGGTTTCGGGGTGTGCGGCTGCTGTAGGGGATTAGGGTCTAGCTAAAATAGGAAGGGTATATGGTTTTGTTACGTGAAAGCCCAGGGGAGAAGTTCTCATGTTGGCTTTTTGAAGGGAAGAGTTAGAGGGTGACGTGGGGATAAATAGTGGGGGTTGTTGACGTGGAAAGTAGGGAAGATTGAGGGGGTACGGTTAGGTGGTTGGGATAGGATTTAGTTTTGATATTATAACATTTTGATTTCATTTCTGATTTCAAATTTTCAAAAGATAAGAGTACTATATTATATTATAATAAGATTATTGCAGATTTGTGCCCTGACGTCCAAAAATTAAAAGGAAAAATACCGGGGCGATCGTGATGTCACGAGGAAGGCAAATACGGGGTCCGATCACGTGGTTGAGCAATTAGGATTAATAATAAAAATCAAATACGAATATACGCATACGAAATAAAATACGCACTAAAATACGTACGATCGAAAAGTGGTTCGTTACAGATGGAGAGGAAACAGCAGCCCGAACGTAAAATTCTTTGCGTACACCCCGATCTCATAACTGTCGGGGAAGCAAATCCTCTCATTCATCTGGGAGGGCCCTGACACGATGAGTAGGAAGGAGGAACCTAGCCTGGAGCGGCCCAGCGGAGGTGGCGCTAACCATCGATGATTGCTCCATCACCGACAGAGGCACATCAGAAGGGTCACCCTCGGCCATATGGATCTCGAGGCTTGCACCAGGAAGAGTGACGACCACGGTGGTGGAGCCCACCAACGATCCCCCGGTGCCACCGATGGCTGCCACCGACCGACTCACCCCAGAGGCAGAGGAAGAAGAAGACGAAGAACACATGGCGAAGCGATGCAAAAATCGACGGTGAATGAGAAAGCAAAAGAGGAGAGAATAGCATTTGAGGGGCGGAACCTTCACTCAAAAGGTAACCACCCCTTCTTATATGGCCCTCTCAGAAACCCCTTGCATCATCACCGACCGTTCGTGAGCACACACGCGTCAGCATCCCAGAAGAGGCAACTCACCGAGTCCCTCACCCAATCGGCGGGAAGATCCTTAACATTGAGCGCCATGATGGCTTTCATTCAATGCATCGCCTCGATTGATGCACCGGTCAAATCCCAGCGTATCACATCCCTCAGACCGAACCACCAAAATCGAACGGCCCGAGCGATGGGGACAATTCATACGATCCCCCCGAATGGGCCGAAGAGAGACGGACCAACCTTACGACCAAGAAGCTGAACTGGGCCCAAGCCCAAAAGTTCCCATAAGCGGACCCAGAGCATCACTGCCCGGCACTGTTGGCCCCCCGCCCTTCGAGGAAACCACTCCACAGATCACGCCTGCCTTGATCACCATTGAAGGGACCATCAAAGAGAGATGATGGGACGCTATAAAGGCTTGACATGCAAACTCTAATAAGAGGCCAAAAAGACGAAATGCCAAGGGATCGAATCCTGAATACTCAGATCTCAAGTACTCCACCGCTCGAAACCATTTCCTTCCACCTTACATTTCTCCTCCATAGCGCGGCTTGAGGACTCGTGTATTGGTCTCTCCGTGAACCATACTCGATCCCACCGAGCATCCTGCAGACAAGTGCTGACTTAGGCATCATAGGGGACTTGGTCGAAACCAAGGTCTGGCCACCCTGATGAGCTTTCTTGTCTGTGCAGATCCAAGGAGACGTCAACCAGCTGAAGCCACCCTTTGGCGCTCCACCGTTCTGGTCCGAGCGCTCTCGAGCCCTAGGCCCGTTCGACCGATCGTCTCATGAAACCGTCGCTCTGTCCAAGCTTCCCTTCGGTATGTTGACACACGGATCTGTATGTTCCCGCCCAATAAAACGCTTGGACTTCCGACCCTGGAGGCTGCACGCGTCCAACATAACCACGACGACACCCGAACCTTCAAACTATCAATCAGTGGTGAGAAAACACCCCGAAACAGTCACAATGTTGCAAGTTCAGTAATGATGGAAGTTTATTACTTATTTTCTATATTAGTTTGGAAATCTTTTCTAGTGAAATATTTAGCATGCTCATGATGCCACACTAAAAATGATAATATTAACCAATGATAATATTAAGAAATGAAGATGGAAAGTCATTCCCACATAAATGTTTTACTCGGATTAAAATATAAACAAAGACATGAAATATATATTAAAAATCAAAGAAAGATGTCGAAAAATATTCTATAGTAAAATAAATATCAAATGCAATACAAGACTAGTTTTGCTTCATAAAAAACCAAAATAGTGAATTTACACTAAATGGTAACGCAACCCAACCAAACTAAAATGGCAGTTTGGGATTTTAGAACATGAAAAATAAATTGAATGGATCTGACTGTCAAAAAGGGAAAGTGAGATGTTTGTGTGACCTTGCTAGCTAATACACATATTGCTCAATGTAAATTTACTATTTTTCACCACTTTGTTGATCAGTATCTTACAAAGGGTATAAACATGCAAACAACATACTGTGATTAGAACATTGACATGGTCAAATATGTAAAAAGTAGAAAGGTTTAAAGGAAAAGGGGGAAATTAAATTGTAGGAAACATTGGTGTCATACTGCAATTAGAATATTGACAGTGTCAAATATGTAAAAAGCCAAAATGTATAAAAAGAAAAATGAGAACTTAAATTGTAGGAATAAGGACTTGAACCAGCTACAATTAGAATATTGACAGCATCAAATATGTAAAAAGTCGAAAGGTTTAAAAAGAAAAGTGTGAAAGCCGAAAGGTTTAAAAAGAAAAGAGGGAAATGAAATTGTAGGAAACATTGGTGTCATACTGTAATTAGAATATTTGATAGGGTCAAATATGTAAAAATCCAAAAGGTATAAAAAGGAAAGTGGGAACGTAAATTGTAGGAACAAGTTCCAGAACGAGATAATGATGCCACGTATTAAAAAAATTATTTATTCTTGCTGTGGGCAGCTGCCCAGGGCAAGGCAAGTATAGTTACGCCTCTGTACTGCCCAGGGCAAGGCAAGTATATTTACGCCTCTGTACTGTCCAGGGCAAGGCAAGTGTAGCTACGCACATGTGTTGCATAAGTAGATTTGTGCTAGATGAAGGCTAGATTTTTACTTTTTATTGATGGTTAGGGTTAGGTATCCTAATATTGAGTGAATCTCTTTCATAAAAACTGAGAGAAGTGGTTACTTGCATGCTGTCAAAAACTGATTTGTTGCAATTGGTGTGTTTTGCTTGTCAAGAGTGAATTGTCGTTACATATTCAAATTGTTGGATCCTGTTAGTTTTGTATGCTTTGGTTTTCCAAACTTTGGTATGTTTGAAAATGAGGAGTCTGTGATGAATGTTATAGTCGTAGATTGGATATTGTGCCAATCATATGAGGCTTGAGCTACAGTTGTTTAGTATTTACTACATAGTTGTTTCGAGATGTTTTCTCACCACTGAAATTGTTGGGGGTGTGGGATCCTGTGGATGGCAGACAACACTAGAATGGGGGTTTGAATATGTTTGTCAACTAATATAAACTTTTTCGAGTAATTAAGAAACCTTCTACGAGTTGCCAAAGTCTCAAATCGAATTGCCTTAATTTATACTTAATCAGCAGTAACGATAAGCTTGAATATAAGATGCAGCGGAAATAAAAAGACTCAAGCGATAAATAATAAGTTAGAGAGAGATCACAGCGCAAACATAGAGAATTTTATCCCGGTTCGGCCCAACCTTGGCCTACGTCCAGTCCCCGACTCCCTTCGGGATTTAATCCACTATAGCAACAAGCTATACAATCACCAAGCTTCCCTCGCAAGGAATTTCTAGCACCTATTTACAACCAACTAGGATTTTCATGCATCCATGTTTCCCTTATAAACATGGAAATTACAACACCAAGTCTTCTCCAAAGACTTTCACAAAAGATAAGAATTTAGTACAAGATTTCCTATAGACATTGTATATATTGTGAAGTGTGGCTTAAGAAAATCCGAAACTCTTGATCAAATAAATGATATAAATAAAGCACAATTTGATCGAAAAGTTGGCTTGAAAATTGATCTACAAAAATTGAGCACTTGGTGTTTTAGAGATCAAATAATCAAGAATTTTAATCTATGAAAGAGCGTAAGAATTTAAATAACAAAGATTAAAATAATAGACTTGCAATTTGAATCTAAAAAAGAAAGCTATTAGCTTGGAGATCAAATAGACAAGTGCTATTGAAAGGCTAAAAATGAAACTAAAATAGATCTTAAAGAATTAGCACAAAAGAAATAAAATCAGTAGCCTTTGAATAAGATGGAGAGCAAAATTGAACTTAGAGCACTTTTGAGCACAATAGAGATTTATTTGATAATCAAAATCTTGTTTTAAAACTTTTGCAATCCCTCCTATTTATAGAGAAATAATAGCCCAATTTCTGCTCCAAATAACTTGAAATCAGCTCCAAAAGTCAACTACAACGGCTAGTTAACGTCTAGCAAAAATCAAGGTAAATTTCCAAATATGGATTTAGTTGACCAGATAGTCGGTTATCTCTCCAAATAGTCGGCTATCCCTCCCAAATAGTCGGTTATTATATCAAATAGCCACCTATTATTTTGACAGAGAGTTTTGAGAAAATCACTAACAAAAGTAGTCGCCTATTATGGGATACTGGAGTTTTTATATAAAAAATACTTCAAAAATAATTAATAAAAAATATATTTGATAAATATATTATGTAGTATATTGTAAAATGATTTTCAATGAATTTTGCATGCGTGTGTAAATTATACTTTGTCTTTTCACATTCTAAGTATTTGCTCACACAAATATACATTTAGCTCTTCATTCTTCATTCTTGATTTTTTGAGTCAACTTCTCTTGTTCTTTAAATCTCCATTTGATTTACGATCCAAAGCCTTTATATACTTCAATTTGTGGCTTTCTTGATCGTTGTGGCTTAATGTCTTTCAATTTGCCTCACAACGACTTTATTCTCCATATCTACAAAATAATCTATAAACACTTGAAATAAAATCGTTAGTCCACATATCACTTGTGCATATCATCAAAATCCACTGGGGTGGGTCTCAATATCCCAACATGGAGATGATTTAGATGTAGCAACAGACATAGGATGACTTAGGCAGTTGTCTGGACGCTGGACGAGCTAACCTATCACTGAATGAGCTTCGATCCAAGCTGTTGTAGTCTGGTCCAGACTATATCCAGGCTATCTGCAACACATGAAGCTCGTCAAGGGGGTCAGATATGGGGTTTGACCTAATCCCCTCCGATGCTTAAGTCAGTAGATGACTTGAGGAGGATCGGTGGAACTATACCCGACCTGTTGGGAGGTCATCTGCTAGTTCTCAGGCCGATCTATGGAGGAGATGTAGAGTTAGGTGGAGCAGATACCAAGTGTAAGAGTACCTAAGTGTGGGTTCTCTGAGAATCGTCATGTCTCTCGTTGTTTGAGGGACTACTTATAGGCGATGGTCATGTGAATTCCATTCCAATGTACATATGAGTATTGATGACACTTTATTGCATTTGGCCAAAGCTATCAGCATTGACGACAAGCTAACGGTCAATCATTGAACAACTGAATTGTGAGCAGACCCATTAAAAGGAGCCTAACGGTCAGTCTAGCTGTCATTTTCAATTAGGTGATCAATCGCACATGACGGACTTTGGTCTCCCGGGCCGAAGTCATGGACCTTACTAGGCTTGTCGAGTCGAGATAACTAACTGGATGGTCTCTGGGCTGGCCCAAGGTTGTATCAATAGTATATTCCTATTATTGCATGTAGTAATGCTTTAAGTATGGATAGCTAAACAAATATGAACCATCGCTTGTCCTGGTTCCGAGTGGGCATCTGGCTGGCCGAACCCCAAACATTAGCCCAAAAGGGGTTTCGGGATATGGATTAGTGATCACTCGCCCAACCCAATACCCATCCTAAAACCCCACAAAGGCCTACCTAAAATGTTACTTCAATAAGGCTATGATTCTTTAATTTCTTCCATAGAAACTGAGTAGATGCTCATCCTGTAAGAAAGAAACATATGGAGCAAAAAATACGATGACAGTGAATCATCTCTAACGATAACGACGAATCCTCTCCATAGATGATGACAATTCATTAGCAACAAATATACCAAAAGACCTTCAAATTTTAAGGTAATTTTGGTTAATGACATAGTGGATAGATAGATCTGAATAGGCTAATCGTGCTTATACTTAGACGATCACGTGATCTGTGTGCCATAATCAATAAGAGTATTAGTGAGTCGAACACATGGTGAGGGCACCAGTTTCAGCTCCTCCGACACTCAAGTTAAAATATAAAATAGATAAGTAATATATCTTTAAGTAATAAAAGTTATGAATACAATCAGTTACCTCGTCCCTTAATGGGATAACTTTATATAGAGTGGCCAAATGGCATTTTGGTCATTTCATATATTGAACCTTTCTTGTGTATGCTTGTCTGATACAAGTCTGTTGTTAAGGGGGTCCAAGGGTCTAAGTGGTATACTACCACTAATCCCCTCCACCAAATCTAATTCAAGTTCATGTAGAATTGGATTAATATCAGACATTCCTACAGTTACTGAGATATGCCTTTCTGTAGGTTAAAGGTGGCATTAGTCATGCATGTTTTTTGGAGACATGGCATTCTGACTTTCATTTAGACATATCCATATATGCTAAGTCTTAACCGATGCATAGCTCTTTAGGAATGAACTGAGAGATACTAATGATATTATTATAGTCATCAATTCTATCTTCAACCTTGTTCTCGATCAGAGTGCATGAGCATGAAAGCTCAACCTTAAAACTCATTGGCTTCACTATTTACTATGGCTAATTTTTATTGGGATCCTGTATGTGGCAAGCAAACACTAGAGTATGTGTGAATAGTGTTATTCAAAAATAATCACAAATTATAACTAACCCCTCTATATATGCCTAAGATTCCAACTAGAGTTACCTAACTTGGATCTTAATCAACAAACTCAAATATTTAAAAGAAATAGATAGCAACGAAAATGTAAACCAAGTATGCAAATATGGAGCAAGAGTGAGAGACAATAGATCAAACACAAACATGCAAGATTGTTATCCTGGTTCGATGACTCTTTGACTCCAGCATCCACTAATCAACTCTCAACAAGAGATCAACTTGCATCAAAAACAAGGAAGACTTCTACAACAAGCTTGCCTCTTCTCCACTAAGAGGACTTCCCCAAGAGCAATAATCAACCTCTGTTCAAGAGGACCTCACTCTAGATGATTTTCACCAATTTACAACAACCAACATAAATTACCAGGCAATTTACATCGATAAACTCGCCACCTCTATCACAAGAGGATTTTACAATACCTTTGCTTGGATGTAGTACAAGTTCCTATAGCCAATGAGTTGAAGCTTTTTGTGTGAAATGTGGCTAAGGAAAAACAGTAATTTTGATATCAACAAAATCAAGGTTAAGCTTGTGGAGATCACAATTCTATGGCCAAGAATTGATTGCTTAAAAGCTTTTGAAAGAGATTAAAAACTTTGGCCAAGAGATAATCTTTTTAAGGGCTTGAGAGCTTAAAAATCACTTTAAAACCCTTAAAATTTATTAATAAATTCATGCATAACTCTTACAACAACCCTATATATATGGGATCAATAATCCTAAAATAGACTCCCAATTTTGCCCTCCAATGTCCCCCCAACGGATAGTCGAAGATCGTCAAATTAGACCGTTTGGGACAGGGAATCGACTCCAGTATACTTACTGGTCAACTCCTAGCTCACAAATGACGTCCTAAACAATAGTAGTTGACTCCCTGCAAGAGCCAAAATTTCCCGAGAACAACTAAATCTCACTGGTGGACTCTTGCAGTTTTTTGATACACAGAAATGTATCAGAAAACTCATGATGTTTCTTTTAAAATCATTTAAAAACATTTTTAAAACATTTCTAAACTATTAAAAACATTTATTATGTGTTCCTATGTGTGTAAGGCATTACATTAAATCTAACGACAAAATAAAATACATCAAAATTATCCAAAAACTTTGGCTTGATGTAGCTTTGAATCTTCATCTTCATGTCTTTCACTATTGAATTTAAGGTATCTTGATTGAGCTTCTTCCATATCTGAGCTACATTGGTCTTAATGTGAGTCTTTCTTCCATAGCTTTGAACTAATTCTTTTGTAATAAACTTTTGTACATACACACTCATAAACATGATTAACACATTTCATTTGTTTAATCATCATCAAAATCACACTTGGGGTGTCTCAATATCTAATATTCTCCTTCTATTTATGATGACAAACAAATGATATAAAATATGAAATAATATGAAATTCTTAAAGAAAATATACTTACTTCCCCTGCATTGATACATGGTGTTAGAAATTATCTTTAAACTCCCCCCTGCACCTTTGCATGTTAGGATAAGCATATATAAAGTACAATTTCATAATTTCATCACAATTGGTGTGCCAAAATAGTGTGTTATGAGTTTAAGCTAATACATCATTAATCCAAGTGTTAACCTTTATTAACTACTAACATGAATAATATGAATATCATATTTTATATGCATTCTATCTTCTTCCATTGACATCATCAAAACAAATAATAGAATGATGTGATGCAATATATCTCAATATATTGATTTTTATGAAATATGAAACTTATTTGATCAACGGTGACTCAATATCTCAAATCTTTTCTTATGAGCTGTCATGAAATGGTATTTCCATGTGAAACAAATATTCAAACTCCATAAACTTCAAAATTTTAATGAGATTTTAAGTGTTGTGTCATTGGTTGTATCAAAAATATTTGTCATGGGCTTAAGAATAAATAGATATGATACAAAGTGTTGTGACATATGATATATGAGATGATGAGCAAAAAACATAATAGGATATCTGTCTCATGCTCAACATAACAATATCAATCATATAAACCACATGGAGATAATTTTTGAGAACAACTTGCATATATCATGATACCTCATATCAAAACCTTGATCACATCATATGATACAAGAATTTGAAGCACCACAAAAGATAATATCAGTGCACCATTGAGAAAGCATCCAAATATTACAAACCAAATGTTTCTAAACAAATATGTCCAAAACATAAATATTGTTCTTAAACATCAAAATACATAACAAGCACTACATCATCAAAAGTACATATGAAGCATTGAATATTCTTAAAATGTCTAATCATCAGAAGGAGGTTGTCCATAAATCTTTCCTTTGATCTTCGTAATCTCTTACTAGATCTCTCTAATCCGAAACTCTATCATATCAAGCTTCTGATAGAAATCATGTTCCCTTTGGTTCCTAAGTTGGTCCAGCCTCGGATTCATCTTCCGTCTCAAGTTGGTTTCTAACTGATATATCCTTAAAAGAAGAATGGCATTGATGTTGGAAATGTAGGGAGGTGGAGCAGTAGGTCCACTAGATGAGCCCTCAGGATGTGAAGGAGGAATAGGCTCATCCTCAGGCATGCATTCTTTAGAATCAGATGCTTCAAAATCATGAGGATTGTCAGCACGGTTCTTACGAATTTTCATCCTAGTTAATGCACTCTTACCAAATCTAACTTTAGGATAGATAACTAGTGTCTCAGTACCTAGGGCAATGCCATGGTGCATAAAAATGAGAGTAAGAAATGTCCATGATACAGAGCTCCTGTATGGGCCAAGTTATCATAAATAAGCTTGCCCAATTCACCTTTATTTGCGCTACAAAAGCGTAGGCACATTTATCCTGGCTCTTAAAAATAGTAGTGTAGCTACTAGATTTCTACACAATAGTGTCGAATAGAATTCGTGCAATAATGCTAGGCCTTGGCCTTAATGCCTTTGTTGTAATGCCAGTATTATATGATCTACCCTTAGAGAACTGGAGTTTTAGAATGTTATTATCATTCATAATGATCTCTCTAAGAGTCAGCACTGGCAATGGATGCCTGAAATGCTCCTAACTAAAGTGGGTGAAAGATGGAAGAAAATACTCTTTATATTTGTGGAAAAATCTGAGAATCTAACAAACATGTTTGTATAAAAAAGATACACCAACATAGGGTAACACTTACAAAACTATCAATTGAGAATAGCTTCTCAAGACATTGATAAGAAAAAAAATTTCTTATCCCATATCCTCCAAGATCGTCATATTTAACAAATCTTTCTTGTAGGATGTTAGGCTTGGACTTCCTCTCATAAACATCTATAAGATCAAGTCTATTAAGAAACTGAACTATAGATGAATCATCAGTGGGTTAAGAGGATAAGGGTTGAGAAGAAGATTTATTCTTCTTCTTAGGTGTAGGGACTCTAGATCCTCTATGCATTTTTGTGTGAAAAAGTGTGTGCATAGTGCCTTAACACATGCTAATATGGATGCAGACTAAATATGATGTAATGCAAAATAAGATGATTATGCAATGAGATGAAATAAGAAAATATACCTAACCAATATGAAATCCTTCGTAAATAGGTTGATGAAGTGGGAAATTTTGGAAATTTTCATATCAGAGCTTTTGAATGAAAAATATATGAGGAGATTAGGGTTAGATTTAGGGTTTTGACTGGGAGAGATGTAATCTTAGCATTAGGATATCAATGGATGGTTAAGATTAACTCCACGTTATGGGTATCAATCAAATGAACCTATTAGAAAATGGGTATATGTCGGATCACCACAAAACAAATCCACAAACCCATCAAAAAACAAAGCAGGTTGGGCTCTGAAATCTGAAATTTCATAGCCACTGATCGACTCATGTATTGCAAGAATTTGACTTGTGTCCTGAAATATGTTGGATCGGCCATATTCCAACTTAAAATAATGTGAACTCCTTCCTAAACTAAACAATTCCTTTTCATTCTACACTACCCTACATGTACAAACAAACCAAGCACATGCAAGCAAATTAATTAACCCTATAAGTGTGAGATACCAATTGTAGGTAACACTCTTTTGGCGTTACTAATGCACCGACCACATTCATGAGATTAATGAACCAGGTCTTCTATGAGTACCTGAATAAGTTTGTAGTCGTCTTCATTGATGATAAATTGGTGTATTCAAAGACAGAGGATGACCATGCTGAGCATTTGAAGATAGTATAGGAGACTCCAAGGCAGCACCAATTGTATGCTAAGTATAGCAAGTGTCAATTCTGGCTGACCAATGTTGCCTTTTTGGGACATGTCGTATTCAGAGATAGAATAGTAGTAGACCCATAGAAAGTTGTTGCAGTGGAGAAGTGGCCAGTTCCTAAGTCAGTCACAGAGATTAGGAGTTTCTTGGGATTGGCTGGGTACTACAGAAAGTTCATCAAAGACTTCTCTAAGATAGCTGCACCGATGACTCATTTAACCAAGAAGAGTGTTACCTACAATTGGTCAGAGGAATGTAAGTAAGCATTTGATGAATTGAAGCAGAGATTGATCACTGCACCTGTCCTGATGATTCCAGACTGATCAGGTGGATTGGAAATTTTCTGTGATGCGTCAGGCGGAGGATTGGGATGTGTTCTCCATCAGCATGGTGGGGTAATAGCCTATGCTTCTAGATTTTTGAAGACACATAAGATGAACTATCCTACGCATGATTTGGACTTTGCTGCAGTGGTATTTCCATTGAAGTTATGGAGGCATTTTCTTCTGGGTGAACGTGTAAATATATATACAGATCACAAGAGTTTGAAGAACGTGTTCACTCAGAAAGAGCTGAATATGAGGCAGCGCAGATGGCTCGAGTTGATGGCTGATTATGATATGGACCTCAAGTATCATCCTGGGAAAGTCAACGTCGTACCTGATGCTCTTAGTCGCATGCCAACATTGATGATGTTGATGGCACAGAGAGAGCTTTGGGGGGATATTCGGTAGATGGAGATTGAGGTTATCTCACTTGGTACAGTAGTGATAATGATGAACTTGCATTTTCAATCTGATTTGGTTGAAAGGATTAAGGCAGTTCTGTCTGGAGATGGGAAGTTGAAGAAGCTTCGAGAGCAGACAGAGGCAGGACTTCACAATGATTTCTGTGTTCATCAAGATGGGTCTCTGCATTTTGGAATCAGAATTTGTATGTCGTCAGGTGATATACGGGATGAGCTGCTGAGAGAAGCTTATAGCTGGCTTTATTCTATTCATCCCGGATGCACCAAGATGTATCGTGATATGCGACAACATTTCTGGTGGCACGACATGAAGCATAGTGTGGCTAAGAGTGTAGCTTCATGTCTGACCTGTCAGTAAGTCAAAGCAGATAATTAGAGAACAGCATGACTGCTGCAGCCTCTTTCGATACCAGAGTGGAAGTGGCAGCATGTGACGATGGATTTTGTAACTGGGTTACTTCGTACTCCTCGAGGATATGATGCTATTTGGGTAATCATTGATCAATTAACCAAATCAGCTCATTTTATTACTTTTCGAGTCAGCCAGTCTACGAACCATCTCAATTAAGAGATATATGGAGGTAAGATTCCTTCGTTTTATATATCTCTATCTGATTTGTCTATTAGTGTGAATTCTGATTTAGTCATGTATGCAGGAAATCGTGAGATGTCACGGAGTACCTGTGTGCATAGTCTCCAACCGTGATACTAGGTTTACATCTCACTTTTGGAGAAGTTTGCAGGCTATCTCAGGAACTCAATTGAGTTTCAGCACTGCATACCATCCACAGATAGACGGACAATCGGAGAGGACGATTCAGATTTTAGAAGATATGTTAAGGGCGTGCATACTGGATTTCAAGGGTTCTTGGGATGAACATCTACATATGGTAGAGTTCACCTACAACAATAGTTATCAGGCGAGTACATGCATGGCGCCATTTGCATCATTGTATGGGAGAAAGTGTCGGTCTCCTCTTAGTTAAGATGATGTCAGTGACCATGAACTATTGGGCACAGATATGATCGCTTAGACGGTGGATGTGGTGAGAGTTGTCAGAGATAATCTTCGAATAGCCCAAGACCGTTATAAGCACTGGGCGGATGCGAAGAGGCGACACTTAGAGTTTCAGCCAGGCGAACAAGTGTTTTTGAAGATCTTGTCAACACCAGGAATGATCCCTTTTGGCAGACGAGTAAAGTTGAGTCCGAGATACATTGGGCCTTTTGAAGTTTTAGCCCGTGTTGGAAAGGTGGCTTATAAGCTTGCATTACCAGCATCTCTTAAAGGAGTGCATAACGTGTTTCACGTATCGCAACTCAGGAGATGTATTGGAGATCCTAGTCATGTGGTTGACTTATCAGAGATTGAAGTGTGGCCAGACTTGATGTATGATCCGCAACCAATGGCTATTTTGGATCGAGGGCAGAAGATGCTGAGGAAGAAGTCCATCAGTCTTGTGAGGGTTATGTGGCACCGAGAGTCACCAGGAGAGTCCACCTGGGAACTCGAGGAAAAGATGAGAGAGAAGTACCCTCATATGTTTGTTTGATGTAATTTTGTTTGTGTAAGATAATGTAATGTATAGAATGTTGTCTCCCCTATTATGAAATTCTGAGGACAGAATTTAGTTTTGGGGGTAGGATATAATGACCCCAATATTAATGTACATATTAGTATATATTTTGGGTGTATATGTGTGCGTATAATTTTTAGGAATCCTTACATATTTTTCCTTAATTTTTGTGGGGAAGGAATTATTTTTAACTGATTTCAACTCACCATTTTGAATTATTAAATGAAGTATACATGAGTAAATACTTGTATAATGGAAGATACCAAGTATTAGTGCATGTCTTCTTATTTATTTAAAAATTAAAATCCTAATTTGTCATGACATGCCACCTCTTCTTGCTAGGTGTCATTTGGAGATTAACTTTCACCTAACACATTCATTGGTGTCATTAAGAGGATGACTCCCACCTAACCCTAAGATACATGGCATGTGGAGAGGATTTTAGGGGTATGACTAAGCTTGTGCATATTTTTAAACGGAGATAATTTTAAGGAAAAAGAAAAGAAAAAGAAGAAAAATTGCTCTCTCATCCTCCCTCTCCTCTCCCCCAATTCTGGCTGAAATTTCCTCCTCCACCTTTTCCCTTGCACCACCACTTCCACCACCAAACCATCCCTCCTTCACTCCCTTCCACCACCTAGATCACCACCAAACCTTCCCTTGTTACTCTAATCAAGTTATATCTCATTCTTGACACAAAAATCAACCCTTTTACGCTAACATTTTTGGAGTTTGAGTTGAAGAGGAAGTCTTGGAGGAGTGGAAGGAGGAGTGGAAGGAGGAGCTCAAGATAAAGATTGAAGTTCTTCAAAGAGAAGAAGGGCCAAAGTTTTTAAAGAAGGACTAATTAAGGTAGGTTTTCTAATATTTTTAGCAGGATTTTAGTTTTAGGATTGTTCTTGTAGAAAGAAATGAATTGATACATATAAGATTGTGTTTTTAACATGTCCTTTGTATGTTAAGCATCCTACATTGTTGCTTGTCAAATTAGTGATAAGGAAAAATTACATCATTAGTCCAATTTTTAAGTATAAGTTATCTTTAATATGTTGTGTAGAAAAAAAATATAATAAATCAAATTTGGTTAAAATTATGACATGTTTAAAACTAGTAGAAAGTAGGCTTGTTGCAAATTGCATGTTAACAACTTGCTATGTGATTTAATTAGTAGCATATCAAATTAACTCATGTGTTAACTTTTCATGTGTAGCAAGTAATAATAAGTGAGTTGTGATAGTTGTAAGAATTGAGTTATAGGATGATTCAATTTGTAGCATATTAAATGATGTCCATATGTAACTTGTTAAAAACTAGATGTATATCACTTAGGTTAGCCTCACTTGTAAAATTGTAATATATAATTGTTGTAGCAATTATTTTTTGACATCTATATTGTAATGATTTCCATGCTTCTATGATTTAGTATGCTCAAGTGTAAGTTAAAAAGGATTATTAGAAATCAATGTTTATATGCAAGTGTAGTATCTTTAACATGTTAATAAATATTGGTAAAAGTCCTCATGTTAGTATTGTAGTAACATCTTGTTAGTATGCCACATTGAATAAATAGCATGTTAAATGATTATCGTTGTATGAAAGATTTTAATAGGAAAATATTCCCTTTTGTGAAATTAGTAGCATGTTGTCATTGTGAATATGCTTGTAGGAAATTAAGGACTTTAGTTCAAATGACATGCTCAGAATTCTTATGTAGGATGTTGTAGTTTTAATATGCCATGTATGCTATATGTGTAATGTTATATATCAACATGTCATGTTATATGTGCTCTTATTAGAATGCTTTATGTTAGTTGTTTCTAGGGGAATATACCAAGCTAATGTTGTATATCTATAATGGGAAAATGAGAACATGTGTTTGTTGTGTTACATGGAAACAATAGAACTTTGTGATGATTATGAATATATGAAATGATGGTCATGGTTAGTCCCGACATCGGCATAATGAAGAAAGGAATGAGAAATGTTGTGAAAGTGGTAATTTAGACCACTAAAAATAACATAAAATAAAGTATGAAACTAAGAGTGAGACAGAGTGATAATGTCTGGGGCGCTCGATCCATTCTAAATGGGTGAGATTCCAGATACGGGTTCTGGAGAAACACGTGTAAATTTTAGGAGTTAAGGAGCGGACAGATGATAGTTTCTCAGTCGCTTGTCACTCCCGTAAGGGGGAGTTGACTAGAGTTAGAGAGGCCGATGGTGTACTTGTGATGGACCACTCGGTAATTGTTGGTTTTCTCCTTTTTTCCCGATAAAAACCGAGATTTGTCTTACTCCCTTAAGAGGGAGTTACGAGAGACCCCTCCAGTGCCCGTGTCGCTGGTTAAGTACCGCTTTTCACCCATCGTGAGTGAAGTCCGGCTCCTTAGCGTCCTACGATTTAGTCGAGTTCCAAATATTAACTAATCACCTAAATTTTTTAACTAATTTAATCTAAAATGGTTGTTCCTCAGTTCCTCTTTATTTTCAGCACATACATGTCATGTTTCTTTGAATTTATGCATTAATTCTGTCATTATACTGTTACCAGTAGATAAATGATCATTTAGAAGGACCAGTTCTAAAACTAGATCCTACTAGTGATGTTAAGAGTTCCTACTGGGTCACACATTGACGTGTCCCCTTTGTGGTTTTCAGGAGTAGATTCAGAGCAGCAGCTTGGGCGGGTCTCGACACCAAAGATCATTCCCAGTTCATAGGTAGATCCTACGGGCGACTTCGTCCAGTTGGACTTTTCATGGGTAGATTAGCAGGTGTGTTGTATTGGGTGTGGACACCTTTTTATACTTTTTGGGTTCGGGGTTTCTCTTTCTTTTGTTGTGCCCCACTTTTGTACCACCTTGTACAGATGATGTATGTAAAGTACTCTGTTTAATATAATGTATGTTCAGTTCTGGTATTTCTTTTCTTTCAGTACTGTGGATTTAAATTCAGTTGGAGCACTTTACTTTACTTTTCATTGTACTATTCCAATGTTGTTGCAGTGGCCTACTTACTTGGTTAACTTAAGCACAATTAATGCCTAGTAGTATTTAGATAGTAAGGGCTCGAAGCCCAGAGTCTGAATACTGTGGCGGCATAGTCAGCTATGTATCGCCGTATTGGGAGAGCGGTGTGTGACATTTTTACCCTAGTTTGGTCACTCCTTGACCTACTCTAGCATCCATTAACTAACTCTCAACAAGAGAGCAACTTACATCAATAACAATGTGGACTTCTACTACAACCTTACCCCTTATCTACTAAGAGGACTTACTAAGTCCAAAAATCAACCGCTCTTCAAGAGGACCTCACACTAGAGGCTTTTCAACAATTTACAACAACTAACACAAATTACCAAGCAATTTACAATGATAAACTTACCAGCTTTATCACAAGAGGATATTATGGTATCTTCGCTAGGATGTAGTACACGTTTCATATAACCAATGAGTTGAAGCTTTTTGTGTGAAATGTGTCTAAGGAAAAACACTAATTGTAAGCTCAATAAAATCAAGATTAAGCTTGAGGAGATCAAAATTCTATGGCCAAGAAATTGATTGCTTAAAAGTTTTTGAAAGAGATTAAAAAGTTTGGCCAAGGTCAATTATTTTTTTGGGCTTGAGAGCTTAAAAATCACTTTAAATCATTAAAAATTGATGAATAAATTCATGCATAACTCTAACAACAACCATATATATATGAGAGCAGTCTGCCTCAAACAGACTTCCAATTTTTCTCTCCAATGTCTCTTCAACAGATATTCAAAGATCAAGTCAAATTAGACCATTGGGGATATGGAATCGACTCTAGTATACTTACTAATCGACTCCTGGCTCATAAGTCGACTTCTTGATGTTGGGAGATGGGTGTGCCCTCGAGGCAATTTATCTCTGTGTACGTGTACAAACGTCTTGTTCAAAATAACAGTAAGAGCTTTGGCAAGAATTTACCTAAGTTAATAATAATGTAGTCGACATTAGAACTTTGGTAAAGTCCTGAGACTTAATGCGAGGTTAAACAAGTATCGAAATGAGGGTCTCGATAATGGAGAATTATTTGACCGTTAGTAGCATAAGTTTGAAATCGTTCGTGGTCGTACATGTTTCGAGAAAAGGATATCGAAATATCGCATAGACCATTATGTCGTTGTCTTCACCATGGATTGGTAACGATGATCTCATGGTCGTTCGACTTGGCGAAGTCGGAGACGAGACACAGGTGCCCATTGGAGAATGAGTTCACTGAACGACCCAACGAGATTATCATATGGTTAACATAACAAATCTGTCAATGATAAATCTTAGTGATGATAGGCTAGTTGGTCCTTAGACTTGATGTCATTGTACGAACATGTACGTGAACGGTGTTACTTAGATCTCTGACCTAGCTTCGAGGCCAGGCCTGTCAAAAGGTCTTTGGGTGGGTGACACTTAAAGCGTGCGAGGAGAGTAATGACCAAGAGCTAATTCGTCTCTTCCATTATGGGGAGTTAGTCTCGCACGTGTTGGTTCGATCTTTAGTGAAAAAATTTGGCCAAATTATGTGTCACGCCCCGCTTTCCAAGTACGGGAGGCGAGACGCAAAGAGGTCCGCTCAGATTGAAGCTGTGAAGCCACTGTCTGATAAGCATCTGTGTGTTCATCCATTCGCAGATTCTTGCATTACATAAAGAAACAACAACAATAATAATAATTGAAAGCAGTTAAAGATTAACCAACATTCAACAACATCCAATTTAAATTCAAGCATCCAGATAGTCATAAAAAGAAAGTACAAGAGTCTAAAAAGAAGACCCAAGCATGGCCGAAACTAAAACATAAATAATAACCCACCTCAAGCTCGACGTCAGCAAACTGCAGTCCACAGCAACTAACCTCGGACTCTAAACCTGACATGTGACACCTAAAGAGAAAAGTGCACATGTCAGCAAAAATCTGCAAAAAAAGAGAAGGGAGATTTCTGTGCAAGGAAACATAAGAGCAAAAGAAGACAACTAGCAGTTCTAAAATAATGGAGAGACATGACATGTTATTTAATGAATGCAGCAGTTAATCATGAGCATGATATGACACGTCGTAGCAAGAGCTACTAAACAATATATCGTTAAAAGCGGTAAACATGAGTTCACATTGTGCACATGGTTTACGCCTTACAGCTGAAGTTGTTGATCGGGCACACTTCTACACTGAGTGGTCGCTTAACCCTACCCCTCCCACAGAGTTTAGGCCTTACAGCTGAAGTGGCTGTACATGCATACTTCTACGCTGAGTGGTCGCTTAACCCTACCCCTCCACGTGTATATCTTCTGGATCACGAGCCACGAAGTGTTTTTCATTTGGCATAGAGGTGCACCTAGCCTCATTACATGATGCAGGAGTCAAGATCCTACTCGCCGCAGCTTACAATTTATTGTAGCGTGTGCTACACAATCATGATAGAGCAAGTTGATGCATGAAACGACATGGCAAGATACATGAACATGGAAATATGCATGAACATGGCAATAAGCACTTAAACGTGCGTACAGTTAAATTTAAAGAAACGTGACATGCGGTGTGAAATGATAACATAGCAATGGGGTCAGATCTAGCTTCGTTCTCTCAGAGGGTCAAACGGCATATAACATCGCACGTTTGGGATACGAGAAGAGGCAACTAAAAATACGCTATACAGGTGAAAACACATAGTTACATCATATTTATACATATATCTACCAACGAAATCATATTACTCGTCACACTATACAGGTAAAAACACATGCTATCATATACACACAATAACATCCATCACATTTTATATGTAGTCAAGTACCACCCCATAATGCAATCACTTTACATACTATAATAATATTACAACATCAATACATGTATACAATCATAATACACTATTCCATATATGCATACATCGTAGTCACATACATATAATATATTCACACCTAAGCAATTTACATATAATTAGTATACTACTACATATACTTATCTATACATAGTTACATCATACCATAATCGTGCACACCTCATGGTATACACGCACACACACATCATCCCGTAAAGGCAAGCAATACCATACAAAATTATAACCCTACCATATGTATATCACACATATTCATATAGTAAGTATATATCTACGTACGAGCACACGCTCACACGTACTAACATATAGATCACAGAATAGGCATGCACACTTAACTATAAGTGCACCTATTATCTTTACACCCAACCTGCACATGACTTACTAGTATACTATTTTAAGCATTTACAAGTACCTTCAAACTACATACACCACTAGAAGATATTCTAACACAAATTCCAATATATATACAAACATCCCTAAAGTAGTATAGCTATCCACACATATATTCATAAATACTATCATTCATACAATTTCATATATCTCATGAATAACACTGGTATGTATATAACACAAGAGACGATTATTAATATACTAAAGGTAGCACACTCATACATGAGTGGTACACGGGGGTTCACACACACAGGTCCACACACTCTACCTATACACATGCACCACGACGACATCACAACAATACTGATGGGCCCACCACTACACTAAGGTTGACATGGGCAACATCAAGCATTAGTAGGATGACTAACCAAAGCTAGGGAAACGAAATCAAAAGCGTAACGAAACAAGATCGGAATGAACGGGTTCAGATAAGGCAAGGATAAGGGGATAGCTTGGTTAGGTGAAACAGAGATATAATTGTGAATGTTTAGGTAGGGGAAACAAAGATGTAATAATACCCTTATAGGATACAAGAAAATAGTGTGTAAATGATATAGTTAAAATACGAAGAATATAAAAACGGTCATACTTGAAAAGTTGGAGTTCTCTTTTGCATAGAAAAATATTTTGAGGTCGATAAAATAAGTTGTTCGAAACAAGTTTGAGTCGTATATATATAATAAGAAAAATGGTTTATTGGATTATTGAAAAATCATTATATGAAAGAAGTAAAATATTCACACGAGCAGTAAAGATACAGGTTAGAAAATATTATATGGCAGTAATTTAAAGATTTCGGCAAAAGTTTCGAAATTCAACGATGTATTTAAATCAACTGTAGGGTAGGCAATCTAAGCGCATGCTAAATTTTTTCAAAGACTTTAAACTGGGAGATGAATTTAAAAATAATATTATTGAAAATACTTTTCAAAGGACCAGGATGGTAATGGGGAAGATTCAACGATTGATGATGAACGACGTGAAGGAATCACGTGAATTGACAAGGAAATGAATCAAATATTCAAAACGCACGACTGCGAGAACTTAGTGAATCTGCTACGATGGGATTCTATGGTCATTAACTCAATAGGGTAAAGATGAGGAAATTGATAGAAATCAGGGTTCTAATTACCGGGCCGACTAAAGATTAGGAGAAACTTAACACTAAGACTTTCTAATGAACTAGACTATAATAAAGATCTCAGGGAAAGTGTCCCAAGAGAGTCAAGATAGCGTTTGCCGGGCCCGAAATTTGATGGACTCAAGCGAACGACTAAAGGAAAAACTCTAGGAATCTAATATGGTCAGAGCTGGGTCAGAAGCTACTAGGGTATCATAAGAAAATTACGACGAAATCTTAACAAAGGCGCCTGACTATCAAACCTGGACATCTATCTAAGTCTTCCTACCATCTGAGACGAGGAAAACATTCATATTAGGCTCAAATTTTATGACTCGAATGTTTCAAATGTTTCAATGGATGTTTTTATTTATTATTGTTGTTTCGATATTTCACATGTGCAAGGACCTACATGGGCCACCACAAAAACCTGTCACGCCCTGCTTCCCAAGTACGGGAGGCGAGACGCGAAGAGGTCCGCTTAGACTGAAGCTGTGAAGCCACAGTCTGATAAGCGTCTCTGTGTTCATCCATTCACAGATTGTTGCATTGCATAAAGAAACAACAACAATAATCATAATTGAAAGCAGTTAAAGATTAACCAACATTCAACAACATCCAATTTAAATTCAAGCATCCAGATAGTCATAAAAAGGAAGTACAAGAGTCTAAAAAGAAGACCCAAGCATGGCCGAAACTAAAACATAAATAATAACCAACCTCAATCTTGACGTCAGCAAACTGTCGTCCACAGCAACTAACCTCAGACTCTAAACCTGACATGTGACACCCAAAGAGAAAAGGGCACATGTCAGCAAAAATCTGCAAAAAAGAGAAGGGAGATTTTTGTGCAAGGAAACATAAGAGCAAAAGAGTACAACTAGCAGTTCTAAAATAATGGAGATGACATGACATGTTATTTAATGAATGCATCAGTTTAAACATGAGCATGATATGACACGTCGTAGCAAGAGCTACTAAACAATATATCGTTAAAAGCAGTAAACATGAGTTCACATTATGCACATGGTTTACGCCTTACAGCTGAAGTTACTGATCGGGCACACTTCTACACTGAGTGGTCGCTTAACCCTACCCCTCCCACAGGGTTTAGGCCTTACAGCTGAAGTGGCTGTACGGGCACAGTTCTACGCTGAGTGGTCGCTTAACCCTACCTATCCACGTGTATATCTTCTAGATCACGAGCCAGGAAGTGTTTTTCATTTGGCATAGGGGTGCATCTAGCCTCATTACATGATGCAGGAGTCAAGATCCTACTCGCCGCAGCTTACAATTTATTGTAGCGTGTGCTACACAATCATGATAGAGCAAGTTGATGCATGAAATGACATGGCAAGATGCATGAACGTGGCAATAAGCAGTTAAAAGTGCGTACAGTTAAATTTAAAGAAACGTGACATGCCGTGTGAAATGATAGTATAGCAAGGGGGTCGGATCTAGCTTCGTTGTCAAGCTAGATCAATCATGGCGTCGAGGCGACTATCATTTCATCGCTTAGTCTCTTTTACGCTATTTCACAGATTGGCCTAAGACATGGCCTAAACAAATACTGGCAAGTTTCACTTGCCTGAAAGAGACATTCCGCAATCCACAGATCAAAAGTCCACATCTACCGATGTGCTCAATCCAATCCAGCCTACAGTCCCAATTATTAAATTTTGATTAGTGAGTTACCAAAGCAGTAAAGTTACAATTTTTAGTCTTAATTAACATGCAAGCGTGGGGGTTCCTACGGTTCAGGTATACCTTAACACGACGCGAGAGCTACACTGACGTCGGGTAGCAACGTTAGGGGTTAGACTCCGGCAACGAGCATTGGTGCGACAGACAGCTAGCGACCACGGTAGCATGACACGCGAACGGCGGCGAGAAACACGAACGTCGGCGACAAAGGAAGGCCGTGTAAGGGTCTTGCGGCCTAGGGGACATCCGTGTGGATCTGGGCGGCCGTCGAGGGGGTGCGCGGCAACGGCACATCGAGCTAGGGAGGGGAAAACGACAGATTTTGATGGGTAATCGGTAGTTTTTATGTTGAAGGAGGGCTATTTTGGTGTATGTGGAGGTTCGAGGGGCTGCAGTAGGTGGCCGGGGTGATAGGGGACGCCGGAGGTCGGCCTAGGGGTTGGCTGGCGGCGCAGGTGGCTGGGCGAAATTTTAGATGGCAAAGGACAGTTTTGTATGGCAATCAGCAGTTTTTTGTGGTTGTTTTCGGAGGTTTGTGGGGTTGTGGAGAGGTTGCACGGCTAGGGAAGATGACCGGAGCAAGGGGCGAGTGGGTGGCAGTTGGGTGGCCGACGGCGGCTGGCCGGCGGCAGGAAGTGGCCGGTCGTTAGCTTTTGGTGAGGGTGGTTGACAGCTTTTTATAGGAGGATGGGGGTGTTGCGGTTTAGATGGAGGAGGAGGAGGATGTGTTTGCGTGGAGGAGGATGGCCGGAACAAGGAGAGGAGAAGGTCGGAGGGTGGTCGGCAGTGGGAGTTGACCGGCATGGGTTTTTGGCAAGGCGACGGCTGATGCGTGCGTGAGTTTTAACCTAGGGATGGGTTACGTTTTATCAAGGAGATGTTTCTATTTGGGGTGAGAAGTGGGGTACATTTAGGTAGATTGGAGAGAGGAGATGTGAGAGGGAGGGGGTAGAGTTAGGGTGTCAATAGACAATGAAATATTTCATGTGATACGTATTAAGCCTATAGATTTAATTAGGTTATTTGAAATTCAAATTAATTAGGGCTAAGTGGATTAGAAAGTGATTAGGGGAAAACGTGGGTCTAGCGGTGTCCGATAATTATAAGAAAAATACCGGGACGACCGTGTCAACGAGAGGGTCGAGACTACGATGATCGGTCATGAGCTAAGGGTAACGAAAATCGGAATTAAAAATAAAACGATCAAACGACGAAGGTAAAAGTTACGACACCCCTTCAAACAAAGTTGTTTTGTAGGAGAACGACCCGTGAAATGACGTTCACGAAAAATTCCACAAATAAGTATTCTCTCAGAGGGTCACAACGGCATATAACATCGCATGTTTGGGATACGAGAAGAGGTAACTAAAAATACGCGTACGAAAGGAAAGTACACGCACGAAAAGCATACGATCGAAAAGCGACCGTGACATCCTACCCACCTTAGAATAAAGTCCGTCCTCGCACTTTCTAACTATAAATATATCTAGCCACTGTAGTAACTACCCCAATCACATCATACTATAATTCAAACTATGTATAGTTACTACAAGTGCTTATATATGCACTAGGTAGTCAAACATTAATACTACAAAACATATATACACACATTCTATATGTATACCCATCATAGACAGTCAAATTCATACACGTACTTCAATCACTTATATAGTCACGTACATCCCTTATATAACTATCACTCACTTATCACATAACCATGGTACAGATACCTACATAAAAATAGTTCACACCAGCAAATACAATCGTAGTACTTCACGTATAGATAACTACCTATGAACAAAACAACATGGGTATACTACTCCCTATATCTCCTAGTATACATCCAACACCAAACATATCAACACATGTAATCACACCATACAGTATTAAATCATGTTTACTATATCTAATATACATTCACCCCTACTATAAATACACAACCTATAGTTATTCAAATAAACGCAGATACTTCATCATATTTACACATCACATACAGTCCTATAACTATCTTCAAGACACAATACACATACCATAGTCGCAAACACCTATAGCTAAGCATATACTTACCCGTGCATAGTGTACACCCACACACGCTAATATACTATTCATACATGCCACTCATACCACTATATACTTAACACATCTACACACCTAGTTTAGCTAGCATACATACATCCAAACATGTAAAACCTTAGTAAATAATTATACTACATGAACAACACCTATATCTATATAATGGTATAGCCACCCACAA
Source organism: Scilla litardierei (assembly GCA_030789695.1). Taxonomy (NCBI): domain Eukaryota; kingdom Viridiplantae; phylum Streptophyta; class Magnoliopsida; order Asparagales; family Asparagaceae; genus Scilla; species Scilla litardierei. The sequence goes on along the minus strand of CM061133.1, from coordinate 272,708,721 downwards.
CCATATGCGTAACGTAACCATGCACAACCAAACCTATCAATATACACACATCATCCATTACTATGATCATATCACTATACACCAACCACAGACAAATATAACAATATACTTAGAGTATACCCACTCAAGCATGAGTGAGACTCAAAAACCCATACAAGAACCAGAATACTTTATATACATAACACGATATTTATACATATACCAACACACCACTCTTATATATATATATATATATATATATATATATATATATATATATATATATATATATATATATATATATATAGAAAGATTAGCGTGTTACTTTATTGATCAAAAACATATAGTACATCAATAGCGCATCTAAGCATGTGGTGCTAATAGAGAGAGGATAGGGCACAAGCGCCGTCACTCTCCACTATCAATCCCCCATCCTAAATGACACTATTACAAACATTAATATATACAAAACTAAACAAGAACAAAAACAAAAACAATCACTAACTCAACCCATATCTCTGAAACCCCAATTGTCAAAGACCAGAGCATCATGCTGCGAGTCAGGCTCAAGATCATGCAACAAAACCCGGATATCCGCAGCTATTTCATCAAAAAGAGTTGTTTTGCTTCTTTTCTCCCCTTCAAATATTCGGCGATTCCTTTCTCTCCAAATATGCCAAACTGATGTAGCTAAGGAGGTCTTTGCCAGAATGTCCAGAGGACTCTTACCTCCAAATCTGCTAATGAAGGACTTCCCAATATCATTTAGTCCCGGACCGAAAGGAGCGGGTATATTGAGCTTAAGAGAAGATCTGTGTAGTATATAGTTTGAGAAATTGCATTCGAAAAATAGATGCTCGATATTTTCCTCCTTACCTTCATTGCATAAAACGCAATCAACTGATGTATGTAACCCCCATCTATTCATCAAATCCTTTGTAAGTAATTTCTTTTGAAATGCGCGAAGCAGAGTGATGGACATTTTAGGAGAGTGATTTTTGAACCAAATCAGTTTGTGGAAAGGAAAGAGAATACCTCGATGCTGAACCCCTTCCCGAGCATCCCTAAAGCTGAAATTGTCACTAGGAAGCCAATGCCAAGAATCAGAACCGGATTTCAGCTTGATATGCTGTATAAGGTGTCGAACATGGTCAATTGAAGGATCAGAGGTCCAAGAACCATCAACCCAATAGTCTCTAACACATTTCCGGTCAGCACCCAGGGGAATCCCGCCGTGGCTGCTAAGGGGACCTCCAGCAACCCACGGGTCATGCCAAAAAAGTGTGCCACGTCCATCACAAACTGCCCTGCGGATGAGCTTGTAGGAGATAGGTCGGCAGTTGAGCATTCTCTTCCAAGTGCCAGACTGAGTAGGATGTCCCTTAGCAGCAAAGAAATTAGATCCATACCTATATATATATATATATATATATATATATATATATATATATATATATATATCTCTCTCTCTCTCTCTCTCTCTCTCTCTCTCTCTCTCTCTATATCTACCAACGAAATCATATTACTCGTCACACTATACAGGTAAAAACACATGCTATCATATACGCACAATAACATCCATCACATTTAATATTTAGTCAAGTACCACCCCATAATGCAATCACTTTACATACTATAATAATATTACAATATCAATACACGTATACAATCATAATACACTATTCCATATATGCATACATCGTAGTCACATACATAAAATATATTCACACCTTAGCAATTTACATATAATTAGTATATTACTACAAATACTTATCTATACATAGTTACATCATACCATAATCGTGCACACCTCACGGTATACACGCACACACACATCATCCCGTAAAGGCAAGCAATACCATACAAAATTATAACCCTATTACCATACGTATATCACACATATTCATATAGTAAGTACATATCTACGTACGAGCACACGCTCACACGTCCTAACATATAGATCACAGAATATGTCTGCACACTTAACTATAAGTACACCTATTATCTTTACACCCAATCTGCACATGACTTACTAGTATACTATTTCAAGCATTTACAAGTACATTCAAACTACATACACCACTAGTAGATATTCTAACACAAATTCCAATATATATACAGACATCCCTAAAGTGGTATAGCTATCCACACATATATTCATAAATACTATCATTCATACAATTTCATATATCTCATGAATAACACTGGTATGTATATAACACAAGAGACGATTATTAATATACTAAAGGTAGCACACTCATACATGAGTGGTACGCAGGAGTTCACACACACAGGTCCACACATTCTACCTATACACATGCACCACGAAGACATCACAACAATACTGATGGGCCCAACACTACACTAAGGTTGACATAGGCAACGACAAGCACTAGTAGGATGACTAAGCAAAAGCTAGGAAAATGAAATCAAAAGCGTAATGAAAGAATATCGGGATGAACGGGTTCAGATAAGGCGAGGATAAGGGGATAGCTTGGTTAGGTGAAACAGAGATATAATTGTGAATGTTTAGGTAGGGAAAACAAAGATGTAATAATACCCTAATAGGATACATGAAAATAGTGCGTAAATGATATAGTTAAAATACGAAGAATATAAAAACGGTCATACTTGAAAAGTTGGAGTTCTCTTTTGCATAGAAAAATATTTTGAGGTCGATAAAATAAGTTGTTCGAAACAAGTTTGAGTCGTATATATATATAAAATAAGAAAAATTGTTTATTGGATTATTGAAAAATCATTATATGATAGAAGTAAAATATTCACACGAGCAGTAAAGATACAGGTTAGAAAATATTATACGGTAGTAATTTAAAGATTTCGGCAAAAGTTTCGAAATTCAACGATGTATTTAAATCAACTGTAGGGTAGGCAATCTAAGCGCATGCTAAATGTTTTCAAAGACTTTAAACTGGGAGATGAATTTAAAAATAATATTATTGAAAATACTTTTCAAAGGACTAGGATGGTAATGGGGAAGATTCAACGATTGATGATGAACGACGTGATGGAATCATGTGAATCGAAAGTACGGAAATGAATCAAATATTCAAAACACACGACTGCGAGAACTTAGTGAATCTGCTACGATGGGATTCTATGGTCATTAACTCAAAGGGGTAAAGATGAGGAAAACGATAGAAATCAGGGTTCTAATTACCGGGCCGACTAAAGATTAGGAGAAACTTAACACTAAGACTTTCTAATGAACTGGACTATAATAGAGATCTCAGGGAAAGTGTCCCAAGAGAATCAAGATAACGTTCTGCCAGGCCCGAAATTTGATGGACTCAAGCGAACGACTAAAGGAAAAACTCTAGGAATTTAATATGGTCAGAGCTGGGTGAGAAGCTACTAGGGTATCATAAGACGAGTACGACTAAATCTTAACAAAGGCGCCTGACTATCAAACCTGGACATCTATCTAAGTCTTCCTACCATTTAAGACGAGGAAAACCTTCATATTAGGCTCAAAATTTATGACTCGAATGTTTCGAATGTTTCAATGGATGTTTTTATTTATTATTGTTGTTTCGATATTTCGCAGGTGCAACGACCTGCATGGGCCACCACAAAAACATGTCACGCCCCGCTTCCCAAGTACGGGAGACGAGACGCGAAGAGGTCCGCTCAGACTGAAGCTGTGAAACCACGGTCTGATTAGCGTCTGTGTGTTCATCCATTCGTAGATTGTTGCATTGCATAAAGAAACAACAACAATAATAATAATTGAAAGCAGTTAAAGATTAACCAACATTCAACAACATCCAATTTAAATTCAAGCATCCAGATAGTCATAAAAAGGAAGTACAAGAGTCTAAAAAGAAGACCCAAGCATGGCCGAAACTAAAACAAAAATAATAACCAACCTCAAGCTCGACATCAGCAAACTGTCGTCCACAGCAACTAACCTCAGACTCTAAACCTGACATGTGACACCCAAAGAGAAAAGGGCACATGTCAGCAAAAATCTCCAAAAAAGAGAAGGGAGATTTCTGTGCAAGGAAACATAAGAGCAAAAGAGTACAACTAGCAGTTCTAAAATAATGGAGATGACTGACATATTATTTAATGAATGCAACAGTTTAAACATGAGCATGATATGACGTCGTAGCAAGAGCTACTAAACAATATATCGTTAAAAGTGGTAAACATGAGTTCACATTGTGCACAGGGTTTACGCCTTACAGCTGAAGTTGCTGATCTGGCACACTTCTACACTGAGTGGTCGCTTAACCCTACCCCTCCCACAGGGTTTAGGCCTTACAGCTGAAGTGGCTGTACGGGCACACTTCTACCTGAGTGATCGCTTAACCCTATCCCTCCACGTGTATATCTTCTGGACCTCGAGCCAAGAAGTGTTTTTCATTCGGCATAGGGGTGCACCTAGCCTCATTACATGATGTAGGAGTCAAGATCATATTCGCCGCATCTTACAATTTCTTGTGGCGTGTGCTACACAATCAGGATAGAGCAAGTTGATGCATGAAATGACATGGCAAGATGCATGAACGTGGCAATAAGTAGTTAAAAGTGCGTACAGCTAAATTTAAAGAGACGTGACATGCGGTGTGAAATGATAGCATAGCAAGGTAGTCGGATCTAGCTTCGTTCTCTCAGAGGGTCACAACGGCATATAACATCGCACGTTTGGGATACGAGAAGAGGCAACTAAAAATACGCGTACGAAAGAAAAGTACACGCACGAAAAGCATACAATCAAAAAGTGACCATGACAGTCTGTTGGAAGAAGTCCAACATTGTTTGACTAAAGACCGATGGAGACTAACCAAGTTCAAGCTATTAGTGTTGACAGTTTGACCGTACCGTAGGCTTGACTAGGCGACATAGTTTTGACGAAGGAACTAAAACTACGGTATTCATCATGGACACAGTCTGGGTGGTCCTGACAATACTCATGTCGATGAGTTAATCACATAATTATGATACCGAAACAGGGACATCACCTGCTGCTCATGGTCACTGCCATCTGGGGTTTCGAGCCCCACCTGTAGTAGGGTTAGGCTGTAGGGTCTCACACAGAGTGAGACCTTCGTCAAGTAATATGTAGAACTAAGAGAGATGATGCATTGGATGCAAGGGAATTAATACGTCACAAAATGTTTGAAACAAAAGCTTTAGAATATTATCGATGTTGATTATTGCATATGATCCAAGAGAAAATAATATATATATATATATATTGTAAAACATTTGCAAATATATTTTATAATAAAGGCATAGAAATGAAGAGGATTTTTCCGTGAAAGTCGGGGAGAAAACCGCGCTCAAATCGGAGTTCAAATGGGCGCAGAAAGTCTATTTAAAAGGGGGTTTAAGTAGAACTAAAAGGCCCAAAGGGTTTGATTTATATTTCTTTGAGAAAGAAATTAAATTTAAAAGGGGGGGAATGGTATATCGGATAAAGGGGCACAAAGGCCACCCTTTCATGGAGCCCGGCACAAGGGGCCGGGAAATTAATTGTGCCCTGCAGGGCGTGTGCCAGCGCCCTGCGCCATGGGGGCACGTGCCTGGCACGTGCCCAAGACTGGGTAGAAATCAATTGTGGGGCCCATGCCGTGGGCCCCATACGTAGGGTTTTGAACCATAATTGATTTATTTTTTACGGCTGAATTGTTCATCGAAAATTTGGTTTTGTGCCAACTTTGGACACACGTTTGAGGGGTCAAACGTAGTCGGATTGGAGCACCGTTTATTTCTATGCGTTCATCGTTCAGTGCTCTTCAATTTGATCTATGATATCACTTACGAAGTTCAATGATGAGGGAGGGAAAATTCATCAAAGTTTGACCTTAGTGTAAGGCAAACTAAATTAAATTTTCACTCTTAATTCTTTAGTCCCACACCGGATATGATGAGAAGGTGATGGGTTAGCCGCCTATATAAATAAGAGCCAACCCCTCATTGAAACCTGTACCAAGCTCCAGATCTGAGTAGCTCCATTAAACGTGAGCAAGCTCAGATCTAAGCTTAAATAAATTTTTTCCTCTTCTCCCTAATTCTTCCTTACTCCTGATCGGGCTCTAGCAAAGTTATTGGATATGGATGACGTTTATACACCCTTGTAGGGGATGTACGAGGGAATACGGACCTCGAACGTCGCGTACACGAAGTCGTGTACAAAGGGAATCTGTTCCCTTGCGGAGAGGATCTCTAGATTAGTGGGAAAGTCGCATTATATGTGCATAAGTGCATGCGACATATGGCTAATAAAGGGGGAATATCTTAAGCTTATGTTGTACCATGCATATGGTACAACTTAAGCTTATAATGTGCCATGTATGATGGTACACTTTAGTTAAATTGTTCCAAAGGAACAATTACTCCTAAAATAACTACCTTGGGGGCTATAAATAAGACCCAAGGCTTAGCCATTTTCTTACACTTTTGCATGGTATTCTTGCCTTGCATTTCATTCTAGCGAAGCTCTGCCGAAATCCTTCCTCTCTCTTTATCCAAGTTCTTAATCTAAAAGTAGAGATTTAGATTGTGGATTTAGTAGCCTTACTCCGTTTGTGAGAAGACTCGATCCGTCGTGGCGAATCCGAAGGTGAAGTTCCGAGACTACCGTGCCGCATACGCAAGCGTAAGTCTCAACTTCATTTATCGATCCTAACGCTGTTTTGACAGGTTCTTACATTGGTATCGGAGCCATACGGGTTCGCCCCGGTCAAACCGCCGCCCCGTCGAACCGATGAATGAGGCGTTGTCTTTTTCACGAATGGGTATCCTACCATTACGGATATGGTAGGAACGCTTCGTGACGGATAGAACGCAGCGGTTGTTCTTTTCACGTTAGGGTCTCCTATCATTACGGATATGGTAGGAACTCTCCGTGACGGGAAGAACCGACCGTTCATATCGTCAAGCTCGCTCTCTTCATGGATGCTGAGTCTCCATTCATAGGGAATGTGAACTCTCTTCATGTGGAGCGCGTAGTTTACGAACTTTAAAAGTGTGTTATTTTTCATTTTTGGCACACGGCCATTAGAGAATAACTACTTTCTCGACGAACGGGTGCTTCATCGATGAACGGGTGCTTCATCGAGGAAGATGATGGTAGTTATCTACATCGGAGAAGATGACTTTTGGTGCATGATCACCATGGCCAAATGGTCTATGAAGGCAACGCACCCCCCTTCCCATGCGGAGGGGCTTGGCTACGGCCAATAACCACCACGGCCACCCCTCCGGCAGGGGTGTGCGGCAACCCCATAAAAGGGGGTGGCCGGCCATGGCCATATGGGCCATGGCCGGCCATGGCCAAATAGCCATGGCCCGGCAATGGTCGGCCATGGCCATAGCCGGCCATGGCCGGACCTGGCCGGCCCCGGCCAGGGCCAGGGGGCCTTGGCCGTGGCCAAGGCCAGGCCTGGCCGAGGCCAGGCCAGGGCCAAGGGGCCCTAGCCGGCCTCGGCCAAGGCCAGGGGCCGGCCTGGTCGGCCCTGGCAGTGGCCAGGGCCGGCGCCCTGGCCTCGACCAGGGCCTGGCCGGCCCTGGCAGTGGCCAGGGCCAATGCCCTGGCCTCGACTAGGGCCTGGCCGGCCCTGGTCGGCCTCGGCCAGGGTAGAGGCCCTGGCCGAGGGGCCAGGGCCCCTGGCCGGCCAGGGCAGAGGCCCTGGCCGGCCCTTGGCCAGCCTCGGACAGGGCAGAGGCCCTGGCCGGGAGAAGTTTCAGACCATTATCATTGGTCGACCAATTCGGGTGTTTTGGTTGACCAATTCGGCAAAAGGCCTTGGTCGAACATGTATGTGCCGACTAGCCCATACGGGGCCTAACGACAGTCGTCTACTCTTATTTTATAAAGTTTTTTTTTCCGTGGGCTCTACTCCTTGAAGATTAGCCGTAGTGCTCTACTTCATGCGAGATTAGCCATGTCATTGTGCTATACTCTACGGAGATTAGCCAATGTACTTATGACATTGTGCTCTACTCTACGGAGATTAGCCAATGTATTTCAAATTTTTTGAAAAAGATGTTTTCAATTAGGTTATGTCCCGTCCTTAATCGGGATAGAGCAATTTAGAATTCCAAGTCCTACCACGATCCGGCCATGGTTATCTAACCCATAGGTGTGTAGAACAGGTCTCGTGGCTTGGCAATTGTTGCGCTAAAATTCTTTGCGCAAACTCTCACCTATTCCATTTTGAAAGATATGTTTTTCAAAAGTATTTTTCCGCTGCTGGTACCATACGGGTATCATTTCTGATTTCTTTTTACATGAGATAAGTAAGAGGGATACTTTGAAAGTTACTTCTAGATGGTAGTTGGGAACGTAGTGAACTTCTCGATTCTAGAGTAACATTTCAGCTTATCCAAGGAACTTATCAAGTGTTTAAAGAATCGAAACTTTATGCATAGAATTTTGATCGTGTTTTTCATTTTCTTTGCAGTTTTTTGATTCGAATATGTCTACCGCTTCTAAGAACATTGTCGCCGAGCTTAACAAAGGTGAGAAGCTCAACGGCGACAATTATAAACTTTGGTCAATAAAAATCCAATATGTTTTGGAGGAGCAAGATGTGCTTGAAACACTCCAAAACGTAATGGAAGAACCTGAGTTGGGCAATACGGCCCAACACAAGAGGGACCGAGAAGCTTATGAGACTTGGACTCGAAAGAACAAAATAGCACGTATTACGTTATTGTCCGCAATGGACAATGACATAATGCGTCTATTTCGGGAATTCGACCTAGCTAAAGACATATGGTCTGGGCTAGAAATAAAGTTTGGTGGAACTTCGGTCACCAAACTCCGCTCCTTAAATATTCAATTTGATTCGTACAAAATGCGGCGAGATCAATCTATGAAAAAGCATCTCCGCCACATGGCGAATCTCATAGCTGAATTGAAGGATGCGGGTCTTACGCTGTCTGACGAACAGCAGATCCAAGCAGTCATTCGTTCACTCCCAGATAGCTGGGATAACATGAAAATGCACCTCACTCATAATGAGTGCATTAAAACTTTAAGCGATGTATCCAAACACCTCGAACTCGAGGAAGAGCGGATTCAAGCCGCAAAACCTAGTGCCGAAGTGCACATGGCCACTAGTTCCTCACATGGATGAAAGAAGCGGAAGGATAAACGCTTAAGGTTTATGAACGAACGAAAGCAAGAACCGGAAACCTCAAAGAAGACTAAGAACAAAAAGTGGCAAAAGAATGTGCGCTCAAAGAAGAAAAACTTGAAGAAGATCAAGTGCTTTAAGTGCAACAAGTACGGTCACTTTGCCCGTACGTGTACGGATGGAAGTGATAAGGTAACTTGTAGGGCTAGTTACATATGTGTTTCTAGTTCCATGTTTCTTGCTGAATCTAACTATTTTTGGTTGATTGATTCAGGGGCCACAGACCACGTAGCGAAGGACAGAAGGTTCTTCGTAGAGTATCGAAGGATATCTCAAGGAACAAAGTGGATATACGTCGGCAACAACACTCGTGTTGAAGTCAAGGGCGTCGGAACATGCAAGCTAGTTCTCGACAACGGCCGGACTCTATTATTGCACGACGTCCTCTTTGCTCCAGATATTCGAAGGAATATCGTATCCGTGGTCATGTTAATGTCTTTAGGTTATGAATGGAGGTTCTATGAACAAAATGTTGACCTTGTTTGTAATAGTTCTTTAGTTGGGTCGGGTAATGTTTGTAATGGATTGATTGTTTTAAACACTATGTATGATGATTCTTCTTCTATTAATGAAAGTTTCCATTTGACAAATGCTTCAAATTCTGAATCTGAGATCATTTGTTGGCATGCAAGACTTGGTCACATTGGACCAACTAGAATGGATAGACTTGCCAAAAGTGGCTTGCTATCTAATGTTTCAAAAGTTGAAATGTCAACTTGCGAACATTGTCTTGTAGGGAAAACTTGTCGCAAGCCGTTTGGAACTGGCACAAGGGCCGAAGTTCCATTACAGCTTATCCATTCGGACATTTGCGGTCCAATGAATGTTAAGACAAGACGCGGGAAGTCCTATTTCATCACCTTCATTGATGACTTCACCCGTTTCGGTCACATTTATTTGATTTCCCACAAACATGAAGCTTTATCTTGCTTCAAAATCTATATGAGTTTAGTGGAAAATCAACTAGATCACAAGATAAAGGTCTTGCGAACCGATCGGGGTGGAGAATATCAATCAACAAGTTTTAAGGAACTATGTGATGAAAAAGGCATAGTTCATCATATAACTATGCCTTATACTCCGCAACAAAACGGTGTTGCTGAAAGAAGAAATAGGACATTGATGGAAATGGTCCGATCAATGATGTCTCAGGCAAATTTGCCCATCACCTTTTGGGGTGATGCATTATTGACGGCAGCATTCATCTTAAACCGTGTACCCTCGAAATCGGTAAGTTCTACTCCTTATGAGTTGTGGAACAATAAAACTCCAGACTTAAGCATTCTAAAACCTTGGGGTTGTGCCTCTTACACACATTTATCCTCTCACAAATATGGCAAACTTGGGCCACGTGGGAGGAAGTGTATCTTCATTCGATACGCTGAAAACTCCAAAGGATATGTTTTCTTCGGTCAAGAGGACAATGGGGGTCTAATAGAATTCGAATCGAGGAATGTTGTCTTCTTGGAAAACGAGTTTCCAAGACAGGGTGAGATAAGTCAAGACTTATCCTTGTTTGAGACTTGGGATCAAGAAGGATCGGAACGTTCGAGTGGGAGAATTCTTGGTGAAGAGGAAAATGACCATCATACTTCACCTATGGATGATGCGAACGATACCAATCCTATTCCGAGTGGGAGTGATGTTATTCCAAGTGGGAGTGATGTCATTCCAAGTGGGAGTGATCAAACTCAAGCAAGACGTAGTAATCGAACGAGGCTAACACCTCTGAGATTTGAGGATGAATTTCCTCAAACATTCATGACATTACTACAAGATGATGACGAACCTGCAAATTTCAAACAGGCCGTCACATGCCCTGCTAAAGATAAATGGATAGCGGCGATGGAAGAAGAACTTCAATCCATGAAAACAAACCAAGTCTGGGACTTGGTTGATTTACCTAAGGGACGTAGAGCCATTGGGAACAAGTGGATTCTCAAAATCAAGCATAAGGCTGATGGCTCCATGTTTGGAAATGTGTCCCAAAGATCCAAAAGAAAAGAAAGCTATGGAAAAGGTTCCATACTCCAGTGCTGTCGGGAGTCTGATGTACGCCATGATGTGTACCAGACCGGACATTTGCTATGCTGTTGATATGGTAAGCTGTTACCAATCCAACCCAGGACAGGCACACTGGAAAGCGGTGAAGAGGATATTAAGGTACCTCAAAGGGACTGCGGACTATGCGTTGTGCTATCAAGGCAATACCTTGAAACTCGAAGGCTATACCGATGCTGATTGGGCAGGTGATCTCAACGAGCGAAGATCTACCTCAGGCTTTGTTTTCTTGCTCAGGAATGGTGCAATATCCTGGAGCAGCAAGAAGCAAACCTGCATCGCCCTATCAACCATGGAAGCCGAGTTTGTAGCATTCAGCATGGCGGTCCAAGAAGCTGTTTGGCTTAGGAAATTCTTAGACAGGCTGACGGATGCCACTGACTCGAGCACTGTTCCAATATACAGTGATAGTCAAGCTTCGATTGCCTATGTCAAAGATCCTAAATTTCATTGTAAGACCAAACACATTGATATTCGATTCAAGTTTGCGAAGGACTATGACAAACGGAAGGAAGTGGACATAGGATACATATCCACGCATAAGATGATAGCGGATCCCCTTACTAAGGCGATCCCCAGAGATGTGTTCTTCAAACACTTATCATCTATGGGAATGCGTAGGTACTGAGCTGTATCATGTGATATTTCCCATGTCTATAGAAGATCAAAGTTTAATAAAAAGAAGAAATTTTTTTATTATATATTGCATACAAGTTTCTTACAAATGATTTTATATACATTTGTGTTTAAGTCTCAGCTATTTTATTGTGTGTATGTCGGACAGATTAAGGTTGGCTCTCTCACATGAGCAACCGCCTTATCTTATCAGATGGATAAGATAGAGATGAGACTAGTTTAAAGTCAAAATCATTAGACAAATGATTTAGAGTCGTGACTTAAACAAGATAGTCGAATGAAAGATCTGCATCATATGGATGCTTACAAAAGATCTGAGATCTGTATCACAAGGATATTTAAAAGAGATCTCATACGATTTTTTAAATCCTATCTGTCTTATGCAGGATGAGAGTCCGGGAATATTTCATGGGTAGTAAGGGGACTCAAAAGATAGGCACTGTGGTGTCTGATCTTTCATCCGTACAACATCATTAAGACATACTCTCCCAGGGAAAGGAGTGATGTTGTAATACGTGTTCATACCACGTATGCATTTCGACCACTGAGTTAGTAGCAATAGTGTTTGCTATTATGTGAGACTCAAAGGCCATACGGGTCTTAACTCTTACCCTCAAGGAATCCAATTGGTTCCTTTAGATTTGACGAGATGATCGCTATCTTAGCGTGTTGCTAATGGGCTATGATAATTCGGCTCGACGGGGCACGTTAGAAAAGCGAATCAAGTCAAGATCAGAAGGTTCGCAAGAAGAGGAAGATTGATTTCATATTCGCATTTGAACTTTAATGATTCAAAGCTGGCCAGCCAATTGTGATCCAGATGGGATTCAATTGTTGAATATAAAGTATAAGAAATGTGAAGAAATAATCTAGGGTAAAGCATGCGTTGAACTACTCAACTTTGCACCTTCGAGGTCGTTGTGTATCTCTAACAAGTGCACAACAACAGACTCTACGCGCATGACGGTCGCACGGTCTATTTCTCGGTATGATAGATGAAAGAACTAAGAGAAAGACGTTCTCTTACAATCCCCTCAAGTGTGAGTGGGAGATGTTGGATATGGATGACGTTTGTACACCCTTGTAGGGGATGTACGAGGGAATACGGACCTCGAACGTCGCGTACACGAAGTCGTGTACAAAGGGAATCTGTTCCCTTGCGGAGAGGATCTCTAGATTAGTGGGAAAGTCGCATTATATGTGCATAAGTGCATGCGACATATGGCTAATAAAGGGGGAATATCTTAAGCTTATGTTGTACCATGCATATGGTACAACTTAAGCTTATAATGTGCCATGTATGATGGTACACTTTAGTTAAATTGTTCCAAAGGAACAATTACTCCTAAAATAACTACCTTGGGGGCTATAAATAAGACCCAAGGCTTAGCCATTTTCTTACACTTTTGCATGGTATTCTTGCCTTGCATTTCATTCTAGCGAAGCTCTGCCGAAATCCTTCCTCTCTCTTTATCCAAGTTCTTAATCTAAAAGTAGAGATTTAGATTGTGGATTTAGTAGCCTTACTACGTTCGTGAGAAGACTCGATCCGTCGTGGCGAATCCGAAGGCGAAGTTTCGAGACTACCCTGCCGCATACGCAAGCGTAAGTCTCAACTTCATTTATCGATCCTAACGCTGTTTTGACAGGTTCTTACAAAAGTTACGAAGGAGTTTGGATCGGATCCGAAGTCTTGACAGAGGATCCACTCAAGGTGAAACTTTCTTTGACGTGTGGTTGGCTCGGCGACAGGGAGTTCCTCGCATCGGGATGCGGTTCGATTCGGGAGAAGCGGCGTGGGGCATCACTTCGAAGATAATGAAACGTTGCTGAAAACGATGATTCGCATTCTGTGGAAACGAAGTGAAAGGTATATAGTTTAATTAACATGCGTTTATAATTGCAAATAGGTTGATAGATTTATCCTTAGGGGTTGGTCGGACCCAACCCTGGGATAGTAATGATTCCAGCTAGGGTTGTTTCTTTAGGGTAGACTTAAAATAGTTTTAACTTGTTTTTTCGCTGCTTTTATATTTTCGTCGTCCGTCCGACTTAGGCCGGACGTCGATTTTATAGCCATATGGGCCTAGAAAACCCTACACTTGAATAACAAAGTCAACTCCTTGCAAGAACCAAAATTTCCAGTGAGCAACCAAAGCTCACTGGTCAACTCCTGTATATCTACAAGTCGACCAGTTTTCTGATACACAGAAATGTATCAGCAAACTCAGGAATTTTCTTTTAAAATCATTTAAAAACATTTTTAAAACATTTTTAAAATATTAAAAACATTTTATGTGTTCCTAGTGTGTGAAGAATCTTACGGTCTTGTATTGAATCTAAAGACATGAAATAAAATACGTCAAAAGTACCCAAAAACTTTGGCTTGATGTATCATTGAATCTTCATCTTCATGTCTTTGACTCGTGAATTTTAGTTGCCTTGATTGAGCTTCTTCCATACCTACATTTTGACTAAGTGCACTCCAATTTGAATTTCTTTATGGATTTAGGTGAGCTCCATAAGCCTTGACGTGAGTCTTCCTTCAATAGCTTTGAACTCATCATTTTGTAATAAACTTTTGCACCTACACACACGTAATCATGATTAGCACACTTCATTTGTTTAGTCATCATCAAAATCACACTCTGGGTGTTTCAATAACTAAGAATTTTGACCATGTTAGGGCTTATTTTGCTCCTCTTTCCACAACAGTCATTCATACTACGCAACTTGGTCCTGCAATGAGTTTGAGTTAGGAAACGTCTACTCGGTGAACCTTTTTTGAACCTTGAACACCATGTTATTCTAAACCATGAAGGTATTATCTCTTGTGAAGAGGGTGGGTTGACACCATTGTTTACCGTCGTAGAACCGATTATAAAGTCATGGATAGCTCACTTAGTTTCTGACTCATTTTTCCAGATCAGGTATGGTGTCACTACGAAAAACAGACTATTTGCAACACCTTTTAGTAACGTATATTTTTTGGCCATTGCTAAAAATTGCAATTGTAACAAGGTAAAAAGTAGTCGTAGTCGTTGTCATACATTGTTAATACTCAATATAATGACATACATTTTTGTAAGTTAATATTGTTTGAAAATTATTAAAGAATGTTTCCTTAAAATTTTCAATTTGTTATGAATCAACTACTGGGGGAGGAGCCCCCAGCTCTTTATTTATAGGCAATTGAGGGAATACAAATATGGGCTTACAATGATATGGGCCTATCTTTAGGATAGCCCATAATCTCACCCAACTACGGTTAAATAACCGTTCACAACACTCCCCTTTATCCAGCCATAGGTGTGGACTCTGCTCGTGAATGCTTCATGTAACGACCTGTTTTCCTAGTCGTGTTTGACTGTTGGGTGCGAATGTTTTACTTTGTAAAACATCTAATTCAGTGATTTGTTTAACCAAAACAGAAAACCGGACATTCCGACACGTAGTACCCGTCGAGACGGACTCAACGACACCAAAATCACCGAAATCAGGCAAGTATGCAATTTATAGTGAATTTGTGAATGTTAACGCTCTTTAGTTTTCTGCATGCAAAGTTCCATAACTCAGTTTACATGTCGTACTTGTTAAATCTCACACCCAGTACTTCTGTTAAATTGTTGTATAAAGATAACTGGTCTTGTTATTTAATTGCTGCATGCCTTGAAATAATTAACTTGAGACATCGTGAAATCGTGCGCCTCGAAGGCGAAATCGTGATCTTCGTGATGTCATGTGAGTTGACAAATTCGTGCTTGTAAATCGTGAATTAGGCTGGCTCGTGTTCCAGCACAAATCTTGGGTGGGGTAAGGGTTGAGCGGCTGCTAGGCGTATGAACGAGTACTCTCTTCAAGGGCACCACCCGTATGCGGTGGGTTAGCGCCAATCACGGTAAGCCCCCGTGAGAAGAACGACTCACTCATCACGTCCTAAAGGCGAGAACCCTATTATAAACGTGTGACACTAACTTGAAACTTGCAAAATGAAATGGACATGACATGCTAACAATCGTGAAATGCTAACAAGAAACTTGCAACTTGAAATTGTTATCTCGGTAAAATTGACATGCTTTACTTTACTTGTCAGATTGTTTAGAACTGCATGATAGGATGTATTTACTTTAAAATCAGCATGTTTAAACTTTTATTGTTATCTCGTTTAATTTAAAATTGCCTCTTAAATCCAGTATAAATTTGTATATCTTGCCTTGGGTTCTAACATCTTCTTGCAGACCCTTGCTGACATACATTCATGTTTGTGGATGTATGTCAGATCCCGAGCTATAGCACCAGGATGACTAGTTGAGATAGCTGAACCAGTGGGCCAAGAATTGTTGTCTAGCGAACCTTCATTGTATTTCTTTCGTTGGTTGTACGGGTCATAAGACCCACTCTCCTTTCTCTATTGTTGTAATTCCATTGAGACGGTTGATATTGTAATAATGTTTTATTTATCTGTATTGTTTTGAGTAATGCAAGCAAGAACCTGCGGTTTTCACACAGACGCTTATTGTGTTAAGTCAAGGAGGAAAGAAAAGCAAAAGTACCTCCTCCTGACTTGCACAAGCGGGCCCGTTCACGTCCTCGCTCCCAAGTCTAATGGGAAGCGGGGAGTGACACTTCAGGATTCTGAGTGTAGAAGAGTCTCACATGGGGTGGATACTTCAGGATCCTGAGTTGGTGAGATTTGTCTCATTAAAACCTTTAGCTATGGAAAACCCAGTGGGAAAAACCATAGTTAAGGAAAAAGAGTACAAATGCTCTTTAACTCCCCCTGATTTGTACAAGTGACTCTGCTCATGAATACTTCTGGATTCTGAGCATCACAGAGGGGTTGATACTTCAGGATCCAGAGTTGATGTGATTTGCCTCGTTAAAACCTTTGGCTATGGAAAACCCAGTGGGAAAAACCATAGCTAAGGGAAAAGAGTACAAATTCTGTCAACTCCCCCTGATCTGTAAAAGCTCTTAGGCTTTCAGATCTCGTAGGCTTATCTCATC
The DNA here is from genome assembly GCA_030789695.1 of Scilla litardierei. Lineage (NCBI taxonomy): Eukaryota > Viridiplantae > Streptophyta > Magnoliopsida > Asparagales > Asparagaceae > Scilla > Scilla litardierei. Next base: position 272,691,865 of record CM061133.1, on the reverse strand, counting down.
ACTCCTATTTACAATATTCCGAAAATGTACACAAATAACAAATTTTATCACCATCAAGCAGCAGCTGAATCCAGAAACTCTGGAGAGGTGTGCTAAGTTTAGTCGCCTCTGATGTGGTCTTCAGACTATATGGTCAGCTCCACAGAACCAGCCTCTATCCCAGCCGTCTCCGGGATGTGATGTACCACCAGGCGCCCTCAAATACACCATTGGTGTGATTCTGGAATGGTGAGGATCTCGGAATTGATAGGATGATGTTGCCTTCATAAGTTGCTTTGCATATTTGCAGTAGATGGCCATCCCACTGTGGGTACCCGTTCTGTGATTTATCAGTATAGGGACCGAACCTGTAACCTGCATTTGCATAAACATTGGAGGATGCTACTATAATTTGTAAGTCCAAATCTTTCGACCCTTGGAGGAAGCGCAGAAGGCTTGACTCCGGTCTAATGGCCCTTGTTAGGTGCCAACTATCTCTGGCTAATGAGTTTACTGCAATTGCTATACTGGGACACATGCAGTTAGCCGGGAGTGCATGATTGCACTTAGATAAGGGACTTTAGGACCAGTTATATCCTCCCCCTCTTCCAGCGATCGGAAGGGTTCTTTTTGTTCATCCATTAAGTATACTCTAATAGGTGTACTTTTGATGACAATGGTCCTTGTAATTTCTTCAACGCACTTCTTGGCGTTTGTAACAGGATTCTATGAGCCATGACTTTATTTTTGCTTAGGTCTTTTTATTTCATGTTTAAAAGTCAGGCTTGTACATGTAGTTCGGTTTTCTCTTCAGGAGATCCGATGAGATTTTAGTTGTCTCCAACAATGATCTCTAATCCTGTTCTTTGCACAGATGCAAAGACAACCTTCAGTAGGAATCACTGACTTGTCAAGTGATTCTCTTGGTTGTACATTTATTTGTTATACTTATTGTTTTTCTTCATTTTGAATAAACGTCCCGAAGTCTATTCAGGCATTTAAGGAAATGTGGAAATTATCTTTACAAGATATCCATGGAGGTATGCCGTCACAACATCCAATAACAGCATATCCATAATTTTCCTTCGTCAAATCGTAAGGCATTCGCTTTTGATAATTTAGGGAGACTGATGCATCATTTATGAGACATGCTCATTTGAATTTGTTCGATCCCTAGTTTTAGCAAAATTTTCCTTGGGCTATAGGTTGTACCTTATAGCATACGATTTTGTATTTATTTTTCTTATGTGTGCAATACTTTGTTTTATCCACAGGTTTGACACCTTTTTGGTGTCAGGACTTCAGGTCCGAACATTTCACGTTCCATAAGTGAGTCCAGCTCATATTTTATTGCCACGTTCCACATTTTGGCCAATCTCTATGTTTGCCTTCTAGCAATGGAGTGTGGAACGATAATTTACAAACATCAGCGCTTTTGCGATGTATATGGCAATATGATACGTGAATACATTTGTCGACAATCTATGTTCTATCTATCCAACACCTCCCCAGTACGTACAACATTTACTTAATTTCACTTTTTCCCGGCATTTTCTCTGCAGTGGATTCCGGGAAGGGTGAGGGTGTGGACAGGAGCTCATTGTCCTGTGGTAGTATTGTCTTAAGGTCTCCAGGAGTTTCTGTCCTTGGAGCCTGGTGGTCTGCCTCTTTTCTGTTAAGGATCAGCCACTTCTGCTGCTGGTGGATTGCATCCATTCTCGGGGATGTCAATTCTAGCTGGAGTTTTTGTAGCAGGGATGTGTGATCGGACAATCTTCCGGTTGTCAATAAATGATTCCGGTAATTGGTGAACAGTATTCTGTATGTGGAGGATCTTCGGGATCTCTTCTACACATTGTATTGTTACCGGATCATAGTGGGTCAAACTTTTTGTATCCCACGTTATAATTTGCTTTGCGCCAGATTTTCCAGTATCTGGGCCTATTTTTGGGAAACTCGTCTCATCGAGATCACAGTCTTCAAGATGTGCCTTAAATACGTCCCCCATTTGGGGTTCTAGGTGTCTTTTCATTGAGGGTGAGTCAAACCCTTCATAGATACCTAGGCGACGTTGAGGACCCATATTTGTCCTCTGTATTGGTGCGATGGGGATTTAAACTGCGGACCGAAGATTCTTCGAAGAGAAATGTTCGGTGGCATTCCATATGCAAGTTGCATTGGAGACTCTGACCTCTAGAGGGTCTTATTTTCATTTACGATGCAGCATGCAGAATTTGCATGTCCCCATGCATCCATATGCAATCGGGATTTAATAGACGTTCAATCCATTGGAGTCTACTTTTCAGTAACTCTGCCGACCCATTTTGGGTATGAACATGCGGCACTTGTATGTTCATTTTCTATTCCCGTTGCTTGGCAGTACTCTTGAAATGACTTGGAGGTATATTTCCCAACATTAACCAGACTTATTTTCTATATTTTATTGTCTGGGAAATGTGCCCGCAACATTTTTATTTTTGTGCCAATAGCTTTGGAAAAGCTAAGTTGTTGGTCTGTAGTAGGCACACGTACGAATATACTGAGGATGCATTTATCAGTACAATAAAGTGCCGAAATAGCCCACTAGGGGTGGTGGATTTTATCCACATCTATCTCCTTGTATTCTTTTTGAGGAAGCGTGGAGATTCTTTTTCAACTTTTTGTGGAGATGGCCTTGCAATTAATTTTTCCCTTATAAGCAAGGGATGCGGGGGAATTCTCCCTTCTGAAGAATCTTCTGGTTCTTCAAGTCATACCCATGGGATGAGATGCAGTGCATCATCACAAATCCAGGGTGGCCAAGTCCATCATGCCAGAGTAAAAACTAGGCTGATGTCGGGCACTTCAGGTGCTCCGTTTAATTCCGCTTCCTTTCTCCGAATCTTCGTATGGTAGAGGCCTCTAAGGCTCTCAAAACGTTCAAGTATGGACTTTACTCCTTTATCTTGAGACGTTGCATATGGTAATGATTTTTTTTTTTCATTTACATTTGCTGTTTCCAAATGGAATCCGTTGAAACGGATGTCCTTGAAACTTAGAAAGTTTCTTTTGGAATTCGGAGGGGTTAGTGCATCCTCTATTTTTGTGAAGTTTGGGGGCAACAGTGTTGCATTCCCTGGATCTTCAATATGGCCCTGATATTGGGCTTTGTATTGAAAAAATCGTACGTGTTTATTGTCTACTAATCATTTATGAGAGCAGTTTCAAAAGATGAAACGTATAGGCACATGTATATTCAGATAGACATATTCATTTATTGTCTAAAAATTTTCATTCAAAACAAATTGCGTAATATAAAAGCTCTCATAACATGAAATGTTCTAAACAATTTGCTAAGATAAAAGTAAAGGCTAATCAAGCATGTCATCATTTTCGAAGTTGTCAGCTGAAAACTTGACTGGAGCATCAGAGGTTATCAGGTTTGTTTCAGCTTTATTTTTCTTGTTCTCTTTATACAAATCCTGGAGATGCTGCGGAGTTCGGCACACTCTGGACCAGTGGCCTTTTATGCCACAATTATGGCACTGTTCTTCCCATTCCCTCTTGGGTGGGTGTGCATAATTTTTGTCATTTCTGTGCCACGTGAACTTCCGCTTACTTTCATTATTTCGCTGCTGCTGTACATGGCCCTTGGCATTTTTCTGTTGACCCCCCTTCTGTGGTCTTTCTTTTCTTTTTATTATCTCTCTTCTTTTTGAAGGAAGAGGGATAGTGAGCTTCTGGTAGGGGTGCAGTGCCGGGAGGGCGCATATTGTGAGTGGCGAGAAGAAGCTCTTTGTTTTGCTCGGCCATGAGTAAACATGACAGCAGCTCAGAATACTTGGTGAACTTGCGTTCACGGTATTGCTGCATGAGTATCGCATCTTTTTCATGGAAGGACGTATACGTCTTTTCCAGCATGCGATTTTCTGAGACTTTCTCACCACACAACTTCAGGCGTGAGGCGATGCTAAAAAGTGCTGAGTTGTACTCAGCAATGGACTTAAAGTCCTGCAGTCTCAGGTTCTCCCACTCGTATCGTGCCCTTGGGAGTATAACATCTTTCTGATGTTTATACCTGTCCTCAAGGGCAGTCCATTTCTCAAGTGGATTTTCGACCGTAAGGTATTCAGCCTTGAAGGTCTTGTCCACATGGCGGCGAATATAGATGGCTTGCGCCTTCTCTATATCGCTAACATTTTCTTTTTCAGTCACAGCAGCGATGAGGGACTTTGCCCGCAGGTGAAACTTTACATCTAGCTGCCAGCTTAGATAGTTTCTACCTGATGCTTCCAGTACTTCGAAATCAACGCTTGTAATTTTAGCCATTTATCTAGCAGAGCACAAACATGCATGAATTAATAATTAATCAGAGAAAAGATTTTCATGCAAAGGCAATATTTAACGAAAAGCTAAATGTGTGGATCGGCCAGTCCCACAAGAAAGAGTCCAAAAGTCCACAGTCCAAATTATACAAATTTGCAGCTTCAAAAATGAAAATAAAACTTTGGAAACCCCGTGGGTCCCATATGATATCTCCATCTTCAAGCGTGGCCTCCGTCTTCATGGAAGTTGGTCTTCTTTCTTTGACATTTACATGAATTCCTCACTACAATTTCTCTCAAAAATAAAAGAAAAAGTGCGAGAAATAAACTGTGGGACTAAACGGCCGATCCAAAAACCACATTTAGCGATTCATGCAGAAATATTGTGCTCATCAACATTTTCATCAGACATTTTCATCACAGGCATCACATGCATTTAATATTCGCAGAGATGGATAAATAATTTAATCACTTAATAATTATTGGACCACTGGGCAACGTCATGCACCGTTAGGTTAGGTTACTAATGGCAGAGCGGTCGCAGAATCTTCCTAATTATTAAGTTTTAAATACAATGCACAACCACGCATATAATATCCACAGAATAAGCCTAGTGATGTAAAGCATCTAAAGATGATGTTTTACAGAAAAATCATTACGATGCAAGGGTCGAAATGAATGGGTTTAATCAATAAAATTGAATAAGAGCCCAAAATTAACATTTTCTTTTGTATGAGGAAAGCAGGTTCCCTCATCATCCTAAAAAGCCCCCCAAGAATCCCCATAAAGTCCTCGCCTGCCCGATATTTGTCCCGTAATTTACCGTGATTTTTCACAAATATTTTGCCCTTAAACGCCCTTTTAAAATTTATTTTTGGCCCAAAAATTTCTTTTAAGGCTTATTTTTAGCCTTCCCACATTTTTCCTGAAACAAAGCCTGCGGGTCTGAGGCCCGCACTGTGCTTGCGGGCTTCAGGCCCGCAAGGCTTGTTTTTTTTCGATAAAACAGCCTGCGGGCCTGAAGCCCGCAGTCGGCCTATGGGCTTCAGGCCCATAGACTTTTTGTGTGTGAAGAAATCTGACTCTGTGCCTGAAGCCCGCAACAGGTCTGTGGGCTTCAGGCCCACAGACTTTTCTGTTTTTTTTGACTAAATCGGCCTGTGGGCCTGAAGCCCGCAGCCGGCCTGTGGGCTTCAGGCCCATAGGCTTTTCTGGATTTTATTTATTTATTTATTTATTTTTTGTCTGCAACCCTAGTTTGCAGGGGGGGTGGGCGCCGCCGCCGCCCCCCCTGCAGGGGGGATCGGCGGCAGGGGCCGCCGCCCCCCCGTGCAGGGGGCGCGGCGGCGGGGCGATCCCGCCGCCCCCCTGCAGGGGGGCGCGGCGGGGCCGCCGCCCGCCCTGCAGGGGGGAAGCGGCGGCAAGGGGACGCCGCCCCCCCCCCCCCCCCCGTGCAGGGGGGCGCGGCGGGGCCGCCGCCCCCCTGCAGGGGGGGGGGGACGGCGGCGGGGGTCGCAGCCCCCTTTGGGCGCCGCGGCGAGCACGCCCCCCCCCGCTACGGGCGGGGGTGGCGGAGATGTGGGGAGGCCGCCGGCGAGCCGCCGGCGGGCTAAAAGTTAGGGTTTAACCGTAAAAATTGTATTTTTGGGATGAAAAGTCCGTCGTTTTCAAGGCGACAAATAATCCCATATCGATCTTGCGAGATCTAGGGGAGGGGCAATCATACGTATGATTAAAGACATCGTTTTTAGTGTTTTTACCTCTATATCCGTCCTCCGGATATAGCGACGGTTGCTCGAAGCCCTACGCGGATGACGACGCTTGATTGAGGAAGCCTTGCACCGCGCTCGTGGATCTCCCGCCTCGCCTTCGCCTTTGCCTTCGCCTTCGCAATGAACGGAAAAATTTTTGTGGAAAAATTAGAGGCTCGTGCTGATAACATGTTATGAATCAACTACTGGGGGAGGAGCCCCCAGCTCTTTATTTATAGGCAATTGAGGGAATACAAATATGGGCTTACAATGATATGGGCATATCTTTAGGATAGCCCAAAATCTCACCCAACTACCACCCAACTACGGTTAAATAACCGTTCACAAGTCACAACACAATTCAAATTTTATTCCTTTTTCTTCTTTTCATTTACAAGCCCAAAAGCCCAACAAAACACGTACACCCACTTCTTTTTAGTTATTCCTATGTTTTAAAGGCGCAAAGGCACAGCCACCATTCTTCTCACCTTCTTCGTTTCTTTTCCCCTCTTTTCTCCGCTTTAATTTTTGCTCCGACCCGCACGATTCCTTCTCTCTTCCTATCGTGTGATCCACGTGTCCGACAACGAATAATTTCACATTGTTGGGGTTTAAATATGGGTCAGACGCATCAAATCTCCACACTGGTATGTTATTGTCCACTTTGGACCGGGTCCACATGGTTTTGTTCTTAGGCTCTCCACAAAAGGCCTCATATACCAATACAGATTTAATTCCATGTTTATACCATTCATGTCCACCTCTCTAGCCGTTGTGTGACTATGTTTGATATCTCACAAGTCTACACCTTAAAAATAGTCTCACATGCTTGATTGAGTTACATCTTTACTGTGCAGATAGGGACGCCTCACGTGAAGTCCAAATCATTACTCGAGAGCTCAATTCCACACTGGTAAGATATTATTCATTTTGGGCCGGAACCACAAGGGTTTGTTCTTAGGCTCTCCCCAAAATGTCTCGTACCAATGTAGATTCAATTCCATATTTATATCCGAGCTTGCTAGTCGCTTGACTCGCTTCAGCCGACCCGACCTCGTCATCTCTTTCTTGCTGAGCCACAATCGACAGTGTCATTACACCAACCTATAAATCCTTGAACCAAATTTGCATGCGTGGGGTGGAAATTTCCTAACGGGTTAGGAAGCTGTCGGATCATCGTCCTACGGATCCGTAGGCGGGCCTTGTAGTTTTAGGACCGATGCCAGTAAGAGGGCCTCCTTCTTGGAGCCGACATTTCGGGTCGGGTTTGGGAACAAGAATAAATTCGATCCCCCTTTTCTGATGCTGCTTCCTTTCCTTCTAATGTGTTTGAGAAACAAGAAGACGGTGAGGCCGCAGCGAAATCGGTGAGTTGGACTCTCGAAAGAGGTACCAGTTTTCGTTTCTTTTATTGTCTTTTTCTTTTCTGGATCGAATCGAATCATTTTTCGGCTGAGTTTGTTGCTGTAATCTGATCGAAATCAAATCTTGATGGGGAAATACGCGCATTTTCTTTTACTAGTAAAATTTGTGCCGATTTTTCCTGCTGTCTTGCTGCTTCCGATTGCAGATTGCTAGCGTTTAAGCATTAATCTTTTTCTAATTGATTTCAGTATGTTGAGATCGTTCTTCTGAGTGCTATCAGTTAATTTTGATCCAACCCTAGTACTATTGGTGATCAATGGACAGAGAGACTGTTGAAAGAAACTGAAGCAGGCAATTTTTTAATGACTAGTAGCTAGCTCATCATTATCTTGTTTACAAATTGGAGGTGGGTTATTCAAAAATTAAACCAATATTTCAAACGAAGCTTTACTGGAGGTGGAGCTGATTTTTCTTAGTATTTGAGTTTCAGTAATTTGTTTGCTCAAAGGAAACAGTGGAACTGATTCGTAGCCGGGAAAATATTCACAGTATATTGACAACGAGCAAAAGTTCTGGTGAGACCCAACCCAAGATCTCAGCTCCATTTCTCAGATATCACAAGAATCCAGTAATTCTTAAAAGAAAATTCAAAGGAATTGATTCAAAACTAGTAAAAACAAGAATTAAAGAAAGGAATTTAACAGACAGAAAAGATAGAAATCAAAAGATAAAATGAATTGCAGAAAGGAACCAAAAGATAACAATTTCATTGGGGTTCCAAATAATCGTTTCTTACAAACCTCTCCTCTATTTATAGCTTTGGACTCAAGAGCTTCAGTGAACTCCAGCTACTTCTAACAACTATCGTTAACAGAATATCAACCGTCACACTATCATCAGTTGTGTTTTGTAATCAGATTTTGGGTCTTCAACATTCTATCCACCTTAAAATTGACATTGTCCTAAAGATAAATGTATACTAATCTTTCCCAATTAGCATCAGGCCGATCAAGTGCCGTCTTGGTTTGATGAAGTGGGATAATGCATTGTTGGAAGTTGTCAGGAACTGAGACTATGTATGATTGGGTAATAGCTTCACCACCTAGTTTTGGATAATGAAACATCACAATTAGCAAACATATTCACTTTATTCCTTGAAACCACATCATGTTGTATTAAATTAACCATCATTCCTTTTCAAACCAGTAGTAGTTCCGAATGACTTTCGATCAATAAGCAGGAGATGCATTAAAATTTTAATCATTCCCACAAGCCTCAGTCTACATTCTGATACAACCAGCCAGCTCAAGAACAATCCATTACTCTTGGTTTCCCCTGGGTCAAAGCTATGATGTTCCTTGATTTCCATACTAAATACATGCGGGGCCTGCATTGAAACATCCTTGGTAGCATTAACCCCACTCATTAATTGCTAACTCTAGTAAAAATTTACATTCTTTCATGATACACCACGACTTGATTATGACTAATTGTCCCAAAGTTTCATGTGAACTTCTGGACTTTTGAAACTCATGAAAATTTTGAGATTTGGAATTATCTCCAAGATAATAATATGAGCAATACATAATTTACACTCTAGGGACTAAATCATCACCAATCTTATGTGTATTTGAATAATAGAATTTAATCTCCATAAGAATCATTGTTTTGGCCTTCGTTGTCATAGAATGAACGGTTATCAGATGTATTACATACCAAAAATAGACTTCAAGCAATTGCCCAAGACTCATTTGTGATTTCTTGAAAACCTTGTAGTCACTCACCTCTTTAGAAGCTAGACAACCATTCCCTTCTTTCTTTTTATTTCCATTCCTTTCTTCTTTATGGGAGTGGACCATGTCTCTGATATCCACTTCTTTTTTCCAAGTAAACTTCCTTGCTGGTAGAAGAATATAATATAATGAATAACTAGCCCATATCTTGGTTTCTTCCATGGCCTTGGACCACTCATCTTCTTAACTAAGTACTGGTGTAATGACCCATAATTTCAAAACATTTTCTTTAATTCTCTCTTCCTATTTTTCCTTTAATTCTGTTTAATGAAAAGCCCAACTTTAGCTTTTTCCTTTATTTTGTTTTCCCTTGTTCACTTGGGCAGGCCAGCTCCCTCCTATTTAATCCATGTCTTTGAAGAGGCCCAACGTACTCAACTAAATAAGCTCAGGTCACTTGTATTTTAAGAGGCCCTAGCCCAGTCCAATGTCACAAGAGGCCCTCTTACATTTAATAAATCAAACCCACTTCCCATTTGATTTCTCAGCCCACAATTTCATTTGTTCCATTTAACAAAAACCAATCTTCTCTTTTGTTTTCCCAAGTCAGGGGCCCACTCAATGAAACCCATTTCTCATTTCTTTTTGAGGAAACCCCAAGCCCTATCTTGGCCGTTAGTTTTGATTTCTATTGGAGCAAGCTGAAAACCCAGTGCATTTAGCCCTCCCCTGATCAACGGACGAAGCAGCGCCCCCCTTCCGAAATTGTAGCCGCCTATCTCCCTTCTTTCGATCTGGAGCAGGGCGTCACCCTCCAGTGGGTTTGAAACCGTAATCCGAACCCAACCCTTTTCCCCACTTCAACGAAATAAGCGAACCCATCACACACACACACACAATCGGGTCGCCCCTCTCGCCTTCTCGTGTGTGGATCGAACGGAGGGCCTCTCCTCTCTTTGAATCGAACGGCCCCCGCCCTCTCTCACTCACTCACTCTCTCGCAATCGAGCCGCCCCTTTCGAAACCCTAGCCGACAATATCAGCATGAAATCTGCACGCCGACCCGATCCCTCCACGCGTGCTTCGTTCTATTTATGCTCAATGTTTTATATGGTTTGGTTTTCATACGAAATCCTCTTCATCTCCCTTTAAATTTCTGTTCGATTTGGTGTTCTTGGAGCTCGTTGGATTTGGGATTTTTGGGTCTTTCCGATCCTTTCAATTTCTGCAGTTGAGGTAGATTATTTCTATCCAAGTCTTTCAGTTTATTTCTCCATTTCTCCTTAATTTCTGAAGTTACTTAATTCAGATTATTTGAAATTTGTTGGATTACGGAACGTTGTGGGGGATATGATGATTAACAGAAATTTTTAGGGTTTCTTACCCATTGCGAATTCCCTTTTCGGCACTCCTACAGCGTGGCGGCGATCTTTCGCCGTTGCCCCGTTTCTCTTTACTTGACGGTTGGTTATTTTTGGGTGGTACAGTCAGCCGCCGGAGGGGTCAATGTCGTGGGTCGTTTCTTTGCTGTGTTATGGACTTTACCTAGTGTTCCTTTTGTGTTTTGTCCTACTATTATGCTCTGGGGTCCCTCATGTTACAGATGTTTCACTTTGAGCCCATGAGTCTTTCGCTCCTTGTTGTAGAATCATGTGGTGTTGCTTCCTTTTCTTTACTGTTGACTTCAAGTGGGGTTTTCCTTACTTGAGCCACAGACCTGTCACTGTTCTCTTATGGCACCGCTGTATTTTCTTTCCACGTGTTGGTAGACTGTACAATAGTTTCAGATGAGGCTGACAACAATGTAAATCTGATCCCCTATTAGTCTTCATGGAAACTGATTCTTAAATGCCAATTTGTTTTGTTGCGAATAATGTTTTATGCAGTTATTTACTTTTTAAGTGGTAACCTAAGTTCTTTTGATTGGTTGATTAGACTCTGTTATTATCAAAAACCCGACTTGGCACCATCTATTGTCACAAAATTATGCACTATTCAGGCAAGTATAGACTATACCATTCAGACATATCATTTAAATGCAGTGATAGGACTATGTGCATATTAGTAGTGGAATCGATTGATTTGCCATTGACATTGCTAGTTCATAACGTTGAACCAGCAATTAGAATGACTTCACACTTACCTCATTGTTTAGGGGATGTGAATGTGATTATGGACAAAGTATTCGATTTACCACTCTGCTGATGGAAGTGGGGCATAATATCAATTTTCCTCCTCCTTTTAAGGAACAAGGGGTTTAAATGCAATTTTCCTCTTTCGTATATTCAATTGTTCACTATCCACACCAATAGCGGAGTTACAGAAACGAGTTAATGAATATCACTCCCTTGGACATGAGTCACGTCCTAGAATGGTTAGTCTATCAACCCCTTTAAAACATTCATAACTTGTTACTTTTCCAGTTCAGTAGATCATTTCTCTTGTTTAGGGGTATTGTACTGTTTTCGTTATATATAAACTGTTAAGTTTGGGTTTTAGATGTAATCTACTTATAATTTTGTTGTATACTTTCTCCTCATGTTTATCAGGAGATTTTACAGTTTTGATCGTGCATCAAATTTCTAAGACTAATCGTACATGTATGACTTTAAATTCGGTATTATTTTCTGCTTAGTCCTATTCTGCTTTCACTGGTAACCAGCAGGATCTGCATAATAAATGTAATTTGTGATGGCCCCCGAAACCGGGTTGTTACAACTGGAGTCGGTCAGTAACATGTACCTGATTCATTATAGGATTCTTTACTATGTCAACCTTTAAATTACATGATTTCCTTAGCAACAATCTGGAGGCTTTCCTCCAGTACCAAAATGACCATCTATCATTAGATATCCGAGGATTAGAACCAAAAAATTCCTCTGAAATCCCTTTTCCTGAAGTGAGACTTCCAAAATCAATACGAGTTATCAAAATTCTACCCAGCTGAATGTGTATATTCTAAAAACCAATGTCTTTGACATTTATGATCAAGACTAATTTCATATAACATGATGCCTGAAACTCTAGGATCAAAACTAAAGTGCTCTTCTGACGTCATAGCACTTGAAATTTGAGTTGAAGAAAAGTAAGGGCTATCAAGTTTATCTAAACCAGAATGAATTCTCAGCACTTGCCCCAATGCTTCCAAAGAACCAATTTAAGATATGTGGTAATGAGTTCTCATGGTCTTGGTATTATTAATTCTCATTAATATAGCATCATGAACAGTAGTTATTAAAACTAAACAATTCCCTTCTCATGAACAATAGTTATTAAAACTAAACAACTCCCTTCATTACTTTGCCTTCCTACCAAGTTGGTTGACAGCCTTGATTCGTAGTCCCTTTTTTGTGATCGTCTCTTCTATCAAGTTATTATAAGAATGGAAGCTCCAAGGATGGGTGGGCATTCTTGACGAAGAAACTTGAACTTTGGATCATTACTAAGCTTATCTAAAACCATTCTTGGAATCAAGCTCCTGATACCATACAATCCTTCGACTTCAGTTCCTTGAGGGACAAAGCCCATCCATCCTTTGAATCTTTTCTTACTAACCACATGAGAAATGAAAACTACTTACATGACAATTTTATAGAAGCCGATTGTTTGGTAGAGGATAAGAAAGTCCAAGAATTCTTCTTGACAAATTTCATGATGTTAGAAGTGTTACCTGAGATATAAACTAGGGTGGATCCTTGTGCCTTAAATTTTAAGTGCTTTATGGATCTTTTCCTTCTCTTCTTTTTCTTCTCCCTCTTACTTATCAACCTTAGTTTCAAACATAACCTGGTATCTCTTTTTTTAAGGCTATTCTTCCTTGAACCATCACAAGAAATCGAACCAACTACTTGAAGGTTTATAGGGTTCATCCCATCACTTCTTGTCATAGGGAACTCAAAACCTTCTTGCATCTTCATGTTTAACTCTGGAAATATCTTAAGGATTTTCTCCATACGTGCAACTATCTTGCCAAGATCCTGCAGTCGAGAAAGAATCAGTCCAGCAGTTTCTTTAGCATCTTCTTCTTTAATTTCCATTGCTTCTACTTTAGGCTCTACTTCCACTTACTCTTTTCCAGTGTCATCTCCATCATAAGTGTTATTTCCTTCGCACTCGCTATCACCATCTACGTCTTCTTCCATTTTTGCAAACTGGCTAGCTTCAAATAGATTCTTTGGTCTTGGATCTTGGACTTTGTAGCTGATTCTTGTTCAAATACCAAGAAGAAACCAATCCAAGATACAATCTTCTTTGATCTTATGGCCAAACAATGTGAAGTGCTTCCTTCATAGCCGAGTCCTTCTACAATTGCACTGTATATGCCATAACCGAGACCTCGTGCTTGATTTGATTAAAGATCTCTTCCTTCTGGATAGAGATGTATACGTTTAGGACCAGTTCATGAGAGGGAGCTGTAAAAGTACTCTTCGCCAAATTAACCTCAAATTGGAATTGTCTGAAACTGTATGATCTTAATTCATTGTTGGTGAAAGAAATATAAAAGATGAAAGAAATATAAAGAAGAAAGACCTATTTTTTTTTGCTCTGCTCAAAAGAGATTCTTGTCCTTTGAATCAAATGAACTTCCGTCATAGCTTAGAATTACCAAGCTCTGATAACAAATGTTAATACCCAACCCAAGATCTTAGTTTCATTTCTCAGATATCATAAGAATCCAGTAATTCTTCAAAGAATATACAAAGGAATTGATTCAAAATTAGAAAAAAATGAGAAAAAAAGGAATTTAACAAAAAGAAAATATAAAAATTAAAAGATAAAATGAATTGTAGAAATGAATCCAAAAATAACAATTTCATTGGTTTTCCCGATAATCCTTTATTACAAACTTCTGTTTTATTTCTAGCTTTGGACTTAAGAGCTTCAAGTAACTCCAGTTACTTCTAACAACTATAGTTAACAGTCACACTGTCAGCAGCTGTTTTCTGGAATTAGATGCTGGTCTTCAATAGGTTCCACTAGGAATTTGCTTGTTAATAGTTTACTTTAACCTGATTCCTTTTAGCACTGATTTAAATATCGGCTTATCGGTGGGTATCGGGCCGAATCCAGTCTGATACCGATATATTTTGTCTGATACCGATATATTTGTCTGGTTTTAAAAAACCTGATATTTTGAAATACTAGCCAATATGGACGATATATTGGTCCGATATATATTGGGCTGATATCGGATATCAGCCGAGCCGATATTGTTCACAACTATATATAAACGTGTTGGATCGAAAATGATCCAAACCAATTTTCTTTATATTTTTCTCTGCTCGCTCGCCCTTCCGGTATTTCACTTCACACCGATCTGACGAAAGGAAAAAATCAAAATCGTCGATGATTTTGGGTTTTAGGGGTTTGAAATTCGATGAAAATCGGAGGTAATTCATCGGAAAATCAAGCCATTTGTAAAATTTTTGATGTTTCTTTTTAATTCTAGATTATTTTTCATAAAATTTTTATATTTTTCATGATTTTTGGTTCTTCTTTTGGTTCCTCTTTCTACCAATGCTGCTGCTGCTGCTTCACTTCTTTTCAGACTCTTGCCACTTCTCATCCTCCTTCAACTCCTATCGTTGTTGCTACTGTTTTTCTTCTTATTCTTCTTCAATTTTGAGTCCTTTTAGTCCATCTACAGCCACTGATGCTGTTGCTTCTTCTCCACTTCTACCGTCGCTGCCATCGTTGACGCTTCCTTTTCTTCTCCGACTCCTTTTACTATATCTTCTCCTTTACCAGCTCCTCCTACCGCTCTTGTTGCTACTTCTTCTCCTTCTTTGGCTCCTTCAGTCATTCTACTGTTGCTGTTGCGGTTGCTTCTTCTTCTTTGAGGTGGGCTCTGTTTGCAGCCCAAAAGAGAGTTGCCCTGCCTTGTATAGCTGTGCTCTAGGCCTCTGGTTGCTGTGCTTGGGCCTATGTTTTGATGACATTGTTCTGAGTTGATGGGATGAGAAATATTATTTCGATGATGATATTATTCTGAAAAAGTATTGTTAGGGTGAGAAATATTATTTCAATGATGATATTGTTTTTAATGTTTTGAGATAATATTGTTTGGTTGAGATTTTTGAGAATTATTATTTCGATGATGACATTGTTAAAATATTATTGGGTTGAGATATTATTTTGAGAATGACAATGTTTTGAGAAAATTATGGGATGTACTTATACATACATAGATGGTTACAAATTGAAATTGATTCCAATTAGTCTTTGTAGTCAAGTATTGGACCATACTATGAATATATGATTATGTTGTTGGAGATATAACACTTGATTGGTTGGTTTCATTCGCTTAGATGGTTGAATTGTTAGATTATTGGATATTATATCAGTATTGGATTGACACGGAGATTATAAATACTGTTCCTTACTGGCTACCGTATGGTCTTATTCGTGACTATAAAGATTAACATCATGATATTGTATTTAGGCTACACATAGATACGTCTCTTGATATATGATATGTATCATGGAAATCCCACAAAATCGTCAAACTTCATAATTTTTAAATATTTTAATATTGAAATAGATCAGTCAGGATAAAGAGATCAATCTGATATGCCACTCTTTATGTCTTACAATCATAACAAATGATCATTTTTAATTTTTAAATATTTTTGTATCTTAATTTGATAATTTTTTAATGTTTGTGATCTTTGATTGTAGATATAAAAAATATCTTCAGGAGCATCTATCAAGGCATCATTTGCCACCACATAAATAATTTTGTGGGATCATGAGAAGAAAATGGGATCCAACAAAGTGAATATAAGTTTTGTGATAATATCATCAGCGACGATATTGGTCATTTCAAAACACATCTCGCATGAATAGAGGAAATTATACTCCTTACACAAGTTCTTGCGCAAAAGTTCCTGATATTTGGTTAAGACAATTAAGGCTTTAAAAGCCACACAATCATCGAAAGAGATTAAAAAGTAAAGATTTAAGTTCTTAGAGATGAATTGGTCATTATAGATGAGGAAGTTGAAGTGGATTCTTCACATGATACTAGTTATGGAAGACTAAAGTTCAAATGACTTATGGACAAGCACATGCATGGACAAAATATTAGAAAGTTGTAGCAACTGGAGAAGGATAAAGGAAAATACATGCGATTGATCGGAGATGTAAGAGCATTATGAACACAATCATTCATGCTTATGAGGGAGTGATGTTTTATGGTTCGAAGAATACATCTAATGATATACATGATGGCAAACATATCTATGACGTCACGAATGTAACAATTGATAATTTTGGAGAACAATCTGTCGTACAGATAGTGTCCGACAATGCTGTCACGTCACACAACCCAGAAGTGTCTGTCTTCCAGCAAATAAAGCAGGTCCTGCAGATAAACAATGAAAACAATATTGGCTAGGAGTAGAAGATTTACCAACATACTCATATAATAGTATGTCTCCTTATAAAGAGGAGTACAACAGGTGTTATACTGCAAAAGATACACGACTCTTAAAATATGAAAAAGGAAGTACATAAGAGGAAACCACTCATAACCTAAAGTCGACGTCTTGTACCACAAACTTAGACTTCTCGTAAACCAGAGCCTCCTCATACTCTGGATCCGCACCTGGCGGTGCAACAAAACAGAAGTCCGACAGGGCATGTAAATTCACAATAAATTCTAAACTATGAAATTTAAACAGGGTGTAAGTGTATAATTAAATAAGCAGGTAGAACACACACACATATGAGAGAACAACAAAATGAACTTACGGACAGAAATGTCATTTAGTAACAATTAAAGCATATGTTATGATTATTCTACTACATCTGCGTCTATCAACTATACCAATCCTAAGTTGTGACTTATATAGGGGATTACGATACACAAACCGAATACCATCGTGTACCAGGGGCGCTCACCCGGGTCAAGTCCATAACATGACAAAAACAAAACATATATAACCGTCCGACAGTACTACATGGGTTCAAACAGATGCGAATGAAACTTGATTAGACACCAGATGTGGTCAAATAATAGAGATCGAAGCATGGCTCCAATTGTTCCTGAACTCCCTTTAGTATAAGTTACCCAAAAACACAGAGTCTGCATGTCAATGGTCTGTGACAGTGTATTATTTCAGGTAATGTTCTAGAATCTTCATATACTAAAGTGTAACAAGTGTTTCATCACGCATAATGTGAACATAGCCAACAATGTATGCGCGGAGTGATTACTCTAGCGTGCATCATAAATCGGTAAAAGGAGAACAAGTCTCTCAACATGATCGAGGGTCTCATCATATTAGCATATATGATTGGAGTGTTATGTTTCTTATCATAGTCCATGATTTCCAGTATTTTAAGCCAACATGTCAAATAGAATATTTTCCAAACAATAAGCCACATGCGAATCATTATCCAACGAATTCATTTAACCAACAAATAACAACACATGGAATTAACAACATATCGAACACATCCAACCCAACCATATAATCTAATAGATTTCAGAATTAATGTATACTCATTTGCATGCAATTAAAACTAATTCACAATAGAACATGGGGGAGAGACAATCGTAATGATCTCAGTTAAGTATCATCCTCGATCATGCTAATGGCCATGCTCTTTAATGATATACATCATCAAGTGATGATTTCTGTCTTAAGCAACATAGGCATGTGTATGACTGAAATTAGGATTCCAACATAATAATAAGTGACAGCCATCCAATAAATTCTAACATTTAACCAATTGGCCACAGATCATAGGGCAAAGCCCTTGGCCAACACTAAAGTAGGTCTAAGGTGCCACGACAAGGCCACACAACAAGGATAGAGGCCAAATAGGCCTGACCAGATGGACAAAAACCCTAGAAGAATAGAGACAGAGGCCAACATGCATGTAACTGACAGAACAGAGAGCCGAGGCTCATGTCTAACCAACACAGCCGCATGTGGACGACGAGGGGCGGCAACGATGGTAGTCTCCCAACACTAAGGGCTCAGAAACATCATTTCCTAAATGAAAGATCACACACCCAAGTTTAAAGCTAATTCAGAATTTAAAGGAATTTGCCAACAGATTATATTACCAAAAAAGAGAGATTCGAGAATAAGATCCAATCCAAAGCAGAAATCCAAACTTTAGATCAAGAGAACCTTAAAATTCCTTTTAGAAAATATTCTTTTTGAAGTAGAAGACTTTTGAAGTATATAGAACTATTTATAGAGCGAGAGATATTGCTTGGAGATGAAAAAGGAGGCACATGAATACTCGAGTAGATTTTGTGCAGTGCCGCAAGGATCGCGTGGAAGGAGGTGGCGTCATGCATAGATCTGTCGGGTGAAGCCCCCTTAGGGTTGTCGGCAGAGAAAGAGAGAGGGGGGCTCGGATCTTGTCGATCGAAGGAGTAGGACGGGAGAGAGTCATAGTTTCAAGAGAGAATCGATCGGTGAATCGATTGTTTCGCTGGTGAGAAGCTAAGGGGGCGTCGGCACACGTGTGGGGGAAAGGTATGGGCTTAGTGCATCGGCTGAGGCATTGTGCTTTAAAAAGATAGAAGAAAAGGAAAGAAAAGAGAAAGGAGAGAGAGATAATGAGCTTGCTATATATATATAAATATAAAATGAAATGTGCCATTACATCCTGCACTCATTACAAAAATTCTATACTTGAATTACTAAAAACTGAGATACATTAAAAAAAGCGAGGGCAACGCTTGCACATCTCAGCCTCGCGCTCCCAGGTAGACTCCCCGGGAGAGTCTCGAAGCCACATTACCTTCACAAGGCCTTCTGTTGACTGTCAATGATCTGCATCGGTTGCTACTCATATATCAAGTCAAGCCGTATTGTGATCTCAGAATGGTCAACCACATAAGCAGGAACTCCCACATATCTTTGTAGCTGAGATATGTGAAATACATTATGCATCCTTTCCAAGGATGGAGGTAGTGCAAGTCCATATCCTATTTCTCCTACTCGCTCCAATATATTAAAAGGTCCAATGTAACGTGGACTGATCTTTCCTCGCCAACCAACCGAATTATACCACGCTTGAGTGAGATCTTCAAAAAGACATGATTGACAAGCTGAAACTCCAGATGTCTGTGCTTTGCATCTGTTCAATACTTGTATCGGTCCTGTACCACATGAAGCTTTTCCCTGATGTTCTGCACTACGTCCACTGCTTCCAGAATTAAGTTCGTCCAACCAACTCTCGATCACCCACTTCGTCCCAACTCAAAGTTGAACGACACTTCCTTTCATACAGTGTTGCAAAGGGTGCCATACCGATACCGGCACGATAACTGTTGTATGCAAACTCTACAAGGTGAATGTGATCTTCCTACGATTCTTTAAAATCTAGCATACAAGCACGCGACATGTCCTCCAAGATATGTATAGTGTGCTCCGACTGGCAATTTGTCTGGGGATGGTAAGCCATACTAAACTCAAGTGAGTTTCCAAGCTCTCCTGTGGACTCTTCCAAAAATGAGACGAGAATCAAGTGTCACCGTCTGATACGATACTTACAGGAACACCGTACATCCTCACGATCTCTTCCATGTACTTCATATCAATTAATTCCGTTGACAGGCCAACTCTGAATGTGAAGAAATGCGCCGAATTGGTTAACCGATCTATGATCACCCAAACACATCATTTTGCCTTGCACTCCTGGGTAGTCATGTCACGAAGTTCATTGTGATGTGTTGCCACTTTCATTCTGGGATGGGTAAGGGCTGCAATAATCTGGCTATCCATGATGTTTAGCCTTCACCTGTTAGCATATCATGCGCTTAGCCATGTTTCATGCAATACTCTTCATACCGTGCCACCAATAGTACAATCTCATATGTTTGTACTCATTGGTTCCGTTCGAATGGATAGAATATGATGAACTGTGAGCTTCCTTCAATAGTTCCTTCATAATGTCTCCAGAAGGCACACCGATTCTGCTGTCATATCTCAAGGATCCGTCCTCATGAATTCGGAACTTTGGTGTCTGACCTGTCATCACCAAGTCCAGGATCTTCTGTAGCTTCTCATCTCCTGCCCGAGCAGTCTTGATTTTTTCCACTAGATTCGATTGTATCTGCAAGCTCATCAATGATGATGTCTCTCCAGGCAATATCATTTTTATCCACATCTCACGGATCTCCTGTTGCAGTCTCCACCGAGTCGTGAGAGTCATTATTGCAGGAAACGACACAATGCATCTGGCACAACATTGACATTCTTAGGGTGATACTGAAGGTCAATATCGTAATTTGCCATGAGTTCTACCCACCTTCGTTGTCGCACGTTGAGCTCTTTTTGCGTGAATATGTATTTAGACTTTTGTGCACCTTCACATGGTCGCCCAACAAAAAATGTCTCCAAATCCTCAAGGCAAAGATAATTGCCGCCAGCTCAAGATCTTGAATGTGGTAGTTCCTCTTGTGGGTTTTCAGCAGTCTGAATGCGTTTGCCACAACTCGGCTGTGCTGGTGTTAACACACACCCAAGTTCCTTACCAGACACATCACAGAACTCCTCAAAGCCTTATGTCCTGTCTGGAATGGCCAAAATTGATGCTGAGGTCAATTTGTTCTTCAATTCTTGGAACACATCATCACATGTCTCTTAGACCATACAAATACCACATCTTTCCTCGTCAATTGTGTCGCGTCGTAGGCTCATCCATCTTCGAGAAGTCTTGGATAAATCTTCAATAATAGCCTGCAAGTCCAATAAAACTTGTGATCTCACTAATCGAGGTGCTGGCCATTTCTGAATAGCAGCAACCTTCTGGTCAATTGTTATTCTTTCTCCTGACAGCACATGGCTAAGGAAAGCCACATTGTGCAAACAAAATTCACATTTGCTGAATTTAGCATTCAACTGGTGTCGTATGAGAGTCTTCAATGCCTTCTCTAGTTGCTCTGCATGCTCCTGAGCATCCCTTGAATAAACTAGAATGTAATCGATGAAAACCACTACTAATTTGTCCAGATACTC
Organism: Scilla litardierei; assembly: GCA_030789695.1. Classification (NCBI taxonomy): domain Eukaryota; kingdom Viridiplantae; phylum Streptophyta; class Magnoliopsida; order Asparagales; family Asparagaceae; genus Scilla; species Scilla litardierei. Next base: position 272,670,746 of record CM061133.1, on the reverse strand, counting down.
ATAAAATACTTGGTTCATAAGATTCATGAACGCATGTGCATTGGTCACACCACATGGCATTATCAAGTATTCATAGTGTCCATATCTGGTCTTGAAGGCAGTCTTATAGATGAGATTGTGTTGAATTTGAAGCATAATGAGAAAAGATTCAAGTCGATCTCAATTCTAATTGATAGAAGACTGAATGATAAGTTGAAGGCTCATTTTCCTGTAACAGGTCATTTGTTTGTTGTACTTGTATTTTTATTATTAAAGACATGATGCTATTGATGGAGATGGTGCTTGTACAGGTGGATTTACAGAGTACATGTTTAGCATGTATGTCCATGATCTTAAGATGCGGACAAAATTAGCTTCTAGTTACATTTGCATCAAAATCAAAGCGGATCTTTTGTAAGGGATGTAGCACAGAGGTAAGCTAAAAATTCTTCACTTGATACAACTATAGCTAATATACTAAGATTAATTTCTTATTGTAGTTTTTAATATTTTAAGTTTAAGCTATAACTAAAAGAAATTTGAATTTGGTTCTTAACTTTTAGTTAATTGGTGGCTATTACATGGCGGTATGGATTCGGATTTGAAGAAGATGGCAATGAGGATTTTGAGATTAACCACTAGCTCGAGTGGATGTGAAAGAAATTGGAGTGTTGTTGAGATGGTAAAAATAAAAAAATTATTTTTAAGTATCATCATATACTCATTTCTTATGATGGTTAATTGGCTATTATATTTTCATTAACAGATTAACAGATTCACACGAAAAGAAAGAATAAACTAAGTACTGAAAAATTAAAAGACTCAATGATTTAAATATCGGCTGATACGGTTGGTCGCCGATGGTGTCCCACCTCAATGGGGTGTTCGGCTGGTCCTATGTTGCGGCTTGCATTGTTTGGTTGTGTAATTTCTTACGGCTTATTTTTATCGACCGGGTTTTCTTGGCTATGTTCTCTACGGCTGTTCTGTTCTTTGGCCGTGCTTTTTCCCTTGTGACATTGAACTGTTTGGCTGTAGTTCTTTTACTGTACAGTTCCATAATGACTGTTTTAAATGGAGGCTTCGGTTCAGTAATTTACAGTAGTTTATGTGACTAGTTTATGTGACTGTTTGTGGAATTTAAATGATAATTTCTGCCCCTATTTTTAAGATCTCGAGAAGTTTCCCCTCGAGCAGATAAACCCTAAAAACCAATCATGGATGCCAAATAATACGAATATGATCCTTTGGAATATCTTAGTCCATTTAAAAATGATTATGTTATTAGTTTAAATGTTTGAAAGATTTGTTTGTTTTAGAATTGTTTTGGAGTGCATTGTATAGAGTTCACCATAGAAATTGGTTCATAGAATTGTTATAGTAGAAGATGAACTTTGTAATTAGAATTGTGCAAATTAAGTTGTGGATTATTTATACATCGGACTTAACACTATAGACACTACAGTTTTGCGCACTCTTCTTTTTACCTGGTTTAGAAAGTAAAGAGCTGGAGGATAACTGAAATAGATAATGAAATAGATAGAACAGACACATGGGGTTTTGGGAACTCATAATTAAAGTTATAAAGAGTGGAGGAGACCACCCGCATTAACAGAATTGTATCAAATTGACGGGATCTTATAACGACCTCTTTGGACCATGGAATTTAGGGCACATGTGAGCTCGCCTGTGAACCCGGGGGTTCTTCAGTTTGCCCTGTCCTTTATATTGTAGTATTATAATAATGAAATGTTTAGTTAGAAAGACATATATTAGAGGTCCGGTGTTATTGGCTTGTTTAAGACTAGGGTTACATGTAAAGTTATAATTGTTTATTGTAAATATCGTCTACTTCATCCTCTTTAAATGTTTTTCAACATGAAGTGAACCAGTGTATGAGGAGGCTTCAGTGTTCAAGAAGTTTGAATTTCCAATGGAGCGCGCAGATTTCTGAGACATGATAGTAAGGAGAGTGTTTACATTTTGTTTAGCTTATTTTCTTTATTGTTTAAAATGAAAGATTATTAGTTCTTCTTTAGTTGTGCTTTTGTATCCCCTTTTGAAGGATGAATAAAGTTATTTCATTTATGAAATTTTCGGTTTTGTTTTGCATTGCTTTCACTGGTACATTGCAGGATCTACACAAATAACGAAAAATGTAATGGCGCCAGGAAATAGGGCGTTACAAAACATCCAAACAAATATAGGTACGCATGTACGCAGTGATCTCTTTTTCCTTCAATCGTTCTCTCTTTTTCTTTTTTCTTTTTTCTTTTTTCTTTTTTCTGTTGTTACACCCCAAAGCCATTGGCTTAGTGGGGGATTGTGGGATCACCCCAAGTTATCGGCCCAGAGATGAGATGTTTTTTGATGTCTTTTATGTTTACTGTTCAAAAAAATTATTGCAGCCTTGCTGGACTTATGTTTACGGTTTATAAAAAAATTGAACCTTTCGATCACAGAAATTATGTTTACTTATAATTTTTTACTGGGATTAAAGTAGGCCCCATGAGTTAATATTTTCATGAAAAGGTCTGAAATCGGTAAGGCTGCCTACCTGTTCTTTTTAGATAATCTTCTAACCCTGTTATTGACTCAGAATTAGAAAGCCCATCAGAATTCTTCCTCTTTGATGCCCATCAGAACACATAATTTTCTGGGATAGATTTCTATAACATGTTACAAGAGATTTTTAGAATTAATTTGGTAGGTAGGCATCAATTAATTTGTGAATCAGAAATCCAGAATGCTTAATTTTTGAAAGTTTATTTTTTTAGTTGAATGAAAGCTTATTGATTGTAATTTTAATTTGGTTCAATTTTCTATCACAAATTGGTGTAGATGAATGCCATCATCTATGACATCCAATTCATCAAGAATGGGTTCATTTAGTGGCAATCAAGACGATTCAATTTTTGTTCGAAAAGGCCACTCAACAGCAACTGTATAAGATGGGAGTATGTAGAGGAAGTGAATCCAGTAAATCCTAATGATGCGAGGTGCTTAAAATGTAAAAAAATGGTTAAAGGAGGCATCAATTGTTTGAAGTGACATATAGCTGGAATATATTGTGATGTACGTATGTGTTTAAAGGCCATCAACGAAGACATACAATTTGTAGAAAAAATTTAGAAGTGATAAAGATGAAACTGGAGAAATGAAAAGTAGAGTTTGAATTGAGGCAAGATGTGTAGATTTCCGAAGAACGTGAATCCGAAGAACCCGAACTCACACATATTAGACCGAAAAAACCTCGTGTTATTGGGTCGTTGGATCGAATGATGAATGAAGGAAAGCTAAAGCAAACATCTCTTGATGAGGGAGAAAAGAAAAATTGGCGGGACATGGCTTATGAATATGTTAGTATGTGGTGTTATGCAGCCGGCTTTCCATTCCATGCTTTCAATTTCCCTGAGTGGGACCTTGCATGTGAGGCCATGATAGACATGGGCCGGGATACAAAGGGCCAAGTGAATATCAGGGTCCTTTTTACGTTGTTCTTTATCAGAAGGTGAAAGAAGAGGTTAATAAAGAGGCTGCTTGGGATGAATATGGTTGTAGTATTTTGACTGATGGGTGGACTGATAGAATGCATATGAGTGTAAGAGTATAATGAACTATGTGTGCATGGCAAGGAAGGCACAAGTTTCATCAAGTTAATCGAAGATTCCGAAAATGCACATACTGGACCGTATATTTCTATGATAGGGTCGATAGAAGTATTACAGATGTAGGAACAGGACAAGTAATACATGTGGTTACAGATATAACCACTCCTCGAAGATGATGGCTAAAGAAATGATGAAGATTTCTCGACCAAGGTTGTTTTGGAGTAGTTGTGCAGCACACACCATAGACCTTATGTTGGAAGATATCGGAAAGATTTCCAAGTATAAAGGTGTGATTAAGAATGCAAGAGCAATTACAATTTTTATATATTCTCATATTAGCACTCTTGTAATGGTACATAAGTTCACCAATAGGAAAGCTTGTTCGACCAGGGGTGACAAGATTTGCTACCACAATTCTCAGCGTATGTTGCCTTCTTAATAAAAAGATGCAGTTAGCTAGTATGGTGTCATCGACGGCTTGGGAAGAAAATAGAGATGGTCCAAGACTAGAAAAGGAAGAGCAGTTAAAACTACCGTATATTCAGACATATTTTGGAAAGATGCACACGATGCAGATTTACACTTCTCTTTTTAAACTATTAAGAATTGTTGATGCAGATAAGATGCCATCTATGAGTTTTGTTTAGGGAATGATTCAAGATGCAAAGAATGATATCATTGCTGATTATAATAGGAAGGAACGTGCAGATCAGCCGGTGCTTGACATCATTGAGAAGAAGGCAATGGTAGACTTGATAGCCCATTACATTTGGCTGCATATTATTTGAATCCTTATTATTACTATAGGGATAACACAAGAAAAGAAGACTTTGCGGCTAGGGAAGCAGCCATGTATTATATAGATATGTTCTATCCTGACGCCGAAATTCAGGATAAAATTGGATCTGAATAGCTTGTGACATACAAGAGGGCAGATGGCGTAATGAGGGTGGAATGTAAGAGAGATATTGGAGAAGTTTTAATGGCACCGATAACTTTGATCCAGGTGATGTATTTCTAATTTATTGCCACAGTTAAATATTTATTCAATGTGTATTTAAATTTCTAATATGCTTATTGGTTTATGTTCGTTTTTAAATAGCACATTAGTGGGAGTTCTATGGAGGAGATGCAACATATGTAAGAAAAATGGCGATCAAATTCTTGAGTTTTACTAGTAGCTCCTCAGGCTGCGGAAGAAATTGGAGTGTGTTTGATGGGGGTAATTTCTTGCATTAAAAATGTATAATATGATTTTAAGTTTTTTATATTTCATTATTACTAGGGTTATATATATTTTATAATTGTACACATACATACAAAGAGACGAATAGGTTGGATCCAAAGAGGTTGCTAGATCTAGTATATGCGAAACTCAATAGAAGGATATTGCAAAAAAGGAATGCAAAGACAAAAACAGGACATGACAAAGATGTGCTCTTGGCAACGAACGATTCAAGAGCTCTTTATTGGAAGAGTGCTTGGGTCAAAGAAAGAGAGATTGAAGGAGAAGATGAGGCATTTCTTGGTTCTGGACGTGCATATGCTGTTGTTGCCGAGGCTAGTGGAGCTAATGAAGATCCACTTAGGTGGAGCAAAAGAATACATGCAAGTATAGAATGGTTTTTCTAGTGCAACGATGGATGATATTCAAGAGCACTCGGATGGAGAAGATTTAGAGGATGGTAATGTTATTAATGAGATCGATGAAATTTCTTCTGATGGGGAGCTAGATGATGATGATTGTTATGAAGATAACAAGGATGATGATGATAGAATCTTTTGTTATTGTAAAGTACTAGTGTTTGACATGACTTTAGTTATTTTATGTAATATTTGAACCATCTTGCGTGAGTGAGTTCTTGAGTCTTGTTTGTTTAAGTGTAAATTGGGAAAATTGTCCCCCTTTTTATCCTGAACTTGTATGTGGTTAAGTGCGGTGAACTTTGAGAATGGGAATATTCAAATGGTTTCTTTTGTTCTGCATTTTGTAAATGGAAATATTTTGAATTTTCATGGTTTTTTGATAGATGAAAATACTAGTATTGTTTGTAAATTCGGCATGAAGATATTTAATTTTCATGGTTTTTTGCAGCGTGGCCATTACTCCAGCAAAGAGGTCTAATGGGAAGAAAGGTCATAAAGTCATATCTGAAGTGCATACAAGCATATCTTAAAGCTTGGCTCCTTAAAAGAGTTATCAAAAGCAAGAAAAACGGTTCTTGACCATCATTGGGAATGTTCAAACTTTATACCTGGCGGTATGATCTATTGTCAAGCCCAGGCCTTTCTCCAAACAATGGTGATATGTATTGGTTTGTTATTTGGTCCTGATTGCACACAACATTCCATGAAGAGATGCAATTGTGAAGGTATGTTAGCTCATTTCTTACCGGTTTTTTCAGCTAATCATTTAATTATCATGTATTACTCTTCCTGTAGAAACTATATTGAACCAAGGAATTGTCCACAATAATTCAAACTTTTATTAGTTATCAATTGTGATGCTTGAGGCTGTCTTTTAGCTTATTGTCCTACTGAATTATTTCATGTGATTGTATTTGTTGTAGAAACATAAGCTAATTATGTGTTCTTAAATGATGGATGATGCCAATTGTTTTACCGACTTACAAGTTGAAGAAAGTCCACACATGTACTTTTTTGTGTTCCATTACAAATAAAGGCTATAACATAGTCAAATATTAGGCCAACCAAACTGCACAACTATATAGTAATTCAGCACATTGGGAAACATTTATTTTGTTTAGATTTGGTATATCATTTATTTTGTATAACATTGAAAAACAAACAATTGTGACGATGGACACTGGCAAACGATGCAACTCATGAGCTCATCGCATCTTACAACACATTCTCACCCATCGCGCCATACAAAAATTCCATACCTTTCTTGTAGCCATAACTAAAACAAGGCTTGCAATGTTGGTCTGTTCATCTTCACCTTTGCGGTCTATTTTCCAATGCAAGGGAGGCTGCTCAAGACATCTCCTATGTTGGGGAGGCTATCATCTCCATGTGCAACATCCTCTGGTTCTAGCAGTGGCATGCAAAGACATGGATCGCTAACTTGAAAGGCAATGAAAAAGGAAACAGAAGTCAGAAACAACTTGCACATTTGTTTTCCTATGCTCAAGTACTCAATGGAACAAATGTGCCATAACATTCAAATATACACAAACTTTACAAAAAGATGAACATATCTAACACAATCACAACAAATGTTTTTAAAAACTGATCTGATTTTATACTTGATATTTATTTATTTACTAAAATATCTATTATCGCATAAACCGTATAATCTGCATAAGCGGCCGCATAATCCACATATGCACTATGCACTCCTGCACTACGCACATAATGAAACCGCCTTTTAGAACACCGCTATTTCGTGCCTAACAATATAATCTGCTTTGGTTTATACAAATGACAATATGCCCCTGCATATTATTTGCCATGGATGACAAAAAATTTAATGGGGTTTTCAGTATACATAAACAACATGTGTACGAAATTTCCTGCACCAGCCTGTAAAAAATCTATTGCTGACTGTCAAAATGGATGATCCAAATCAATCATATGCTCTCCTTGCTGTCAATGGTTTGTTGATGAGAAATGATTAGGTATTAACACCATTTACCCATGAAAATAAGTTATCACATTTGTTTTACTATTAGAATATTGGTTGTCTTGCAGTTACTTGATGCATGCATGAAAAGGGATTCAAACCCCCCTGTTTTCTTCAAGATTTACTTTTGTGGGTTGGAGATCAGAATGAACGATATGGATCTTCCATTGGAAAATTCCTCCCTTGTTGCTGAAGTGGAAGGTTGTCGGTAACAAATTTATGATAGTAAAAGCCATAGAAAAATTATATTATCTAGCTACAACGTAGTATCCACCACATGTCATGGATTTGGACACATCTCGTCCATTATATTTTTTTACCAATCTAACTATTAACTAACAAGGCCAAAACGCTAGCTTCAAATTTCAAATCATATTATATATAAAGCACAAACCACCAACGGTTACACCCATTTAAATGATCAAAGTCCTGAGTGTACACGTTAAATTTTGGTAGCTAAGTGCACCCTCTATCACCCGATAGTTTACCAAAAAAAAGCCAATGTCTTTCAAGAATTTTCTCGTCTGAGGACAATGATACGACTAGCTAGGGATTTGGGGATAACAATTGGATTTTTATTGATAAATTAGAGATACAAATGATAATTAACCTCAATTCGAGAGGACCGCTCTCCTAGCTTTTAATTTAAGAGAAAAGCTTAACTATCCCACTAATTTAGGCAATGTTCTAAAAGGCGGTTTCATTATGCGCGTGGTCTAGGAGCGCATAGTGCATATGCAGATTATGTGGTTTATGCGAAAATAGATATTTTAGTAAATAAATAAGTAGCAAGTATAAAATCATATCAGTTTTTAAAAACTTTTGTTGTGATTGTGTTAGATATGTTCATCTTTTTGTAAAGTTTATGTATATTTGAATGTTGTTACACCTTTGTTCCATTGAGTACTTGAGTGGATGAAAACAAATGCGTATGTTGTTTTTGACTTTTGTTCCCTTTTTCATTGCCTTTCATGTTAGCGCTCCACATCTTTACTTGCCACTGCCAGAACCAGATGATATTGCACATGGAGATGCTGGCCTCCCCAACATAGGAGATGTCTTGAGCAGCCTCCCCTACATTGGAAAATAAACAGCAAAGATGAAGATGAACAGAACAACATTGCAAGCCTTGTTTTAGTTATGGCTACAAGCAAGGAATGTAATTTTTGTATGGCATGATATGTGAGAATGTGTTGTAAGATGAGATGAGCTCATGAGTTGCATCATTTGCAAGTGTTCATCGTCACAATTGTTTATTTTCCAATGTTATACAGAATAAATGATATACCAAATCTAAACAAAATAAATATTTCCCAATATGCTGAATTACTATATAGTTGTGTAGTTTGGTTGGCATAATATTAGACTATGTTATAGCCTTTATTTGTGATGGAGCACAAAAAGTACACGTGTGGACTTTCTTCAACTTGTAAGTCACTAAAACAATTGTCAGCACCCATCATTTAAGACCACATGATTAGCTTATGTGTCTACAACAAATACAATCACATGAAGTAATTCAGTAAGACAGTAAGCTAAAAGACAACCTCAAGCATCACAATTAATAAATAATAAAAGTTTAAATTATTGTGGACAATTCCTTGGTTCAATATAGTTTCTACAAGAAGAGTAATACATGATAATTAAATGATTAGCTGAAAGAGACCGGTAAGAAATGCGATAACGTACCTTCACAATTGCATCTCTTCATGGACTGTTGTGTACAATCAGGACCAAATAACAAATCAATACCTCTCACCTTTGTTTGGAGAAAGGCCTGGGCTTGACAATGGATCAGACCGCAAGATATAAAGTTTGAATATTCCCAATGAGGGTCAAGAACCGTTTGCCTTGCTTTTGAAAACTCTTTTAAGGAGCCAAGCTTTAAGAGGTCTACTCTTTGCTGGAGTAATGGCCACGTTGCAAAAAAAACCCCATGAAAATTAAATATCTTCATGCCGAATTTACAAACAATACTAGCATTTTCATCTATAAAAAGCCCTTGAAAATTCAAAATATTTCCATTTACAAAATGCAGAACAAAAGAAAACATTTGAATATTCCCATTCTCTAAGTTCACTGCACTTAACCACATACAAGTTTAGGATTAAAAAGGGCATAATTTTCCCAACTTCCATTGGAACAAATAAGACTCAAGAACTAACTCATACAAGACGGTTCAAATATTACATAAAATAACTAAAGTTATGTCAAACACTAGTACTTTAAAATAACAAAAGATTCTACGCATCATCATCTTCATCATCTTCATAACAATCATCATCCAGCTCCCCATCAGAAGAACTTTAGTTGATCTTATTAAAAACATTATCATCCTCTAAATCTTCTTCCTTTGATTGTTCTTTAATATCATCCATCGATGCACTAGAATAACCAGTTTCTTTACTTGCATTTGTTATCAATGTTCTTTTGCTCCTCCTAAGTGGATCTTCATTAGCTCCACTAGCCTCAACAACAGCAGCCCATACAAGTACAGAACCGGGAAAGGCCACATCTTCTCCTTCAATCTCTTTTTTGACCCAAGCACTCTTTCAATGAAGAGCTCTTGAATCGTTCGTTGCCAAGAGCACATATTTGTCATGTCATTTCTTTGTCTTTGCATTTCGTTTTTGCAATATCCTTGTATTGAATTTCACATATACTAGATCTTGCAACCTCGTTGGTTGCATCCTATTACGTTTCTTTGTATCTGTACAATTATAAAAAATATATTACATTAGTAACAATGAAATATAAATAACTTAAAATCATATTGTAAATTTTTAATGATAGAAAGTACACTCTCAAACATGCTCTAATTTCTTTTGCAGCCTGAGAAGTTACTAGTTAAACTCAAGATTTTGATAGCAATTCTTTTAGATATGGTGCATCTCCTCTATGGAACTCCAACCAATGAGCTTTTTTAAAAACGAACATAAACTAATATGCATGTTAGAAATTTAAATACACATTGAATAGATTTTTAACCGTGGCATTAAATTAGAAATACATCACCTGAATCAAAGTTATCAGTGCCATTAAAACTTCTTCAATATCTCTGCCATTCCATGCCCTATTACTCCATCAGCACTCTTATATGTCACAAACTCTTCAACTCCAATTTCATCCTGAATTTCAGTGTCAGGATAGAACACATCTATACAATACATGCTGCATTTCTAGCCACAAAGTCTTCTTTTACTGTGTTATCCCTATAGTAACAATAAGGATTCAAATAATATGCAGCCAAATGTAATGAGCTATCGAGTCTACCATTTGCATTCTTCTCAATGATGTTAAGCACCAGCTGATATGCACTTTCATTCCTATTACAAGCAGCAATGATATCATTCTTTACATCTTGAATCATTCCCTAAACAAAACACACAGATGGCGGCATATCCACATCAACAATTCTTCATAGTTTAACAAGAAAAGCGTAAATCTTCATCAATTGTTGTACATATTTTCAAAAGATGTCTGAATAGATGGTAGCTTTAACTGCTCTTCATTTTCTAGCCTTGGACCATTTATTTTCGTACCTAGCTGTCGATGACACCATACTAGCTAACTGCATCTTTTATTAAGAAGGCAACCTAAGCTGAAATGTGGTAGCAAATCTCATCACCCCTGGTCGAACAAACTTTCTTCTATTGGTGAATTTACACATCATTACAAGAGTGCTAATATGAGAATATATAAAAATTATAACTGCTCTTACATTCTCAATCACAACTTTATACTTGTGAATCTTTTCGATATCTTCTAACATAATGTTTATGGTGTGTGATGTACAACTATTCGAAAACAACATTGGTCGAGTAATCTTCATCATTTCCTTAGCCATCATCTTCGAGGAATGGTTTCTGTAACCACATGCATATACTCGTTCTTCTCCTATATTTTTAATTCATCTATCGACCCAATCATAGATATACGGTCCAGTATGTGCATTTTCGGAATCTTCGATTGACTTGATGAAACTTGTGCCTTCCTTGCAATGCACACATAAGTTTCTTACACTCATATGCATCCTATCCGTCCACCCATTAGTCAAAATACTACAGTCATATTCATCCCAAACAGCATCTTTTAATCTTTTCATTTACCTTCTGATAAGAACAACATAAAAAAGGACACTGAATTGATATTCGCCTGGCTTGTATCCCGGCCCATATTTATCGTTGGCCTCACGTGCAAGGTCCCACTCGGGGAAATTGAAAGCATGGAATGGAAGGCCGGTCGCATAACACCACATACTGACATATTCATGAGCCATTTCCCGCTACCTTTTCTTTTCTCCCTCATCAATTGATCCAACGGCCCAATAACACGAGGTTTTTTCGGACCAATATTTGCGAGTTCAAGTTCTTCGGTTCACGTTCTTCGGATTCACGTTCTTCGGAAATCTTCACCACTTGCTTGAATTCAAACTCTGCTTTTCTTTTCTTCAGTTTTTTCATCTTTATCGCTTTTAAGTTCTTTCTACAAATTGTCCGGTTTGCATCGCTGGGCTTAAACACATCCGTAGATCACCGGATATTCCAGCTTCATGTTGCTTCAAACGATTGATGCATCATTTAAACGTTTTTTTACATTTTAAGCACCTCACATCATTAGGATTTCTTGGATTCACTTCCTCTACATACTCCCATCCTATATCTTTGGAGTTGGGTGTCCTTTTTCGAACAAAAGTTGCATTATCTTGATTGCCACTAGATGAACTCATTCTTGAAGAATTATATGCCATAGATGATGGCATTCACATGCTATAATTTGTGAGAGAAAATCGAACCAAATTAAAATTACAATCCATAAGCTTTTATTCAACTGCACAAAAAAGTAAAATTTCAAAATTAAGCAATGTAATTATTCTAAATTTCTGATTTACAAATAGATTGATGCCTTCCTCCATGATATAATTAATTCTAAAAATCTCATGTAACATGTAATGCAAATCTATCCAAAAAATTATGTGTTTTGATGGGCATCAAAGGAGGAAGAATTCTAATGGGCTTTCTAATTCTGAGATAACAACAAGGTTAGAAGATTATCTAAAGAACAAGTAGGAAGCCTTACCGATCTCTGAACTTTTCATGGAAATATTAACTCATGGGACCTACTTTAATCCCAGTAAACTTTTTTTAATTGTACATAATTCATGGGGCCGATGGCCTCAATTTTTTAAAACAGTAAACATAATTCTGCAAGGCTGAACAATTTTTTGAACAAACATTAAAAAAAGCAAAAAAACTTCTCATGCCTAGATTGATGGCTTTGGGATGATCATCCCACAATCCCCCCCTAAGCTGATGGCTTTGGGGTGTAACAACAAAAAAAGAAAAGAAAAAACAGAAAAAAGAAAAAAAAGAAAAAAAAAGAAAAAAGAGAAAAGGATTGAAGGAAAAAGAGAGATCGCTGCATACCTGGGTCGTCGCTGTGTCGCCGTTGGACTGCCTAGGGTTTGCTTCGTTTCTGCCGTAGTGTTTGCTTCGTCACTGCCTTCGGAGTCAATTGTAGAGGGCCGAAGAAAATTATGAAATGAAATAAACCCTAAACCAAAAAAGCGTAGCCGCGACCCTTGTATTGATATGAAGCTTAACGGGTTCGAAAACGGATCGGATTCGAAAACTGTTCGAATGAAATAAACCCAAAATAAAAAAAACCCGCACACTGTATGCCCCCGCATATGCGCGTATGCGGGCGCATAGCAGTAAATCGGGCGAATATGCCGCCGCCTGCATATTTCGCCCGCATAACTAGGTTCCCATTCATTCGCTGCCTGCCTCCGTGTATGCGGCCACATAAACATGTTTTAGAACACTGTGAAATAGAGCCCAAGATGGTCCAATAAAATGAGCAAAAACTGCAGAACCATGTAATCACATGATCAAAATTGGGTTATGTAGTTTTTGACATTCACGAAAGAGGATATCTACTTCAGAAAGAAAGCCTAGAGGTTACTTATTTGCTGGACTAGTGCCCAACTTTTACGCCAGGCACATGCTCCAGGTTAGTAATGGCAAAGTGTTAACGTCGATACTTTTTATACCACAAAAGGGATAAATTGTTACATCCAAGTTCCAAGTGAATTTTCCTGCATGTCTGATATATAATAATTGTTATGAACTCAAGAGTTACCCATACCTAGCATTTCGCAGAAAGGAATCATGAACATACTATTGGTTAGCGTGCTTGAGCGAGCGTAATTTTGAGTTTGGGTGCCGTTACCGTAAGTGTTCTTGTTCAGGGTGTTAGAGTCGCATCATTGTCTAAGGCATCATAGGTTGTGTGGGGGCAGACGGTCTCAATCTGCTTGCATGACAATGGTCACCTGGAAAAAAACGTTGCTCTAGAAACCCTAAGAAGGAACCTACAACTTCCCCTATCTTCCTTAAGGATACGATGTTCGTACATCATAGCTGTAGCGCTTTATAGGTTGGAACATGGAATCTATTCCTTTTGTCATCTGCACGACTCGGCATCTGAGCAGCACTTTCTGCAGGTTCCTCTAGTTGCAAGGGCAATGTTGTAAACATTGGTATGCACCATTATTCTTTTTAGTGGCAGTTTCCTCAGAGCACATTTATGGCGCCATTTTGAGACAAGTATCATGCATTTCAGAGAAGTCATAAAAATTTAAGTTATGAAAATTTTGGGACTTGGATTTCTATGCATTTCTATGCATTTTGCATTGATGATAATCTATTGATGTGTACATATGATTCATGACAAATTGCAAATTTAGCAATGACTGATATATGGGTGAACATCTAATGTACGTAAGTTATACAAAAGGACACAATTTGATTTTAAAAAATGACTATCTCTACTATTATAACCCAAAGAGGCTGAGAGGGCTTTGTGTTCGGCTAATCGTGGCAGATAGCTGCAGATACCTTTTTCTTCTTTTTTGGTTGCATGTCGGCCTCATGCAAACAAATAAAGATTTGTGAAAAACTTTATCCTAGTGCGTTCTCAGACTCAGATGCGCCCTGCATAGTTGAGAAGGCTTTATTTTTTGTTTTCTTTTCCTTCTCATCCTTTCATCTCACATCAGCTCTCTTCTCTCTTCCCTCTCCCGTCATTGTTGCCGCCCTATAGCCACCACCCTTTGCCCCTTTCACCGCCCTCACCTCACCTTCTATTTCATCTCTCTCGCTGTCACCACCCATGGTCTGCTGCCACCAATTCCTTTGCCCGGTTGTAGAGGTGAATACATTTAAAGCAATAATAAACGTGAAGATATCACACCATAATTCGGAGATATTGATAGCCCAAATAGAAAGAAATAAAAAGGTGGTTTCTTCTGTGGAAGAAAATTGCGATTCTGATTGAAAAAGGCCAGTTTGTCTAATAGTGGTGATGTGATGGCTTGATGACAAGATTATCTATTCTTTCCTTAAAGTCATAAAAGATACTTGGATTTGGATCTCGATTTTTGTTGACTGATTTTTTTGGAAATTAATATACTTAATTTATTGGTGGTCTTTTTATAAATTATTTGTGATGCAGTGTCGTCGGATAAGGGGAACATAGCATTGTAAGATGGGGATCTTGACTAGGTTTGAGAAATATGACTAGGTCTAGGTAAGGTCCTTCCACTATCTCTCTCTAGTTTTGTTAATAAAGTATCAAATCTGAAAATTCGGAATTGCATGTTGGGTGATTCATTAATTCATTAGAGCACGAACATTTGCATATGCCAGAAGACTAGCAAGGAATAATACATATAGCTATAGCAAGACAAATCATTGCCCTGGCAGGTTAAAAAATTAACACATTCGATAAAGAAAATGACTAAGTAATAATATGTATAGCTATAGCAAGACAAATCATTGCCCACGCAATAGGTATTGTTGCATGTTTTCGCACTCAACCAACCACATAAGGAGACTACATATGAATATGCAGCAGCTGCATATATAAGCACGCTTTCCATGTTTTGCAATAGTGAGAAAGGGGATATGGGAATTTTGATAAGGTCCAGCACTCTTGATATTTACTCTCAGGCCTTCTCCACTTCTCCACCTTGGCTTTGGCCCGAGGGAACTTACATTTTTTTGTGGGACGATCAGATAGAACTAATTGTGCACATATGACCCAACTTCATGTATCCAAGAAAATAGACCTGCATCTGATGAAAAAACTGTGAACAGTGAATCATAAGATTCAATGTGTTTATAAGTGAAGACTGCGGTCTAGTTGGTTTGTCATCTGTCTCGTTCTACTCCAAACACTTGTTTCTTTTTCAATCAGTTCTCAATAGAATGCAACTCTTACCAAATCCTCATTGTATACTTAAATTAGCCACCTTTGTGCTTTTTCCCCTTTTCTGGCCAATAGGACATCAATCTAACAATTGTAAAAGTCATATTCTTGTAGTCTGTAAATCCAATAATACGTCAGTTTGATAGAAATCAATGAAGTATAGACATTTTGGTGTAAAATTTTAATTTCTTCATAAAAGTTTAATCTTTTGCATTAGGTTGTGTTTGGTTTGAGGGAAACTGAAACAAAAAGAAAGAAATTAAGTCATTGCATGGTTGAAATGAAAAATAAAAAGAAAATGAAAATGAAGGAAAATAGAGGAAAATTTATGTTAAAATTTTTCTTTAAGTTTTTCCTCTTTTTAAACCTAAATAAAGAGAAGTGAGCTAAACTAATTTCTCTCACATTCATGTACTATTTTTGTTTTAAGCAACCATAATCATTTACCATTTAAAAAAAATTCATGACTAATTTATGAATTTGCCCCAAAAAATTACGAATAATTCGTGAATTTTTAAATTAAAAACACGAATAATAAGATAATTTTATTAATGAATTTTCAAATAACTCGAATTATTCAATATTTGTTCAAACAACTAGTGAATTATTCACGAATTTTTCAAATAGCTACCGAATTATTCACACTTCTTTCAAATAATTTGTGAATCATTTACACATTGTTTATTAACAAATTATATGCGAAACATGATATTTGTGGGGTTGCGAATTATTCGTTGCAATTGACAATTTATTTGCTAATAAATTTTTTATTTAAAAATGAAATTCTATCTTGTTATAAGGCAAAAAAGATTTGAACCCATACCTATTGTTTGAAAGCCAAACAAACAAATCAAATAAGCAATTAACATTTATTAATGATATATTCATAAATTTTTCTAAATAACTACGATACAATAATATTTTCGTTTTTGTGTTAATATGAAATATTACTCTATTTGATGGGATTATTTCCGAAAAATTATGAATATTTATATTATTCATGAATTAAATTCTAGAAATAATTTAGCAAAAAACCTTTTAAACATTTTTATTTCAATGAGCAGCCCAATAAGGGAATTTTTCAATATTTTTATTATGATTTTCTTCACAATTTTCTTTAGCAACCAAGCATATAAAAGAATTTCATATCATTTTCTTTTTCTTTCCTTTTCTGTTTCCTTTTCATTTCATTTTTCGTTCATCCGTTTTCTCACAAATCAAACATAGCCTTACTATGCGAGATTAAGCTTGAAAAGTTATCAAATTCCCGACTTTCTTCTTCCTTAAATACCCATCACGTCCCTTCCGCTTTCACCCTGCGTCAGACTTGGTATCAGAGCCAAAATCTGATTTGTCTTCTTTACGTTTTCTGTTTTCCCATCAAAAAATCTTTTTTCCTTTTTGTTAGGATTTTAAATTAAAAAAACCAACTTTGTCTCCATCTTTTTTCCTCATAATAAAAAACCTCTTTTTTCTTTTTCTTTTTCCATTTCTTCTAAATTAGATTTGGATTTTTTAAAATGAGGTAAAAAAGGGATTAACAAAAAAGAGATAAAAAATCAAAAAGAGAGATACATTTAAAAAATTCGAAGGAAAAAGAGAAATAATTAAATAAATAGATATAAATGAAAAATTCAAAGAAAAAAGAGAAAATAAAGAAAAAACGATAGAAGCAAAAAAGAAAAAACAAAACAAAAAAAGAGAAAAAAGCCATAACCCTAAACCCTTGCTTCACCGTGCCCACCGTCACCTTTTATGCGCACGGCCCAATCTGCTGCCATCATCCAAGTACCTTAAAGCCACCATCGATGTCTTCATTATCATCGTTTTCATTGGGTTTCCATTGACAATGATGTTGTCGTAGTTGCCAGTAGTTCCCCTGACCCCCTCAAAAGGCACATCACATTACGATGAAACACAAAAATCTAAAAATAATTGATGATCGTTGTCAAAATTAGCCAGAAAACTTGCCGGCATTGAAGTGCTATGTAGTGGCTTTGGCAAGTCGTTTTCGTCATTGAGCCATTCTGACAAGCCGCACCGAACTCCATCATCGATATTGTTCATCTGCTCAGCTGAGTCAATACTGTTCATCCGCTCTGCTGAGCCGATCGATTTGAAACTGAGTTGAGCCAGTGTTCTAAATATCGGTCCGATATCCGATATATCGGTTGCAATATCGGAATTATCATTGAGCCGATACGACATATGCTATTTTATCGCAGTTTCTGATATTTGGAGAAATATCACCGATATATCGGGTTTGGGCCGATATTATGGCCGATATTTTCTATTGAAATATCGACCGCTATTCATTGTTTTTTAAAAGTCCGGTTAGCGGGTCGGTCCACTGATAAGCGGATCCGTCCCGACCCACGTCCATCAGTTAAAACATGAGGCCAGCGGTGGTTTTCAGGAGAAAATTGCGAGTTTACCCTAATCACCGCTCAGCTCCTCACATCGCTCTGCTCCTCACGCCGCTTCGCTCAAACCCGTCAGTCGAAATTTTCCGGCGAAATTCAATCACGGTTTGTTGTCTGGTGTTCAATCGTTGCAAGGGAGGGTTTTCCAATCAAGGTAAGTTTTCGTTCCCTTTTTCGCTATCAGTTTTTTAGTTTTTTAATTTTTTCCTTCCAGTTTTAGGGGTTTTAGTTGATTGAGCTTCGATATTTAGTCAATATCATTGATATTCATGTTTAACGAGAGAAGTGTAACCAAAACATACTTTTATTTGAGTTGGTATAGTTTATATCTTCTTAGATATATCTATACTTGCATATGCCATCATTTTCAGCCTCCGATATGACACTCAGATATTTAGTCAATATCCCCGATATATTCATGATATCCGCAATCTGATATCAAATTTCCTAGGCCGAAACACGACTGATATCCGATATTTAGAACACTGAGCTGAGTTGAGCCGATTGAGCTGGCCAGAGCCTATTAGAGCCCATCAAGCTGTTGATCGGTCAGTGGCTTAACCCAATCATTGACCAGCCGAGTCAAGCTGCTGCTACAATACTTGTCTTTTTCTTAGGATTTTCTTGATTTTTAGTGTCTTAGTTGTATTTTAGCCATATATTTAGAATATTTTGGCGACTTTAAGGTTTTAACGTGAGATTTTTCAACCCTGATCATCTGGAGTACAATTCTACAAGTTTTAAAGGCCTTACATGGTACTACAAAGCTGATTTTCATCCAAGGTATCCTCTAATCTGATCAAATGTTTAATTGTTAAATTTTGTAAATTTCTCTATTTGGTTTTGTTAGGTTGATTGATATCAATGGTATTGCATCATTTTATAGTCTCGATTAGCATATCTAGGATTGCATTTTGACATATAGGTCTAGACTTGAGAATTTTATATTTTGTTTATATAATTAGCACATGCATCTAGTTGGTGTTTAGGATCTTGCATTTATATTTGTATGATTGGTTAACATTGCATGTTATTATGTAGTTGCAAAACCCTAAAATCAGTCAGGGAGGATGCTACAATTCAAATGTTAGAAAATCAATTTCAAAAGATATTATATATATATATATATATATATATATAGAACTAAAAGCCGATATTAATCGAATTGAAGATCACCTAGAAGCCTAAGAAAATAAATTGACTAACGAACATGATTTCGAGAATGAAACATAAAGTACATTTGATGATGAACCTAAAATGATTAGAAATAAAAATAAGTGAAATAATATGAGACACGATGAGAATTTTAAGGATAAATTTGGACGAGATAATATTACACGATGGATTTTGCTAGATGATCCTAACTTAGATAAAACTTATAATCTCCCGACATTTGATTTAATGGTACCGATTATCAAATGAGCGAAAGGTTCAATTTGTGAAGATAAAACTAATCAGATTTGTCAAAATTTTCTAAACATCAATAGAGAGAACGAGAGAGAATCTGATACCTATATAGACTTGGAATGAAATAAAAATTAAGCTTAGAAAGAAGTATTTACCTCTTAATTATAAAGACTGCCTACTAAAAACTGAACAATATACGTCAAGAAAGCATGGCTGTAGAAAAATACATGACTAAGTTCAATGACTTATTTGTTAGAAGTGAGCTATAAGAAAATCCTCGATATACTCTTGTCATGTTTCATTCAGAATTGAGAGTAGACATTAGGTGTGAGATCATTCCTTACACAATATACAATGTGTAACAAGTATTTGAACTATCCTTGCATTTGAAATTCATGAGAGCCTCCATAGACAAGCTACTTTTAAAGCTGAAGATCAATTTAAGCGGTCAAGTGACAACATAATTAAATTAAAAAATATTGCCGCAAAAGAGATAAATGGAAAGGCTACGTTTGGAGAACCAACAAAAACTTGAAGGGATGCTATGTTTCAAATGTCATGATTTTGATCATTTTGCTAGTCAGTGCAATAATAGGAGCTTAATTATAGGAGAAATTTATAATAAGGACGAATGAATTGAAGAAGAATACATTCCATCGGAGTAAATTGATGATGTAAATATTGATCTAAAGGAATATAGTGCCTGCTTACAAGTCAGTGTCTATTACTAAAGCTGCTAGCGAGGATGATTGATGAAGAACCAATGTTTTCTTTTCCTACTTCAAAATTAGAGATAGACCTTTCAAAGTGACGGTTGATGGAGGTAATTGTACTAATTTAGTCATCAAATTAATTATCAAAAAGATGAATCTAATAGCTGAATCGCATCTATAGTTTTACATCATTACATGGATTGGTAAGTTATCACATTCTGTTACCCAACATTGTTTAATGGCTATCTTGGTTTCAAAACTATTACGATAGCTTTGGTGTGATGTTGTAACTATGGATGCTAGACATATTTTGCTAGGTATGACTTGGTTGTATGACTTAGATGTTACACATTCTGGGAGTATCAATACATACACATTTATATTTGGAGGAAAGAAATTGTGTTGATCCTTTATAAACCTAAGAACATAATTGAAAGTCAAAATAACTTGTTACTTAATCAGCCGCTAACTCAAATATCTGAATCCCAGTTCAAAAGAGTTAAGCTTTGGCCTTGTTCATAGTGCATTGCATAAGTATTTTGAAAATGATTTGAGTGCTTTGTATCTTGATATTTACGAAATTCTTGTAATTAACAATGATACAAGTCTGCTGTAAAATCAAAAAGAAATTTGTAGGAATTTACAGTTATAGATGACTAGATGATTAGAGTTTGTCTAGAAAGGGTTGCCTTAAAATTGATGAGAAGGCTTTGCATGCATCATACATATTCTCGACAAGTTTTACTGAGTGGTGATCTCGATGGGACTGAGCTGAGTATTTCGTGGGAGCTTGAAGACGGATATTCACCCACATCATTCATTATTCACCCTTCCCCTGTGTCGTCATGGCGCTGATCGTGATTTCTATCCGGTTGTGCTATTTATATCGTCATTCGTTAGATGGTAAAGTTCTCAAGACGTGGAGAATGATACAGATCAATGAAGAATAAAATTTTTGATATAAACTTTTAGTTTATCCACAAAAATTAAATTTTTTTTACATTGGTGTTGAGAGTGGACTTGGTTGCCTCGGCGAGAGGTATGAAAAATCTCCACGTATGAGGCGTGAGTTGGCAATCATTAGATCTCCATTGGGTGAGGCCCGAAAAGTTATCAAATTCCCGACTTTCTTTTTCTCAAATTCGTACCACATCCCTCCCCGCTTCCGTCCGGTGTCAAGTTCCCATTTAAACACTGGAGTCCAGAAAGCAATCCATTAAACATCAGCTCCATGTGTGTGCATGCTCCTTTTGAAGTATTTGGTTGAATAAAGAAAACATGCTTTATGTCCACCTTTTCTTCTGAAAGCATTCCTTGTTTTCCATATTCAATTAACAGGTTTTAGTAGATTGTTGCTTTTAGTGGCATGCCCATGGTTGTCTAGAACTTGTGCATTACAGAATTCTTCTTGCTTTTGATCTTTCACAGTTTCTTCCATGTTTGGGATTAAGTGGACTTATAAAACTTGCATATAATTGGTTTCATATTTCCCTTTGAATGTGACCGCTATCTTATTTTCTTATAGACTAATCCTGCTCGGCTTTGTCATATGGCTAAAAGATGTGGCTTTTTCTGCATTATCCTTAGCAGAAAGCTTGTCAGAATCACGTAAGCAGACAAAGAGATGCTGATGCAGAGGGATTGGATTGCTGCAATAGCTTAGGCATCTAGCGGTAAACATGTTGCCAAGTTCCATGATTCCTCCATTTAATCCAATTTTCTATGGAAAAAAAAAATCAACAATCAGGGAAGACTCGAGTATATTGATAAATTTGAACAGCGGCGACGAGCTGAGAACATGTCATGGTTTATAATGCCTTTGATGATAGGTCAGGGCACCATAAAGGCCACTAGAATATTGGACCATACAGATGATTGTAGAGTCTAGACCCCAACCACCCCCACCCCACCCCACCCAAAAAAGGGAAAAAACCCATCCCAAACAAGGGAAAAAAGAAGAAAAAGGACCTCATTTTTTCCCGTTCTTTCTAGATGGGTAAACTGAGGGAGCCCCAGAACCTTTATTTGAGCGGAAACATTGATGTAGTAACTAAAAAATTGTTTCCAGTTGCAAGGATCAAGTGTTGTGATAGAAGATTTAGCACCCTTATTTATATGGGCTAGCCTATGATTGGTCTTTGCTTCAATGAAGAGTAAAGGGGATCTCAATGAGAATTCATTGCTCACGAGGTTTAGGATACAAAATTGTAGCACTGTACAAATAGACCCTACCTGTTGACGTCCTGCGTCTCTAGCCATGAAAATGGGCAAGTGTTTCCCTGTGATGATAGTGCCTTATGTGCTGTTTTGCGGTCATGCTCTGTTCAAATTTTCTTAAGTTGTCGTAGCAGATGAGGATTGTTCTCGGTAAACATCTCCTGCAACATCTGTCCAAACCTTCAAAGAACATAGAATGAGTTAATGAGTTGACAACTCCACTGAGGAAGCGACCTATCTTGAAATTTGCTCCTACATAACAATAGCGTTTTCGTCATGGTTCTTCCTAAATAAATGCCAACTATGATTAATTCTTGACTTTATAGAATTCTTATATGCCATAAGTCGTCTTACTACATATCCAGTATGGGACTATTCCATTAGAACTTTGGTATGACATACTCCTTCCATTTAGGGTCTTACATCATTGCCATACTAACACTTTCATGGTGAAGTGATATTCTAAATGTGATCCTCATGAACTCTAGATGTGGCTTCCACAGACTCAAGAGTGGTCGGCACCACAGGTTTGGGATTTGCTCCCCATATTTGTTAGCTTTATATAATATTTTGTTCCCGAATGCCCTAATCTCTTGGCTGCTGTCAGGTTTTGATACCGTTTGTAGTGTACTGAACAAAAACTACCGAAGACATCGTGAAATATTCTCCTGCCTAAGCACACTATGCAATAGAGTATTAACCATTGTTTTGTCCTAAAAAATGGTTGCTGCTTCTAGTTCCTTAGTTTATCAATACTCTTATATGGCCGAGCCCCTGTTGTCACGTATGGGTCTATTCCCTTCGAATTTGGACAAGGCATCTGAGGTACTGCCTTATAAAATTGAAAACGAAAGGTTTCACTTCTCATGGAAATTGATATGGTTACACAGTGGTGCATTTTGATGTCTTTTGGAGCATTTGCTTTTATATGGGACAATCGTACTTGTATTTTCTGAGGATTTGAAAAGCTTCATGAATTATTTTTATAATGAGAAAAAATGTGTGCATCTTATGAGATAATAAGCTAGTCTACTTTGCAAACCAAATTAAGACTTGAAATATAACCGATTAATGCATTTATGTGGAAGGCATGTCA
Organism: Scilla litardierei; assembly: GCA_030789695.1. Lineage (NCBI taxonomy): Eukaryota > Viridiplantae > Streptophyta > Magnoliopsida > Asparagales > Asparagaceae > Scilla > Scilla litardierei. The sequence continues at coordinate 272,647,383 of CM061133.1, read as the reverse complement.
GCTCAAACTAGGGGTGCTACCATACGAGCAACTTGTCATGTCTTAAAACTGACAAACCTCATGCTTACAATCACTAGACATCTTCTGCTTATGAACTTGATTTCTTCTTGATGGAGCAATTGGCCACCTATATGTCATGTCTTGGATTCTTTTCACCCCTTTTATTTTACCAAAGCCATCTGGCTCGATTCTGTCTGGAAACCTTTCCTCCCACAATCAAAGTCCACAGTAATAAATTATCCATTCATAAAGAAGTTGATTGATCGTGCCATTTTATGGTTATCCGCTTTTTTTCTTTTTTCTTTTTTGCCACTTTCCTAAAATGCAACAGCGGAATTTAGCTTTTTAGGAAACTTAATAAAAAAACAGGATATATAATAGTATTTAATAGAATTCAAATCTGAACATCCCAGTGTCTCAGAGTTTCTTTGTGCTGTTTATTAACCGATCCTTATCCATCCTTGCTGCATTTCCATGCATGAGATGGCCATTTTATTTTATACTTTTGCTCCTCTTCCAAACTTTTCAAATGATGCATCGCCAAAAGCTGATGCATGTATTATTGTAAATTCCAGCAATACGTTGGGAATTGATGGAAGTGATCTATCCTTTCTCATAGTAATCCTGTGCCAGTGTTTGTCGTATAGTCAGGATATTTCATTTTTTATTTTATTTCACAAACACGGCGCTTGTCAAAGTAAAGCTGTTGAATGACGTTCAGTTGCTTTGCACCGGTTGCTGTTGAGAGTTGAGCAATTGCAATATATGAAATCTACTGTTACGAGAGATGTTAGTTTTGGTTCATTATATTGTTAGTCTTTCCTTTAAATGCCATGGTTGTCATCAATCACTTTGCACTAAGAATGAGGTGCAATCACTTTGCACTAGTTTCTTTTGTGAGTTGACCAATTGTAGTCTATGATCAAAGATGCATGCTTCTTTTCTTCGGTGATGCATCGCTTCACTTCTTTTTTACTAGTGCAGATCTACTGTACGGCTGGTAACAGTCAGTCATAATGTGCTGATCAAGTGTTGAGCTATTCTCTTGTCTACCCCTGTCAGCAAGCTCGTCATATTTCACAATAGAAGGACCAGTTATTTTTTGTGAAATCCGATGTTTATCATAATCATAGAAGACCCGATGCTTGATTCATAGTTATGTTTACACTTGCATTCTTCACATCAGCCGTCAATTATTGTCTTAAGCTTGATTCAACTGAATCGATTGTTTGTTTGGAAATTCTTTTTCAGGTGACAGTGGCTTGATGGAGGATTCTTATACAATTCAGATAAGCTCCAACCTGGTCAAGAAACTTGCCAGAGATGTGGAAGGACAAAAAAAGAGGACGAAGAAATCCAAACAGAAGATACCAGAGGCACCATCTAAGCATCAAAGCGAGCTGAATCCAGCTCCAGCTGCACCTAAGACCGGATCTAGTGCTGCATGGCCTATCCAAACTCCTATGTTCTTGCCAGTGCCGCGAACCACTCCCCCGGCTCCAGCTGCTGTAGCACATGCCGAGTTGGAAGCCATCCGATCTGTTCTCCAAGAAAGCGAGGCTGTGCTGACGAAGCTGGAAGAGAAGGAGGCTAAAATGACTCAGGAACTCTCTCAGAGGGCCAAAGAACTCCGTGATAAGGAGTTCAAGCTGCCATACCAGAAATCCATGCCCTGTGAAGCTGAAAGAGAGGCCTGCCGACAGTGCTACCAGGAAAATTCAAAGCAGCCCTTGAAATGTGGGGCGGTCGTGAGATCGTTCAAGGACTGTGCTCGTCTAGCAAGGCGGCAGCAGCAGCAGCAGCAGGAGGTTAATTCGCCAGTCTGATAAGTGTGATGGCTTCAAACCTCGGCACATACAGGAACCATATGATGTAGGGCTTGCTTGATGTTTAATGATTTCCATAAGCCATAAGAAGCATGATGCTTTTGTTTTTGTGTGGATGGAGTACCATTTTGTCTGTGGCAATTTTTGAAACGCAATCACTTGGATATGAGCTTATAAATGCTTGCAATTTCTCTTATATTTCAGTACCAGCAGGGTTAATAGAAAAAGCAAAGGGAAATTCGTAGTAGTTGATGAATCTATCTGAGTTTTGGAATTCACGTGACCAGCTATTCAATCATGATGGGTTGAAAGATCTTTGATTACGAGTACATAATAAACTCCTGCTCACGTGGCTGGTGAAGAGCCAAATCAGCCATTTTAATTTCTTTTTTTCTTTCAACTACTATTGGGTGAATAAACTGGAGTCTATTCCTCCCTGATCAATGAATGGATGCTTTCAAACAGATAAATTACATGGAATTAATATTTTATATGATTATGTTAGATATGATACAAATACCTCTATTGACTATATATATACTAGTCTATAACCCGTGCCCGAGGGCACGGTTCAATTTAGATATTTCCCCCTCAAAATCTTAGTTCCCCCGAAAATGTGGGCACGATTCATTTTAGATATTCCCCCCTCAAAATCTTAGTTCTCCTGAAATTGTGTACATGATTCATTTTAGAAATCCCCCCCTCAACATCTTAGTTCCCCAATCAAAGTCTTAGTTCCCCAAAATTTCGGTAACCTCAAGAGATTTTAGTTCTCACATTGGTTAATTACTCACAAAATTTTTAGTCACCGACAAAAATGTTAGTCCCCAATATGTATTTCGTTTCTAAATTTTTTTGTAAAGTTAGTTGCATTTACCTCACATTTTTTAGACAAAATATTCTATAAAGATAGTAGCTAAAAAACATGTTACAGTATTAAGATACATGAACAAACAGAAAAATAGAGATGGACGTAAAAATTAGCAATGTCACCAAAACCTAGGAGTGCGGAAGCTAGCAGCATTGATCAGATTATGTTGGAGGGGGTTTCTGATTGAAACGGTTTTTCTTTTGCGTGAGGGATTAATTGGATGGGAAGTCCAGAATTCGGGTGTTACAGATTATTCAGCCGCCCAAAAACATGGGGCCCACGTGCAGAAAGAAAGCAGATTGGGTGCCCCATTTGCTTGGTCCCCGCACAACACTGCATTAAACGCGCGCTTTGAAAATAGCGGGCGAAGTGTGCATTGAAAACTGGCGATTAAAAAAAGTGCATGCAGCGTTTGGATTAATTTTTCAAAGAAGCATTTGAAAACCACAAACTTTCTATTTGTAAACCACACACTTTCTCAAGTGACGTTTGGATTAATTTGGGATAATTATTTCTCAATTGAATGCAACCACGCGCGCATTTCAAAGCAGCATTTGGATTTATTTTTTTGTAACCGGTTGGGTTCCAAATTAATCCAAACGTTTCAAAGCAGCATTTCTTTTTTTTTGAAAGCATTTTTTGAAACCACAGCCAAATTAAATCCTATATGATATTTTGAAACCACAGCCAAGCAGCATTTGTATTTTCGAAAATTAAATCTGATATGATATCAAGGCAAAAGGTAAAAGTTTTTAAATACTTAACCCAAGCTCGGTAACCAAATGCTGTTTACTAACTTGAAAATACTTAACCCAAGCTCACATTTACGTTCCTCATGTGACCCATCTGCTTTGCAGTCCGTAGCCTCAAGCCAACTTGAAAATACTTAACCAAAGATCTTGATGAACCCAACTTGAAAATATTTAACCAAAGATCTGGAACGCACATCTCTAGGTAAGAATAGAGTGTTTTTTTCACATCCCAATTCAAAGTTGTTGTTTCCCCCAACAAATTTTCACCCAACCCAAAAAATTTCCCCTCAACAAATTTTCACACAACCCAAAAATTTTCCCCCCAAAACTTGATGTGACATTGCCACATAGGATAAGTTCAAAAACAACTCTCAATTGTAATATAGATATATCCCTCTATCTCTCCCTCCCTCCCTCCCTCCCTCCCTCCCTCCGTGGAAAAAAATTCGTTCAATGATTTTGAAACCCTTAAACCTGAAACAAGAACCCCCTTTGGGCGGTGATAATTGATAAACTATGAAACTAAGAAAAAGGACAAGACTGTTATGAATCAAGTACTGAGGGGAGAGCCCTCAGGTCTATATTTATAGCCAAAGGGGAGAATACAAGTGGGCTTATACAGATATGGGCCCAACCACTTGGGTTGGCCCAATAACTCATCAACCCAGTGAATACCCATTCACAACACTCCCCCTTATCCAGCCATGGTTGTGGACCCCGCTCATGAATACTTCAGGATTCTGAGCCTGTATGTGTCTCACATGGGGTGGATACTTCAGGATCCTGAGTTGGTGAGATTTGCCTCGTTAAAACATTTGGCTATGGAAAACCCAGTGGGAAAAACCATAGTTAAGGAAAAAGAGTACAAACTCTACCAAGCTCCCCCTGATCTGTACAAGCTCTCAAGCTTTCAGATCTCTTAGGCGTCTCATTCCAATCCTATGTACAAGTTTTCTAAAGGTAGCAGTAGGAAGGGCTTTAGTGAACAAATCTGCCAAATTGTCACATGACTGCACTTGTCTGATGTCGATCTTGCCATCTCTCTGTAGCTCGTGCGTCCAGAAGAACTTTGGTGAAATGTGTTTCGTTCTGTCGCCTTTGATGAAGCCACCTCGTAGCTGAGCTATGCAAGCAGCATTGTCCTCGAACATGGTAGTGGGCTCGAGGTCTCCAGTCTTCAGTCCGGTCGTAGACAAGATGTGGTGGATGACTGAGCGTAGCCATACGCATTCTCTGCTTGCTTCATGGATGGCAATGATCTCCGAGTGATTGGATGAGGTTGCCGTCAAGGTTTGCTTGATGGATCTCCAGGAAATGGCTGTCCCTCCGTAGGTAAACACGTACCCAGTCTGTGATTTTGCTTTGTGGGGATCAGACAAGTACCCTGCATCAGCATAACCTGCAAGTGTAGAGGATGTTCCATTTTTGTAGAAGAGTCCCAAATCTGTAGACCCTTGGAGGTAGCGCAGAAGGTGCTTTACCCCCGTCCAGTGGTGCTGCGTAGGCGCTGCACTGTATCTGGCAAGCAAATTTACTGCGAACGCTATATCGGGACGCGTGCAGTTTTCCAGATATAGTAGTGCTCCGATGGCACTTAGATAGGGAACTTCCGGACCAAGTATGTCCTCCCCCTCTTCCAGCGGCCGGAAGGGGTCTTTATGTGCATCCAGGGATCGTACTACCATAGGTGTACTTAATGGATGGCAATGGTCCATATGGAATCTTTGCAACATTTTCTTCATATATGTGGTTTGGTGTAATAGGATTCCGTCTTTCTGATGTTCAATCTGTAAGCCAAGTCAGAATTTGGTTTTGCCTAGGTCTTTCATTTCGAATTCTTTTGTTAGGCTTACAGATATCTCAGTGATCTCTTCGGGAGATCCTATGAGATTCAGATCATCTACGTAGACAGCTATTATCACGAATCCTTTTCCCTTTGTTCTTATGAAGATACAAGGGCAGACTTCATTGTTCGTGAATCCTTGTTGAACAAGGAACTCACTGAGTCTATTATACCACATTCTTCCTGATTGTTTGAGACCATACAATGATCTTTGTAGCTTAACAGAATAGACGTCCCGAGGTCTATCTTTCAGTTCAGCAGGCATTGAAAAGCCATCAGGAAGTTTCATGTAGATCTCCTTGTCGAGATTCCCGTATAGATATGCAGTCACAACATCCATTAGCTGCATATCTAGGCCTTCCTTTGATGTTAAGCTTATCAGGAATCTGAACGTGATCGCATCCATGACCGGGGAGTATGTTTCGTCATAGTCTATACCCGGTCTTTGGGAGAATCCCTGTGCTACAAGTCTAGCTTTGTAGCGTGCGATCTCATTATTTTCGTTTCTTTTTCTGACGAATACCCATTTGTATCCCACAGGTTTGACACCGGTAGGTGTCTGGACTATTTGCCCAAAGACTTTTCGTTTCTGAAGCGAGTCCAGCTCGGCTTCTATTGCCTGATTCCACTTTGGCCAATCATCTCTACGTTTGCATTCAGCAACGGAGTGTGGTTCATAATCATCATCGCTTCCGGCGACGTGAATGGCAATGTGAAACGCGAAGTCAACGTCGACGACTGTACTCTTTCTGTCCAATACCTCCCCTGTACGTACATAATTTAGTGATATTTCTGTTTCTCCCGGCAGTTCCTCTGCAGTGGATTCCGGGAGGGGAGAGGGTATGGACACGAGCTCGTTTCTCTGTGGGGGTATCGTCCCAAGGTCTCCGGATATTTTTCTTTTTCTAGGATTTTTATCCTTGGAGCCTGGTGGTCTGCCTCTTTTCTGTTGAGGTGCAGCCACTTCTGCTGCAGGTGGATTGCATCCATCCTTCGGGATGTCAATCCTAGCTGGAGTATTCGCAGCAGGGATGTGTGATCTGACAATCTTCTGGTTGTCAGTGAACGAGTCCGGTAATCTATGGACTGTGTCCTGGATGTGTAAGATCTTCCGGATCTCATCATCACATTGTCTTGTTACCGGATCGTAGTGGGTCAAGCTTTTTGTATCCCACGTCAACATTTGCTTTGCACTAGACTTTTCGATGTCTAGGCCCATTTTGGGGAAATACGTCTCATCAAAATTGCAGTCTTCAAGGCGTGCCTTGAAGGCGTCCCCCGTTTGGGGTTCTAGGTATCTTATAATGGAGGGTGAGTCAAACCCTACGTAGATACCTAGGCGACGTTGAGGGCCCATCTTGGTCCTCTGTGGTGGTGCAATGGGGATATAAACTGCACAGCCGAAGATTCTCAAGTGAGAGATGTTCGGCGGCGTTCCATATGCGAGTTGCATTGGAGATAGACTCTGACCTCCTGAGGGTCTAATTTTTATTAGTGATGCAGTATGCAAAATTGCATGTCCACATGCATCCACCGGCAACTGGGATTTCATCAGCAATGGTCGTGCGATCCATTGGAGTATTTTAATTAGCGACTCAGCTAACCCATTTTGGGTGTGAACATGTGGCACCGGATGTTCAATTTCTATTCCCGTTGCCTGGCAATATTCTTGGAATGACTGAGAGGTAAATTCCCCCGCATTATCCAGACGTATTTTATTTATTTGGTTGTCTGGGAAATGCGCCCGCAACTTTATTATTTGTGCCAAAAGCTTTGGAAAAGCTAAGTTGCGGGTTGAAAGTAGACACACATACGAGTATTTCGAAGATGCATCAATCAGTACCATAAAGTACCGAAAAGGCCCGCTAGGGGGGTGGATAGGTCCACATATGTCTCCGTGTATTCTTTCAAGGAAGCTAGGAGACTCAATATCCACTTTAAGTGGTGATGGCCTTGTTATTAATTTACCCTTAAAGCAGGGTACACAAGGGAATTCTCCCTTCTGAAGAATCTTCTGGTTCTTCAGGTTATGCCCATAGGATTGTGCTAGGATGCGGTGCATCATCACAAATCTGGGGTGGCCAAGTCTATCGTGCCAAAGTAAGAATTTGACCGATGTCGGGCACTTCAGGTGCTCCGTCAGGTTTGCTTCCTCTCTCCGAATTTTTGTATGGTAGAGGCCCGATGAGAGGCTCTCAAAACGTTCAAGAATGGTTTTAACTCCATTTTCTTGAGACGTTACATACAGTAATTCGTTTTCTTTGACATTTGCTGTTTCCAAGTGGAATCCGTTAAAACGGATATCTTTGAAACTTAGTAAGTTTCTCTTGGAATTCGGAGAGTAAAGTGCATCTTTTATTTTTATTTCTGTTCTATTGGGGAGCAACAAGGTTGCATTCCCAGAACCTTCAATTATGTCCGATGGCCCTGAAATTGTGTTTACAGGGCTCTTATACGGGATAATGCTATGAAAATAGCATTTGTGTTGAAGGATCGTATGTGTTGACGCGCTGTCTACTAAGCAGTCATGAGAGCATTCCATCTAAAAATGAGTAAACATTTGCATTCAGAAAAGCTAAATTTTGTTCAGCAGAATTGAAGATACATAAAAGCTCTCATGAAATAAAAATGTTCATACAATAGAAATGCTAAGATAAATGATAACAGGCTAATCAAGCAGATTATCTGACTCGAAGTCTTTTGCTGTAAATTTGACTGCATTATTCGCAGCCACCAGGTTTGATTCAGCATTCTTTTTCTTGCTTTGTTTATAAAGCTCCTGGAGATGCACTGGGGTCCTGCACACTCTAGACCAGTGGCCTGTCATGCCACAGCTGTGGCACTGGTCTTCCCAGTCCCTCTTGGGTGGGGGTGCATTGTTTTTCTTGTTATCATTCCTGCGCCAAGTGAACTTGCGCTTCCCTTCATTCTTGCGCTGCTGTGGTGGGCCCTTGGCTCTTTTCTGTTGCCCCCCTTTCTGTGGTCTTTCTTTTCTTTTATTGTCCCTCTTCTTTTTGAAGGAAGAGGTATGGTGAGCTTCTGGTAGGGGGACAGTGCCGGGAGGGCGCATATTGTGAGTGGCGAGAAGAAGCTCTCTGTTTTGCTCGGCCATGAGAAGACATGACAGCAGCTCTGAATACTTGGTGAACTTACGTTCACGGTATTGCTGCATAAGTATCGCATCCTTTTCATGGAAAGACGTATACGTCTTTTCCAGCATGCGATCTTCTGAGACTTTTTCACCACACAACTTCAGGCGTGAGGTGATGCTAAAAAGTGCTGAGTTGTACTCAGCAATGGACTTAAAGTCCTGCAGTCTCAGGTTCTCCCACTCATATCTCGCCCTTGGGAGTATAACATCTCTCTGATGTTTATACCTGTCCTCAAGGGCGGTCCATAGCTCAAGTGGATCTTCGACCGTAAGGTACTCAGCCTTTAAGGTCTTGTCCACATGGCGGCGAATATAGATGATGGCTTGCGCCTTTTCTATATCGCTAACATTTTCTTTTTCAGTCACAGCAGTGATGAGGGACTTGGCCCGCAGGTGAAACTTAACATCTAGCTGCCAGCTTAGATAGTTTCTGCCTGATGCATCCAGCACTTCAAAGTCAACGCTTGCAATTTTAGCCATTTATCTAGCAGAGCACAAACATGCATGAATTAATAATCAACCAGAAAAACATTTTCATGCGGAAGCAATATTTAATGAAAAGCTAAATATGTGGATCGGCCAGTCCCACAAGAAAGAGTCCAAAAGTCCACAGTCCAAATTATACAAATTTGCAGCTTGAATTAAAATGAAAATACAACTTTGGAAACCCCGTGGGTCCCATTTAATATCTTCGTCTTCAAGCGTAGCTTCCGACTCCATGGAAGTAGGTCTTCTTTCTTTGACATTTACATAAATTCCTCACTACAATTTCTCTCAAAAATAAAAGAAAAGTGCGGGAAAAAACTGTGGGACTAAACGGCCGATCCAAAAACCATATTTAGCAATTCATGCAAGAATATTGTGCTCATCAACATTTTCATCCACAGACATCACAGGCAGTTTATTCATATGAGGATAAATCAATATTTAATCACTTAATAATTATTGGACCACTGGGCAACGTCATACACCGTTAGGTTAGGTAACTAACGGCAGAGCGGTCGCATGATCTTCCTAATTATTAAGTTTTTAAATAAAATGTACAACCACGCAAATAATATCCACATAATTTTGCCAGAGATGTAAAGCATGTAAAAGAGATTACGATGCATAGGTTGTAAAGTAAATGGTTTAATCAATCAAATTGATTAAGAGCCAAAATTAACATTTTCTTTGTCAGAGGGAAAAGTCTCCCTCGTCGTCCCAAAAAGTCCCCTAACAAATCCCCAAAACGCCCTTGTCTGCCCGATATTTGCCCCGTAATTTACCGTGATTTTTCACGAATATTTTGCCTTTGAATCCCCATTAATATTTTAGGCTAATAGGTTGCCTTTTGAGGCACATTCATAGCCCTATTGCCTCCCCCCAATTTTTTTTTGATGAAAATCTGTGGGCCTGAAGCCCACAGATCTGCTGTGGGCTTCAGGCCCACAGATCTGGCTTTTTTTTGGAAATCTGTGGGCCTGAAGCCCACAGATCTGCTGTGGGCTTCAGGCCCACAGATCTGAAAATTTTTGTGTGTGTGTGTTGAATTCTGTGGGCCTGAAGCCCACAGATCTGCTGTGGGCTTCAGGCCCACAGCTCAGGCACAGTTTTTTTGTTGTTGTTGTGCGGTTTAGGGTTACGGCGGGGGGCCCCGCCGCCGCCCCCCGCAGAGAGGGGGGGGGGGGGGGGCGGCCAGGGGGGCCGCCGCCCCCCGCTGCGGGGGGGGGGGGGGGGGGGGGGGGGGACGGCGGGGGCCGTCGCCCCCCGCAGAGGGGGGCGTGGCCAGGGGGCCGCCGCCCCCCGCTGCGGGGGGGGGGGGGGGGGGGGGGGGACGGCGGGGGCCGTCGCCCCCCGCAGAGGGGGGTGTGGCCAGGGGGGCCGCCGCCCCCCGCTGCGGCGGGGGGGGGGGGGGGGGGGGGACGACGGGGACCGTCGCCCCCCTTCTGCAGGGGGGACGGCGGGCACGGGAGGGGGGCCGCCGCCCCCCATGCAGGGGGGACGGCGGTGGCCGCCCCCCCTGCAGGGGGGTGCGGTGGCTGCCGCCCCCCCTATGGGGGGTGGGCGGCGTGGCCGGGGGGGGGGGGGGGGGGGGGGGGGGGGGGCGGCGAGGCCGCCGGCGGGGTTTGATTTAGGGTTTGACAAAATCCAAAAAAACCCTAAAAAAATTTGATTTTTGGGAAGAAAAATCCGTCGTTTTCAAGGCGACGATGAATCCCCATGACGATCTTGTGAGATCTAGGGGAGGGGTAATCATACGTATGATTAAAAACTTTGTTTTTAGAGTTTTTACCTCTATATCCGTCCTCCGGATATAGCGACGGTTGTTCGAAGCCCTACGCGGATGACGACCCTTGATGGAGAAAGCCTTGCACCGCGCTCGTGGATCTACCGTCTCGCCTTCGCCTTCGCCTTCGCAACGAACGGAAAAATTTGTGGAAAAAAAATTTTAGAGACTCGTGCTGATAACGTGTTATGAATCAAGTACTGAGGGGAGAGCCCTCAGATCTATATTTATAGCCAAAGGGGAGAATACAAGTGGGCTTATACAGATATGGGCCCAACCACTTGGGTTGGCCCAATAACTCATCAACCCAGTGAATACCCATTCACAACAAAGACTATATACTTGTCATCAAATATACGACCAAAATGCATTAAATAAAACTCTACCCTTCTCACTAATATATTCGTTTAAGGTACGACTCCCAACAAAAGCCCACAAACGCTTCTTTTAACAATAATAATAATAATAATAATAATGCTCTTACTCCCATTATTACTAGAATACATAATGCACAAATTAGCAAGGTGAACCGTATAATTTTTCACAATTTTAATTATGAAGAGCAGTTCTTTCAATCTTTCTCAGCCACCATATGTTTTTACTCTGAATTCCCTTGCTATCATCTTCACTTGCTTGCATCAGGAGCATCTCCTTATAATTCCTTCAACTTTCAAAGCTTGTGATTCATCACGCTCTTATCTTCATTTCTGGCAACATGGCCTCCTAACAATCCCTTCCATTTTCTTAGCATGCAAGTCCTTGCTCAGAAATCAAGTCTTCCATCATTGCATTAGTAAAGCCTCTTGCTAAGGTTGGCTATGGCCCAAGATACCCTCAAAATAGCTTCACTGTCAGCACTTGACATCTTAATGCAGAGAATTGCCTCAAAATTAATGCCTCATACTTATTGAGAACATTAGTGAACATACCAAAAAAAAAAAGAGGCAATAGACCAAGTGAGGACTGAAGAACATATTAACAAAATTTCGTTACAAGCTTACGAACAAAAACTATTCTGTTAACAGCACAAGGAAGGTTAACTTTCATCTTTGTAATAAAGAAGCCTGCCTAGAATGCGAGAGAAACAGGGCCGGGCTCACTGCATGACTGAACTTTCATCTTCTTAGCTCTCTTCAGTTGTTTTATAACATCAAGCCTCTCTTCAGAATATGGCGATGGGATCTGTATCCAAACAGTTCAAATTTTTGCACAAGGAAATAAGCAAACGGGGTGAGATAATAATTGAATGGAAATGGACTGTGCTGGTTTCATCGAGTCATTTTAATGGAACGCAATGAGCTGTCGGCTCGTCTTTATCCCAACAATAATAATAATTGGAAGGAAATGTTTAGTATGAAAGTTAATAACAAAAGGTGGTGCAATTTACCAAGCCAGGGATGTATTTCTTGATTGCCGTCAGCATAGCAGCGTGGCCGATAGCAGTTACCTGTTTAGATACATGCAAGAGATGAGTTTTTTCCTCTCACCTCAAATACGTATTGCCAAGACTGTAGCATCGCTAACAACTTAAGCATAGGCTCAAATGTGGTTCCCAAGTCCTCACTACATCCAAATAGGACAGCTTCTTGCTAATCTTGGGACATTGATCTTACAGGATTCGTGTTTCTGGAGCAAAATTTTACATATGAACTTTTGGTGGAATTTGTCTTGTAATGTAGCTCCCTACCGTGGTTGATTGATACATGGGTTGCGTCTAAAACCTATTAGCATAAGCTTTTCAGTTCGTGCTGCAACCACAACCAACAAATCAAATAGTATCCCACTCCATCTTGAAAATTTGAACTAGATGATGCAAATCATCGGCAGTCTATATGCAATGTGTAGTCTTTATGAAGCAGTGTTATTATTCCACTTTTTTATATAAAAAACAAATATTCAAGTGAAAATACCATAGGGAGTGTAGATTATGTCCTCACCGGGATAAGCATCAGTATTGTAATTGGAATAACACAAACAATGTCGATTACTGTTCTCACAGTCTTTTGCTTCTCCCTCTTTGTCAGCGTATGTCCAAACACTAGCTTCTGAATATACCCAATTGCACTCTTGATGTCGATAAAGAGCAATTTAGTTCCCATGCAGATATCCTGGAACCCAATCGAAAAAGTGTCTAACAACGATTAACCTTATATCAAAATTAGACTTTGTAACATATGCTATGACAAGTTTTGCCTTACAGAGGTCGCAGCTAACAGGGAGGTGCAAGATTTAGCAAAAAAACTCTGGTGGAACTTTGACTCTACAGCTTCAGGAAGCATTTCGAGGATCTTATCTGCACAAGTAGGCTGCAATATGGTAACCATAAATCATTCAGATTACATATAGAAAGCTGAAAACGTCGATGTGCGAAAATAATCATCTATTGTTATGAATAGGCCCATTGGGACAATTGGGTATCCAACCCACTCTATTTTATGCATCATAGAAACTTCCATGGTGGAGCACCTGCAGTGCCCCCAAACACCAGAATTCCAACTCTGGCACAGTCGACTGGGACACCCTGGTTCGGTTATGATGTACCGCATCATAAAGAACTCCAGGGGCATTGACCTGAAGAACCTGAAGATTCTTCAAAAAAGCAAATTCCCATGTCCACCCTGTTACAAGGGTAAACTGATCACGAGACCCTCTCCACTGAAAGTGGATGTGGAGTCTCCCAGCTTTCTGGAAAGAATCCACGGAGACATTTGTGTGCCGATTCACCCATCAAGTGGTCCGTTCAGGTACTTTATGATCTTGATAGACGCATCTACTAAGTGGTCACATGTGTGCCTACTGTCCACCCGTAACCTTGCACTATCTAAGCTTTTAGCTCAGATAATAAAGTTACGGGCCCACTTCCCCGACCACCAGAAACTTCGTCTGGACAATGCAGGGGAGTTTACGTCACAAGTCTTTCTAGACTATTGCCAAGCTCAGGGAATTGAAGTCGAACATCCTGTAGCGCATGTTCACACCCAAAATGGGTTAGCAGAATCTCTAATTAAGAGACTGCAATGGATCGCTCGTCCATTATTACTTCAATCCCAGATGCCAGTGAATGCGTGGGGTCATGCAATTTTGCATGCTGCATCTTTAATAAAATTAAGACCCTCTGGAGGTCAGTCATCTTCTCCAATGCAACTAGCACTTGGAGCCCCACCAATTGTCTCACATTTGAGAATATTTGGTTGTGCAGTATACGTCCCCATAGCACCACCACAAAGGACAAAGATGGGTCCACAACGTCGCCTAGGCATTTATGTTGGGTTTGACACCCCCTCCATAATTAGATTCCTAGAACCCCTTACGGGGGACGTCTTTAAGGCACGTCTAGAAGACTGTGAATTCGATGAAACATCGTTTCCAAGACTAGGCTCACAGACAAAGAAGCCCGAAGCTTCAGAAAGTATCACTTGGGATACAAAAACTTTATGTCACTTTGATCCGCCAACAAGCCAGTGTGAGGAGGAGGTCCTGAAGATTCTCCACATCCAAAACACTGTCCATCTCTTGCCGGACAAATTTACTGACAACCAGAAGATTGTCAAATCACACGTCCCTGCTGCTAACACTCCAGCTAGGATTGACATACCGCAAAATGGATGCAATCCGCCTGCAGCAGAAATGGTTGGACCTCTCAAAAAGAGAGGACGACCACCGGGATCCAAGGACCAAGTCCCTCGAAAGAGTAGGACCCTTGGCAATGGTAAACAAATACCACCACAGGATGCTAATTTAAGCCCTGCTACCCCATCTCTCCCAAACTCTCATGAAGAGGAAAAACCGGGAGAAAATGAAGTATCGATACACTATGTACGAACTGGGGAGTATTGGGACAGAAAAAGCACAACAATAGATGACACATTTGCGTGTAATATTGCCATCAACGTCGCGTACTGCGACGATGATATTGAACCGCGCTCTCTGACAGAATGTCAAAGCAGAGATGATTGGCCAAAGTGGAAAGCGGCAATAGGAGTGGAGTTGGATTCACTCACCAAACGCAAGGTCTTCGGACCAATAGTCCAGACACCAAAAGGTGTAAAACCTGTGGGTTATAAATGGGTATTTGTTAGAAAACGAAATGAACAGAATGAGATCGTACGCTACAAAGCAAGGCTTGTAGCACAGGGTTTTACCCAACGTCCTGGGGTGGATTTTGAAGCCACATACTCCCCGGTCATGGACGCGATCACCTTCCGATTCCTCATTGGCATAACAGCACAAGAGGGTTTAGATATGCAACTCATGGACGTGGTTACTGCATACCTATATGGCAATCTAGACCGAGACATCTATATGAGATTGTCTGACGGTTATTCTTTGCCTGCAGCACTAAAAGAGAGAGAACGTGACATCTACTCAGTGAAACTGCAAAGATCATTATATGGTCTAAAACAATCTGGAAGGATGTGGTATAACAGACTGAGCGACTTCCTTGCACATCAAGGATTTAAAAACGACCCAGTCTGTCCTTGCATCTTTATAAGAGCAAAGGCAACATGATTTGTAATTATAGCCGTCTATGTAGACGACTTAAACCTCATCGGATCTCCTGAAGAGATCGCAAAGATTTCTAGAAGCCTGACAGAAACTTTCGAGATGAAAGACCTCGGAAAATCAAAATTCTGTTTAGGCCTTCAGATAGAGCATCTTAAAGATGGGATCCTGTTACACCAGTCAACTTACACATCGAACTTATTGAAAAAGTTTCAGATGGATAAGTGCCACCCCCTCAGCACTCCGATGGTCGTCAGATCATTGCATGTACACAAAGACCCCTTCCGGCCGCTGGAAGAGGGGGAGGAAGTACTAGGCCCCGAAGTGCCTTATTTAAGTGCTATTGGTGCACTCCTTTACCTGGCTAACTGCACTCGCCCTGACATAGCGTTTGCAGTAAACTTACTAGCCAGATATAGTGCTGCACCTACACAGCGGCATTGGGCCGGAGTTAAGCATCTTCTGCGCTACCTCCAAGGGTCCATAGACTTAGGTCTATTCTACAGGAAAGGGGCATCAACTGGTTTAGTTGGTTATGCTGACGCAGGTTACAGGTCCGATCCTCATACAGAGAAGTCTCAGACCGGATACATGTTCACATATGGCGGCACTGCCATATCCTGGAGATCTGTGAAGCAGACCATGACGACCGTCTCATCCACCCACTCAGAGCTACTAGCGATCTTCGAAGCAAGCAAGGAATGCTTCTGGCTACGCTCGGTGATCCAGCACATACTCACCTCCACCGGCCTAACGACCGGCGTTCTTGCACCCACTACACTCCATGAAGACAATGCAGCATGTATAGCCCAGCTACAGGACGGCTTCATCAAAGGTGACAAGACGAAGCATATCTCCCCCAAGTTCTTCTGGACGCACGACCTTCAGAAGCAAAAGCAGATTGAGGTACAAAAGATCCAATCATGTAATAACTTGGCGGATTTGCTTACCAAATCCCTGCCTACTAGTATCTTTGAGAAACTTGTATATGAGATTGGGATGAGGAGAGTGAGTAAATGTAAACTGGGTCAGGATGAGATAACTATGAACTCATAGATACATAGGAGACTGATGTATAGATTCATAGGAAATCTGCAAGCCTGAAGCTTGGTCAAATAAGGGGGAGTCAACTGCAGAGTTGTACTCTTTTCCCTTGGCTACAGGTTTTTTCCCACTGGGTTTTCCGTAGTCAAGGTTTTGACGAGGCAACCTCGTTGACTCTGGATCCTGAAGTATCCACCCCTAGACATATCCCCAAAACAGGGGAAGTTATGAGTTAACTGTTCTTTCTTTAACAAGACAGTTACCCTAACTCGGATCCTGAAGAATCCACCTCTTATTTCAATGTTGATTGGATAAGGGGAAGTGTTATGAATAGGCCCATTGGGCCAATTGGGTATCCAACCCACTATTGAAAGTTATAAATACACGGGTAGGTGGCTCTTGACCCTCTACACCTATTCTCCCTAAATTTCCCTTCACAACATCTATTTCTTTTTTCTTTATTTTTTTTCCTTAAATAGAATATTGTGAACATTCTATCGTACACTCAATATCAGCCGGCACAAAATGACAGTTTTTTGAATTCATAACTTTAAATTATTTTAAACTTCCCCAGTTTGAAACGAGGCATATACTGCTTTCCATATCGATTGTCAATTACAAGTTACATGATGCATCTAATTGAACCCCAAATTTGACTCTGATTTCCCACAAAAACTATCATCTAATTTCATTTGGTCCAACACATGGGCAGACAAAATTTGTTGAGGATGATAACATATCGGGTGGGAAAAATTTTCATGTCTTCTAAATGTTTCTTTAAAAATTATAATGATAATTCTGCCTAATAGATTGAACTCTATTGTAGGGTTTCTAGTTGATAAAGTTCAGTCTGCCTTTGTCAAAGACCTGTATTCTTGATAGTGTTTTGTTAGTTCAAGAAATCAACCGTGATTGTCATTCTAGACATAAGGATTGTATTTTATACTTAAGTTAGACTCTGAGAAAGCTTTGAAAATGTGGTTGGCTTTTTCTTTTCGAAAGCTAGGAGTTTTAGTGTTAAATGGATTGGCTGGTAGGCTTCAGGTTTATCATTTGGTAAATCTTCTTAGGGAATGGATCTGAACTGCGGAAATTTCTGTGTACAAAGGGTTTGAGACAAGATGATCCTTTATCCCCTCTTCTTTTTTGTTCTAGCAACATATGTTTTTAGTAGGATTTTAAATAAAGGTAAAGAGCATAAATTTATTGAAGGTCTGGGTAATTGTAATTATAATTTTATTAATCTTCAATTCACAGACGACACTATTCTCTTCTATGTTTATGATCCGATTAAATTTCGAAATTTTAGGCGTCTTCTCTATCTTTTTGAGAATATGTCAGGCCTCAAGATTAATTTTCATAAGGCTGCCACTATCTGTTTAGAAGGTTCTGATATTCAACAGTATGTAGCTGCTTTATCATGTAATAGTTAATTGGTTCATTCCCTCTTATCTACTTAAGTAAGCCTATTAAGCCTGATAAATTGCTTCCTTCTGACTAAGCCCATTAAGCCTGATAAATTACTTCCTTCTGACTGGCAACCCATTATTGATTGAATAGAACATAAATTAGAGGATTTCTTGGAGCTTCTGCCTTTGGGAAAAGAGTTTGGACATGTATCGAGGGCTTCAAATGTGGTAATAGTTTTTGCTCAGCTGGTGGTAAGAATGTGTAGTTTGGGTTAGATTTGTGGATTGGTGGGTTTCTTTGCCAGTAGCTTATCCCTCTTTATTTACCATGGCTAGTAATCCTGGAGCTTCTATCTTCCCTCAATAAACTATGGCCGAGGGTAATGGGATTGGAGTATTAAATTTCATAGGGTTGTGGATGTTTTTAGTTCCTACTCTGGTGGATTAATTTGCCTTCTTAATTCCTATCATTGGGCTGAATCTGATGCTTATATTTACAGATGGTTCCACTCTGGCTAGTTCTTGGTTCACTCTTTTTATAAATTTCTTAATGATAGTGGGATTCATTCTGTTTGAAGTAGAGTTACTTGAAAGATCATCACTCCCAGAAAAGTTAGGGTCTTGGTTTATCTGGTGGTTCATAATAAGCTGCTTACGCTTTCTAATTTAGGAAAAATAAATATTAGTATTATCTCTCCTTATGCTTTCTGTAAAAATCATGCTGAATTTGCTTGTCATCTTTTTATTTACTGGCATGCCTTGTCTACTATTTGGTTTTTTAAAGATTGTTTTTTTCCTTAGGACTAAACCTCGCTTTCTTTTTTTTTGGTGGACCTCATGGAGAAGGAAGAGAGATAAAGCTAATTTTAGACTTCGTTGGGACATAATTATGATGGCATTTATTTGAGTTGTTTGAACCAGACAGCATAATCAGATTTTAAATAAGTTCTCTCTCCATTGAAGCTTTACTTGATTCTATTCTAGTTGTTGTTGACCTTTGGGCAGGTGCCCTCTCTTTGCCTCGTAAACGTAAGGTGGACACTTCACTGCTCATATATTTGAGGAAGTGCCTTCATGAGTCTAGTTACATCATTCCTTCTTCGGTTTCCTATGCTTCTGGATTCTTTTCTCCAGTCGACACTCCTGCATCTGGTGTTGTGGTAGTTACTGATCCTAACTCTTCTTCTGGTTGATGTGTCTTTTTTGGATTGTGTTTGGGTGGTTGTTGCTTTTCTGTCCAGTGTGTAAATATATTGATGTTCTAGTTCGTTTTTAGGGTGTTCAGCTCTTTTGAGTGTGATTTTGATGTGTTCCAAGAGACTTTGGAGCTTGTTCTGGTTTTCTATTTACTCTGTATATATCCCCCTTTTCTGTTGTACTTATATATTACCACACACCCGTTTCTGTATACCCTTTTTCAGTTGTACACATACACATCTGTATACCTTTTGCTGTTGTACTTACACACACATGCGAATAATGGGTATCATATGGCATACGAGGCTATGCCTCATATATTAAGGCACAAAAGTAGGGACGCGTACAACAAGTACAAGCCCGTGTGAGGCTTGTACTTTCTCACTTTTGTGTCTTGGTATATGAGACGTAGCCTCATATGCTATATGATACCCATTATTTGTATGTATGTATATATATATATATACATACATATACATACATACATACATACATACATACATACACACACATATAGAATAATGGCTATCATACGTCATATTAGAGCCTCTCTCATACGCCCTCTCACATAAAGCACTCTAGTACAAGCCCACATGGGCTTATACTTGGGTGCTTTGGGCTTGTACTAGGGTGCTTTATGTGAGAGGGCGTATGAGAGAGGCTCTCATGTGGCGTATGATAGCAATTATTCTCATATATATATGGGTAAAGTGTTCCTAGGGCGACTACTTAGATTTCATCTAAGAAGTCGCCCCCATTTCCCCTCATATCCTACATTTTTTCTCAAATTTTTTCCTTGGGATTATTGTTCACCTCATAGATGATCAACATACCAAAAATCAAGTCATTCCTATACTTTTAGAGCCCCATGTACCCCTTGCAACTTCATGGGGTTTTAGCACGTTTTCAGACCGTTAAAGTTGCAAGGGGTAGATGGGGGCTTTAAAATTATTGAAATGACTTGATTTTTGGTATGTTGATCATCTATGATATGAACAATCCCATGAAAAATAAAATCCAAAAATTGTGGGATATGAGGGAAAATGGGGACGACTCCTTAGATTTCATCTAAGGAGTCACACTAGGAACACTTTACCATATATATATATGAGAATAATGAGTATCATATGACAATGGAGGCATCTGCTCATATACCAAGACACAAAAAGTGTGGGTGGTATAACAAGTACAATTCAATGTGGGCTTATACCACCCCACTTTTTGTGTCTTGTATATGAGGATATGTCTCACATGTCATATGATACCCATTATTCTATGTGTGTGTGAAAAATGATTATCAGATGGCCAAGGAGTGGATTTCCTCCTTGGCCACAATCTAGGCCACCGTCACCCCCATGTGGGGGTGTGGGGGCCTACACCCATGATGGATAATTGGCGGCCTAGATTATGGCCAAGGAGGAAATCACCTCCTTGGCCACCTGACACCATTAACACTAACACACACATATAAATCTTCATGTGAGAGCATTTCGCACGGTGCAAAAAGAATTTTATCTTTTTTGAAAAAAAAATTCAAATTTTTTTTCCACCTTCATAATATGTTGTTATACACCCCAAAAAATAATCGTTGAGAAATAATGTGATTTGGCCTTCGATCAAGGTATTTCAACAAATTCGCACGTTTTGAGACAGTTAAATTTGTGACGGGTGGATGTGTGCTCTAATCCCCTAGGGTTCACCATTATTTTCTCTGGGGTATATAATTGTATGTAATAAACATCAAAATTGAATTTTTTTCAAAAAGATAAAAATAATCTTTTCACATGGGCTTTCGCACCACTTTTTCGCAATGAAAGATTACTATATATATAAGGAATATACATGTGTGCTGACAACACAGGAAAAATTCTTGTGATGTCAGCAATTTGAGGGCTTAAAACATTTTTGCAATATATTCTACAACTTGTTGGCTACATTTCCCCCAATTTTCAAGTGAATCCAATACTTTTGAGCATCCATACATACATTTCAAAAAGATAGCTCAAATTCTGAAACTGTCAGTGCCATCTTTTTGAAATGCATGGATGGAGGTTCAAACACTGTTGGATTCACTTGAAAATTGGTGGGGAGGTAGCTAACAAGTTGTAGAACACATTGCAAAAAAATTCAAAAAGAAAAGTTTTTGGCCCCCAAAGTGCTGACAGCACAGGAAATCTGATCCTATGCTGACATCACACCTCCATATTCATATATATATATATATATGAGCAATATGGAGCAATTCATATATATACAAATAGCATATTCATATACATATATATATAGATAACATATTCATATATATATATATATATATATATGAGAATCATGTAGATCAGGTGGCACCTGATCTAATAGATCAGGTGCAAGACACAAAAAGTCGGGCCCCACAGAAAGTACAAGCACATGTGGGCTTGTACTTTCCACTTTTTTGTGTCTTGACTCCTGATCTAATAGATCAGGTGCCATCTTTTCTATATTATTCTATGTATATATATGTAAATCTTCATGTGAGAACATTTCACACAGTGCGAAAAGATTTTTAGTTTTTTTTGAAATTTTTTTCAAATTTTTTTCCACCTTCGTTATATCTTATACACTCCTCAAAAAATAATGGTTGTAAAATAATATGATTTGACCTTCAATCAATGTATTTCAACAAATTCACACGTTTTGAAACCGTTAAATTTGTAACGAGTGGATGTGTGCTCAAATCCCCCTAGGGTTTCACCCATTATTTTTCCCGGGGTATATAATTGTATGGATTAAACATTAAAAAAATTTGAAAAAAAATTCAAAAAAATAAAAAAATGTTTTCACACGGGTTTTCACACCACTTTTTCGCACCCAAATATTACCATATATATAGTTAGACTATGAGATACTTAAAAGGATTGTTGATGCTTAAATTTAAAAATAGACAATTCAAATTAAAAACCTATTCCATTAGTTGTAACCTAACATATTTAAACTACGTACGAACTAAATTTCAAATTATTTAGACATTTTACATGTGCATCAAATAGGTGTCAAATTTGTATCATTCTAAAATGTTGATTTTGTTGATTTTTTGCATATGAAAACACATAAAAACATTTAAAATTTAGTTTGTAAGTTGTTTACTTTTGTTAGGATGCGAACAATAGTCCCACATCGGTGAGGGATGGTGGTTATTGGGGGTTTATAATAGACTAAGAATCTCCATTGGCATGAGGCCTTTTGGAGAAAGGCCCAAGAGCAAAACCAATTGGGCAGGTGGGCGCAATTGGACAATTTCATACCAATGTGGAGATTTGTGGGCCATGTTTAAACCTAAATGGATTTTTAATTTAGGTTACCTAATTTTAAATTTGGGTCGGTAAGATCTGTATGTATGATTTTTCCAGTGTAAGTCTACTTCATGTGTGTATTATGACTAGAGCTTTTGCTCCATCCGATTGTCTAAAAAATCATATTGGTAGGGGGATAATAAGCAGTTTGTTCAAAGGGCTTTTTCCGAAAAGCAGCGGCAATGTGCAACTAAACCATATTTTCCTTGAATGAAAATCGGCTGTCAAGAAGCATGAACATGGTATGAAACACAAAATTTGGGTTATTAGCATGCTTGTCCTGTTGTACACAGACTTACCACATTGGACTTCCGATAACCCCGGGCTTATAAGAATCCACTATTATGTGCCAGTTTGTCTTGTTACCAAGGTTTTACGTCTCGGTTTCGGTCTCGGTATCGCTCTTCCCAAAATTTAGGTTTCGGTATCGGTATCGTCCGTTTCGGTGGTTTCAGACGGTTGTTTCGTTTCATCGGTATCGGTAGTTTCAGATACTTAAAACTCTATTAAATACTATCAAATATTATCAAATATTATCACAAATACCTTTTTACTAGTTACACATTTTGTTAAAAGTATTATGCTAAATATATTACATTTTTTGATCAACATGATTGAAAATAAATGAGAATGACAAGCTTTTGAATAAATGGAAGGGTTTGGTGGCTGGAAATGATAACTTTGTAAATAAATGGAAAACCTTTAGTGGCTGAATATCAAGCTTGTAATTAAATGGAAAGCCTTTAGTGGCCAGCTCACTCAAAAGATCAAACTTCTTAATAAATACTAGCATGTGTTGGACAATTGCACTTGCACCGTGCAAACAAAATTTAAATTAAATGCTAGAATATGCTACCATGTAAGACCTCAAATTGCAGGCGGCGGGCTTCTTTGGGGATGCGACGGGAGGCCGGCGACCATGAGGTACGTCCATCTCTTCGTTTCTTCTTCTTTTTCTGAATTTTGGTGATGTTTCCTCCTCATTCTTCTTCTTGTTTTCATTTTTTAAGTTTCAGTCGGTATCTGACAAGTTTCGGCCAGTATCGGCCAATACGGCCGAAACCCAGGCCGATACGGCCGAAACCGAGAAGTAACGTGTGGTGTCGGACCGGTCCCCTCCGAAACCGATCCGAAACGGCCGAAACCGGTCGGTTTCGGCCGAAACCTAAAACTATGCTTGTTACAGTCTTAAGTCCTCCTGGCGAGTCGATATACAGATCTTACGATATTTTCCCAACACTTCTACCGTTTTCTTGTTAAGCTCCACAATTAATTCATGGATGAAATCTCACATTGATAATCATGTATACCTTGTTGAACCAGGTGGAGAAAAAGTAAGCCAATTTCACTACAGATGCACTGTACATTATAGAAAAGAGATCTTTCACTGAACAGGGTGTTATAAATCTATGTTTAGTTTCATTTGAATAACGGGGAAAAAAACTTTCATGCTCTATGATGGGCCCCATGCCCCCTGGGTTTACACCCGCAGGAGAGGCACGCGCGCGCAAGGCCCAGGCGCGGCCCCCCCAATTGCCGACTTACCCTTAGCCGACCTAGCCGCATGCCCCCTCTTGCCCTAATTCTCAATATATATAGGGGGGGTAGCCGTCACTTATTTCATATGCTTTGATTATTGTTATTTGTGTGATTTCATAGGTAGATGAGTGCGGACGTCCTCTTCGGCGTCTTGGGAGAAGAACACCTCTTTTGTGTTCAATTATCTTGTTCTTTATTATTAGTTTTCTATAAAAATCGTATCTTTTGTTAGTTCCTAACAATTTGGTATCAGAGCACGTGACGATCCATGTCGGCTACAACGAGATCACAGGACAAAATTGAGGCGTTGGAGGCAAGGTTCACGAGCGAGATCGAGGCCATCAAGAAATCATTGGCGGGGAACGATGAGTCCATGGCGAAATTAACTACTTCCCTCCCCCAATTGGCGTCCAATCAAGCGAAGCACGACGATCAATTTGCGCAATTGATGGGAGCCCTAAATCAATTGGCGACGAACAACAAAGAGGAGGGGAATCTTAAATCAGCGGGAAAGGCGCCACCTTTGGGCAAGTGGAAGGATAAAGTTGAGAACTTTGACCCGGAAAACGATTTTTTGGTGGAGGAATTTGTCGAAGATGATGACGAGGAGCCATGGAGGGGCGATGATCGAGAAGAAGTGAGGTGAAAGGCCGCGGAAGCCCAAGGATGGACCGGCGACCATGATCAACCCCTCGGGAGGGCGCGCGGTAACAGTGGGGGCCGCGGCACCCTCCCCAGAGGCCCGCCGCCCTCCAGGAGAGCCGCCAGGGAGGCGGCGGCCCCCTGGGCTCACCCGGGGCGACGAACCCCCCAGGGGGGCCGGCGAGCCTACACGGGGTTCGCCCAGGGGCGGCGAACCCCCCTGGGGGGCCGGCGACCTCCCCCGACCCTCGGGGGGGGGGGGGGGCTGGAGCCCCCAGGACATCCAGGCGGCGCCGACGGCCCTGCCCCATGCAGGCCGCGGCCCCGCCGACACCTCCAGACATGTGCGCGGCCTTTCGAGAGCTAGCGGGGGTGATTTCCAGCAGGGGCAGCCGCGGCGAGAGGCACCGGCACGTGACTGCGTGGATGACTGGGGACCCGAGGAATTTCAGGAGCACATAGACTACGGCGAGGGTTACAGGGACCCTCCCAACCCTCGATTTGACGACGGGAGGTGGCAGCCACCGCCCCACCACTAGGAGAGACGCACAGCAGGCGCCGGGGGATGCAGAGACTACCATGAGTGGCCAGAGGGCAGATTTGGAGGCGACGAGGGGGCACGGAGACCGATGAGGAGGGCCCCATGGAGGCTACGAGCGGCGCCAGGAGAGGTATCAGCACTACCACCAGCTTAGACCAGGAGGAGGTCGCATGGACTAGGGGGGATTCAATATGGACCGCCTAAGGAAGCTGAAAATGCCTATATTCGATGGTGGCGACCCGGTCTCGTGGGTCTACAGAGTGGAGAGATTTTTTAGAGTCTCCCGCATGACGTAGGAGCAGAAGTTGGAGGTTGCGGGCATATGCTTGGATGGGAAGGCCCTGGCGTGGTTTCGGTGGAAGGACGCGGGGCGCCCTTTTCGCTCATGGGAGGAGATCAGGGACCAGATGGTAAAGAGGTTCAGGGACCCCACGTGGAAAACATACGGAAGCAGCTGCTTTCTCTCCGACAGGAGGGAACGGTGAGGGCTTACTTAGAGAGGTTCGAGGCCCTTTCAGGACAGGTGCACGGGGTGACCGACGAGACGATGGAGAGCACCTTCATGAAGGGGCTGAAGGCCACTATTCGAGCAGCCGTTCGCATGCATAAGCCGCAGAGTTTGATGGAGGCCATGGAGTACACTCAGATGGCAGAGTTCTTTCAGCTGGAGGATAGGAGGGCCCGGGGTGGTTGGAGCGGGGATCGACGGGTCGTAGTCAGCCTGTGACAGGAGGACAGTAGAGGGCCACTACAGGGACTGATTCAGGGGTCAGGGAGAAGATTGGAGAGAAGGGTAGTGCACCACAGCCTGGGGGCAGTTCAGTCGTATGACAGACGCTGAGATGAGAGAGAAGAGGCAGAAGGGCTTGTGTTTCAGATGCGATGAGCGGTTCTCACTAGGCCATCGATGTGCGGGGCGCAAGCTCCAGGTGATTCTATTGGAGGACGATGACGACGAGGCTGGCGTCGAGGAGGAGGTAGCTGAGGCAGAGGAGGAGCTGGAGGGCCAGCAGTTGGACGTGGCAGAGGCGTCCCTCAACTCCGTGGTAGGGTTTACACCGAACCATACCATGAAGCTGAGGGGAGATATAGGTGATCAGGAGGTGACCGTGCTCATTGACAATGGGACTACCCACAATTTCATCTCCAGAAGGGTGGTAGCACAGCAGGGACTCCAGCTGACAGATTACGACAGCTTCAGCGTGATGATGGGAACGGGAAAGAAGGAGATCAGTCGGGGAGTTTGCATGGGATTGGTGCTGACCATGCAAGGATACAGGTGATCGCAGATTTTTTACCTCTGGACCTGGGGAGAACCGACATCATTTTGGGCATGACCTGGCTACAGACGTTAGGGGAGATGACAATAAATTGGAAGCTGCTGCGGATGGAGTTTCAGGAGGCATGGAGAACAGTGATACTCCAGGGGACCCCAGCCTATGCAGGGTTTTGGTCTTCTTGAAGACCATGGTGAGGACCATCCAGACTGAGGGAGGAGGCTATTTAGTGGAGCTATACTCGTTAACAGGAGAGGGAGGCACAGAGGCCAGTGCAGAGCAGCCCATTCCGGGAGAGGTACATCAGCTGATGGAGCAGTTTGAGGAGATCTTTCAGGAGCCTCGGGGTCTTCCCCCACATAGGGACCACGAGCATGCCATAGTATTACGAGAGGATGTCTTCCATTAGCGTGCGGCCCTACCGATACCCCAGCATCAGAAGGATGAGATAGAGCGGATGGTGTCAGAGATGGTGCATGCGGGGGTGATCCAGCCGAGTGGGAGCCCGTTCTCCAGCCCAGTGTTGTTAGTAAAGAAGGATGGTAGTTGGCGATTCCACGTGGACTACAGGACGCTGAACAAGGAGACGGTCCCAGTTAAATTTCCCATACCAGTGATCGACGAGCTCCTGGACGAGTTACACAGGGCAGCCTGGTTCAGCAAGTTAGATCTTAAGTCCGGCTACCATTAGATCAGGATGTGACGGGAGGATGTGCCCAAGACGGCGTTCAGGACGCATGAGGATCACCATGAGTTTCTTGTCATGCCCTTCGGCTTGACAAACACACCTGCCACCTTCCAGGCTCTTATGAATAAGGTATTCCGTCCCTATCTCAGGCGATTCGTACTAGTTTTCTTCGATGATATTTTGGTGTACAGTCGTACTCTGGAGGAGCATTTGGACCACCTGCATGTGGTGTTTCAGGAGCTGCATTACCACCAGTTATATGTGAACAGAAAGAAGTGTCTTTTAGGCCAGCCACAGGTGGAGTATTTGGGGCACGTGGTATCAGCAGGAGGGGTGGCAGCAGACAGAGCCAAGATAGCAGCCATGCTGGACTGGCCGCGTCCCACCACGCTTAGAGGGCTACGAGGCTTCCTGGGGCTGACAGGATACTATCGCAGATTCGTGGAGGGGTACGGTACGATTTCCTGGCCGCTGACGGAGTTACTGAAGGACTAGTTTCATTGGGGGGGAGGCGACGACAGCATTTGAGGCCCTGAAAAGCGCAATGACCACGGTGCCAGTATTGGCGTTGTCCGACTTTTCCAGACTCTTCGTGGTAGAGGCAGACGCATCAGGACATGGACTGGGAGCAGTACTGATGCAGGAGCAGTGGCCCATAGCTTACTACAGCCAGGTGTTGACTGCAAGGGCCCGAGTACGGTCGGTCTACGAGAGAAAGAGCTGATGGCGATAGTGTTGTCCATACAGAAGTGGAGGACATACTTGTTGGGACGGAGCTTCATAGTACGCACAGATCAGTGGAGCCTGTAGTACCTGTTGGAGCAGCGGATGATAGCGGAGGAGCATCAAAAATGGCTGCGAAAGCTGATGGGATACATGTTCGAGATTGAGTATCGCCTGGGGCTGGAAAACAAGGCTGCAGATGCATTATCCCAGCGAGAGGAGGTGGAGCTGGCAGCACTAGCAGTATCCGGTCTACAGGACTTGGGGCCGCTACAGCAGGAGGTGGAGCAGGATTCTGAGCTAGCAGGTATACGGGAGGCTCTCCTGCAGGGGTCTACTGAGTTTCCGGGGTACTCTCTACAGGAGGGACGGTTGCTGTACTGGGGGAGGCTGGCGATACCGAGGACTTCCACATTTATACCGGCCATACTTCAGGAGTTTCACGGCTGTACCATTGGAGGACATTCTGGGGTCCTGAAGACCTATCAACGGCTGGGAAGGGAGGTCTACTGGAAGGGGATGAAGGAGGTGGAGAGGTTTGTAGCGGAGTGTGACGTGTGCCAGCGTCAGAAGTACCATGCTATGTCCCCGGGAGGACTACTACAGCCACATCCTTACCAGAGCGTGTTTGGGAGGACCTCTCCATGGATTTCATTGATGGGTTGCCGAAATCAGGAGGATACACTGTCATTTTTGTTGTGGTCGACCGCCTCAGCAAATATGCACACTTTGTTCCGCTTCGGCATCCTTACAGCGCAGTCACCGTTGCAGAGGTGTTTGTGAGGGAGGTCATTCGTCTGCATGGACCTCCAAAGTCCATAGTCTCGGATCGAGACAAGGTGTTCCAGAGCAAGTTTTGGCAGGAGCTGTTCAGTCTACAGGGGACGTTATTGAAGCGGAGCACAGCCTACCATCCCCAGACTGACGGTCAGACGGAGGTGGTGAATGGGAGTGTGGAGACTTACCTGCGATGCTTCATTTCAGAGAATCCTAAGGAGTGGGCGTGTTGGCTAGCCTGGGCGGAATACTGGTATAACACTTACTTATCACATGGCGGCACAAACTACACCCTTCAGGATTTTGTATGGCAGAGATCCCCCGTACTTACTTCATTATGGACATGAGACGACACCTGTGTCTGATGTGGAGCAGTATCTGGTGGAGAGGGATCGAATTCTGGAGGAGCTGAAGCTCCATTTGGCGAGGGCACAGCAGGTGATGAAGACTCGAGCAGACCTACACCATCGTGACATACAATTTAAGGTAGGTGACATGGTGTAACTAAAGCTGAGGCCATACAGGTAGAGGACATTGGCTCATTGGAGGAATGAAAAGCTAGCACCGCGGTATTTTGGGCCTTTCGAGGTCGAGGCGAGGGTGGGGCCGGTGGCCTACAGAGTGCGCTTACCCCCAGGATCCGTCATTCACCAAGTCTTTCACGTTTCGCAGTTGCGCCAGGCCATTGGTGACCACACCTCTTCTCCTTCATTACCAGAGACCCTTGCTGCTGATATGGAGGTGAGACCGGAGCCCGAGGTGCTGAAAGGGGTTCGACGGAGCAACACAGGAGGGCGGCATGTGTTGTTGCAGTGGAGGGGCTTGCCAGAGCACGATAGCACGTGGAAGGGCCTGGACGAGATGGCGACGCGATTTCCAGATTTCCACCTTGATGACAAGGTGTCTCTTTGGGGGGAGTATTGATGGGCC
This sequence comes from Scilla litardierei, assembly GCA_030789695.1. Taxonomy (NCBI): domain Eukaryota; kingdom Viridiplantae; phylum Streptophyta; class Magnoliopsida; order Asparagales; family Asparagaceae; genus Scilla; species Scilla litardierei. The sequence continues at coordinate 272,618,072 of CM061133.1, read as the reverse complement.
CCACGGGCCCCCCTGCGGGTTTACACCCGCAGGAGAGTCACGCGCGCACAAGGCCCACGCGCGGCCCCCCAATTGCCGACTTACCCTTGGCCGACCTAGCCACATGCCTCCTCTTGCCCTAATTCTCAATATATATAGGGAGGTAGCCGTCACTTATTTCATATGCTTTGATTATTGTTATTTGTGTGATTCCATAGGTAGACGAGTGCAGACGTCCTCTTCGGCGTCTTGGGAGGAGAACACACCTCTTTTGTGTTCAATAATCTTGTTCTTCATTATTAGTTCATTATTAGTTCTCTATAAAAATCGTATCTTTTGTTAGTTTCTAACACTCTAATACAAGGCTTTAGGCTATTCGACCTGACTGACTATGAAAATAAATCATCTGTGTTCCTGATGGGTTTGTTCATATATAAAAGATGTCAAACAAATTACCATCCATTCATGTTGCATCTGCTGAGGTGTGGATTCAGCGGTGCCATGGATTTTTAGGTCTTCATGCCTTTGGATACACTGCTTCCTTGGGAAAGACGCGACCACCTCTCGTATGTTACCTGTATGTATCACTGGCTCAGGAAATTGAACTTGCGTACTTTTCCTCAACTCACTGCTTGATGGAAACTTCATAGTTAGAAAAGAAACAATCCCATATTGATTAAACTGTGTACTCAAAAACATTTCCATGCTGACAGAGAGTTCCCCAGAATGACATACCGTAATCTATCAAAAGCCGCGCAGTAATCTTCAAGGCAAAACATTAGAAGATTCTTGCTGCGAAACATGGTAGTAGAGATTTACTTCAAATGTCAGCAAATAACAATAAAGTTAGTGAAGAGGAATGTCGCTTTGATTACTAACCTAACATGTAAATATGCCTGTACATTAGGACTGGGAGATTGTTCAGTTTTCTCACTATAGTGAGCAAAGCTTGAGAACATATCTTGGCAAACTCCAAAGACAGTAGATAGAATAATCTCCTTTTCTGCTTGGATGGCATGGGGCTTCAACCGCTTTCTTTCCTGGTTCTTTGTTAATGGGTCAGCAGTATACAACTGGAGCCATCCAATTTCCTCAGCAACTACCTATTAGAAGAATAATAGAGTATGAGAGAATCCTGAATCTGTAACAAGGCCATATAGAAAATACTTTTTGTCCTTCCAACAATCAATATATAAAAACTAGTTCATAGGTTCACCTCGACCGAGATGTTAGTATCAGATCATACTGGGCTGCCAATATAAAAAGAATTGGAGACTTACATCCATGAACTGCTGATATACGCAGATGGAAGAAAGCTCAGGATATAAGAAAAGGATGCCACATTCTAAGTAACTGTATTAATAAAAATAGAGTTTAATAAGCAAATCTATGGAGTAAGACGAAATTATATGGACGTAAATTGTAGAGAATCACCATATAAAATCCTTGACAGGGTCTTCGAGATCTTTTATACCCATATGTGCTAAGAATAGTCTTGTCTTTCTTCCCAAAAATGCGAAAAGTCCTATAACCGCAAGATCCCTATCTATAACCTGTGACTGCAAAAATGAATTAAAAAAAGATGAAACAACAATGATGCGAGCAAATAACCTGTGTGCAAGATCAAAATACAGAAAAGGCCTTTTAATGTAAAATTGCTCATAATTAGATAGAAAATTCAGTGACATCTTGAATTTAACTGAATAGAAAATGCAGTGATGTACTGTCACAGCAAACTAGCTAAACATTTTAAATGATCCATTAAACGATTCTTTACATTGACATTTTTTTAGTAGTTATAGAAATGATATCATACAACTGGTATTATTTCTGCTTTTCTTCACATTAAGAGAAAAGATAACTATCATTTTAGGATGATCAAAATCCAAATGCTACTCTGCTTATTGAGGTAAAGAAGGCATGCAGGACTAGAAACATCCATAATACTGAATTAAGAATGCTGACCTCAGAATGGCAAAAGAGCTGCATGGCTGTGATAACACCTTCTCTACAAAACGCCGCAACAAGCTTTTCTTGAAGCATCCCCATCCAAAAGTTTATATTTCCTCTTGCATCGCGATTTAGAATTTTCGGACCAAAATACATTAAGAATTCATGTTCAACCCCTGCCTTTAATGCTAAATGGTGCATTATGTCTATGGAAGAAATATCGGGCGATGATTCGACAAGTTCCAATATAGTGTCTCGGATGGGGATGGTGAAGGGAGGCAAGGAAACACGCTCGGCGTATAGCTTTTTGATAGCAATGTAGCAGCTGATTGCAAGAATGCTTAATGCACTTCCGCTGAAAGCTTTTGTAATTAGTAAGAATTAATCATCATGTACAACAGCAGAACTGAAACCCAAAAAAGCAATCAACCGGATACATGAAGGTGAAACATGTAAAAATTTTAACCTTTCTTAGCAATAAAGATGGGCATATAATTTGATGAACCAACAAGCCATTAGAACTTGATAGCCGTCAACTAAAACTGAGAAGTTTCAAGTACAAACCTTTGTACATAGTGTGAAGCACACCTTTCTAGTACAAGGGTTACACATTTTGTTAAAGAAGGAAGGTGTTCCAGTCTAAACCAATTCGCCAATTTCAGGTCTCTCTTGCTCAACTGGCTGTCAAGTGCCTCAAGAATTTCTTGTATGTTGGGGGAAATACTGAAGAAAACAGAAGCATGAGTAATCAATTTTCTTAATGACCTGGTTACAATCAAAATTCAAGCAAGTTAAACAAATCTCACATATTATCTACTGAATGGTCGCTAAACACTTCCCCTATCGCCAAGACAGCTTTAAGCAAAGCGTAAACTGCTGCCTGGAAAAGAAAAGCAAAACAACAAGAAGGAAATGTGAAAATGAGCTTTTATATGTTACTGATGGATTCATTATCAGTATCCACTGTAACGATAAAACTCATCAATAGAAGTGAATGGAACGCAGAAGAGAATTTCAAATTTACTCCACTGCCCTTTAAACAATGTTTCTCAAAGGGATTTAAAAAATGTTTCTCAAAGGGAATCAGATCTTGTGGACAAGACGCAGAATGATGCACTTAAAGTTCGAGCTGTGAAGATTCATTTCATGTTTTATGGTAAGGATTCTATTTGATTCCATTAATTTTTTTTACACATCTATAAATGAGGACATCATAGAGAGAATTTTATAGCTAAAGGCAAGGGGAAAACAAGGTAATTAGAAAAGCTGAGGAGAATAGAGACCGTGTTCTACTCATGACAAGTGCTAAAATAATATCTTGTTTACATGTAGTCTGTTAATCAAGGTATAGTTGATGTAGAATGGAAGCATTAGGGTTTTGTGGTGGAAGGAATTTGGAATTTGGAAAATCTAACTTTGCGTTTTGATAGAAGGGATAGAAATTCGGGCATCACACCTAGTGAATCGTTCACCTATTCTCGTACCTCTTATGCAAAGAAATTCAATTGCTAGTTTCTTGAAAACTAGCCAAAGTTTATAAACTTAAATTTTAATTCATTCTTCAATAAAAGAGGTTTAATACAAACTTGTATTCATAAGAAAAGAAAACAAAAGTCATACCTAGACTCAGACTCGACTCCTGACTGGACTCAACCTCTAGAATAAAAGAAGATAAAAGAAAACATCTCAACAAGAAACACAAAGACCAAATAAACAGAAATACAAAAGCGCTCAAAAAACTAAATAAGCCAAAATCGAATCAAACTCTAAAAGACTTAATCTAGATTCAAACAAGATTCCTAGATTCAAACAAGATTCCTACCATTCTCCTCAGCTTTGAAAAATTTAGCTTCTGAAGAATGATGATAAAGGTGCACATCAATGTAGAACAGAGTAGTCTCCTCTAAAAAACATCTGCATTGAAGCTTAGATGAAAGATGAGAAATCAACACTATTTGGTCGAACTCTGGAGTCTGGACTACTATCTAGCTCCCATAAAGTAGTTAACTTACTAGCAGCAATATCCAATCTCTGCAAACGTCGATGAGAACCTGCATATCGGACACATTACCTCTCTATAGGTCCAAAAAGAGACATCTCTACGTAAACACCAATCATCAAGTCATCCTTAACTATAAATCTATACAAACTTCTATGTGATTCTGTAAGAAACTTATGAGTATTATGGTTAATTGTAAAAATTTTACAAGTTTTGAAATATGGGTCACTCATTTGATATATATGATATATATGATGCTGGGAGAATACACTAGGTTCATAATCAATACTTAACTCTAGAAACTTGAGACAATAAGGTGAAGTGATCGTTTGTGGCTTGCCAGTGACCAACTTATTTTTTTAATCTGCAACTGCACTTTTAGGTTGGAAAGACGTTAACAAAATTTTCTTTTCCATCAAACATGAATGTATATGTGTTTGACCTCTAAGAATTGAAATGTCTAAGTTGTACAGTCATGACCTACATAATAAGATATGTGCAACATCCATCAGTAAAACATCACACATATGATCATTATAACTCAAGAACTAGATATACACTAAACAACATTATGTAACAATATGTGAGTTCTCGTAAACACATGTTGCGTTGTATTATTACATGTAAGGTTCAGCTTCAAGTCACATCGTCTCTAAGGTTGATTTGGTAACCAAATTAGTACAACTACTTTCATCAATCATGTAAAGATCTATCTTCAGTCTGGACGTAGCCAAAGAAAATATTTGACCTTTGTCAATCCTCCTCACTCCTTGGTATGACAGCTACATACCCAATTACATGCAAATATACACTAGACTCGTACATTCCTCATTAGTATTACTAGGTCCTAGGGGGGCATACACCTCATCAACTATCCCAGCATCATCATGAATCTCTCTAACATATACACTTTTATTACGATACTGATAAAAAAATGATCATGTCCATAATGCTTGCAACACTGGACCCTCCTTTGGCCTTTATTGTGATGGCCCTTCAGTCTTAAACTCTCAAATTAATTTCTTAGCAATAGTGATTTTATGTTTAGTCGTATTTTTAGAAGGCTACATAAGTTGCTCCTCAATATTAAAAGGGAGATTTCTATCTAGGCAAGCCTTCGTTGACTCTAGATTCAACGTTAGGCGACCTGCTGAGCATTTCCCGTAGTGTGTGAAAGCATCTTGTGCCTAACGTCAGCCCATGATCCAAAGAAAAACCTAGTAAGTGTGTAACGAGGATATTCTTCAAACCCACTCTTAATACACAAGTTATTAAACTTAGTCATATAGTCTTGTACAGACATGTTTTCTTGACATAGATCATTCAATTGATCTAAGAGACGATCTCTATAAGTAGCGGAAAATACTTCTCTTAGAGTTTTGCCTCCATACCAGTCTATGTCCAAATAGGATCTCGATATTCTCTCTCATGATACCTCTATAAAAGTCTAAAAAATATTAGTTGACCATGCAAATTTTGTTTTAGCAAAACATACCATCCAATCATTAGGCATCATGTGCAACTCAAAACATGGTCCATCTCAGTTAACTAATTCGAAAGATATGATGATCATATATTCATATGTGCCATCAAAGGTTAGAGCGTCTATCTGGATCCTATGTGTAGCATCGTCTCGCTCACACCTATCCTCATTATCTTCAAAATGCTCATCATGTTTCATATTATCTTGATTTCTATTATTCCAATCTTGGCTTGTCTTATTACCATGCATACCACCATCATGCTTTGTTTCTTATCATCATATGTTTGCTTATCTGTAAGATCCAAGATTAATTTTTCAATTTGAATCTCTAAACTTTAGAATACCTCTTCAGCCATGTTGGAACTTACAATCTTGCCACTACGAAATATTATGCAATAGAAATCTAAGGTTGGCCATGCAATACAAAACAACCAAACAAACGTATGACTATGCAAACCTGGACTCGCGAACTATATGCATGCACCTATCAATGAAAAAAAGAAAAACCCTAAAGGTTTGATTCTATATACTAAATGAATGCAGTCACAAAATATGAGACAATGAAATGCAACCAACGATTATAAACAAATAAATCTGCAAAGAACAATGAAATGCTAGGAATTGAAAATTAAAAATTCAATCTGGTTTAGAAGTTTCTCAAGCTTGAATGATAGCTTGCATGCAACATATGGCCATTAGGAGTTGGTGGATCAATCGTTAAGCCCATGGATGTAAATCTCATGCTCAAAATCTTGAAAAATAAGCTAAAAAATTAAGAATTGATGATTGCTATTGCGGCTTAGGATTGAGTTGATGAATAATGTTGGCACTGTCTCGAGCTAAAGAATAATAGCGGCTCGATATGGGGTTTTGGTGGTTGGGTTGGCTGTAGTCAGCTCTGGTCGGTTTTTGTAATGGCCAACTAACTTCTTATATGTATCTATATATTAAAACACAACCTTTTTTGAATCCTAAAGCTGACTGGGACAAGTCCCAGTCACCAACAACGATCAGGATGCATCCACATACTTTGCATCCAAGGGTCAAGATTTAATTCAAAAAACCTCCCACAATCACTACATTTGCGCAGAATACCGTCCATTTCCCCTTTTTGCTAAAAAACCCTCACATTTCACTTTTTACCCGAATATCCTATACACACCCACACTTTGCACTTCCCCCATTCATTTTCGAGTGTTTCTCTTTTGGCCCGGTTTAAATTTTTTGCTCAAATTTTTTACGCTAATTGGTTGTTCCGTGTCGGAGGCGCCCGCTAAATTTTTTTACGCTAATTGGTTGTTCCGCGCAACAGGCGCTCGCGCCGAAATTGTTGTTTCGTGCCGAAGGTGTCCGTGCCGCTAAATTTTTTTACGCTAATTTGTTCTTTTAAATTTTGGCTGTGGAAAAAAAAATTTGGGGAAGAAATATTTTGCGGGGAAAAATCTTAAATGAAGCGTGTCCGCGGGCATGGGTTATGACTAGTATATATATATATAAGCCCAATTCCTTTTCTTTCTTCTCATTCTTTTTCCTTTTTCCGTTTGCTTTGAAGCCCACAAGCCCATCAGGCCGTTCCTTCACTTAAAACCCAACACAATCTCTTTTTCTCAATCTCTCCACTCACCCACAGCCCGAGCCCCAACGACGTGCCCTTCTCTTCACTCGCGAGCAGCGGGGACAACCCAAAAAACGTAATCGAACGACGAGATCGGAACCCTAGCCTTATCCTCAAACGTGTGGTCCTTTCACGTGGAATCCTCATCGATTTTGAACTCCGTTTTACGCGCGATAAGTCTTCCCTCTTCTACCACACTTCTCCTCCATTTATGCAAGATGGCTTCTAGGGTTTTATTATGCGAAAAATTATCTTCCTCTCTCCCAAATTTTCGGCTTTGATCGTTGATTTCTAGGGATTCTTTCGGTGGTTTTCGAGCTTTCTTGCTTGAGTTTTTGCGTGACTTCGGTGCACGGTAGATACGATCTTTACTAAATTTTAATTACTTATTTTGTGGGTTTTATTAGAGATAGATGTAATGATTCATGCAGTTTTAGAGAGGATTATTCCTCCGATGAAATTAATTTGGCACCAACCTTGGTTTACGGTGTTTTTGGTCGGCGTTCGCTGTTTTCGTTTTAATCTTTTGTGACATTCTCTTGCTGTGATCGGCCGCCGAGGGGAAGGCACAGCCGGGGGTTGTTTTCGGTGATGGGTTATGCCGACGGGACTTACCACTTTGGCGATTAGTTTACGGGAGTCTTGGGAGCAGCTTGCGGCTTTCCTAAGCTTCTCGATTTTCATGATGTTGTTGCGGTTTCTGTTAGATGATTTGTAATCATGTTCGGTTGCTTTGTAATTATATTCGATTGATTGCTCTGTAATTCTGTTCGGCTGCAAGATGTTTCTGTATGGTTGTTTGATGATTTTTAGGTCTTGTTACTCGTTGATTTGAGTCCGCTTGCATGCTGAATGCTGAATTTGGGTCTGTTTACATTCAGTTTTGCAATCCATTTGTATGCTGAATTTGGGTCTGTTTGCGTGGAGTTTTGCAGTCCGTTTGCATGCTAAATTTGGGTCCGTTTGCGTGCTGGTTTGCAGTCGGTTCGCATGCTAATTTTGGGTCATGTTTTACTTGCAGTTTTGGGTCCTGCTTGCATGCGTCTTTGGGTCATGTTAGCTTGCTGATTGGGCGTTTTAGCATGCTATTATGGGTCATGTTTGTATGTCGATCTGCAGTCTGTTTGTATGCTGATTTCGCAGTCTGTTTCAAGTCTTGTTCGTTGTTGTTCCATTGGCATGCATGTTCAATTGCATTGTAGAAAATCTGTATGCCCTTACTACAATGATTTTGGCCTAAATTGGTATTTCTCTTTTATGCAATCGTTGGTCCGAGCAACCCCTCTAGGTATGTAAACCACACAACCCATAATGGTGCCAAACATGAATCTGATCCATTCGTAGACTTTTCCTTAACTTTTTCATCATTTAGTTGTTTATTAAAATCTTGTGTTTTAATGTGTTCTGGAAATTGTTGTTTTAATTGTTAAAATAGATTATGTTTCTAAACGTGAGACTGGACAAGTGTATGATTAGAAAACTTAGTTGTTAGTCCCACTAAATTATATGATTAAAGGGTTATGCAATGTAATTACAAAATAATATTTGTAGACATGTTTCTTGCATGAGACGTGACATCCTGAACATAGTTTTGCGTAACTCCATTAATTATGTAATTTAGGGATTATGGACATGAACAAGACACTCGACATCACTAGAAATAGAACAACTATACTTGATATCACGGGTTTGAGGAAACTTATAATTGAGAGCGTACGGGAGCGATTGGAGCCATTCTTACTGCCCATGTCTGGGCGGATCTTCTTTCTTTTCCGCATCCTCTTGTTCTAAGATCCTAAGTTCTTTACATGTTACTACAGTTTTGGACTCGACCTGGTGTCGCACCCCTGGTCCAAGGTGGACTTCACGTTGCACATTGTACTCTCCATTATAAGTCACATCATAAACTTTTATTGTTTCACCTCTGCTGCTAGGACATGCACCTTTGTTAGACCATGACAGGTTAGTACTTTGTTATAACTTTCACAGCATGCCTTTTAATTCCTGCATGATAAATAATTAATTGTTTAGTATATGTTTAATCTACTTTATTACTAGTGGTTCAATTCTTTGTTGTTTCCGTTAGGAGACGAGCAGCTTGACGAGGAGGTTTCACAATACGAGAAGTCCGAGTTTCCAATCGAGGATGCCGATTTCTGAGTGTTTGGATCTAGAAGAAGAGTACTTGTTCCTTTATTTATTTTTCTTTCAGTACTTTATAATTGAGAAATGTTGTTTTTTAAGTTTTGGACAATGTACTTTGAAGAATGAAATAAAATGAGTTCTACCATTTTTCTTATATAAATTTTCATGTTTGTCTCTGTATTGACTTCACTAATAACTGCAAGACCTGTAAAATTAACATGAGTGTGACGACACCTGAGTATGGTACGTTACAGTTTTGGTCGGCTAATATCAGCTTAGGTCGGGTCACTTGAGCCGATCAAGAGCCAGCTCAGCTTATTAAGACAATGTTGATGTTGGCTCATTTGTGGTTAGATATGAATCGAACTTACTTCGAACCGAAGTCATTGCAAACAGATAGGATGCGAGTACTTCTCGAAGATGGCAGGGTCATAGATAACAATGGAAACATCAATAGTAGGGTAAGGCGACGATGATGAGGATGATGATGGTGGAATTTGATGGTGATGAAAAATTCAACGAAGACAGTTTGGATCCAAAGCAGTCGTGCCGATTGAAACAAAAGACAATGATGACTCTGCTAACAATGATGATAATGGTGGTTGTTAGGATGACAAGACCAATGGTGAAGGGAAGATGTAGATGTAGCTGATGAAGACAAGATTATTAGTAAAGTAAAAAAGATGTAGTTGATGGGGTTGAATGGTTAAATTGACGGCTCTGACACCAAATCTTATGTAGAATATAATCGTTTGGGTTAAAGCTTCAGTTAGGGTTGCAAATGAACAGGAGACGATGGATCATAACCTTTTGCTTTTGCTTTTTTTCTTTTTTTCTATAATTCTTACACAATTCTTCATAATCCTCTCATTTAAACTAATTTAGATAACTACTCTAATTCTTTCACAATTCTATTCATAATCCTCTCAAGAATTCCCCCTTTATTTATACTAATTCCTCCTAATGTGATGTCGCCCCAAAATTACGGAATTGCTATCCCTATGTTTTCTATCTGAAATTACAACTCTGCCACTGCAGTTCTGCATTGAATTTACTAAACTGCGACTACGCTCAAGAAATTACGAAATTGACACTACACCCAGAAATTATGAAACTACCACTGCCATGTAATTATAGAATTGACACTGCCATGTAATTAAAGAACTGACACTTCCCTCCAGGGTTTTGCCGCCGTCGCTCATTGACTCCCCTTTTGCGTCGTCGCTCATTGACTCCCCTTTTGCCGCCGTCGTTTGAATGTAATCGTATCATTACTCTCCTTCTAAAAAGCCACATTATCCTCAAAGTGGAATTCTGAAAAGAGGAGGGGAATTTTCTCTCTCATCAAAGCCTTGGAAGCCACCACTGTCGGCGATGTTGTCACTGAAGGGGCCGCCAACCCCCCGTGGTTTATCGTCAGGCTCCTGTGGGCCCCCTCTGCTGCTCCAATGGCTGTCACCCCACGGCAGGGCCCGTGGGCCCCAACGGGGCATCTGCTGGCCCCCGTGGGGCCTTCGGTGCATCCCGCCAGGATGCCCGCCCATGCCGATGGTCGGTGGGCCCCTGCGGGATGGTAAGCGATTATCCAAGCCCCCACAATGCGCACCCTTATTCCGCTGCACCCCACAAGGATTTGGGGGGTTGATCTCGCTCCACACACGTGGATCTCACGCGTCTTCGTTGGGTTTAATCTCCTCCTTGACAACGATAGCGATCCCTTTATCAAATGACGCTTTCTGTTGCCTTTTCACCTTCGTTGTCGTCATCCTTGTTCGGATCCGTCATTATAGCCACCACCTCAGGAGAAGGGTGGCTAATCTTCTCAATCGACTGCTTTAATGCCACTTGATAGGATTGGAGATAGATTTTGGGAGAAAGGATAGGTGTTTTATGGCAAAAGATAGAATTTTATTGATAACTGAGTGAAATTATAAGAATTTAGCCTCAATTTGAGAGGACCACGCCCCCAATTAAACCTAGACCTAAACTAACCTAATCTAGATGACAACTCTAATTCTTTTACAATTCTCTTCATAATCCTCTCAAGAACTCACGTCCTCTTATTTATAATAATTCTTCATAATGTTTTGCCGCCCCAAAATTATGAAATTGCCCTCCCTATGGTTTCTGTCTTAACATTACAATTCTATCACTGCAGACGTCGCCTTGAATTTACTAATGCCACTACGTCCATAAATTAGGAAACTACATGCGTCCAAAAATTACAAAACTGTCATTACCTTATAATTACAGAACTGCCACTGCCATGTAATTACAGAACTATCACTCACCTCTAGGGTTTTACTGTTGCCGCTTCTTGACTGCTCTTTTGCCGATGTCGCCGCCTGTATGTAATCGTATCAAATACGAAACTTAAAGACTTTGATATCTAAAATCTAAATCTAAACTAATCTTAAAAACATAAATGATGATGAAGGCAGAAGAACATGAAATCTAGTTCTGATACCAAATTTGATGCAGACTGAAAGTATCAAGGTTTTGTGATGGAAGAAATTGGGAATTTGAAAATTCTAACAAGAGATTTTAATAAAAAGGATAGAAATTTGGGTCTTGCACTGAGATGAATCACTCACCTATTCTCGCATCTCGCAGGCAAAGAGATCTAATTGCTAAATTTCTAGTAAACTAATCAAGGTTTATAAACTCAAATATTAATTCACTCTTCAATATAAAAAAGTTCTAATACAAACACATATTTATAGCAAAAGAAAACAAAAGTCCTATCTAGACTTCGACTTCTCCTCCTAACTGAATCAAACTCTCTAGAATTAAAATAAAAGAAAACATCTCAAAGTAAAATTTGCAGAATTCAAATACTAAAAAAGCCACAATTGACTCAAACGGTAAATGACGCAATCCAGATCCAAACTGGATTCCCAACAATGGTACTCCTTTGGAATTCCCAACAATGGTACTCCTTTGGAATGATATGACTTGCAACATAGCATCAAATGTTGATGTTTAATGGAGTTCATAGGGATGCTGCAGAGTGCCAATCACGTTTCACAAGTAACGGAAAATGTTGTATTCCTAGGTCATTTGTACTCTATGGACCATTTCTCCCGAATGACTTGGTGGCCAAGTCTTGCTCATAGATGAAACCAAAATCCGGCTTTTGTTCCATCTAGGAAGTTGTTCAACTGCCAGTACAGACAGGAAGTGGAAAAATGAAACTTCTAATTCCATGTATAAACAAGATGAAGTGCAATGTTGAATAACTTCCATGGATGACATAACCTCATTACATAATATATTCGACTTCTACTCAAATGATCTAAACCAGAAGGCTTTATTTGCAAACTCTACTACATTTTATTGGAGTATAAGTTTTCACACAAGATTTTCTAGTTTCAATCCTGATACACGAAATAAATGGAAGGTCATCAACAACTATTTCAATGGAAATAGTAATAGAAATTGATCTCCCAGCTGCAGTGACTAGCACCGGTTTCGAATTGTCCCCATCTTGAAGTTCATGATTTGTATCTAGTGCATCCTAATCTAACAAGTTCAAGTATAAACACGGATGTCACCTTATTAAAGTAGTTATATAAATCCAAAGATGACAGGTTGTACTAGATCAAGTACAGGAGAGTGATCCACTTCCATGCACCGCTTCCCACAATGTCAAGGGAAATTGAGGTGATAATCCCGCGACATGTTTAAATCAAAAGGAAAATAAGTGAAAAAAATTTCCTTCTTAATTTAAATACGCCTAGCGTCAATAAAATAACACACAGGTTCTCCATGCAAACTATTTAACAAGAAACAGAAATAAAGTCTAAAATAGATCACATCCCAATCTGTAATTAAAATTTTCTCACATTAGTACAACTGAAACTAATAAAAAGGCGGGCTACAAATCTGATACAAAAATAGGTCCATAAAATAAGGCGACTACTAATCAAAATAGAAAAGATACTAACGAACCCTAATCGTGAGGAAAGTCCTGCTCTTCTCCGTTTACCTGATCAAAAGATTCATTATCAAAATAAATTTCCTCTGAATCTGACCGATATTCACAAACAAAAACAGAAATGTCGTCACCGAGATAATCTCGACAGGTTCCCGAGGAAAATCAACCGATAAATATAAAGTGCGAAAGGAAAACATATGGAAACAAAATCATGCGACAAATAAAATAATCAAATCATGCAACTGAATGATGGTATAGTAAATCTCATGTGTACGTCAATGTAAGGCAAAAAAATGCTAATGTCACTAACTGTAATGTCAAATGAGGTATGATGTCACTAATCTAGGGTGTCAAGCATATCATAGTGATCTAGTCTAAGTGTCTGACTGATGCCCTAGGCTATGATATGTAATTTAGGTGTTCTGATTTTTCTCGGAACAACGATTGGTATAGACTAATAGCCTTCTCTCACGGTGTAGCAGCCGGTCTACATCCGTGGGTCATAACCTTCACCACGAAACCAGGGTCCAGGCTGATAATGTGTGGCATGCCTTCCGCCAATTGCAATCTGGGTAACAACTGTAGGTTTTGATCAGTCAATAATGTCTATCAATACCTTCCCACCAATACCTTCCCATCACGTACGGTCATCAAGGGGACCCTCGTCACTTCCCCACCCTCATGGCAACAAGTTATCCCATCCCATATGTCATGAATATCAATTTGCAATGGTTTTGAGACATGAGATTCAAATCTATAAATTATTCTTTTTCTTTGATCAATTATTTCCAATTTCAACTTCATCATCAAGTCATAAATTTAAACTCATGTAAGGATAACAAAGCCAAAAAAATCAAGTGTATTATCTCATCTAGTGGCGTATTTTTCAAATGAAAAATAACAGAATATATAAAATAAATTTTCATCTTTAGGACAAAAGGCGAGATACAATATGCCTACAAATTGTCCATTAAAGCTTGAGAAAACTATAACAAGCATACAATACATATTCTCTATAACAAGCATCAAATAAACAAATGACGAAGACGAAGTTATAATTTACAGGTCTCTTCTATTGAACTGTGTTTTCGATATAAATCAAAATATAAAACATTGATTGGCGAAACCCAGCCAATGGAGAGCTTGATTTAATAAAATCACCAATTCCATATTTATTTTATAAAAATGTAACATCAAAAACAAAAGGTTGAAAATATAATCAGCTTCTAACAATCTCTCTAATATCAGATAATGTATAACATATAACGGGTACCCAAAACCCCATTTCTTCTCTATATCAAAACTAGAATACCGTTCAGAATCTTCTCTGGTCATCAATGTGACCTTTTTCCTAAGAAGCATTCCCCAATGCTATCTCTGCATGCAAGTTGAAGAAATTTGCAAATTTCACAAGAGCAATCATCGCACACCGCACAGTAGAAAACAGATCACATGTAAAATATATAGCCCCTCCCAAATAAATCTATCATCTATGATAATTCATAAACTGAAGACAAATATACAAGAAAACATTATATAAAATAACTCTCTTTTTGTGATTTGGGCATGGTCCATCTCAACGAACGAACAGGTCATGCTAAAGAATATATCAAAAGATCAACTTCTGGGCTCCGTAGGATTCCCCTGCTTCTTCCAGTTCCATGGGAACGCCGAAATTAAGCGTTCGAGGGCAAGAGCAGTATCAGGATGGGTGACCTTCTGAAAGTCCTCGTGTTTCTGCGACCCATGTGCCCTCTCTCCCGATGTGTGAGGTCTCGGGTTCTTAACTGCTTTCTGATGAATCAACAAAGATCAGCTTTTTTTATTTATATGCAAAGAACCAAAAAGAAAAACAAAAAACCCCAATGTTTATCAAGCCAAATGAACAGAAATAACAAGATTTACGAACATATTAATGATTATCAACAAAATTAACATGAAAAAAAAGAAAATGAATATGAAACATTAGAGAGAACAGGATTTAGATTACGACTGGGTGGATATATATTTGTGATTGCAAGATGAGAAATCCAAAATCGAAGACTTTTTCTTTGATAAAGCTTGCTCTTTTTAATAATAAAAGAGAGAAATAAACCCAAGGGATGTAGATATACAGCAGCCAAAGGACTGGGGAACATGGGACACGGTCGAAAGGTCAAGGGAACATGAGCACAACCCCACAAGAAAACAGAGCACAAGGAACACACCCAAAAAGAATACAAGCCGGAGAAAACATCACAAAATCAATGAATCTAACAATTCAAATTAATATAAAATTAAAAATTAAAAAAATGAAAATTTAGAAAACATAGGGAACCTACTTGATTATCGCGGTACGTCTACAGGTATGGTTTTCCTCTTCTTCTCCATCTCTAGAAAAAGCCGAATGGAGAGAGAGGGTAGAGCAGCGGCTATGTGAGAGGGTTATGGTTTCTAAGGATTAGGTTTAGAGTTTTATGCTATATGTATAGGGTTAAGTTCTAACGAGGTAGGGTTTGGGTTTTGTGTTTAGGGTTAGGATTAGGATTTGGTTTTTGATTAAAATTTTGATTTCTAGTTAAAAGATAACGTTTAATTTATTAATTTATTAATTTGGTATTTCTTATCTTTATAATTTAGATTTTAATTAAATATAATTTTTATTTCTTTTTTAATGGGTTTGAATTTATAGGTCCTGCAGTTAACCAGTAAAAACAATCTAGGTCACGAGTAAAGATGTACCAAAATACCCATACAAATTTGTTTCTCTTTGATACATGTGAGACAAGAGTCTGATACAACTCTCAAAAGACATAAGAAATGCATAAAAGAATATGCACATGGCCTCACACTCAAAGGTCTACATCCTGCACAGTGAACTCAGAATCCTCAAAGGCTGGGGCTTCCTTGTATTTCTGATCAGTACCTAAGGATGCAACAAAACAAAGAGCCGCTAGTTTAGGGTAAGTTTATAATAATTCTAGAATTTGAAATTTAAACAGTGTTTATGAGCATGCTTGAAAATAAAGCAGGAACATGCAAATAAATGACTAGAGATAGGCATGCAAGATAGGTTTTAGTTTAAAGTTATGCTATTAATATTCTAACAATTATATCAATCCTAAATCGTGACCCATACTAGAGAGTACAATAAGCAACCAATAGTCCACCTTGTACCACGGAAACGCTCATCCGTGTTGAGTCCAAAACAGAGACGGAAGGTACTCAAAATTCTATCCAACGAAACTGGTAGTGGTCCATCGGATGCATGATAAGACCCGATCGAAAATCTGGTGCGGTTATGCAATCAGAAGCATGGCTTCAATCGCTCTTGCACTCTATCTAATATGAGTTACATCAAAACCCCAGTAAGTCTAAAGAGTCAAGTGTTGTTTAAGGTGGTACAATTTCAGTGTCAAAGCGGCAGTGTTCAAGAGATATTTCTAAGGTGCAAGCATGCATTATGAGGCAAAGTCTCTAGACAAGTCTAAGTTTTAAATCAAAATTAGTTAGTATGTTTGGGAAGCTATGTGATTTAAGTCCATTCATGTTTATGATTCCAGCAGTTCAAGATTCTCTATGCCAACAAGCCCAAATTATAATAATATGCCACTTGTAAGGTGATATTAATAACCAATAAGTCCAACAATATGCCATACATGGGAATAATAACAGTTTGTTCCAAGATCGTGTTTCATCATAGCACATCCAATCATATCTCCTAATTTTGATGTCATAAGATTTCTAGTATAATCATTTGCATGCATCAAGTGATTTCATAACAATTTAAAAATGGGGGAAACTAAATTGATCTCAGAGAGGTCTCATCATCGATCATGTAAGGGTCTAATCTGTATACTTGTTTTCTCATGATACTAGCCAACAATTCATCAAGGATGATTTTCAGTTTAATTCTAGCATATAATAATTCCATGCATGAACCCAGTCCAACCAACAATAGGGCAAAAGCCAGTAATCCAACCAACAGTGGCACACGGCCTCACCAAACTGGGCAAAATCCCACAGGTCCAACAAGCCAAGGGCAAAGCTCAGTCTAACCACAGCCAACCAAAAACCTACGCAAGGAACAGAAACATAGTAACAAACGGCCAAGCAAGGGCAAAAGCCCATAGTCAAAACCCAAGGCCCACATGCCAACATCCACACATGGCAATAGCTCAATCTAACAATCCAACATCCAGCAAACCAAATAAGCCTGTAGGCCTAAGGAAACCTCAGGGGTAAAGCCTAACCATCACGCAAGGGGCAAGGCCCAACCAACATCTGACTAAAGCCAGGGTAGAAGCCCAACGATCAAACGGGGCAAAGCGGCAAAAAAGCCCAAACCATCGCAAAACCCTACAGGGAAAAACCCAAGGAGCACAGTCGTGGAGCAGCGACGAGGGGCGGCAGCGAGGATCACCGCCAAACCCCAAGAAAATCCAAAACCCATTTGCTTAGCACACATCATCGCAAGGAAAGACAATTTAGAAACCAAAACTACATATTACTGCAAATTTACCAACCACCGAAGTCGTCGAAAAACTCTGAGCCATGTCACCGTGTTGTCGAGCCGCTGCGGTGCTTCGCCACTGTGTCGTAAAGCGGCTACATTTGCTCGGGAGTGTATGCGGAAAACTAAGGAGAAATCAAAATCCAAACACCAAATCCGAACCAAAATCCCACAAAGATCCGAATCAGAAATTTTGCCATAGCCTAACATTCACACATGGCAATAGCTCAGTCTAACAACCCAGCGTCCATCCAACCTAATAAGCCTGTAGGCCTAAGGAAACCTCAGGGGTAAAGCCTAACCATCACGCAAGGGGCAAGGCCCAACCAACAACCGACTAAAGCCAGGGCAGAAGCCCAACGATCAAACAACGGGGCAAAGCGGCAAAAAAGCACATAACCATCCCAAAACCCAACAGGGAAAAACCCAAGAAGCACAGTCGTGGAGCAGCGACGAGGGGCGGCGGCGAGGGTCACCGCCAAACCCCAAGAAAATCCAAAACCCATTTGCATAGCACACATCATTTCAAGGAAAGACAATTTAAAAACCAAAACTACATATTACTGCAAATTTACCAACCACCGACGTCGTCGAAAAACTCTGAGCCATGTCACTATGTTGTCGAGCCGCTGCGGTGCTTCGCCACTGTGTTGTTAAGCGGCTACATTTGCTCGGGCGTGTATACGGAATTCTAAGGAGAAATCAAAATCCAAACACCAAATCAGAACCAAAATTCCCACAAAGATCCGAATCAGAAACTTTGAGGGGTAAAAATTTAAATTCTTGCATTACAACCCAAGGAGAGGGAAGGCGGGTTTAAGTAGAGCTTCAGAGGAATGCGAGATGGGAGAAGGAAAACTTAGCTTTCATAGTGAGCGGTTGAGGTTGGTGAAAACCCTGTCGATAGAGTAAATGGGCGATGAAAGACTTTCTGTCACGCCCCGCTTTCTTAATATGGAAGGCGACACGTGAGGAGGTCCGCTCAGACGTGGAGCTGTGAAGCTGCAGTCTGATAAGCGTCTGTAAAAATTTCAAATAGTAGCATGTCCTTTACATTGCGAGGAAACAACAACTATGATAATAGTAAAACAGGTATAAAAGGAAACATTTACCAACATCCAGAAAATTATTCCAACATCACAGTGCAGTCACAAAAAAGTACAAGTCTGAACAATATGCCTAAAGCATGGCCGAAACAAAAGTAAAGAGAGTCACCGGCTGAGACTAAGGGTAAGACCGGAATCCTCGAACTGAACGTCAGTAACCTGTCGTCCTCTGCAACTAAGTCAGGCTCAAAACCTGACATGTGACACCCAAAGAGAAAAGGGCACATGTCAGCAAAAGTCTCCCAAAGACAGCGGAGAACTTTTGTGCAAGGATACAAATAAAATGAAGCGACTAGCAGTTTTAAATATAATGAAAAGACATGACATATAAAGATGCAACAATTTAAGATGACATGATGACATGCATGCACGTCGTAGCAGAAGCTACGAAAAACACTGTTTTCACGAGTCACGAACATTATCATTTCACGAACATTATCATTTCACGATGTGCACATGGTTTACGCCTTACAGTTGAAGTTGCTGATCTGGCATACTTCTACACTGAGTGGTCGCTTAACCCTACCACAATCCCAGAGTTTACGCCTTGCAGCTGAAGTGGCTGTACGGGCACACTTCTACGCTGAGTGGTCGCTTAACCCTACCCCAATCCCAGAGTTTACGCCTTACAGCTGAAGTGACTGTACGGGCACACTTCTACGCTGAATGGTCGCTTAACCCTACCCCTCCACGTGTATCGAGCCAGGGTTTCCCAAGTACATGAGCTCGCTTCTGGATCACGAGCCAGGAAGTGTCTTTCAATATGGCATAGGGTTGTGCCCGCAAAGCAGGTGCCTAGCCTCAATCATTACAATAATTGTAGCGTGTGCTATGCAATCACGATGAAACATTAAATGCATGAAATGACATGGCAATGAGCAGTTAAATTGCGTACCGTTAATTGAAATTAAACATGGCATGGCAGCATGAATGCAAGCATGATAAAGGTGTCGGATCTAGCTTCGTTGTCAAGCTAGATCAAGTAGGGTGTCGGATCTAGTTTCATTGTCAAACTAGATCTAAAAGGGGCGTCTAGGCGACTATCATTTCACCGCCTAGTCTCTTTTACGCTACTGAACAAAATGGCCTAAAGAGAAAGCTGGCAAGTATCACTTGCCTGAAACAATAACCAAGTCACGATCCTGCTCAATCAGTCCGAGTCTACCTATGTGTTCACAATGCAATCCAGCCTACAGTCCCAATTTATTATTCTTAATTAGAGAGTTACAAAAGATATTGTTAGGATTTATTCTGTGGTCATTCTAGTATGCGTCTTGTCATATGTGGCACTGGAGAATGTTGGATAGGTTGATATCCCTGCCATATGTAGAAGAGAATGTTGGACATTTTGTTGAACAGATTGTTGGACCAGGATGTTCAACAAACTATGCTTACTTGCATACCTGGTGCGCCGTGGTGCTCAATAGGATGCGTAACTGGAGCCAGCGTATTTCGCTATTTTCTATCTTGCTGTTTCTGCTCTTATGGTGGTTATTAAATGATTTATTGTTGATTGTGCGCTATATCTTGAGAATCGGTTGAAGAGAGATTTTCGGCAAATCAATACTCTTGCCGCTGCCACGTTCGAATTTATCAGGATCTCGTAACCGCCTCTTTAGGATCTTTCGGGATCTTCTTCTTGTTGAAGATGGTGCAGTTGTTGCTGAAGATGGAGCCGAATCTTGGTGTGATTGCCTGCGTGGAAATTGAACCAAAGATGGCAGGGGCGTTCCCTTTTAAGCTATGGGTTGTTTGGCGGCTAGGGTTAACGCTCGAGTTTGAGAAGTTCAAGGATAATCTCCGGGAGGGAGGCCGACGGCTGCTACACGCAGGATCAAGGGAGTTGATCGAGTCGGTGGTGCAAGGGGAGCTTGCAGGCAAGGGGAGCTTGCCAAGAATACTTCACGGGGTTGATTGCGATCATCCCCTCACGGTTTGTTCTTAAGGATGAGAGTGTTCTTCCTTATTAAAGCGTGAATTGTAGAATTTGTTTTCTCCAATCTTTTTAGTGAAGTATTCAATTTTCTGGGCGTGGCCCCGCAGATGTAGGTGTGCGCACCGAACTGCGAAACCAATTCTTGTGTGTCCTTGCATGTTGCGTGCTTTTACGTTGTTTGCTATATTCTTTACTGCGTACTGAATTTCATTTGGTATCAGAGCCTGTCATCTACAATACTTTGACCTTCTTTCAAAGTGGATGTGATCCTGTAGGTCAGTACGCTGATCATGAACACAAAAGAAGGTGCTTCGGTCACTCGTCCCCCTTTGCTTACTGGATCGAACTACACCTATTGGAAGTCTCGTATGCGAGCTTTTATCAAGTCCTTGGATGAAAAAGCTTGGGTTGCTACAGTTGAAGGATGGAATCCTCCGGTTGAAGTCAACAAAGAAGGCAAGGAGAGTTTCAAACCTGTTAGAGACTGGAATTCTGATGAAGAACGTGCTGCCTTAGGAAACTCTAAGGCGGTTAACGCCATCTTTACTGCCGTTGATGAAGAGCAGTTCAAGCTTATATCAACTTGTGAGCATGCTAAAGAAGCTTGGGACATACTTCAAAATGTGCATGAAGGAACCAGCACTGTTAAGGCCTCAAAATTACAGATGCTCGCCAGCCAGTTTGAAAATCTAAGGATGAACGAAAACGAGACGGTTGCAGAGTTCAATGGAAGATTGAGAGATATTGCTAACCAGGCATTTCAACTGGGTAAGAAGTATTCACAAAAGAAGCTTGTTGAAAAAACTCTGAGGTCCCTGCCAGATAAATTTTCAGCAAAGATTGCAGCTATAGAGGAGGTAAGGAACACTTCGACCATGAGATTGGACGAACTCATGGGATCCTTACAGACCTATGAGATGAATCTCAAACAAAACAAAAAGGAGAAGGGTGTTGCCTTGAAGATTGAAGCCAGTGAACCATCAAAATCTGATGATGAGACAGAACTCGAAGATGATATCGCGCTTCTCACCAAAAACTTTAGCAAGATGATGAGAAAGATCAGCAATAAAGGTCAGAACTTTAAAGCTACCAATAAAAAGGTGCGGACAGGACCTCCTGCAGGTGAAAGGAATGCTGGTCGTCCTATACAAAGGTATGAGTCTAAAAACAAAGGAAAGGGAATACAGTGTAGAGAATGTGAAGGTTTCGGACATATACAGGCAGAGTGTGCAAACACTCTAAAGAAGCTAAAAGGGAAATCTCTTGCCAGCACTTGGAGCGATGAAGACTCTGGAGATAGCGAGGAAGATGAAGACATAACCAGTAATTATGTGGCGTTCACAGCTATTCTGAATGACAAATCTGAAGGCAAGTTCGCCAGCCTTGTTGAACATAATGTTGCAACATGTACTGCTACAACGAAGCACAAGGGAGAACATGTTGTACAAAATGTTACAACAAACAAAGCTGATTCTGACAGTGAAGCTGAATCAGAAGTCGGGAGTGAAGAAGATATTGATGATGAGGAAATCCGCGTAGCCTATCAAACTATGTTCTACAAATGGATGGAAATTTGTGAAACCAACAAGAAACTGAAAGATGAATGCTCTAAGTTGAGGAGTGAGAAGAATACATATCAAATCAAACTTCTGAAGACTGAAGCGAGTCTCCGGAACTGTGAGAGAGACATGAAGAGAGCCATAATGAGAGCTGAGAAGGCTGAAAGCACGGTTAACAGATGGAACTCTGGGAAAACCAAACTCAATGACATCCTCAACATGGGAAAAGTCGCTGGAGATCGAACTGGAGTTGGGTACAACAGAGGAAGCAATTTTCACACACCCAAGACTAGGAGTAGTCTCAATGCTAAGGAACATGTTAAATGGAATCCACATGATGAGGTCAAGCCACGAGGAAAGAACAGAAGAGGTACTACTCCTAGACAGCTTATATGCAGTTACTGTAAACAAATAGGACATAATGATTGGAGGTGTTTCAAGCGCATGAAGCATGTGAGTGAAGGAAGAAATATTGTTCATCCACAGCAACAGACAAGCATGAAGTGGATCAAGAAGTCGGAACTGGTCAGTATGGTTGCATACACCTCTTTAGCTATCTTTGCAGAAAATCAGTGGTACTTTGACAGTGGGTGCTCTCGGCACATGACAGGAAACAAGGGACTTCTGTCTGAGTACATTGCTGGAAATAAAGGTCATGTCACCTTTGGGGACGGACAGAGAAGCAAAGTTATTGGAAAAGGTAATCTCAATATGACAGAAACTCTGAAATTGAAAGATGTGATGCATGTTGAAAATCTAAAGGCTAATCTTATCAGTATAAGTCAGCTGTGTGATCAAGGGCTACTGGTTCGGTTCAACAAAACTGAATGTCTTGTGTTTAACAGTGATAAAGTATGTATTCTTTCTGGAAAAAGATCCAGTGACAACTGCTATCTATTGCAAGAACCTGACAGATGTCTGAGTATCACCACTGATGCTTCTGAACAATGGCATCAGAAATTAGGCCATGTTAACTTCAAGACCTTAATGAAAATCTCCAAGGCAAGAGCTGTCCGAGGAATGCCTACGTTAATCAAGAAGAAGGAAGGAGTGTGCGAAGCTTGCCAACTGGGGAAGCAGAAGAAAATTAGTCACAAACAAATTCAGAGTATCACAACATCAAAAACTCTGGAGCTACTGCATATGGATCTGATTGGACCCACTTCAGAAACAAGTGTCGGAGGTAAGAAGTACATTTTTGTTTGTGTTGATGATTTTTCACGCTTCACCTGGGTGGATTTTCTGAAGGAAAAATCAGACACTTTTAATGCTTTCAAAAACCTGTGTACTCGTCTACAAGTAGAAAGAGGAGACAACATAGAGAAAGTCATTCGAATCCGTAGTGATCACGGAAAAGAGTTTGAGAATCAATCATTCTCTGAATTCTGTGAGGCACAAGGTATAGGACATGAATTCTCGGCTCCTAAGACTCCTCAGCAAAACGGAGTTGTTGAAAGAAAGAATCGAACTCTTCAGGAAATGGCTCGTGTTATGCTGAATGCTCGAAAAGTGAATACTAAGTGGTGGGCTGAAGCGATTAATACTGCTTGTTACACCATCAACAGGGTCTATCTTCGACCACTGACTGAGAAAACTCCATATGAAATATGGAAAGGTCGAAAGCCTGATGTCTCCTACTTTCATATTTTTGGAAGTAAGTGCTACATCCTGCAAGATCGAACACCAAGACGGAAATTCGACACCAAGAGTGACAAAGGAATTTTCTTGGGGTATTCTACACGGAGTCGTGCGTTCCGAGTGCTGAATGAACGAACAGATGTCATGATGGAATCCATTAACGTTGTGGTTGATGATTTTGATCAGGGAGAATCTATTCTGACCGGTGAGAAAGGAGTTCAAGAAGACATAAATGAAGATGATGTTCGTGTTGAAAGTGATGTTGCAACAAACAAAACCAAACAGAACCATGTTGAACAAATTGTTGCAACACAGGATACTGCCAACATGGAGTCAACCCAAGTAGAAGCTGATAATACTCAAGATGCTGAGGGAATTACAAAGATCATACGAGATCATCCGCCGGATCTAATCATTGGTGACGTTCACGACAGTCGTCGCACCAGAGGCACTAGTCGTGTTAATTACAGAGATCTGGCTGGGTATGCTTGCTTTCTTTCTACTATCGAACCCAAAAATGTGAAGGAAGCAATGGGTGATGATTTCTGGATCTCGGCCATGCAAGAGGAACTGAACCAATTCCAACGAAATGACGTTTGGAGTCTTGTGGAGAGACCAAAAGGAACTAATGTCATCGGGACAAAGTGGATATTCAAAAATAAGACAGATGAGAAGGGAAATGTCACCCGGAATAAAGCCCGGCTTGTTGCTCAAGGGTATACTCAAGTGGAAGGCATTGACTTCGATGAGACATTCGCCCCTGTAGCACGGTTGGAATCTGTTAGACTGTTACTTGCGGTTGCCTGTAGCTTAAACTTCAAACTGCATCAAATGGACGTGAAAAGTGCCTTTCTAAATGGGTTGTTGAATGAAGAAGTGTATGTTGAACAACCCAAAGGCTTTGGTGATCCGTTTCTTCCGAATCATGTGTACAAGCTGAAGAAGGCGTTGTATGGGCTGAAGCAAGCACCAAGGGCCTGTTATGAGAGATTGACCACGTATCTTCTCAAAAAGGGATATGAAAGAGGAGGAGCTGATAAGACCTTATTTGTTCAAAGGACAAGATCAAGTGTGATGATTGCCCAGATCTATGTTGATGACATAGTCTTCGGCTCAACATCACAACAACTTGTGCATGAGTTCATTAATCTCATGCAAAGGGAGTTTGAAATGAGCATGGTTGGTGAGTTGAATATATTTCTTGGGCTCCAAGTTAAACAGTGTCAGGATGGTCTATTCATCTCGCAGAGCAAGTATGCTAGAAATCTTGTCAAGAGATTTGGTTTAGAAAGTGCCAGACATGTTAGGACTCCCATGAGCACATCTGAAAAACTCTCTAAGGATGAAGGAGGAAGAGATGTTGAAGTTACTCTTTACAGAAGCATGATAGGTAGCCTGTTATATCTAACAGCTAGCCGACCAGATATCAGCTTTAGTGTTGGAGTCTGTGCTCGTTATCAAGCAAGCCCTAAGGAATCTCATATTGTTGCTGTAAAAAGGATTATCAGGTATATCAGCGGAACTGCAGACTATGGTATATGGTATACAAAGGATACGAATACTCTTGTCTCAGGATATAGTGATGCTGACTGGGCAGGAAATACAGATGATCGGAAAAGCACCACCGGAGGGTGTTTTTATGTGGGGAACAATCTGGTGTCGTGGTATAGTAAAAAACAGAACTCCATATCGTTATCTACAGCAGAGGCTGAGTATATTGCTGCAGGAAGTTGTTGTACACAATTGCTTTGGTTAAAGCAAATGTTGGTAGACTATGGTCTGGAACAAGGAGCCATGACTATTTTATGCGACAATCAGAGTGCTATAAATATCTCCAAGAATCCTGTTCAGCATTCTAGAACGAAACACATTGACATCCGACATCACTTTATTAGAGAGCTGGTTGAGAAGAAATCCCTGGTTATGGAGTATGTTGCTACAGCTAATCAACTAGCAGACATTTTTACAAAGCCTCTTGATTCAGCCAGATTTGAGGAATTGCGGCAAGCCCTAGGGCTGTGTCGTATCTAATGTTGCCCCCTGTGTTGTGCATTTTGTTGCAACAGTTTGTTGCAACACTATGAGGGTCTTTCAATCTCTGCTGACGGGTCGGTATTTGTTCTCTTTTATTTCCCGTTATTATTACCCTCTACCTCTTTTCATTCCCAAGGCGCATTTTTGCTTTTTCCTCAACTCAAATCTTTCTCCAAGATTCTCCTTCACCCGCTTCTAGGGTTCTTGAAATTGGCTTGGTTGAAGCTTCTCCCAGTTTGTCTATCATGACTAGAAATCAGTCGGGAGAATCATCTCTACCCCCTCGTCGGTCTTCTCGACGAACTTCCGCTCGTAAAAGTGCTCCGCCGTCCTCGTCTTCTTCGGTTAAACGTAAAGGGGTGTTTCCTCGTCCTGTGCAAAGAACCTCCAGTGGTAATCCCTCTCCATCTCTCTCTTCTTCCTCGTTTGGAAGCATGCATCCTTCCAAAGTCTCGAATTTTGAGTTGGTGAAATTTTCCCCAATTCTTGAATTCCCCCTTCCCAAAATTCCCGAGGATGATGATGTGTAAGATGATGATGAATGCTATCCTGATCCGGTTACTATCCAAGACTGGTTCTGGTATTTGAGAAGAACAGGAAAAGAATTGGATCTCTCTTATGTGGATGTATCACATATTCATTTTAAAGGTCTGATGCGTAAGAAGATTTTGGGAAAAGTTATGAGCGTGAGAGTTCCTCGAGATAGAAAAGTTGTCATTCGCACCTGGAATCCGACATCTTCTGTTAAAATCTCTGAAATTGATGTGATAGACATCTCTGATTCTGAAGATTCCCCTGTGTTTGCTGATTTGCCTAAGTCGAGAGGGACTTCAGGAGCGTCATCGGCTAATATGTTCTCTGAGAACTCTTCTGTGCAAAGTGATGAAAAGATGAATAAGGATGTTGAAATGGAAGCTGATGTTGATGCTGATACTGTGCCTACTATTCCATCTCAGGAAGAGGTCCCTGTCCCTCTGTCTCCCAGATGTGAAGTTGATGTGACCGCTCAAAATGTGGCTAATGTCAATAATCTTGATTCAAATGAAGGTGCTCAGCCTGTATCTCCTGTCTTCTCTCAGCAAGTGCCTGAGTCTGAAAGAGAACCCACGGATGATGTCTGTGTCCAAGGAGCATGCCTTGACTACTCTTCTGTGGGTCAAACTGTGTCGAGTGGAGCTGCGGAGCCTGCCGGTGGTGTTTCTGAAAATAGGCAGTCTCCCAAAGATGCTGTAGGGTTGGTCCCTGGTCCTATGAATCTTGACATTTCAGGAGAACCTCTGACTGGCCAAGATGTGGATCTTCCCTCAGTGCTGCCTGAAACTAATGCTGTGCAAGTTGGCCAAGATGATGTTGTTGGTGCTGCTGAGACTATGACAGGTTCTGCTGATCGTTGTGGCGTGACTCAAGACTCTTCTGTTGCTGATGGTGACATTTCTGGGTCAATTACTGATGCTATTCCCCGTATGGAGGATGGTGATGAAGATTTTGTTGCACAAGATGTTGCAACAAATCCTTCAACATGTGAGTTACCTGATGAAAATGATCCTCCTCTGTCCTCTTATATGCGCAAGAGTAGATCTGTGTCCAAGAAGCGCCCTATTCCTCCACCATCCAGGAGTGCTGAGTCCTCTCCTTCCAAGCGACCTAAACTTTCAGCTTCTGCTCCTTGTCGCCCTCCCTCGTTTTCATCTTCAGATGCCCTGAGCAAAATTTTTTTTGACAAATCACGTAAGAACAGATGGCCAGCTTACTCCGAGAAACCTCTCATATCTGAAAAAATCCTCAATATACCGTCTTTTGACAAGACTCAGTTGGAATCTATTCTGAAAGATCTTGGTCTTATCCATGCTGCCACATGCTTCAGCGTCTATTATCCTACCTTGGTGCGAGAGTTTTACTGTAATCTCTCCAAATCTGCTAGTGATGGATCCTCTCGTTGGAAGTTCAGAAACTATGTCCGAGGAAAGATTGTCTCATTCTCTCCTGCATCTCTGAACAAATTGTTAGAATGGAAATGTTCTCAATCTGTTCCTGCGTTTGGTGACACCTCTGGAGTGAGTTTTGATCGTCTGATTGAAGTCGTGACTGCTGGAAAGCTGACACGCTGGCCTACTAAGTCTTCTGTGTTTCCCTCATCTGCACTTACGGCAAAGTATTTTATTCTATTCAGAGTTGCTACTCGAAACTGGTTGCCCACCTCCAATGTTTCAGTAGTCACTAGGGACATGTGCAAACTATTGTTTTCTGCTGGCACGTCTCAGGTGTTCAATTTGGGAAGAATCATCTTCGATTCTATCTTATCTTTTGCTGAACTCTCTCCCTCCGGGACCTCTTTACCTCATGGAGCTCTCATCTCCATGTTACTTTTGGCTCAAAAGGTGCCCTTGTCCCCTTCGGATCTTCCCTCTACCTGTGACAGTATCTCATATACAGTTAAGTCGGTGGCTGGTAAACTCAATGATATCTCTGAGGTGGTGCCCTCTTTTCCTGATAGTCTGTCTACACCTCCAAATGCTGAACCGTCTGGCTCCGTGCCTCCAGCATCTCAGTCTCCTCCACTCGGTTCTGCTAATGCTTCTACTTCCTCCGCAAGTACGGTTGACATTCAGTTTCTCGAAACTGCCCTTCAGAATATTGATGATCAAATTCTGGTTCTTGAAAGCCAGCGAGTTCTTCTGAATCGCCACAAGGAGCTATTGCAGAGCAAGCTGTCTTCTCTCCGGGGTGGTCCCTCCGCAGGTCTCTGAAGCATTTGTCCTTTGGTGGCGCAAAAGGGGAGAATTTATGTGGTATGCTTTGTTTTCTCTCTTCCCTCTCTGTTATTTTACTGGGTGGTTTGTTGGAAGTTTTGTTGGACACTATGTTGCAAGGTTTGTTGGACATAGTTAGATATTATGTTGGAAGTCTATGCTGGAAGTCTTGTTGGACCTTGTTGGTCGTTTTGTTGAACATATTGGTGAATGTCGTTGTGCTGGGTGTTGAGCATCTACTAATCAAATGTGGCTTCAGGGGTTTGAAAAGTTATCAATGACCTTCTCTTCTATCATACCGTATGTTGTGCCACCAACTGACAAAAGGGGAGATTGTTAGGATTTATTCTGTGGTCATTCTAGTATGCGTCTTGTCATATGTGGCACTGGAGAATGTTGGATAGGTTGATATCCCTGCCATATGTAGAAGAGAATGTTGGACATTTTGTTGAACAGATTGTTGGACCAGGATGTTCAACAAACTATGCTTACTTGCATACCTGGTGCGCCGTGGTGCTCAATAGGATGCGTAACTGGAGCCAGCGTATTTCGCTATTTTCTATCTTGCTGTTTCTGCTCTTATGGTGGTTATTAAATGATTTATTGTTGATTGTGCGCTATATCTTGAGAATCGGTTGAAGAGAGATTTTCGGCAAATCAATACTCTTGCCGCTGCCACGTTCGAATTTATCAGGATCTCGTAACCGCCTCTTTAGGATCTTTCGGGATCTTCTTCTTGTTGAAGATGGTGCAGTTGTTGCTGAAGATGGAGCCGAATCTTGGTGTGATTGCCTGCGTGGAAATTGAACCAAAGATGGCAGGGGCGTTCCCTTTTAAGCTATGGGTTGTTTGGCGGCTAGGGTTAACGCTCGAGTTTGAGAAGTTCAAGGATAATCTCCGGGAGGGAGGCCGACGGCTGCTACACGCAGGATCAAGGGAGTTGATCGAGTCGGTGGTGCAAGGGGAGCTTGCAGGCAAGGGGAGCTTGCCAAGAATACTTCACGGGGTTGATTGCGATCATCCCCTCACGGTTTGTTCTTAAGGATGAGAGTGTTCTTCCTTATTAAAGCGTGAATTGTAGAATTTGTTTTCTCCAATCTTTTTAGTGAAGTATTCAATTTTCTGGGCGTGGCCCCGCAGATGTAGGTGTGCGCACCGAACTGCGAAACCAATTCTTATGTGTCCTTGCATGTTGCGTGCTTTTACGTTGTTTGCTATATTCTTTACTGCGTACTGAATTTCAGATATCAAAGACTACGGATTTTAAGTTGATTAACAGGCAAGGTGGGGATTCCTACGGAGAGAGACTTACCTCAACACGACGCGAGAGCTACTCTGACGTCGGGTAGCGGCTTCAGGGGTTGGATTCCGGCAGTGTGAACGGTACGGAACGCCGGACACTCTGTGATAAAACACGTGCACGAATAAGTTTGTGACAACGGCTAGAATTATTAGATAAATCCTAAAACGTCTAATGACCCAATTTTAATTAAGTTCACTGTCCTAGATGGGTTTCATAGCAATATTAACGAACGTTAAAATACTAACATTATAAATACGTCACGTAGCTAGCACAAAAATACACAACAAATATAACTAGCAACCTAGGCTAACACGTTAACCAGAAATTGTGTAAACAAGTCATCAGCCCTACGAATAATCTTGTTAACATCAATATATTATTGTTACTAGCATGCAAACCCATTTTATTAAGTCCGATAATTGTCTATAATGGTTCAAAACTATAACAACTGATAATAACGAGTTCTAAGTGAACGCTACTAACCGATATGACGAGATGATCCTTAACGGCAACCAGGTGATCGTCGTGAGATATCCACGGCTAGAGGGACACCGTCGCGCGTGGATAGCGACTAGGGAACTTGTAACGGTGTGTGGGAAGTCGACAACCACCTGAAGAGCAAGCGCACGTCGTTGCCGTGCAAAGGGGGTCGTTGCGCGCGAAAGGGAGCTGCTCCCGCGTGAAAACAGCGGCCTGGGCTACTGTCACCGGCGGTCTTCGGCGGGAGGATGGTCAGGCTCGTCGGTGGGGGGTCAGGCGTGCGGGGTGGCGCCGCCGTGGCCTGAGCGGCGCTGCGGGCGCCGCTGCATGCTGCTGCGGAGAGCAGCAGCCCGATGCTGCGAGGGCAGGAGGTCCAACGGGAGGACGGCGGTTAACGACGGGGGGATGGCGGATAGGGCACGTCGGAGAGAGGTCTGGCGAGGGGCAGGTCGTGGGTGAGGGTTTTGGTCGAAGGAGAGAGATTGGCAGCGCTGTGAAAAATTGTTGCGTGATAAAAATTGCCCTAGGGCAATCGGGTTTAAATGAATTGGGTTTTGCTATTTGGGGGGTGTTTTGGGGGTGCACCAAGGGAAATAGAAGTGAGTGGACTCAAGGATGGCTTAGAAATTGAGGTGTGAATAGACAAAATGTTTTGAGTTGATACGTATGTGAGATTTCCTCATTTGCTATTCAACTTTGGGTTTTTGGGTAGTTGTGGCTAAATGTGAGAGAGGATGTGAGAGGGTAGGGTTCAGTTAAGGGGAAAGAAGGGTGAACCTAGCTTAGGGTAATTATAATGTGAAATCTTTGGCTAAACGTTGATTAATGATGAAATTAGTACACAAGTGGGTCAAACGAAATCCGATAATTACGAGAAAAATACAGGGGTGACCGTGTCGACGAGAGAAACGAAACTAAGAAAATTGATCACAAGCTTGACGACGAGAAACGAAACTAAAAATAAACAAGGTCTCATGGTAAAAGTGAGAATCACGACGCCTTTTCAAACAAGGTCAAATTGTGGGAGAACGACTCATAAAATGACGTTTCAAAATAATTCCACAAATAAATACCCTTCGAGAGGGTCACGACGGCATATCACATCATAGGGGTCGAATACAAGAAAGTCCCAAAATAAATACGTGTACGAACAAGAGTACGTGCACGAAAAGCGTACGATTGAAAACAGAGCATGACACTTTCGGAGAGGAGAGAGAGAAGGGGTTAGAGCTCGTAAGTGCATCGTGAAGAGGAATTGATGACAGTGGGGTCCTCGGGTGGGGTCATCAATTAACTGAGCTCAAAGCAATTCTCACCAAGCGACGAGTTTCTGTCGGGGCGAAAAGGAGAGAAATCAATGGTTTTTCCATCGAGAGAGTGAGCTGAGTGGGTGTGCGTGCGGTAAAGTGTGCGAGGGAAGGGTTTAAGTGGGAGCAGGTCATGGGCTGTGTAATTGTTCCGCGAACATGAAAATGAAGTGTGAAAGAAAGAAAAGACGGCAACGGGAGTGGTTGGGCTGCAAGAAAAATGAGAAGCAAAAGACAAAGAAAAAGGAAAAGAGAAGGAAATTAGGAATATATATATTAAATAGCTGAGAATTCTTCAATAAAAATTAAGGCAATTACAGCGTATCTTCCTTACAAAAATTCTGTCTTCGGAATTTCTAAAAGTTATGATACATCAAATAAATGAGGGTAACGCTCTCACATCTCATTCTCTCTTTTCCAGGTAGATTTTTTAGATGAGTCTTGATGCTATATCACCTTCACTAGGTTGACAATCTTGCTCCGAAAGGCCTTCTGCTGCCGGTCGATGATCCTCACTGCATGCTGATCATATATCAGGTCAGACCTCACGGTGATCTCAGAATGATCAACTACATGTGTTGGGTCTCCCGCATACATCTATAACTGAGATACGTTGAATACGTTATGCACTCCTAAGGACAGAGGTAGTATAAGTCTGTATGTCATTTCTCCCACTCACTCCAATATATCAAAAAGCACAATGTATCGTGAGCTGAGCTTCCCTCTTTGACCAAATCGAATCGCTTATCTGTTGGAAGAGATCTTCAAGAAGACATAATCTCCAAGCTGGAACTCCAAGTGTCGACGCTTTGCATTTGTCCAATGCTTGTACCAATCATGTGCCACCTGAAGCTAGACCCGACTGTGGTTCGATTCTGGCTCCGAACCGTCGGTTGCGGTTCCGGCAGGAACCAGAACCGAACTGCTTCTCTTCCGGTTCCGGTTCCGGTTCCGGTTCGGTTTCGGGTGGATTGCATATGGGTGTGTAATAACTAGTAAGATGTTTCTCTTTTGCAAATCGAATAAACTGCATGTACGTGTCCTGAAGGTGTTATACATGCATTCCATTTTTAAGACCACACATTCGTGTCCTATTTGCGTACATACGGCTATGTGCTCTCACATTTTCAAATAATAATTAAACTCGAAATTCCTTGATAGTTGCTTTCCTTAATCGTTCACATCTCCTTATCCCTTCATCGACTATGACCAGATAATAACTTTGTGTTATCTTTCTCATTAACTCCCCTTCTTATTTGATAACAAAGAAATATTCCAATTTACCACAACGCTGCAAACATCTTGTCAACTAAAGGAGGGCTATTAGCACAAATAAATTGCTCCTAAAGCCAGGCTTGCCCTCTGAGTGAATGACAGCAGCCCAACAACTGCAAACCTAACCGATTCTGGTTCGGTTCCCCTGTTCTGGAACCGGGGAGTAGAATCGGGGAACCGACGAATCGGAACCGCCAGTTCCGGTTGGGTTCTGCAGAAGTGCAAATAAGAACCGAATCGGCTTGATCCGATTTTGGTTTCGGTTCTTAGAACCAGTCGGCTGGTTTCGGTTCGATTCGGTTCCAAAACGGGTCGGTTCCGGTTCGGTTAGAACCGTAGTTTGGTCTACTTGAAGCTTCTCTCTGATAATCCATACTACATCCACAGCTTCCACAATCAGCTACGATCCAATATACTCTCAGTCACCGACGTCGTCCAAACTGAGGGGTGAACGATACTCCATACAGAGCTGCAAAGGGCGTCATACCGATACTATCCTGATAAATGTTGTATGCAAACTTTTTTATCAAGCGGAAAGTTGGCTAACGCGCGCGCAGGCAAACCCCAGCCACTAGGGATCGATCCCTGGTGGCCTCGCTGAAAGCGAAGGATTGGTGCCAATCGGACTGTTGTCGGCTGGCGCAAACTTTACGATGTGAAGATGATCTTCCCACAACCCCTTGAAGTCTAGCATACATGCCATCAACATATCCTCTAATATTTGAATGGTGCACTCTGACTGACTGTCTGTCTGAGAATGATAGGTCGTGCTGAAACTTAAGTAGGTTCCCAAGCCCTCTTGCAGACTTTTCCAAAAATGAGGTGCGAATCGGATGTTCCTGTCTGAAATAATGCTGACAAGAACACCATACAGCCTTACGATCTCGTCCATGTATTTCCTGACGAGCATCTCTGTCGACTGGCCCACTCTAAAGGAAATAAAGTGTGCCGATTTGGTCAACCAATCAACAATTACCCACAATGTGTCATATTGCTTCATATTTCTAGGCAGTCCAGTCACAAAGTCCATCGTAATGTGCTATCACTTCCATTCTAGAATGGGCAACGGAATGAGTAAAGGCTGTAACACAGCAATCAGATGTTGTTCAGTCTTCAACTGCTTACATACCATGCATTTCACCACACTCTGAGCAACGCTCCTCTTCATATCATGGCACCAGTAATACTGACGCAAGTCCTTGTACATCTTGGTCCTGCTTGGATAAATAGAATAGAGAGAACAATGAGCTTCCTCCAACAGTTCCTCTCTAATATCTCTAGACGACACAGATTCTACTGTTATACCACAAGGACCCGACCTCATAAATCTTGAACTTTGACCTCTGACCTACCATCACCAAGCCTCTGATCTTTGGCAGCTTCTCATTTCTTAACTGAGCAGCCTTGATCCTGTCCACCAGAGTTAACTGAATCTGCATGTCACGCCCCGCTTCCCAAAAACGTGGAGGCGAAGCGTGAGGAGGTCCGCTCAGACTTGAAGCTACAAAGCTTCAAGTCCGATAAGCGTCAATCAAATTTAAACTGCAGGTCCTTGCAACGCGAAACAAAACAAAGATAATAATAAGGAAAAGAGACAAAGAATAAATCTCAGAATATCCATAATAATAAATTTCAACATCGCAGAAAAGCCACCAGGCTAAAATAAAAGAGTCTAAAAGAGGCCCCAGCATGGCCAACAAAAGTACAAAATACGAAAACAAAGTAATGGTGCAAGCACCGACAACTAACAGCAACCTAAAGCAAAAGCAACTCAACAGTCACTAAGACTGGTCTCCGGTGTCCACGAACTCCTCGACGAACGTAGGCTCAGGCTCAGCGTCAGCAAACACCTCGTCCTCAACAACTGTCTCTGGCTCAGGGTCTAACATGTGACACCCAAAAGAGCAAGTGGCACATGTCAGCAAGTCTAAAAGACTTGTGCAAGGAAACTGAAAGTACAAGTAAAAGCAACCTAGCAGTTCAAGCATGATGCAATGACATGGCAGTTAAAGTACGAGTGCAACAAGTAAAGTAAAGCAAGTACAAGAGGACAACTAGCATGGCATGGCAAGAGTAGTAACTACTATCAATCACAAGTCATGTTTTCAAGTCGTGCACAGAGTTCATGCATTACAGCTGAAGAGGCTGTACGGGCACACTTCTACGCTGAGTGGTCGCTCAACCCTACCCCTCCACGTGTATCGAGCCAGGGCCTTACCCCCGAACAGGAATGGTCGCTTCTGGACCACGAGCCTGGAAGTGTTTTTCATGTTGGCATAGGGGTGCACCTAGCCCGGGATAAGCAAGTACAAGTATGTAGCGTGTGCTACGAATGCGACATTCAATGCATGGATGACATGACATGGCAAGTAGTAAAGCGTACAGGTAAGGAAAGTAAACATGACAGTTTAGTATGCATGATCAACAAGTTTAAAGAGTTGGATCTAGCTTCGTTGTCAAGCTAGATCAATTTAGGTGACTGATCTAGTTTCGTTGTCAAACTAGATCAAGTAGGCGTCTAGCCAGCTATCATTTCACTGACTAGTCTCTTTTACGCTAAAAACAAGGAAGTGGCCTAAAAACATGGCCCTACTCAAGGGTTGGCAAGTTTCACTTGCCTGCAAGTATCAAGTCTGAGTAACACCGTCCAACTAGTCCAAAATCACAAAATCCTACGTGCACAAGTCCACCGGCCTACAACCGTTTTATTAATCTTGATTAGTGAATTCTAAAACCTTTAAAATACTTTAAAAATACTGATTTTAGTCTTGATTAGCATGCATTGGGTTGGGGGTCCTAGGGGTGCAAAGCGTTACCTCAACACGACGCGAAAGCTACACTGGCATCGGGTAGCGACGCCAGGGGTTGGAATAAAAGAACGCGCTCCAAGTCCTGATTCCAATATGGATTCCTCGCTGGAAAGTTCAGATCAGCAACCGGAGCAACGATTCCAGATTCCAAAGCTAGCACGTGCGACGACGGGCTACGATGTGTCGCAACGTCGTACGCGGCAAATCGTCGGAGAGAAAGCACCTAGGTGGGGCCCACAGTAGTCCTAGGGACCTATGGGGGACCCACAATACCTCTGGAGAACTTGGGGGGGCCCACGGTGGCAAGTGGTGCGACGGGTGCGGGGTTGCGACGAATGGCTCTCGGTCGTACAGCCTCGGTGCGGGGGATCCTCTCGGTCGGACACTGGGAACGGGCGCTGCACAGCGCAGCGGGTCGGTGCGGGGTCGGGCTCTCGGTCGGTGCGGAGGGAGCGGTTGGTCGGGCGCCTTGGATGCGGGGGTTGCAACGTTGCAACGTCGGTCGGTGCGGGCGATCCGCTCGGTCAGACACGGGCGGAGGCGGGGCGACAGAGCGGGTCGGTGCGAGGGTTTGTGCGGAGCGGGGATGCGGGCGACAGCGGGCCAAGCTCTCGGTCAGACCGAGAGCTTCTCTCGGTCAGAGCGGGCGAACGGGGCAGCTGCGATGTAGCGGCTGGGTGCGGGGGCGGCGAGCGGTCGGAGCGGGGGAGCGGCCTTGGTTTTCTCGGTTGGTGCGGGGAAGTTCGTCGCAACGTTGCGACAATTCGTCACAACGTCAAATTTGGGTTTTGGAAGTTGCTAGGGTTATTTTCTTGCGAAAATAGGTCTTCCTAAAGGTTGTTTATATAGTGTAGATGTGTTGACTAGGTCTAGGGCTAATCCTAATGGGATTAGGAGTTTAAAATAATTTAAAATTCAAAACTCACCAACTCCAACTCACCCAAGGCTTAGGTGGGGCCCAAATGAGCTGGAAATTGGCTCAAAAATTCTATAAAACGTTTTAAACTCAAATAAATTTTCTTTGGCCGAACTTAATTTAAAACGTAATTATTAAAAATATTATAAACCTTGCTAAAAATATAAAAGTGGTCAAATAAACTCCAAAAAATATAAAATAAATATTGGGGTGATCGTGATGACGAAAGTGAGCTAACTAAGAAGACGGATCTCAATTTTGACGTCGGACGACGAAATTAAAAATAGAAACGTCTCCCGTCAAAAGTGAAAATCACAACGTCTCATCGAATAAGATTAAATTGTGGGAAACGACTCGAGAAACGTCGTTCCAAATTAGTGCCACTATTTAATACTCTCAGAGGCGTTCACAACGGCATATCACACAAAAGTGTTCACAAACAATCAAAGTCTAAAATAAACACGTGTACGGCCAAAAGCACGTGCACGAACAAAGTACAACGAAAACAGACCGTTACACTGCATGTTCATAAAAATGCAGTCACTCTAGGAAAGATCATTTCTATCTCCTGCTGCAGCATCCACTGAGTTGTGAGGGTCATCACCGCTATAAGATGACTTAATGCATCTAGCACAAAATTGACCTTCTCAGGATGAGTCGTGAGGGTCATCATCATATGACGGTCAATGTCATAATCCGTCATGAGCTCCATCTATCTTTGTTGCCGTATGTTGAGCTCTTTTTGTGTGAAAAGGTATTTTAGCCTCTTATGGTCTGTAAACACCTTCACCTGATCACCCAGTAAAGTGTCTCCAAATCCTCAAGGAAAATATAAATGTCGTCAACTCAGAGATCATGAGTGTGGTAGATCTTCTCATGGGTCCTCAGATGTCTATATGTGTATGCCACGACTCGACCATGCTAATGCATCACACACCCACATCATTTGCGAGACGCATCACAAAATACTTTAAAGCCTCCTGTCCGGTTTGGAATAATCAAAACTGACGCCGATGTCAACCTCCTCTTCAACTCTGCGAAAACATCGTCGCAAGCCTTCGACCAGACAAATATTACATCCTTTCTCATTAATCGCGTCATATGCTTTGGAATCTTCGAGAAGTCCTGGATAAATCTCTGGTAGTAGAGTGACAGTCCCAAGAAACTCTGGATCTCAAAAACTGACTGGAAAACTGGCCAATTTTGGATAGCAACAACTTTTTAGGATCCATTGATATGCTTTCTCTTGACAGCATATGGCTTCGAAAAGCCATCTTAGCCAAAATTCACACTTGTTGAATTTGACGTACAACTAATGTCGCCTCAAAGTCTCCAATACCCTCCTCAAATACTCTGCATGCTCTTGAACATCCTTCAAATACATGAAGATATTATCGATGAAGACTACTACGAACTTGTCTAGATATTCAGAGAATACATGATTCATGAGATTCATGAACGCTGGTGCATTGGTCACACCAAACTGCAGTACCAAGTACTCGTAGTGTCCATACTTGGTTTTGAAGCAGCCTTATGGATGTCAATTGATGACACCTGCTCCTCAGGTCTAACGTCGAGAAGACGCTAGATCCTCCAAGCTGGTCAAAGATGTCATCAATACAGGAAAGAGGATACTTATTTTTTACCGTCACCTTATTTAGCTTTCTGTAGTCTATGCATATATGCCTGGATCCATTTTTCTTCTTCACCAACAATACAAGAGCATCACATGATGATACACTGGGTCATATCCATCTTTTTTATAAGAGATCGTCCAACTGAGCACGAAATTCTGCTGGCTCAGGTGGTGGCATGCGTTAAGTTACTTTGGATGTCGGCTAGGTGCCTAGTATTTGAGACATTAGTACAATACCTAATGTCTCAAATACTATGTCTAAGCAAGCAGTTATTAGCATATGAAAATAAATATTGAAAGTAAACAAATCGCACTTGTGATCACCAGACCGGTGGCTTCGGCCTCTTCCGCAGTTATTGTGAAATTTTGGCATCTCAAAAGTGATGACTGTGGTCTCGTCTACTGGAAAACCCTTCTGCTGTGGAGGAACTGGTGGTCTACGCAGAGCGTTTCCAGCTGGAATAGGAGCTGGAATAGGAGCAGTATGAGTTGGGGATGTGGGTCGTGGTCCTCTCTAAGGATAGTCTCTGGCATTTTGCCCATTCGATCTGCAAATCAAGTAAAGGTTTAAGAGTAGTCTGCACTCTGGCCTGGTATGCCCAAGCTTATTACAATAGTGGCATACAGGTCATTGCTACAGCTAAGGTACCGATCTCTTGAACTGAGTCTGATGTATTGGTCGGTACATCTGTATGGCAAGAAACGGGGGTCGTCTGCTCGGTCTTACGACAGTCGATGGAGGTGAAGGTGGTCACCTTGGAGGGGCAGCCAAGAGTCGCTCTTGCTTGACCTCCATATGAACATATTCGTACTAGCGGGCTGCTGACAGTGACTGCAAGGTTTTGCATATTCAATCCAATCAGCTTCTCCCGGAACTTGATGTTTAGACCCTGCTGGCTCAAGTCAAAGGAGTGTCACCATCTCTTTAGCAAATATGTTGAGCATGAGAAACTCGGCATTATACTGCTCCACTGACATAGTGCCCTGGTTTAGATTCATGAATTGCGCATGCAGCTCCATCTGTGCCTTAGGCAAGAACTGAGCAATGAAGATGTCCTTGAATGTGTCCCACGAGATTGGTTACTCTAGCCGATTCTCTTTTGAATCCCACCAGACACTGACCCTTTAATCAGTTGCAGTTTGGATGTCTACTCATGAGTCTGTGGTAATCCGTGCTTCTTTCAGGTTGTCCGCAGTGCAACATAGCCATTCATTTGCCTACATAGGTTCCTCCCGTCCATTCAGAGATTTCAAACATAGTGCCTAAAATTGTTGAACTCATCATTCATTCCTAGGCTCTCTCTGAAGGGCCTGAAAGATCTTCCGTTGAGCAGTGTCCAATATCTGATGTACCATCATGTTTGAAATGGATTCGGGCTCAGTGTTGTTGTTACTGGTCTCAGATCCACCTGATCAATCATGGTTACCGTCGGGCCTTTTCTACTCATCATGGTCGAGTTATTCAATGTGGTGTGTTTGTGGTGATGGTAAACTTTCATTCATCTACATTCATAGGATAAAGTTAGTTCAGTTGAGTATTTTATACAATACATCCTACCCTTCCTACACTATTCACGAGGTTTGTTGCAAGGACCTACATAGGCTACCAAGAAAAACATGTCATGCCCCGCTCCCTGGATGTCGTGACTGTTTGTGTTAGAATTTGCAAGTCCCGCAATTAACCAGTGAAAACAATCTAGGCCACTAGCAGAGTATACCAACATACTCATACAAACGTTTTCTCCTTAATACATGGGAATACAAGAGTCGGATACAGTACATATATGAATACAAGCTCTCAAAATACATAAGAAATGCATAAAGAAATACGCTCATAACCTCACACTTAAAGGTCTATGCATCCTGCGCGGCGAACTTAGAATCCTCAAAGGCTGGGGCCTCCTCGTATTTCTGATCAACACCTAACGGTGCAACAAAATGAAGAGTTAGTTTAAAATAAATTGCAAAAATTCTAGAATTTGGAATTTAAACAGTGTTTATTGGTACGACTGAAAATAATGCATGAACATGTAAATAAATGACTATAGACAGGCATGCAATACAGTTATCAGTTTAAATTTATGTAATCAATATTGTAACAGTTATACTAAGTCTAGGCCGTGACTCATATTGGAGAGTACAGTAAATAACCAGGAGTTCACCCTGTACCACATGGGCACTTACCTATGCCGAGTCCAAATGTGCACTTACCTATGCCGAGTCCAAAACAGAGATCGGAGATACTCAAAATTCTATCCAACGATACTGGCATGGGTCCATCGGATGCATGATGAGACCCGGTCAGAACACTTCGTGCGGTCATGCAATCAGAAACATGGCTCCAGTCGCTCATGCACTCTCTTTGCCCCAAACCCCTAATGAGGCTGAAGTGTCAAGTGTTGTTTAAGGTGTACAATTTTCGGTGTCAAAGTGGTGTTGTTCAAGAGATGTTTCAAAGGTGCAAGCAAACATCATAGGGCAAAGTCCCTAGACAAGTCCAAGGGTCACATCAAAATTAATCAATACGGTTAAGATGCTATGTGATTAAGTCCATCCACGTTCATGACCCGTATCCAGCAATACACGTATTTCCACATTTTACGTCTTTTACATATTACTATTACATAAGGGTTCAAATACGTCCGAAGGATTTAAAAATAGTTTATACAATTTTAAAATATGACTTTGAGTTTAAATATTTTTACGTATTATCGTATACTAATTTGAGGCAAATACGATCTTAAAATAGACTTCGTATTCGTGCTTCTCGCGAAAATACGAACCCGTGGTATTTTTCGTAATTGTCGGAGAATCGATATTTTTTTATTATTAATTACTTTTCCTTAATCACTTTTACTTTCTACCATCTACTAATTATTTTACTCATTACATTTTTACCACGTACTAATTACTTTTACTAATGGTCTTTACTATTTACTTTTAATAATTACTAATTACATTTATATAGTTAGTTTTACTAATCACCTAAGTAACCTCTCCTAATTAACTTAACCGAATTAAGTTTCAACCGTATTTAAATTAGCTTCACCGAACGAAACGTTTACACGTTTTCGTTCCTTCGTCAAACTGATACCACCCACCAACCCCTAAGTTAATGATAGCTGACCAAAACAATTACGCAATTGAACCATTCATCCCTCTCTCTGCACTTGGACATGGAGATGAGGAGCAGCCCACGTTTTCACGTGGGAGCTCGTTTTTCAAACCTCACCAAACCCTCATCAAGAGGAGGTTTGACCTTGTATTACATCCATCCTCTTATTAATCCTCTTCATTCCCCTTCACCATGAGCATTCCTGAGCATTCATTGGCGAAGCCATACCCATCGGAGCCACCACCTTCCTCCTCTTTCATCACATGTCCCCTGCAAAACAGACTCTGCAAACCCATCAAACAACTTCATCTTCCCAGGGTCAGTCAGCAAAACAAATTTTCCCAAATCAGTTTCTAATCAAACAATCAACCCCAAATCCCCCGTCAAAAACAGCCCTCAAACAAATCATCACCCAAATCCTTCCCAATTTCCGATTCTTCCCAAAAAAATCAAACCAATCCCCAAAACAGTTCATTAAATCTCCAAGCTAAAACTCTGAAATCAAAACAACATATTTCAGATCTGGAGATTTGAAACCCCTTCATCCATCAAATACAAAAACAAAATCAGATCTGAAATTCGAGTTTCAGAATTCAAAATCAAGAAAACCCAATCCTCTTTCCCTTCTTCTTCTTCCTCCCCCCACCATGGCCGTCGCTCGAGCTCTGACCAGCCGCCATCACCAGGCCGCCGCCGCCCAGAACCGCCGGATCTGCCCTCCTCCACCCAGAAGATGCGTCGCCTGGCCGGAGAAATGCCCGCGCGCGTTCAATGGAAGCTGGCAATCGCCGCTGCCCCATGCGCCTGTTGCGCCGCCGGTCGTATGCCGGAGAAGCCACCGGCCAGCGCCATCCTCCTTCCCTCGTGCGGCCGCGAGTAACCCCTCTCCCATTTCATTTGTGCGTGAGGTACTCTTTCTTTTGGCTGCCAAGCTTTAAAAAAAAAGGAAGTAACAAAGGACAGATGAAGGAAAGAAGAGGTGACAGAGATAAGAATGGGAAGTGTCAGCCTTGCTAATAAGTAATATTAAAGAGAAGAGAGAGAGGATGACAGCCACTCTTACTTTTTAAGGGGTTATATTCATTATTGAATGAGTAAAGGAATTGATATATGTTAAAATAATTGTT
This sequence comes from Scilla litardierei, assembly GCA_030789695.1. Classification (NCBI taxonomy): domain Eukaryota; kingdom Viridiplantae; phylum Streptophyta; class Magnoliopsida; order Asparagales; family Asparagaceae; genus Scilla; species Scilla litardierei. The sequence continues at coordinate 272,575,480 of CM061133.1, read as the reverse complement.
AGAAGTAAGTTTAACATGGTAAGTTGTACCCAGGTCAAAGTTGGTAGGTAGACTCATGAATACCATATGTGATTAGCCTAGTTAATTAATTCTTTATTAATATTAATTAGCTGTTAACAATAGTTGGTATTAATTAATTGTTAACTAAATTTTTTAGCATGTTGAAAAAAATTGTATATAATGTTAATGTAATAAAATGTGAATAAGAAAATCTGTACCCAGTTTGTATAACCCACAATAAACATCACCCTAGCCAGAGAACCCAATAAAATTAGATAAACCCAATTTAGGGATTAACTCGATATTTTGATTATCTCGCAATATATCTAATTTAGTGATGTGTTTAACCGAAACAGAAAACCGGACGCGCCAATACCTAGTACCCGTCCCGACGAACTCACGACAACCGATAACACCGAAAACAGGCAAGTGATACTTGCCAGTAATTATTTAGGCCACGTTTTTAGGCCAATATGTTTGTTAGCATAAAAGAGACTAGACAGTGAAATGATAGCTGCCTAGACGCCCTATTTGATCTAGTTTGACAACGAAACTAGATCCGACACCCTTTTTGATCTAGTTTGACAACGAAACTAGATCCGACACTTTACCTGCTTTCATTCATGCTGCCATGCCATGTTTAATTTTCAATTAACTGTACGCACTTTAACTGCTCATCTCATGTCATGTCATGCATCATGTGTTCTTCATGATTAAGTAGCACACGCTACAAATGTTATTGCTATTGAGGCTAGGCACCTGCTTTTGTGGGCACAACCCTATGCCATATTGGAAAATACTTCCTGGCTCGTGATCCAGAAGCGAGCACAGTGTTGTTGGGAAACCAATGCTCGATACACGTGGAGGGGTAGAGTTAAGCGATCACTTGAGCGTAGAAGTGTGCTCGTACAGCCGCTTCAGCCAAAAGGCGTAAACCCTGTGCACAAAGTGATAAATCAGTGATTCTTGAATCGTGAAATATGTTTTCGTAGTTTCTGCTATGACGTGCATGCATCATGTCATTTAAACTGTTGCATTCTTTAAATGTCATTTCATATTGTTTAGAACTGCTGGTCGTTTTTTATATTTGTATCCTTGCACAAAAGTTCGCTGCTTCCCTTGGGAGACTTTTGCTGACATGTGCCCTTTTCTCTTTGGGTGTCACATGTCAGGTTTTGAGACAGAGCAGGTAGTAGGAGACGAGCAGTTCGTTGACGCTGAGTTTGAGGTCCCTGCAGAGACTGAGTTCGAGGACACCGGTGACCAGTGCTAGACTCACTTGGAGTCTCTTTTAGTAGTTGTTTTCCAGTAGTTGCTGATTAGGTTTCGGTGCGTAGCACCCACCTCTTTGTTTTGTTTGGCCATGCTTTAGGCCTATTGTTCAGACTTGTACTTTTGTGACTATTATGTGATGTAATATTTGTTGGATGTTGTTGGTGGATGTTCTTTTATCTGCTTTATTATTGTTATTGTTTCATCGCAATGCAAGAACCTGCTACTTTTCGAATTTTTACAGACGCTTATCAGACTGCAGCTTCACAGCTCCACATCTGAGCGGACCTCCACACGTCTCGCCTTCCATATTAGGGAAGCGGGGCTAATTAGGTTTTAGTGGTGGCCCATGCAGGTCATGTTTGCATCTGCGAAGTATCGGAACAACAATAATGATAACAATATCCATTTAAATATTCGGAACATTCAAGTCATGAATTTAGTCTAATCAGAAGGTTTTCCTTGTCTTAGATGGTAGGAAGACTTAGATAGACGTCGAGGTTTGATAGTCAGGTGCTTTCGTTGAGACTTAGTTGTACTCGTCTTAGGTTACCTTAGTAGTCTCTCACCCAGCCCTGACTATTTTAGCTCCCTAGAGGTTTTCCTCTAGTCGTTTGTTGAGTCCATTAATTTCGGGCCAGCAAAACGAAATTTTGATACTCTTAGGACCCTTCCCTGAGACCTCTATTACAATCTAGTTCATTAGACAGTCTTAGTGCTAAGTTCTCTTGATCTTTAGTCGACCTAATAATTAGGCCCCTGATTTTTATTATTATTCCTAGTCCTTACATCGCTATGTTAATGACCGTAGTCCATCGTAGCAGATTCACTTAAGTTAATTCCCCATCGTGTTTACATTTTAACCATTCAACTCCCTCCATAATCTCGACCCACGTGATCTTCCTGACAGCCATCGTTATCCTTTGAATCACTCCCATTACTATACTGATTTTACTATCGATATCTCTTTTATGGAATTTCTCGCCCAGTTTTACTTCTTAAAAATCTAGGCCTCATATTTTTCAACTGGTTTAAATTTATTCCTCGATTTCAAGTTTCATTCGCTGAAAATTTTTAGTCACTATATTATAATGATTTCTAATCTATACCATCCATACCCAAATATTTTACTTTTTACATTTATCTTTAAAACCTTTTGTTGATGGCACACATATAAATAATAAGCTTCCTTCAATGGACCATGATCCGGTCAATGTGCTTGGCTAAGTTTGTTGGATCACCCTTGCTAGACTTGGGGTAAGTGATCCTGGCTTAGTCACATCCATGGCCGTGTCCGCTGGACCGCAAGGACGTGAATCATGATTATGGATGGCATTTTCATTCTTACTATATTACAACAGATTTCAAAACAACCGACCGTACGCTAATTTTAAATACTTTTTATGTTAAATGAATCTTCAACTATTTCAATGTATTAGTTCTGTATTCATCGTATTTATGTTTTTAAAAAAATTACAAAAAAAATCTATCTCCATTTACGAAACAAACACTACATCTCTACACCCTTGACTCTTTCGTCTTTTGCTTACATACTATTTTAACTTATACCACATACTCACTATCTTTATATACGTTATTGGGATATTATCACATTTTTACACATACCTCCAATTCTCTTATTTAATTATTCACAACCATCTCTATACCACCTGATCAAGCTAATCACGACTACTGATTTGATACCACTGTTCTACAGACTAAGTCGAGACTACTCGAACATGATAGAACGGTATAATAATAAGCGGTCTTAAATTACTACTGGATCAGTGTCTAGAAAGGAATGGGAAGAGGGTTGGTCAACCAAAGGACTTGTCCTGCGGTCATAGAAGTGACATGTGCCTTCAAGCCCTGACTACCTGTCTGGTTTAGGAGTTAAGCTAAACTTCTTATTATTAGGCCAGCCTAAGCCATTAGATAGTCAAGCAACGTTTGTTTTCCTCATGCTCGCTCATTACTTGTCCTTTTCAGTGTTACCGCGTCTACCTGGTTGTCTTACTATTGTCATCACATTTGGTTAAAACATTGTTGCTACCATATACCATGCCACCATCGTTACTTCTGCACTTGCACAGTCACCTTTACCTTATGCATTACATGCACTCTACTTACCACGCTTGAGCAGCCACCAGTACTTTACTTTCCGCTCGTATATGCATGTCTGTTCTTATTTCTTACACTTGTAAGATCATCTTTCTGATCAAGCTAACTCCATATCCTTGCCTCACCTGAACACATTCATCGTAATCTTGATTCGTTACATCAAACAAGTCTGTATCCTACCATATCTCTTGGTTACCACCTTAGTACGTCCATTTACTTATTACCACTTTAGCGAGATTAGTTTTAAATTTGCGTTATAACCCTTTTAAAAACAAATGTCCTCTCCTACATTTATTACTATCATCAGCAATGTTGAATTTTTGTTATGCATTATGTTAATAGGATGTTAGATATGATTATTATTATTAGAGGATTATAATTACGGATAAGAGTAGTTGAGATGATGTAGGGTGTAGTTATATTGATTGTTTACTATATGATCGATAGAATGATGTATTCAAGAGTTGTATTTCGCATTTGGATATACCCATACGTAATGGCTTCAATAGGACTCCATATTATGAGTGGTGCAGAAGAAGACGAATACATTACGGATTTGGAGTTCATATTAGTAGCAACTGAGAGCAACTTTGTAGATATTACATGATTTATGATGACGATGATGATTAGTAGAATATATAAAGTAAGAAGACTTCATCGTACAGATCGGGTGATGAAGACGTCACAAATGATATGGTATATTGATACGAATGGATAGTTGCGTAAATTGATCTATGTTGCTTGGGATAAGATTCAATAAGAAATGACTAGATGTGATTTAATAATTTGTTAATTGAGGTGTTTAAAACTTATGAGTTGTCACGATGAAGAATGAGTTGGGAGCCTGATAAATGGTGGTAGAAGGTGACGTATACTAGGCGTATTTGTACTTGTCGTCTTATGTTAGTAATTGGTAGAGCACCGTTATATAAATGGATTAATTGGAATTGGGATTTGTGGATGTCACAATTATAGTGCTACAGGTTAAGTTAGACGATGATCAACGTGATGGCATGTTATGGATAAGACGCCTTATGGGAAGAAATATTTTCGGAGAAATTGGCTACAGAGAAACTATACATTGGAGATTTCGCAAAGATGTTACTGCCCTATCAACAGATGATAAGTGAATAATGAGGAAATTGAAGGATGTTATTGATTGATGATATTTAGTAAATTGTCTTGTATAAAATATTGGTTATTTTGAAGTGAGGACTTTGAGTTATAAATTCAAACGATAAGGTTGGATCTGTAATTAAGAGCTAGGATGTGATTATGGTTATAGAGTTGTTCGATGAAAAGACAAGCAGTGATGATTTATTTTAGTAAAACTTGTTTGGGTTTATGAGTTTAGCAACCTGAGTGTTAGAATATTGGGGTGGCTGTTAAGAGAATACGTATATACATTATTATTTTTCTCATCCTCATCTCTGCACATCTTGGGTAGCCGTTCCTAGCATTTTCACTTGCCTACTAACGGTTAAGATCATCAATGGTGGTTAGTCATCCGAACCTTTTTTTGAAACTCAATCTTAACCACATCACTTGCGTCTTTTCCTCACCAAATTCTTTTTGTCTCGAAGTATTTCAGGTCATAATTTACCTCATGGAAATGCGAGAGCGTTATCCATATTTGTTTCCTGCTCACTGGTTGATAAGAATTCCGAGGACGGAATTGTTCTTAAGGTGGGTAGGATGTAATGACCCGTATCCAGCAATACACGTATTTCCACATCTTACGTCTTTTACATATTACTATTACATAAGGGTTCAAATACGTCCGAAGGATTTAAAAATAGTTTATACAATTTTAAAATATGACTTTGAGTTTAAATATTTTTACGTATTTTCGTATACTAATTTGAGGCAAATACGATCTTAAAATAGACTTCGTATTCGTGCTTCTCGCGAAAATACGAACCCGTGGTATTTTTCGTAATTGTTGGAGAATCGATATTTTTTATTATTAATTACTTTTCCTTAATCACTTTTACTTTCTACCATCTACTAATTATTTTACTTATTACATTTTTACCACGTGCTAATTACTTTTACTAATGGTCTTTACTATTTACTTTTAATAATTACTAATTACATTTATATAGTTAGTTTTACTAATCACCTAGATTAACCTCTCCTAATTAACTTAACCGAATTAAGTTTCAACCGTATTTAAATTAGCTTCACCGAACGAAACGTTTACATGTTTTCGTTCCTTCGTCAAACTGATACCACCCACCAACCCCTAAGTTAATGATAGCTGACCAGAACAATTACGCAATTGAACCATTAATCCCTCTCTCTGCACTTGGACATGGAGATGAGGAGCAGCCCACGTTTTCACGTGGGAGCTCGTTTTTCAAACCTCACCAAATCCTCATCAAGAGGAGGTTTGACCTTGTATTACATCCATCCTCTTATTAATCCTCTTCATTCCCCTCCACCATGAGCATTCGTGAGCATTCATTGGCGAAGCCATACCCATCGGAGCCACCACCTTCCTCCTCTTTCATCACCTCTCTCCCTGCAAAACAGACTCTGCAAACCCATCAAACAACTTCATCTTCCCAGGGTCAGTCAGCAAAACAAATTTTCCCAAATCAGTTTCTAATCAAACAATCAACCCCAAATCCCCCATCAAAAACAGCCCTCAAACAAATCATCACCCAAATCCTTCCCAATTTCCGATTCTTCCCAAAAAAAATCAAACCAATCCCCAAAACAGTTCATTAAATCTCCAAGCTAAAACTCTGAAATCAAAACAACATATTTCAGATCTGGAGATTTGAAACCCATTTATCCATCAAATACAAAAACAAAATCAGATCTGAAATTCGAGTTTCAGAATTCAAAATCAAGAAAACCCAATCCTCTTTCCCTTCTTCTTCCTCCCCCCTCACCATGGCCGCCGCTCGAGCTCTGACCAGCCGCCATCACCAGGCCGCCGCCGCCCAGAACCGCCAGATCCGCCCTCCTCCGCCCAGAAGACGCGCCGCCTGGCCGGAGAAACACCCGCGCGCGCGTTCGTTGGAAGCTGGTGATCGCCGCCGCCCCATGAGCCTGTTGCGCCGCCGGCCGTATGCCGGAGAAGCCGCCGGCCAGTGCCATCCTCCTTCCCTCGTGCGGCCGCGAGTAACCCCTCTCCCATTTCATTTGTGCGTGAGGTACTCTTTCTTTTGGCTGCCAAGCTTTAAACAAAAAAAAGGAAGTAACAAAGGACAGATGAAGGAAAGAAGAGGTGACAGAGATAAGAATGGGAAGTGTCAGCCTTGCTAATAAGTAATATTAAAGAGAAGAGAGAGGATGACAGCCACTCTTACTTTTTAAGGGTTTATATTCATTATAGAATGGGTAAAGGAATTGATATATGTTAAAATAATTGTTAGAAGTAAGTTTAACATGGTAACTTGTACCCAGGTCAAAGTTGGTAGGTAGACTCATGAATACCATATGTGATTAGCCTAGTTAATTAATTCTTTATTAATATTAATTAGTTGTTAACAATAGTTGGTATTAATTAATTGTTAACTAAATTTTTTAGCATGTTGAAAAAAATTGTATATAATCTTAATGTAATAAAATGTGAATAAGAAAATGTGTACCCAGTTTGTATAACCCTCAATAAATATAACCCTAGCCAGAGAACCCAATAAAATTAGATAACCCCAATTTAGGGATTAACTCGATATTTTGATTATCTCGCAATATATCTAATTTAGTGATGTGTTTAACCGAAACAGAAAACCGGACGCGCCAATACCTAGTACCCGTCCTGACGAACTCACGACAACCGATACCACCGAAAACAGGCAAGTGATACTTGCCAGTAATTATTTAGGCCACGTTTTTAGGCCAATATGTTTGTTAGCGTAAAACAGACTAGACAGTGAAATGATAGCTGCCTAGACGCCCTATTTGATCTAGTTTGACAACGAAACTAGATCCGACACCCTTTTTGATCTAGTTTGACAACGAAACTAGATCCGACACTTTACCTGCTTTCATTCATGCTGACATGCCATGTTTAATTTTCAATTAACTGTACGCACTTTAACTGCTCATCTCATGTCATGGCATGCATCATGTGTTCTTCGTGATTAAGTAGCACACGCTACAAATGTTATTGCTATTGAGGCTAGGCACCTGCTTTTGTGGGCACAACCCTATACCATATTGAAAAACACTTCCTGGCTCGTGATCCAGAAGCGAGCACAGTGTTGTTGGGAAACCAACGCTCGATACACGTGGAGCTGTAGGGTTAAGCGATCACTTGAGCGTAGAAGTGTGCCCGTACAGCCGCTTCAGCCAAAAGGCGTAAACCCTGTGCACAAAGTGATAAATAGTGATTCTTGAATCGTGAAATAGTGTTTTCGTAGTTTCTGCTATGACGTGCATGCATCATGTCATTTAAACTGTTGCATTCTTTAAATGTCATTTCATATTGTTTAGAACTACTAGTCGTTTTTCTATATTTGTATCCTTGCACAAAAGTTCGCCGCTTCCCTTGGGAGACTTTTGCTGACATGTGCCCTTTTCTCTTTGGGTGTCACATGTCAGGTTTTGAGACAGAGCAGGTAGTAGGAGACGAGCAGTTCGTTGACGCTGAGTTTGAGGTCCCTGGAGAGACTGAGTTCGAGGACACCGGTGACCAGTCCTAGACTCACTTGGAGTCTCTTTTAGTAATTGTTTTCCAGTAGTTGCTGATTAGGCTTCGGTGCGTAGCACCCACCTCTTTGTTTTGTTTGACCATGCTTTAGGCCTATTGTTCAGACTTGTACTTTTGTGACTATTCTGTGATGTAATATTTGTTGGATGTTGTTGGTGGATGTTCTTTTATCTGCTTTATTATTATTGTTGTTGTTTCGTCGCAATGCAAGGACATGCTACTTTTCAAATTTTTACAGACGCTTATCAGACTGCAGCTTCACAGCTCCACGTCTAAGCGGACCTCCTCACGTCTCGCCTTCCATATTAGGGAAGCGGGGCGTGACAGTAGTGGTCTAATCCGTATACATGATTTCTCATAATACAATCCAACAATATCACCACGGATGATTTTCAGTTTAATTCTAGCATGTAATAATTCCACGTATGAACCCAGTCCAACTATCAATTGGGCAAAAGCCCGTAACCCAACATACAGTGGCCCACGGCCTCACCAGGCTGGGCAAAATCCCACGGGTCCAACAAGCCAAGGGCAAAGCCTAATCTAACCATAGCCAACCAACAACCTGATGGGAAATCTAGTCCCACCCCTAAGTGGTTTTGACGGTGAGCACACCAAATGATTTTAATATACTTATAGCATTATCTAAGTGTGTAGGTTGTGCGATCAATTGATGAAAGCTTTACACATACTCCGAAAAGATGAAGCTCAACCACACTCAGAAGATGAAGATAAATTTGATAGCTCGCATTATACGTCAAGCACAAATGAAGCTCAAAGATGAAGCTCATGGAACGTGCTCAAGCTTATGCTAAAGAGGAGCTCAAATTCAAAGTGAAGTGTGCATCTACATCAAGATCTTATCGGCTTCGAAGTCTTCATTTAAGTCTAAGTGTGTGAGTTGTTCTTTTTTAGGAATATGTTAATGCCAAGATAAATTGCACATACACAAAACGCTTTTTCGAAAACATATTTTTAAACTCGTTTTAAAATCTCTTGAGAGCTAAGCTATTCGATTCAAACTCTTGTAGTCAATCTCCAAACACCCATGAATTGAATACTCACTTTCATAGCAGAGTTTCACTGAAAAACTGCTCTGGGAGTCGACTACCAAAGAAGGGAGTCGACTACCTGCTGTGAGCATAGTTTCCATTGAAAACTCCCTTGGGAGTCGACTACCAGCTGCGTTTTGACATTCCAGATTTTGCTCCCTCAATTACTCTTTGCTTGATTTTTGGGGCTGAAGTCAAACGTTTTTAAATTTCAAATTCTCCTTTGAAACTCTATGTATAGAGACCCTTGAGAGCAAATTTCAACACCAAGCATTCTTGAGCTAAAACTATTATTCTCAAAAGTTCTCATTATTCTCAATCGCTCTCAACGTTCCTCGTAGCCAAAGCTATTTTTAATATTCTTTGATCTTACTGCTTTCATTCTTCTACAAATCTTTTTAAAGATCATAATATTTTGGCTATTACAAAATTATTTTTCAAAATCCTTTCTTTTTGATTTCATATTCTTCAAAGGATTTTTGAGAATCAAGATTCTATATCACAACGAATTCATCATTGATCTAAGAATGTTTTAATTCTTTTAGCCACATAAGCACAATTGCAATAATATCTTGGTTATAAAATTATATTGGGTGTAAACCAATTTCCACCAATTATTGTGGTGAATTGGATTTTTGATCTTTTACTTGGAGTCCCTTTGTGATAAGGGTTGTGAAAAATCCTAGTCAAGACTAGGTGGTTGAAAATCCTGGTAGGGATACTAGGTCGTTGAAAATCCTAACAGTTAGGTAATTGTATTGCTAAGGCAATAGTGGATTAAATACCGTACTGGATTGGTCGGGGATTGAACGTACCCAGGTTGCGGAGAACCAGGATAAAATTGCTTCTTTCTGTGTGCTTTCTATATTTGTATTTATTTACTTGTGCAAGCAATTCATTTATTATTTATATATTCTCATTGTAATTCGTTGTTAATATTAAACAGATTGCATTTTTTATTCCGATGTGTAATCTCTTGGTTGCTTGTAATTAATCTTCATATTTGTTTAAGTTTATCTTATTGATTAAGGACCAAGCGTAGATCACTCTACTTGGTTCCTTAGACAACATTGGAAGGAAAATCTATTGTGTTATAATACTCAACGAAATTTTTTTAACTTATACAACATTATTCAACCCCCCTTCTAGTGTTGTTTGTCATCCACAGGATCCAACACTTGGTATCAGAGCAGGGCTAAAAGATGATGGCATCAACATCTTTCCCCTCTGAAGGACTCGACACCATGCGACCACCGTTGTTCAATAGAACAAACTGCGCACGATGGAAGATACGCATGAAGACTCATCTAGAGTCGCTGGATATTGAGGCATGGATCGTCACCAAGGATCCGTACAAAGCGCCTACTGAAGTTGACACCGAAAAATGGTCCGTTGATGAAAAGAAGAAAGCCAACCTCAACGCCAAAGCCATGAATGCATTTTTCTGTGCAGTAACACGTAATGAGTTCAACCTTGTCTCCCAATGTGAGACAACATATCAAATCTGGCATACTCTTCAGGTAAGTCACGAAGAACCCGAGAAGGTAAAAGAATCTCGCGTAAACGTTTTACATTCAAAATTTGAATCTTTTAAAATGGAAGGAGAGAGTATGACCGAGGTGAATACTCGGTTTACTAACATAACAAATAAGCTTGCAGATCTGGGCAAAAAGTTATATGAATATGATCAAGTAATGAAGATATTGAGATCGCTCAGACCCAAATGGAAAGGGAAGACGACGGCCATTCGAGAAGCAAATAACATAAGAAATCTCACCGTTGAAGAATTGATGGAAAATCTCATGACATATGAGACTGAGTTTGAGGAAGACAAGAAGATAGAGGATAAACCAAAGAAAAAGAACCTAGCGTTCAACGTCAACGATAAAGACTCCGACTTCACCGACAAAGAAGATCATATTACCTTCATATCAAAGAACTTCAAAGACTTCATGACAAGTATGGTAAACGATCTTTTCGTTCTACTAATAATATTAAGTGTTTTGGTTGCAACAATCCAGGACATGTAAAAAGAGACTGTCTGTTGGAGAAGAACAGAGATGCCAAAGACCGTGGCAAAAACAGAGAGAACGATGAGAGAAAGAATGATAGAAGAAATAAGACTCGACGACCAAGGAAGGAAGCATATGCAGCCTTCGATCAAAGTGATGATTCTACCTCCGACGAATCATCATCAGATGACAAAGAAGATAGAAGAGAAACAGCCCATATGTGCTTCCTAGCTTCCACATCATCGCAAGTAAGTTCATTTCATAATTCATTATTTAGTGAAGATGATTCATTTTCAAGTGATGATGAAGACATAGATTAAAGGGGGTGCATATAAGGAGCTTTGCTCACTTCATGAGAAGCTCATTAAAGAACATAGGAAAACATTGAGATTAGTTAAAAAGGATGCAAAAGATAAAGAGAAACTTCTCAAAGAAAACATTGCACTAAAAGAGAAGAACGAATTATTAGAAAAAGACATGCATTCCATAAAAAAGAAAATTGAGGGTTTAGATAATCTTCTCGTGTCTATCAAAGACAAATACGATTCTACGATGAAGATTGTCGAAAACTTTAATAACTGGAAAGGAAAATTAGATAGTCTTATAAATAGTCAGAAAGCATCATCTAGCAAAACCAGACTTGGTTATGATTCTAACATGCCAAGAAAAGGATTAAGCATACTAGGATGTATCATGCTAACCCAAACTTTTTGAGCATATGGATTCCCAAGCAAATGACGGATAAAAAGAAACAAAGGTATGCAATCGAATTTGTTCAAAAAATTCATTTTAAATAAAAATTACAAGTATATTTCTATTGAAGGAACTAAACCATATTGCGTTTGGTTTCCTAAGGACTAATCCTTTGGACTCAAATGAATAAAGAGTACCACAACGTTCATATTTTTTAGGTACTCTAAACAGAGGAACACAAAAATCAACGCTTTGAGGGAGAAGTGGTTAAAAAATTCATCGCTTCGCAAAAGCTTAAACATATGAATGTTTAAATAATTGTTTATAATATTTTTGTTGCTTTATATAAATTGTTATTTATTTTGCTTGTTAAAGATTCTGGCTAAACGCTCAATCCAAAACGTCGAAAATCCCTCGGGATGAGAAAATTCTCAAACCCAGGGAGTCGACTACCAAGATTGGGAGTCGACTCCCAGAGCACGGCCTGCCGAAATCTGTGTTTTGTTTTCACTTTTTGACTAACTTTTAGTGTGATTTTAGAGCTTATTGGGCTCATAACCAGTTGATGACTTGAACCCATTAATGGGAATTGATCCTAGCCCTTCTTGTTCTTGATTTAATAGCCCCCATTCATCCCCATCTTCACTTCAAAATCAAAACCCTCTCATCTAAACCCTAGGTAGCCGACTACCTCATTGGGTTCCCCATTTTGAAAGTTTTTGTGTGCTCTTGCTCATCTCTCTCTCTCTAGGATCTCTTGATCTTTCATCCTCCTTCAAGAAAATCTACATCATCAAGGTATAATCTTCACTTATCTCTTTGAATACTTCATTTATCTCCTTGAATACTTCATACATCTCTTTCATTATTTCATCTTTTCATTATCAATATGCCTAAGCAAATGATTGCAATTAAAAAGAGAAAGGCTGATGAAACTTCTCATCCTCTCACTGAGAAAGAAGTGATTGAACCTTATCTGGTCAATTTTTCTAGTTATGCTAAGTTTCTAAACATCACCAAGAGGTAAATCCTCCATGAGAGGTTTGTCAATATTGAGTATGTAGAGAATTATGGCATTGATGTTATTCTGGAATTTCAAAATCTGTTGAACCTATTTTCCAAGAATAATTCATATTTGTGTTATCCAAGACTTATTCATCTTTTCTATGCAAATATTGATCCTGATCTAGCCAAAACTCGATTTAGAACTAAGGTCCTTGATACCCAACTTCAAATCGCTATCAAATCTTTAGGTCAAGCCTTAGGGATTCCCTATACCGGGAAACTGCTAGACGAAATTGAAATGGTTGACGGGAATGTTTTTGATAAAATGTATCTGCCTGGAAAGTTTTTCCTCACTAAGTTACCTAGTAGCGATCTTCGTTATCCCGCTAGGATATTGGCGAACATCTTATCCTACAACATAACCCAAAAGTCTGGCAGCCATTCCGTTCTAGCAAAAACAAGCAAAGTGTATTTACGCTATACTTGGAAATATTAAAGTTAATTAGGCTAGAATTATCATGGATTCAATTCTTCAGTCTGATGTGTCGACTAGAGTTATATCTCTGATGTGTCTACTAGAGTTATATCTCCCTTGGAGTTATATCTCCCTTGGCTCATGGTCATTTCTTAACCATTCTCTTTAATGCTTATGATATTCCACTGGTTATTGAGTCTGAGGTTCTGTAACCCGCTCTTGTGTTTGATGCTCATACACTTGGCCGAATTGGTCTTCATCGAGACCTTAATGAAAATGTTCCAGAAGAAAAGCTAGTTGGTGACACTAGCTCCACCTCAAGGAAGGGTAAGAAAATTGTTATTGAAGACTCAGATGAAGAAGTTGAAGAAGGAAGCGAAGATGAGAATGAAGCACCATCTGAAGAAGTTCCCCACTACATTGTTGAGCTTGAGGAAATGCTCCTGAACAATATTGAAAGGCTGAAAATTTCTCAATCTAGAGGCTTTGAAGAACTCAACAAGAAGGTAGAGAATTTGAAAAACTTCGGGTGAGCAGCAATGAAATGACGGAAAAGATGCTCGGGATGATCCTTCAAGAAATCAAGGAATTGAAGAAAAAAAGAATGGCAGTTCTTCTTGAACATTGATTATCTTGGTTACTTGGTTTTAAAAACAATGCTTTCTAAAACAATGATTTGATCTGTAATATTTTTACTCTTGTGTGATGGTTTCTAACATTTGATATCAACTCTTGGTAGTTAATACAATGCTACAATGTTATCCTTGTTGATATGCCATGCTTTTATCTTTTGATATCTCTATATTTTCGCTTTCATGCCATCTTATTTATACACGAAATTCATCTTGATCAACTAACTCTATTCTGTAGATAATTTGTTGGTAGATTATTTCTTTTCTCCTATACTTAATATAACACTTGGTTTGATTGTTGCATATACTTGGCTATTAAAATGCTTATGTATGTCCTCAACACTTTGTACAATTATCATGGATGTCATCATTATATTTGTTGATTATTCACAAGGGGGGAAGAAAATTGGTAAATGCAAAAATGAAAATGAATAATTGCTATTACTAACCAGCTTTGATGCAGACGGGTATGACTATATCATACCTCATCTAAGCAGAGAGAGTAAGTAATCTTGCTCATTATTTCGATGCTATTATTTATTTATTTTTCATTTGGGTGTCATCATTAAAAAGTGGAAGAATGATGGGAAATCTAGTCACACCCCTAAGTGGTTTTGATGGTGAGCACACCAAATGATGTTAATATACTAATAGCATTATCTAAGTGTGTAGGTTGTGCGATCAATTAATGAAAGCTTTACACATACTCTGAAAAGAAGAAGCTCAACCACACTCAAAAGATGAAGATGAATTTGATAGGTCGCATTATACGTCAAGCACAAATGAAGCTCAAAGATGAAGCTCATGAAACGTGCTCAGGCTTAAGCTAAAGAGGAGCTCAAATTCAAAGTGAAGCGTGCATCTACATCAAGATCTTATCGGCTTCGAAGTCTTCATTTAAGTCTAAGTGTGTGAGTTGTTCTTTTTTAGGAATATGTTAATGCCAAGATAAATTGCACACACAAAACGCTTTTTCGAAAACATATTTTTAAACTCGTTTCAAAATCTCTTGAGAGCTAAGCTATTTGATTCAAACTCTTGTAGTCAATCTCCAAACACCCAGGAATTGATTATTCTCTTTCATAGTTGAATTTCACTTAAAAACTGCTCTGGGAGTCGACTACCAAAGGAGAGAGTCGACTACCTGCTGTGAGCAAAGTTTTCAATGAAAACTCTCTGAGAGTCGACTACCTCCTTTGGGAGTCGACTACCAGCTGTGTTTTGACTTTCCAGATTTTGCTCCCTCAATTTACTCATTGCTTGATTTGTGGGGCTAAAGTCAAACGTTTTTGAATTTCAAATTCTCCTTTGAAACTCTATATATAGAGACCCTTGAGAACAAATTTCAACACCAAGCATTCTTGAGCTAAAACTATTATTCTCAAAAGTTCTCATTATTCTCAATCGCTCACAATGATCATCGTAGCCAAAGCTCTTTTTTAATGTTCTTTGATCTTACTGCTTTCATTCTTCTACGAATCTTTTTAAAGATCATAATATTTTTGTCTATTGCAAAATTGTTTTTCAAAATCCTTTCTTTTTTATTTCATATTCTTCAAAGGATTTTTGAGAATCAAGATTCTAAATCACAATGAATTCATCTATATTCTTTGTGTGATCTAAGAACGTTTTAATTCTTTTATCCACATAAGCACAATTGCAACAATATCTTGGCTATAGAATTATATTGGGTGTAAACCAATCTCCACCAATTATTGTGGTGAAATGGATTTTTGATCTTTTACTTGGAACCCCTTTGTGATAAGAGTTGTGGAAAATCCTAATCAAGACTAGGTGGTTGGAAATCCTGGTATGGATATTAGGTCGTTGGAAATCCTAACAAGTGGAGTTAGGTAATTGTATTGCTAAGGCAATAGTGGATTAAATCTCATACCGGATTGGTCGGGGACTGGACGTACCGAGGTTGCGGGGAACCAGGATAAAATCGCTTGTCTTTCTGTGTGCTTTCTGTGTTTGTATTTATTTACTTGTGCAAGCTATTCATTTGTTGTTTATATATTCTCATTGTAATCGTTGTTAATATTAAAAAGATTGCATTTTTTATTACGATATGTAATCTCTTGGTTGCTTGTAATTAATCTTCATATTTGTTTAAGTTTATCCTGTTGATTAAGGACCAAGCGTAGATCACTCTACTTGCTTCCTTAGGCAACATTGGAAGGGAAATCTATTGTGTTATAAAAATCAACGAAAAAGTTTTAACTTATACAACACTATTCGACCCCCTTTTAGTGTTATTTGCCATCCACAGGATCCAACACAACCCACGCAAGGGTCAGAAACCCAACAACAAACATCCAAGCTAAGGCAAAAGCCATAGTCAAAACCACGGGCCAACATCCAGGACAGTTGCCCCTTCCAACAACACAACATCCAGCCAACCAAACAGCCCGTAGGCCCAATGTAATGACCCATATTTTGGTAGAATTAATTGATATAATTTGTTTTCAATTCGATCTTTCATTTTGTCTTTCCCTCTAGCCCAAAGCCCAAAGCCCAATGGTTAAATACTCTCCTTTATTTATCACTTTCCTTTCTTCATTCAGTTTAAGCAGAAGCCCAGAAGGCCCAACCAAGGGGCACATTTCCCATCTCCATTTTCTCCTCTAAATTCTCATACTGAACTAAGCCCGTTCTCTTTTTAATTAAAATAAGCCCACATCTCCTTATTCCTTTGCTTATTTGTCTTGTAACAGGCCGGCCCAATACAAAGTCTCAATTTGCATCCCCATCATTAACACGGGCGGGCTTCCCCTCTCCCATTCTCTCGATCAGAAACCCAGCGTGCCCCGTCGTGCGAACAAGGTCGCCTTTCCCCTCCAAGACAAGCGCGCGTTTCTCCCTTCGAGCGAGGTCGAACCTCCTACTTCCTTCGGGTCCAAAAAACCTAACGATGTCGAGCCCCTCTTCGAATCGATGTCACAACCGCCTCCCTAGAGTTCAAAACCCTAGCCGCCTTCCCTTTTGAAATGAGATCCGATCGGATCTCTTCGAGGATTTTGGGATCCGATAAGATCATCCGAGGATTTCGTTTTGAGATTGATTCGATCTCCTCACGTGTCTTCTTCCCTATTTATGTTCTAAGGTTTTCTTAGTGGTTTTCATACGAAAATCATCTTTCTCCTCTCTCTAAATTTCTGTTCTCAATTTGGGTTTACCGATTCTCTTCAAGTTGGGATTTTTGGGGCTTTTGGGTCCCTTGCGTTCTTCGCCTGACGTAGATTGCTTCTCTCCAATCTTCAGTTTATGTTTCATTTGTTTCGATTTAAGGGATATGATGATGTGATCTTGATGAGGGGATCTTCCTCAGTGATTCAAGACTTTTTCGGCAACCAAGCAGCCTCTTGGTGATCTGTTGCTGCCCCTTTTCAGTTGGTTGGTTTTCATGTTCCGCTCCTCAGTCAGCCGCCAGGGTTGGGTTTCGATTTCGTAAGTCGTAGTTGTTTCTCTACTACGGCGATGCTCACGATGATGTTTATTGCTCGTTTGATCTTATTCACGGCCTTTGTTTCGCTGCTAATTTCTTCCCTGGTTGACTTTGTGTAACTTCTTATTGGGCTCGCGGGCCGCTGTGTTTGTCTCCCCTATACTCTGCACATTTTGTTTAGTTTGCGGGCTCGATTTATTTCGTTTTGGTTGGAAATTCGGGCATGTTACTGTTAATGTACGTAAATCAGAACCTTTCCCTTTGGCTGGTAGACTGTAGGACTTTAATGGGTTGCCAAAATGTAAATCTGATCACACCGCTCCTTAAAAATAAGTTGTGTTACTTTTCAGTTTTCTTTTGTTTACAATTACAAAACATTATCTTCAATTAATTCGTGTATTAAATCTTTTATTTCAGTCTCTTGTTTTAACTGACTTGTTATGCAAATATTGATATGAGTATTGTTGTTGGACATTATCAATTGAGACATGATTCGCTATAATTGTACAACGTTACTGAGAACTCGAGAAATGCTTGACACCAAACCAACAATTAGAATGACATACAATTAGCTCATTGTCTAAGGAGTGTGAATGTGATTATAGAAACATATTCGGATTACCACTCTCCTTATGAAAGTGGGGCAAGTTACAAAGCAATCAATTTTCCTCCTTTTATGGAACGAGGGTTTTATATGTAATTTTCCTCTTTCTTCTGAAATGAGGGGATCAATTTCAATTGTCCGCTATCCACACTAATAGAGGGGTTACAGGACGAGTTAATGCATCTCACTCCCTTGGACATGAGTCACGGATTAGGATGGTTAGTACAACTTTAACCAATCCCCTTTTAGACATTCACAACTTGTATCATTCCCGCTTAGTAGATCATTTCTCTTGTTCAGAAATATTGTACTTGTACTGTTTTCGTTATGTATAAACTGTTAGTTTGGTTTAGTTGTAGTCTACTTTCTAATTCTGTTGTTTATCTTCTCCTCAGGTTTAGTAGGAGATTTTTACAGCTTTTGTAGCTTTTGTTCGTGCACCAAAGTTTCTGATATTGTTCGTTCAGGTATGATTCTAATTTCGGTATTATTTCTTACTTAGATCTATTTTGCTTTCACCGGTAAACAGCGGGGTCTGCAAAATAATTGTACATTTGTGATTGCCCCGAAAACCGGATCGTTACACCCAAGGAAATCCTCAGAGGCAAAGCCCAACAATCATGCAAGGGGCAAGGCCCAACCAACAATCGACCAAAGCCAGGGCAGAAGTCCAACGTCAAACAAAGGGGTAAAGCCCAGGGCAAAAAATCCATAATCATCGCAAATCCAGCAAGGAAACCCCCACGGAGCATAGCCACAAAACAGCGACGAGGGTCGACAGCAAGGGGCAGCGGCAAGCCCAAGAAAACCCAAAACATATTTGCTCAGCACACATCATCGCAAGGGAAGACAAAATTTAAAAACCAAAACTAATAAATTTACCGAACACCAAAGTCGTCGGAAAACACCAAGATGTGATGTCATGCCGTCGTGCGGGTGAGGTGCTTCGCAGCCATGTCGTTGAGCGGATGCGTTTGCTCGGGAGTGGATACAGAACATTGGGGAGAAAGCAAAGCTCCAAACACCAAATCTGAACTAAAATCTCCACGAAGATCCAAATCGGAAATTTTGCGGGGTAAAAATTTAAATTCTTGCGTGAAAACCCAACGAGGGAAAGTGGTCTAAGTAGAGCTTCAGAGGAATGTGAGAGATGGGAAAGGGAACACGTAGCTTTCATGACGAACAGTTGAGGTTGGCGAAAACCCATGGATGGAATAAATGGGCGGTGAAGGATTGTCGAAGATGGGAGAATGAGGGCATCAGAGCTCATAAGTGCACCCCGGAGAGGAATTGATGGCAGGGGGTCCTCGGGTGGGTGCGTCGATCAACTGAGCTCGACGAAATTCACACGGAGTGGCGAGTTTCTGTCGGAACAGAGGGGAGAGAAATCGAGGGTTTTCCGCAAGAAAGTGAGTTGAGTGGGTGCTCGTGCGATGAAGCGTGCTAGGGAGGGGTTTAAGTGGGAGTGGATCGTGGGCTGCGTGAATGGGCGGAGGAAATGAAAAGGAAGTGAGAAAGAAAGGAAGGCAGAGGAGTGGGCTCGGCTGCAAGAAAAGAAGGAGAAAAAGAAAAGGAAAAGGAAACGAGAAAAAGAAATTAGAAAAAAGTATTTTAAATTACAGAAAGACCTTCAAAAAAATTTAGGCCATTATAGAATTAATGAATTAGAAATAATTTCAGATTCATCAAAAATCATAAAATAATTCTAAAATTTTATTTAAAATAACTTGAATAAACATACATCAAAATTTCACAAAGAAAAATACCATAACTGGTTAGGACCGTTATGGCATAGCCGCCTTGTGTCCCATAATGGGATTCAATAGGGCACTTAACAAGGCAGATTGATTGGCAAACATAGGGAATAAAAGGTGAAATTCAGAACACAGAACCAGAAAAACTGCAAGCATATAAAAGGAGAGCATTGCATATGGTGAAGTAACTGTAGCATATAAGGTTTCCAACAACATTTAAAACCTAAAAGTCAATAACAAGAAAAGCTTAATCACAAAAAATTTCAGATACCAGAAAACCTAGAAATATCTATATAAATTTGATACCTGATATGCAGTGCATCTGTGCCATGCGTCGGCATCTATGCCTATCCATGCTTTTGTCAGTTTTGGGTAGTTTCTGGACGATTCATGGTTCTTTAAGCTAGAAGATACTATTCTTGCAGATTCATGCAGTAACTGTTGTAAATAATCGATATATGTGGCGTCTGTTCCATAATCACTAAAAACATATAATGGAATCATGCTCTCGCCAGAATCATACTCCAGAGGACTAGCTGACAAGAAACTTCGAAGAAATCTGTTAGTGAATTTTGTCTTGGTTCTGCTTCCATAACTATTGAAGTTTTGCAGCTGGAATTTCGATGAAATATACACTGAATAGACCAAAGATTTTCTCGCATGCCAATTGTGAAAAAAGTTTCTGCAACAAGAAATGAATAATGTTAGCAAAGTAAAGATTGAATAATTCATCATTAATTACCAGTTTCCTTGAAAAGGCAAGACTGGAAGAACAGCATCATCTTTAAAGAAATCTATCAGAAGTAACAAGGTGAGAACTTATTGTCCATTCACTTTAAACAATTTTCCTGACTTTTGTTTGTTGGAGTCTAATATATGCTATTACATGCATTTCATGACAAGACTCAAGCAGACTAGAAACATAGATAACTCATATATATGGTGATTTTTAGGTGCAACAAAGCCCTTTTCGCATCGTGCGAAAAGAATTTTTTCTTTTTTTTAATCCATACGATTATATACCCGAGGGAAAATAATGGGTGAACCCTATGGGGATTTGAGCACCAATCCACCAGTTACAAATTTAACGGTTTTAGAACGTGCGAATTTGTTGTACTGCCTTGATCGAATGCCAAATGACATTATTTTTCAACCAGTATTTTTTGAGGGGTGTATAACAGCATAAAATGAAGGTGGAAAAAAAATTTAAAAAAACAATCTCAAAATAATGATAAAATTCTTTTCGCACCGTGCAAAATGTTCACATGAAGATTTACCTATATGTTATGTGTATATATATTGTGTGTATAAATTGGTTCAACTTAAGAAATTTACAAACTTACAATTTCTTTCAGGGAACTTGCCAATGACTTAAATGGCTCTCATCAGATTGAGAATCTGATACCCCATTTCTATTACACTACAAACGTTGGAATTTTCTGACAAGCCCATGTTCAAAATAAGGGAAACGTTTATAACAGTGAAATGTTCACTCATATGAGGTGTTATACCTCAGATTATCACGGCCCAAGAGATCACAATGATATAGCCCATCAGCCCATAATAGGCGAAGGCTGCTTTGGTCCAGGATCAGTTCAGCTGATTATGTCATGTGCAAGCCCAAGGGGAAACTGAGCTTAGAGTCATTTTCTAATAGGATACCACTTCTAATCAACCAAACATACCTTCTTGAAGATGGATGTAACTGCATATCAACTGACAACCTTACTTGGGCAAGAAGTCAGGGTTTTATGCACCAACATATCCCCTGCCCCAACTACTATATATGCAAGCAACATCTACAACAGCATGTTTGATGAAAAACATATGCAAAAATCCTAGCTACATACGTCCTTCATCTTCTTCTTTCAATATTATTGCTTACTACATCATGCGAACCTTGACTTGGACAGTGTTTTTTGTTGTTTTTTTTTTTTTTTTTTTTTTGGGGGGGGGGGGTTGGGGTGACAGAAATACCACCCTCTCTAACCCTTGGTTCTTCTGTGCATGCCTTGATTGGATCAATAGGAGGATTTGTAATAACTAAAGATCTAGATGCGTGTACAAACCAAATAACACAGATCTAGATGCATGTACAAACCAAATAACACAGATCTAGATTACGCATGCTGAATCTTAAAACGTTACCTTCTCTGTTTAGCGGAAGCGTACCTGAATCCATCGCTAATAATCTGAAAGAGATCCTGACGACAATCTGGCGGATGATCTTCCAAAACAACACGAATCAACCGTTGGAGAATTCTTTTGCCCTTCTCGCGATTTCTCTTCTAGCGACGGGACGTAGAAAAGACGGCTAACTTGTTCGTGTGCTCCGGGGATCATGACCACATATATATAGGGGCTAGCCTCCTTAGCCCTAGGGTTTCCAATTCGGCTCATCAACGAATTGAAGCCCAATAGTCGCTACACATAAAGGCCCACAACCTATATGACTCATTTAAGCCCACTTAACTTAATAAATGAGATCACGTATACATTGGGCTTTAATATGACAGTGTAGCACTATATAATTATATTCGCATATTAGCCCAACGTTGGATTAAGATCCAACTGTGTTGGATAAGTTCCAACAATCTCCCACTTTGGCTATATGCTAAACTTTATAATTATATTTCGTTGTGCATACAACCAAATAAAATCTTAACTTACTGTCATTTCTTTAATGAGTTAAGAAACAATCCGGTCCATCAATTATATTAGCAATGGATCAAAGAGATCTTCGCCGCAGCAATTGCAGCTCGACCCATCAGTGGTCATCGTGCTAATACAAAAGAATGACATGGTATATGAAGTGGATGTGTAGCATGGAAATTACATGTACTGTGATCTAACATATCTATTTCCAACTAATCCTCCTAAACCTTAGTGAGATCATAAACATACCAAAATCGGAGTGAAGCCGAACTGAACCAAAACTTTATTTCTGATCAGAAAATAAACTCAATCTTAAGCTGGAGACTTAATTTTGTCTATCATATGAGCACCCAAAAGAACAAACTCCCACAAAACTGAATGTTCTTAATGGAATGACATCCATATGAGTAGCTAGCTCATAAAACCTTTGGATGACATTTCCTTACTACAACGGATCCGTAATTACATGGTTTGTTCTGATGTGCTCATTAGACAATTCTACACTCATATTATTAATCAACAAACTAGGAACTTGATCTCTGAATATCTAAATTTTGTCGAGTTCCTGTTGTTGCTGGAATATAAAACTGCAGACTTTATTGTCACTAAATAAACTGTGTGGTGTTTTAATATCATCCATAATTTGCAGCATAGTGACAAAATATGTAGATATATTTCATGATTTGGATGTCACATAATATGATACAAAATCTAAAGCCATGTCAGAAGAGACTATATAAAAGGGACCATTTAGATCTCTTCTAGTAGATGTCACCTAACATAGATTTTCATACATTCTTTGCATCCAATAAATGATCAGTGTCAGTATACCAAAATGATCTCAAACCCTTTTTGACTACTAATCCTTGAACATGTAACCCTTTTGTTCTCCGTAAATACAGTAAGACCCATTTGGCTGTTGTCAAATGGTATACTCCTGAACTTAACAATCTGCCCAACACACATGTAATATATGCAATAACCAAATGCATATAAAACTGAGCATACTTTAGACTCCCTCTTGGTGAGATATAGGGAATTTTCTGAAGTAAATTCTCGGGGCAATCAATGAGACTTAACTTATCTCCCACAGAACTTAACATTCATTACCACATAGATATTATAACTTAAGATATATAACATCATTAAACATCATCTCAAAACCGAATGAGGTGATCACTTAATGAAATTTAACATATCATTAACGATATTGAAATGCTCTACTGATGCCATTATAAACCTTACAGAGTCTCATGAAAACTGAATAAAAGTCTCTTTACAATTAAGGCATTCTTTTCTGTATAAAGTCTTTGAGTGATATGCTTTAAATCTTTTCTTGATACCCTTTTGAATTCCTTTTGATTATAAAAAACTATTTACAATCAATAGGGTTCAAACTTTATGGCAATAAGAAAAGAATTTAAGCATCATTCAAGGACTTTCTTAATTAATGCATTAATCCATTTTAGAGATGTAGACTTTAATGACTTGATGTAAGTCGAACTTCCATCATCCTAATGTCAACGGTGAACTTGTCATCTCTTTAATGGATTTCCTGAATGGCAATTAGTGCTTTGAGGTGCTAGAGTTTGTCCTTATGAACAATTTCCCAAATGGGAGGAATTACAACATTATCTTGAATTTATTGTCTTGAACAATGTCAGGAATACCATCCTGAATAATGCTAACAACACCTGTGGGGATATAATCATCTTCAAGAATAATGTCACTAACTAAATTTTCCCCCGCAAACTCAGCATCCTCAAATAGGTGTGCATTTCCTAATTCGTAAACTAACTTAATAGTGGGATTAGGTAAAATCATACAAAATATCAACTTTTAAACTATTCAACAAAACTAGAAAATCATTAGCATTATGTCCTATTTCTTTATTAGGCTTATAAAGCATTACCTTAGTCGGACATCTCCAAACATGCAAGTGATTCATTTGTTGAAACAGTATTAAGGATACAAGCTGCAGTCGAAAATAACTGAAATTCTAAATTGTTAATTCTTTCATTATAACACATGTACTTAAATGCAGGAATTCTATAAATGAATCAACATTTCCAAATAAATGAAGATTATAATGATCTTTTAAAGAACTAGAATAAACTAATTTGAATCATGAGACAACTAAATTTTCCATTCATAATTGAACAATAATAACCGAATTTGTTCAAAATGGAAATATAAATCCAAATTCCGTTAAAAATGGTACATAATAGTCTCATAAAAATCAAATACAATCTAGCCTTTAAAAGAAATAATCTAAATTTAATGTACTTCTTGAACCATCTTGCCATTGCCCATATCGATGTATCTTTCACCATCATTTGGCTCTTGGCATCATAGGCAATCCTGCATATACACAATGATGTGAATGGTTATACCATGATCTTTCCATCACATGTCTATAAGTACCAAAGTTTGCAGGAAAAGAAATTAACTTAGAATTAAACCAAATTAAAGAAACATACCCTTTTTAGCACGCCAAGCGTGATAATTTGTGCAATTCTTCTTTACATGCCCTTCAGCTCTACAAAAGAAACAATCATTACCTTCTGAACCTTTCAGTTCCCTTTGTTGTTTCTTTTGAGAAGCTGTATCTGCAATTTCAGTATCCTTCTTCCTTTTGGTGAAGGTGGAGGTCAGGTGAGTGCTTTCTGTAATCTCTTGCTTAAGCCTTTCCTCTTCCTTGACACAGTATGAGATGAGCTCATCCAGAGACCAAGTCGCATCCTTCAGATTATAGCTCACCTTAAACTGGCTAAACTGTGATGGAAGAGATATTAAAACAAAATGCACTAGCAGATCCTCGGAGAGGTCTAGCTCAAGTGCTTTCAACCTTGAAGCAATATTAGACATCTTCAATATGTGCTTCCTGATGTTTCCTGTACCTTCATATTTCATTGAAGTTAGGTTTGTCAAGAGTGTACTAATCTCACTCTTTTCATTCTTGACTGTCACGCCCCGCTTCCCTAATATGGAAGGCGAGACATGAGGAGGTCCGCTCAGACGTGGAGCAGTGAAGCTGTAGTCTGATAAGCGTCTGTAAAAATTTCGAAAAGTAGCAGGTCCTTGCATTGCGACGAAACAACAATAATAAAGCAGATAAAAGAAACATCCACCAGACATCCAACAAAATATCCCAAACATCACAGAGAGAGTCACCAAGTACAAAGTCTGAACAAAGGCCTAAAGCATGGCCAAACAAAACAAAGAGATGGGTGCTACGCACCGAAACCTAACAGCAACTAAGAAAAGTTAACAACTAAGGGGAAACTCCAAACGAGTCTAGGACTGGTCACCGGTGTCCTCGAACTCGGACTCGGCAGGGACCTCAAACTCAGTGTCAACGAACTGCTCGTCCTCTGCTACCTGTTCGGTCTCAAAGCCTGACATGTGACACCCAAAGAGAAAAGGGCACATGTCAGCAAAAGTCTCCCAAGGGAAGCGGAGAACTTTTGTGCAAGGATACAAATATAGAAAAACGACTAGCAGTTCTAAACAATATGAAATGACATTTAAAGAATGCAACAGTTTAAATGACATGATGCATGCACGTCGTAGTAGTAACTACGAAAACACTATTTCACGATTTTCACGAATCATTAACTTTTCACATTGTGCACAGAGTTTACGCCTTACAGCTGAAGTGGCTGTACGGGCACACTTCTACGCTGAGTGGTCGCTTAACCCTACCCCTCCACGTGTATCGAGCGTTGGTTTCCCAACAACACTGTGCTCGCTTCTGGATCACGAGCCAGGAAGTGTTTTTCAATATGGCATAGGGTTGTGCCCGCAAAAGCAGGTGCCTAGCCTCAATAGCAATAACATTTGTAGCGTGTGCTACTCAATCACGAAGAACATGATGCATGACATGACATGAGATGAGCAGTTAAAGTGTGTACCGTTAATTGAAAATTAAACATGGCATGGCAGCATGAATGAAAGCAGGTAAAGTGTCGGATCTAGTTTCGTTGTCAAACTGGATCAAAAAGGCGTCTAGGCAGCTATCATATCACTGCCTAGTCTCTTTTACGCTAACAAATAAATTGGCCTAAAAACGTGGCCTAAACATTTACTGGCAAGTATCACTTGCCTGTTTCCGGTGGTATTGGTTGTCGTGGGTTCCTCTGGACGGGTACTACGGGTTGGTACTGCTGGTTCTCTGTTTTGGTTAAACAATTCACCGAATTAGATTTTATTGTGAGATAATCAAAATATCAAGTTATTCATTAAAGTGGGTTCGTCTAATTTTATTGGGTTCTTCGGTTAGGGTGATGCCTATATTGTGTTATATCTATAGGGTACACATTATTTTATTCAAATTTTTATCATTACTCTAACAATTCTAACATACTGAATTTAAATGATATAAACAAATTAACATCTTAAATTACGCTAACTAATATTAACAACTAATTAATATTAGGCTAATCACATGGTCAACATGGTGTTAAAATTATTAATAAGTTACCTACAAGTTTGACCATGGGTACAAAGTTACACGGTTATAACTTACTAACAGTAACTTAGGGGTAGCAACCTATATGTAATAATATCTCTTACTCTACCCCTCTTTCATTTATTTAATACCTTTCTACTAATAAGGCACTGTCAATTCTCATTTATCTAACTATTATTAATACAATTTATCATTTATCATGTTAACATTACACACTCTCTTTTATTCTTTTAATAATACTATCACATTTTTTTCCTATCATTTACGGATGCTGTCACTTGCCCTTTAACAACTTAAATTACTAAGGCCATGACCCTTTCTTTAATACCTTAAGGCTGTCACATGAATTCTTTTCTCATTCAACAAACTTCCTATTAACTTAAGGGTACTCTCTGTCTCCCTCTCTCTTTCTTAAATCATTTTTTTAATAACCCTTCATTAGAACTCCAGGCCCCTTGTCTTCTCCCCTGTCCTTGACATTTCGTTTCCCCCTCCTCTTTTTTTTGTGTATCAATGTTTGCAGGCAACCGAAATCAAGGAGATCTCACGCCAAAATCAAGAGGGATGAAGGCTTCTCACCTTGCGCGACGAAGGGAGGAAGGAGGTGGCGGGCGGCTGGGCTACCGGCGGTCGGCCCGACAGTCAAGGGCGGCGCGCGGGGCTCTGGGTGATCTCCGGCGGCGGCTCCCTCTAACGGCGTGCGGATTCCGGCAGCGGTGCGCGCTGCTTGTAGGTGAGGGGGAGGGGAGATGCGGCCAAGGGGAGGAGGAAGAAGATGGAGGGTTTGAAGGGTTTTGCTGATTTTTTTTGTAGATCTTTGAGTTTAACAGATCTGAAATTTGGGTATTGATTCTCTTGAATCTGAAGTTTTATTTTCAGATGTTTGGCTTGTTTTCCTCCTCCTCTCAGTTTGATTTTTGTATGGAAAGTGGGTTGAGAAATTGGTTTTTGTGTATGGGTATTTTGATTTGAAGGAGGGAAGAGGATGGATTTGCAGTTTGTTTTGCAGGGGAGACGATGGTGCCTGTTCTTAAGGAGAGATAGCATGAGAGACACCACTCCATTTGTCAAACCCAATTTAATATGATTAGGATGGAAGTTATTATAACTTTAGACCAAAGCGATTGTAGAGCCGTGTTCGTTTGCTTGAACAAAATAAATGTATGCCAACTGTGACTAATTGAGGAGATGTATCTGGTTGTCTAAAACGTGTGTGTTGTCGTGTAGTTAAGGGTTAAGACATTTACGTAATTAAGTTTAATTAGTCATCATTAAAAATGAAAAAGTAATTAGTGAAATAAATTAGGTAATTAAGATTTTGTAATTAGTAAATATGTAATTAGCAGGATAATTAAGTTAAATTAAGTCAAACTTGACGGTAAATAATGACGACACTGTAAAACGAAAACAGTGATGCGCTCGCGTCGACACGTACGGACGAAAAGTTATCTGAATGACTGAAGAAAAATACCGGTACGCACAATCGAAAATTCACCTAAAAATACTGGCCGTTACATTGACAAACCTCTTTTCAAGCTCAATAAGGAACCATTTAGCTGTGGCAATTTTCTCTGAAATAGAGTCACTGAGATATTCTGGAATGGCATTCTTCACAAGCATTAGGCACATGCGATTTGATCTCTTCCACTCTTCCATCTCACTCTGTTCATCAGAGGTACTCTCATCAGTGAGTGGTAGGGGACTATGAGTCCTCAATGCCAGATCAAGATCCATGACTCCGAGGATTATCAAAAAATTTTCCTTCCATTCCTTGAAGTTAGAACCATTAAGTACTGGAATAGATTTGAGGTGGGCAGAAAAATTTTCAGGAATAATAGCTGAAAAGAGAACAAGAAACATGTTTATATGAGTATTAAACAAAACAACACCAAATTCAAATCAATGCTATTTTTCCATCTCAAGATATCCTCCACTAGCCCAACATTTATCTTTGGATAATCTATTGACTAGTCATTGATATCTTGTTGTAGCAATCAGACATAACATGCCAAAAATAAAACTTCCTTTGGGCCGAATTAAATTTGCATGTATTGATCTCACTAATCATCATCTTGCCTATTGCCACAGGTGCGCATAAAATGATAAAGAATGGTAATCTTCCTTTGTGCCGCTTTAACATTCTTACGAAATCATGGGCACATAAAATTCTTTTTATATTTATGAAATGAAATGATGCAAAACAACAGAGCCCACTTTGACGAGATGATGATTGCACGAAGTCATTTCAAATATATATACCTTTGCAAAATTTGAATCTATGTCGCAATTTAATACATGAATTTATACTTTAAATGGAGATATTCAAGTCCACTTTTATTCAAAATCAAATTTTAAGGCAACCAAAATTTTCATACAAAAGTATGTATTTAACCTGTTTATATTCCGAAATCAAATTAATCTTCACATGAAAACCGACTTTGGTGAGTTGATGATCCAATCAATCTATATTCGAAATATGTAATTAATTGTGCCAAAGTTTGATTTTTAAACTAAACTGAATTTAACACAAAATGATTACACTAAGTGAAAATATATAAGAACCTTTTATTCCACATTTCAAATCATTTATATTGAGTTAAATAAAATCCATAATTTCAACACAAATTTTCTTCTTCAAAATGATGTACATATGTGTACTAATGTGTATATGAACATACATATACAGTTATATATATACATCCTATCCCATTTTATATAGAACTTTAAAATGTGTGAAATTTCTGTAAGGCCATTTACTTGATGGTTAGTGAACAAAATTCCTTAAGGCCTTTTAAAATTATCCTCGAGGAGAAATATATGTTAAAATCTTTTATTTCCTCCCAAAGAAAACACTTGAATTTTGTGTTTTAATTTTAAATCTAAATTTAGGCAAATAGAATTTTCATACCAAGGTATGAATTCAACTTGTTATATACCGAAATATACATATATTTACTTATGCCATGAATTTAGAATTTAATTTGTTTTACCACAAAATTTATCTTTGAGGAGAAATATAGATAAAAGCTTCTTATTTCCTTCTTCAATCCAATTAAATTCAATATTAGGCAACTAATCATACAACGTATGTCCACAACATATAACCAAATGTGCCCAACAATTGAATTCAAATGAAACTGAACTTGAATGTAAATAAATTTGAAAGCCGTTTATTTACTCTGTCGATCCATTTAAAATTCAATCAGGCAACTAATCATACAACGTATGTATTTAACCGTTAACATTCCGAAATAATAATAATTTAACTGTAGAGTCCACTTTGGTGGCGTCTCGTAATAATTAAAATTATTTTGAAACGTAAAAATAAAATAAAGAATGCTTAAAATAATTAAAATAGAACGAATATAATTTAACACACAAATTGGGCTTAAAGAAAATATATATAAACACATAACCATTTATTTCCTCAATTAACGAATTTAAATTCAAAAAATTTAGGCGATAAATTTTCATACAAAGCATGTACGTATCCTTTTACATAACGAAATAAAATTAATCGCCACGAACGAGCCCACTTTGGTGGGTTGTCGGTTTTGAATATAATTATTTCGAGATATATACAATTAATTGCGCCCAAGAATTGAATTTAAAATTAAAAAATGAATTTTAACACCAAGTTATACCTGATGGAAATATATATAAATTGACTTTTTATTTCGTCCTTAACTTGTGTTAAAATATCCCAAAACAGGCCCAAATTTGTGTCCAAATAGACTAAAAGAAGCCCATAACATCCAAATAACCCAAACAGGCCCAAAAAAACAAGCCAGCTCAATACTAATTTTAAATTTTTTTGAAAAAATACCGTTTTGGGCCTAACTCTGGCCCAAGGCCTGCTAGGGTTTGAAAACCCTAGCAGGTGGATTCCCTAGGGGGCGGTCGCCGCCGCCGCCCCCTTCCTTCGCAGCAGGCGCCGGCAGGGGGCCATCGCCGCCGTCTGCCGACAGGGGGCGACAGGGCGCCACCCCCTTTACTGTCATTTCCAGCGAGGGGGCGGCTCCGCCGCCCCCGGTTTTCTGATCCGCCGTCGGGGGGCCCCCGCCTCCGATCACCGACTGGGGGTCCGACGGAGCACCACCCCCTCTAATGCTGGGTTCCCAATGGGGGCGGCAGGGCGCCGCCCCCTCTCTGATCGCCGACGGGGGGAGATCGGCGCCCCCTTCCGAAATCTGCGGCAGGCCCCAGGCGAGGCCTGCTCTGCTTCGACGGGGGGCGGCTGGGCCGCCGCCCCCTTTGATTTTCTATGGCAGGCCCCTGAGGGGCCTGTTGTTCCAGTGGAGGAGGCGGCAGGGCGCTGCCCCCTCCGAACCCCAACTGGGGGCGGCACCCGCCGCCCCCTCTTCCCTTGCTTTCCGACGGACGGGCGGCATCCAGCTACCCCTCTATCTGTTTCGTCCGACAGGGGCGGCAAGGCCGCCCCTTTCTTTCTGCGTCGGCACCGGCAGTGCCGGCGCCGATCACCTCACAGGGGCGGCGGCCAGCGACCGCCCCGATCTAGGGCTAATAATTTTTTTAACATGAAAAATCAATCAAAACCCCCAATTTTCACAGATCTGAATTTCGAAACAGATTAAAAAATCTTTTTTATCAGATCTGAATTCACGAGCAAGCAAAATCTGAAGATCCAAGCATGGCGGCTCTGATACCACTTGTAATAACTAAAGATCTAGATGCGTGTACAAACCAAATAACACGGATCTAGATTACACATGCTAAATCTTAAAACGTTACCTTCTCTGTTTAGCGGAAGCGTACCTGAATCGATCGCTAATAGTCTGAAAGAGATCCTGACGATAATCTAGCGGATGATCTTCCAAAACGGCACGAATCAACCATTGGAGAATTTCTTTGTCCTTCTCACAGTTTCTCTTCTAGCGACGGGACGTAAAAAATACGGCTAACTTGTTCGTGTGCTCCGGGGATCATGACTGCATATATATATGGGCTAGCCTCTTTAGCCCTAGAGTTTTCAATTCGGCCCATCAACGAATTGAAGCCCAATAGCCGCTACACATAAAGGCACACAATCTATATGACTCATTTAAGCCCACTCAACTTAATAAATGAGATCACGTATACATTGGGCTTTAATATGACAGTGTAGCACTATATAATTATATTCGCATATTAGCCCAACGTTGGATTAAGATCCAACTGTGTTGGATAAATTCCAACAGGATTGTCGTCTGCAAATTCCCAATCTAGGGTGTAAGGTACACAATACTCTAGTCATCTAGTTCCTTCTACACATACTTTTTATTCCATGCAATACGACCTCCCGAAACCATGTTGCAACGACGTGCACCTTCCATCGGAATAAGGTGAATTAGCATTTGACATGTTGCACTATTCATCTTAGAGAAATAGTCTCCCTACCGACTCTCGTGGCATCACGACCAATACCAAAACTACCCAAACTCAAGATCCCCCCTTACAAAACTATATAACCCAAAAGTTGATATTATTGACAAACTAAATAAGATATTAACTAATGTAGTTAACTGTATGTAGGATCACGTGAAGAATGCCGTAGAGACCTTGCCATAGTTTCATTATCGGAGCCAAGATCATGAACGATGGCCTCTTGCGAGAGTGTGATATAGCAAGACCAGCCTAATACTCCTGACAAAGAAGACTGATAATGAAAACTAAGAGACTCAAGGTCATTATAGATGAGATCATCAAGACAGATATATCAACAAGGCAAGGTCAAAGCGCTAAGATCGCCAAGAACAACAAAGCAATGTCGAAGCTACAACATCGATGAGATGAAGCTAGCGATTGAAAGCAATCAAGGCATCAAGATTAAGAACATGACAAATGTGCGAAGCAAGAGCCAAGACGATATGACCGAACAAACCAGTGCGAGGAATGATTAAATAATGAGATAATGTACTCTCCAAACAATCCAATAGACAAACTCGTTCGCTCCCCAAAAAGACGGACGAAGCTGCATCATAATTCTAGAATCCAACCAAAGACCCTCACCCCCGGTGATAGGACTTTCTTATATGTGAATAGAAAATGGCATACCTTATGTAGAATCAAAATCTTTGACAACATACTAAGTACTGAAATTTACTACTTTTTGCAAAAGTCAAAACTCCCTACCTTTGATGGTAATGGCAGAACTAAGGACCCAAAACAGCATGTGCGTATCTTCTTATCGCACATCCAATTATACACTGCATCCAATGCATTCCTGTATAAGATCTTTCGTATTGATGGATGAAGACAAGGGAGAAAAACAGAACAAGATTCCTTTGGAGATTCCGGAGAGTGATTTGTTTCTTGATGATAAAAGGAGAAAAACTCTTCTCTATATTTATGCCACCACTCCTTCCACCCAATGCAACCGCTTAGATATTCCTCAAACAACCCTACGATACGTGAGAGAAAATCACATAAGGAATTCCACATCAGTTGAGAAAATCCCTTAGATATCTCAACTAACGGGTCAGTTCGGGCTTTGATCCATTAGGCCATTTCAGGCCAAAACCACTTACATCTCCCGCTTGGTCGAAATGGCCAAATACTTGTTAGTCATACTCCCATTATTCGTATGATATAACACAAGATGTAATTTTACATACTCAACCATTATCCATGAGTGTCTCCTTTCATTATTCATGAAAGTTTCTTCAACTTAGATCTTTTTAAATCACATCAAACCAACATGTTTGATGAATGTTCCTGCTGGAATACCCTTTGTCAAGGAATCGGCAAGCATATCACTAGTCGGAATATAAGTTACCTTCACTTATTCCTTTTCCATACAATCATTAATTTGCTAATATTGTATTTCAATATGCCTTCCTTTTAAACTATTTGCACCAATATTGATCAAGCTGATGGTCGCTTGATTATTACAGTATATTTCAATTAGTCCATCCACCAAATAAAGATTCAAGTCCAGCAAGAACAGTCTTATTCAGACTGCATGAGTAGCAGCCATACTATATGCTATATACTCAGCTTCTTGTGTATCTTGCTATACAATTCAATTTCTTGCTACCCCAAGAAACAGTTGCACCTCTAAAGATGAAATAATGTCCTCTGGTAGACTTCGTATCATCTTTTATCTCCTCCAAAATCTGCATCGGAGTAACCAAGGACCTAAAGTGAGGCAGCTTGATAAATCAATTAATGGTGCACCGTACCCTTCAGATATTTCAAGACCGTCCTAACAGCTCTCCAATGAGTTGGACCAGAATTACTTTGATATTTACTTACAGTATTGCATTCATTAAACTTCCAATAGCTTAAGCATATAGAACACCTAGTGGTTTTTGTAAGGATCGCATCACCCTTGCAATACTAACAACAACATATTAGAGGGGGTGAATAGTGTGATGGCAATAAATTGTGCAATTAAAATTAAACTTGCAAAATTGGTTTTTACCTCAATTGTTAGAGATTGTTAATCTCCTTCTTTATAATTGGTGTTAGATCCTAGAAGTCAAAATTTGACCATTTTTATGATCTAGGGGGAGCATGGGATAGTAATTGATAAGAACAACGGAAAAACACTCAATATCGCCCAAGATTGCGTTTCAACTTTGAATGGTTTACAAATGAGCCAAGCTCTCTTATTTATAGGCCGCCGCCTCCAAAATGGATGTCCAAGAGTAATTTGATCAGATGGTTACAAATGAGCTTCTTGAAAGTTCCACTAAAATATTTATAAATGGACAAATCTAAAACTTTCTAGAATTCTCCACTATGTACAAAGCTTTCAATGCAAAAGGAATTAATCACCACAATAAACACAAACGCGAACACACGATTTTACCCTGATTCCCCAAAACTTGGGTACGTCCAGCCATACCAATATTCACTATATTTCCTACAAAGAGAAGTGAATACAAATCCCACAAAGAGATATCTCACACAGAGGATTTTGTCCTACACAAGAACCAAACCAACCCTAGACAAGGGTCTAACTCCCACACAGAGAATTACTAACTCCCACACAGAGAATTAGGGTTAGCCCTACACTAGGACACCAAACTCCCACAAAGAGAGTATCTAATTTCCACAAATAGAAGTAGGGTTTCAAAGAAACACAAAAAATAAATACTCTTACCTATGCCTTGAGATGAACTTACTCATAAATGAATGCAAGGCATAGAAGAGGATTTCTAGATTTGCCTGAGAGCACTTGGATGATTTCCCTTGAGCTAGACTTCAATGCATGAAGGAGAGAATGAGCTTAAAAAAGGAAATGAGAGAGTTTGAGAGTGGCTTAATTAATCTCAAAAGATTTTCAATAGCATCAAGAAGTTCCTATGAACTCAGCCCTCTCATATATATAGGAACCCTATATCAACTCTCAAAACCCAAGGAAACAGCCAAAAACAAAAAACTGCAACGGCTAGTTTCTGGACAGAAGCGTCACTGACAGTCGACTGATGAACAAATGACAGTCGACTGTCCAACGGCTAGAAAATATCTAACGGCTATAATCTGAGCCTCGACAGTTGATTGAAGAAGTCAATACAGTCGACTGTAAACAGGACAGGCGCATGTAAAACCTTCAGCAGGCGACTGCTGCAGGGGATGGAATAAAAAAGAGAGTTGCACTCTTTCTCCCAATAAGCATACAGGCGACTGATGACAAGAATACAGTCGACTGTAAAATAGACAGCGACTGTAAATCCTTCATCAGTCGACTGATGCAGGTGATGGAGAAAAACAGATAGAAGCATATTTTGCACTTACGCTTCTCAGACGACTGTTGACCATTCCACATGCGACGGTAAATATACATACGACTGTAAATTGATCATCAGTCGACTGATGCGACAAGCTCAAGTAGAGTCAATAAAAATGTTGACTTGAGCAGTGCATCACAGTCGACTGTAGAAGGCTCGACAGGCGACTGGAATCACCCAGTCGACTGTGAATCCTTCAGCAGGCGACTGTTGGAGAACCAGAGACTCCAAATGAGTCTTTGGTCATGATGAGCCTATCGGGTTGGATTCTATGATAATCCTAAGGCTCACTAAGATGGTTAAATGCGCATGAATGAGTAGACCATCTATCAAGGCATTGCATTAACCTAGACTCAAATGAGAGAGAAAGCAATAAAGGAAATATTACATGGATTACATTGCTTTCCTTATAGTCTATGTCGTCAATCTTGATGCCTTGATGCTCCCCATCATCTCCAAGCATTGGCACCCCTTGAGTCCAAGCTTTGGCCCTTTTCCACTTGATATCCATCCTTACACCAAGTGTTTAGTCTCCAAAAATGATATTCTTGAAGTGAAACTAAGAGACTAAAACAAGAGAGTCATTAGCAACAATATAATGTTGTGTTCATCATCAAAATAACATTGGTATGAAACACCAATACTCAACAATCTCCCACTTTTTGATGATGACACACATTATGTAAAACATAAAGAACTAAAGCACAATGCTAATGAGCTCCCCCTACTTATATCCACCAATTGTACAATGAGATACACAATAGTAAATACTCATTATACCAAATGAAGTAATGAGACATCATGGTGACATATAATATGCATGGATTACATAAACCAATTGCAATAGAAAATATCATGCAAACATGAATGGTTTATACAATCCCATATATCTCTCCACATAGATATATCTCTCCCCAAATGCATATGTATGAAATACAAGAATTACATTTACATAATGCATATATCTCTCCCCCTTGACATCGTCAAAAAGGTGGACAACAATATCCCCCTTAGCATCTTAATCAAAGATGTGACAATATGCAGGAGTAAAGAAATGTATGATACCAAATTTGTAAAATTTAGTGGGTATCAATCACTATCCCATGCTCCCCCTAGATCATAGAAATGGTCAAGTCTTGACATCTAGGATCTAATACCAATTGTAAAGTAAGAGATAAACAATCTCTAACAATTGAGGTAATACCAATTGTAGACAAAGAATCTTGGAAGATAATCCTCTTTACCAATTGATATACATATATTGGAGCCATGGGCCTAAAGTGTATCAAAGCAATAGATATGAAAAAATTCAAGCTTCATTGATACACAACGACATTGCCAAAAGGAAATATAACATGAAATAAGTTGGCAATATCAATGGGTTGAGTTTGAAACCATCATAACCAATTGGAAATGGCACCAATTGAAACAATGATCTCAAGAACAACCCGAAATGAGAGTTAAAGTACGTTTTAAAATATTTTAAACATACAACATATTAACTCCCCCATTGTCATAAATATGGATCAAAGAATGCATGCATGACAATGTATTTCCCAAGTTCCCATTTCTATGAAAAATAAATTTGAAAACATTTTCAAAATCATGAAACACACAAACAATGGGTATGCTAAGATAAAACATTTAAGCACAATACACATGCAATATGCATATGTGTGAGGAACCAAAACATTAGGGAACCAAACCCAAGAGGAGTTTGATTTCCTAATGTAATCACATGAGGTGATCACATCCCTAACCAAAGAGTTGATGTAGCTATCCCTCTCTTGCACACTACACTTAGTGGGAATCCATAAACTCAAGGATTTCCTAGGTAAGGGTTTTGCCTTTGCAAGAGGGGTGGATGTGGCATGCTAGGTGTAGAAATAAATTTCTTGGCATGCATAAAGTGAGGATTTTGCTTCTTAGCAAAAAAATGAAGGATTTTCATTCTTCCTCGCCACCTTGTGATTTACATGCTTCTTATTGGTGTTATTGTCATACAAGAAAGCATGGTGATTCTTCTTAGGTGCCTTTGCAATATTTCTTGAATTTGCACCAAAAAAAGAATTAGAGGTGGGTTTGGTAACCACCTTTGGAGTGTATTGTAACGCCCCGTTTCCGGGTGTCATTACTTTTCCGTTAATTGTGCAGGCCCTGCAAGGTTCCAGTGAAGCCAACATAGAGCAACAGATAATTTCATAACAGAATTAACTTTATTCATCCTCCCAAGAGGGTACCAAAGCATAAAAGATAGTCTACTAGTCTTTATATCTAAACAACAATAAAGCAACTAAACCATAGAAGAAAACTCTCTTTACTAATCCTTGATTCAGAAATCAGCACTCTCCACTGGAAATTCCGACTCCTCGAAAGCTGGAGCCTCCTCGTACACTGGTTCAGTTTCTGTTGAGAAAACATTGAAAAGATAAAGTAAACAGTATTTGCAATAAACAACATTTATATCTTATATGCAACCCTAGTCCTAAGCAAGCCAACAACACTAAATACTAGACTAAACCTATCTAACTAAAATATTCCGTTTTATATTATTCTCATAATGTAAAGGGAAAGAGCGGGTTAAAGAGCAACCTCGGGTTTCACAGGCGAGCTCACCGGTGCCCTACGTTTATTGGTCCAATGTATTCATCAAGGAACCCAATCAAATCATTCAATTCTGTCAATGAGTGTTGCCTTTGCCACCCTTTCTAACTTTAAATTAAGAGTTCCCAAACCCCATGTCATTCTAACTATTATCGTTCTCTAATTCTATTTCTCTAAGTCGTGTAAAATGTTTAGTGCTTTAAGTTGTAATGTCTTCAGCAATGGTTCCAATCTGTCATTATTCCTCAATCCGTACGTTTATTTCCACCAACATCATTACAAAACTTATCTTCTAGCATTACAGAGCTATAAACAAAATCATATGATAAGTAAAATCCTATTTATAGCATTCCAAAATATTTCTAAGGCAATCAGGTTTTCGGGACTTTTAAAAACTGAAATTAAATCTTCTTAAAAAATGAGTAAACATAGTTAGGATCAGATTCGGTTACTTAGGCATCCAATAATATGTCGCTAGGGTCTACCACGCAGAGGGGAATCTCCTCAGAATCTGAAATTAGGAACATTGTCTATTCTCAATTCAAATCCCACCAAACAGTCACATATGCTACAGAACAATTCTGATCTATAAGCTAACGCACAAGAATACAAGCATATAATGACCGGACAAGGAAATTACACAGAACCGTGGCTAATGAACAAAACAGCCGCAGTAAAGGATCAATCACAAGTCACAATACAGCCGCATGAAATCAAAACAGAGAAACACAAATCAGCCGAAACCAAATACTGAAGAGGGAGAAACCCCGGCTGCAGAACCTAGCCGAAACCCTAGACCAAAAGTACGGGGCTGCAGCAAAGTTGCCGCCTCGCCCTAAAGATGCTTTATCTATCAAGAGGGAAAAAAGGTTCCCTTCGCATCAAAGCCGAATCATCATTTCCTATGTCAAACCCTATTTTCGTAACCAAAACGAGCACAAAAAAGTATAATTGAAATTTAAAACAAATAGGGTTTACCGTGAGTGTAGAAAGTAAGCCGAGAGCACCCAACGAAAATCCAAAGAAATCTGAAACCAATCGAAGATAATTTTAGAGAGAGGAATCAATTTCGCATGCCCAAAAACCCTAACCATGACTCATATTAATAGGGGGAGAGAGAGAGAGAGAAATAGGGTTAGGATTCTTATCAAAGGCAAATCCCGAAGTATCCGCGCGGCGCGAGAAGAAATCGGCCTAGGGTTTTTTCGAAACCCTTTGCCGCCGCCGCCGCTGTCTCATATATCGCGAGCGAGAGATGAGGGCTCGGGGAAAAAAAGAACAGGTCTGGGCTCGTGAGGAAAAGAGAGGTGGGAGAGAAAGTTAACGGGTGAGGGTTTAATAAGTGGGGTTGGGCTCTAGTGGGCATGGGCTCAAAAAAAAAGAAGTGAACCGTTACATCCTCCCCCTTACAATAAATTCCGCCCTCGGAATTAAAAAAACAAGACTTACTCAAAAAGATAAGGGTAGCGCTCCATCATCTCGTTTTCTTGTTCCCAAGTAGCCTCGCCTGGCGCACTACGATGCCATAAAATCTTCACCAAATTGACTGTCTTGTTTCTCAGGTTCTTCTGTTGTCGATCGATGATCTCCACTGGCTGTTGCTCGTACGTCAGGTCCGGACGCACTGAAATCTCTGAATGGTCCACCATGTCCGCTGGATCTCCCACACATTTGCGTAGCTGAGAAATGTGGAACACATTATGCACTCCTTCTAAGGACGGAGGCAGTGCAATCTTGTACGTCACTTCCCCTACTCGTTCAAGTACATAAAACGGTCCAATATAGCGTGGGCTAAGCTTGCATCGTCTGCCGAAACGAATCAGACCACGATTCGGTGAAATCTTCAAGAATACCTTGTCTCCTGGCTGGAACTCCAAATGTCTTCGTCTCGAATCTGCCCAATGCTTATATCTGTCTTGAGCCAACTGCAGTCTGTCTCTGATCGTCCGTACCACATCAACTGCCTCTACTATCATCTCGGGTCCCATCAATTCTCGATCTCCAACGTCGTCCCAGCTCAAGGAGGACCGATACTTCCTTCCATATAGTGATGCAAATGGTGACATCCCGATACTCACCTGATGACTATTATTGTATGCGAATTCCACGAGGTGTAGGTGATCTTCCCACGACCCCTTGAAATCCAACATGCATGCTCGCAACATGTCCTCAAGGATCTGAATGGTGCGCTCTGACTGCCCATCAGTCTGAGGATGATAGGCAGTGCTAAACTTGAGATGAGTACCAAGATTCTTCTTAAGGCTCTTCCAAAAATGTGATGTGAACCGGGTATCTCTGTCTGAAACTATGCTCACCGGCACTCCGTGTAGCCTCACAACTTCTTCCATGTACCTCTTAGCAAGAACCACTGTAGACTGACCAACTCTGAAAGGTATTAAGTGTGCAGACTTCGTCAAGCGATCCACAATTACCCAAATAGCATCGTTCTGCTTCTTGCTTCGAGGCAATCCAATCACAAAATCCATCGTGATATGCTGCCATTTCCACTCAGGAATAGGCAGTGGCTGTAATAAACCTGCAATTCTCTGGTGCTCAGCCTTCACCTGCTGACACACCATAATTTGGCCACGCTCCGTGCAATGCTCCTCTTCATTCCATGCCACCAATAGTGCTGCTTCATATCCCGGTACTTATTCGTACCGCCCGGATGAACGGAATAGGGCGAGCTATGCGCTTCCTTCAACTCCTCTCGAACATCTCCAAATGGTACGCAAAGCCTGGTGCCAAATCTCAAGGATCCATCTGAATGTATCGTGAACTCTGGGCGCTGCCCTGCCATCACCAACTCTCTGATCTTCTGTAGCTTAGTATCTTCTGCATGCGCCGCCTTGATCCTGTCTACTAAAGTGGACTGTATCTGAAGATCCATCAATGAGGAAGCCAGTCCAGGTAGAATCACCTCAATCTCCAACTCCCGCAACTCCTGCTGAAGTCTCCACTGAGTCGTAAGGGTAAGCACCGCTGGAAGTCGACTCAGTGCATCGGGTACAACATTGACCTTTCCTAGGTGATACTGAATATCAACGTTGTAATCTGCCATCAGTTCGATCCATCGTCTCTGCCTCAAGTTTAGGCCCTTCTGATCAAAGATATACTTCAAGCTCTTATGGTCCGTAAAAATCTTTACATGCTCTCCGAGCAGAAAGTGCCTCCAAATCTTCAACGCGAAAATAACGGCTGCTAGCTCCAAGTCATGGGTGGGATAGTTCTGCTCATGTTTCTTCAACTGCCTTGAGGCATAGGCTACCACACGTCCATGCTGATGTAGTACACATCTGAGACCATTGCCGGATGCGTCGCAATAAACCTCAAATCCTCCTGATCTATTTGGAATAGTCAGCACTGGCGCGGTCGTCAATCTCTTCTTCAGCTCCCAGAA
The DNA here is from genome assembly GCA_030789695.1 of Scilla litardierei. Classification (NCBI taxonomy): domain Eukaryota; kingdom Viridiplantae; phylum Streptophyta; class Magnoliopsida; order Asparagales; family Asparagaceae; genus Scilla; species Scilla litardierei. Next base: position 272,533,881 of record CM061133.1, on the reverse strand, counting down.
CGCCTCGTCACAAGTCTTAGACCAAATATAGACTACATCTTTTCGCGTCAGTCGGGTCATAGGTTCCGCAATCTTCGAAAAGTTCGGAATGAACCTCCTGTAATAACCAGCCAAACCCAGAAAACTCCGAATCTCAGACACTGTCTTAGGTGCTGGCCACTTCAGAACGGCAGCTACCTTCTCTGGGTCTACTGCAATCCCTTCTCCTGATACGACATGACCAAGAAATCCCACTTTCTTCATCCCAAATGCACACTTGCTATACTTAGCAAATAACTGGTGTCGCCTCAAGGTCCCTAGGACCATCCTCAAGTGTGGTGTGCGCTCCTGCTCGCCCTTCGAATATATTAGAATGTCATCAAGGTATACCACCACGAACTTATCCAGATACTCATTCAGCACTAGATTCATAAGACTCATGAATACCGATGGTGCATTGGTCACACCAAACGGCATTACCAAGAATTCGTACTGTCCATATCTGGTGTTGAACGTTGTCTTGTAAATGTCACCCTGCTTGACTCTCAGCTGGTGATAACCACTCTGTAGATCCAGCTTAGAAAAGATGCACGAACTCTCAAGCTGGTCAAACAGGTCTTCGATGCGTGGTAGAGGGTACTTATTCTTCACCGTCACTTTGTTCAACTCTCTATAGTCCACGCACATCCTCCTGGTCCCATCCTTCTTCTTAACCAGAAGTATCGGAGCACTCCATGATGATGCGCTAGACCGAATCCAACCCTTCTGCAAAAGATCGTCTAACTGAGTCCGAACTTCAACCAATTCTGATGGGGCTAGACGATAAGGATTCCTGGAATAAGGTTGAGCTCCTGGCACTAGCTTGATCGAAAACTCCACGGCACGATCTGGAGGTAAGCCTGTAAGGCTATCCGGAAATACGTCTGAGAACTCCTGCACTATCGCCAGCCTTTCCGTAGTAGCATCCATAGAAGTCATCACGGCATTCGAAAGTCTGGCTATGTACTTCACTGGTCCTTCTGATCGGCTCCCGCTGACGAATTCAAATTTCGGGTGGTTTGGGATCTCGAACAGCACTCTCCTGCGTCGACAATCGATTGTGGCATAAAAGGTCCCTAACCAATCCATCCCGAATACGGCATCAAAACTCGGTATGTCGATGGTTAGAAAGTCGGCATAGAGTTCTCGCTTGCATATGACTACGGGACAGTCTGAATATCCACTAGTCGTCCGCAACACATCACCTCCCGTCTTGACGTCCCAGCCCGAGGTGAGAGGTGAAATGGGGATAGCGTGTTGTTTGACAAATCGTGTCGCCATAAAACAATGCAAAGCTCCCGAATCAAAAAGAGCAAGGGCGGGTTTGCTAGCTACCAACACAACTCTTACGGTCGCGAAAACTATGTCTAAGCATGCATCATACAATAAAACAAATTAAAAGATAAGGGTGAATTTGTACATGTGATGACCTGGCCTGTAGCCTCGGTCTCCTCAGCTGTCATGGTAAATGTTTGGCGCTTCAGAGGTGGAGCCTGAGGTCGTGCCTGCTGAAATCCACGTCGATGTGGTGGGGGTCCACACTGAGTATTTCCCACTGGAGCTGTAGCTGGTGCAGCTATCTGTGCCGGAGCCGCTGGTCTCTGTCCCTTCTCGGGGCAGTCTCTGGCAACGTGGTCGTCTGCTCCGCAGATCAGGCACTGATTCAGAAGATATCGGCACTCTGACTTGACGTGCCCTGGCTTATTGCAATAGTGACAGACGGTCTGCTGTCTGCGCTGCTGTGGCTGATGTGGATGCTGTGGATGTGATGGGGCTGGCCTCTTTGAAGATGTCTGCTGAGCTGGTCGGGCCGCCTGTCGACTAGGCGGTGGAGGGGGACGTCTCTGAGGAGCATTCGCTTGTCGTTCCAGATCTTCCTTCTGTTGTACGTACTCATAATCTCGAGCTGCAGAGAGTACGTCAGTGTGGGTCTTCAGCTTATGCCCCACTAGTTGCTTTTGAATCTTCATATTCAGCCCTTCCTGGAAACGCTGGGCTCTGTCCCAAGGATCGGACACCACATTCTTCGCAAACCTGCAAAAAGACCACTTATTAGTAAATTACATACATCTATAGATTAACTGTGTAAGTTGTAATACATACTTGCTGAGTCTGGAGAATTCAGCATTGTACTGTTCCACATTCATGGAGCCTTGCTTCAGGTTCATAAATTGGGCCTGCAGTATCCTCTTTGCTTCAGGAGAGAAATATAGAGCATTAAACCTCTCCGTGAATGTGTCCCATGAAATTGGCTGGACCAATTGATCCTCCTCTGAATCACACCATGACATAGCGTCTTCAACCAACTGTAGCTTTGCCATGTCCACCCATGAATCTGGTGTGATCCGTGCTGCTTTCAGCATAGCAGCTGTGCGACGTAGCCACTCTGCTGCTGCCAGTGGTCCCTCTGTCCCTTTGAAAACCGGTGGTCGCAGTGATCTGAATTGCTGAACTCCACCTTCACGTCTGTGCTCAGGCTCCCTTTGCTCAGGTTGCCTTTGCAAAGCTCTAACCATTTCTCGTAGAGTCTGGTCAGTAATCTGGATCGTCGCTACAGGTTGCTCCGTATTGTTCTCCACATTATTCCCATTGCCGACGTGATGATTCTCGCCATTTCCATTGTTTGCAGTACCATTGAGGGATGGGGTCGACGTTGTTGTTGTCAGCATTCCCGTTGTCGACTTGATTATTAGGTTGGTCTTCGGCGTCGTAGTTGTAGTCATTACCATAGTCAACATTCTCATGAGCCACGTGATTGGCGTGGTTGGGGACGTGGTTCATGGTTCCAGCTCTACGCCCATCACCGTGATTTCCCCCCAAGTCTGCATGTGAAACGATTGGATTACTCCCAGTACCACGTCGACGATGGTATGCTTTAGACATCCTGTATTCCAAAGAATGGTGTCAGTCCAGCTGTTCATCTATGAGCTTTTCTGTTTGCTCTACACTGTTCACGAGGTGTCTTGTGGGGACCTGCATAGGCCACCAACTTGTAACGCCCCGTTTCCAGGTGCCATTACTTTTCCGTTAATTGTGCAGGCCCTGCAAGGTTCCAGTGAAGCCAACATAGAGCAACAGATAATTTCATAACAGAATTAACTTTATTATCCCCCCAAGAGGGTACCAAAGCATAAAAGATAGTCTACTAGTCTTTATATCTAAACAACAATAAAGCAACTAAACCATAGAAGAAAACTCTCCTTACTAATCCTTGACTCAGAAATCAGCACTCTCCACTGGAAATTCCGACTTCTCGAAAGCTGGAGCCTCCTCGTACACTGGTTCAGTTTCTGTTGAGAAAACATTGAAAAGATAAAGTAAACAGTATTTGCAATAAACAACATTTATATCTTATATGCAACCCTAAAGCAAGCCAACAACACTAAATACTAGACTAAACCTATCTAACTAAAACATTCCGTTTTTATATTATTCTCATAATGTAAAGGGAAAGAGCGGGTTAAAGAGCAACCTCGGGTTTCACAGGCGAGCTCACCGGTGCCCTACGTTTATTGGTCCAATGTATTCATCAAGGAACCCAATCAAATCATTCAATTCTGTCAATGAGCGTTGCCTTTGCCACCCTTTCTAACTTTAAATTAAGAGTTCCCAAACCCCATGTCATTCTAACTATTATCGTTCTCTAATTCTATTTCTTTAAGTCGTGTAAAATGTTTACTGCTTTAAGTTGTAATGTCTTCAGCAATGGTTCCAATCTGTCATTATTCCTCAATCCGTACGTTTATTTGCACCAACATCATTACAAAACTTATCTTCTAGCATTACAGAGCTATAAACAAAATATACGATAAGTAAAATCCTATTTATAGCATTCCAAAATATTTCTAAGGCAATCAGGTTTTCGGGACTTTTAAAAACTGAAATTAAATCTTCTTAAAAAATGAGTAAACATAGTTAGGATCAGATTCGGTTACTTAGGCATCCAATAATATGTCGCTAGGGTCTACCACGCCGAGGGGAATCTCCTCAGAATCTGAAATTAGGAACATGGTCTATTCTCAATCCAAATCCCACCAAACAGTCACATATGCTACAGAACAATTCTGATCTATAAGCCAACGCACAAGAATATAAGCATATAATGACCGGACAAGGAAATTACACAGAACCGTGGCTAATGAACAAAACAGCCGCAGTAAAGGATCACCACAAGTCACAACACAGCCGCATGAAATCAAAACAGAGAAACACAAATCAGCCGAAACCAAATACTGAAGAGGGAGAAACCCGGGCTGCAGAACCTAGCCGAAACCTTAGACCAAAAGTACGGGGCTGCGGCAAAGTTGCCGCCTCGCCCTAAAGATGCTTTATCTATCAAGAGGGAAAAAAGGTTCCATTCGCATCATTTCCTAGGTCAACCCCTATTTTCGCAACCAAAACGAGCACAAAAGAGTATAATTGAAATTTAAAACAAATAGGGTTTACCGTGAGCGTAGAAAGTAAGCCGAGAGCACCCAACGAAAATCCAAAGAAATCCGAAACCAATCGAAGATAATTTTAGAGAGAGGAATCAATTTCGCATGCCCAAAAACCCTAACCATGCCTCATATTAATAGGGGAGAGAGAGAGAGAGAGAAATAGGGTTAGGATTCTTATCGAAGGCAAATCCCGAAGTATCCGCGCGGCGTGAGAAGAAATTGGCCTAGGGTTTTTTCGAAACCCTTTGTCGCCGCCGCCGCTGTCTCATATATCGCGCGAGAGAGATTGGGGCTCGGGGAAAAAAAGAACGGGTCTGGGCTCGTGAGGAAAAGAGAGGAGGGAGAGAGTTATCGGGTGAGGGTTTAATAAGTGGGGTTGGGCTCTAGTGGGCCTGGGCTCAAAAAAAAGAAGTGAACCGTTACATGTATCCCAAACCTCCTCTATGGTTTGCCGGATGTTGTTTTTCAAGCAAACCGTGGAGTGAATCCCTAAAATAAACAAAGCTTTTGAACTTTTGGGATTCCTCTTCGCATTTCAACGTAAGTTGTTGAATGCGAGTTTCTAAGCTAAGGTTTTGAGCTAATAATTTTTCATTAGACATGCTCAAATCCTTAACTTGAGAGAGAAGTGTCTCTCCCTCACTAGTGTCACAAATATGCACAGCATCATTGTCATTTACACTAGTAGATTCTAAGGCATGCAACCCACTCATAGCATTTTTAAATTTTGCTTTCAATTTAGCATATGAGTCGATGCACTTACTTGCCCCCATTAGAGACCACGTTGAAGCGGTATTCGAGCTCCTCGTAGAATAGCTTCTCCTCCTCAACTTCCTCATCACTTTCCTCCTCGCTAGAGCTTGACGAAGAGTTTTCCCCCTTTGCCATGAAGCACATTTCCTCATTAGGGTTGAGCCACGCCCTCACCTCTTCATCGCTTGAACTCGAGGAGATTAATGAAGATTCATCAAAAGCCGTGAAGCATATATGAGCTCGCTCCTTATCATCCTCTTCTTCATCACTTGAAGTGTCCTCATCGGAGTCATCAAAAGTGCTGACAAGTCCCTTCTTTTGGTTCTTGAACTTGGACTTGCCTTTCCAATTCTTCTTCCCTTTACCCTTATAAGTATCTTTGGTGTGTTTGGAAGGGCATTCAGTAGAGAGATGACCTTTGCCACTGCAAGTGTAACAAGTAAGAATCTTGTTAGAATTGGAGGCAAACTTTGAAGAAGATTTAGCTTACTTGCTTTTGAGGAATGCTCTTAGTTGCGTGGCAATCTCCATAATTTCATCTCCACTAGCCTCATCTTCTCCATCTTCTTCACCAGGAGCTTCTTGATGGAATTTCTTCCTCCATTTGATTGGCTTTTCCTTGGCATGGAATGCAACCCCCTTTTGCTTCTCTGGCTCTCGGCCTTGGTTGGTTGAATCTCATTCTTGTGTTGAAGCTTCACTTCGTATGGCATGATATTCCCAATGCACTCCTCAATGGTATAGTTGGACGTGTCGTTAGACTCCAAAATCCTGTTGGCTTTTGACTCCCATTTGGGTGTAAGAGAGTCAAGGATCTTCTCCACTCAATCCTCTTGGGAAATCACCTTCCCAAGTCCTTCCAAAGCGTTCACGATGTCAGTGAACCTTGTGAACATTTCTGAGATGCTTTCTCCTTCCTGCATCTTAAACACTTCATATTTAGATCTAAACACACTTAGTTTAGATTTCTTTACCTTAGATGTCCCTTCAAAAGTAATCTCCAAGATATGCCAAATTTCGTTGGCCGATTTGCACATGGAGATGCGGTTGAACTCATTCGGAGTGATGGCGCAATAGAATGCATTTATAGCCCTCGCATTGACTCTAATCGAGTCCTTCTCCGCCTTAGTTCTTGAAGCCGCGGGTGAAGTAGGCTCCTCAAATGGCAACTCCGTGAAGTCCCAAAGGTCTTGACCCTTCATGTAGATCATCATGATCTTCCAACTTGGGTAGTTGGTTCCGTTGAAGAGCGGGGGTCAAACGGTAGAGTGACCTTCTTCATGAGACGCGGATGTAGCGCTAAATGCCATCGTTGCAGTATGCTATAACCTCGCTCTGATACCAATTGTAAGGATCGCCTTACCCTTGCAATCCTAACAACACACTAGAGGGGGGTGAATAGTGTGATGGCAATAAATTGTGCAATTAAAATTAAACTTGCAAATGAGGAATAATAAATGCAAGAGGAATTAATCACCACAATAAACACAAACGCAAACACACGATTTTACCCTGGTTCCCCAAAACTTGGGTACGTCCAGCCATACCAATATTCACTATATTTCCCACAAAGAGAAGTGAATACAAATCCCACAAAGAGATACCTCACACAGAGGATTTTGTCCTACACAAGAACCAAACCAACCCTACACAAGGGTCTAACTCCCACACATAGAATTACTAACTCCCACACAGAGAATTAGGGTTAGCCCTACACTAGGACACCAAACTCCCACAAAGAGAGTATCTAAGTCTCCCACAAAGAGAATTAGGGTTTCAAAGAAACACAAAGTAAAACAAATACTCTTACCTATGCCTTGAGATGAACTTACTCATAAATGAATGCAAGGCATGGAAGAGGATCTCCAAGTGATGAGATTTGCTTAAGAGCACTTGGATGATTTCCCTTGAGCTAGACTTCAATGCATGAAGGAGAGAATGAGCTTAAAGAAGAAAATGAGAGAGTTTGAGTGGCTTAATTAATCTCAAAAGATTTTCAATAGCATCAAGAAGTTCCTATGAACTCAGCCCTCTCATATATATAGGAACCCTATATCAACTCCCAAAACCCAAGGAAACAGCCAAAAACAAAAAATGCAACGGTTAGTTTCTGGACAGAAACGTCATTGACAGTCGACTGATGAACAAATGACAGTCGACTGTCCAACGGCTAGTAAATATCCAACGGCAATAATCTGAGCCTCGACAGTCGACTGAAGAAGTCAATACAGTCGACTTTAAATAGGACAGGCGCATGTAAAACCTTCAGCAGGCGACTGTTGCAGGGGATGGAATAAAATAGAGAGTTGCACTTTTTCTCCCAATAAGCATACAGGCAACTTTTGACAAGAATACAGTCGACTGTAAAATAGACAGCGACTGTAAATCCTTCATCAGTCGACTGCTGGAGGAGATGGAGAAAAACAGAGAGAAGCAGATTTTGCACTGACGCTTCTCAGACGACTGTTGACCATTCCACAGGCGACTGTAAATATACAGGCGACTGTAAATTGATCATCAGTCGACTGATGCGACAAGCTCAAGTAGAGTCAATAAAAATGTTGACTTGAGCAGTGCATCACAGTCGACTGTAGAAGGCTCGACAGGCGACTGGAATCACCCAGTCGACTGTGAATCCTTCAGCAGGTGATTGTTGGAGAACCAGAGACTCCAAATGAGTCTTTGGTAATGATGAGCCTATTGGGTTGGATTCTATGATAATCATAAGGCTCACTAAGACGATTAAATGCATATGCATGAATGAGTAGACCATCCATCAAGGCATTACATTAACCTAGACTAATGAGAGAGAAAGCAATAAAGGAAATATTACATAGATTACATTGCTTTACTTAGAGTCTATGTCTTCAATATTGATGCCTTGATGCTCCCCATCATCTCCAAGCATTGGCACCCCGTGAGTCCAAGCTTTGGCCCTTTTCCACTTGATGTCCATCCTTACACCAAGTGTTTAGTCTCCAAAAATGATATTCTTGAAGTGAAACTAAGAGACTAAAACAAGAGAGTCATTAGCAACATAATATTGTGATCATCATCAAAATAACATTTGTATGAAACACTAGTACTCAACAGTTTTTGTCCTTTTCCAGAACATTACTCTTTACGTAACCGCTTTCCCATACCTGATAGTATACGAGCCGAATTATAATTATGAACTCCAAACTTTCTAAGTTTTGTATGCAAATACTTGTCTTGGTCTACCTTAATATTATAGACTTATGATCTCTAAGAATCTGTATACCAAGAACATAAGATGCATCCCACATGACTTTCATCTCAAATTCACTACAAAATACTGATTTGATCTTCTTCAACAGTCTAATATCATTTTAACGAGCAAAATATCATCCACAACAAAGAAAATATTGTAAAACTACTCCAACTTTTCAAGACACACACAATTATCTAATCTGTTTACAAACAAAACTAAGTTTGATATTACGAAATTAGAGATACCATCGTCTAGATGATTGTTTCGAATCATATAAAGATTTCTTCAATTTATACAGTTTATCCTTGTCCTTCAACTTGAATTCCTTCAGTTTGATTCATATATTTTTCTTCCTTCAACTCTCCGTTGAGGAATGCAGTTTTGACATCCATTTAGAAAAGTTTCAAATTAAGATTTGCAACAATTACTAAGATTATCCTTATGGATGCAAACTTAGCCACTAAAAAATAAGTCTCCTGATAATCTATACATGTTTTCTGAGTAATTCCTTTAGAAACTAATAGGACCTTGAATGTATCAACACACCCATCAACCTGATATTTCTTCTTTCACAATGCATCATATCGACTTCTTCTGTTCTGGTAAGTCACATAGCTCAAATACATTATTTCTCTCTATGGAGTCAAGCCTCTCTTCATGGCCTTTAGCCATTCATCTGATTCAAGTGATTTTATTGCATTCACATAATTCAAGGTATCAGCTTGCACATCCACATCAATATCTACAGAGAACTATGATGGTTCAAATGAATATAAATAATTATTATCCATCCATGCAGGTGTTGTTTTGAGTCTTTTGTTGCCACTAAGATTTGCATGTTAGACATGTTCAGCTGGTTGATTTTTCATAGACATTCTCATTTACAGGCTCATCTTTCATAATTGAATGATTCACTTCATCCATTATGTCTAAGTCATCATTGGAAACATCATCTAAGTCCAATAAATATGGCACATTTTCTTGGACTTGTTCTTTTTCCTTTAGATTTTCTTGAAAGGTATCATCTTTACTTTCAATGACTCCTTTTTCTTTATGGAAGAAGTGTATCCTTTATATTTTAAGAATAGCCTATAAATCTACACTATAAAGTTATGAAATCCATCTTATCTCTAACTTGATGTGGAATGAGAACATGTGCCACACAACCACATTTCCTCAAATAATAAATTAGATTAGTGTCCATTCCAAATCTTATACGTTGTTCACTCAACTGATTTTGTGGGAATTCTATTTAGAACATAATTAGCAGTAAATATAGCTTCTCCTTAAAAATCTTTAGAGAGACAAATATGTAATAACATTTATCTTATTGCATTCATTAATGTTTTATTCTTTTTTTCAGCCACATCATTTTGTTATGATGTATAACTCATAGTAGTATGTTTCTTAATATCGTAATGAATACATCAATTTTCAAATTCATTTGAGTTGAATTCCCCCACATCTAACAGTTCTTAACACCTTTATGTGTCTTCTAAGTTTTCTTTCTACTTCTGCCTCGTATCTATTAAAACATTCAAAAGCTTCAAATTTTCTTTTTAAAAGATACACAAAAGTACACTTAGAATAATCATCTATATATGTTATAAAATACTTCTTCTTACAACGTGTCTATATGCTCAATGACCCACAAATTTCAGAATGGATTAATTCCAACCGTTCATTAATCATTTGACCTTCTGAGAATAATTTCCCGATCATGTTTCTAGTTAAGCAACGATCACATGGCAATGTCCTTACTCCTCTCAATTCTGATAATAAATTTATATAAATTATTTGATCCATCTTATTATTGCCAAGATGTCCTAATCTTTATGGCCAAAGATCATAATCAGATAGAAGACACGAGGAATAATGCATATCAGAATCTTTATTACTAATATTAGATTTTATAATAGAAAGACAAAACAAATTATGCCCAAACACAAACTTTCACTTAGCAAAAACTTTCTTGGCTTTTTCCAATAGACACCCTATTATTGTAAAATCTAACTTCAAGACATTTCTACAGCAAAGCAGAAACAGAGATCAAGTTACATCTTATGTCAGGTGCATAAAACACATCTTTAAGGATCATAATGCTATCCCCAAGATCCAATCTGTATGAGCCAATACCTTCCACATTTAGATATGTATTGTTCCGTATATATATCATCTGATCTCCTTTCTTCAATTCGTGTAAGTCGACAATACATTCCTTCGCCTTTGCTATATGTCGGGTTGCTCCCGAGTCAATCCACCAGCCATCAACATCAGTTACAACGTTACATTCAATACCATTAATAAACTCTAGCTTTCCAGATCCTCCTTATTCTCAGCATTTAGAATAGCTTTTATTCTTTGCCTGAGGACAGTTAGCTTTGAAGTGACCAAATTTTCTGCAAATGTAACAGGATCCATGAGGTTATTTCTTACTGTGAGCATGATGTTGGTTAGGTCCTTTGAAGGAGGGCTTCACATGCCCAAAATGCTTGGTTCCCTTGTGCATTTCGATATTGTGCAGCATTAGCTTTTTCTTGTTACACAAGGTTCACATCTGAGCCCTTCCATCTAGCTAGTAGGTCTTGTCCCATTACCAATTGAGCTGGCAAGTCAGTGGCACTCTTAAATATGTCAATAGTTTGATACCGATAAGAGATGAAGATAAGATAGAAAAGCAGAACGATATTTCTTTGGGGATTCCAGAGAGTGGTTTGTTTCTTGATGATAGAGGAGAAAAAATCATCTCTATATATATGCCACATCCACTCCCTCCACCCACTATAACCGCCTAGGTATTACTCAATCAATCCCACGATACGTGAGATAAAACCACGCAAGGAACTCCCCGCCAGCTGAGAGAATCGCTTAGATATCTCAAGTAATGGGTTGGGTTGGGTTTTGATCCATGGGTTGGGTCGGGCTTTGATCCATTGGGCCATTTCAGGCCAAAACCACTTACATAGACGCTGCTTTCGCTGCTTGTCGTCAAGGATCCCTCTTGCCTACAACGCCGTCGGAGGGATCCTTGACGGCAAGCATCGAAAGCAGCGTCTATGTAAGTGGTTTTGGCCTGAAATGGCCCAATGGACCAAAGTTTGACCCAACCCGTTAGTTGAGAAATCTGGGGAATATTCTCAACTAACGAAAAGTTCCTTATGTGATTTTCTCTTACGTATCATAAGGTTGGTTGAGGAATATCTATGCAGTTACTGATCGACCCCCGAATACACACCCGGGAGACAGTCGTAGTTTTACCGCAAGCGCACGGTGTAGTGACGAGCGGGTATCGAACACGAGGAGGGACTAATGACGGTACTCTATTTTGATCACTAAGCTATTGGTGGAAAGATGGTTTATAAGATGTTGTTGTCACAGTCGTTCAATAAACAATTCAAATTCAATATAATAAAAGCGTCTAGGGCTATGGAATCCCCACTACGGATCGTCATTTATCTCTGTGAATCAAAAATATCAATGTAGCAAGACTTGTGTTGAGGTGAACTAGTCGTAACTAAATAGAGAACCAAGCTCACGTTCTCTCGCTATTGCCGGTCTATAGCGACCTAGATTAGGGCCAACTCTCGTGCAAACCCTAACCTAAGCCACTAGCATGAGGATCGACATCATCGTTCAATCGCTCATCGAGCCCACTCTCGTGCAAACTCGAGTTACGATCTAAATTGCGATAGCTCGTATTTGTCCAATCTCTTGCAAACGAATATAGGTATAGATTTATAATAAAAATGCTAGCTTTGGTCCAATCCCTTGCAAACCAAGTCTAGTGAATTTCGATTATAAAACTAAATCGAATATCTAGGCCTTCTCATCGATAAGAATTCAATCTCTTGCAAACCCAAATCGATGGAAATTCCTAGCTATCCGTGATAAATCAATCACAACCTAACCTTCTAACAATTCTAGCAACACAGAAATTCATTCATCACAATTCTAAAATTGGATCCATATGGTTCATCCACGTTCCCTAGAACAGCGAAACTACTCACGATTCATCATAGCAATAGCAAAATAAATGAATGAAAACATATAGCAATGAAGATTTTGAAGAAAGCAATTCATAAAAATGCCAAATTTCGATAAGAATAACAAACCAGATTCGTGTTCTTCAATCTCCAAAGGGGAATTACAATTAGAATCAAGCTAAAACCCATTTTCTGGTCTCTCCTAAAACTAGGATGAAAACTGGGCTTAAATACATGCCCGAAACGGCCAAAACGCTGACAGATTTGCCCTTGGCGCAGCCCAGAATCCTAGTTTACGATACAGGATGGCGGCGCTACTCGGCCGAGTGGGAATCCCACTCGGCCGAGTGACAGACCCAAATAGAAACAGAGAAGATAGGGGTTTTGGGGGGTCTGACGCTCTGCGTCACTCGGCCGAGTGGGATTTCTCACTCGGTCGAGTGGACTTCATACTCGGCCGAGTAGGTATTCTGCTCTGCTCCGCAAATTTCCAGAGAGTTGGCTTCGATCTCCTTTAGAAATCCTGACTCACTCGGTCGAGTGGCGATCTCTACTCGGCCGAGTGAAAGTAACCACTCGGCCGAGTGCATTGCGGCACAATGCTTTCTCGAATCAGTCGTACTCGGCCGAGTACGCTTCTTCACTCGGCCGAGTGAACTGCGTACTCGGCCGAGTGGCCTGTTTCTGGAGTCAAATCTTCTCCTCCTCGCCTCGTTGTCGATTCTATCGATCTTCTTATTCTTCCGCTCATCATCTAGCCCTGCTAGCTCCTCGATAGGGCCACGGGCAATGCTCCGGTATGCGTGCAAGTCTCTTGATCTCATTTATGCTCCTGATAGCTCCATATTTCCTCAAATCCGACAAAAACAAGAAATAATGAAAAGCAACGCAATATCGTCGAATAATCGTGAAAACCGCGATATGGGCGATCAAAATGATATGCAAACATGTAGAAAAAAGTGTAAAATATAGACCAATCAAAATCCCCCAAGCTTGCCTTTTACTCGACCTCAAGGAAGATGAGCAAAACGGCGAACCCGTTGGATAAAAATAAGGAAAAAGAAAAAAGAAAAACAGAAAAGACGAAAAAGGAGGTGATAGATTATTCTCTCAGGACATGGAGTCGCTTACTCAAATAGCGCACGATGAATAAAACATGCCAAAGATTTTTACCTCGACCTCATATCATATATAGGTGCATTTGATATAGAAACCAAGAATGTCAAAACGATATGAAATATGAAATCATTCTAGAATTAGCATCGTTTAAGGCATCTAAAATGATATACGTAATCATAAATTGCACACTTTTCAATTGATTGTTTTCTACTTGGAGTATAAGAGATATCACACATTATAAAGCGATAAGAATAGAAAAAGATGGTATTCATGATATGCATGCCAAATTTTCACTTCATAGACTTCGTAATACTCTAAGTAATCTCCCTAAGTATCAAAAATTACCTAGCTTAGGTCGTCATGCACATATAGATAGTCACTCTCTCTCACATCATTGGATCCCCTCCCCCAAGCTTATCTATAAGCGTGGTGGCATCAAATAGAACAATACGACTTTTTCCATTTTTTGAAGCTCCATAGGAATAGAGGAGAAATAGAAAAGGAAAGAAGGAAGGATTGCGTATATACAAATGAACTTCTTTTTGTTTTTCTTCTCTCTTTCTCTCTTTTTTTCTTTTGTGTGTTTTTTTAAAACCAATATACACAATAACTATCTCAAATCAAAGATGGAAAGATATGCATGTATTTTTTTCTTTTAATTTTGGGATAATGGAGCTTGGATTTTTTTAGCATGGGGAAGATGCAAATATAAGATTTACTAAGGGGAGGTTCACCAATGATTATAAGTACAGAGATGATGTTCAAGATATGTGGAGAAAGAAAAATATTCAACGCTCAGTTCACTCTTTTGTATGTGCACGACAACTTTCAGCATGGTAATGTAATCTACTCAGTTTGATTTCAGAAAGCAAACTAATCTAGTCATATCAAAAAGGCATACATTCAATCAACCTGGAAGTTGAGCGTACAATTTCATACAAATAGAAGTGATAGCAGATAACAAAGCAGTACTCCAAGTTTAGGCAATCAATGCGTGAAGCTTGGTGTGTTTTCTATGAAAAGTATACGATATAAATTTTCAGACTCAGCTAATGCTAGAATTACATTCACAATCATATAATAAAGATGAAGGTTACTATTCTCAAATGCAAGGCGATGTATAGCATATGATATCTGAATAAAAAACTATGGCATGGCGAGAAAATACGCATAAAAGAGCAAGCTAACTCCAAGTCATCGTCATCATGGGGAATTCATTTCTAGCAAATAGCGTGAAAGAAATAAGGAGAAAGGAAAGATAAGAACTAACAATACGAATGCAACACACGCAGAAAGTACGAAAACGTGATGCATGAGAAAAAAGAAAAAGTGGATGAAAATAAGTGGAAAATAAAGGAAGAAAAATAAAAACAAAAAATGAAGAAAATGAAAAGTGTGTGAGACACTCACTCCCCCAAGCTAAACAGTATAGTGTCCTCAATGTGCTAAGTGTGGCAAAGAGCGTAATTGAGAGGGATGGGTGGGTGCGGATGCATGCATGATAAAAAATGAAAACGAAAATGGAATGGAAATGCATGTGATAAGTGCATAATGCAATTGATGGATGTGATGAGCACACAGAACATGGGAGCATAATAGAAAGGCCCAGAAATACCACCTCTTCCGCAGACGGATATATACAAAGCCCAGCAAAAAGTGATCAAAATATGTGGGTGAGGGGTGCAAAATCAGCAGCAAAAATATCAATCAGAGCATCGGCAAAAAAAATAAGAGGCATCAAGTGTGTGCCTAAGCAGGTGGTGAGGCGCCAGCACCTCCCTGTGGTGCGGGATGGGGTGGCTGTGGTGGAGGCTGCTGAGAGATGGGACGGGGAGCGACTGATAGAGGCTGTGGCGGACGCGCAAGAATCTGGTTCAGGGTGACCTGAATACCAGGCAGAAGGGCGACGCGTGCCTGCACAGAGCTAACGGTGGCGGCGAGAGCCCGAAAATCCGCTCTGAGTCCACTGACGGCCACCTCTACAGCACGGAGGTGCTAGACGAGGGTGTCGGGAGCGGGGGCAGAGGGTCGCACAGGAGGAGATCGAGGCTGAAGCACACGGCCACCGTAAACGAGTGGGGCCACTAGTGCATGTGGGTGAGGTGAGGTGCTCGGTAAAAGACGCTCAGCCTCTGTGTGAGGCTGAGACGCAGGAAAGCTCTCAGGAGTGTGAGCAGCGACAGAAGATGACGCGGCGACAGAGGACGAGACAGACAGGGAGGTTGTAGACACAGATGTAGGGACAGACGTTACGACACTCTCGGTAAAAATAGCAGCGGCAGCGACAGAAGGGTCGATGGCTGGGGAGGTCATGAAATCAACTGAAAATGACTCCCGGGGGTCGAGAAATCTGGTGAGGTCAGGGTCTCCGCCGTCGAAACTAGGGAAGGCTTGCATCTCTCAAGTGCAGCGGGGGCGGCGCTCTCAAAGCTCACATAAGAAATATGATCAAAAGTCAACGGCATAGAGGTGGTGGTGGTGGTGGTGGACACAGCAACGGTGCTCCCGACACTGGCAGAGATGTGGATAGAAGTGTCGAGGGCAGGGATCAAATCAGGTGCAGGCTGTGGGATCGGGATCTCCTGGGCTAGAGGGTCGAGGAGGGCTCCTGCTGAGCGTTCTCGGGCTCAAGTACATACGCAGCTGGGATGAGGAGGTACATCTCTGGTCTCCACTCCCCACCTGCGGGTCCAATGTGGGTCCGAGCGGGGCTCGGAAGCACCATATAATCAGCAGCAAATGGACTGTGTAGCCAAACCCAGTGGTGCTGACCATGAGGATGCAGCATCCTCATGCGGGCCATAACATCTATGGAAAGGGAAGTGGGGCCTGGAGGCCGAAGAAAACCAGTTGGGAGCTCAACCCCGCACAAAGGAGCTAGCCAGGTAATCAGACCGCCACAACAGATCGCCGTCTTGGCGGTGACAGAGGAAATGATGCGGTCTAGATACCAGCTAGCAATATCAATCTGAACGGCGGGGACAAAGACGTCTGAGTCGCCCTCGAAGGCTCTCTAGTCATCGCGTAGAGCATATAGAGCTCAGGCGTAGACATCGTCACATGCTCATACCTCGCAAGAAAAGTGGTCGCCATAAGGTGCTGAGCAATACGGAGGCATGGGTGGACGATAGAGGAGGCATTGGCCCGGTTAGGGTCAAAGGCAAGTGGTGATCCCGTGATCAGGGTTCAGAATGAATGTGTATCAAAGGAAGGACGGGTGTGGTGTGTGGGACCAAAAGCGCGGTCGGGGCCCGTGACAGGGGGCCAATGAAAATAGGCTCGGAGCATATCGAGAGTGATTTCGCACTCACGATCCATCAGACGGAACGTGCAACCCCAGAGAGTCCTATGAATAGAACTCAGGACCTCGAGGGTCGGACGAACGTAGGTGTCTGCCGACACCGAAAGAAAATCACACCACCTCACGTTGTCATACAACTGGAGTAGCCCCTCGAATACTCATAGGCGCTCAAGATCAGCAATGTGCGCAAACCTAGAGTGGACAATCGATCGATGGGAGACTTTCAAATCTGGCGCGGTGTGTGGCATCTCTGAAAGTGATTCCCATCGAGTCGACGGCCACGGCGGGTTGTGCTGGTGGGGGTGGAATGGGTGCAGTAGGAGGTGGAAGTGTGGGTGGGGGTCGCTAGGAGGCGGAGAGTCCGCTCTAGCGGAAGAAGAACCAGGGTCGCTAGCCTTCCTCCGCTTGGCAGCAGGCTCCCGCGCACGAGACCTAGTGCGTCGGGGCATGGTGATGACGTGCGACGTGCAAGCTACCGTGAAGTGCTAATAATAAGGAAAGAGTATATCAGAGCACGACGCGACTCCACGCGAGCAATTCGAGCAATAAGGTTCCCCCTGAAGCTCCGAATCAACACTGGATCTCCCCAAGTAGAGCACGACGCGACTCCACGCGAGCAATTCGAGCAATAAGATGCCTCTCCTGAAGCTCCGAATCAACACTTGATCTCCCCCGAGCTATCCTGAAACACAAAATCGATTGATTGGCAGTGAATATCGAAAAATCGAGGGGAAGATCAAGAGATATAGGTATGAATAGGGTTTAATTTTGATTCGAGGCGGATTAGGGCTTACAAAATGGAAAATAGGAGAAAATGGGCAGATTTTAGGGCTTAAGAGGGGCGGCCGACGGCGAGGAATCGGCGGCGGCGATGGTCGGACGGCGAGGGGGTCGCGCCGCTCGGGCCCGGCGACGGCGGCTCGAGCGAGTGGTGGAGAGCTCGGGTGAGGGAGGGAGGAAGGTTCGGACGAGTGATCGAGATTTGGGGATTTTAGAATTTGAGATCCGAGCGGTGGGTTAAATAGGGTAAGTCACTCGGTCGAGTGGCGGTGATCACTCGGCCGAGTGGCCGCTGTTTCGTGAAATTTAAAAATTTTCATATATGTTTCGACTCGACCGAGTGAGAAATATCACTATTTCTCACTCGGCCGAGTGGCTAATCCACTCATAGCATTTTAAGTGCTGAAAGTGTTAGATTCACTTGGTCGAGTGACAAAGTCCCTCGGCCAAGTGGCATGTAATTTACAGAGATTGGTTTTCAAGACTTCCCTGTGCAGTACCCTACTTGGCCGAGTAAGGTCTTCACTCGGCCGAGTGAAAATGTCACTCGGTCGAGTGGACTGCTGTTTTCAGCTCCAACTCTCTGTTTTTACGACACTTTTTGATTTCCTTTCTCCCGTCAGTTTCTTCCTCCCCTTGGCATTTGAACGCATCCCTGGAGTGCTCCTCATCGCCATGGTCGTCTTCCATTCATATGGCCTCATATCGTCCTTTTCCTGAAATAAAAAGCGTAGCCCGTTGTCAGGTTTTTCTTAGACTCTTGACTCTATACACTAATAAAGATCTAAAACAAAAAAATGAAAGGAAAATTCAACTAAAACTGAGATAGAACCGTCGGGTTGCCTCCCGACAAGCGCTCATTTAAGGTCTTGAGCTCGACCCCTTAAGATTCGCGATTAATGCTCGATGTTTGGCGCATGGGAGATGCGCGTGTCAAACTTGCCGGAAAGGCCGCTTGGGTTCACTTGTTGATTTTCGTCGGGCTTGACTGCCCCTCATCATGGGTAGTAGTGGGAGATGACTCCTCCAAGCTTGAGCTCTTGGAGTCCTTTTTCTTGACCGGCGGTGAAAATTTGTTCACCGGTGGCGCTTCCTTCACGTGCATCGCCGTAGAGAGCTTGCATAACTCTCTAATCCTAACGACATCAGCGTCGTCCTTCTCTTCATCCGTAAGAGGATCCGGTGGGTCTCCCATCATTTCGTCATCCTTTGCAATTTGGATCTATTCAACTTCGTCATCGTTCTTGGCTCTAATGGAAAATGGCATGGCGTCGTCAATGACCTCGTCGAGGAGGTCCACATAGTCCACTTCCTCTGGCCAGTGCATACGCTTCATCGTCCTCGGGATATGGAGCTCAACTGCTACATCGCCAACGTTGAGGGACAAGGTTCCTTCCCTCACATCTACAATTACTCCGACAGTGGCTAGGAAGGGCCGTCCAAGTATCAACGATGTATCACATTCTTCCTTAATGTCCATCACCACGAAGTCGCATGGTAAGCAAAGTCCACCCGGTACTTGCAGTGGTACGTTTTCAGCATTCCCACCGGCCTAGTGATTCGTCCATCGACGAGTTGTATCTTCATGTCTGTAGCCTTGAGGTCGGTCCCCATATTCAGTTTCTTGAACATCGTGAGGGGCATGAGGCTCACGCTTGCCCCAAATCTACTAGAGCTTTCTGAAGAGGGACTCCTCCAAGCGTGCAAGGAATACGGAAACTACCGGGATCTTTAAACTTGGTCGGCATCTTCTCTTTTTTGGTGAACCACGTACTTTGCTCGGCAAGCATGACCCTTTCCTTTCGCTTCTTTCCCGCGATCAAATCCTTGAGAAACTTTGCATAGGACGGGATTTCGACGATTGCATCTAAGAATGGGATATTCAAGCTCACTCCTCGCAAGTACTCCAGAAATTTAACAAGCCTCTTTTCAATCCTTGCCTTCGCCAACCGTTGCGGAAATGGTACCTGCGGCATATATGTTCGCTCCTCTCGCGGCTCCTTCATTTCAGATTTTTCATCATTGCTCGCGCTTTTGGGACCTTCTCTTCATTGACCAGTTCCTTCTCAACCGAAATTTCCTCACTCTGTTCCTTAGCTTGAATCATGGCGAGAGTAGAGTCCTTCCCGCCCCTTTAGTTACCGCCACGACCGCATTGATGTGGCCGGTGTTGTTTCATGGGTTTTGTTTCGGTTGAGCCGGCAATTGTTGATTGGTCTTGTTGAGCAATGTGAGTTGCTCCGACAACTATGCCACGACGGTGTTGAAGGAATCTTGCTGAGTTGTCAGTCTTATAATCTTCTTTTGTTCTGCCATGAATTCTTCAACCCTTGCTTCGTGGTCCGACCTTAGTTGCGCTTATGGGGGTTGGGTGTCCTCCATCCTTGATTGTATCCATGGGGTCTATAGGGCCCCGCTTGTTGCCTCGGTGGGAAATTTTGTGGTTGGGGTGGCCTTTGTTGATAATGTGGTTGTTGCGGAGGCCTGGCTTGTGGTTGTTGCGGCGGTGGTTGATGCTGTGGTGGAGTTAAGGCTCCATCATTGTTGGCGTATGAAAATCCGGGGTGACCCCTTGCAGCCGGGTTCACCCACTAACCGCTACTGCCGACAACATATTGAGCTTGCTCCATAGCTCCGTCTTCTTGCTCCCCTCCAACGAACATAACCTAGCTTTGATCTTGTCAGTCGCTTATGCTTCCTCCTGGTGCAGACGCATTGGAAGCTCCATGTGGCTCGCTCATCAACTTTTCTAATCTCTCTACGGCTTTATGAAGAGAATCAAATTTGGTAGAGAGTTCTGCCACTGCTTTTGCCTCATAGATGCTAGCCGGCTTTAAAGATGACGAAGAATGTCCCCTTTCGTCGGCCCACTGCTGATTATTTGAGGCCATCTCCTCAAGTAAGGCCGTAGCGTCATCCGGTGTCTTTGCCAAAATGGCTCCATTGGCGGTGGCGTCAATTATTTGTTTGGTGCTCGGTTGCAATCCATTGTAGAAGTTATGCACTAACTCCCACGGTTCAATGCTATGGTGGGGACATTGGTGTTGGAGATCCTTGAAGCGCTCCCACGCCTCATATAAAGACTCCTGAGGGACTTGTCTGAAGGACATCAAGGCGCTTCGTATCTTAAGGCTTGGATGGCGGATAAAACTTGTTGACAAATGCGCTCGCTAGCTCATCCCAAGTGGTGAAGATTCCCTCGGCTTGCGTCCTCAACCAATACAAAACCTTATCTCGGAGAGTGAATGGGAAAAGACGCAGTCGAATAGCATCCGCCGGCATGCCAGGCATCTGGAAAGTGGTGCACTTCGCCAAGAACATTTGCAAATGGTAGTGTGTGTTCTCTTGAGCATTCCCATGGAATGGGTCTTGTTGCATCAACATTACGAGTCCCGTCTTCAACTCAAAGTTCTTGTCGGCCGCCAACTCCGGCATGGCTATAGAAGAGGTGGTAGACGTGGTCTTGGGCCGTAGCCTATCTCGGATGGAGATAATCCTAGTCATTCGTTGTGCCAGCTCCTCTAGTGTTTCCGACGTGGCCATTTGATTTTCCTCTATAGCAGACCTCCTCTCAGCTCTAAGCGTCCTAGCCGTACGCTCGATCTCATGGTCAAATAATATGTCTCCTTGGGAAGCCTTTGATCTCGTGTACATGCACAGAAAAAGAGAGTCTAGATAGAATTGTTAGCACAATAGAGGAATAAAAGAGTGAAACTAATAATAAAAAATAAAAAAATAGCTAAGTAAAGAAAATAAAATACCGTCGCCTCTCCGGCAACAGCGCCAAAAACTTGATCGGCCCCCGGATACACACCCGGGAGACAGTCGTAGTTTTACCGCAAGCGCACGGTGTAGTGGCGAGCGGGTATCGAACACGAGGAGGGACTAATGACGGTACTCTATTTTGATCACTAAGCTATTGGTGGAAAGATGGTTTATAGGATGTTGTTGTCACAGTCGTTCAATTAACAATTCAAATTCAATATAATAAAAGCGTCTAGGGCTAGGGAATCCCCACTACGGATCGTCATTTATCTCTGTGAATCAAAAATCTCAATGTAGCAAGACTTGTGTTGAGGTGAACTAGTCGTAACTAAATAGAGAACCAAGCTCACGCTCTCGCGCTATTGCCGGTCTATAGCGACCTAGATTAGGGCCAACTCTCGTGCAAACCCTAACCTAAGCCACTAGCATGAGGATCGACATCATCGTTCAATCGCTCCTCGAGCCCACTCTCGTGCAAACTCGAGTTACGATCTAAATTGTGATAGCTCGTATTCGTCCAATCTCTTGCAAACGAATATGGGTATAGATTTATAATAAAAATGCTAGCTTTGGTCCAATCCCTTGCAAACCAAGTCTAGTGAATTTCGATTATAAAACTAAATCGAATATCTAGGCCTTCTCATCGATAAGAATTCAATCTCTTGCAAACCCAAATCGATGGAAATTCCTAGCTATCCGTGATAAATCAATCACAACCTAACCTTCTAACAATTCTAGCAACACAGAAATTCATTCATCACAATTCTAAAATTGGATCCATATGGTTCATCCACGTGCCCTAGAACAGCAAAACTACTCACGATTCATCATAGCAATAGCAAAATAAATGAATGAAAACATATAGCAATGAAGATTTTGAAGAAAGCAATTCATAAAAATGCGAAATTTCGATAAGAATAACAAACCAGATTCGTGTTCTTCAATCTCCAAAGGGGAATTACAATTAGAATTAAGCTAAAACCCATTTTCTGGTCTCTCCTAAAACTAGGATGAAAACTGGGCTTAAATACATGCCTGAAACGGCCAAAAACGCTGACAGATTTGCCCCTGGCGCAGCCCAGAACCCTAGTTTACGATACAGGCTGGCGGCCCTACTCGGCCGAGTGGGAATCCCACTCGGCCGAGTGACAGACCCAAATAGAAACAGAGAAGATAGGGGTTTTGGGGGGGTCTGGCGCTCTGCGTCACTCGGCTGAGTGGGATTTCTCACTCGGTCGAGTGGACTTCCTACTCGGCCGAGTAGGTATTCTGCTTTGCTCCCCAAATTTCCAGAGAGTTGGCTTCGATCTCCTTTAGAAATCCTGACTCACTCGGTCGAGTGGCGATCTCTACTCGGCCGAGTGAAAGTAATCACTCGGCCAAGTGCATTGCGGCACAAGGCTTTCTCGTATCAGTCGTACTCGGCCGAGTACGCTTCTTCACTCGGCCGAGTGAACTGTGTACTCGGCCGAGTGGCCTGTTTCTGGAGTCAAATCTTCTCCTCCTCGCCTCTTTGTCGATTCTATCGATCTTCTTCTTCTGCTGCTCATCATCTAGCGCTGCTAGCTCCTCGATAGGGCCATGGGTGATGCTCCGGTATGCGTGCAAGTCCCTTGATCTCATTTATGATCCCGATCGGCCCATACTTCCTGAAATCCGACACAAACACGAAATAGTGAAAAACAACGCGATATCGTCGAATAATCGTGAAAAACGCGATATGTGCAATCAAAATGATATGCAAAAATGCAGAAAAAAGGTGAAAAATATGGACCGATCAGTTACAAGGAAGGGAGGAAGTGGATATGGCTTTATAAAGAGAGAAGTTTTTCTCTTCTATCTTCAAGAAACAACCACTCTCCAAAGTCCCCAAAAAAATCTTATTTGTTTATCTCCCTTATCTTCATCCCTCATTAGAATCAGAACAAAGATTTCTCTCTATCAGCATCCTAAATAGAAAAAATCTACTACCATAAATCCGAGAGTCCCCTCTTCTGTTTCTATTTCTTCTCGAACAGCACGCCACTAAGCAGACCTCCTCGAACAGAGTGGCCCCTTCTCTCATTTCTCTTTTTTCTAAGAAAATGCCTCCAAAGCTCACTTAACAACATGTGTATCACCTTCTTCTCTTTTCATTGTGATTCTCTGCTGCAATTATGTTTACGGTGAGATATAAACCCAGCTAAAAATCACCACAGAACGATCCGCTGCCCTACTCCGCTCGATCCACCGCCGATCAACCAGATCTGACGTCGATCCACTTCATCCGACGTCGATCCTCCGATTTGCCGTCGTCTGTTGAGCAACTAGAGACGCCCACCAAAGATCAAAGCCAAAGATCAACTCAAATCCACAAAATCCCGCTCTACGCGAAACTAGTGCACAAAGATCACTTCCTATTTAATTTTATTTTTATTTTTATTTTGAAATTTATTAGTTCCAACAGTTGTTGATCCATCAGACCCTAATTAAAATTTTAGTGTCACACATTAATATATATATACCCAAAATGTACCTAAGAACGTGCGCATGTAGAATTACCGGCGCACGCCTCCTCTGTTCGGGGTTTTTAAGTATTTTTTTTATTATTATTTTTGCAGTAGGTAGATATACTTGTTATGTAGATCCCCACAAAATTTCAGGTTAATTCAACACCGTTTGAGCCTCCATTCATCGATTTCAAAAACGTTGCGCAAAACTGTCCAGACGTTTTTGAAATCGATGAACGGAGGCTCAAACGGTGTTGGATTGACCTGATTTTGTGGGGAGCTACATACAAGTATATCTACTTACTGCAAAAAAAATTCAAAAAAATACTCACAAACCCCGAACAGTGGGGGTGTTTGCAGAGATTTCTGCCTGTGCATGTGCGCATGCACATTTTCCTCATATATATATATATATATATATATATATATATATATATATATATGAGAATAATGGGTATCATACGCCATATAAGAGGTTGTCTCATATGCCCTCTCACATAAAGGGGGCAAGTACAAGCCCACATGGGCGTGTACTTGTTGTACTTGACCCCCTTTATGTGAGAGGGCATATGAGACACCCTCTCATATGGCGTATGATACCCATTAATCCCTATATATATATATATATATATATATATATATATATGAGAATAATGGGTATCATCCGCCATATGAGAGGGTGTCTCATATGCACTCTCACATAAAAGGGGCAAGTACAAGCCCACATGGGCTTGTACTTGTTGTACTTGACCCCCTTTATGTGAGAGGGCATATGAGAGACCCTCTCATATGGCGGCATATGATAGACCCTCTCATATGGCGCATGATACCCATTACTCCATATATATATATAGGGGCAAATGTGCCTGAGAACGTGCGCAGGTAGAATTACCTGCGCACGCCCCCTCTGTTCGGGGTTTCTAAATATTTTTTTTTGAAAATTTTTTTTGCAGTAGCTAGATATACTTGTTATGAAGCTCCCCACAAAATTTCAGGTCAATCCGACACCGTTTGAGCCTCCGTTCATCGATTTCAAAAACGTTGCGCAAAACTGTCCAGAATTTGGACAGTTTTGCGCAACGTTTTTGAAATCGATGAACGGAGGCTCAAACGGTGTCGGATTGACCTGAAATTTTGTGGGGAGCTTCATAACAAGTATATCTAGCTACTGCAAAAAAAAATTCAAAAAAAAAATATTTACAAACACCGAACAGAGGGGGCGTGCGCAGGTAATTCTACCTGCGCACGTTCTTAGGTACATTTTTTTGCATATATATATATATATATATATATATATATATATATATATATATATATATATATATATATATATATATATATATTTTTACACACACACACACACACATATATTGTTTTGTTAAACTGAAAACGTAATCAAAGAATTGATATTAAAAATCAACAAATTAAAAACTGAAATTATGTTCTTAAAAACTGAAAATTCAATTTCTAATTTATAGATTCATTTAGACTCAAAACAGTAAGCAAATTAAAACTGTGTTAAAAACAAAATAAACAAACTTGTGCCTGAAACTCTGTGTAGTAAAAAAAAAAAGTAAACCCACAAATAACAGTAAACCTTAAAAACTTGTCTCTGAAAATTTAATTAATTTCATTTCTGTAAAAAATAAAAAAACTGAAACTGCAAATTAAAAAATACAAAAAAATCAAATTTTATTAAAAACAGTAACCCTAAAATTCGTTTCTGAAATTATTTTAATACCTTTAAAAAGTCTGTTTATTGAAATTCTATATATATATAACTGGAATTTACATTTTAAAAAATATAACCGAAATTCAGTTTAATAAAACTATATATACACATAAAAACAAAAAAAAAACTAAAATTTATTTCTTAAATTAATATTTCTCTTTTTTTAATTATTTATATCTTTTTGTTCATTCTATAACACAACGACAGATCAATGGATACTAAATTAATTAGCGACAGATCAATGGCTAGTAAATTAATTGCATCTGAATTGGCTAAAAGATAGAACACAGATTGCCCTTAAAGAGACGACCCAAGAGTAGATAACCATCTTCTTCTCTAATCCACCTACAACTCTACCTAGCATGCTAATAAATTTATCCAATATTTTGCCACAACCAAGAAGATGAGAAAGAATCGAGGACACCTTGTGACTATATAACAGGAAATGTAAGAAACGTTATGGAAATTTAAATAATTGATTTAAGAAGGAAAAGATAAAAAACTAAAGATGTTGCTAACAGCTTTGTAATCATAGTAATACATCATACCGTTCAGATAAAACTTGTGGCATGTATCTTTAACATTTCACTACTATCATAGAGATGATGGAAGAGCTCGACAAGATAATGGAAGCCGAAAAAGAATATGTAGCTAAAAGCAAGCCAATATGATGGAAGAGCTCGACGAGATCATGGAAGCCAAAAAAGAATATGAAGCCAAAAGCAAGCCAAGCCAGACAAATGATGCAAGTAAGAAAGCCAATAAATAAGAAAGGCGACACAACGAAAGAAATAATTCAAGAACGGAATACTGGTCAATGTACATGACCTATGATAATTGTTTCGAAGATTGTTTAGCTTGGCTCACTCATGTCGGCTCTCCACTATCTCATATCATGTTTGAGGCTCGAGAAGGTCCTCCTGTCGCAAAAACCCCCAAAGCTTAAGTGCCACTTGAAAGAAAAAGCCAAAAAATCTACTATGAATGCCACCTAGATTATGATCATTCGATCGCCAATTACAAGGTTCCTATTGTTGCTATTGAAGATCTCATGGAAAAAGGGCATCTGTAATTGTATGTCCAACACAAGAAGGGCAAACAACAATACCAGAAGAGCTATCTAAGGGATATCCATCCCCATATGAGGAAAAAGTAACAAGGGTCACCCATATGACCTCGAGAAGCAAAGGGGGGCAAACATTTCCCAAGGATTCAACTGTTATCTCAATCGACCTTTAAGTCAACCAAGTCAAGGAATTGCTTATCGACACAAGTAATCCATGTAATATTATTTTTGTTAACATGCTTCACCAAATACAAGTGAACATGGATAGCTTAGAGCCATGCTCCTACCAACTATTTAGCTTTGTTAGAGATGAAACCAAAGAAATTAGCACACTGGAGACTATGATAACAATAAAAGATGGTGAAAGTGCCAAGACTATTGCAATTGAATTTATAATTGTGGATCCACAATCAACATAGAATTCTTAACCATGCATCCCTAGCCAAACTAGAAGTTGCAAGGCTGCCACATTGTTAGTTCATAAATCTAACAGGAGATGAGAGTATCAAATAAATCACTTTGTCATACCTTAACATAGATAATTTTAGTTTCACATATTGCTCAATAAGAAGCAATATTTCGAAAATGAAGTCACAACCGCACAATATTGCTATGCTAATTACATTATTCATTTTAATACTTATGAAATTCAGTATTCACATAAATAAAGTACTTTCATGTTGTTCTACTCATCTATTCTTAACAAAGAATGATGTCTATCCTACAAATCATCCTTCTCTATGAAGACCCCTAAGCAGCATGGATAGCAACGCACATAAGCTTGTCCAGTCCATAAAGCGTAACAAACCATTGTTAGCGTATGACTATTCTTCATATCTCAGTTTTCATGCTCTCAGTTTTCATGCTGTTTTTCTTTCGTCCTACAAGGCTTGATTTTTTAATGTGTATTTCAAGGTTTGATTGTAAATTTGCCTTCTAGGGATTGATTTCTTTACTGTCTTTTGGAATTTGATTTTTACACTTTGCTCTTAACTTCCCGTTAGGATTTGACTTTAACTTCACCTTCTGGGGTTCAATTACACCTTAGTCTCAGAACATAGTCTTCACTTTGCCATGTACGGCTCATTTTTATTTCGCTCGATTGGCTTTGCTAACGGGTGCTCGGTTTCTGATCGCTTTTTACAGTTTTGTTTTTACCTTTCAGGAGATAAACCAAACCAATGCTCCCTCATAACACTCCTTCGGAGATAAACCAACCCAATGCTCCCAAGCGAGCATCCCAATGAAGACCTGTTTATCTCCATCTGACTGAGAAAAAGTCATATAGCTTAGGCAAATAGGCAAGCTAAGTGGAACACCCATTTATTTTTATTTGGATGAGTAAAAAATCTTATAGCTCGAGTGAATAAACAAACAAAGAGAAAGATCTGGAAAGATATATTTTCACCAGCATGATCAAAAAATCCTATAGCTCTGGCAAATATATGTACAAAGCTGAAGACATGTTCATTTTCATCTGGGTGAGCAAAAAATCCTATAGCTTGAGCAAATAGGTGAACAAAGTAAAAGACATTCATTTTCATACGGGTGAGCAAAATATCATATAGCTCATGAAATAGGTGAATGAACCAGAAAACATGTTCATTTTTGTTCATATAAGTGAAAAATCCTATAGCCTGGGCCAATAGGCAAACACGACACTGTTCATTTGTTTGGGTAAGCAACATATTCTAAAGCCTAGATGAAGCGATAATTTTGTGAACCAAAGACCAGATAGCTCAAGCAAATGGGTGCATGTCCTATAAAGACTCTCTTGAGGTATTCAGATGTTGTTATTATCATTTCAAAAAATGCTATTACAAGTTCTTCTGTCAAACACATGTAAATGGAAATTTGTTATGACGATAAGGCTACATTTGACTTCAACCATCTAAATTTCATCCGTAAATCTGGAGGGTCCATCTACGTAACTCCATTCTCAAACTTAGTAGACTGAATTCAAGAGTAGAGTGATGCAGGACGTAGTGAGATCTAGGTATTTTAGTGGAGAATTTGGGGATGATTTGGGAAAGATTTGGGGGAAAACTAGATAGTTTGGATTTCTTGGCTTTGCACCAAGGAAGAGTGGACCTTTCAAAAGTGGGGAAACCTTTCACATGTTTTGAAGAAATTTCTCATTTTTCATTCATTCGTACATTTATTAAAATAAAATAAGTCCGGGCCTTTATATAGGGTTACAAGTCAATACTTTTCTTATTCCACCCGATGTGGTACTAAACTCACCCAAAAGACTAAAAATCCTAAACACTTAAAAAAGACTCCAAAATACCTAAAGACTTAAACTCAAAATAAAAAAAAGTACAAATAAAATTCGTGATCGTATCACTATCATTCTCCACTACTTGAGAACTTCACCTTCTGGTGAAGGTAGGAAAAAATAGCACAGCTGAACAGAAATCAGTGTCCTCGTCAGTTGAAGACAGGTCCACGAACTCTAAAGTAAATCATGATTCAGATTGGTATAAGCATGTATTTTCCATTTTTTCCACCTTTAAATCGCTGTTTTGATCAATTAATCGCTGTTTTGATCCAAACGGCAAGCGGATTGTATCACATGTCCTCTGATAATTTCTCCCAATTCACGAGAAATAGAAAAATATTCAGCACCTGTCTGTTGGTTAGGAGATGAGAATATGGGATCACAAATTCAATGTGCTCAATCGGATCCAATGGTGCTTCTAAAAGCAACTTTGGTGCACTCTCCACAAATGACTCTAGATAAGGCTCTGGCTCAGGTTGTAGGACTGGATCAAGTTCTGTCTCTAGCTCAGAATACACTGGATCAAGTTCTGGTTCTGGCTCGAAAACACTGGATCAAGTTCTGGTTCAAGTTAAGACTGTAGTACTAGATCAATCTCTGGTTCAGGCTCTGACTCTGGTTCGGTTCAGGCTCTTGCGAGGACTCCAATACTACCTCAGACTCCAAGTTAGGCTCAGGCTCTAATTGTGTCTCAATCTCTGGATCGAGATCTGGCTTCAGGTCTTGTTCAAGCTCACACTATGTCTCAGGTGTTGGATCGATCTTTAGCAAAGGCTCTAGCTTGAGTTTACTATGTTGATCTTTCTCCCATTGTTCGATCGCTTGAAGAATTCGTTTGTTGCTCTCACTCAACTCTTCTTCTGACCACATCTCTTTGGGTTTGAAGATGGATGTGATGCATGTGGAGTATGTTGATACTGGAAAGAATAGCGATCTTGAAGACGAAATGTGAAGACTGGCCATCAATGACTATGATGTGAAAGTCGCCTATACCAGGATCTTGCTTCTCCTTTGAATGCCAGATATGCATATGTATATTTCTGTTCTTATGAAAACTTAAAACAGGAGAAGAAATATTCTAGATGGGATTTCCCGACATCCTATCCATACGTGTCTTCGAAGCCATAAAAGTATGGGACCCGATCATACATTGTGTGCAGAGAATAAGACTAGTAGTAATTATCCTCATAGTTATCATAATATCCCATAATTTAGAGTTGATCTTCTTGCACGAATGATACTGATGTGTAGTTGGCTTAGTTAGCTATCCACTGGCGTGAACCGTTCTGAATTTGGTCTTCAAACGGAACCGGAATCCTTAAAACAGTGAAGCCGCGCAGAAAAATACCCGAAAATCCATGAAAATAGTCTGAAAATCAAACGGCTCATTGTTGAGCCGTTGACCTAGTCAACCGTCTCGGCTGAGTCGTTGACCGGTCAACTGCTCGGTTAAGCCAGCTTTGAGTCGACTCCGCTGAGCGGCTCGGTGAGGGTCAGGGTCGGCTCGACCGAGCCGACATATAGTAATGTCGGCTCGATCGGCACTGATGGCAAATTCCGGCGATTTCATCGACGATTCGCTAACCCACTTGGTGCTATGTGTTCGCCTGGAGGTGGTGAACAGTCTTTGGGGTTCGTCAGCCCAGGTTGTCGTCGCCGACGGAGGGCTTCAAAGACGTTGACGCGGTGGGGTTTAGAAGATCGGCGACGGCAATGACTCTTCTGGGTGTGGATGGGGTCCTCGGAGATGCGGGATTGTCGGGTAAGGAGTGGCATCGATCATGGGGGCCATAGAGGGTGGCAACGGGCTCGAGCAAGTTTTTTGTACGGTGGTGTTGGGGCGTTCCGTCGCCGAAGGTGACACTACATGGGTCAGGGGTTGTTGGCGAGGGTGTGGAGACCTCGCAGAGATGACGACGTCGGTTGCAGTATCCTTCGTTGACGGTGTCGACGCGTAGCGGTAAGCTTAGGTTTTAGTGTTTTGATTTGATTTGATTTTTTTGGAATTGGAAAGAGAATCAAGGGCGGTTGAGAGAGATTAGGTTTAGGGTTTGGTGTGAAAGGTGGCGGTGGGATTAGATGCTAGAGTTTTTTTGTAGGTTTTTTGGAAATCTGAAATCAAAAAAGAGCGAAGATTGGATCTTCAGCTCTGATACCAAATTGATGCCGGACGTAGTGAGATCTAGATATTTTATTGGAGGATTTAGGAAAGAATTGGGAGATTTGGTGAAAAACTAGTAATTAGGGTTTCTTGTCGCACCAAGGATTCCAAGGATTCGCACCAAGGAAGATGATACCTTTCACATGTGGGGAAACATTTCACAGTTTTTGGAGAAATTTCCCACTTTCATTCATTCGTAGATTGATTAAAATAAAACAAGTCTATGCCTTTATATAGGCTTACAACTCAATACTTTTCTTATTTCATCCGATGTAGTACTAAACTCAACCAAAATACTAAAACTCCTAAACACTCAAAAAAGACTCCAAAATACCAAAAGACCTAAACTCAAAATAAAATAAAAGTACAAATAAAATTCGTGATCGTATCTCTATCATTGGGGGTATTGCAACAGCTTAAATTAGTATGGCCCAAGAGTTCACGATGACACAGGCCATCGGACAATGATAGGGGAAGGCTACTTCGGTCTAGGATTAGTTCGGTATATCTCACTTAAGCCGAAGAGAGAACCGATCTTAGAGTCCTTCTAAAAGGATCATATTGTTTATTAACCAAAAAGAATGTCGTGAAGATGGTTGTAACCGCCTATCAATCGATAACCTACCATGGAAAAGATGTTAGGGTTTTATGCACCGATCGATCATATGTCCCC
The DNA here is from genome assembly GCA_030789695.1 of Scilla litardierei. Classification (NCBI taxonomy): domain Eukaryota; kingdom Viridiplantae; phylum Streptophyta; class Magnoliopsida; order Asparagales; family Asparagaceae; genus Scilla; species Scilla litardierei. The sequence goes on along the minus strand of CM061133.1, from coordinate 272,502,089 downwards.
AACTACTGTATATACAGGTAGCATCAACAATGATAAGTATGACTAAAAAGTTCAAAAAAATCTTAGCTACACACTTCGTTCATCTTCTTTCACTACCATTTCTTCCTACATCATGTTGAGCTCGACTTGGTTATCGTAGGGGACTGAGAACAATTCCACCCTCTTTAACCCTTGGTTTGTTCATGCAGGCATCAAGATCAGACCAATCAAAGGACCGTCGTCCACTAATTCCCAACCTACACTTTAAGGTATGCATTATTCTAATCAACTAGGTCCCCCTTCACATACCTTTTATTGTATGCAATACGGCTCCTGAAAATCGTATTGCAACATCAGGTACTTGTTTTTGTTAACAAATTATATAAATCATTGTTCTATGTGTTGAAAGTATCTACCCAAACTTAGGGTTTTAATGGTTAGATGGAAAATGTTTTTGGCAATACTTTTGACCCTTATTTAGCAAGGAAGTGCAGTGTGTCTTGTAAGATGAAATATTAATGAGACTTGCCAAGAAATTATTTTATATTTGATTAGATTTTCCATCTATCCAATTACTTTAAAATATTTTAATGACCAAATACATATATACGAGATTTCCTACAAAATATATTTCTTAAACTTAAAATAGACTTTAAAGCTCTATGTTCAATTACCTCAAAATATTTCAAATAACATGACACATCTGCAAACTTTTTTTAATTCGTTTCAGTCAGTCTATTGACTCTGCTGCGTAGCTGTTTTCTCCATAACCTGCAATCAGCTATATACATATAAACATGTCTGCTATGAATTAACCATCACTATCCAGAAAATAGCATCACTCATCAATCCCATTTTAATGCGAAAAGCTTTCACGAATCCTAGCACCAACTCTTCAAGAAGGTCACATATTTGCATAATTTAGCCATGTTCTGCATCATGAATAATAAAAACAAAATAAACTATTGAGGAATTTTCACAAACAGATAACGAGCTTGATTGTAACATCAGGATACTGGACATGAACACTTCAAAACTCCAACCAGAGTGATGTGACAAAGCTTGTAGTGCATGGTAGTGTGCATTGTACTTGGAGAAGCAATACCAAAATGCCCATTACAATTCAAGCCTCAAGTAGAAGCAATTCAAGCAACTAGAGACAGTTACCTGCGGGTTGTGTTGAGCTGAAGAGACCCATGAGTCTGAGTCGGAGCAAGCGAAGACATTGGCTATATCCAAAGAGAAATTTTGGGAGAAGGAAGAAAGAAAGAAGAGAGGGGGAAAGAGAGAGAAGATGAGAATAGGGGCAAATGGCCAAGTGAAGAGGGTGATGGGAACTATGATGATTCATCCTTGGGTTTCTCTCCCGCCTTAACTTAAATTACTCCCCTCTTTTACCCAATTTTTATAACCTAATGCAGACAGGACGGCTACTCTGAGGTTACCGAAACAGGATAAGATTCATTGATGCAGATTGAGAGTGGAAGGGTTCGAAGGAGAGACAAGGAAGATGCATCGGCATGAAGTACAAGTCGACAACTGGACATGTTGGATGCTCCGACTTGAGACAACGCCATACAACACGGACAGCAATGGCATTTACCATTTTAGGGACTTGCTACGCGCACCTACCATTTTACTCTGCGCCCGACCGGCTTATTTACAGGTTTGCCATTGCTACCGTGCACAACCCACTTATTTACAAGTTTGCTACTGAAATTACTCGGCGCACACAACCAGTGGCAGGTTTTCGAAAATGCCCCTAGGTGTGCAACGGCCGATCGGCAGTGGTCAGCGACGTCGTCCCGTCCTCCGACCTCCCCAGCCCCCTCTTTCTCTTCTGTCGCCCCCTCCTCCGACCTCCTCAGCCCCGCCCCCTCCGCCGGACCCATCTCCAACCTCCCCAGCCACCACCTTTGTTGGGATATCGAGACACCCCCAGTAAAGTTTTGATGATGTTCACAAATGATATGATACTAATTATTTAATTCCAGTGTGTAGGATATAAAGAATGTGATGGACAAATGTGATAAATGTTGGATACAACGTGTAGTTGGATTCTACGATCGATGAATTCGTATTTGATGATAACAAACGTGTGTGAACGATTTAATGTGTGTGATAAGTGTTTTTCATGAATGGCACTCTCGCAAATATTCAAAGAGAGACTAAGTAAAAGTGATGGAGAATTAGGAACGGAAATATTGCGGGGCGGGGGCGGGTATTTAACTACCCAAGCTTGACCCGACTCATCTACGACCGGGGCGGGGCGGGTCGCAGGCCGGGGGGGCGTGTTATTTCTTACCAAAACCGGATCGGGCCGATCGGGTCAGGTCATTAGTGCGATCCATATGAATCCCAAATAAAAATTTTATTTGTGAATTGGGAGAATTTTGGTTTATTTGGTAATTTGGAATTGTGAATTGGCCTAATTAGGAGAACCGTGGAATAGAGTATGAGTTATGGGTTATTCGCTGACTGCATGATCCGCATCAAAATAGTAAGGTTTTTTAGAACCTCTATAGTTTACCGGGGCGGGCCGGGGCACAAACAAAGCCCAAGCTTGCCCCGACCCGGCTGCGGGCCGGGTCGGGCCGGGTCAAAACCAGGTCGGGCCGGGCGGGTCAGGCCATTACTACCATCCATATGGAGAATGTGCCATGCATTAGCCAAGTGGACTAAGTCAAAGATGAAGATATTGCTATAAATATTGGACTAAGTCAAAGATGAGAAGATAAGGATGAAATCAATTCAAATCCATATTTGAATTGATTCAAATCCATATTTGAATTGATTCAAATCCATATTTGAATTGATTCAAATCAATTGGTGCAACATTCAAATCCTAATGTCATGCAAATTGGAGACTTAGTCGAAGATGGAGAGATATGGAGAATCTCATGCAAATCAATATTGGAGATTAAATGGGATCTTATATGAAATCCTATAGCTACACAAATTCCATTGCCATTCATATTCAAACTACATATCCAAAGAGATTCATTCAAATCCTAATCAATTTAGGATTCCTTCCCATCTCCATCAATTATGGGATTCTAATTGATTCTATCATATCTCATCCTCTCATATATAAACATATATTCAAAGAGAGTGATCTTTGTGAGAGAGGGCAACCAAAAGAAGGGGAGAATTTCAGCCAAGAGGGATGCCATAGCCGCAAGCTTTTCATGCCTAAAATCCCTATAGTGCGCAACATGCGAAGCCATATCTCCATTGCCTAAAAGCTATCATCTCCTTCCCTTCTCTATAGCCTAAGCTCTATTGCCATTGCCAAAGCACCAAGGCCCCAACCTCCTTCCAAAAGCTACAAGCTCATCCTCCACATATTGCGCGACAAGCTCCAATTGACATACCCCTTGCGCAAGTTGCACATCCAAGGCCAAAAGCATCAAAGCTACATCTCTTCTACATATTGCGCAAACCCAAGCCAAGACTCCTCCCTTAGGCCACAATATCCTAGCCACACTACTGAAGGCCGCAAGCTACTGGGAGCTCCTCCATCCAAACCTTGCACAACTCATCAAAGGGAAGCCATCCATACCTTGCACAACTTCAAAGGGGAAGCCATCCATCCATTGCGCAAGCTACATCAAAGGGAGACACAGCAAGGCTGCAAGTTTCAAGGGGTCAAGATCATCTAGGCCGCAAGTTCCAAAGGCGAGGATGTGACGTTGGCAACTACATCCTGTCAGATACGATATGACCTGAACTGATTGACAGAGACGACTGCCGCTACACAAACTGAGATTCTCTCACCTCTTTATTATTATATTTGTGTAGTAGTAGTGATCTTTGTAGGGAAAACTTTACCATTGATACATGTTTTAGAGTCTTGTCTAGTGGGTACTTAACAAGAGGGACTTGGCTAGTTGGGACTAGCCAATAGAAAGCTTATACTATGATTAATTTTGTTGAACATGGTGAGTGGGGTACTGAGAGCCTGGTGAGTGTAGAGACGTTGGTGCTCTAGCTATTAGGGTTGTACCTGTTACATTATTAATCTAGTATATGCTTTGGGGGATGGACGTAGGTCGTGGTGATGACCGAACTAGGGGTAAATCTGTTGTGCATGTGTGTTTGATTATTATTGACCATGCATGTGATTATAACTGCGTGTGACTTCTCATGGGTTGCACGAGAATTTTTTATTAGCATATTCACCCCCTCCCCCCATAGGCTTAGATCTAGATCTAACAATAAAGCCATGAAGAACTAAGATGTGTCGTAGCTCAAAAACAAAGACATGGACGCTATGATCATGGAGTCGATTTAGAGTCAAGTCATGGGAAAATGAAGACTCAAATGAGGACCCAAATGAAGATCCAATGGCTCAAAGACAAGCAAGCAAAGATTCAAGACTCAAAGTGTGTAAAATTGTGCAAGTAAGAGTCTTAGTTTGTAGAAACTAAATCTTGGAGCTACACACACATAAATACTATAAAATGATTTTAAATTGTATTAATATGTTTTAAATTATTATATAATAGTTTTTAAATGATTTCAAAGTATTTTGATATAGAAAAACTCAAGAATCACAGAATAACCGACTATCCACACCCTGATAGCCGACTATCTGTGGGCAGGATTTGAATTAAAACTTTCAGGACTGTAGTAGCCGCCTATCTCATTAAGATAGCCGACTATCGGCAAGAAAATAGCTGATAATCTCCTGAAGATAGCCGACTATCTGGGTCAAACGAACAGTTTAATGGATAACGTGATTTATGAAAACTAATCGTTTCTAGCCGTTGGAGGGGGATTTTTATGGACTCGTTTTGAATTGTTTTCACCATCTATAAATACTGGAGAGTTCAGAACTTTTATATATCAATTTTTGAGCAATTTCTTATAGTTTTCAAGCAATTTTCAGCAGTTCTATTGTTCAAAAGGCTCTCTTTTTTGCCATTGTTTTTGTTTCTTGTGCTTATTCTTTCATATCCTTTTGTAAATCTTTTAGCCTTTGATAAGCTTGTTTTTAAATCTTTATCCTCAAAGTTTTAATCTTTAAGAGATTTGATTCAAGTTATTTTTGATCTCCTACTTTTTATTTTAAGTATTTTGATATCAAAGTTTTTGATTCTTTTATATAGCCACATAAAACACAAAGCTGCATCAGTTGGCTATAGGATCAAAAGGGTGTAACGATTATAGACAAATGTTTATAAGCCTTATGAAACGGAGTTGGTAAGTCGATTGGTAAGGTGTTGTATTTGTTGGATCATGTGGATGGCAGACAATATTAGAAGTGGGGTTGAATAGTGTTGTACACAAAGTAATAAAATTCTTCGCGAAATTAAAACCCTTCTTTTGCTGCCTAAGTCTCAAATGAGGGTTACCTTAATTTGTACTTAATCAACGCAAATATTATTAAGCTTGATATGAAAATGAGTTACAGCAGAAACAATAACATAAGCAATAATAATTGAGAGAGTGAGAGAGAGTGAGAGAAAACAGATACACATGGCAGACACATCAATTTATCCTGGTTCCCCGTCCTGGGTACTTCCATTCATCGACCTCATTCGGGATTCAATCCACTATTTCTAACAGTTACAGCCACCTAGCTTCACTCGCTAGGAATTTCCAACACACTCACCTAGTTACAACCAACTAAGATTTCCAACACCACCTTCCTTAAATACGGGAAGTTCAAATACCAAGTCTTCTCCAAAGACTTTACAATAGATCATCTGAAAATAAATACAGGATTTCCTAAAGCCAAGAGTAAATAAGTGTGAAATGTGGCTTAAGAAATCAAAAGACCTTTTGATCAAATAAATGATATAGATAAACACGGTTTGATCAAAAAGTTGTCTTAAGCTTGATTCTCTAAAATGAGCACTTGGGCTTTAGAGATCAAAGATCAAGTTTTAATCTTTGAAAAAATATATAACTTTAAAACATAAAGATTAGAAGAAACTTGTATTTTGAATCTCAATAGAAAAAGTTGTAAGCTTGGAGATCAAAACAAGTTTTCAAAGACTAAAAAATATACTGAAAATAAATTGACAAATATGACTAAAAGAGAATTAAAAACAATAGCTGTTTCAGGGTGTTTTCTCACTACAGTTCGTTAGTCTCGAGGGTCGGAGGTCGACGTGGTCGCATGAGACACGTGCGTCCTCCGAGATCAGGTAGCAACGCGTTCGCTCGGTTGGGAATGCGCGGATCCATGCATTAGTATCCCGAAGGGTAGCTTTGGGAGTACGACGTCCTCCTCGAGTGAAGAAACAAACGGGCTCAGGGTCGAGATCGCTTGGCTCCGGTAAATGAAGCGCCGAAGGGTAGCTCCGGTGAGGTGAAGTCTTCTTGACCTACACAGATAAGAAAGCTCGTCAGGGGGGTCAGACCTTGGTTCCGACCAAGTCCCCTCTGATGCCTAAGTCAGATGCGATCTGAAGGATGCCCGGTGGGATCGAGTATGGTTCACGGGGGACCGACACGTGAATCCTCAGGCCGGGCTGTGGAGGAGAATTATGAGGTGGAAAGCATGGTCGCTGGAGGAAGAATACATGAGTGCAGAGTATGCAGAATTTGGTCTTTTCGTCTTTCGATCTCTGGGTCTTTTGTAGGGGCTGAACCGCCCACGTCCCCCTCATCCTCCCCAATCTCGCCCCACGTACCCTGCCTCTTTGATCGTCCCTTGATGGGTCATCAAGGTGAGCGTAATGGGGCACTTGAATGGTAATGAAGGTGGGTCCGACGGTCTGAGTCCGATGGCCCCCCTGAGCCCAGGTTGCTCTCTGATAAGGGCAAGGGTCTGCTATTTGTGGATTCGGTTCAACGTGGAAATCCTTCTGGGACGGGAGAGTCCGGAGTCCCTTCGACGATTCTAGAGTCGACCTCCACCGTCCCTCATTCCACTGTTGAGAGGATTAGGGCGGAATTTCTCACTCATCCGTATGGCGTTCGGGTGCCTTTTGCGGACGAGAGAATCTGCGTTTCCAGGAACCGCGAGGTCGGTGTGTACGTGGAGATGTTCCACACGGGGCTTCGCTTTACCCTCCACCCCTTCATCATTCTCGACCTTTACCTGATGGTAACCACTCCTGAGATCCAACTTCGAGAAAACTCGTGATCCACCGAGTTGATCGAAGATGTCATCGATGCAAGGTAACGGGTACTTATTCTTCACAGTGACTTTGTTCACTTCCCGATAGTCGATGCACATCCTTCTCGATCCGTCCTTCTTCTTGACCAATAGAACATGTGCACCCCAGGGAGACACTCTGGGATGGATGAATCCTTTCTGCAGTAAGTCGTCCAATTGCTTCTGTAGCTCTTCAAGTTCTGCAGGAGCCATATGGTATGGCGCCTTCGAGATCGGTGGAGTATTCGGCATAAGATTGATGCTGAATTCCAGAGCTAGGTCAAGCGGTAATCCAGAAATATCCTCCGGAAATACATCTTCAAAATCTTGAACCATTGCAGGCATCGCGGGTTTGACTTGCATAGATGCGACGATCACTTCGTTCGGTCGGACCCAAAATCTGATAGGTCCGAGCAAACGACTTCCACTAACAAATTCGAACACCAGATGGTCTGAATCTCAAATACTACTTTCTTCTTGTGACAATCTATAGTAGCATAAAATGTTCCCAACTAATCTGTGCCGAGAATAACATCAAAGTGGGGCGTGTCCAGGACCATGAAATCTGCATAGAGCTCATGTCCGCAAATCACCAGAGGACATGATTTGCATCCCAAGGAAACACTCACTACGCCACTCCCGGTAGTGATATTCCAACTTTTGAAAAGTGGGTAGGTGGGAATCGAGTGTTTGACCAAGAATATCTGGGATAAGATACACAATGAAGCTCCGGAATCAAATAAGGTCAGAGCGGGGTGGGAAGCCACTAATATGACACCTAAGATGATAATAACTAAATCTTATCAAGACTGTCTAACTAACAAGCATGAATTGATGTGCGTTTATATTTCATATATTCACGCACGTTTTCTTTTTTGTTTTTCCGTTATTTTCTGTCGTCTCGTATCCGTTTTCTCGTATTTTCTTGTTTTCTTTCACTTCTCCGTGTTTTTACGTGTTTGCAGGAGTTTGCCAGCGTATGGGATGTTTAACGACGATATCATAAGTCTCCGAAACAACGGGAGGAGTCACGCGTGATCCGGGGTGTCATACGACAGAGATCTCCATCTTTCAGCCCCCACCCGATCGGTTGGACACAACCAATCGATCGGGTGATGCACGCGTGCACGACCTGGACAGCCGCTGAAGCGACGAGGATGTCAACCGATCGGGTCGGAGACCGGTTCAACCCGGCTGTTCTCTCGGGAAATTGGAGCTGAAATCCAACCGATCAGGTGATCTTCACCCGATCGGTTCATCTGTAGCCGTTTTCTCGAAGTGATGACCTGGAGAGCTCACCCGGCCGCCAGCAGACCGTGCCAAAACTTCTGAAGTCTCTGTCTTTTTGGATAACAATTCCAACCGATCGGTTGATTTATCAACCGATCGGTTCACCCGACGACGCTTAAGATCCAAACGACGAGCAGCTTCCGCCAACGGACCGTGCCACCTGACCGGGTGAAATTTTGAAGATTGCTGCCGAAGTTCGCAGCAGGTCACCCGATCGGGTGATTCTTCACCCGATCGGGTGATGTCGTTTTCTATATATAGAAGCCCTAGGTTTCCAGAAAATGGGAGTTGTTATTTTTTGTTGTTTTTTCTCTCTTGTGACGGCTGTAATTTCTTTGTTATTTGTAAGTGTTCTGATCTTAACCAAACTTTGATATTATCTTATTATCATTGTTCTTACTACTCTTCAATCGCCTGATTATGTTTTTAACGGTAGATTTTCATTTAGATCGCTTTTTACCTAAAATGTGTGAGTAGTTCCCAAATCTGGGATTTTGGTGGAAACCCCTTTGTGGGTTCTCCCTAAAACGTCCATAGGACTAGGAAATCGACAGGGATTAGGAATCTATCGGTTACACGGGGTGTTTCATTGTCATCGGTGGAAAAAAGACCGCCTTTGATCGTTGGGCCAAGGGGGAATAAACTTGGCGGTTGACTCCCTAGCCATAACTCACGCCCTTAGCATAGACGTCGAATCCTAGCGCGCCGGAGCGGCAAGACGAGATGTTGGGAGTTATCGTTGCGAGCTTAGTGCTCCCAGAGTCGGTCAGTGTTAATGGACATGGGAATACCCACTGACCGAACCCGGGAAGTCCGGCGTATCATCCTGGGCACCGAACGGAATATCGGGCCTATGGGATGCCGATATCACTCTCAGAGGCAACGTCTCACCATTAGACCATAATTCCGATCATTAACCCATCCGTCGGCCGTATTGGCGAGAATCACACGATAGGGTGGAAACCAAAGTCTCGGGTTTCCCTTTATATTGTTTATCCCTCGCATTCTATTTCCGTGACAACCAATCTACCAATTCGGGCTAGCTCACCCATGGGGTGAATCCGGTCCTTCCTGACACAAGCACAACCACGCCTCCCTGAGTTCGACCCCTAAGCCACACTACAACACCGTGCGCTTGCGGTTATAAATATTTAAATCTCACGCCCCCAACCATATATTGCACACATCTGACACGCACAACCCGGGGACGTCAAGCTTTATGGCGCCGTTGCTGTGGACATTTCACCCGATCGGGTGACATTTCACCCGATCAGTTCGACTTAAACCCTATTAATAACCCAACTCCACCCGTTCATTTCCCCCTCGCCCGATCTCGATTCTCTCTCGTCGTTTCGACTCCTCCGAGCTCCAACCGGCGTCGTTTATCCCTCAACCGACCACCCCGTCGATCTCCCAACCCTCTATCTCCATCTTTCCATCGATCCATCCCCAACCCTCTTCGATTTCACCCGCATCAAAGCCCTAATTTCCGCCCCAACCCCCCCCCCCCCCCATTTTCGAAATTTTGCTGAAAAGAAGCGCCGCGGCTTCACACTTCCCCCGTCGCATTGCGTTGGGACATCTACGAGCAAGGATCTTCATCTCGCTTTGGTAACTTCGCCCCTTAGCTTGATTTTATATTTTGCCCTAGAATTTCAATTTGCTCGATTGCTTGTGTTAGTGTGCATTCATCGCATTTCACATTCACTCACGCACACACACTCTCACATGGCCCGAGACCATGATAAGGGTAAGAGTATCATGTGAGAGGAGGGGTCGTCTCGCAAGAGACGCAAGACCACACGTCCACCACACACACGCCCTTCTCCCGCACAGCCCACACAACCCCAACCCCAACCCCAACCTATGATCCCAGCTGAGGACCCATGATGGGCCCGCGTGGCTACCGCTTTAGGAACCAGGAGCATAAGGATTTCTATCATAGACTTGATGCTCGGGGGCATCTATCAACCAAATTCACCCACACCCAAATGCTTATCGATCTTGGCGTATTCACCGAGGTCGAGACTCTCTTTGCCAATTTAGGTTGGTTAGCTTTCCTAAACGCCACCGCGGTGTCCTACCCCTCTCTCACACTCGAATTTCTTTCCACACTTGTCTGTGAGTCGGGGTCGATCGCCATCTACCGCGTCCGTAACAGAACCATTCACACCCACCTAAATGAAATTAATAACATCTTTGGTTTCCCCATCCTTGGGGACGACGCTATCCGCCCCTCCGGGTATCCCCCGAATTTGACATCGATCAGTTTTGGTTCCGCCTCACCTTGCACCCTGACTACCCCCGAGGTAAGGCCAAGGCCTCCTCCATCATTCACCCCATCTTCCATCTGGCCCACCGAATTATTTCCTCCACGTTTTCCCCAGGGATGATTCAGGTACCGTGACCATCCCTGATCTCTTCATTCTTTGGGCCATGACCTTTCCCTTCGTGCGGGGTGATGACAGGATTTCTTTTAGGGCCCCCACCGTTCCCGTCCATGCCGGTGCTTGGCTTGTTTCCACGCTTTTGGAGACTAGCCGTGCCGGCAGGGCAAGCTTTGTTGCGGGGGCCTTATCACGATCATAGCTTTGGCTCCCCAGTTCAACATTATCATCCCCCGTGACACACTCACTGCCGCAGGACCCTCACGTCTAGATCTAGATGTCATGCGGCATATTCGCATGATTAAACCCCGCCCCGATGGCCGCTTCACATTCCATTACGGACACCCTCCGGCTCCATATACTATTCTGCCAAACCCCGCTCGTATGACTATTGCTTTGGCGACAGATTGGACATTTCCTCCCGATCCCGAGTTTATGGAGGGGATCCTCCTTCCATTCCTTCCCCACGGGGCACCCAGACCACTTTCCCCTGCCGCCCACTTGGCGAGCAGGACATCCATGTGCACCGTGATGACCCTGGGGCTGGTCCTAGTCATGCCATCCCGGCTTCTGTCCCGATCACCACCGTCACTACACCTCCGATCCGTACGACCACCACCTCCACCTTTCGTCGAGCCGCTTCTACTCGCCTCCATCTCGAGGCTGAGATAGCTTCATTGTGCGCTGCCGCTTCTTCTTCGACCTCCTAGGTCCCATCCTCTTCCATCTTCACTCACCCACGTTTCCTCGCACTTGAGAGGAACGTGGCCGCCATCCCCCGCCTTCTCACACACGTCCACGGACCTCCTCCACCCACATCACCACCTTCACCCCCCTCGACGATTTTCACCTCTCCCATCACATTCCCCACCTCCACCATCACCCCCTAGGCGACCATCCCCTCCTATCACCACTTCCATCACTACTTACATCCCCACTACCTCATCTACTCCTACCATCTCCATTCCCTCCAATGTCGTCCCCACAGCTCCACTACCCTCCACTTACGTCACCTCATACGTGCGCCGCAAGAAATTACAGGTGCGATTGCGATCACTTCCCCCACCATCCACTTCTATCCCCGTACCCACCCCATCTGTCGCAGTATCCACCCCATTCACCGTCGTTTCTACACCATCTACCTCCGCGTTGGTCGGCCTTTCACTCCCACTCACCATCACCACCACGACTCCACCCATCATCCACACATCCACACCCACCGATCCATCACCCTGTCCACTTTCTCCACTACTCCGCACACCAGTCACTTCTCCCGCCCACTCCATCGCATCCCCCACATCTTCCACCGAGGAGGATGAGGATGATTCCTCTCCTGCTTTTTGATTTTTCTTTTGTTTTCAGACCTCCCCATTGCATATCTCTGCATTTTCATGATCACATCATATCGCTAGCACTATTATGTCTAGCTTGGGGAAGTCTATTTTTCTGTGTGCTGTCGTGTGATGTTTTATGTGTGTGCTTGTTATATATATGTTGTGTCATGTGATTTTCTATTTTTTATTTTCCGTTTGTATGTCGTGTGGTGTCATCTTTATCTTTATTTTTATTTTTTCAGTTTCGTATGTGTGTTTTTCTTGTTTTTCATGTCTTTTGTGTCGGTGCGTAGTCCCCCCATTTTCATTGCCCTCCCATATTACTCTTATTGCATTGAGGGCAATGCAAGTTTCAGCTTGGGGGAGTCGCACTTAGTGCGCCATTTGTGCCGTTCTTCCTCGTCTTTTGAGTCGTTTTCCATCGTGTTTTTCTTTTTCTTTTCTTCTTTTTATCTCTTTCTCCTAGAGATGAACCCTATGATGAATTGCCACAAAAATCACACACACACACACACACACCTAGCATGGCTTCGATAATCACATTCACTAACCCTAGGAAGTCGAGTCCTCTTGCATTTCATGCATCGTGGGTCCACTTAGCCTTTTTGTGAGTCGTATGTCGTGACTAGCGTTTGGTGTTCATCTACTTTGTGATTGTGTTTTATATACCGGTCCAAGAATGACCCCTAGATTATCATGCTTCGATTTGAATATGCGGTACTTGCCTCTCTTATCTGCTTCTGTATGCGTGAATATACATATATTGTATGCTTCATTTCGCATGTGTCGGGATTCCACAGTTAGGACTTGGATAGCCCATTTTAGCCTATGCTCTCATTAGCGAGACATTTCCCTTGCCCAAGTGTTTAGAATCCGATTTTTTTTATTTTACTTGGTGCAAATCCCCTCGTCGTGTACCGTTCTCCCACTTGGGAGAGTACACACGTGTATATATCCCAAAATCCAAAAATCCAAAAAAGAAAAGAAAAGAGAAAAGAAAGTATATATATATATGGGGTGCCCACGAGAGGGTGTCCCAGTGGTAAGTCATTCCGCTCCAAATCCAAGGGGTGCGGGGTTCGAGGCCTATGGCCGCCGTGACTTGGTAATTATTGTGGAATTTGTTGTGGAATTATTTACCCTGTGGCTACATCTCCCCTCTCGGACTTACCCGGGGGCCGTTGGGGGCACGGCGGTTTCCCCCCAGTTTGCATAGTCTCGGCCGGGCTTTCACCTTACCCTCCTAAAAAAGCCAAAGGCGGGGGAGGGGGTTGGGGATTTTTCTGGGTTGTCAAATGACCCCCAAAAATAACCCCCAAAAATGACCCCTATCAAAAATCCTATGCCCCCCATTTTTCCGGAAGATCCGAACCGTTCATCTTGATCTCTACCCTCTGAATACCTAACCCACCAATTTTCATCCCGATCCCATGTGTTTTGCCCGTTCATCCATCCGACCCAAATTTAACGGTTTCGCATTAACATAACTTTTGCGAATGGTTGATGGACGGGCAAAACACATGGGATCGGGATGAAAATTGGGTGTGTCGGGTATTTAGAGGGTGGAGATCAAGATGAACGGTTCGGATCTTCCGAAAAAATGGGGGGCATATGATTTTTGATAGGGGGTCATTTTTGGGGGTTATTTTTGGGGGTCATTTGATCCCTCCTATATATATATATATATATATATATATATATATATATATATATATATATATATATATATATATATATATATATATATATATATATATATATATATATATATATATATATATATATATATATATAGGGTAAAGGGATCCTAAGGTGCCTCCTTAGATTCAATCTAAGGAGGCGTCCCCATTTCCCCCCATCTCAAACAATTTTTTTGAAATTTTTTTCATAGGGTTGTTGTTCACCTTATGGATGATCAATATACCAAATTTCAAGGGATTCCAATACTTTTTGAGCCCATATCTACCCCTTGCAACTTTGTGGGGTTTTAAGCACGTTTTTAGACCGTCGAAGTTGCAAGGGGTAAATGGTGGCTCAAAAAGTATTAGAATCCCTTGAAATTTGGTATGTTGATCATCCATGATATAAACAACAACCCCATGAAAAAAATTTCCAAAAAAATTGTAGGAGATGGTGGGAAATAGGGGTGCCTCTTTAGATTTTCATCTAAGGAGGCACCTTAGATCCCCTTTTTCCATATATATATATATATATATATATATATATATATATATATGGGTAAAGTGTTCCTAGGGTGACTCCTTAGATTAAATCTAAGGAGTCGCCCCCATTTTCTCCTATCTCCCACATTTTTTTGGATTTTATTTTTCATAGGATTATTGGTCACATCATGGATGATCAACATACCAAAAATCAAGTCATTCCAAAACTTTAAAAGCCCCCATTTACCCCTTGCAACTTCAACGGGCTGAAAACATGCTGAAAATCCCATAAAGTTGCAAGGGATAGATGGAGGCTCTAACAGTATTGGAATGACTTGATTTTTGGTATGTTGATCATCCATGAGGTGACCAACAATCCCAAGGAAAAAAATTTCAAAAAAAATGTGGGAGATGGTAGAAAATGGGGGCGACTCCTTAGATTTAATCTAAGGAGTCACCCTAGGAACACTTTACCCTATATATATATATATATATATATATATATATATATATATATATATATATATATATATATATATATATATATATATATATATATATGTTTAGCCAAAAGTCCAAAAAAATACATATATCCAAAACCCAAAAAAATGTGTGTGAATATTTTCCTACCTGCCGAGAATAAAGGGAAGGCAAGAATTTGCACCGAGTGTTCTACTCCACATCATCTCAACCCCCATCGCTTTCGAAAACACTTGGAATATGGAATTTCTAGCTATTATCTTGGCGATAGTGTGGTGATGTCCGAGTCCCTAGCTGTGGAGTCCTTGACGCATGATGTGTTTCTATTCTCTTACTCTTCTCATGCATGCTTGAGCTATATATTCACCGCCATTTCTAAATCGAATCGATATTTGGGTCATTTCTTGGATTTGTGTATATGGAGTTTATAGCACAATGTAGATAGCGACACTGTCTGCTAGCACATGACCACACTCACTCGCGCTTCACCGCGTGGGCCCACGGCACTTGTCCGGACTCGTATTCCTTGGTTTAGTGATGTGATTTGGCGTTTGCTTGCTTGGTGTGTCATTTTTGATTTTGTTGGCCCTGACGGGCGATTTAGGATTTAGAGTTCTCTTTTTCTCTCTTTCTCTCTATTTTCTCCCTCCGAGCTCCTACTCTCACTCGTCTTCCTCGAGGAAGAGGAAGGGTTCAGCTTGGGGGATTTTGACGTGCGTTTATATTTCATATATTCACGCACGTTTTCTTTTGTGTTTTTCTGTTATTTTCCGCCGTCTCGTATCCGTTTTCTCGTATTTTCTTGTTTTCTTTCACTTCTCCGTGTTTTTACGTGTTTGCAGGAGTTTGCCAGTGTAGGGGACATTTAATGATGATATCATAAGTCTCCAGAGCAATGGGAGGAGTCACGCGTGATCCAGGGGTCATACGACAGAGATCTCCATCTTTCAGCCCCCACCCGATCGGTTGGACACAACCAACCGATCGGGTGATGCACGCGTGCACGACCCGGACAGCCGCTGAAGCGACGAGGATGTCAACCGATCGGGTCGGAGACCGGTTCAACCCGGCTGTTCTCTCGGGAAATTGGAGCTGAAATCCAACCGATCAGGTGATCTTCACCCGATCAGTTCATCTGTAGCCGTTTTCTCGAAGTGATGACCCGGAGAGCTCACCCGGCCGCCAGAAGACCGTGCCAAAACTTCCGAAGTCTCTGTCTTTTGGGGCAACAATTCCAACTGATCGGTTGATTTATCAACCGATCAGTTCACCCGACGACGCTCAAAATCCAAACGACGAGCAGCTTCCGCCAACCGACCGTGCCGCCTGACCGGGTGAAATTTTGAAGATTGCTGCAGAAGTTCGCAGCAGGTCACCCGATCGAGCGATTCTTCACCTGATCGGATGATGTCTTTTTCTATATATAGAAGCCCTAGGTTTCCAGGAAACGGGAGTTGTTATTTTTTGCTGTTTTTCTCTCTTGTGACGGCTGTAATTTCTTTGTTATTTGTAAGTGTTCTGATCTTAACCAAACTTTGATATTATCTTATTAGCATTGCTCTTACTACTTTCCAATCGCCTGATTATGTTTTTAACGGTCGATTTTCATTTAGATTGCTTTTTACCTAAAATGTGTGAGTAGTTCCCAAATCTGGGATTTTGGTGGAAACCCCTTCGTGGGTTCTCCCTAATGCGTCCATAGGGCTATGAAATCGATAGGGATTAGGAATCTATCGGTTACGTGGGGTGTTTCATTGTCATCGGCGGGAAGAAGACCACCTTTGACCGTTGGGTCAAGGGGGAATAAACTTGACGGTTGACTTCCTAGCCATAGCTCATGCCCTTAGCGTAGACATCGAATCCTAGCGTGCGGAAGCGGCATGACAAGATGTTGGGAGTTATCGTTGCGAGCTTAGTGCTCCCGGAGTCGGTCAGTGTTAATGGACATGGAAATGCCCACTGACCGAACCCGGGATGTCCGGCGTATCATCCTGGGCACCGACCGGAATATCGGGCCCATGGGACGCCGGTATCACTCTCAGAGGAAATGTCTCACCATTAAACCCTAATTCCGATCGTTAACCCATCCGTCGGTCGTATTGGCGAGAATCACACGATAGGGTGGAAACCAAAGTCTCGGATTTCCCTTTATATTGTTTATCCCTCGCATTCTATTTCCGTGACAACCAATCTACCGATTCGGGCTAGCTCACCCATGGGGTGAATCCGGTCCTTCCTGACACAAGCACAACCACGCCTCCCTGAGTTCGCAACCCGGGGACGTCATGAATATAAAAGCAATAAGAAATACTAGATCTAGAGGTTACCTGAAATCACTTCATCCTCAGCTTCTGCAGCTGTCATAATGAATGTCTGGCGCTTCGGTTGATTGGCTTGCTGATAGGCTCGGTTCTGCAGAATCAGGGGCGGTCCATGCTGAGTAGGTCCAAGGGCACCTCGCTGAACAGGTCCAGGTACTCCTCGCTGAACAGGTTCAGGTACTCTAGCAGGTGCTTGACGATCATTGCCGTGGGGGCAGTCTCTCGCAACATGATCAGGTGCTCCACAGATCAGACATTGGTTCAGCATCCTCCTACAATCCTCCTTCTTATGTCCGGTCTTGCCACAAAAGAAACATGTCAGTCGAGCTCGGTCGATATGAGCAACTGGCCTCTTGAACTGTGTGGTATGGGGAGGCCTGAAATTTCCTCTTGGCACCATCCTAGGTGGCTCCAGGGGACGCTTGCTTCCTCCAGCTTGAAATCCCACTGGGAGTCTTGCCACAACTTCATGGCTCTATGCAGCATCCAAAACCTCCTGGAGGGTCGTTAGTTACGCTGAGGTCATTAAGGCTTGATTTTGGGATTCAGGCCTTGGCGAAACTGAAATGCACAGTCTTCAGGGTCCTCGACCATATGGGGTGCGAAGTGGCTAAGCATCGCAAACTCGACCTCATACTCGTCAACAATCCTATCTCCTTGGACCAGTTTGGTGAAGCGTTGTTGAAGTTCTCTTTTGGCTGTTTTGGGAAAATACGTAGTATCGAACCTCTCCCAAAACATGCCCCAAGAGATGGGTCTGACCAAATGCCTTTCTTCCAGTTGCCACCAGCTCCTAGCATTTTCAGTCAGTTGGAGCTTCGCGACATCGACCCATCCTGCCTGAGGGATACGAGCAGTATTCAGCTTTTCCTCGGTCCCTTGGGCCCATCCTTCAGCATCCAGAGGCTCTTAGCTTGTAGCTCATGGAACTGCCTAACTCCTGGTTCAGCTCGAGGTGGTGGTGGTGCAATCTGAGCAGGTTGATGTCCCTGCTGAATCAGCTGATGTTGGATCTCCAACATCCCCCTCATGACTCCGAGGAGTTCATTCATGTCGGCACCTCCGTTGGCTGCAGTTCCATTCCCATTCACATTCCTGGTGTTATGTCCTCCTGCCATGCTGAGACAAGAAAGTCGGTTAAATTTTTATGTACAAGATAAATCTAGACGTTTCTGGCTAAATGATAGTATTTTTATTGTCGTGAAGTTTCGCTTAATGCAAGACCTGCATAGGCCACCACAAAAACCTGTCACGCCCGGCTTCTTATACTAGGGAGCGAGGACGCGAGCTGGTCCGCATAGGCTGAAGCGGTGAAGCTCAAACCCAATAAGCGTCTGTGAATAAACAATACACAGGAACTTGCATGCATTTCAGAAACAACAGAAATAACTATGAATTCAAAGCCAACATCAAGACAAGAGTACACAAAGTAATAAGGCCCCAAGCATGGCAAATGACAACAGAGTTTTATAAGGAGGGCACACACCCTACAAAAGTGCAATAAACGAAATTCTAAGCAGCAATATATAGTGTTCAGCAACTAGTTCTCAGTGGGAAGAACTTCTGGATCAGCGTACTCCTGGTCCAGTGGGTTAGTTCACTTAATCAGCTCGTCCTCAATATAACATGTCTCGTGTCCTGACATACATTCCAAACAACATAGAAATGTATGTTAGCATGGTCCTTGGAAAGCAATAATATGATTAGGACCCTTAGCAAGGTTTTCGAAATAGTTTATAAGGCAGTTAAGCATTTATGAATAAACGAACAATTGCAATTTCTAAGCAATTCAAACAAAGATTACATTAGCATGGCAGTTGTATTTATAAGCAGTAAGAACGAAAATTATACTCGCACGATAGTTCTATTATAAGTGAACACATGACAGTTCTATTTAAGTGAAAACATGACAGTTCTATTTAAGTGACAGCAGAAACAATTCTACATGTCGTACATTTTCGGTATAGCATTTTCAAGATGTTCAAGAGTGTAATCAATTTAGTGCACTAAGGTTCACGTCGTTAGGCGGCAAGCAAGTGAATCTACCTTCAAGTGTACTCGAAGGTGACTCGTTTACTTCCAACTAGTGCCCGCGAACCCAACCACACCCACGTGTACTTTCTGGACCACGAGCCAGAATCAGCCAAACCGGCCATCAAAAGTTGTAATACTGGAACACAAGCCAGACTAGCCAAACCGGCCCACGGGAATAGCCAAATCTTGGCATGCAATATCTATGATTAGCCAAACTGGCCTGTACGTATATGATTTTCAAGCAGTTCAAGCAATTCATATAAGTCCAGAAATGTTGCAATTCACAAGGCATATTCAACTAACTTATTAAAGTGTCCACACGCACGCACACGGGTTTTTATCTTGCAATACACAACAGGTGACATGTGAAGTTTGGTGTCGAATTAAATGAAACAGTATTTAAAACATGGAGAAAATGCACACTTGTCTGTTTGGTGATTTTGTTGTTGTTGTGTTCGTCTCGTCAAATGTGATATTATGGTGAAGTCGGTTTTTCTATTTTGTTCAACAAGATAAACGGTTAATTAGAAGTTATACAACTACTAACTCGTATAACTAATTGATCATTTATATAATTAAGCATATAACTTAAAGTATAACATATACTTAAAAATATTATTAACATTTTATAATTTAATGGACTTAATTAATCCTATAACTTAAATAGTTTATAACACTTAAAAACTTACATAACCTAATAATTTACTTTAAATCATTTTTGAAAACTTTGAAACTTAATTAACTTTAAAACTTAAAATAACTTAATATAATTTCAATAACTGTAAACTAACTTATTAACATTCATAACTTCAATAACCCATACCTAACAAGCCACTAGCTTAATAAACCCAAAACCCAATAACCAATTAGTTTACTAACCCAATAATCCACTTGAAACCAATACCCAATAAGTCAACACGCGATAACCAAAACTCATACCCAATTAAACCCAATAAGCTTCTTAAACCCAATAAGTTAATGGCTCAAATGAAACCCAATTAAAAACCCAATAACTTATCCAATTATCCAATTAAACTCCCCCTTTTGTTTTACCTGGTTCCTCTTCCTCCTCTTCTTTCTATTCTTCCTCTTCTTTCTTTATTCTTTCTTTTCTTTTCTCTTTGATGCAGATGGGAATTCAAGGGGGTTGGCGGCTTGGAGGAGCTGAGCGGCGCGGATTGGAGCAGCAATGTGCGGCCAGGGGCGGCTGGCAGGGCGATGTGTGGCCAGGGATAGCGGCAGCAGCTGTTGCATAGGCGTGCACGGCAACTGGGCGGCGGCGCGCGCGCGGCAACAAGCGGGCCGGCAAAAGCATAGGTGGCGCACGGCGGAGCACGGCGGTAGGGGGTGGCAGCTACTGGAAGAGGAGGGTTAGGGCTGAGGGTTAGGGTTGAAATTGATGCTTCAGATCTGAATTTCAAATCTAATTTCTGATTCGATTCTAATCTCCCCTCCTCTCAATTTCTGTTTTCTGTTTGGTTGATTTGATTTTGGTGTGGATTGGGGTGATGATTTGAGGGTGACTGAATGTTGAATTTGGGGTTTGATTTTTGGTTGAGATTTGATTTGGGTTGTTGATTTTGGTATGGGAAGATCAGCAGGGAGAATGGAGGGATTGTTGATGCTGCTGCCGTTGTTGTTGTTGTCTGATTTAAAGAACAGTGGAAGTGTGTTACAATTAACGAGGGTGAGTTGGATGTGGGGAAAGAGTAAAGACATATGTTGGATCTCACTGATATATTTTGGTGGGATGTAATGTGTATGGTTAGAAGTTGATTAGGGTAGGTGGGTATGGTTAGGGTTAACATGAAATTAATTAGGGATAAAAGTTAATTAATAATGATACGATAAAAATTCTAAGGACAGAAACGTGTTCGCGTCGATGCGTAGTAGAAAGGAACGTACAGATGAAAACACACGGATGACCGAATAAAAAAATACAGGCACACACGAGCTCAAACACGCCTAAAAATACAAGCCATTACAGGCATACTCCAGTCTCGAAGCTATCCTGCTTGAGATTTTCCATTGTATCCTTCTTGCAAACTCGCAAGAATACAACATACAACTTACTAACACACTACTACCAATGGTACAATCAACCAATCGCTTACAACTAAAAAAATTATCTTCACTCTTTCAATATCGTAAGAGATTCTTACAGAAAATTGAATTTGCAATACTCTAAATAGCTTTGAATGATTGCACAAATGAATCAAGAGAGGCTAAAGAGTGTATTTTTGGCTTAAAGTACTAAAATCTTATACGAACAGAAATAAAGAACTTCAAAGAGTCCTTCCTAATAGAGAGAATTAAAGGAATAGGAAGTACTATACATTATCTCTATAATGGGGTTTGCAATACGATATGTTGGGTTGATTTTCTGTTACTATATGTTGGCATTAGTGGCACTAGATCTGGGGTGTTCAGGTTGTAAAATCAGAACTGTTTTTGAACAGGTTGAGAGGTCTGTTGCAACATCAGTCATAACATGTGGGATCTGGATGCTGGATTGTATGCAGAAATTCTGTTTTGGTTTGCAAATCAGTTTTACTGATTTCAGAACTGATTTGTAGCCCAGAACTCGGGGGACCCTGAACTGATTGACGGGATAACGTAATATCTTCTGGAGATTGTTCTGTTCATTTTTACCCGAAATAGTTCCTTAAATGATGGGCGGAAATAACTGATTTAATGAGCAAAATTTTCGGATTTGATTTTCAGATTTGTTTTTCTTCTCCTCTCAGATCTGATTTGCTTCCCCAGAATCTTGGTGTAATCCTGATGATTGCTATATTTATTGAGGGAATATCAGCTCAAGATTTGCTCAAACTATTTACCCAAAATAGTTGATTGGTTCCAAGATTAGTGGGATTACTTGCCCGGAGTAGTTTTTAAATATGTGGGCGAAAAAATCTGCATGAGATCTTATTTTGAACTGTTTTTCAAAACAGTTCCCAGATTGATGGTGGCCGGCGTATATAAGGCTAATGCGGATTCAACTTGGACTTATCTCTTTCATGAAGGTTGTTGATCCATATCCGGAGACGGAGGTCGACGGCTACGCACGTAGGGATAGAAGGGAGTTTGATCTAGTCGGTTCATGCAAGGGGATCTAGCGGTTTCTACATCCGCGGACTGAGGCCAACGGCTACACACATAGGGATTGAAGGGAGTTTAATCTTGTCGGTTTATGCAAGGGGATCTTGCACGTAAGGGGATCTTGCGGTGATTACTCCATAGGGTTGATTGGGATCACCCATTGTAGTTTGTATTGAGGGGGAGTGTGTTCCTTCTAATAAAATTGCAATATTAGTGATTGTAATCGTTATTTGATATAGTGTAGTAATCTGATTTTCTAGGTGTGGCCCCGCAGATGTAGGTGTGCACACCGAACTGTGTTACCAAGTTTTGCGTGTTCTTGTGTTTTCCACATATGCTTTTATGGTTTAGTTGATTGATTCATAGATACTAATAAATTACACTATATATTGATGTGAATTACAATGTTCAAACATTTAAAAATATAGTTATTGTTGTTGGGATCCCTGTAGATGGCAGACAACCACTTGGGTATGATTAATGTTTTCAAAAATAATGCTTAATTAAAAACTTAATCCCTCTAGCTATGCCTAAGTCTCCTAAGAGAGTTACCTCCTTATGTACTTAATTAATGCTTCTAGCTACTTGCAATGAAAAATGAGATGCACAAGAAATGTAAACACAAGTGCAAGTAATATAAAATGAGAGATAAGAGACAATTATCACAATCGCAAACACAATGAATTTATCCTGGTTCACCCTCCCATGGGCTACGTCCAGTTTGTAACCTCATTGGGATTTAATCCACTAAACAACTCTCAAACTAGAGAGCCACTTGCCTCAACTTGAGGGTTTCCAACCAATATAAGTGACACTACTCCAATGAGTGGTCTTCCAATACAACTTAACATCTTCTCAAAGAGGACCTCACCTAAAGGCTTCCTTTACAAATCACAAATACAATTCAACTGAATGTAAATTCTTACCACCACACCCTTGTGTGGAATTAACAAACCTTTCTCTTAAAGATGAATTTAAATCACAACCTTTCTATAGCCAATATGTTGACACTGTTGAGATATTGATTCTCACCCCGTGTGGTTTTGATGATGGATACACGTTGCATCTAACATCTTTGAGTGCGTGAGCTTAAGAAAAATCAAATGAAACACTCAACGGATTAGTGATGAGCTAAACAAGGCCATGAATCAATTGGAGCAAGATAAATAGTTGGGAAGCCAGAATGCATCAAAGAGACTTCAGTGTAATAATTGTATTTGATGTATTTTTCTTTCTTTTGTCGTAGCTTGTTAAGGCCTTGCTAGAATCTTATGCACATATAGGAACACAAAAAAATGTGTTTAAATGTTTTTAAAATGTTTTAAAAGATTTTTCATGGCATATCCTATGTATCAATGTCGGGAGTCGACTACTATTTGAATAAGAGTCGACTACCATAGATATAGAGAATAAGATAGTTGCTGACTACAGAAAGTAATCAACTACAGTTGTTGGAGTAGTCGACTGCCTCTGTGATAGTCGACTACATTTGTTGGAGTAGTCACCTACCTCCGTGATAGTACACTACTCCAACAACAACGGCTGACTACCATCAGCCCAACACACAGAAAACACAGTTTTGCGATTTACGGAAAGCTATTCTTTCCGTCCATTGGATGGGTGTTTTTGAAAACGATTTTCAAGGCTTTTAGCAAGAGGTTTATTAGCAAAAATTAAGTTTTAAAAAGTATTTCAAAAGCTCTCTCAAAAGCCCTCAAGTTTTATTAGAATATGTTTTAAATATTTCTTTAATCGTTTGGCCAAATCTTTTGATCTCACAAAGCTTTCAACTTTATGATCCATTGGAGATCAAAACTATAGCCATCACTTCTACACAGGGCTTCAAAGCAAGGCTACAGGTAAAACTGTATTTATTCTAAAAGAGTAAGTGAAAATCCTCAAAGTGTTTAGGTGGTGAGTTGTTTATTCCTTGGGAAGAAATTTCTTGTAAGAAAGACCTCTTGGGAAAAGGTGGCTTTTGTAATTATATTAGTTGAGTAGTGGAATTAGACGAGTGGGACTTGGGTGGCTGTAGTAGGATACGGGAAGCCAGGTGTGACTTGGATATCCGAACCAGGGTATATCTCGTATTTGCATTTCCTATCCACTTTCTGTAAGTGTTGCTTTATTTCTTGCTTGTTTAATTCCGCTGCATACTTTTAGCAAGTGATAATTGTTGATTAAGTTTAATTTGGATAACTCCATTTGTAAACTTAGGTAGATTATTTAGAGGAATTTTTATACACTAATCACCCCCTCTAGTGTCTACTTGCCATCTACAGGGATATCCCAACAGAAGCTTAAGAATGTGTAAGTGTGGCTATGGAAAAATTCTTTTGATCTCAAAGAAAATAAAGATTAAAACAATGCGATCAAAAAAACTCTAATTTATGTTCTCAAATAACTCAAGATTAGGCTTGAGAGAAACACAAATTTACAAGGCAAAACAATGGCTTAAAAGCTTTTTGAAAGAATGAAAATTGCTGCCTTGAAACTATTAGAGAGAGAGAGAGCTTGAAAATGCTTGAAAACTTAGATTATTTGCTCACAGCATAAATAGAAAATAAAATCCGTTGAAAACAGTTCCCTAAAATGCTCCTTCCATAGAAAAATCGACAGCTCTTCGTAAATCATAGAGATGTGTCGAGTTGGTCCGCTGGACAAAAGTAGTCGACTCATATACAAACGGTAGCCGACTCCCAAGACAACGGTATTCGACTCCCAATATAACTGTAGTCGACTATTTTTAGAGACAAAACATATTCAATATTTTCCAAAGAAAAGTTGTCGACTCCTACTCACCAAGTAGTCGACTCCTATTCAGATACATAGGAAAATATCTAAAAAGAGTACTAAAACTCAATCTAATCTTTTCAAAATGTTTTCAAAATATTTTTGAAAGTTTAAAACATTATTTAAATGTGTGTGCAATCTTCAACTAATAGCCTTATCATTCTAAGACACATTTACAAAAATGACACACTACTCATACTTTCTTTCGGAGTCTTGGTGTCTTCCTTTAGCTTGACCTAATTGTCTTGAAGTCTAGAACCTTATTGAGTTCTTGACTTGAGCTTTTGATCTTCAACTTGAGCTCCAAGTACTTCGACTCTTCATTGTCAATCTTTTGCTCCGAGTCATCAATCCTAGCAAGCTTGAATAAATTTCATGACTTTATTGATTTGATTTCCTACACTCAAAAATCATCTTACAAAAACATCATTAGTAACCATTACTGTTTGCTTATCATTAAAACTAACCTAGTGGTGATGCAATAATCAACAATTACATTTGCATTTACAAACAAATGTTGAATGGCTAACATATAGAAATTGTCGTGATTAGTCTACTAATAGTTTTATTAGTTAACTAGTCGGTGAATATAGACAATAATCAAAATCTATATTAGTCGACGACAAGAGCTGGTAGTCGACTAATAGTTGATAGTCTAATGGCAGTAGTTCTGTATTAGTCAACTAGGTGAACTATTGGTTACCTATCAATTCAACATTACGAAAGAGTTACTCTGTATTAGTTTATTAATGAAACTGTTGGTTGACTAATGGTACAAATAATAGAAAAATAAGTTTCTATATTAGTCTATTAGGACAAGGATTGGTCAACTAATTAACATGAATTTGAACATGAATATTGTCTATTTTGTGTCAGTCAACAAGGAAAGTGGATTAGTCAACTAACACCACAAAGATCAAAGGTATAAGTCATGAACCAAGTATTATTGGGTTGACATGAATTAAGGGATAATTCTAAGTTGAAACACCTATGATTTTGTGATGTGTATGTTAGATCAATGCTATATACAAAACACCTGTACAAAGCAAAAAATACTGTACGGAAATAATACTAGAGGCAGAAGCATGGAAAAATCAAGATTTCAAAAAATCTATCAAAGGATGACAAGATCTACTACAAAAATCATAAATTAAATGTTATAAATAGAAAACATACCTTTATACGGATATTTTTTCATGATATTCATATATCCAAATCTCTTTCGGTGAAGACCTCCGATCCCTTTCACTAACCAGGTGCGATAGAAGATTCACCTTGATGACGTAACCTTTCACGATCAAACCCTCCAAGAGCTTGAACTCATCCCTACGCGGTGCTAGTGCTTGGGAGGAAGAGAAGAAAAAACTTTTATTTTATAGAGAAAAGTTCTACCTTTGGAGAATTTTTCTCTTAGAGTATTTGGATGCTAGGATCTTAGATCTCTTATTGCTTGATGTTGGATGGATTCTTTAGAGAGGGTGAGAGGATCCCTTTATATAGTCTTAGGATTCTTGAAATCCAAATGCAATTTGGAATTTGAATTAGATTCCAACCATATCCATAAATGTGTAGGATAAAATAAAGTCTTTCATGAACTCTTCTAAACCATTTGGATTCTAGATTTGAGTCTAACTCTGTTGTGGGGTAAAATCCGCTAACACTGAATTTGTAGTGATGTGGAAAACCAAGCGCACGATGGTTACAAGTTTAGGGGGGATGATGAGGCCAGCTACGGTTTGAGGACGATCTAAGGATGAAGATCTCGAGTTTGCCCGTCAGATGGAGCAGGTCGCTCGCTGGTTGGTGAAGGATGAGGCAGGTCGCTCGTCAGATGACGACAAGGGCGAACTTCCTACAAGAGGTGCAACTCGTCAAAAAGGCCGAGCCGGCTTTCAGCCCGCAGCCCCTCCGATGCTTAAGTCAGTATATGACTGAAAAAGAGATGTCAGACACGAAGAGCGATCTAAGAGGCAGATCGGCACTTGCGTGGCGGACTAATGTGGAAGGTGCGAATTGCTGGAAGATATTCGACCTTGGATATAAGTAGAAAATGTATGGAGTTTCTTAGAGGAGAATCAATTAACTAATCAACCCCTTTCTCGCTTGGAAGTGAGGGGGTATTAATATACTGCTGGAGTCGGTTGCTTTTGCTGAGCCGGTGGTGCCAGGGTGTCAGGGATCCGACCGTTGGTAGCAGGACCGAACATGTCAGGCATGCTTTTGTCAGGTGGTCAGAGCTGGCGCTTTTGTCTGGCTGCCTGGCGATGAAACAGCTAAGCGTGCTTTCGGCAGGCTGTCAAGCAACGAAGCGGCCAGCTGTGCTTTTGTCAGACTTTGTCCGTAGTAAAACTGGTAGTGGTGTTAGTGGCATGTCGTCTTTCTCATTGGGTGGACTGCTGATCACTCCATATTTTACACCTTTTTTCTGCATATCTGCATACCGTTTTGATCGCCCATATCACGCTTTTCACGATTATTCGACAATATTGCGATGCTTTTCACTATTTCTTGTTTTTGTCGTATTTCAGGATATATGGAGCGATTTTGATTGATTGTGAGATCAAGAGGATTTGCGCCCACTCCGGAGAGTCAACCATGGCCCTTTTGAGGGTTATTCTGCAATGGAAGAGGAGTGGAAGAAGAAAGAACGCCGTAGGAGCGACGGGGGAGCGAAAAGATGAAGATTGGGCATTTTCAGCATGCCACTCGGCCGAGTGAAGGAGTCACTCGGCCGAGCATTGAGACCCCGCTCGGCCGCCCAGATCGGACACGCAACAGAGATGTATCAGCGTGCACTCGGCCGAGCATCGCACGCCGACTCGGCCGAGTGCGGAGACTCCGTCCGCCCGAGTGGCACCCAGACGACGGCAAGCCAAAATGTCCAACTTACTGTAATCCGTCAGTCTGCCCCAGAAGCCCGACTCGGCCGAGTGACGAAAGCCGTCCGCCCGAGTACCAAATGCCCCTCGGTCGAGTGACATTTGCCACTCGACCGAGTGATGCCGAGGACACACGGCGCCCAGATTTTCAGACATCCTCCTACTCTTTTCAAATCTGCTATCATTCCAGCCATCAAATTATTTTTCTCATATTTTTTATGGATAGTAGACTTCATGACGGTTCCAACGCCGCCAAGAACGCGCAAATCGGAGGTCGGATGAAATCTGGGGAATTTCTGCAAGTTGATGCTGCAGTGCTGGAATTTGCATGTCAGTGTCACTCGGCCGGGTCACATATTCCACTCGGCCGAGTGCGGCCTGGGCCCAGATTTTAAGTTGCGGTTTGGGCTGTTTTTGGGCACGAATTTGAGGGGTTTTCTAGGGTTTCTTGCTGGGGTTTTGGGGGAGTATTTAAGGGGTTTGTAGCCACCATTAGAGGGGATCCCCATTATGTTTTATTAGAGTTATTTTTAGAGGTTAGGCCATGCCCTAGGCCCCCTCTTGGATCAAAAAGCTTGTATTTGGATTGGAATTCTTCATCAAAGCTAAGTATTTCTATTCTTATTATTTGAATCTTTGATTTGCTATCTTTTTACATGAAAGCAATTGTTTTTATTGATTCCTATATCGTTGTTGCTATGCTTGAGTAGATTTGATGTTCTAGGGCATGTGGATGAACCCTATGGATCTAATTTCATATTTGTGATGAATGAATTTCTAAATTGCTAGAATTGCTAGGAGGTTAGGTTGTGATTGATATATTACGGATAGCTAGGGATTTCCATCGATCTAGGGTTTGCAAGAGATTGGATTCTAATCGATGGGAAGGCCTAGATATTCGATTTAGGTTTACAATTGGGTTTCTCTAGATTTGGTTTGCAAGAGATTGGACCAAAGCTAGGATTTTTAATTGTAAATCTATACCAATATTCGTTTGCAAGAGATTGGACGAATACGAACTATCACAACCTAGATCGTGACTCGAGTTTGCACGAGAGTGGGCTCGAGAAGCGATTGGACAATGATGCCGATCCTAATGCTAGCGGCTTAGGCTAGGGTTTGCAAGAGATTGGGCCCTATCCTAGGTTCGCTATAGACCGGCAATAGCGCGAGAGCGTGAGCTTGGTTCTCTATTCAGTTACGACTAGTTCACCTCAACGCAAGTCTAATAATATTGCGATTCACTATTCACAATGACGAATGACAGTCCGTAGTGGGGATTCCCTAGCCCTAGACGTCTTTATTTGATTTTATATCCCCATACTTTGCCCGACGATTGTGACAGGATCGCCGCAAGACAAATTCCCTCTTTTATTATATTGTATTTGAATCGATATTTGACCGATTTTTCTATCTCCGACACCGACATCCACCACCATTGCCATTACATCATACCATAGCCATCTCCACCAATAAAACATTCGTAGTCCAACCAACCTAGGATAGATTGGAGCTCAACACCACCTCCTCGTGTTCGATACCCGCTCGCCACTACGCCGTGCGCTTGCGGTAAAACTACAATCGTTCTCCGGGTGTGTATCCGGGGCGCGATCAAGTTTTTGGCGCCGTTGCCGGGGAGGTGTTTCCCGTTGGGTGCCAATTTGTCACAATTAGGTTGATTAGACTACGAAAAAAAAGGAAATTTTCACCCCTGCCTCCATTATTATCATTTCTATATTCTTTTGTGCCACTGATATCTTTTCTCCAGGTATTTATCTTTGTTGATCAGGTGCTATGGATTATACTACGTGAGCCACAGATTTTGATCAGAGTGCTCAGATGGGAGAATACTATTATGATCAGAGTGCTCAGATGGGAGAGTACTATTTTGATGAAAGTGCTCAGATGGGAGAATACTATTATGATCAGAGTGCTCAGATGGGAGAGAACTATTTTGATGAAAGTGCTCAGATGGGAGAATACTTTTTTGAGGAGATGCACTGGCCCGAGCTTGATGAGAGACAAAGGATCTTTTTTGATGAGATGCATGCACACCAGGTTGAAGTGCAAGCCGGGCTTGAAAAGGGTAACCTTCTATTGGAACGGGTGAAGAGGCAACTTGAAATGAATATGCTCATGCTTAAGGTTGAAGGGATTTCCAAAGATATCAGTTCTGCTTCTTCATTTTATGGGCAAGAAGCATCGCCAGACTTACTACCAGAGCCAGAATGTGCCGTCGTCGATCCCACTTCCTACGATACATCTATTGCATATGAAGAGTGGATGGACGAAGAGGCAGTGAAGGAAGCAGAAACTGAGTCATATGCGCAGCCAGAGGAGGACGCATTTCAGAGATTATTGGAGGGTCTCTTGGAGTCAGTGAGGTTCACCGGTTCAGAGAGCATTACGGCGGGTGATGCATTTGTGCTACGATTTGCAGATTTTGTTATGAACCGTGTTTCAGCTACAGGAACAATTGAGGAGGACATCCATGTCAGACTTGAGGGGGATAGACTATATTTTCGGATTTCTTGCGGGCATTCCCCTCCACATGATACATCCCCATAAGCTGACACACATGAGCAGCCAGCATCACCATCCCAGGGAGAGCCTACATTGATAGTTGATGAGAAGGCAAATGAGCACACTATCGAGCCAGAGCATGCTTTTGAGGAGGCCTTACACACAGAGCCAGAGCTTATCACCGAGGAGGTCATGCATCGGGATGAGGACACAGCCATTCATGAGGATCCCGAGCACTATCCTCCTCCATTAGAGCTTCCGCAGCCACCTCATCCTCCCACTGACGCAGAGGACTACCCCACAGAGCTTTTGGCCCCCCTTCAGGATTCATGTCCATACGATCAAGAGGTACGATGGGACGTATATGTGGAGGAGAGCGAGGAGTTAGCACCCATGGACACATATGAATATGATCAAGGGGTGCACTGGGATGAGTCCGACGATGATGAGGAGCATCTTGATGGGGTCCACACCTATGATCTAGATTTACCTGAGCATCATAGAGAAGACACCGTGGAGACAGCTATCACGGCACGTGAGGATATTGGATTATTTCTAGGGAAGTATCGTCCACTATTATTTATTCCATACATTTCTATAGACGATCCTCTTTGGAATACTTTTATTATGAGGGTGAAATTTTTGCAGCGAACTGATGCATCCTATTCTCTGCAGGGTACAGGTGGAGTCCTTGTGGGAATACTGGAGGATGCATTGCTAGAGTTCGTTGGTGTCCGTGGACATGTGCGCCTGGCAGAGCCACAGAAGGAGCAGTTGGAGCAATTGCCTGCACCAGCAAAGATACTGGATCCGCCTTTTGCTATAGGTGATATCAATCCATTAGTGTAGAAATTTTTATGCTTTAAATAAACACGAATTCTCTCGACAGCGAGAGGACCGTATAGATTTGCTTGAATAAATATCACCTCATATGATGGCAACAAAAATCTTTTACACCCCAAACCCATTATATATATTAATTCCCCTCTCCATATTTTGATACGCCACATCCTTTTGCTCACCACCATTGAGCATTTCTTTCAAGTGAATACTCACTTTCTTATTCATTTGACTTGATCACGCTTTGCAAAGCCATGACATTTTTGATTGAGTCATTTAAATAGGATTGTTTGGTATAAGCTTGGGGGAAGGCGCTCTCATGCATCATTGTATGTGCATGTAGTTGCATTAGGATTTCATGTCATTCATAACATCATTTTTCATTCACCCCCTTATTATTATCGTTGTTCCTCATATTCTTTCATTATGATCACATTGAGGACAATGTGAAGTTTAAGCTTGGGGGAGTGCATTTCCATGCCATTTAGATGCATTAGTTGCATTTTTACTTTATTTTAGGATTTTTAAAAAATTTGCATTTTTACTTTATTTTAGGATTTTTAAAAAAATTTCAAAATTTTTGCATCATCTTTTTGATTTTTCCATCTTATTTTCCTTTTATGTGTGTTCATGCATCATATTGTGTACTTGTTTTTCTTTTCTTTCCTCTCTTTTATTTTATATCTTTATTTTCTTTTCCTCCTTTCGCTAGATTTGTTCCTTATGATGATGTCTCTTATTGCTTTGGCAACCATCACGATGCTTATTATTCCTTGCCATGCTACTTAGCGTATTCCATAGTCTTACTATGCACATGTGCTTGCTTATCATTTCTTTTAATGATTCATCTACATGAATGCATGATATTAATTGAAGCTGAATGTATGGATTAGTGGTTGGTATGCTTTTGTTGGAAATGCACCAAGATTCACGCATCATTAGTATATCTGAAGCATCAGTTTTATTGTCTTATTCACCTTCTGTTGCATGCCTGATATGGTTGTAGACTTTACCGCTCGACTTCACTTTTTATTGAGATGATTGAGAATATCCATGCTTACATATTAGTTTTAGTTGAAGTATTATTTTATTGAACCGTTCGTGCACATCTTAGAGTGAACCGAGTGTTACATTATTTCTTTCTCCACATATATCTTTTTATTCTCTACATGTCACTTGAGTTCACCTCCTAAAGCTACTTATATCGCATCTATTTCCCAAAAATCCCCACAAAAGAAAAAGTTAGCTCCAAAAAGTCCAAAAAGCCAAAAAGGAGCCAAAAACCAAAAAATACAAATCAAATAGATCCTATAAAAATCCAAAAAAGAAAAATGAGAAACAAAAAGTTCCAAAAGAAAAAGAAAAAGGTTTGTCTATCTCATTATTGGAGCCACAAAATACTTGGGAAAACCAAGGCAAAAATCCCATTTTCCACTATCATATTCCTTTAGATGTGATGCCTCAAGCTAAGCTTGGGGGGTGAATTCATTTGACCATATGAGTGAGTGCGACATTAGAGTGGAGAGGTGCACGAATGGGGAAGTTTGATAATGCTGAAACTTAGCAAAATA
Source organism: Scilla litardierei (assembly GCA_030789695.1). NCBI lineage: Eukaryota > Viridiplantae > Streptophyta > Magnoliopsida > Asparagales > Asparagaceae > Scilla > Scilla litardierei. The sequence continues at coordinate 272,469,283 of CM061133.1, read as the reverse complement.
CCTTAGTTATGGAAATTTCTTATGAATCGATATAAATACGTGAATGCCATGATTTATTCCATTCTCTATTGCATGCTTGGTGTGATTCTTATATGCTTCATTTATAACTTTTGATTGAAAAGTGCATTGCCAACATTTGTATATTAAATCCTATGAAATGCGTGACGTGGATATGAATTGATTGTATGAATTTAGAGAATCCCTTTTGTTGTTCTTAAAAACTTGCAAGAACCATGTTTATGTAAGATTTGAAATACTGATAGCACGTTATTTGTATTTTCCAAGTCATCGTGATGCGTAGCTTATGGCTTGAGATCTGAGAGTATAATCTAGCGACCCCTTCCACTTCGTATTCTTTTATTTCATTTCCCTTATTTTTCATCTCCCGAGTTCGTCTTTTTTGCTTATCTTCCTCGAGGACGAGTAAGAGGTAAGCTTGGGGGATTTTGATCACTCCATATTTTACACCTTTTTTCTGCATATCTGCATACCGTTTTGATCGCCCATATCACGCTTTTCACGATTATTCGACAATATTGCGATGCTTTTCACTATTTCTTGTTTTTGTCGTATTTCAGGATATATGGAGCGATTTTGATTGATTGTGAGATCAAGAGGATTTGCGCCCACTCCGGAGAGTCAACCATGGCCCTTTTGAGGGTTATTCTGCAATGGAAGAGGAGTGGAAGAAGAAAGAACGCCGTAGGAGCGACGGGGGAGCGAAAAGATGAAGATTGGGCATTTTCAGCATGCCACTCGGCCGAGTGAAGGAGTCACTCGGCCGAGCATTGAGACCCCGCTCGGCCGCCCAGATCGGACACGCAACAGAGATGTATCAGCGTGCACTCGGCCGAGCATCGCACGCCGACTCGGCCGAGTGCGGAGACTCCGTCCGCCCGAGTGGCACCCAGACGACGGCAAGCCAAAATGTCCAACTTACTGTAATCCGTCAGTCTGCCCCAGAAGCCCGACTCGGCCGAGTGACGAAAGCCGTCCGCCCGAGTACCAAATGCCCCTCGGTCGAGTGACATTTGCCACTCGACCGAGTGATGCCGAGGACACACGGCGCCCAGATTTTCAGACATCCTCCTACTCTTTTCAAATCTGCTATCATTCCAGCCATCAAATTATTTTTCTCATATTTTTTATGGATAGTAGACTTCATGACGGTTCCAACGCCGCCAAGAACGCGCAAATCGGAGGTCGGATGAAATCTGGGGAATTTCTGCAAGTTGATGCTGCAGTGCTGGAATTTGCATGTCAGTGTCACTCGGCCGGGTCACATATTCCACTCGGCCGAGTGCGGCCTGGGCCCAGATTTTAAGTTGCGGTTTGGGCTGTTTTTGGGCACGAATTTGAGGGGTTTTCTAGGGTTTCTTGCTGGGGTTTTGGGGGAGTATTTAAGGGGTTTGTAGCCACCATTAGAGGGGATCCCCATTATGTTTTATTAGAGTTATTTTTAGAGGTTAGGCCATGCCCTAGGCCCCCTCTTGGATCAAAAAGCTTGTATTTGGATTGGAATTCTTCATCAAAGCTAAGTATTTCTATTCTTATTATTTGAATCTTTGATTTGCTATCTTTTTACATGAAAGCAATTGTTTTTATTGATTCCTATATCGTTGTTGCTATGCTTGAGTAGATTTGATGTTCTAGGGCATGTGGATGAACCCTATGGATCTAATTTCATATTTGTGATGAATGAATTTCTAAATTGCTAGAATTGCTAGGAGGTTAGGTTGTGATTGATATATTACGGATAGCTAGGGATTTCCATCGATCTAGGGTTTGCAAGAGATTGGATTCTAATCGATGGGAAGGCCTAGATATTCGATTTAGGTTTACAATTGGGTTTCTCTAGATTTGGTTTGCAAGAGATTGGACCAAAGCTAGGATTTTTAATTGTAAATCTATACCAATATTCGTTTGCAAGAGATTGGACGAATACGAACTATCACAACCTAGATCGTGACTCGAGTTTGCACGAGAGTGGGCTCGAGAAGCGATTGGACAATGATGCCGATCCTAATGCTAGCGGCTTAGGCTAGGGTTTGCAAGAGATTGGGCCCTATCCTAGGTTCGCTATAGACCGGCAATAGCGCGAGAGCGTGAGCTTGGTTCTCTATTCAGTTACGACTAGTTCACCTCAACGCAAGTCTAATAATATTGCGATTCACTATTCACAATGACGAATGACAGTCCGTAGTGGGGATTCCCTAGCCCTAGACGTCTTTATTTGATTTTATATCCCCATACTTTGCCCGACGATTGTGACAGGATCGCCGCAAGGCAAATTCCCTCTTTTATTATATTGTATTTGAATCGATATTTGACCGATTTTTCTATCTCCGACACCGACATCCACCACCATTGCCATTACATCATACCATAGCCATCTCCACCAATAAAACATTCGTAGTCCAACCAACCTAGGATAGATTGGAGCTCAACACCACCTCCTCGTGTTCGATACCCGCTCGCCACTACGCCGTGCGCTTGCGGTAAAACTACAATCGTTCTCCGGGTGTGTATCCGGGGCGCGATCAACTGCTAGGTGAGCTGCATCTGGGGAGAGCTACTCTAGGGCGAGCAAGCATAGAATGTGTGCGATCAGCCAGAGGGCTCTTCTCTTTGATTCGGATGACGAACTTGCCGCTCTACTTGGGCGAGCTTCTCTAAGGCCCGTCGAGCTCCTCTTCGCCTTGGCGAACAGGTCCTCTTTGATGAGGATTGTTGATGGGCTATTTGAGTGTGCCTTTATCAACTAGGCCGGCCTTTAGGGCGTAAAAATTGCCCCCAATATTTAGTGTGGACGATTTTTGGCCAGAGGAGACACTGAATGTTGAGTAGACACTTTAGCAAATTTTTAGAGAATCTATTCGTACCTTTTGTTTGGTAGCGAGCTTCGCAAGCCTGGGTGACCTATCGGGGGCACAGCTCGTAAGCTTGCCCCAGAGTTAGAGCGTGGTGAAGTACCCCTCCCTTGGTGATCATGCCGATCTTCATCTAGGGGTTTCTCATATCATAAAAACACAAGAAGTGCGTAAGTCGAAACATATCGACATATGTCGGATATAGAGTTAAGACCTATTTGGGTGGGGGCGCAGTCCGAAATCCTGCCCCGGACCCATGGGCAACCTGTCGGGGGAGGATAACCTTCGCCGAGGACAACCTTCACCTGAGGGCGCCCTTTCGGGGGCGCAGTTTCGGAGCCCGCCCTGGGTCTCTAAGAGGGAAGGGTCGAGTTATGCAGCCTACCCCAAACCCTTGGCAACCTTTCGGGGGTGCAGCTTAGAAGCATGCCCCGGATCTTCGTTGCGAGGTAGCTCGCTCTCTTCTCCGATTTGGGTAGCGAGATCCGACCTGCTATGGGTAGTCAGGTCGCGACCTGCACCGGAGGGCTTCGAGAGGATGAGTCTGGGTCATGGCCCTTCCAGCACCCCTGAGGGTCATATGCCCCTGGCGCCTTTTGGGGGCGCATCACGTGGCCTGCTCGGATATTTGGTAGGGAAGGGTCGAGGTGCATAGCCCGTCTCCAGCCCTTGGAGACCCTTCGGGTGTGCGACTCGAAAACCTGACCTAGAGGTGTGGTTTATGGCGAGTCAGTTCGCCTCCGAGGATCGGGCCGATCTTGACCTGTGGCGCATAGTCGACCCGATATCGATCTGTGATTTCTTGCACACAAGAGAGAAGTCGAAGAGTGTGTAAGTTGAAACGTAACGACACAGGTTGGAGATAGAATAAAACCTATTTGGATGGGGGCACAGTCCGAAAACCTGCCCCGGACCCATGGGCAACCTACCGTGGGAGGATGACCTTCGTCGAGGACAACCTTCACCTGAGGGGGCCCTTTCGGGGGCGCAGTTTCGGAGCCCGCCCTGTGTCTCTGAGAGGGAAGGGTCGAGTTATGCAGCCTGCCCCAAGCCCTTGGCGACCTTTAGGGGGCGCAGCTCGGAAGCCTACCCCAGACCTTCGCTGTGAGGTAGCTCGCTCTCTTCTCCAGTTTGGGTAGCGAGGCCCGGCCTGCAACGGGTAGTCAGGCCGCGACCTGCCCCGGAGGGCTTTGAGAGGGTAAGTCTAGGTCGTGGCCCTTCCATCACCCCTGGGGTCCTATGCCCCTGGCGCCTTTCGGGGGCACAATACGTGGTCTGCCCTGGATCTTTGGTAGGGAAGGGTCGAGGTGCATAGTTCGTCCCAAGCCCTTGGAGACCCTTCGGGTGCGCGACTCGAAAATCCACCCCGGATCATTGATTGCAGCAAGGCAGCTCGCTTTTGGTGATTAGGCCGACCCTGATCTGGAGATTTTTCTCACAAGGAAAGTTTGAAGATGACGTGAGTCGAAACTTAATGATAGGTGTGAGAGAAGGAAGACCTGTATTTTCGCGTCCCAGGTCGTCCTGCGAGAGCTTGAACCCTAGGGCACGTTGTCAGCCTACTCGGAGGAGCTTCGATTTTGGGTTGGAGCTTTATGGAAGCGCTTGTTGAACATCGGCTTCGTCATTGAGACGCCTATGTTGAGCGGCCTCAATGTCTGCATAGAGACGTCTCTGTGGAGCCGATACCTCTTCGTTGGGCTCTTATTGCAAGGCAGCCGCCTCTTCTTCGATCTGGGGGTGAAGGATGCGCCTCACACTCGGGGGATAGGGCGGGGCGGTGGATGCCCCGGCTTGCCCGCATTCCAATCATTCGTCATCTTTGTAAAGGCTTCAAAGCCTTGGTCGATAGCAGGGGCTGAGGCCTGAGTAGCCTCCGTCGTCCCCTCAAGGGGTACATTTGTCGGGGGAGTCCCTCCGAGAGGGCGTGGCTCGTCTTCCATGGGATGTTTGCCACGATTAGGAAAGTGTTTGGAGTGTATGGAATTTGTCATAGGTGTGACCCTAAGTTCTCACAGACGACGCCAACTGTTGCGGGGTAAAATCTACTAACAATGAATTTGTAATGATGTGGGGAACCAAGGGCGTGATGGTTACAAGTTTGGGGGGATGATGAGCCCAGCTGCGGTCTGAGGATGATCTGAGGATGAAGATCTCGAGTTCGCTCGTCAGATGGAGCAGGTCGCTCGCTGGTTGGTGAAGGATGAGGCAGGTCACTCGTCAGATGGCGACAAAGGCGAACTTCCTACAAGAGGAGCAACTCGTCAGAAAGACCGGGCCGACTTTCAGCCCGCAACCCCTCCGATGCTTAAGTCAGTATATGACTGAAGAAGAGATGTCGGACACGAAGAGCGATCTAAGAGGCAGATTAACGCTTATGTGGCGGACTAATGTGGAAGGTGTGAATAGGTGGAAGATATTCGACCTTGAATATAATATGGAGTTTCTTAGAGGAGAATCAACTAACCAACCAAACCCTTTCTCGCTTGGAGGTGAGGGGGTATTAATAGACTACTGGAGTCGGTTGTTTTTGCTAAGCCGGCGGTGCTAGGGCTTCAGGAATCCAACCGTTGGTGCCAGGGTCGAACGTGTCAGGCATGCTTTTGTCAAGCGGTCAGAGCCGTAAATGCCAGGTGGTGCTTTTGTCAGGCTGTCTGGCGGCGAAATGGCTAGGCGTGCTTTCGACAGGCTGTCAGGTGGCGAAGCGGCCAGCTGCGCTTTTGTCAGACTTTGTCTGTAGTGACACTGGTAGTGGTGTTAGTGGCGTGTCGTCTTCCTCATTGGGCGGACTGCTAGGTGAGCTACATCTGGGGCGAACTACTCTAGGGCGAGCAAGCATAGAATGTGTGCGATCAGCCGGAGGGCTCTTCTCTTTGATTCGGATGACGAACTTGTCACTCTGCTTGGGTGAGCTTCTCTAAGGCCTGGCGAGCTCCTCTTCACCTTGGCGAATTGGTCCTCATTGATGAGGATTGTTGATGGGCTATTTGAGTGGGCCTTTATCAACTAGGCCGACCTTTAAGGCGTAACAAACTCTATCTAAAAACTCGGTGGGATTAAAACAAACAAATTCCTTGAAATCCTACAAACCTTGGTATTTCTAATTCAAGTCACACTCTATCTTTTAGGTTGGTTATTGATAAACAACTAGGTGGTCGCTCCCAAGGCTGGTGGTCGTGGACAGCCCTCCAGGCTGGCCGACTAGCTAGGCTAGGCATGTACGCAGCCAGGCCGACCGGTCGTCGGCCTACTACTAGTTGCCAACCGATGGTGGTCCGGCCAACTTGCTGGTGACGATGCTTCGTCGCTGATGTCAACTCAGGCATGTTTTTGTCATGCTTGGATATTGTCCATGTCATGTTTGGATATTGAAACACTTTTATGAATTTTTTAGTATTTGACACCCTTTTTTATACTGTCAAAGAGAAAGAAATATTTGAGTGACATAAAATATGACATGTTGACTTGTGATATGGTTATATATTGTACACTCACCAGAGCACACTAGTGATACGTATATGATGCATGCTTTGAACTTTCTTATTTCCAACACGGATTGATGCATGGGGAGCTTTAAAGTTATTATTTCATACTATGCATCAATGTAGGGTGTAAGTATGTAAAGTTTTGTAATTTCATAATTTATGTATCAAATTGTTCGTCATCATCATAAGGAAGAGAATGTTTGGATATTGAGTCACCCCTATGTATATTTTGATGATGAACAACAATTAGTGTTGCTAATAAGATTTGTGAGTAAAATTTTGTAATTTCATGTTTTATGTATCAAATTGTTCTTCATCATCATAAGGGAGAGAATGTTAGGATAGTGAGTCACCCTAGGTATATTTTTGATGATGAACAAACAATTAGTGTTGCTAATAAGATTTGTGAGTATATGTACACAAGACTAAGTTTACCGAAGTCTAGTCAACATAGCCAACAAGTCAAAGATATTCATTCAAGCTCACAAGAATTGAAGATATGAAGATTAAGCTTGAAAATGAAGAGTCAATGATTTGGTGCCCAAACTTGAAGATAAGGGAGCTCGTCCAAAGTCTCATGAAGTGCAAGATCTCCAAAGACAAGTTGAAAAACCAAGGCTACGACAAAATAATTTTAAATTTTTTAAATTTTTAAATAGTTTTCACAATTCATTTTTCAAGTTTTAAGGTCAAACACATGCTTAAATAGGTAGACTAGTCGACTAGACTGACACTCAGTCGACTATCTACATAGCCTGAAACTTGGCTAAAAGTATGTCAGAAAGTAGTCGACTGTAGTTATGAGACTAGTCGACTAGTACATGACCTATGGTCGACTAGTTTTTACAGAGAGCAATCTTCCTCTGAAGACATGCTTGAATAGTCGACCAATGTACATTTACTAGTCGACTAGTAAATGTACAGTAGTCGACTAATACTAGCCGTTTGGCCTACAACAGTCATATTTTTCTAGCCCTTTGAGTGCTTTTTAGGCAATTTTTTTGTGCAGATTGAGGGCATATAAATGTAGGTTTAATCAGAGGTTTTGTAACAATATTTTAAGAGATCTTCAAAAATAAAAACAATATTTCAAGCTCTCGCTTGTGCTCAGATTTTCTAAAGCAAAAAAACTCTCTTTGGCCAAAACTTTCAAAAGCTTTTAAGTAAATTCCCGGCCTTGATTCTTTGATCTCCTTAGAGCTTTCATCTCTATTTTCTCGAGATCAAAGAACTTTTTCTTAGCCACACGTACACTTTCAAGCTTCAATTTCTTGGCTATACGAGGCATTGAACTTCAATCATCAAAGTGTAAGTTGAAAATCCACACTTGTTGTGGTGGTAAGTTGATTGACAAAATCCTCGGTTGTTGAGGTACTCTTATTGAAGATGTGAGTTTGAAAACCCTCACTTGGTGAGGTGGTGGTTGTACAAGTAGGGAGGCAAGCGAAGCCATCAGGTTGTGAGGCAAGTGTACTATTCTTCCATTGAACGAAGTTAATAGTGGATTAAATCCCAAGTGGGTGGAAACTGGAGGTAGACCGGAGTGGTGAAACATGATAAATTTTTGCCTTTGCATTGCTCTGGTTGATAGTTTGAGTAGCCATTTGGTGGAGATAACTACTTCACGTTTTTGCTGCCACTTTTTTCAAGGTTTTGGTGGGCTTTGATGGAAACAAGCAGAATTCGACAATCATAGACAGCACCAAATTGGAGGGCAGGCAAATTTAGGGTATACATATATTACACTAATGCTTCATAATGTCCCACACGGTCAAAAAAATGAAGTTTAATTTGTTCGAACACCAGCCCAGCCCAATCTGAACGTTCTTATACAACATACTCCAGGATGTGCACCAAGTCAGTCAAACGGCGTTTGCGACGATATGAATAAACAGTACAAAACTATAATAAACATATGCCGATATGAACTCAGCATGCAGTCCCCAGTACCAGCATGCAAATACCAAGGTACTCAACGATGGGGACTGCGGATGAATAAGCATTGGGCAGAAATCTCCGGGTGGCTTTAAACAAACCGCTTTCTGGTACCTCAGCGGATACATCAGGCAAAAGGCCTGTGATCTCACTCTAATCTGGCAACCGACCACATCACACAACTGAGCCGGGCAAAGGGATACTGGCAAGCCCGGCATCTGTTTGAAGCTCAGATGGAGATGGTAAAAGCCTCCAAGCACATCATTGTACAGGGATTAGTCTGTAATTCAGAGCGAAGATGGGCACATGTAAAAGGTGCCGGCTTGTGAAATCTCCGTGAAAGCAAAGGTATTGTAGACGCTGCTTTAATCGTCAAGGTAGTAATAGGATCCTGCAGATTTCTGCTCCCTGTCTTTGGTGGATTCCAGCTTGTTTATCCGGGGCCTGTAGTTGGTTGGGTCTCGTCTAAAAGTGATGTCGAGATGCTGAATCCAGTACCAACAACAAAAACGCCAAGTCATGAAAATGGCATTTGAATGTATGTGTCTGTTTGTGTGTGTGTGGGTGGGTGGGGAAGAATGGACATGGGTTGAAGCTGTGTTGATTTTCACGAAGAACAAATACGTAGAGAAGACACATCAAAGCAGAAACTCAGGTCAGTATCCATAAGGTTTGCAGATTAACATATTCAGATGAACTTGTTGAAAACACATTCAGTCTTCATACAAAAGGCTAGGAATGCTTATTTTCGTAAGCATGCAAAGATTAATGGTGTCGTCAAGGTTCATGACAGGAGAAAAAAATCTTTGGACATGGAAATATATTATAAATCAGATTAGCAAACTTATTCTATTAACCCAATTGAAAAAACACAAAAGAAACGGTAAATAAATAAGCCAGACATGTCATTCGAAGACAACAAAATAAATTTTTAGAAAGGACACACAAGCAGTTGGATAACCCAAACTCCCTAAGATCATTGTTTTGGGTTTCTAAGTTTGAATCGGATTTTCAAAATAGATGTAGAAGAATATTTACTTTCTTAAAATCAAAACATCTAAAAGGCCAAATGGCTACCAGTTGTATTCAACTCCAAATGTTTTATAGCTTCTTTCTGAATAATAAAAACATTTAAACAAAACTTAAAGGTGTACTTAAGAAATGTTGTATCATAATTGATTCAGCCAGCAAACAATTGATGACCTAGTCCCTGGTCACTCGCTGGCTGCATGCATGGGCGGGCGGGTGGGGCATGTCAGGTATTAAAGTAGAAAAGTAGTACACATAACATCAAATTAACATACAGAACATTTGGAAAAAGACAAAAGAAAGTGCACTTACTGAAAGGAAGCGGTTCATCCCAGATACCAATGACTGAGGAGCATTGGCCATACAGTCGATGGATGGTTTCCCCTCGTACACAATAACTTTGTCAGCCAGGTACGTCGCCATAATAAAATCATGCTCGACAACAAAGGCAGTTTTCTTTGCATGAAGAATAAATCTTTTTATAACCTTTGAGGCAACGATACGCTGCTCTGAGTCAAGGTAAGCACTCGGTTCATCTATTAGATAGATATCTGCGGGCTGCATATGTAATTTCAAAGGTCATACTTTAATCACAGCATTACAGAAAATCAGATGGAATTCGAATTAGCTGCTCATGTTGAGCCTTTCCTTCTTAGTCATGTAGAACTACACATGCATGTAAATGAAGATGTAAATGAAGACGTATAAATTTTACGTTGTGCTCTAACTTCTGCACTAGAAGCTAGGGCAACTAAACATTTCAAATGTTAAAGACTCTTATGGAATGCGTGCAATTTTACTATTCTCTAAGAAGGTGAGACAATGATGGGTCCTTGAACTTTTGTGACACCACTTTGAAACAACACTAGAAATAGCCCGTGCACATAGTGCACGGTGACCCAAGAAAAAGATGCACAGGATGCGTTGAACGCGCGCAAACGACAAAAGGGCGAGAAGAGTGGTGGTCTGTGTGGGTATCGTCAGGAGGTGGGACCCGTGCGCAACCGAAAAATAGAGAAGTGTGGGTGTGCGTACCGGTATCGTCAGAGAAAGGTGTTAAATTGCCAAAAAAACTTGGGGGGGGCAAAGTACATAAATCCCACCCCCAAACCACATGGGAGTAAAAAGGAGAAAAGCAGTAGTTAAAGTACAAAAAAACACAGGGGGCCAAAGTGCAAAAAAACCGATGGCAACCCCGTAAATAAGTGGAACAGTGAGGGGCATTTGGGTTTCATTAAAAATCAATGGCATGCTAGCAATTAATGGGAATGAGGGGGACTTTTGTTTGGCAACTCCACAACCTCACACCAAGCCCAAAACTCAAGCCCTCACCCCCACCAAGCAGGGCACACCATGCCCATGTGGCACAACCTAGGCCACCCTTTTGTCCTAGTGCAACAAAGGTGGGGCCCACTTTTTGTCCCATGGGGACATGGATGTTTGTCTCCATCCCTCAATTGTAATATAGACTGTCAAATTGAGGACTCCCAAAGTTTTATTATTTCATCTATTAGCACCAGGTATTGAGGTATGATTATGTGTGAGGTACGATTATGCGTAAGATGCCCATGAATGCATGCTACATATACATGCTCAAGATCTAATATCAATTATGTAGCGGCAATGTAGAATTTGCAACCTTACTAAAGAGGGAAATGAAATATTTAAATCAGATAATAATATCAAGTGTCTATTGTTGATTCAGTATGACAAGTTATTAACAGAAGTTGGGATCTACATGCTCTAACGTGAGAATGAGAGCATGACTAAAATTGGGAGGAAAATTTGCCCATTAATGACATACTTTTTCATGTACAATAAACTGTTTCCAATATAAAGAGCATAGGGATAAGTTTTATTTTAAAAATTTGCCCATTGATGACATACTATTTCATGTACAATAAAACGTCTCCAATATAAAGAGCATAGGAATAAGTTTTATTTTAAAACGGCATAATCTGGAAATCGGTTTAGTTTGATCTGTAAAAAGTGGACCTTTTTTTCTTATAGTTATAACGCAAGGACCTTACATCACTTATAAAGGATTGCAATGAGAAATATATTAAGATATTTGCAAAACCATGGGAATGAAGGATATTCCTAACCCAGATATGAGCATACTCCTAGTATAACGAGGAAACTGAAGATGATAGTCTGAAAGTCCAGATGCATTAAAAAATTGGAACTTGTGTAGTATCTGCAGCTCATTAAAGTAGGACGTCAACTTTCTTCTGAAATCGCAGTTCTTCCTTTGCAAGGTTTACTGTAATTGGCCTTCAAGAGGCCCATTTTTTGGAAATTAGATTCAATGATATGTTACACATTTCTGTTCTTCACCAATTTCAAACTATAGGATGCGGTCTTGTTTAGACTATAATCTTTGGTACGGGGTATTTAACATGATATGTTTTCCAATAATTTGACTGTTGAATCCTTGGGCTGACACACGAGGAATGGGAAATATCGTCGCTAAGAAGAATAAAGCCCACAATCATAACATCTAGGTCTACCAGGCCCACTAGGGGTCTACCGATTAGCCTGGTGAAAGCCCGCACGCCATTTGCCCGTTATGCTTCCGTAACTTGAGGAGTAGTTGATTGTGTGTCCATAAATGGCGGGAGGAGTGGATAGCAATTATGCCTACATATGAGGAATGATTGTGCCACCATAATGGGTGACCATTATTCGCCAACGTCACTGAGGAGACATTTTGATCTATAAATAAAGAGAAGACAACCAGTTCAGACTCCAACGGTACAGAATACTAGGTACTCTGACAAAACTCATCTTTCCAGTCTCATATTTCTTCATCCATAGCTTGCGGTGATTGAATCAGGACGATCCACCCCAAGCCTTTCTTAAGTCCTCACTAACTTAAGCATCGGAACTAACTTAAGCATCAGATGTGATTTGAATCAAAACACAGATCCGACCCACTTAACGAATGTCCGTGGTACAGGTCGTTCGTGGCATGACCCAGCGTTAGGGTCGAGCGATCGTTGTATTCGACCCTGAGATTGATCGAGCTCCAGTCCCATACACGAAGCTCAGTATTCCTCGACCCTGGTTCTGCCAACCAAGGGTCACACATCAACAGCTACAAGACTCCACCTCATCGAATGAGTCCACGTCCGCCCCAATCACTATTGACTGGAACCCAGTCGTCAACTGTTGGTGTCGTCTGTGGGAAATTCATCAGTCTACATCCCAACCGTTAAGCCATGTCGACTGGACCCGACAACATTGAACCAATCCTTGATCTGAATGAGAACGCTCAAAACAAAGCAGCCGAAGATTCTGGATCTTCGTCAAAGGTGCCAAGCGTATGCTTGGTTGCTCAGAAACAATTCGACAAGTTCATTCAGTCTGTCAATGACAGCCTCGCAATATTGGTCGATGTCGTTCAACGGAACATCCAACATTCACAAAAAGAGACCGAGGAGCAGCCGCCCCCAATCTAATACAAGCACTAGTATGAGGATGAGCTACTCCCAGAAACCAAAGGGCTAGTTAGCAAGGGCCTGGGCAACAGGTCAACCTACAGCTCAATAATCTTACATCTCAGCGAAAAGAAGAGTTGTGTAACAACCGCTCATCCGGACGTCCTATGAGTCCGGGGCCCTCTAACAACGGGCGATTCACTCGCGGCGTCATAGAGAAAGTGAGAAATCGCCTCACTCAAGACCGCAGTCATAGTCCCACTAGGCCCATGACTGGCCATAAAAGAAAGGAGAGGGAGGGAAGCCGCATCCAGTCTTCCAGCGCTCTCCTAAACGTCGCGAGGAGCAAGTTCCACTGGTTCTTCCTCCTAGTAGGTGTACCCCTTTGAAGGAATACATTACATCCGCCACACGGCACTCCAAGTTCAAAAATCCACCTTGCAAAAAATCCACCTTGCAGATGTATGATGGTACATGTGATTCAGGGAAGCATATCTGAAAATACTAGAGTGTGATGGAACTACATGGAGCAGACGAGCCCTACCTCTGCCATGCTTTACATACTACTCTGACCAAAGCTGTGGATGAATGGTACAATGGATTGCCTGATGATACCATCGGGTCATTTGACGACTTGTCTCAAATCTTTTGCAGGCAATTCATAGCAGGACGTCGTTAGAAACGGAAAGCAGCCCACCTCTTCACTCTGGAGCAGGGAGAGAGGGAATCGCTCCGAGAATTCATCAAGCGCTTCAACGATGAAAGCCTGCATGTTGAGGGCACCACAGATGATACTATCATCGCAGCCTCACTCAAGGTGTTCGTAGCGAGGATTTACTGAAATCTCTGTATCAGTTTCTGGCCGAGCAACCTCGAACAACTGTGCAGTATGACGAATCGATTCATAACTTTGAAGGAAGCACTTGCCGCCAAGAAGAAGGGCACCCCTAAGCATCAAGGAGAAGCAAGGCGAGAAATTCGGGCCCGTGGGAGCCCCAGTCGAGAAACCTGAGACCGGCGACAAAGTGATAAGAGTCCCAGGAATAGGGAGCGCCCGACCAACGAGGCTTATACCAGGCCAAATGCCCCCAAAGCAGAAGTCCTGGCATATGCTAAACGCGAGGGACACGTCAATGAACCTGCTTCTAAATAAAAGAACAGGTATGAAAAAGAGATGACTTGAAATTCTGCAGGCATCATAATGATAATGGCCATGATACGAACAATTGTTGGACCTTAAAGAGGGAAATCGAAGCTCTTGTCAAGCGTGGTCATCAGAAGAAGTTTGTCGATGATGCTCAAGCAAAAGAGGGAGCTCCAAATCAAAAGAACAAAGACAAAGGGCCCATGACGGGATCACCGATCACCAAGGTCGTCGATTAGGCTTCAGGAGAAACAGCAGTGTAAGTCCAAATAGTGCCAGGCGTGACCAGCTCCTTAAGGAATAAAAACGCATGTACAATCTTTCTTTTATTTGTTGTTTAAACTTTTCAAATAAATAAAGTTTACTTTTCTTAAAAACATTCACTTCATATGGCATGTTGAGAGGACTATTCCATCTATGCTCAATTTATCTTCAAAAGCGTTTTACGAATGGATACTGTTCCCTCCTTTGCGGACTTGATTGAAAGGGACGTGAACGATCATTGTCGTCATCGGCCATAAATCGAGGGGTCATCCCCTCGCAACCGAACAACCATCGTCGTCGTCGGCCATAAGTCTATGGGTCACCCCCTCGCAACCGAATGACCCACGACCCATGTTGTCGGCCGTAAGACGAAGGAGCCATGCCCCACGCTACCGAACGACCATCATCATGGTGTAGGCCGTAAGACGAAGTGGCCATGCCCATTGCTACCGAACGACCATCGTCGTCGTCGACCATAAGTCGAGGGGCCAACTTCTCGCAACCGAACGACCATCCCCATGTCGTCGGCCGTAAGACAAATGGGCCATGCCCCTCGCAACCGAACGATCATCATCATGTGGTCGGCCATAAGTCGAAGGGCCACCCCATTGCAACCGAACGACTCATGACCCACGACCCATGTCATCGGCCGTAAGACGAAGAAGCCATGCCCCTTGCTACCAAACGACCATCGTGTCACCGGCCGTAAGACGAATGGTCCATACCCCTTAACCAAACGACCCATGTCGTCGGCCGTAAGACGAAGGGGCCATGTCCCTCGCAATCGAACGACCCATGTCGTCGACCGTAAGACGAATGGATCATGTCACTCGCTACCGAACGACCATCGTCATCGTCGGCCGCAAGTCGAGGGACCACCACCTCGCTACCGAACGACCATTCTCATGTTGTCGGTCGTAAGACAAATGGGCCATATCCTCGCTATCGAACGACACATGTCCTCGGCAATACGTCGAGGGGCCACCCCCTCGCAACGGAACAACCATCCTCATGTCGTCGACAGTAAGACCAAGGGGCCATACCCCTCGCTACCGAATGGCCAACATCATGTCATCGACCACAAGTTGAGGGGCCACCCCCTCGCCCTTAGACAACTCTCGTCATTGACGAAAACCGATGGACAACCCCTTCGCAACTAAAAGACTCTTGTTGAAGGGGTGCCAAGTTTCTCGCTGTTAAAAGATCCGTGTCTTTAGCGATTCAAAGGAGCCTTGTTCAACAACTCAATCACTACCCTCATTTATTAGGCAAAAACTTGACTTGTCGAAAGGGGTAAACCAACGACACAAGCACTCATGCTCCTTAAGCGACGAGTCACAAGACAATTTTGTAAATATACATCGTTTTCGTACTTTAGCAAAAAGTTACACCCCTAATACAAAAAACATAAGGCACAAAAGACCTAAGGGATCGCGGAAAATTTTACGGTCGGCCAGCTCCCTCGGTTGCAACAATGTCCCTGATCCTCTGTGGAAGCAGCATCAGTGACTTTATCCGTTGTAACGACGGCCTTATCGACCGAGATGGCAGCCTCCATGGTCGTAATCTAACCGCCTTCGTCTAACGAACTATCCGGGTAATCATCTAAAGGTACGGGTAGTTGGTAGAGCTTAGATGCTAGATCGGAAAATAAATTTTTCACCTCCAGACCGCACCGCTCAAAGCATCTCCTGTATAATTCATCCAGATCGCACAAACTGTCCTTATAATCTTGAAATGCTTTCTCTGCAATCTCATTTGCATTAAGTTCTTGAGAGCCAACGGACGATCAAGTTTGAGGCTCGTTCTCTTTGGCCTCTCGCTTTTTCCTTTCCTCGAGCAGTTGCTCCTCTGCCCGCTTCCTCAGGGTAATCTCTTCTTGTATCTGAATATCAGATTGCATTTTTAGGGCAGCCTCCTTCGTACGAGATTTGCCGCAATTCCTGCTCAAGTTGTCTCACCCGAGACTTGAGCATCTTCTTGCGAAGCTTCCATCGTTGCAGCTTTGCCTTCGCATGTTCAATGGCTCTCTTGGCAGATTCTGCCCACTTCGCCTTTTGGCCAGGGTGGCTACATAATTGGCTATCACCAATGAACGACGGCGTAACTCGACAGTAGCTAAAATGGCCTACAGACAGGCAAGAACGTTAACTCCGATACTTGGTCACAAACAAAAAGTGAACTGGGATAATATTTACCCGAAGACCTCTTTGGATTGCTAAAGTGGTTAACCTCTCGTGATCAACCCTTTCCAAGACAGCACTGTCTCGAGGAAGGGTCAAATTCTCGACGAGTTGAGAAGTGGTCCCACAACTCAAATGAGCTGACTCGCCCTTTTCTACCAGGTATATAGGACGAAAAATCTCTTCTTCGGAACATTCAACCGGAGCTTGAGGCGATCTATCTTCCAAAAGGATCGACCTAAACTCAAAAGGAATGTCCTCAGCCAGTGACTCTTGAGGAAATAAACATCCCATGGGACAGGAATCCTCACGAAGCGGCCCTTGAGATGAGGATGATTCCCCCAAAGTTTTCCATGGGAAGGGAGCCTGATTTTGTTCAGGAGCCACGGTCAGGATAATGGCGACGTTTGACTCAGACGAATCTGAGTCCTCAACAATAAGTTCTCCTTGTTTTCTTTTTCTTGGTCTCGATCTTCTTAACCTCAACTGAGAGGTGTTTCTTTTTCCTCTTTAGCGGTTGGGTTGATCGGGGGACTTCTTGAACCATCAGGGGTAGGCCTTCGGTAGCTTCAATTGATCCACCCTCCAAAAGACTCGGCTGAGGGGAAGGCAAATTCTTTTCAGCTTCTTGAATGAAAGCCTCGAGCGCCTCCCGCATACCAGGATCAACTTGATATTCTTGTCCGATCATAACTATAAAAAAGGGAGAAAATTCAAGAAGAAGAAAGGCATGATGAGGGCAGACAAAGAATTCAACATTTTGCCCACACAGTCTTGAGTAGCATTTCATCAGAAAAAAGCCTCTTCGTTGATCTACTCCCCTCAGGAAACCGCAACAGAAGAGCAGCAACTTCCTTCTCTTCAGAAAGGTCTTTGTCTTCATTCATTGCAAGTTCGGGATCCCCCATTGAGTGATGAAACTAGCATCGCCAGGGAATACCACGAATACGAATTGCTTTATCCATTTCAGATTTGAGCTGGGAAGATCTTTGAACAAATTCCTATCTCGACGAGCGGTGAACATGTACCAACCCGAGGACAGGGGAGGCGGTACCCTGAAAAATTAATTGAACAATCACATAGATGGTTCAAAGCCACTTGACATGCACAGCGCGATGAAGCTGACCAGGATGCCCATAGCATTTGGCATCAATTAACAAAGGGAAAGCCTCAATGTTCTCAATACACATAACATAAAGGGGTGCATGGGAAATCGAAGCCCAAGATGAAAAGCTTTTACATAAACCCCTACTTCACAATCACCGGGGGAGTGGACCCTCTCCTCCGCCTGCGGCAGCCGAATCGGGTAATCACGCCTTACATATTTCCTTTGAAAATCAGAAATCTGATCAGCCGCCACTAGAGAAGCTTGGCTAGAGACTATATCGGGGACAATGACTTTCCCTTTATCTTTATGAGGGGCGAAAGTCGAGGTTCCAACAGAGGCACTCATGGAAGAAGCCATGGCTAAAAGGTCAGAGGATGAAGCTTGATTCAGAAAGCTTGAGACGATGACGTTTCCCTCTCCCAATTTTCTTATCAACGTAGAGGAACATCTAACGATGATCTAGGCTAATCTCACCATCGAGGGACATGTGTCGATGATCTAAATGTGTTCGTATCTCGAATTCTGAACCGACGCAACACCCAAATCAAAAGAATAGGGGTCTTTTGGTGCTTAAACTCAAATACTCACGCCTCGACTGACATGCCCCATAAATGAGGTATCACATTATTTGGCCTCAACAGACAAGTTGTTTGAGTTCAAGTGATGTGGGCCATTGTTGAATCCTTGGGCCGGCACTCAATGAAGGGGAAATATCGTCACTAAGAAGAATAAAGCCCACAAGCATAACATCTAGGCCTACCAGGCACATTTAGCCCACTTGGGGGCTAACCGATTAGCCTGGTCAAAACATGCACGCCATTTGCCCGTTGAGCTTCCATAACTTGAGGAAGTGGTTGATTATGGGTCCATAAATGGCGGGATGAGTGGATAGCAATTATGCCTACATATGAGGAATGATCATGCCGCCATAATGTGTAACCGTTATTCGCCAACGTCACTGAGGAGACGTTTTGATCTATAAATAAAGGGAAGACAACCAGAAGAAGTTCAGACTCAAAGGTACAGAATACTAGGTACTCTGACAAAAGTCACAAAACTCATTCTTTCGACCCTCATATTTCTTCCTCTATAGCTTGAGGTGACTGAATCAGGACGGTCCACATTGGATCGACCTTGACAACTCCGAGCCTTCTTAATGCCTCACTAACTTAAGCATCGGATGAAATTTGGGTCGGAATCCAGATCCGACCCCCCTAACGATTGTCTCTGCTGCATGTCGTTCGTGGCACGACCCAGTGTTAGGGTCGAGCGATCGTTGTATTCGACCCTGCGATTGATCGAGCTCTAGTCCAAGCACGAAGCTCAGTATTTCTCGACCCTGGTTCTGCCAACCAAGGGTCCCACATCAATAGCTGACAAGGCTCCACCTCATCAAAGGAGTCCACGTCAGCCCCAATGACTGTTGACCAGAACCCAGTTGTCAACATTGACTATTCTATCGTTTTAAGGGCAGGTTCCTATAAATGGAATGCAACGCAGTTCCCTAGTAATATGGGGTCTGTACTTATTGAGTTCCAACGACTAACAAACTAAACATGATTTACAATGTTTTGAACTGAAATCTGAGCTTACGTATGTCAATTTTAAATTAGGTAAAAGTAAGTATTCTTTATTTGGCTAAATTAAGCATGGAAACCAATTTTATATTCTCGTGCAATCTTCTGACCAAACCTTACATGTTCCTCATGAACTCGACCAAATCTTACATGTTCCTCATGTAAGATTACCAGATAGATGGTGGAGCATCTCGGTTACTTTACTTTATGGAGCAGGAGACGTCTACCAAATTTAGCAGCAATCATTCCACCAAATATCTAACATTGTTTCAAATAAAATATCACAAGGGGTCAAAGAATATGCACTAATTTTCTATGACTTGTGAGAACTCGATATGCTATCTAACTTATACTTATCAATAAAATATAGCAATGGGTCCCTCGAATATGTCGTTATCTAAACGAATTACAAGAGCTCAATACAGAGAGCAAATTATGAAATGAATAAATAATCAGACAACCATACAAAGTTAACAGATGGTTAAAAAAGGAATGATAACAAGATCTTTGTCAAATTCTTGCATTCTTGAATTTCAACATTAATGATACTATAGATAAAGTAAGATCCTATCTACCAGCTTCCAAAAGAACATAAGAAAATTTACAGTCCATGTTTCATCAATTTTAACAGTCAATATCTTCCTAGTATTCTCTGTAATCGCTATTAACTAACACTGCCTTGATCATTTAGGGTGCAAAGATCAAAAGAAGTGATTCTATTTGCTCCGAAGGTGATAAAAGAGACAACCCAATAGACATTAATGTTTTGAAAAATAGGGTTCCAAATAAGTTACATTCTCTTACCCAATGAAATTCCCATATTAGACAGCATAACAAATTGGAGCGCCAGGTGAGCAAGAGATGCACCTAACTCCATTTAATTTACATTTCAATTTCAAATAAGCAAACTACCATACCAACATTATCCCAGTTCTCCTTGCAATGAGTTTCATCATGCTTCTTAGACTGCTGCTTTAATCGAACATAATCCACATTCTCCTCAGCAATAATGGAGCAGAGATGCTTGAAATCTAAAATCCTAGCACCGGCTTGCTTATTCTGAAGTTTCAGAGAAGATCTAGGTTAATCATTCATCATTTTTTAATTAAAGTCAGTTGCATAAGCACCTTGTACTGGATCTCTTACATATTAAGAAATAAAAAATTGTTTGTTTTCCTCTTAATCTGTTATTTGTGTATAATCCGTTGTTTCAACATCTAACAATTTTCCAAAGAAACAAAACCACTTAAAAGGACATATAATGACATCGTTTGGCTCTTTCATTTACTTTTCATCTGGAGAAAGATGCAACTCTAAAGAAAATCATAGCACCTTAACTCTTCACCTAGATATTTTCCATGTACGGGGGTACTCGGATGCTCATTCTACCATTGAGCTTAATTGCATGACAGAAAAATATAGAAAATCTTGTTTATGAGTACCTGGCCTGACTCTCTTTGTTTATAGCTGTCTTAACCAAAATTTGGAGTGAGCTTTACAACAGACAACGGTTGATACTAACTTGATATATGATCAAAATTTTCCTATGGAGATTTCCTGGTTTGGGTTGTGCTTAATATCAGCCCCGCATTGATAGAAACAAAATTAAATGACAGTATTATGATGAAAATTGCCTTTCCGAGCTACACAAAAAGTCAAGCTTCATGCTAGCAAAAGGAGATGAAATAAAATAAAAGGTTAATCCATGAGACCCTCCAACTCTTACCTTACAATTTTCTAGCCCATCACTTTAAGTAAGGTCATGAATGTAAACACAAAAATGACAACCACCCACAGCATTCATCCTGAATCTTTTAGGTGAACTACATTGAAGATAGAATCCTCTTTCTCCATTTATAACACATAGATTCCTTGAATGTATCAAATAGTCATATTAAAACGGTAAAAACATGCAACGAATAACAAGTGAGCAGTTCCAATTGAATATCGATTCAAAAAATGTGAACATTGTCCAAATAAACAAAAAATGTGAAATTAACTATCTATACTCTAGGATAAACTGTATTCGGTATATTTCAGAAAATACTAAAACTGTTGCGACATGATTTTGGATGGTTTTTTTTTTTTTTTTTTTTTTTTTTTTTTGGGGGGGGGGGGGGGGGGGGGGTTATGGGGGTGTTGGGGGCACATAAGAAATGTTGTAAGTTGCAAACTAAATAACCCATACCTTTCCGAGGCATAGACACAAAGCGACTCTTTGAAGCTCTCCACCAGAAAGATTTACGACTTCTTGGTCCATTAGTTGCTCAATTTGTAATGGCTTCATCACATCAGATACAAACTGAGGATGCATATAAGAATCCCTAATTTTTTGATGCAACAAATGCCTCACAGTAGATTGAAATTTAGGACTGATTTTCTGAGGCTTATATGAAACATTGAACTCAGGTATCTCAACATCTGTATCTTCCACCACATCAGGCTTTAGCAGTCCAGCCTGTAGTCATATAAGTACAAAAAAACATTAGTCAATCAAAGAACAATGAAGAAAATTTGATACATACATACACATATACATGATCCAACCCACTCAAATTTACAATAAGGCAACCCAAATGGAAATTTTGTTACATCGGAAGTGAGCTATCACATCTACACTACCTATAAACAAAATTTCAAATGATTCTGATTTATTTTACACATGCAACATGTGAGCGTAAAATCAAAGTTCCACATTATCATAAAATCAACTAATTTGTCACCCTTTGATGCATGGGTAAAACACATTCAAATCATTTAAAATTTTATTTATAGTAGTTTAGACGTGAGATCACATTTTGCAAAATGGACTTTCATTTGGTTTGCCTTAATTGTTAGTGGGCATGATGTGCATGTTTGATCCAGTAGAATGGATCCTAGTCAATACACATACAAGGTACACATGCTTTTTGGATCACTCCTGAAGTAGAAGAATGGCCCATAGAAATGGTCAGATGAGTAATAGTTGAAGCTAAACACACATTTCCAAGAAATAGTCAAAGTTTAATTTACACAAAATTGAAGCAATTTAGCTCTACTTAAATGCAATGATGTCATGCCCAGCTGTGTGATGTGCATGGGACATGGGACATCAAGAATTTTCAGAAGCATGTCTTTATTCACATCAAAATCATGTGGTAGATGAGGCATAGTATGCCCCCTTTGAAAAAATAAAATTGTTCTACAGATAATTTTACCATAGGGTTATTTCAAACATGAAAACGACAAAATTCATCTGTTTATAGAACAATATACATATGTTCCAAAATAAATAAAAGCATATAATTGTGTCACAAAATATGAGTTTCAGAGAATTGTAATGTCCGACACACCATGTCAGTGTTAATCAAATGTAATTATGTACAATTCCGGCAGTAAAAAGGAAAATTAGCATACCAGCATGCGGATGAATGTCGTCTTCCCTGTCCCATTCTCTCCCAACATTACAATAATCTGAGAATCTGTAAATTCACCCTCAATGACAGATAGCTTGAAATTGCCCTGAGTTTTACACATAGTAGGATACTTATACCGCTGATATGTCTGAATTTCCTCGGCACTTTCCTGAGGGGCCTCGGCAACCTGTTTAAAAAGAGCGCATAAAAAAGAGCTCATAAGGTCATGCCATAAAATCAAAATTTATTGAAGCATGTTCTTCTAGAACCCTGATGGACAGTTACCTTAAATGTAAGCGAATCTTCTCGGAACCTTAGATTCTCAGTTGGCACAAAACCAGCCAAGAAGATGTTAATTCCTTCCCTCACAGAGAAAGGCAAAGTAACAACTCCATATGCGCCCGGTTTCCCATACAAGCAACAAATAAAATCTGATAAGTAATCAAGGACACTAAGGTCATGCTCCACAACAATCACATAACTGCAGAACAAGGGGGAAAATGGAAGTTACTAATTTCAGTTGTATAAGTCGTAAAAAAAGAAAGGACCTGTTGGTCACATGACTGCAAATTGAGGGGGAAACAGAGAGTTACTAATCTCATTTGACAAGTTACAAAAAGAAAACAAAGACAAATTTTCCAGTGAAGTTTTTGGTTGAACCTGTTGGATCTGAGCAATGACCGAATGACTTGTGCAGCTTTAAGCCTCTGCCTCACATCCAGATAACTCGATGGCTCATCAAACATATAAATTTCTGCATTCTGCACAGCAACTACAGCAATAGCAAACCTCTGCAACTCTCCTCCAGACAAATCTCCAACATTCCTATCGATAACCTGATTCAACTCGAGGTCAACACAGAGTTCAGCCTTCTTGTCTCTCTCATCTTTTTGGTCGAGTACCTGTCCAACATTCCCTTGGACAGCCTTGGGGATGTGATCAACATATTGTGGCTTGATGATAGCCTATGGTTGCCAAATTAAATCATTTGCTTCGGTAAAATGCAACAAAAAAGAAAACATTATAAGAAATGAAATAGTCAATTTACAAGATAGTGATTCCTCGTTTCTGACAAAGTATTCTTTAGTTTTGACACACGAAATGGTTAGTATAAGAACGTCAGTAACAGGATTTGGAAGATGGTGATCAAGATAGTATGTATGCACTACGCATTAACTGTATTTTTTATTCCCTTTGTAATATTCAAGACTGAAAAAGGTAACAAACCTACACATAATGTTCTTGACAACATCGATACGTTTCATCCTGCATTATTTGTTTTTGCAATATCAAGTTTGTAAAAAATATCTTCTAGATGAGATTAAGCAGTGTTTGAGACAGTTGTCAAATTGTATATCGTATTGTATATCTTTTTGATGAAATATCATATCATATATTATATCATACCGTAAGATATATGATAGCTTACAAAAAAAAATTAATTATCACTCAAATAACTAAATATATCACAAAAACAATCAAGAAAGTTAAGCATAGAAAAAGTGAGGGGCAATGAGAAATGCTAAAAATCTGAAAACCTAAGTTTTCATTATAAACATAGACATATCATAACCAACGAAACACCAATTACGCCATTTATCACCTCCTCTCATAAAAGCAACTCAAAAGTGAATCAAGTATGTATGACAAAGTTTATACATCAATCATCCTGGATCGATGTTCATCAAGAACCAAAATTTCAAATTAAGTTTAAGTTAACTAATTCACTGCTTATTATTCTTTTTTAAATAACCAACATTAAACTAAAATTCCAATTGTCAATTTTGGATAAGATTAATAACAAGAGTTAATTAGACTGGTTAATTAATTCCAATTCCAAACTAAATTAAGTGCCAAAGTTAAATAATAAACAATTACAATTGTCAATTAGAATTAACAACTCTATAAAATTAAACTAATTCCCATTTTCAATTTGGATAAGATTAAAAAGGATTAATAACCAATATTCCAAATGTATGAGGACTAAGGAGCATTTCACTGTAACGGGTAAGGTCCATAAATTAAACAAATTTAAAAATGTCATCTATTGAATGGGAAAAATCAACAATTCAACAAACCAAAACAAAGATCGAAGATGAGATATATAAATCTAGATGCATGCAATAAGAAAAATAATGAAAAATAAAACAAAATCATTTCTTTTAAAAAAATCGATATCAAAATTTATTTCTTTTAAACAAAATCAATATCCAAAATCATTTTTTTAAAACAAAAATCCCAAACAAAACAAAACAAAATTGCCACCCTTCTTACCCTTCAAATGAAATCCAAGTTCTACTCGAACATGCTCGGAGTAGCATTGGCAAGGTCTCGGAAGAGAGCAGCAGCATCAAGATGCAGCTCAAAGTGGCTAAGCAACAACAAGAAATCATGATCGTTGTCAAGTCATCGTCGAGTTGTCGTCGTCATCAAAACTATACCGTCGATCTATTCTACAAAGTAATCATCGTCATCATCGAAGACTCAAAGATGAGAATTTTGTGTTGAATTCGATTGGAAAAGAAGAGAAAGGGAAGACATGATCCCTAAATTGCCCTCGTGTCTGGTTTAAACCCAAGAGATTTGATTACTTAAGACCAACCCTTAAAAATGAAAAAGCATATCAGATGATACGCCATATCATCTGATGTGAACGCCATATCGTCTAAATATGAACGCCATATAGGATGATATCTACTTACTGTGATATAGGTACCCAATACGTTTCGAAATAGGCACCCATATCGTATCGTCTAATACGACATGTGTATCGTATCATCTCATACGATATGCGAGATTAACAACTAGGGTTTCAAATGACCACATGAGCATTCTAAGTTGGGTTAAAACTGACAATCCTTCTAGGATCTCATTGGACCAATAGACCAAATAGTTTAACTTAATATTCATTGCCGGTGTACTTCAATAACAATACCCACGCAAAAGGCTTAAACCCCCTCCAATTTATGAGCAGATGTGATGGTACTGAGCCCATTTTCACATGGTTTCATGCATCTGTACTTACTATTTCTACCCCTATGGAAGCCTTTAATAAATAGCCTAGTTGCAAATCTAGTAACCTTAAATAGATATCTATGAAAGCTTGTGATTCATCCCACAGTCCAACATCTGACTCACAAACTAAAAGATATAATACCACTTATGAACAAATGTGATACGATCCGGTGGATCGAATCAATAAAGTTCAGATTTTTAAAGTGGAAAATATAAAGAGAGGAAATTTTGTGGACTTTAGATTGCGAAGAACTAAGAAATAGATTGATAATTGAGTCTCTTTCGAGAGGAGACTTGCTCTCCTAGCTTTGGTTGCACGGAACAAAGCCTAAAACCTTCACAAGAGATGCCTACAATTGTTCTTCACAAAATAAGCATAAGAAAATAAAATGACGGCTAGTCCTAATAAATAGAAAAGAAGGGATTTACTAATCTAATCTGAAAAGACTAGAATACCCCTAGATAACTAAATCACCTAAGCCTAAGCACCAAATGGGACCCAGGTGCGGCGCGCGGCATGTGGTGCGGCGGCTAGGGGCGTCCGCATCAATACCTCCCCCTAAAAGAGCCACCTTGTCCTCAAGGTGGAGATCTGGCTTTGAAGGCTCCCAAGGGAAAACAGAGGCTAGTGTCACCTGTCAGAACCACCGTGCAACACCCCTCCTGAAATTCCATCCTAAGCTGCTTCCAATTCATCTTCACCTCGCCCAACCCCCTCAGCCACTGCACGCCCAAAATCACATCGATATTGTCCAACTCTAGAGGCAAGAAGTCCTCCACGATCTGCACCCCTTGTAAGGTCAGACTCAGCCCCTTGCACATCCCACTGCTCTCCTTCCTCTTTCCTGTCCCTGAAAGGACCGTAAACGTCTCCAAGGTGCTCATCTGCAACCTATGACGATCCACCAAATGTCGAGAGATGAAGTTATGGGTGGCCCCACTGTCTATGAGTACCGTCACCGGTATGTCGTCCAATTGTCCTGACAACTTCATGGTATGGTTCGTGGTTACCCCAATCAAGGAGTTCAGGGACACCTCCGCTACATCCAGATGTGCGTGCTCAACCTCTCTCTCTTCCATCATCACTGGCTGCCTCTCATCTGCATACTCCCCCTCGTCCGGCACTATCACGATCTGCATCAGCCTGCTCGCACACCGATGCCCGGGACTGAACTTCTCATCGCATCTGAAACAGAGGCCTGCAGCATGCCTTGCCCTCATATCAGCCTCAGTCATCCGTCTACCAGGGATCACTGGTCGGGTTTCCTCCCTCTTCATTTCTGCATCCCATGGTGCTACTGTAACCCCCGGATGTAGGACCGGTGCTGTCTGACTGCGCTGGCTCTGGGCTCCCCAAGTCCCCCGAATGCGTCTCTCCTCTGCATGCTTCTCCTCCGCCTTGTGGGCCAGCGAAGGACATCCTCCAATGTCCACGGGCTCTGCATCCGCAACTCCGCTCGTATAGAGGGCTTCAACCCCCTCATGAAGTTCCCAATCATGACCTCGTCTGTCACTCCCTTTACCCTGTTATTTGATTCGGGTTCAATATTACATATTTAACCCCCCCTTTAGCCCTATTTTGTGCTCATGTGATGCTATATTGTTCTCTAATACGTACGTATTTTGTACACTCTCATTTATTAGAGAAAACACTCTATTTGAGCACAAAACAGTAATTAATGGAGTATTTCTGCACTTTTTATATTTTTCCTAGCACCGTCCAACGACTATTTATTTGTATTTTTCTGAGATCTGTGTTAATTACTGTGAATTTTTGAATGCAGAATACCAATTAAATGGAGAAATACGGAGGAAATACGATAAATACGGTCGACAGCCAATGAGAGACCGACACGTGGCGCAAATCTGGGCTTTCCCGCTTCATCCAACGGCTCTCAGCAAATTGCGATTGAAAATTCCTTCACCGTTGGATTAATATCCAACGGCTCACAACAAGCCCCTCGTATTCGAAAACAGCGGGCTACGTGGCAGAGATCGGACCGTCGATCGCAAATCCAACGGCCATTATCTCTCCCGCAGCGTTCTCAGATCTGGGAGACGTGGCCTTGTATTGACCATCGGATGCGCATCTAACGGCTACAATCGAAGCGGGACGAAGCAAGCTGCAGCGAAAATTGAGGCCACGCGGCATGATCTGGACGCTTCATTTCCAATCCAACGGACGACGTTTACCCCGCTCGAACGAAGATCACGGCTCATGGACACCGTTTGATTCAGATCGAATGGTCAGCATCTCGCCCGCTCGAGAGATAGGCGCAAATCTCTCTCAACCGCCGGATCATCATCGAACGGCTTCCATTCACAGCGGGCGGCTGCTCTTCATCGCACGGAGACGCGCAATCGTCACCGTTGGATAGCAATCCAACGGTCGAACGAAATCCGAAGTGAATTCGGAATGAAGTCGGATGCGGGCTTAGCGCGATGCGGGTGGAGATTCGTTTCAAAGAGCCACGTGTCAGCTCTGTATTCAATTCCGCATCGATCGTGTGGTGGAGGTTTGCGCCGGCTGAAGATTGCGGGTTTGACTCGGTAATGGAGCGGGTTTCGACCCTTTAAGCGTATATAAACCCGCAATCCTATTATATAAAGGTATTTTAGGTTTTTTTGAGGATATACAAGCAGATTGGGGCGTATTTTGGGCGTATTGGAGGCTCTAGGAGCCGTATTTTCCCCCTGAAAAATTCTGTAAAATTCCAGAGGCTTGTATTATTATTTCCAGAGAGTTTGAAGTCGAAACTTGGAGATTTGGTGATATATTTCTAAACTTCTACCTCGTATTTTAGTGTTTTTCATCGTATTTTGCTATAATCTTGATGTATTTTGCTATGAAAGTTGTTTATTATTGCATGATGAGTAGCTAAATCTTATTTGTGCATGGTATGGAGTAGTTAGGGGATATAATTTGTGTTTATTTGGTTGAATATCCTTGTGCTAAATCGTTAAACGTCGTTAAAATTGTAATCTTTGTTCGTAAATCGACTTTTTCAGATTCCAAAAGAATTGATTTAGTTGATGATCGCCCCAAAAGGGAGTTTCACACCGTAGTTTTGATCTCTCCAAAAGAGAGTTTCACACCGTAGTTTTGATCTCTCCAAAAGAGAGTTTCATATCGTATTATAGCTTTAGCGACGATCTCATTGAATTTTGTGTTTGAATCCCCAAAAGGGCATCTTCCGATGAGGTGCTCCCAAAAGGAGAATTCATTGAGTTATATTGGATATTTTCTGGTGAATTGCTCCCAAAAGGAGAATTCATTGCGTTATACCTATCAACCAAATTAATACGAATCATCGATCCTAACGAACCCATACCATGTGCATACTTTTTATAGATATTTGTTCTCACGTATTTTCCTTGTTCGTATCATTCATGTATCCCCATTCACACCACCATCACAACCATTAAAAGTGTTTAGTTTCTCTTCGTTGGCTTTCTATTTGAGTTGAATTGTGGTTGCAACAGATTTCTTCCCGTGGATTCGACATCTGGACTCCCAGATTATATTTACTTGTACGGACTCTTGCGCTTGAGAGAAGCACCTTTCGGAGCCCACCAAGTTTTTGGCGCCGTTGCCGGGGACCTTCGGTGATTACGGATTTGGTGATTTGGTGATTTTGGCGCCGTTGCCAGGGACCTTTCGGAGCCCACCACTATTCAGCATCTCAAACTTCTCCACATAGTCTCTCACCGTCCCCTCCTGCCTCAGAGCAGACAACTGCTCGTAGAAATCGCCCCCTGGGGTCTCCTAGAATCAGTCAAGGATCAGTGCGGACAGCTCCTCCCAAGTGCGAAAGGGGGTCCGCGCCACCTTCCATCTGTACCAAGCCAACGCCTTACCCTCGAAATAGATTCCGATGGCCCTCAGAACCTCCTCCTCAGTCAACCTCATCACCTGGAAGTAGCGCTCCGCTCGATAGATCCACCCATCCGGATCCGTGCCGTCAAAAATCGGCATCTTCAGCTTCATAAGGCGACGATCTGCATTGATGTCCCCGTGTGGTCCCCCATCTCTACCGCGGTCACCCCCACGGCCGAATCCTCTGTCGACTGCCTCAACTGGTCCTCTCCCGTCAACCCCGTACAACTCCTCGGGCCAAACGGGTCTCTCCCATGCCTCAGGCTGGTAATGATACCCCGGGAACTCCTGCTGTCGTGCCAACACGGGCCCTCCTGTCCCACTGTGCGGCTGTACTGGTGCTGTCCGGCCCCCAAAATAGCCTCCCGGGCCTTGTCCCCACCCCGGAAAGCCATCAAAAGTCTGTCTGGGATCAACCTGCGGCCGCGGTACCTGTGGATGAGCCTCTGGTCTCCAAAATTGGGATACTGGAGCCCCAATCGTCGCGTCTCGGGCCCATCTACCGCCGTCTTGCCCCCAAGGGGCTGTCTGTGCTGCTGCGGGCCCCCAGGGGGCTGTCGACGTCGTCGCGGGCCCCCAGGGGGCTGCCTGCACTGCAGCAGGCCCCCATGGGGGTCCCGCAGGTCTGTTTGGGCCTGCCGGGACTGCTGCAGGCCCGAACAGGCCTGCAGGGGTCCCAACAGGCCCGCTGGGCCCTGCCGCAGCTGCGACAGGCACAGTAGGGCCTGTCGCAGGCACTGAAGGGCATGTCGCAGGCCCTGAAGGGCATGTCGCAGGCCCTGCTGTGCCGCAGGCCCAGATGGGCTTGCCGGCCTTTCAAATGGCCTCCCGGCCTCTCCCCATGGCTGTCCGGGCCCGCTAGGTGACGTGCGTTTATATTTCATATATTTACGCGCGTTTTCCTCCGTGTTTTTCCGTATTTACCGCCGTCTTTTATTTGTTTTCTCGTGTTTTCTTGTATTTTCTTGTTTTCTTTCACTTTTCCGTATTTTCCGTGTTTTGCAGGAGTTTGCTGGCATTTGGGACGTAAAACGATGAGATATCATGTGTTCCCGGAGCAACGGGAGGAGTCACGCGTGATCTAGGGGGTCAAACGACGAAGATTGCATCTTTCAGCCCCTCACCCGATCGGTTGGTCATCTCCAACCGATCGGGTGATGCACGCGTGCATCACCCGGACGCAGCTTGGAGCTCACGAGAAGTCGCCCGGTCGGTTCAGTGACCGGGTCAAAAGCTCAAAGTCTCTGAAAATTCGAAGCTGATTTCCAACCGATCGGGTGACCTTCACCTGATCGGTTCACCTGTAGCTGAATTTCAACAGCCGAGACTCGGAGCTCCAACCGATCTTCTCACCCGGTCGGCACCAAGATCCAACCGACCGCACCAAGTACCAACCGACCGATTCATAATGACCGGGTGAAACCCCCGCATTGCGCTGTGATTTTGTGAAGCGGCTCACCCGACCGGTTGACTTGTCAACCGATCGGGTGATGTCGTTTTCTATAAATAGAACCCTAGGTTTCCCAGATTCGGGAGTTGGTTATTTTTTACTGTTTTCTTCATTTTGTGACGGCTGTAATTTCCCAGTTTTTGTAAGTTTTCGGATCTTTGTAATACTTTAGTATTATCTTAATTGCTTTACTACCTTTGCATTCCTATTGTCTGATTATGATTTTAACGGTTCATTTTCGTTTAGATCGCTTTTTAATGAATATTTGTGAGTAGTTCCCAAATCTGGGATTTTGGCGGAAACCCCTTCGGGGGCTCTTCCCGATGCATTCATAGGGTTAGAAAATCGATAGGGATTAGGAATCTAACGGTTACGCGGGGTGTTTTATTGTCATCGGCGGGAAAAAGACCGCCTTTGACCGTTGGGCCAAGGGGGAATAAACTTGGCGGTTGACTCCCTAGTCATAGCTCACGCCCTTAGCGTAGACGCCGAATCCTAGCGCGAGAGCGGCAGGATGAGGCGTTGGGATTTATCGTTGCGAGCTTAGTGCTCCCGGAGTCGATCAGTATTAATGGACACGGGAGTGCCCATTGATCGAACCCGGGAAGTCCGGCGTATCATCCTGGGCACCGACCGGAATATCGGGCCCATGGGATGCCGGTACCACTTTTAGAGGCAACGTCTCACTATTAGACCCTAATTCCGATCGTCATCCTACCCGTAAGCCGTATCGGCGAGAGTCGCTCGTTGGGGGTGGAAACCAAAGTCCCGGGTTTTATTTTCTTATTGTCTATACCCTGCATTCCTTTACCGTGACAACCCATCATTCGATCTGGGCTAGCTCGCCCACTGGGTGATTTCGGTCCTCTTTGACACAAGCACATCCTAGCCTCCCTGTGTTCGACCCCCAAGCCACACTACAACACCGTGCGCTTGCGGTTACAAATATCTAAACTCTCACGCGGGTCCCCCGGCCATTTGCGGCTCGCAAACCGGGGGCACGTCAAGTTTATGGCGCCGTTGCCGGGGAGGCAACGTGCTTGTTATTTTAGGATCTTATGAACCCTAGTGTCTAGCTCTTATCCCTACCTCGCGATAATTTTCGCATTCTTCCTTTTTCTTTTTCTTTTCTCATTTTTATTTTTATTTCTTATCTTACCTGTTTCATTCCCACTTGTCGCTTCACGGGTGTTTGTTGTTTTTCATGCACAGGAGTTCAAGAAGTCTCGACGACTTGATCCCCGTTGACCCAGAGATAAACGCCACCCTTAGGCGTTTGGCCGCCGAGAAGCAAAGAAAGAGAGGATCCTGAAGCCATGGGGGAGAACACACCGCCTCACAAGTCCCTGCTGGAGTACTCGATGCCTTCCATCGAGTCCACCTCCGCCATCCGTCCTCCAGCTATTATGGCCCAAAGCTTCGAGCTTAAGCCATCTTTGGTGACATAGATCCAGCAGGATCAGTTTTCGGGTGCACCCATGGAGAGCCCGATCGAGCATCTAGACTCCTTGGAGAAATGTGACACCTTCCGGATTAATGGTGTCACAACTGAGGCGATCCGACTGAAGTTGTTCCCCTTCTCCTTGCGAGATAAGGCCAAGCTGTGGCTTAGGGGGAAGGACCCCAACACATTCAACACCTGGGAGAAGCTCTCCAATGCTTTTCTGACGAAGTTCTTTCCTCCGGGGAAGACCATGAAGCTGAGGAGTGAGATCTCATCCTTCTCCCAGGCCAGCCACGAGTCCTTGCATGAGGCTTGGACAAGATACAAGGAGATGCAGAGAAGATGTCCCCACCATGAGCTCCCCAAGTGGCAGATTATAAATCTGTTTTATAATGGGCTGAGGGACGATTTAAAGTCTTCCATGGACGCCGCGGCTGGAGGGTCCTTCATGTCAAGAAGCAAAGAAGATGCCGGGCAAATTTTGGAAAATATGGCATCCAACTATTAACGGTGGTGTGACGAGAGAGCCACACCAAGGTCTGGGGGCATCCATAGAGTGGAAGACGTCGGCAAATTGTCAAGCAAGTTTAACTTGCTGTCAACCCAGATCTCCGCATTGATGGTAGGCGCCGGTGGCGCCGGTTCACAACAGATTGCTGCGGTAGAATCCGAAGTTTTTGGAGAGTTCGACGGTGGTGACATCTCACCACCGTTGGATCAGGCGAGCGCATTGTTTTACAATCCTACGGGGAATGCGCCATTTCCACCACGAACCAACTCAAACCCAGCCTACTCTCCCAACAACCGGAATCATCCGAACCTCAGCTACCGGGCACCTTACCGACAGCCGGCTCAGCAATAACAGCAGACTTATCAGCCGGCTAGGCCCCAGCAGCAGTTCCAGCAGCAGCAATTTCAGCAGCAACAACCACCACCACAGTATCAACAATATGCCCCTAGGAATCAGCAGCCCGCCCAGCAGCAATACAGCCAACAGATGGCCATTTCTCCGGTTGAGTCCCTCTTGACTCAATACATAGCCAACCAGGAGAAAATTAATCTGAAGCTGGAGATGGGACAAAGAGTGCTCACTGATCAGGTGACCCAGCTGGGGTTGCAAGTGACGAACCTTCAGAGACCGCAGAATTTATTACCGCCACAGCCTGAGGTGAATCCTAGGGGGTAAATCGGACCTTGGCGCTCACACATGAGCATGAGAACGTGTCAGCCATCGTCTTGAGGAGCGGGACACAAATTCCTACTAGAGCGCCGCCCAAAGAACCGGAAGCACCACTGGCCGTTGAGCGGCCAATTGAAAAGGTTAATGACGACGGTGCCCAGTCGCCAAAATTTGTGGCTCCGGAGGGAACCCCCGAAGAAGAGAAGAAGAAAGAAGAAGGGAATTTGAAGGTATTCAAGCCCGTTGTGCCTTTCCCACAACGGCTTGCCAAGGCAAAAATCGATGAGAAGTATGGCAAATTATTTGCCATGGTGAAAGATATGAGTTTACAAATCCCCTTCCTCGAGGCCATAGAGACGATCCCCTCCTATACTAAATTCTTGAAAGACTTGGTGACACGGGGATCTAGAAAAGAAAAGGTCGTGTTAACGGCGGAGTGCAGCGCTCTCATTCAGCGTGCAAATCCGCCCAAGCTCAAGGACCCCAGAAGTTTCTCCATCCCTTGCTCTATTGGGGAAGTGCAAATCCAGAGGGCGCTCGTCGATCTTGGTGCGAGCGTCAGCTTAATGTCCCTATCATTGTACAAGAGAATAGGAATGGGAGATTTAGAGCCCACCGGCATGACATTGCAACTTGCTGACCGTTCGGTCAAGTATCCAGTGGGAGTAGTGGACGACCTCCCCGTCAATGTGAAAGGGGTGCATGTACCAGTTGATTTTGTGGTGATGGACATGCCGGAAGACAAGCATACACCAATTATTCTTGGACGACCCTTTATGGCAACCGCCGGAGTGTTGATAGACGTAAAGAATGGGAAGCTGCCCCTGAATGTGGGCCAAGAAAGAGTCGAATTTGACTTAGGCTTGTCAATGAAGCATCCAAACCCCCCGGACGATCCTAGTATCAATGTGCTGGAGAATGAAGAAGATAGAGCTGTTGAAACGAGTGCCTGGGAAGTGCTCTCGAGGAATCACTCCGATAGCTTGGGGGACCTTGGAGAGCAAGTTGGCTCCCCTAAGAATGAAGTGGCTAAAGAGGCGGTCGCGCGACATGTGATCCCTCCCGGGTTTCCTAAGTCTCCTCCCACGAGGAGAAAAGGAAAAGAACCCATGGACCTCACCGGTGATGAGGTCCGGATCCTGAAAAAGATGGCGGTGGACGCCAATTTGAGGGAGAAGCCCCCGGATCCTGTCAACAAAGGGAGGGTAGTCGAGCAAATCTTTTTACAGCCGCCGACTACACCGATAGCCACAACCTTTGGAGCTGAAGAGATGCCGGATTTTGGGCATCACCCGTACCGCCCACCATGAAAATCATCAACGGGCGTCGAGCTAAACGACGTTAAACAAAAGCGCTTCATGGGAGGCAACCCATGTTCTAAACTTTTGCTTCGCTTTTTAGGATTTTTTCTACTTTATTTTTCTCTATTTTTATAAATAAATCCAGCCGAAACAACTTCCGTGAAGGAACTTAGGCGATTTTTGGGTTTTGCAGAAAACAAGGCCTCAACCGATCGGGTGAGTTCTCACCCGATCGGTTGGGATGTATCAGCATACGGCCGTGTCTGTCACCAAATGAACCGACCGGGTGGAGAATGATGAGACCGGGTGAGCAGACCGGGTGACCTGGGGGAACTCTCGGAAAAATTTCAGAGTTCATCAACCGACCGGGTGGCAAGATGCGAGACCGGTTGAGGGGCCGGGTGAAAAACTCCGAGTTTTCGGGAAAATCTGTGGAGCGGCGAACCGATCGGTTGAGTTCTCAACCGATTGGGTCGCCTGTAGCGTTTCTTCAGCATCAAATTTTCGACCCAGGGTCAACCGATCGGGTGAAAACTCACCTGATCGGTTCGACTTAAAACCTATAAATACCCCCGACCCACCCGCTCACAAACCCTCGCCCGATCTCGCCGTTTCTCCGTCGTTTCGCCTTTCTCCAAGCACCCGACTGCCAAAATCCCTCTCCCACAACCTCAAGTCCTCCATTAGTCTCTCTCTCCACCTCCCCCTCGCATTTCTCCATCTCTTCCTCTCCCTCCCTCTCCTATTCCCTATTTTCTAGCCCTAATTCCCAACACCCACATCCACCATCGAATTTTTTGCTGAAGAAGCGTGCCGCGGCTCCACACTTCTCCAATTGCACGGCATTGGGTCATCTACGAGCGGGGAGATCTAATTGCTACGGGGTAACTTCGTTCCACTTCTCGAATTTCAATTTTTACCCTAATATTTGATTTGCTTGGTTTTCGTGTGTGTACTTTAATAGTATTTTGCACACATTTGCATCATCCACACACACATGGGCCGGGAGAGAGATAAAGGAAAAGGTATCTTGCGGGAGGAAGAACCGTCTCGTAAGAGACGTAAACAAACACGTCCTCCTTCCCGCACACGCGAACTGACACTTACACCTCCCGCACCTATCATTCCCCCTGTGGACCCCATGTTGGGCCCGCATGGATACATATTTAGGAACCAAGAGCAGAAAGACTTCTATCACAGACTTGACACTCGGGGGCATTTATCAACCAAGTTTGCCCACACCCAATCACTCGTCGACCTCGGTGTATTCACCGAGGTCGAGACTCTTTTTGCTAATCTAGGTTGGTTGGCCTTCCTTAATGCCTCTGCGGTATCTTACCCGTCACTCACCCTAGAATTCCTTTCCTCCCTCATTTGTGAGTCGGGGTCGACTGTCACTTTTCGGGTGCGTAACCAAACCATTCGCACAAACCTAGACACCATCTGCGATATATTTGGTTTCCCAATTCTAGGGAATGACACTATCCGTCACTACGGATATCCCCCGGAATTTGACGTCGATAATTTCTGGTTCCGCCTCACCATACTCCGCCGCTATCCCCGGGGTAAGGCCAAGGCCTCCTCCATCATCCATCCCATATTTCGTCTGGCCCATAGGATCATATCATCTGCATTTTTCCCGCGGGATGAGTCAAGCACCGTGACTATCCCCGACCTTTTTATTCTCTGGGCCATGACTTTCCCCTTTGTTCGTGATGATGATGGAGTTAGTTTCAGGGCCCCGGTTGTCCCTGTCCATGCTGGCGATTGGCTTGTTTACAAGCTTCTCGAGATTAGCAGGGCCGGGAATGGCAAAATCTGCTGTGGGGGCATTATCACTATCATTGTTTCTTACCCCCCGTTTAATATCCATATCCACGTGGTCTTCCCATCGCCGCAGGACCCTCACGTCTAGATCTTGACGTCCTGCGACACATTCACATGATTAAGCCCCGCCCCGACGGTCGTTTCGAATTCAATTACGGCCACCCCCTCGCCCCTACACTATTCTCCCCAACCCCGCTCGCATGACTGTGGCTATCGTGGCGGATTGGACTTTTCCGCCCGACCCTGAGTTCTTTGAGGGGTTGCACCTTCCTTTCTTTCCCCCTGATGCACGTAGACCTCCTTCCCCTGCCGCTCACTTTGGCGAGCAGGATATTCCTGCGTCCCGGGGAGATATGGGGGCTGGCCCGAGTCGCCATGTTTCTGCTCCTGGCCCCATCACTTCTGAGCACCTCTTAGCGGTCATTTCTGGCCTTGTCTCCTGTGCCGGCATGACCACCGCCGCCGGCACTACTTCCACCTTACCTGCCGGCACCACTTCTGCCTCACGTCAGTCCACATCCTTTGGTCGCCGCCAGGTCTCTGCCCGTCTTGGTCTTGAGAGGGAGGTCGCTGCCCTCCATGATCTCGCCATGTCCTCTGCCTCCTCGGACCCATCACCGTCCTCCTTTCTCACTCACCCACGTTTCTTCGCACGTGAGAGGAACGTGGCCGCCATTCTTCGCCTTCTCACTCACATCCACGGACCACCTCCACCTTCACCACCTCGACGATCTTCTCCTCCACCCTCCCACACATCCCCACCTCCATCACATCCCCCACCACATTCTTCTCCTCCGACATTCCACACATCCCCACCTCCCCCACCCCCACCTAGGCGATCATCTCCCCCTCCCTCATCTATTCCCATCCCGGTATCCACTTCCCCCCTCCCGACCACTTCCATCGCACCCACACCACCTTCTACCTCCTCCACCGTCACATCATATGTGCGCCGCAGGAAATTGCCGGTGCGGTCCAAGTCTCTCCCACCCACACCCACTACCGTCACCATCACATCTTCTCCCCCCATTTCTATTCCTTTCACCACCGCCTTGATCGCCGTCCTCCCACCGACACTCCTCCCCTCGTTCACACCACCGCTGCACCTATTCCTCCACCTCTTTCCCCGCTTCTCCGCACACCCCCTGTTTCCCCCACCCACCCACCCACACCCTCTTCCGAGGAGGGCGAGGATTCGCCTTCTCCTGATTTTTGATTTCACTTTGTTTGTTTTTTGACACCCCCTTGCATATTTCTGCATTTCACGATCACATTTTATTTGCTAGCACTGTCATGTCTAGCTTGGGGAAAGTCTGTTTTGCTGTGTTGTCGTGTTTTATTTTCTTCTTGTGTGTGTGCTTGTCTTTACTTTTTATTTTGTCGTGTCGTGTGGTTTTATTTCGTTTTTCGTGTCGTGTGGTTTGATTTTTCTTTATTTTTCAGTTTCGTATCTGTGTTTTCCTCGTTTTTCATTTCTTTTTGTGTCGGTGAATACCCCCCATTTTCATTGCCCTCCCGTACTCACTCTTATTGCATTGAGGGCAATGCAAGATTCAGCTTGGGGGAGTCGCACTTTGTGCGTCATTTGAGTCTTTCTTTTTCGTTTTTGTGTCGTTTTCATCGTGTTTTTATTTTTTCTTCTCTTCTTTTTGTCTCTTTCTCCTAGAGATGAACTCTATGATGAATCGCCAAAAAAATCACACACACCTAGCACCTAGCATCACATTCACTAACCCTAGGATTTCGAGTCCTCTTGCATTTCACGCATCGTGGGTCCACTTAGCTTTTTTGTGAGTCGTGTGTCGTGCCTAACCGTGTGGTGTGCTTCTACTTTGTGATTTTACTTTATATACCTGTCCAGGAATGACCCCTAGATTATCATGCTTCGATTTGAATATGCGGTATTTATTTCCCCTGTCTGCTTCTGCATGCTATATATATATATCGTGTACTTCATTTCGCATGTGTCGGGATTCCACAATTAAGGACTAGGATAACCCATTTAGCACATGCTCTATTTAGCGAGAATAGTTTCCTTTGCCCAAGTGTTTAGATTCCGACTTCTTTTTTTGTTTTACTTGGTGCAAATCCCCTCGTCGTGTACCGTTCTCCCACTTGGGAGAGTACACATGTAAATATCCCAATACCAAAAAATCCAAAAAAAAGAGAAAAGAAAAGAAAAACCCAAAAAGATGAGAAAAGAAAAGAAGAAAAATTGTATAACCAAAAAGCAAAAAAAAATACAAATACCCAAAACCCAAAAAAATTCCCGTGTGAATATTTTCCTATCTACCGAGAATAAAGGGAAGGCGAGAATTTGCACCGAGTGTTCTTCTCCACATCATCTCATCCCCCATCGGTTCCGAAAACACTTGGCTTAGGAACTTTTTAGCTAGTATCTTGGCTGTAGTGGTGTGATTTCCTTAACCCTAGTTGTGGAGTCCCCGATGCATGATACGCTTCTGTTCTTATACTCTTCTCATGCATGCTTGAACTAATATTCACCGCAATTTCAAATTCGAATCAGTATTTGGGTCGTTTCCTGGGTCTGTGTATATCGAGCTTTATTGCACATCGTAGATAGCGACACCGACTGCTAGCGCACGGCCACACTCACTCGCGCTTCACCGCGTGAGCCCACGACACTTATTTGGACTCGTATTCCTAGGTTTAGTGATGTGATTTGACGTTTACTTGCTTGGTGTGTCATTTTTGATTTTGTTGGTCCTGACGGGCGATCTAGGATATAGAGTTTTCTTTTTCTCTCTCTCTATTTTTCCCTCCGAGCTCCTACTCTCACTCGTCTTTCTCAAGGACGAGGAAGAGTTCAGCATGGGGGATTTTGACGTGCGTTTATATTTCATATATTTACGCGTGTTTTCTTCCGTGTTTTTCCGTATTTACCGCCGTCTTTTATTTGTTTTCTCGTGTTTTCTTGTTTTCTTTCACTTTTCCGTATTTTCCGTGTTTTGCAGGAGTTTGCTGGCATTTGGGACGTAAAACGATGATATCATGTGTCCCCGGAGCAACGGGAGGAGTCACGCGTGATCCAGGGGGTCAAACGACGAAGATTGCATCTTTCAGCCCCTCACCCGGTCGGTTGGTCATCTCCAACCGATCGGGTGATGCACGCGTGCATCACCCGGACGCAGCTTGGAGCTCACGAGAAGTCGCCCGGTCAGTTCAGTGACCGGGTCAAAAGCTCAAAGTCTCTGGAAATTCGAAGCTGATTTCCAACCGATCGGGTGACCTTCACCCGATCGGTTCACCTGTAGCTGAATTTCAACAGCCGAGACTCGGAGCTCCAACCGATCTCCTCACCCGGTCCGCTCCAAGATCCAACCGGTCGGCACCAAGATCCAATCGACCGCACCAAGTACCAACCGACCGGTTCATACTGACCGGGTGAAACCCCCGCATTGCGCTGTGATTTTGTGAAGCGGCTCACCCGACCGGTTGACTTGTCAACCGATCGGGTGATGTCGTTTTCTATAAATAGAACCCTAGGTTTCCCAGATTCGGGAGTTGGTTATTTTTTACTGTTTTCTTCATTTTGTGACGGCTGTAATTTCTCAGTTTTTGTAAGTTTTCGGATCTTTGTAAAACTTTAGTATTATCTTAATTGTTTTACTACCTTTGCATTCCTATTGTCTGATTATGATTTTAACGGTTCATTTTCGTTTAGATCGCTTTTTAATGAATATTTGTGAGTAGTTCTCAAATCTGGGATTTTGGCGGAAACCCCTTCGAGGGATCTTCCCGATGCATCCATAGGGTTAGGAAATCGATAGGGATTAGGAATCTAACGGTTACGCGGGGTGTTTTATTGTCATCGGCGGGAAAAAGACCGCCTTTGACCGTTGGGCCAAGGGGGAATAAACTTGGCGGTTGACTCCCTAGCCATAGCTCGCGCCCTTAGCGTAGACGCCGAATCCTAGCGCGCGGGAGCGGCAGGATGAGGCGTTGGGAGTTATCGTTGCGAGCTTAGTGCTCCCGGAGTCGATCAGTGTTAATGGACACGGGAGTGCCCACTGATCGAACCCGGGAAGTCCGGCGTATCATCTAGGGCACCGACCGGAATATCGGGCCCATGGGATGCCGGTACCACTTTTAGAGGCAACGTCTCACCATTAGACCCTAATTCCGATCGCCATCCTACCCGTAGGCCGTATCGGCGAGAGTCGCTCGTTGGGGTGGAAACCAAAGTCCCGGGTTTTATTTTCTTATTGTCTATACCCTGCATTCCTTTACCGTGACAACCCATCATTCGATCTGGGCTAGCTCGCCCACTGGGTGATTTCGGTCCTCTTTGACACAAGCACATCCTAGCCTCCCTGTGTTCGACCCCCAAGCCACACTACAACACCGTACGCTT
Organism: Scilla litardierei; assembly: GCA_030789695.1. Taxonomy (NCBI): domain Eukaryota; kingdom Viridiplantae; phylum Streptophyta; class Magnoliopsida; order Asparagales; family Asparagaceae; genus Scilla; species Scilla litardierei. The sequence continues at coordinate 272,428,384 of CM061133.1, read as the reverse complement.
GCGGTTACAAATATCTAAACCCTCACGCGGGTCCCCCCGGCCATTTGCGGCTCGCAAACCGGGGGCACGTCACTAGGGTTTGTGGCGGCTGTGATTTGCTCCAGATTTGTCGTTGTAGCTGTCGCCCCCTCCGGTTGCTCCCGATTTGCCGATTCAAGTGTTGATTCTCCTTGGTTTTCTCCCCCTTGAATCTTCTTGCTCCGATCTCCTCTCGCCATCGCGAGGGCTTGTATCATCTTTTTCAATTCTCGGAGATCCCGTCCTTGTTGCGTGGCGTCCGTCCTCATCCCCCGAATTTCGATCTGGATGTCTTCTTGCGAGTGGGCGTGATCCTTGAGTGAATCCCCCACCGTTTTCTTCAATCCTTCGAACCGTTCTTCGATCTCCCGATTGAGATCCTCCTGTAGCCCTTGAATCTTCTCATCGATCAAATCCGCCTTCGATCGTGTGCTTGCCGCCATTGGGATCTAGTGCTCTGATACCAATTGTTAGAGACATATCCCATACTAGGCCTCCAACACTAGCCCATTTGTTAGAAACTCATCCCATACTAGGCTTCTAACAATAGCCATGCTAAGGGCCCATCCCATACTAGGCCCATAGCACTGGGCTCACACCCCATTTGTTAAGTATTATTGAGCATCCAACCCAAAACTAATTGGTATTAGGTGGAGAGTCCCTCTAATACTTAAACTATTTCTTTTTCTTTTGCACTTCCGATGTGGGACTATTTTTGGGATCCTAACATACCACCACGCTTTCGACAACGCCGTCCACGGCGACCTACTCTGAGGTGCCCACTCTAAGTGGCCCACTCTGGCCTCACCCAGGTCGTCCCCTCTTAGGTCGCTCCTTCCCCAGGTCGCCCTTTCCGCTTTCGACAACCACCGTCATGACGGCCCACTCTGGGGTGCCCACTCTAAGTGGCCCACTCTGGCCTCACCCAGGTCTCCCCCTCTTAGGTCGCTCCTTCCCCAGGTCGCCCCTTCCGCAACGTGGGTCGTAGCATGGGGCTAGCTCTGATACCAATTTGATACGATCCGGTGGATCGAATCAATAAAGTTCAGATTTTTAAAGTGGAAAATATAAAAAGAGGAAATTTTGTGGACTTTAGATTGCGAAGAACTAAGAAATAGATTGATAATTGAGTCTCTTTCGAAAGGAGACTCGCTCTCCTAGCTTTGGTTGCACGGAACAAAGCCTAAAACCTTCACAAGAGATGCCTACAATTGTTCTTCACAAAATAAGCATAAGAAAATAAAATGACGGCCAGCCCTAATAAATAGAAAAGAGGGGATTTACTAATCTAATCTGAAAAGACTAAAATACCCCTAGATAACTAAATCACCTAAGCCTAAGCACCAAGTGGGACCCAGGTGCGGCGCGCGGCATGTGGTGCGACGGCTAGGGGCGTCCGCATCAAAATGTCTTGTTTAAATAAAGGCTCATTCTGTGATGTTTCTGATGCGGACGCCCCCTAGCCGCCGCCCCGCTTACCGCACGCCGCACCCGGGTCCCACTTGATACTTAGGCTTTTGTGATTTCGTTATCTAGGGGTATTCTAGTCTTTTCAGACTAGATTAGTAAATCCCCTCTTTTTCTATTTATTAGGGCTAGCCGTCATTTTATTTCCGGATGCTTATTTTGTGAAGAACAATTGTAGGCATCTTGTGAGGTGTCTTTAGGCTTTTTATTCGTTCAAATAAAAGCTAGGAGATCGAGTTCGTCTCGAAGGAACTCAATTTATCTTTGTTCTTCATAGAAATTCCAAATAAAAATTCCACTTTTTAATTTTTCCTCTTTAAAAATCTGAATTTTACTGATTCGATCCACCAGATCGTATCAAATTGGTATCAGAGCATTGAGATTCGATGGCGACAAGCACGAGGTCAAAGGCGGATGTCGTGGATAAGAAGGTGCAAGGGCTTCGAGAGGAGTTCAACCGGGAGATCGAGGGATTGAAGAAAACCCTAAGGGAGTCCATCAAGGATCACACACATTCGCAGGAGGACATCCAAATCGAGCTTCGGGCTATGAGAAGGGACGCCGCGCAATCGGGCCGTGATATCCAAGGGCTAAAGGAGGCGACTTCAGATCTGAAGGAGGCGACTTCAGATCTGAAATTTTTGAGGGAAGCCACGTCGTCGATTCCCGAGATAAAAGCAATGCTTCAAGCCCTAACGATGGAGAGAGGAGATCGGGGCAAGAAGATTCAAGGGGAAGAAAACCAAGGAGAATTGACGCTTGAATCGACAAATCAGGAGCACCTGGAGAGGGCGACGGCTACGGCGACAACTCTGGAGCAAGCCGCAGCCGCCGCGAACCCTAACAGGGCCGGACAGCTGCAGGGAGGGGCCGGGGGCCCCTGGAAAAGGGCGGCAGGCCCATCTGGGCCTGCAGCGAGCTCGGCAGGCCCCTCAGGGCCTGCGGCACACTCTGCAGGCCCCGCCGGGCCTGCAGAAACTGCAGCAGGGCCCACCGGGCCTGCCGCAGCAGCTGAGGGCCCCGCCGGGCCTGCTGCGACTTCTGCAGGCCTGTTCGGGCCTGCAGCAATCCCAGCAGGCCCAAACAGGCCTGCGGTTGAACATTAGGGGCCTGCTGCAGTGCAGGCAGCCCCCTGGGGGCCCGCGGCGACGCAAACAGCCCCCTGGGGGCCCACAGCAGCGCAGACAGCCCCCTGGGGGCAAGACGGAGGCGGATGGGCCCGAGACACGACGATTGGGGCTCCAGTAGCCCAATTTTGGATACCAGAGGCTCCTCCACAGGTACCGAGGCCGCAGGTTGATCCCAGACAGACTTTTGATGGCTTTCCGGGGCGGGGGCAAGGCCCGAGAGGCTATTTTGGGGGCCGAACAGCACCAGTACAGCCACACAGAGGGGCAGGATGGCCCGTGTTGGCATGACAGCAGGAGTTCCCCGGGGTACCATTACCAGACTGAGGCGTGGGAGAGACCCGTTTGGCCCGAGAAGTTGTACGGGGTTGACGAGGGGAGGACCAGTTGAGGCAATCGGTGGAGGATTCGGCGGTGGGGGTGACCGCGGTAGAGATGGGGGACCACAGGGGGACATCAATGCAGATCGCCGACTGATGAAGCTGAAGATGCCGATTTTTTACGGCACGGATCCGGACGGGTGGATCTATCGGGCGGAGCGCTACTTCCATGTGATGAGGTTGACGGAGGAGGAGGTTCTGAGGGCCATCGGAATCTATTTTGAGGGCAATGCGTTGGCTTGGTACAGATGGAAGGTGGCGCGGACCCCTTTTCGCACTTGGGAGGAGTTGTCAGCACTAATACTAGACCGGTTCCAGGAGACCCCAGTGGAAGATTTCTATGAGCAGTTATCTGCTTTGAGGCAGGAGGGGACGGTGAGAGATTATGTGGAGAGGTTCGAGATACTGAACAGTAGGGTGAAGGGGGTGACAGATGAGGTGGTGATCGGAAACTTCATGAGGGGGTTGAAACCCTCTATACGAGCGGAGTTGCGGATGCAGAGCCCAGGGACATTGGAGGATGTCATTCGCCTGGCCCACAAGGCGGAGGAGAAGCATGCAGAGAAGAGACGCATTCGGGGGACTTGGGGAGCCCATGGCCAGCATAGTCAGACAGCACCGGCCCCACCTCCGGGGGTTACAGTAGCACCAGTGGACGCAGAAATGAAGAGAGAGGAAACCCGACCAGTGATCCCTGGTAAACGGATGACTGAGGCTGATATGAGGGCGAGGCGTGCTGCAGGTCTCTGTTTCAGATGCGATGAGAAGTTCAGTCCCGGTCATCGTTGTACGAGCAGGCTGATGCAGATTGTGGTAGCACCGGACGAGGGGGAGTATGCAGATGAGGGGGAGCCAGTGATGACAGAAGAGAGCGAGGTTGAGCACGCACATCTGGATGTAGCAGAGGTGTCCCTAAACTCCTTGGTATGGGTAACCACGAACCATACCATGAAGTTGTCAGGACGATTGGACGACGCGTCGGTGACGGTACTCATAGACAGTGGGGCCACCCACAACTTCATCTCTCAATATTTGGTGGATCGTCATAGGTTGCAGGTGAGCACCTTGGAGACGTTTACGATCCTCTCAGGGACAGGGAGGAGAGATGAGAGCAGTGGGATGTGCAAGGGGCTGAGTCTGATCTTACAAGGGGTGCAGATCATGGAGGACTTCTTGCCCCTAGAGTTGGACAATATCGATGTGATTTTGGGCGTGCAGTGGCTGAGGGGGTTGGGTGAGGTGAAGATGAATTGGAAGCAGCTTAGGATGGAATTCCAGGAGGGGGGGTCGCACGGTGGTTCTGACAGGTGACCCTAGTCTCTGTTTTCCCTCGGGGGCCTTCAAAGCCAGATCTCCACCTTGAGGACAAGGTGGCTCTTTTAGGGGGAGATATTGATGCGGACGCCCCCTAGCCGCCGTCCCGCTTACCGCACGCCGCACCCGGGTCCCACTTGATGCTTAGGCTTTGGTAATTTAGTTATCTAGGGGTATTCTAGTCTTTTCAGACTAGATTAGTAAATCCGCTCTTTTTCTATTTATTAGGGCTGGCCGTCATTTTATTTCCGGATGCTTATTTTGTGAAGAACAATTGTAGGCATCTTGTGAGGGATCTTTAGGCTTTTTATCCGTTCAAATAAAAGCTAGGAGATCGAGTTCGTCTCGAAGGAACTCAATTTATCTTTGTTCTTCATAGAAATTCCAAATAAAAATTCCACTTTTTAATTTTTCCTCTTTAAAAATCTGAATTTTATTGATTCGATCCACCGGATCGTATCAGTTTCACCACAATGAGAGTTTTTTAACCAAACCTACAAAAACTATTCAAAGTTAAGGATCGCACGCAGACAGGAAGAGGGAGGGAGGAAGGAAGTGAGGGAGATATGTATGAATGTATGTATGTATAGCTTAGTTTCCCAAACACGTCAGGTAAGGCAAGGTAATAATCATAAAAAGTCAAGAATGAAAATGGAACAGAATCCAATAGCTACAAGAAAATGGACATGGAAATTACTTCTATTATTAAAAAATATGTAACTGGATATTAGGTGTCTTAGATGTTCTTGTTAAATAGGAGTTTTCAGCTTTGGCATACCTCCTGCAGCCAGTAACAGATTTTTCAGTTAAAGTTTACATTAATAGCCCATTATTGCTGTGCAAGTATAGACACAAATTTTTCAGCTAGCCAATTTTAGTAATTTTTGTCAAACAAATTTAAACACTTGCCTAAAGAATTTGCAAAACTGGTCCAGAAGGATGTTGTATTTTTTTTTAAACAGACCTATAACTGGAATACTACCAAAATGTTGTTTGTCCTGTCCGGGTTTTATTTCAAATAAGTCAAAGAAGGGTGTCGCGTGCATGAAGGGTGGCAACAGCATCCATAATAAAAGAAAAAAGATTAAGACAATTTTTTATAAATAGAAAAGAAAATGCCAGGTTTTCTTATAAATCCTAATCATAGGTATACCAAGTGCACGCAGTTTTCACGTCCAGAAAGCTGATCATATCATTGATAACCCTTTCTCATGCAACGTCTATGCAGCCTTTTCAAACGCCCTTTTAAGTTGATATGAAACAAACAAACAGCAAGTATACTTTTTTTTATCGGCTGTTTTTTTTTCATGTGTGTGTGTGTGTAATGTTTGTTTTTTGGGGGTGGGGCGGAAGAGGGGGATGGAAACTAGTGTCCTATTTAGGCGTTGTTTATAATTTAATCCATAATAACAAGGTTAACAATTTCAACCTTTAGATTGTCCTCCAATATGCGAGTGAAATAGTTTTGAAGCTCCGATCCTCTGAAGTATGTCAGAATCTCTTGCCAGTCCGGTGGATTCTGCAAAGGGTATAAAAACATAACAATATTGAGTAATACATAATAATCATCAACATCAACATGCAAGCAAAAGTTCTATGGGACACTGCACATTGAATCGACCCAAGTTTGGCTTCAGTTTTCCAGCCAAAACTTTAAGCGCAGTCGACTTTCCAATACCATTTGTTCCTACCAGGCCAAGGACTTGCCCAGGCCTTGGGACTGGCAACCTGTGGGAGAGATTCAAGAAATGTTACTTCAATTAAGATGTAGTGGTGACTCTTCATTATTTTAAAAAAGATACAGATTTCTACTTGCCTATGCAGCTTGAAGGTGTTAGGCCCATAACGATGGGTTGTATCTTTATCCAGGTCCTTGGGTAGATTAATAATTTGTATGGCCTCAAATGGGCATTTCTGCATTAAGAACCCAATACAATAATATGCTCAAAAGTTCATCACAAACACACCACCCCCACCACCCTAAATAAAACTGAGAGAGAGAAACCAACATGCATCACAACACAACAGAGACCTTAACGCAAATACCACATCCAATACATAGCTCCTCTGAAATGAAAGCAATCTTCGACGCAGGAGTGACCTCGATACAAAGTTTACCTACAAAGTGAAGCATAACATGTAGAGTAAATACTAAATCAATGTTAACGGGAATGTAAAAATGCACAAGATATGTCATTTATATGTTCACAGTGGACATAATTCAATAGCATTTGGATTTTGATTGACATAAACAACGTAAATGACATGAATGGAAAGACTTTCCCGAGTATATAATAATAAACATTACAAGTAAATGATCAATAAATGTTCCATATGAGTGCAATACACAAAGCGCAAATTATATTTTGGGCATAGAACTATTGTGAGATGGACTATATTAAAGGGATGAAAGAATCCACATTAGCTCAACTATGAGACAGATCAGCAAATCATCAAGTGTATGGCATTCAAGTCAAGTCTTCTCTAGTCTCATCAAGAAACAAAATGCAATGAGGAAAAAAAAATTAATGTGAGCAAACTGAAGTGCAGAAATTCTACCTCTTTCATATGCAAAACTGCCTTAAACTTTGAGCATTCAACAAATCCCAATTGTTCAGGTTCAACTCAGTAAGTGCTGACATTTGACCAGTAACAAGGACAATAGCAAGAAAACACTGTATTATAGCTTTGTCTGATTTGAAATATCATTTAATAGCAATTAAATTGTGGTGATATAGTGATTGTCTGCCGTATGAGTACCATGCCATACAATTTCTAAAGTTAAATTGCTGTAAAAATCACTGTTCTGTGACATATCCAGATTTAAGCAATCACCACCATTCCATCACACTGGATACCGTTATCAAGATTTTTCTTAAGGTAAACTTTTCATTTTTTATCATCCAATTCTTGAACAACTGATACCAAAATTAACATGAAGAAATTAATGTGTCTGCTGTCAATTCCCAGCTTGCTAAGGTCTAATGTCGGTAACCATAATAGCCTAAATTATATACAAAGGTCATCCATTGTTTTAAAAACAACTTACAGCGTCAAGTTTAACGCCAAGTCTTCTAATCAGACACAATACTGTACCAGACCTCGTAATTAAACATTAAAACTAAGAAAATCTCATTTCAACGTAATTACGGATTAAAACCCCCTACAAAAAATTTAAGCCTTTAGAGGATAAATTACAGTTTCTATTTTCGAAATACAACCAAACAAGGCTTTAAAAGATAAAATCGCATTATTTATCACCATATTACCGAATAAAACGATCAATTAACCAAAAATCTGATCATCACAAGAAAATATATTTAAAAAACAATCTTTTGAGATCAAACTGAGATAGTTCACCTGTTTTTACCACGGGGCAACTCTTCTTGCACTCCTGGCGACACTTTTTAGGCTTGCAACGATCAGAGCTCACGATAGCGATCCTAGTCAATCGATCTGCCATCTATTCAGCCTAACGACGAGCAGATCGATCGGACAAAAGACCAGGAAAAAAAAATTCAGAACGGATCTCTGCAAACTATAAAGAGATGGATCGAAGAAGAGTTACAATTAGAGAATTTTATAGTATATGATTGTGGCTAACCCCTCGCTGCTGCTTGAATAAAGTAAGGAACCCTTAAATATAAATAGAAAAGGGAATGAGGTTTTAAGCTGCTGCGTGCTCCCCACGCGCAAACCGGTAACTTGCCGCGCCCGAGTCTGTTCGGGTCAAACCCAAACTATTTTAGCCAGACCCGGCCCGCAATCCCTACACTTGTTTTTTTTTTCCAGCTCAACACCCGAAACATTAAAAACACTCATGAATCGCTAATTTTACCGTTCTTATTTTTTCAGAATTTGTATATTTGTAATTTAACTGGTCATAACCGGTGCATGTACGGCACGGCGAAGATCCTCTTCCAGATGCGAAACCGAGGGGACATCCGGTTCATGGGCGAAATGGCGACGTGACAGTCGTCTCTTGGGCGCAAGAACGACGGGGACAATCATCTCACAGACGCAATACTAACGGCGGAAAAACCCTGGGTCAGTCGTCGCAGTAGCACAAAAGCAGAGAATAAAGCGCAAAAAAAACACGGGTGAAAAGCGGAAAAAGAGCGATTGCAAATCTGTAAATATAGGTAAGATGAGGGGTCTTTATGTATTCTGAAAAAACAATGGCAAACTTGCAAATAAAGGGAATGTGGTGAGCTTTTGCTTGGAGTTCCACCAAAACACCCAACTCCACACCCAATCACTCACCCACACTTCATTGGGCCTCACACTCTCCCAAATATTTTGTCCTAATCATATTTTTTATGCCATGTAGGACAAAGATTCAAAAAAGTCCTAATTTGTATAATAGATGAATACCTTATATCTGTTATGAATCAACTATTGGGGGAGGAGCCCCAGCCCTTTATTTATAGGCAAGTGGTGAGAATACAAATATGAGTTACATAGATATGGGCATCTCTTTAAGATAACCCAGAATCTTAACCAACTCGGGTATTTAACCGTTCACAACACTCCCCCTTATCCAGCCATATGAGTGGACTCTGCTCGTGAATACTTCGGGATTCTGAGCATAGAAGAGTCTCACATGGGGTGGATACTTCAGGATCCTGAGTTGGTGAGATTTGCCTCGTTAAAACCTTTAGCTATGGAAACCCCTATGGGAGAAACCATAGTTAATGGAAAAAGAGTACAAACGCTCTTTAACTCCTCCTGATTTGTACAAGTGACTCTGCTCATGAATACTTCTGAATTCTAAGCGTCACAAAAGGGTGGATACTTCAGGATCCAGAGTTGATGTGATTTGCCTCGTTAAACCCTTTGGCTATGTAAAACCCAGTAGGAAAAACCATAGCTAAGGAAAAGAGTATAAATTGCCTCAACTCCCCCTGATCTGTAAAAGCCATTAGACTTTCAGATCTCTTAGGCTTATCTCATTACTCCTATTTACAACATTCCGAAGGTATACACAGATTACAAATATTATCACCATTGAGCAGCTGCTGAATCCAGAAACTCTGGAGAGGTGTGCTAAGTTTCGTCGCCTCTGATGTGGTCTTCAGACTATGTGGTCAGCTCCACAATACCGGCCTCTATCCCAGTTGTTACTGGGATGTGATGTACCACCAGGCGCCCTCAAATACACCATTGGTATGATTCTGGAATGGTGAGGATCTCGGAATGATTGGATTATATTGCCTTCATAAGTTGCTTTGCATATCTGCAGTAGATGGACATCCCACTGTGAGTACCTTATCTGTGACTTTTCAGTATAGGGAGCGGACCAGTAACCTGCATTGCATAAACTTGGAGGGTGATACTTTATAATGTAAGTCCAAATCTTTTGACCCTTGGAGGAAGCGCAGAAGGCTTAACTCCGGTCTAATGGCCCTTTTAGGTGCCAACTATCTCTTGCTAATAAGTTTACTGCAACTGCTATATCGGGACGCGTGCAGTTAGCCAGGAGTGCCTGATTGCACTGAGATAAGGGACTTTAGGACCAGTTATATCCTCCCCCTCTTCCAGCGATCGGAAGGGTTCTTTTTGTACATCCATTAAGTATATTACCATAGGTGTACTTTGGATGTCAGTGGTCCTTTTAATTTCTCAAATGCACTTCTGGACATATGTAACAGGATTCTATGAGCCATGACTTTATATTTGCCTAGGTCTTTTTATTTCATGTTTAAAAGTCAGGCTTGAACAAATGTTTCGGTTTTCTCTTCGGGAGATCCGATGAGATGTTAGTTGTTTACAACTATGATCTCAAATCCTGTTCTTTGCTCAGATGTAAAGACAACCCTCAGTAAGAATCATTGCTTTGTCAAGTGATTCTATTGGTTGTACATTTTGTAATGCCATGCTAAGCTACTGCACAAGTACTAGAGGGGGGTGAATAGTACTTTAAAATAATTAAGAGGATAATTCCTACTTATCTTGCAAACTCTACCAATCAATGCGGAAAATGCGGAAATGTAAATATAGACAACAAAGAAGACAATCGCAAACAAGCAATTTAACGGGTTCGGATCCACCCAAGTCTCCCCGACTTGTTCCCGGTGATCCTACGTCCCAACCACCAGGATCCCATCCGGATACTTGAGTTAGAAACCCTAACTCAAGATTTGCACTATGAAATTCTTGTAGAAACCTCTACAAGATCAAATCATACACAAATCGAAATGTGACTCCCACAAACCGGGATCACAAACAAACTCTCACAACCGAGAGTGAAACACTTACAATATCAATGTAAATTGAAATAGAAATTCTTAACACAAAATACATATGCCTTGAGTAAACTTACGAATTAGGGCAAAGAGGATTTTGGGGAAGATGAAGAGGCACCAAACCCTAGCTCCAAGTAGATGACCAGCAATGGAGTCCTAGGTGGATGTTGGTGACCTAGAATCAAGCACTTGGCTTGGAAGGCTCACAATCAATGAATCTCTCTTTTGAAATAAGAGTGAGGGAGAGATTCAAGATTAGAAATGAATGAGCTTTGAATGAGATTGAATGCTTCTCTTTTGATCTCTAAACTTCTCTTAATATCAGCCTTGAGTGCAATGAATGCAGCACACCAAGTATTTATAGGATAGAGGAAAGAGAGAGCAAAAATCGTGGCATTTAATGCTCCAATGGCTCTATTCTGAACCAAACTAGTCGGTCAAAGAACAACCACTGACCGACTAGTTCATCAACTAGTTGGTCGGTGAAACAACATGAACCGACTAAGAGGTGAACAGTGAATAGATGAAGTTCAAACTTAACGAACTAGTCGGTCCAAGAAGACTTGCCAACCGACTAGTTTCACAACTAGTCGGTCGGTGAGTGAACTTAGACCGACTAAGAGATAAAACAAATAGTTTGAGTACAAATTGAATTAGTCGGTCCAAGAACAAATGTTGACCGACTAGTTCATCAACTAGTCCGTCACCAAATGTACATAGACCGACTAACGACAAACAGTAACTAGGCATGTACAGGGAAAGCTCAAATAGTCGGTCTAAGAAGGATCACTGACCGACTAGTTCACCAACTAGTCGGTCGGTGAGTCAACGTAGACCGACTAACTGTAAACAGTAAAGAGCTTAGAATTGAGAAGGCAAACTAGTCGGTCCAAGAAGCTTTGCCGACCGACTAGATCACCATCTAGTCGGTTGGTTCTTCTTCTTGAACCAACTAATATGCACAAGAAGTCGTGAATCGAAGCGCGAAGCTTCGGGAAAGTTCGTATGGACTTCTACTAAGATCCTAGCTCTAAGATAGGAGCGTTATGAAGATTAAAACGTAAGACCTACTCAAGGCTTAACATTCTACGAAAATGAAGCTAGAAGACAATAAATTAAACTTGACGAACCGTCTTCGAAAGCTTCGATCCGAATCTTCATGACTTCAATAATGGTCCATAAGCTTCAACGAAGCTTTAGGCATACGATCACGCGCTTTGAGAAGTCTCGAGACGTCACTTTAGATGTTCATATGAATTTGGCGACGATCTCCATAACTACGCTCACAAAGAGTTAGTTCACGATATATTTATGTTTGTTCATCATCCAAAACCAAATCCGGGGAGTCCAATATCCAACATTCTCCCCCTTTTTGGTGATGACAAACCAACATAAATAATAATAAAAAATAATGATTCAAATGAAATTTACTTACTCCCCCCGCATTGATGACACGTTAATTCCAAAATTAAATAATAATCATACGCATCAAGCAGACGAGTAAAGAATAAAATGTGAATCAAATATTGAAATATCGGATTTGAAATCCATTTTTATATCTTAACTCCCCCTGAATCTAACATATCAAATTAGATTCTTGAAAAAATGCTTAAATTATCATTTAGCTCATCGTCATTATTATATCTCTCCCCCTTTGGCATTAGCAAAAAGAGCGAGATGAGATCAACGACAACAATAATGACTTCAAATAAAAGCACGGGAGTCGTAGAATACGACCACGGTCCAAATGACACCAAAGGAAAATACGAAGGAAATCAAAGCGTGTCAATGAGACCATAGTCGAAAATCGATAAACAAAATCATCAAAACTCAAATTAATTTTACGAATTGAGTTATAGAATATACTCTCCAATATCAACATTCTTGGTTAATTTATTGCATGGAAAACAATTCTATGTTTTCATAGAAATAATTTCTATTTAACCAAGTTATTATTGGCGAGCGACGAAATCAAACATCAGAGGCAAACATATAATGTGCACAAGAGAATGTAATGTCAACATCGATGTATATATATAAATGAAGCATGAGTACATCAAGATGATACATTGACAACATACATAAACGATCCTCAGATCGAGGCACAAAATACATCATATCACACAGCTGATATCAGAGTATCACAAAACATACAAAAATCTCAAAACATCATATGAGATACATCAAAATACATCCAAAAATATCAAAAATCATAACCACCCACACTATCCTACCCAACTCTCTCAAACTAGATCTATCATCCAAAGTGCACTAAGAGAGTCCTCCAAAGAAGCTCAGGAGGCAGCGGGAGGATCTACAGCAGCAGCAGGCTCTGCAAGAGGAGTGGTCACTGGAATGGCTGGAGTGGAGATCTCTGGCACGACAGAAGTGGTCTCGGGAGCAGCAACAGACAAAGCATCCACTGGAAGAACGGTGGCGGCAGGTGCGCTCTCGGGATCAATGGCAGAAGTAGTGTCACGCCCCGCTTCCCTAAAATGGAGGCGAGACGTGAGAAGGTCCGCACAGACGTGGAGCTGTGAAGCTACATGCCTGATAAGCGTCAAAACTGAATATATGCAGGTCCCTGTAAATGCAAACGGAACAAAGATAATAATAATAATATGGCAAAGGAGACTGATAAAAGTTAACCAATCTCAGAATTTGTCCACAACAATATTCAACATCACAGAAAAGTCACCAGGCTAAAAGAAAGAGTCTAGGCCCAAACATGGCCAACAAAAGCCAACACGAACAAGGTATTGGTGCTACGCACCGACAACTAAAGCAGTCTAAACAACAACACAAACAGTCTCTACGACTGATCTCCCGTGTCCTCAAACTCCTCGATGAACGCGGGCTCTGACTCAGCGTCAGCGAACACCACGTCCTCAGCAGCAACCTCAGGCTCAGGATCTAACATGTGTCACCCAAAAGAGTAAAGGGCACATGTCAGCAAGTCTAAAAGACTTGGGCAAGGAAACTGAAGGAAGGTAAACTAATAACCTAGCAGTTATAGTATGATGCATAGCATGGCAAGTATAGTATGGAAGTAACAAGTAAGGTAAAGTGCAAGTAACAAGTAGCAAGTAGCAAGTATGGCATGTATGGCAAGTTTTACAAGTATAAACACGGACAAATACAAGTCAAGTAAATCACGTCAAGTAAACACGTCGTGCACAGAGATTACGTCTTCTGGCTAGAGTGGCGGATCAGGCCAACTCGTACACTCAGGTGATCGCTTATCCCTACCCCTCCACGTGTATCGAGCCAGGGCATTACCCCCGAACGCGTAATGCTCGCTTCTGGATCACGAGCCAGGAAGTGTATTTGGCATAGGGTTGTGCCCGCTAAAAGCAGGTGCCTAGCCGGATCAAGTAGTACAAGTATGTAGCGTGTGCTACGAATGCAACATTCAACATGGATAGCATGGCATGTACAGATAATTCGCGTACCGTTAATTGAATTTAAACATGGCAGATAAGATGCATGGATGACAAGAAGTGTAAATAATTAAAAGTAGTCGGATCTAGTTTCGTTGTCAAGCTAGATCCTGAAATTTGTGCCTAGGCGAGTATCATTTCGTCGTTTAGTCTCTTTTACGCATACAACAAGCAAATGGCCTAAGGCATGGCCTAAAACCCTAAGTGGCAAGTTTCACTTACCTGGCACCAAGGATGACGATCCACGAGGCACGTCACAAAATGTTAACCTACGGAGATGGGATCGCTGCCATGGCAAAACAACATCAGAATAATATCCCATCCAGTTTTATTAGGGTTTAACAAAATCACAATGTGGGTTAAGAGAATATTAAAGGATCGATTCACTAACCGTATCATAGCGGAAGAACGATGCCGAGCAAGCACGACAACGGAAGAACGATCCGGAGAACTATGGCTCAGATCTAGAAATGGCGAGAAAATCTGGAGAAATTGAGATTTGGGGGTTTTGGGGTTGGCCGACGGCCTAAGGGAAGGTGGCCGGCGCAAGAATGGCGAGAGGGAAGCTCCAAGGAGGAAGGAAGGGCTTGGGGAATGTTGGAGATGATTTGGGGAAGAAAATGGCTCAGACGAAATGAAGAAAGAGTAAAAGAATTGAAGGGTTTAAATAGGAAATGAAACGGCGGCAGAAATGAAACCTAGGGTTTCGGGGTCAGTTAGTCGGTCAAAGAAGAGCTGCTGACCGACTAGTTTAAGAACTAGTCGGTCTGTCGACCAACTGTGACCGACTAACACCAAACAGTAACTCGGTCGTCAAAATGGTCAATGAACTAGTCGGTTAAAGAATAATGACTGACCGACTAGTTTGCAACCTAGTCGGTCGAAAAATGTTCTTAGACTGACTAACGATAAACAGTAACTTAGGTGAAATTAATCAAAGGAACTAGTCGGTCTGAGAGCAAGTTCTGACCGACTAGTTTCACATCTAGTCGGTCGGTGATTGTTCTTAGACCGACTAAGGGTAAACAGTAACTCCTGAATAATTGATTTAATGAACTAGTCGGTTCCAGAAGAGTTCCTGACCGACTAGATTGGAATCTAGTCGGTTGGTCCACCTTCTTGAACCAACTAAAGTGCACGAAAAGTCTCGAATCGAAGCGCGAAGCTCCAGGAAGATTCCTACGGCTTCTAAGATCAACCTATCTCTAAGATATGAGCGATATGAAGCTCGTCGCGAATGACTTACTCCAAACTCAACGATCTAAGGAAGAAACTAGAAAATCACAACGAAACGAACGAAAACGAAAGCTACGGAGATGGAAAATCACACATAAGGAGAAAACCAACCATACACATAATATATCCAGATAATACATATAGATAAAAACCAGTCGTTACAAGTAGCAACGGCACCAGAAGTACCCTCAGGGGCACGAGCAGCAGCAACACGAGCAAGCTCCTCGATCTCATCCTCATCCAACTCATCCTCGTCAGAAACTGACGGTGGGATGTTAATACCCAAATGAGAAGCGATACGAGCAAGAATCTCCTCAGTACGAGCATAACGAGACTCCACACGTTTCAACGAACATGCGAGGTCAACAAGAGTAGGAGATGGAGCAGCTGAGGCTGAAGCAGAGGCAGACGCTGAAGCAGAGGGGGTCGTCCTCTGAACGTGACGAAGCGCCGCAAGAGACTTCTTGACGGTCGTCGCATTCAGAGGGGGACCGAGGGGACGCTCATCGTCAGGAGGAAGAGGGACACGAAAGTGACGGAATACGAGTGTCAGAAGGCAGGGATATGGGATGTGAGCAGATTTCGTGGACTTTCGGATACACTCGAAAGAATCCATCTTATCGAGAATGATCCTAGCCCAGTTAATCTCGCTCCCCATGAAGATGGCGTAAATGAGCTTAAGGAAAGGCTGGGATGGCAAGGAGGATGAGCCGTACTTCAGAAGGAGGCACGACTTCAAGATTAGATTAAGAACCCAGCCATTCGGCTTAAATGACTTCGAGGGGACGCCAATCATGGCGGGAGGGATCACGTGGAAAATCTCAGAAAGCATGACCTGGTCAAGGGAAGAAATGTCATCGACGGAGATATCGGAAGGGAGGAGGCCAGACGAGGAGCAACCAATCAACTCCCCTAAGATTTCTGCCGTGAGGACAATCGGTGTCCCCAAGACAGTCATCTCAATGGAGTGGGTCTCGTCGTACTGACCCCTGACACGGTTTGCGTAGAATAGCTTGACCAGACGAGGGTATGGATGTGGATTCGCCTTAGGGTCATACCGAAGATAATCGATAAGACCGCTAGACGAAAGGAGATCAGCTAGGCCTGGAAAGTCAGAGAACTGTATGAAGTGCTCCAACAGCAGCGGGCAGTGTTCGATACGGTTATATGCCGCGAGACACAACGGGTCATCGCGACATAAAGAAATATCGACACCGCCAGCTGGCATCGGAGCCTTCCCCTTAGGCTGTCGGGTGCTAGATCGGAGTGGAGGAGTAGGATCCCGAGTGGTATGCTCTGTCTCTGGAATGTATTCCGTGTCGGAATCAGAAGGTGGAGTGGGTGCACAGAACGAAGCTGGAGAGACAGGTTGCTTCCTAGGCTTGGGTTGTGATCGGGGCTTGGCGATCGCCGTCCTCTTCTTCTTAAGAGGAGGTGACGACGACGATGGATGGGTGGATTTAGATCGGCGTTTGGGTTGCGGGGGGTCCGAAGGTGGCGACTCAACAGTCATAGGAGACGGACGTGAGGGATCGATCGGAATTCTTGTCTTCGCCATAAGCGTGACGAGACAAACCCTAGAAATCGAAATCAAGAACCCTAGCACAACCCTAGGCCGAAATGAAATCACTAGAACCCCTAATCCTAGAAGCTGAAATCAAGCCCTAGAATAGAGAGAGATACCTAGGAGGAGGAGAGGGGTCGACGGCACAGGCAGAGATGTCCGGAAAGATGGCCGGAGATCGACTGCGGAGAGGGAGGAAGACGAAGGGGCTCGGGGGTTTTTGGCTGAGAGAGAGAAATGAACCGACTAGAATGAAGAGAAGTTGGTTAGATAGAGTTTTAAGTCGATCGGAATGCGAAAAGACCAAGCATTCCCCGTTGCATTTAGTCGGTCAGAGTTCAAGCGCTGACCGACTAGATGACCATCTAGTCGGTCGACCAATGAGCTTGAACCGACTAAGTGCAAACAGTAACTGAAGCCAAATTTAGGGATTGAGTTAGTCGGTCTGAGTTCATTCACTGACCGACTAGATGATGATCTAGTCGGTCGGTCAATGAACATGAACCGACTAACAGAGTTCAAAAATTTTAGAATTTGAAATCTTGAGTTCTCTCCTAATCGCACTTGGATGAAACATCGTAAAACTCTCATTAATCATTATACTACCCTATTAAACATCGAAAATCTTAAATTTGACGTTCATGAAAAAATCGAGCGAAAATTCCGAAAATTCAACTAAAAATCCAGAAAATTCCAATACATCAAGCATGAGCAAATATACCAAAATTGAATAGCATGCAAGATTATTGAATAAAATGAATCCTAAATCTCGGATTCACCCATAATCCCCAATTCTCGACGCAACCGCACAAAGGAGTCTTCCTTTAGGGGTTTCGTGAAAATATCGGCGATTTGCTTCTGGGTTTCAACGTACACTAAAATGATGTCCTTTTTAGCAACATGATCATCTAAGAAATGGTGACGGACATCTATGTGTTTAGAACGGGAACGGTGTACTAGATTCTTAGAGAGACATATTGCACTTTGGTTGTCCACCATGATAGGGCAAGTATCACAGTTTATACCAAAGTGTTTAAGAGTGTGTCTCATCCAAAGAACCTGAGCACACGCGGCACTGACAGCAATGTATTCCGCCTCGGTGGTTGAAAGTGATACGGAATTCTGCTTCTTGGAAAACCAAGAGACAAGAGAATTTCCTATAAAATGGCAAGTGCCACTAGTACTTTTCCTGTCGGATTTGCATCCCGCATAATCTGTGTCACTATATGAGATTAACTCATATGTGCTAGATTTTGGATAAAGTAATCCAAAATCAAGTGTGTAACTTAAATAACGGAAAATACGTTTTACCCCTACTAAGTGAGATTCCTTAGGTTGTAACTGATAACGAGCACATACACATACGGCAAACATTATATCGGGCCTACTTGCGGTAAGATATAGTAAACTACCTATCATACCTCAATATAGACGAATGCCTACATCTTTTCCGCCCGTATCTTTATCAAGATGCGTAGTAGTGCTCATTGGAGTCTTCTTCCCGGAGGCATTCTCCATTCCAAATCGCTTTAGCAACTCCACCGTGTACTTCGTTTGGTGGATGAAGATTGCATCGTTCATTTGGCGAATTTGGAGACCTAAGAAATATTTGAGCTCACTCATGTAGCTCATCTCAAATTGATCCTTCATCACATTAGAAAACTCTTCGCAAAGAGCGAAGTTAGTAGCACCGAAAATGATATCATCAACATAAATTTGAACTAAAATTATATCATTATTCGAATACTTAACAAATAATGTGGAATCAACTTCTCCCATTTTAAAACCTAAATCCAAAAGAAAATTCTTTAAACGGTCATACCAAGCTCGAGGAGCTTGTCTCAAACCGTAAAGTGCTTTCTTAAGTTTGAAAACATGGTTTGGGAATTTTTCATTTATAAAACCCGGAGGTTGAGAAACATAAACTTCCTCAACAACATCTCCGTTTAAAAACGCACTTTTAACATCCATTTGAAAGAGTTTAAACTCTTTATGGCATGCAAAAGATAACAATAATCTAATAGATTCTAATCTAGCTACCGGAGCAAAGGATTCTTCGAAATCAATACCTTCCTCTTGCCGATAGCCTTGAGCTACTAACCGAGCTTTGTTCCGGACGACGATTTGGTTTTCGTCGGTCTTGTTCTTGAATATCCACTTTGTCCCTATGACGGTGTGGTTCTTCGATGGCAATGGAACAAGCTCCCAGACCTCATTCCTCTCGAATTGAATGAGTTCCTCTTCCATGGCAAGGATCCAAGCACCATCTTCGCACGCTTCATTAATATTCTTTGGCTCTATCGAGGAGGCAAAGGCACAATGAGCGAAGTAGTTGACTTGCGATCTCGTCTTGACACTATCAAGGATATTGCCAATGACTTGCTCATGAGGATGGTCACGAACGGTATGAAGCCGTTTGGGAATTCCCTGATCACTAGGAACATTCTCAAAAACTTCATTAGTCGGGTTAGTATCAATAGAATCAATAGAATTAGAATTACCAATTGAATCACATAAGACATCCATGGAGTCATCATCATTAGTAATTCTAGTCGGGACAAAACCTTCATTAAATGAAACATGAAGTGATTCTTCGATCGTTGAGGTTTGTTTGTTGTATATCCGGTAGGCTTTGCTACGGGAGGAATATCCAACAAATATCCCCTCATCGGATCTTGGATCAAATTTGTCCAAACTACCATACATGTTTTTAATAAAACATTTTGCACCGAAAACACGAAAATGTTTAACTTGAGGCAACCTACCAAACAACAATTCATAACAAGTTTGTTTAGTACCGGGCCTCAAAAGTATCCTATTAAACACATAGCAAGCGTTATGTACCGCTTCCGCCCAAAATTGATGGCCAAGTTGGCTATCATCAAGCATAGTGCGAGCACATTCCACTAGCGTCCTATTCTTTCTCTCAACGACACCATTTTGAGGAGGTACGCGAGGGAATGAAAAGGTGTGAGTAATACCAACTTCATCACAAAACGTTGAGAAAGACTCATTCTCAAATTCACCTCCATGATCACTACGAATAGTGACAATGGTGGTTCCAATGAGATTTTGTAATTTCTTAACAAAAATTGTGAAGTTTTCAAAAGCATCATTTTTATTACACACTGAAAATACCCAAGTAAACCTAGAAAAGTCATCAACGATGACAAGTTCATATCGTGCATTTCCTAATGAAGCAACTCTAGTTGGCCCAAATAAATCTAGATGTAATAGCTCTAGAGGCCGCTTAGAAGAAATGCTTTTCTTATGTTTAAATGAAGATTTTGGAAGCTTGCCTCGTTGACACGAGTCACAAAAGCTTTTCTTTTGAAAGACTAGCTTAGGGAAGCCTCTAATAGAATTTAACTTGGAAAGCTTAAAAAGTGTTCCAAAGTTCACATAACCAAAACGTCGATGCCATAAGTGTTGTTCACTTGTGTTGGCAATGAAACATTGTTCATGTGATCTTGGAAGATCTAGGATATATATATCCTTATGGCGTGTGCTGGAAAACAATAAATCATTATTATCTTTTCTTAAAATATGGCACATTCCTTTCGCAAAGCTAACTTTGTAACCTTTGTCACAAAGTTGGCTTATTGAAATAAGATTGTGGTTTAATCCTTTAACAAGGTAAACATCACTTATTAGAGGTTTAGAATGATTACCCACTTTTCCAACACCTATGATGGTTCCGCTCTCGTTGCCTCCAAAGACTACCCGGTTTCCATTTGCAATGGGCACCACTCCGGAGAGCAATTGAGCGTCACCCGTCATGTGTTTGAACACCCGCTACGAGTATCCAATTATTCTTGGAGCCAAATTTGGATTTGTTGCTACGTATCTTTTTCTTGAGTACCTAAAGATAGAAAATATCGTATCATGGTGCCCAAGGTCATTGGGTCCTAAAGATTAGACCTTTGGAAGCCAAGTCCAATTGGACTTAGACTTTCCCACATAATTATCACTATGCACTACATTCATAAAATAAGCATTCATGTAAACTTGTTTTTCATTCATGCTTGTGTCCTTTGGGCTCCAAATTGTGAAGATTTTGGGAGCCCTAATCCTATTGGGTGCATGCATGCGTTGTTGATTTCTACGTGATGCATGACGTGGATAGGCATACGGAACATGATGAAATGGTGCATTATGAGAATGGTTCATATGATGGTGTGGGTGAATATATGCATGTGGAGGAACACATGCATGAGGGTGTCTCATATGGTATGCACGTGCCCGTGGATGTGAAGCATAAAATCATCATATGTGTGAGCCGGTGGAGTAGGATGTGTGTTCCTACGTGGCATGGTATTGGTGTACATGTAGGCATGACCCTTCTTTGGAGGTTCACCCAAAGTGGGTTTCTTTCCAAATGAGGGTGTGTACGAGGTGGAAGCACCATTGGTAGATGAACTACCAATAGAGTGTTTGCTACCACTCGTTGAGTCACCGAAAGTTGGCCTAACAAAGGTAGTGGCCGATTTGGATGAACTTCCCATCTTATACCCCCAAGCCAATGAGGTGATTGGCCGGAAGTAAGTCATTTAGGATGTTATCCAAATGGTCCTTACCCTTATTGAATTTATTAATTCGGCCTAATGTGCACTCATATTTCTCGGTGAGAGAATGCATCGAAGCATCCAAAGTGGATACTTATGATGTGAGTGCATAAACACGAGATTTGAGATTCTCATTCTCGATACTCAAAGTTGAGTTTCGAGAAATTAAATCTGCCATCTCATGTTCATCCGATTCCTCAATATGAACATGTTCAAGTTGGGACTTGAGATTTACAATCTCATTTCTCAACTCTTCAACAACGGTGTCGTTGTTGGTGATGATAGTTTTAGGCGAGGTTTGGATGCTAGCTAAATCATCTTTTACTTTAGTATATCTATTTAATAATTTAGTGTATTTAGACCATAATTGCTCATTAGCATTTCTAAGGTCATCCATTGTTACCTCATCGTCGCCGTCATTGTCGCTATCATCGGAGGAGGAATCTTTATCTTGCTCCTCTCTATCCATGAAGCACATATGTGCTTGCTTTACTTGATCATCGTCCGACTCTCCACTTGATGAATCCTCGGAGTCGGTGAATGTCTCGACAAGCCCCTTTTGGTACCCTTTCTTGTACTTCTTGGACTTGTCGAACTTTGGCGCCTTCCACTTCTCCTTTTGCTTATTTTGAGGACAATCCGCTTTCATGTGTCCTGACTTATTGCATTTAAAGCACAAAGGAGAGGACGCGTTAGAAGAATTAAACTTCGATTTGTTTTTGAAGTTACCTTTCCGGAAGAACCGGTTGAACTTCTTTGCCATGAGGGCAATAGATTCCAAGTCCAACTCTTCTTTCGATTCTTCATCATCGGTCGATGTAGATGTTGATGGAGCGGCCTTGAAAGCAATAGCCTTTTTCTTTGGCTCGTCTTGCTTCAAGTAGGACTTCATCTTGTCCTGCAACTTTAGCTTGCTATCCTTGCGTACCTCATAAGACATTAAGGTACCCATTAGTTGAACAACAGTATAAGTTTTCATATCATTACCTTCCTCGATGGCGAAGGTACGTTTCTCCCAACAAGAAAGAAGTCCATCGATGATCTTCGAGACTTTCTCCTTTTGGGTGTAGGTCTTACCGAGAGCCTCCAACTCGTTTGTGATGTCGACGAAGCGAGCATAATACTCCTTCATCTTCTCACCCTGTAGCATATGAAATAACTCGTAATCTTTATTAACTACAACGAGTTTAGAGTCTCTTACCCTACTCGTTCCTTCATGCAAATTAAGGAGGGAGTTCCATATTTGATATGCACTCTTACATGTGCATATCTTATTGAAGTCCTCGGGCTCCAAAGTGCATTGCAAGGCGTTCATTGCCTTGGCATTGCTTACCTCCGCGGCGACCTCCGCGGTAGTCCACTTTGTAGGATCCTGCCAAAACAGAGTTAGGATCGATAATTAAAGTTGAGACTTACGCTTGCGTATGCGGAACGGTAGTTTCGGAACTTTGCCTTCGGATTCGCCACGACGGATCGAGTCTTCTCACGAACGGAGTAAGGCTACTAATCCACAATCTAAATCTCTATTTTAGATTAAGAACTTGGATAGAGGAAGAGAAACGATTTCTGCAGAGCTTCGCTAGGATGAAGATGCATGCATGAATTTCATGCAAAAGGTGTAAGAAATGGCTTACCCTTGGGTCTTATTTATAGCCCCCAAGGTAGTTATTTTAGGGTAAGTTGTTCCTTTGGAACAACTTAATTAAGGTGTACCAAGATACATGGCACATTATAAGCTTAAGTTGTACCATATGCATGGTACAACATAAGCTTAAGATATTCCCCCTTTATTAGCCATATGTCGCATGCACTTATGCATATGTAATGCGACTTTCCCACTCATCCAGAGATCCTCTCCGCAAGGGAACAGATTCCCTTTGTACACGACTTCGTGTACGCGACGTTCGAGGTCCGTATTCCCTCGTACATCCCCCACAAGGGTGTACAAACGTCTTCCATATCCAACATCTCCCACTCACACTTGAGGGGATTGTAAGAGAACGTCTTTCCCTTAGTTCTTTCATCTATCATACCGAGAAATAGACCGTGCGACCGTCATGCGCGTAGAGTCTGTTGTTGTGCACTTGTTAGAGATACACAACGACCTCGAAGGTGCAAAGTTGAGTAGTTCAACGCATGCTTTACCCTAGATTATTTCTTCACATTTCTTGTACTTTATATTCAACAATTGAATCCCATCTGGATTACAATTGGCTGGCCAGCTTTGAATCACTAAAGTCCAAATGCGAATATGAAATCAATCTTCCTCTTCTTGCGAACCTTCTGATCTTGACTTGATTCGCTTTTCTAACGTGCCCCGCCGAGCCGAATTACCATAGCCCATTAGTAACACGCTAAGATAGCGATCATCTCGTCAAATCTAAAGGAACCAATTGGAGTCTTTGAGGGTAAGAGTTAAGACCCGTATGGCCTTTGAGTCTCACATAATAGCAAACACTATTGCTACTAACTCAGTGGTCGAAATGCATACGTGGTGTGAACACGTATTACAACATCACTCCTTTCCCAGGGAGAGTATGTCTTAATGATGTTGTACGGATGAAAAGATCAGACACCACAGTGCCTATCTTTTTGAGTCCCCTTACTACTCGTGAAATATTCACGGAATCTCATCCTGCATAAGACAGATAGGATTTAAAATCCTACGAGATCTCTTTCAAATATCCTTGTGATACAGATCTCAGATCTTTTGTAAGCATCCATATGATGCAGATCTTTTATTCGACTATTTTGTTTAAGTCACGACTCTAAATCATTTAATGATTTTGACTTTAAACTAGTCTCATCTCTATCTTATCCATCTGATAAGATAAGGCGGTTGCTTATGTGAGAAAGCCAACCTTAATCTGTCCGACATACACACAATAAAATAGCTGAGGCTTAAACACAAATGTACATAAAATCATTTGTAAGAAACTTGTATGCAAAATTAAACGTTGATCTTCTATAGACATGGGAAATATTACATGATACAGCTCAGCACCTACGCATTCCCATAGATGATAAGTGTTTAAAAAACGCATCTCTGGGGATCGCCTTAGTAAGGGGATCCGCTATCATCTCATGCGTGTATATGTATCCTATGTCTACTTCCTTCCGTTTGTCATAGTCCTTCGCAAACTTGAATCGAATGTCAATGTGTTTGGTCTTACAATGAAATTTAGGATCTTTGACGTAAGCAATCGAAGCTTGGCTATCACTGTATATGGGAACAGTGCTCGAGTCAGAAGCATTCGTCAGCCTGTCTAAGAATTTCCTAAGCCAAACAGCTTCTTGGACCGCCATGCTGAATGCTACGAATTCGGCTTCCATGGTTGATAAGGCGATGCAGGTTTGCTTCTTGCTGCTCCAGGATATTGCACCATTCCCGAGCAAGTAAACAAAGCTTGAGGTAGATCTTCGCTCGTCAAGATCACCCGCCCAATCAGCATCGGTATAGCCTTCGAGTCTCAAGGTATTGCCTTGATAGCATAACGCATAGTCCGCAGTCCCTTTGAGGTATCTTAATATCCTCTTAACCGCTTTCCAGTGTGCTTGTCCTGGGTTGGATTGGTAACGGCTTACCATACCAACAGCATAGCAAATGTCCGGTCTAGTACACATCATGTCGTACATCAGACTCCCGACAGCACTGGAGTATGGAACTTTTTCCATAGCATTCTTTTCTTTTGGATCTTTGGGACACATCTCCAAACATAGACCCTCGCCTTTGCTTATTGGAGTATCAATTGGCTTGCAGTCCTGCATATTAAACCGTTCTAAAACTTTCTTTATATATGTCTCTTGAGAGAGAGAAAGAAGTTTCTTGGAACGATTCCTTGAGATCTTAACCCCAAGGATATATGCAGCTTCACCCATGTCTTTCATCTCAAAGACGGATGAAAGCCAAGTTTTGATATCCAAGATAAGACGCTTATCATTTCCGGCTATAAGTATGTCATCTACATAAAGAGACATAATTACATACTTGTTTTTAATCCTCTTAATATATACGCAGTTGTCTTCGTCGAGCATGGAGAAACCATACGACAAAACGACTTCTTGAAAGCGCATATACCACTGCCTTGAGGATTGTTTAAGACCATATATGGATTTACGAAGTTTACAAACCTTATGTTTGTTTTCTTCTTGTACAAACCCGTTTGGTTGTTCCATGTAGATCTCCTCATCTAGTTCTCCGTTAAGAAAAGCAGTCTTTACATCCATCTGATGTAATTCGAGGTCCAAACAAGCCACCATTGCCAGAATTAAGCGAATGGAGGTAAAACGCATGACAGGAGAGAAAGTCTCTTCGTAGTCTATTCCTTCCTGTTGCGTGAAACCTTTCGCTACAAGGCGAGCTTTATATTTCTCGATGGAGCCATCAGCCTTATGCTTGATTTTGAGAACCCACTTGTTCCCAATGGCTCTACGTCCCTTAGGTAAATCAACCAAGTCCCAGACTTGGTTTGTTTTCATGGATTGAAGTTCTTCTTCCATTGCCGCTATCCATTTATTTTTAGCAGGGCATGTGACGGCCTGTTTGAAATTTGCAGGTTCGTCATCATCTTGTAGTAATGTCATGAATGTTTGAGGAAATTCATCCTCAAATCTCAGAGGTGTTAGCCTCGTTCGATTACTACGTCTTGTTTGAGTTTGATCACTCCCACTTGGAATGACATCACTCCCACTTGGAATAACATCACTCCCACTTGGAATAGGATTGATATCGTTCGTATCATTCATTGGTGAAGTTTGAAACGTATTTTCTTCTTCACCAAGAATTCTCCCACTCGAATGTTCTGATCCTTCTTGATCCCAAGTCTCAAACAAGGATAAGTCTTGACTTATTTCACCCTGTCTTGGAAACTCATTTTCCAAGAAGACAACATCCCTCGATTCGAATTCTATAAGACCCCCATTGTCCTCTTGACCGACGAAAACATATCCTTTGGAGTTTTCAGCGTATCGGATGAAGATACACTTCCTCCCACGTGGCCCAAGTTTGCCATATTTGTGAGAGGACAAATGTGCATAAGAGGCACAACCCCAAGGTTTTAGAATGCTTAAGTCTGGAGTTCTATTGTTCCACAACTCATAAGGAGTAGAACTTACCGACTTCAAGGGTACACGGTTTAAGATGAATGCTGCCGTCAATAATGCATCACCCCAAAAGGTGATAGGCAAATTTGCCTGTGACATCATTGATCGGACCATTTCCATCAATGTCCTATTTCTTCTTTCCGCAACACCATTTTGTTGTGGAGTATAAGGCATAGTTATTTGATGAACTATGCCTTTTTCATCACAGAGTTCCTTAAAACTCGTTGATTGATATTCTCCACCCCGATCGGTTCGCAAGACCTTTATCTTGCGATCTAGTTGATTTTCCACTAAACTCATATAGTTTTTGAAGCAAGTTAAAGCTTCATGTTTGTGGGAAATCAAATAGATTTGACCGAAACGAGTGAAATCATCAATGAAGGTGATGAAATAGGACTTCCCGCGTCTTGTCTTAACATTCATTGGACCGCAAATGTCCGAATGGATAAGCTGTAATGGAACTTCGGCCCTTGTGCCAGTTCCAAACGGCTTGCGACAAGTTTTCCCTACAAGACAATGTTCGCAAGTTGACATTTCAACTTTTGAAACATTAGATAGCAAGCCACTTTTGGCAAGTCTATCCATTCTAGTTGGTCCAATATGACCAAGTCTTGCATGCCAACAAATGATCTCAGATTCAGATTTAGAAGCATTTGTCAAATGAAAACTTTCATTAATGGAAGAAGAATCATCATACATTGTGTTTAAAACAATTAATCCATTACAAACATTACCAGAACCAATCAAAGAATTATTACAAACAAGGTCAACATATTGTTTATAGAACCTCCACTCATAATCTAAAGACATTAACATGACCACGGATACGATATTTCTTCTAATATCTGGAGCAAAGAGGACGTCGTGCAATAATAAAGTCCGGCCGTTGTCGAGAACTAGCTTGCATGTTCCGACGCCTTTGACTTCAACACGAGTGTTGTTGCCGACGTATATCCACTTTGTTCCTTGAGTTATCCTTCGATACTCTACGAAGAACCTTCTGTCCTTCGCTACGTGGTCTGTGGCCCCTGAATCAATCAACCAAAAATAGTTAGATTCAGCAAGAAACATGGAACTAGAAACACATATGTAACTAGCCCTACAAGTTACCTTATCACTTCCATCCGTACACTTACGGGCGAAATGACCGTACTTGTTGCACTTAAAGCACTTGATCTTCTTCAAGTTTTTCTTCTTTGAGTGCACATTCTTTTGCCACTTTTTGTTCTTAGTCTTCTTTGAGGTTTCCGGTTCTTGCTTTCGTTCGTTCACAAACCTTAAGCGTTTATTCTTCCGCTTATTTCCTCCATGTGAGGAACTAGCGGCCACGTGCACTTCTGCACTTGGTTTTGCGGCTTGAATCCGCTCTTCCTCGAGTTCGAGGTGTTTCGAAACATCGCTTAAAGTTTTAATGCACTCATTATGAGTGAGGTGCATTTTCATGTTATCCCAGCTTTCTGGGAGTGAACGAATGACTGCTTGGATCTGCTGTTCGTCAGACAGCGTAACGCCCGCATCCTTTAATTCAGATATAAGATTCGCCATGTGGCGGAGATGCTTTTTCATAGAATGATCTCGCCGCATCTTGTACGAATCAAATTGAATATTCAAGGAGCGGAGTTTGGTAACCGAAGTTCCACCAAACTTTACTTCTAGCTCAGACCATATGTCTTTGGCTAGATCGAATTCCCGAAATAGACGCATTATGTCATTGTCCATTGCGGACAGTAATGTAATACGTGCTATTTTGTTCTTTCGAGTCCAAGTATCATAAGCTTCCCGGTCCCTCTTGTGTTGGGCCGTATTGCCCAACTCAGGTTCTACCATTATGTTTTGGAGTGTTTCGAGCACATCTTGCTCCTCCAAAACATATTGGATTTTAATTGACCAAAGTTTATAATTGTCGCCGTTGAGCTTTTCACCTTTGTTAAGCTCTGCGACAATATTCTTAGAAGCGGTAGACATATTCGATTCAAAAAACTGCAAAGAAAATGAAAAACACGATCAAAATTCAATGCATAAAGTTTCGATTCTTTAAACACTTGATAAGTTCCTTGGATGTGTTGAAATGTTACTCTAGAATCGAGAAGTTCACTACGTTCCCAACTACCATCTAGAAGTAACTTTCAAAGTATCCCTCTTACTTATCACAAGTAAAAATAAATCAGAAATGATACCCGTATGGTACCAGCAGCGGAAAATTACTTTGAAAAACATATCTTTCAAAATAGAATAGGTGAGAGTTTGCGCAAAGAATTTTAGCGCAACAATTGCCAAGCCACGAGACCTGTTCTACACACCCATGGGTTAGATAACCATGGCCGGATCGTGGTAGGACTTGGAATTCTAAATTGCGCTATCCCGATTTAAGGACGGGACATAACCTATTTGAAAAACATCTTTGTCAAAAAAAAATTTGAAAGCACTTTGGCTAATCTCCGTAGAGTAGAGCACAACGTCACAAGTACATTGGCTAATCTCCGTAAAGTAGAGCGCAATGACATGGCTAATCTCGCATGAAGTAGAGCACTATGGCTAATCTTCAAGGAGTAGAGCCAAATGAAAAACTTCATTAAAACGTTAGTCCCGTATGAACTAGTCGGTACTGTGGTTAGCCCCGTATGGGCTAATCGGCACATTTGAGTTTGGCCAATGCCTTTTGTCACCTCGTATGGGTCAGTAGGCAAGTTTGCAGTCGACCCAGGCCTTCTGCCAGATTGGTCGACCAAAAACACGAAATTGGTCGACCAATTTTTTTTTTTTCGAAATGCAACTTCTCCCGACCAGGGCCTCTGCCCTGGCCGGGGCTTGGCCAAGGGCCGGCCAGGGCCTCTGCCCTGGCCGAGGCCGGCCAAGGCCGGCCAGGCCCTGGCCGAGGCCAGGGCGCCGGCCCTGGCCACTGCCAGGGCCGGCCTGGCCACTGCCAGGGCCGGCCTGGCCACTGCCAGGGCCGGCCTGGCCCTGGCCTCTGCCAGGGCCGGCAGGCCGACCCTCGCCACTGCCAGGGCCGGCCAGGCCGGCAGGCCTCGGCCAAGGCCGACCATTGCCGGCCTGGCCTTGGCCGGCCACTGCCGGCCTGGCCATGGCCGGCCATGGCTTGGCCATGGCCGGTCATGGCCAAGGCCATTCGGCATTGGCCGGCCATGGCCCCTTTGGCCATGGCCGGCCACCCCCTTTGAATGGGGTTGCCGCACCCATTCCTCCCCCTTGATGGGGTGGTCGCCGGTGGTCATTGGCCGTAGCCAACCCCCTCCGCTTGGGGAGGGGGGTGCATGGCCTTCATATCCCATTTGGCCATGGTGCACATGCACCAAATTTCCTCTTACCCGATGGAAATAACTACCATCATCTTCCTCGATGAAGCACCCGTTCGTCGATGAAGCACCCGTTTGTCGAGAAATTAGTTATTCCCTAATGGCCGTGTGCCAAAAATGAAAAATAACATACTACGTGAACGGTCGGTTCTTCCCGTCACGGAGAGTTCCTACCATATCCGTAATGATAGGAGACCCTAACGTGAAAAGAACAACCGCTGCGTTCTCTCCGTCACGAAGCGTTCCTACTATATCCGTAATAGTAGGAGACCCATTCGTGAAAAAGACAACGACTCGTTCATAGTTTCGACGAGGCGGTGGTTTGACCGGGGCGAACCCATATGGCTCTGATACCAATGTAGGATCCTGCCAAAACAGAGTTAGGATCGATAATTAAAGTTGAGACTTACGCTTGCGTATGCGGAACGGTAGTTTCGGAACTTTGCCTTCGGATTCGCCACGACGGAGCGAGTCTTCTCACGAACGGAGTAAGGCTACTAATCCACAATCTAAATCTCTATTTTAGATTAAGAACTTGGATAGAGGAAGAGAAAGGATTTCTGCAGAGCTTCGCTAGGATGAAGATGCATGCATGAATTTCATGCAAAAGGTGTAAGAAATGGCTTACCCTTGGGTCTTATTTATAGCCCCCAAGGTAGTTATTTTAGGGTAAGTTGTTCCTTTGGAACAACTTAATTAAGGTGTACCAAGATACATGGCACATTATAAGCTTAAGTTGTACCATATGCATGGTACAACATAAGCTTAAGATATTCCCCCTTTATTAGCCATATGTCGCATGCACTTATGCATATGTAATGCGACTTTCCCACTCATCCAGAGATCCTCTCCGCAAGGGAACAGATTCCCTTTGTACACGACTTCGTGTACGCGACGTTCGAGGTCCGTATTCCCTCGTACATCCCCCACAAGGGTGTACAAACGTCTTCCATATCCAACACACTTCTCGAAATCTTCTTCGGCGGGCTCGACATACTCCTTCATCGTGGCCCTCCATATTGAAGCACTCCGGAGGAAAGTTTCCATCCGGCATTTCCAGTACCCGTAGTTGGTACCGTTGAAGAAGGGAGGCCTCGTCGAGGAGTGTCCTTCCATCACCAAAGAAGCTCCTTCACGGTTCCTGAAGGTGCTGTAATCTGAAGGTGGACGAATGGTCTTGTTGTCGTTGGCAGACATAGCTGTAGACTTGGCTCTGATACCAAATGTAATGCCCTGCTAAGCTACTGCACAAGTACTAAGGGGGGGTGAATAGTACTTTAAAATAATTAAGAGGATAATTCCTAATTATCTTGCAAACTCTACCAATCAATGCGGAAAATGCGGAAATGTAAATATAGACAACAAAGAAGACAATCGCAAACAAGCAATTTAACGGGTTCGAATCCACCCAAGTCTCCCCGACTTGTTCCCGGTGATCCTACGTCCCAACCACCCGGATCCCCTCCGGATACTTGAGTTAAAAACCCTAACTCAAGATTTGCACTATGAAATTCTTGTAGAAACCTCTACAAGATCAAATCATACACAAATCGAAATGTGACTCCCACAAACCGGGATCACAAACAAACTCTCACAACCGAGAGTGAAACACTTACAATATCAATGTAAATTGAAATAGAAATTCTTAACACAAAATACATATGCCTTGAGTAAACTTACGAATTAGAGCAAAGAGGATTTTGGGGAAGATGAAGAGGCACCAAACCCTAGCTCCAAGTAGATGACCAGCAATGGAGTCCTAGGTGGATGTTGGTGACCTAGAATCAAGCACTTGGCTTGGAAGGCTCACAATCAATGAATCTCTCTTTTGAAATAAGAGTGAGGGAGAGATTCAAGATTAGAAATGAATGAGCTTTGAATGAGATTGAATGCTTCTCTTTTGATCTCTAAACTTCTCTTAATATCAGCCTTGAGTGCAATGAATGCAGCACACCAAGTATTTATAGGAAAGAGGAAAGAGAGAGCAAAAATCGTGGCATTTAATGCTCCAACGGCTCTATTCTGAACCAAACTAGTCGGTCAAAGAACAACCACTGACCGACTAGTTCATTAACTAGTCGGTCGGTGAAACAACATGAACCGACTAAGAGGTGAACAGTGAATAGATGAAGTTCAGACTTAACGAACTAGTCGGTCCAAGAAGACTTGCCAACCGACTAGTTTCACAACTAGTCGATCGGTGAGTGAACTTAGACCGACTAAGAGATAAAACAAATAGTTTGAGTACAAATTGAATTAGTCGGTCCAAGAACAAATGTTGACCGACTAGTTCATCAACTAATCGGTCGCCAAATGTACATAGACCGACTAACGACAAACAGTAACTAGGCATGTACAGGGAAAGCTCAACTAGTCGGTCTAAGAATGATCACTGACCGACTAGTTCACCAACTAGTCGGTCGGTGAGTCAACGTAGACCGACTAACTGTAAACAGTAAAGAGCTTAGAATTGAGAAGGTAAACTAGTCGGTCCAAGAAGCTTTTCCGACCAACTAGATCACCATCTAGTCGGTTGGTTCTTCTTCTTGAACCAACTAACATGCACAAGAAGCCGCGAATCGAAGCGCGAAGCTTCGGGAAAGTTCGTATGGACTTCTACTAAGATCCTAGCTCTAAGATAGGAGCGTCATGAAGATTAAAACGTAAGACCTACTTAAGGCTTAACATTCTACGAAAATGAAGCTAAAAGACAATAAATTAAACTTGACGAACCGTCTTCGAAAACTTCGATCCGAATCTTCATGAC
Organism: Scilla litardierei; assembly: GCA_030789695.1. Lineage (NCBI taxonomy): Eukaryota > Viridiplantae > Streptophyta > Magnoliopsida > Asparagales > Asparagaceae > Scilla > Scilla litardierei. Next base: position 272,395,844 of record CM061133.1, on the reverse strand, counting down.
TTCAATAATGGTCCATAAGCTTCAACGAAGCTTTAGGCATACGATCACGCGCTTTGAGAAGTTTCGAGACGTCGCTTTAGATGTTCATATGAATTTGGCGATGATCTCCATAACTGCGTTCACAAAGAGTTAGTTCACGATATATTTATGTTTGTTCATCATCCAAAACCAAATCCGGGGAGTCCAATATCCAACACATTTATCATTATTCTTATTGTTTTTCTTCTATAGAATAGACGTCCCGAAGTCTATTCAGGCATTTAAGGAAATGTGGAATTTATCTTTACCAAGATATCCACAAGGGTATGCCGTCACAACATCCAATAACAGCATATCCAAAATTTCCTTTGCCAAATCGTAAGGTATTCGCATCTGATAACTTAGGGAGACTGGTGCATCATTTATGAGTCATGCTCATTTTAATTTGTTCAATCCCTAGTTTCAACGAAATTTTCCTTGGGCTATAGGTTGTACCTTATAGCATACGATTTTGTATTTATTTATTTTTCTTATGTATGCAATACTTATTTTATCCACAGGTTTGACACCTTTTGGTGTTTGGACTTCAGGTCCGAACATTTCACGTTTCATAAGTGAGTCCAGCTCATCTTTTATTGCCTCGTTCCACATTTCGCCAATCTCTACATTTGCTTCTTAGCAACGGAGTATGGAACGATAATTTATAACCATCTTCGCTTTTGCGATGTATATGGCAATATGATACGTGAATACATTGTCGACAATTTATGTTCTATCTGTCCAACACCTCCCAAGTACGTACAACATTTACTTTCAATTTCAGTTTTTCCTGGATGTTCCTCTGCAGTGGATTCCGGGAAGGGTGAGGGTGTGGACATGAGCTCATTATACTGTGATAGTTTTGCCTTAAGGTCTCCAGGAGTTTCTGTCCTTAGAGCCTAGTGGTCTGCCTCTTTTCTGTTGAGGATCAGCCACTTCTGCTGCTTGTGGATTGCATCCATTCTCGGGGATGTCAATCCTAGCTGGAGTTTTTGCAGCAGTGATGTGTGATCTGAGAATCTTCTGGTTGTCAGTAAATGAGTCCGGTAACTGGTGAACATTGTTCTATATGTAGATGATCTTCAGGATCTTATCTTCACATTATTTTGTTACCGGATCATGGTGGGTCAAACTTTTTGTATCCCACGTTATAATTTGCTTTGCACCAGATTTCTCAGTGTCTGGGCATATTTTTGGGGAAATCGTCTCATCGAAATCATAGTCTTCAAGATGTGCCTTAAATATGTCCCCTTTTGGGTTCTAGGTATCTTATAATTGAGGGTGAGTCAAACCCTACATAGATACCTAGGCGACGTTGAGCACCCATTTTTGTCCTCGGTGGTGGTGTGATGGGGATTTAAACTGCGCGACCGGAGATTCTCAGATGATAAATGTTCGGTGGCATTCCATATGCAAGTTGCATTGGAGACTCTGACCTCTAGATGGTCTTATTTTTATTTACGATGCAGCATGCAGAATTTGCATGTCCCCATGCATCCATAAGCAATCGGGATTTAATGGACGTTCAATCCATTGGAGTCTACTTTTCAGTGACTCTGCCGACCCATTTTGGGTATGAACATGCGGCACTTGTATGTTCATTTTCTATTCCCGTTGCTTGTCAATACTCTTGAATTGACCGATATGTATATTTCCCAACATTAACCAGACTTATTTTCTATGTTTGATTGTCTGGAAAATGTGCCTGCAACATTTTTATTTTTATGCCAATAGCTTTGGAAAAGCTAGGTTGCGGGTCTAAAGTAGACACACATATCAATATTCTGAGGATGCATTTATTGGTACAAGAAGTACCAAAATACCCCTCTGGGGGGTGGAATTTGTCCACATCTATCCCTTATATTCTTTTTGAGGAAGCGTGGAGATTATTTTCCAACTTTTCATAGAGATGGCCTTATAATTAGTTTTCCCTTATAGCAAGGGATGCGAGGGAATTCTCCCTTCTGAAAAATCTTCTGGTTCTTCAAGTCATACCCATAGGATAAGATGCGGTGCATCAACACTGATCCAGGGTGGCCAAGTCTATCATGCCAGAGTAAAAACTTGGCTGATGTCGGGCACTTCAGGTGCTTCGTTTGATTCCGCTTCCTTTCTCCAAATCTTTGTATGGTAAAGGCATGTAAGGCTCTCAAAACGTTCAAGTATGAATTTTAATCCTTTTTTTTTGAGACGTTACATACAGTAACTTGTTTTTCATTTACATTTGCTGTTTCCAAATGGAATCCGTTGAAACGGATGTCCTTGAAACTTAGAAATTTTCTTTTGGAATTCGGAGAGATTACTGCATCCTTTATTTTTGTTTTTGTGTCATTTGGGGAGCAACGATGTTGCGATCCCTGGATCTTCAATATGGCCCTGTTGTTGGGATTTGTATTGAAAGATCGTATGTGTTTATTGTCTACTAATCAGTCATGAGAGCAGTTCATCTATTTAAAAGATGAATTATATATGCACATGCATTTTCAGATAAACATTTGCTTTCAGAATCAAATTACATAATATGGAAGCTCTCATAATATGAAATGTTCTAAACAGTTTGCTAAGATAAAAATAGAAGGCTAATCAAGCAGGTCATCATGTTTGAAGTCGTCAGCTGTAAACTTGACTGGAGCATCAGAGGTCATCAGGTTTGTTTCAGCTTTATTTTTCTTGTTCTCTTTGTACAAATCCTGGAGATGCTGTGGAGTTCTGCACACTCTGGACCAGTGGCCTTTCATGCCACAGCTACGACACTGGTCTTCCCATTCCCTCTTGGGTGGGGGTGCATCATCTCTATTTTTGTCATTTCTGCACCACGTGAACTTCTGCTTACTTTCATTTCTTCGTTGCTGGACTTGGCCTCTAGCCCTTTTGTTCTGTCCCCCTTTCTATGGCATTTCTTTTCTTTTGTTGTCCCTCTTCTTTCGAGAAGAAGAGGCATTATGAGCTTCTGGAAGGGGGGCAGTGCCAGTGGGACGCATGTTGTGAGTGGCGAGGAGAAGCTCTCTGTTTTGTTCAGCCATGAGTAAACATGACGGCAGCTCAGAATACTTGGTTAACTTGCGTTCACGGTATTGTTGCATTAGTATCGCATCTTTTTCATGAAAGGACGTATATGTCTTTTCCAGCATGCGATCTTCTGAGACTTTTTCACCACACAACTTCAGGCGTGAGGTGATGCTAAAAAGTGCTGAGTTGTTCTCAGCAATAGACTTAAAGTCCTATAGTCTCAGTTCTCCCACTCATATCGTGCCTTTGGGAGTATAACATCTTTCTGATGTTTATACCTATCCTCAAGGGCAGTCCATAGCTCAGGTGGATCTTCGACCGTAAGGTATTCAGCCTTTAGGGTCTTGTCCACATGGCGGCGAATATAAATAATGGCTTGCGCCTTTTCTGTATCGCTTATAATTTCATCATTAGTCACAGCAGAAATAAGGGACTTTGCCCGCAGATGAAACTTCATATCGAGCTGCCTGCTCAGATAGTTTCTTCCTGATGCATCCAGCACTTCGAAATCGACACTTGCAATTTTAGCTGTTTATCTAGCAGAGCACAAATATGCATGAATTAATAATTTAAACATAAACATTTTCATGCGGAGGCAATTTTAATATGAAGGGCTAATTGCGTGGATCGGCCAGTCCCACATAAATAATAGTCCAAAGTCCCATTACAGTCCATGTTACGCAAATGAAAGCTTTAAAAAGAAATTACAACTTGGAAACCCTCGTGGGTCCCATATAAGATCTTCAGCTTCAATTGTGGCCACCATCTCTATGGAAAATGGTCTCCAGTCTTGGACATTTACATAATTTCCTCACTACAATTTCTCTCAAAAGTAAAAGAAAAGTGCAGGAAAATAAAATGTGGGACTTAAACAGCCGATCCAAAAACCGCAATTAGCCATCCATGCAGAAATTTTTTGCTCATCAAATATTTTCACCAGACATTTTCATCACAGGATTCACAAGCATTAATATTCGCAGAGATGGATAAACAATTTAATTACTTAATAATTATTGGACCACTGGGCAACGTCATACACCGTTAGGTTAGCTGACTAACGGCGGAGCGGTCATAAGATCTTTTTAATTATTAAGTTTAAATATAATGCACAACCACGCATAAAATATCCACAGAATAAGCCAGTGATGCAAAGCATGTAATAATGATTTTCAGAAAAAAATCATTTAATAGAGGGTTGTGCAAGTTGAGTTTATCCAAAAAAAATTGGAAAAGAGCTCAAACAGTTAAACATGTTCTTCGAGAAGGAAAAGTTTTCCTTATTAATTATTCCCAATTAATCCCCAAATGTCCCCAAAAAGTTTCCAAATGTCCCCAATTTTATCATGATTTTTCTTGGATTTTTACGTCCCAAAACGCCATTTTAAATCACTTTTTAGCCCCCCAAATCTCCAATTTCAACATTCTGTTTTTTTTCTTTTTTCAGGGAAAAATGGCCTGCGGGCCTAAAGCCCGCAGTTTGCCTGCGGGCTTCAGGCCCGCAAGGCCGATAAATTTTTTATTTTTTTCAATGGGCTTCAGGCCCAGAGGGTGGGGATTAGGGTTTGGGGGAGGAACGAGCGGCGGCGCCCCCCTCTGAGGGGATCCGGCGCCCCCGCTCTCGAGGGGGACATAGATGGCGCCCCCCCCAGTCCCCTTCGGGGGGGACGAAAACGGCGGCTAGTAGCGCTGCCCTCCCCCTAGGGGGGCGAAAAACTCTGGCGGCTAGTAGCGCCACGCTCCCCCTTTGGGGGGCGAAAAAAAATCCGGCGAGGCACTGCCCCCTTCGGGGGGATGTTCGAGTGCGGCAAGGCGATGTCCCCCTTCGGGGGGTTCGCCGCCACCCCCATTTCGGGGGGTTTTGACTGCGGCGAGGCCGCCGCCCCCCCCCGGGGGGGGGGGGGGGGGCGAGTGCGGCGAGGCGCTGTCCCCCTTCGGGGGGTTCCCCGCCACCCCCCTATGGGGGGTTTCGACTGCGGCGAGGCTGCCGCCCCCCTTTGGGGGGGTCGATTGCGGCGAGGCGCCGTCCCCCTTCGTGGGGGTTCGCCGCCACCCCCCTTCGGGGGGTTTCGACTGCGGCGAGGCCGCCGCCCCCCTTCCGGGGGGGCGATTGCGGCGAGGCACTGTCCCTCTTCGGGGGGGTCGATTGCGGCAAGGCGCTGCCACCCTTCGGGGGGCGGTTCGAGTGCGGTCGACGTCTCCCCTCGCTTCAGGCAGGGGGGATCCGATAGAGTCGACGTCCCCCTCGTTTCAGGCGGGGGGGATCCGTTGGAGTCGTTGGGGACAAACAAGGGGAAGGGGTGGGGGAGCAGCCGCGGCGGCCGCCGACGGCGCTAGGAAACCCATTTTTTACTATACTTTCAGATTTTGAAACATGTTGAGAACATGATTTTTGGGGCGATTAGCCCGGATTTCACTACGATCTTGCGAGATCTATGGAGAAAACGATCATACGTATGATAAAAACGACATTTTTAGCGGGATTTACCTCTATATCCGTCCTCCGGATATAGCGACGGTTGAAGGAAGCCTACGCGGATGATGACACTCGTTTGAGGAAGCCTTGCACCGCGTGCGTAGATCTCCCGTCTCCCTTTCCCTTCGCAATGATCGAAATTTTGTGGAAAATAATATTTAGAGGCTTGTGCTGATAACGTGTTTTGAATCAACTACTGGGGGAGGAGCCCCCAGCCCTTTATTTATAGGCAAGTGGGAAGAATACAAATATGTGTTACATAGATATGGGCCTATCTCTAAGATAGCCCAGAATCTTAACCAACTCCGGTATTTAACCGTTCACAACAATATCTATTATATAGTTATATCGTTGAGAGATGTTTTTGAATGGGTTTCTTGACTAAGATAAAAGGATGTGTAAAAAGACGATCAGGATTAAATCTTGAGGAATCGATGGATATATATGATGAAAGTTTTTAAAAATTTTGGAAGGAAGCCCCTAAATTTTGGGGGGATTTTGGGGGGAAATTTTACAATTTTGGGTACACTAAATCAGAAATAAATTAAAATTTAAGTGGACTAAAATTTTAAATATTGAAGGAACAAAATCTAGATTGAACTAAATTTGTGTTTAACTAAAAATTTTTGGCAAACTAAATTCTCTGAGTGAACGAAATTTTAATTTAAAATTTTGAGAGTAACTAAATCTAATGTGAACTTAAATTTTTAAGGGAATTAAACTCTCTAGGAGAGCTAAATTTTAGTTTAAATGTGGTTTACATTTTTTATTGGGTGAAATATTTTGAAGGCGGCTGCAAATTTTTTTAAGGTTATTTTGAAGAGTCTGTGAATTTTTTTAAATGACTGGAAATACCCTAACGTTTCAGCGTTTCTCACAAATATACCCTATCGTTCACTTTGGGACAAATTGGTCCAAACGTTTGGCAAAAATTGACGATGTTGTACCCGTTTTGAGTTTGCCGTCAGAAAAGGTCTTCAAAATACCCTAACGTTTCAGATTTTCTCACAAAAATACCCAAACGTTGCAGAGTTTCTCACAAAAATACCCTAACGTTTCAGCGTTTCTCATAACAATACCCAAACGTTAGGGTATTTTTGTGAGACATACTAAAACGTTCGGGTATTTTTGTGAGAAAATCTGAAACGTTTGGGTATTTTGCAGACCTTTTCTGACGGCAAACTCAAAACAGGTACAACATCGTCAATTTTTGCCAAACGTTTGGACCAATTTGTCCCAAAGTGAACGATAGGGTATATTTGTGAGAAACGCTGAAACGTTAGGGTATTTTCCAGTCATTAACCCTTTTTTTAATGAGGAAGGTTTTGAATGGGTTGAAATTTTTGAGGGAAATTTTTTTAAAACCCCAAGACCTATTAGCTAGTTATTATTTAATTGGGATTTTGTATACTATTTGTCGGTATATCCTTACTAGGCCCACCATGTTCATCTAGCTCAAGGGATGTCTAGCCCAATAACGCCCCAATAAAAGGTCATCAGATATTAAGTGATGTATTCGATATGCAAATGATGAAAATTTCCAAAATACTACTAGTCAAATTTTTATTTATAAGCTCCTCAAAAATATAGTGGGGCTTTCGTTCAAAAAATATGCCTAAAATATATCTACTTGTTATATATTGCTCGTGTCTATCTGAGACTAATGTCACGCGCCGCTCCCAATGATACTCGGAAAGTACGAATCCGTCCCAGATATTCCCGAAGAGGCGAGGGTGACGAGAAAAGAAAGGAATATAGAGAGTACAAAAGAAAAGCCATAGGTCACTGCACACGTGCTGGGAAGTACAGACAATGCTCCAACTCAGAAACAACATCATAAAAGTGCACATCTCGACGAAAACAATACATATAAAACATCATTCATATTATTACATCTCCATGGTACAACAACATATACAAGATACAATCCACTCTCATGTACAACATTACACCCAAAACCCAAGGTACAACCACACAACTCCAACCCAAACATCACAACTCTATGCCACTCCCAAGGGGCTCCACTTCTACCTCGAAAATTGGGGTAAAACTTCTGAGCCAAGTCCTGCTCCATCGGATCTGTCTCTAATCCTGGAGGCAAATGGGATGGGACACGTCAACGCGTGACCCAGTAGGAAATCTAACTACGCTAGGTAGGGGCCAGTCTCAGAACTGTTCTACCTAACTAAGGCCTGGCTACTGGTAATAATCATACCCGCAGATTAATGTATAAAGTAAAGTAGAACATCACAGGAATGCACTAAAAGGAAAGTATTACAGAACTGATATGGACAAATGAAAGAAAGGCAGACCGCAATTTCATGAACATGGGTACAATTACAAATAATAAAAACGTGCATAAAGAAACTGTTTAGGGTTGTTTTCTCACTACAGGTTGGTTGACTGGAGGGCCGTAGGTCAAAGAGATCACGTGGGACACGTGCGGACTTCGGGAACGGGAAGTAGCTCGTTCGACTTGGTGAAGAGCATGCGGGTCCGAGCGTCGGCGTGCCGAAGAGAGTCCTCAGCCAAGCGACAACCTCCGTGTGGGTGGAAATGAACGGGCTCGGGGGCGAGCGCGTTCGGCTCCGGGCTGATATGGCGCTGAAGGGTAGCCTCGATGCAACTGGATCTCCTTGACCTAAACAGACGAGAAACCTCGTCAGGGGGTCGGAACTTGGTTCCGACCAAGTACCCTCTGATGCCTAAGTCAGAGCGAATCTGACGAACGCTCGGTGGGATCGGTATGGCTCACGGAGAGGCCGATACGCGATTCCTCGGGCCAAGCTGTGGAGGAGAATTATATGGTGGAAGACAAGGTCGTTTGAGAGGAATACCTTGGAGTTTAGTATCTAGAAAAAAGGTCCATTGCCACGTTGTTCTTCGAGTTGCTTTATAGGAACCTTACCCGGCCACGTCCCCTCGATGTCCCCCTATTTTGCCCCCAGTATCTGCCACTTTGATGGTGCCTTCATGGGTCATGAAGGTGGGCATAATGGAGCTCTTTAATGATGATTAATGGGGCATGATTTAAGGGAAGTGGTCGACTCCTGCTGGCGTGGGTCAGTGGCTACATTCGCATCGGTCCGAGGCCGGTCTTACTCAGAGTCTTCGTGGGGACCTTGGACCGGGGCCTTGATCTATCCAGGCCCGTAGGTTTGCGACATGGGCTTGACACGTTCTGTCTTGGCCTATCTCGGGAGGGTCGTATCAATTGTCGCCATCGCTCGGGCCGTTCGGATTCTGGCGGTTCGGTCCAAGGGATGTGATCTATGTGAAGTTGACAAGAGAGGTAGTGCATTGAATTAGGGCCATCATAACACTGCAAGGTTGAAATTCTCCTGCCCATAGGAGCAGAATTCGAAGTGTTGCCCCCTCGCGGGATGCTGACGCGTGTGCACAAGTGGACAGCTTAGGATGGAGCGGAGGGTTTCGGGGAAGCGGTATAAAAGTAGGTGGTTACCTTACGGATGAAGGCACTGTCCTTTCAACGATGTCTTCTCCCTCCTCGTCCTCGCGTCTGCCTCAGATTTTCTCTGTGATGCATCATGTGTCCCTCGTCGTCTTCCTCTTCTGCCTCTGGAGCAGGTCAGTCGGTCGCTGCTGTCGCGTCCGTTCAGCCCCTAGGATCGGTCGTCGAGATCCGCCTTCATGGGGGTGACCTTTCTGGGGTGCCTTTTAAGGTGATGGAGTGGCAGTCGGTGGTTTGCGCTAGCTTGATTTGGCCGATGCGTTCCAAATACATCGTTCCCCCATGTTACGCCCGAGCTCCTGAGAAGGACGAGAGGGTCTGCTTCCCTGGCAGTCACGAAGTCGGGGTGTACGAACAGAGCTTCAGGTTCGGGATGTGATTCCCTCTCCATTCCTTCGTCATCTTGTTCCCGAGGGCATATGGGCTTGCCCTATGCCAATTCCGCCCCAACGCCGTCGGGTCTTTGGTGGGGTTCTGTTGGATCCTGTGGATGGCAAACAACACTAGAAGGTGGGTTGAATAGTGTTATACAAATAGTAAACTTTTTCGATCGTTAATTAAAACCCTTCTAATGTTGCCTAAGAAACCAAGTAGAGCGATTTACGCTTGGTTCTTAATCAACAAAATAATCTTAAAATGCACAGAGTAATTTCACAGCAGGTACTCGACTCACTATGAACAGTAGTCGACTCCCAGAGTATTTATAAGCACAGATAAGATTGCAAGCAAGATAAATATTAAATTCACAGCGGATAAAAGTAAGTTGATCTTTGCAACAAATGAATAATAATTAGCGAATAATAAAGTAAGAGCAAAGATAAACAAACACAGATAAGCAATCGCAGACACAAGGATTTTTATCCTGGTTCCCCATAACTTTTGGGTACGTCCAGTCCCCGACCAATCCGGTACGAGATTTTCCACTATCTGCCTTGGCAAATACAAGTACCTAACTCCACTCGTTAGGATTTCCAACGACCTAGTCTTGACCAGGATTTCCAACTGGCAATACCTAGACTTGTCTAGTGTTCCAACAACAACACAATAAAAAAGATATCCAATTCACCACAATAAATTGGTGGAGATTGGTTTTACACCCGATTCTATAGCCAATCAAAGATAGACAAAATTGTGTGTAGTGGCTTGATAGAATAAGAGTCTAGATCACACAACGATACGAGAGAATTCTTTGTGATCTAGATCTAATGTTTTTCAAAAATCCTTTTAAACAAAAATCAAGAGAAGAGCAATAAGGATTTGAAAAACAATTAGCCAATAAAACGAGAATATGATCTTAAAAAATAATAACAGAATTTTGCAAGATCATAATTAAAATAGAATTGGCTAAAGAGAGAATGAGAGCTTATAGAATTTTCAGAGCGTTTGCACGAAAGATTTTGATTTCAATAGTTGTTGTGTTTCTCAAATGAAATTAGCTCTTATTTATAGGGAAAATTCTGAAATTTGAAATTCAAATTTACTTTGACTTTTTTCCCAAAAATCACGGAGAAAATCGCTCAACGAATTTTCAAAATTCAAGTAATAAACGTCAGATTTTTACAGCTGGGAGTCGACTCCCTCATGTAGGTAGTCGACTCCCAGAGTGTTTCGGGAATACTTGAATCCCAGCTGGTAGTCGACTCCCTACTGTTGGTAGTCGACTCCCAGAGGAGTTTTTCCTGCGACACAGCTAGTCAGACAGGTAGCTAACTCCAGGGTGTGTGGAGTTTCACTACGGAAATTATAAGTTGACTAGAGAAAGCTCCCAAAAACATTTTGAAGATGATTTAAAAGATATTCAAAAATATTTTCAAATCGTTTGTGTGTGTGTGTTTGTCTATATGTTTTGGCTTTAACAATACCCTAAAGAGACACAACACACTCACTATAGACTTAGGACACGTCTTCGGAAGCTTGATCAATTTGATGAAGTGGATGTGAGCTTCACTTGAGCTTCTTGTTCTATTTGAGCTTTGAACTTCATTATTTGATCTTAGCCACGTTCGTCCTTGTCTTTGAGCGTAGATTGCGCTTCTTTGAGTATGAGTAAAGCTTCGCATATCCTGCACACTTAATTGTAGTGTAGTTAGTACACTAAGTTTCATTTGGTGTGCTCATCATCAAAATCACTTGGGGTGGAATTCAATTTCCATCAGGTTCATCGTGCTATGTTTGCTCAATGGGATAGAGCCGATCCTTCGCCTTTTCGCCCATTTCTTCCATGTGAGCCAACATAAGTCGGGTGCCTGGTTTTACATCTGCGCTCGTCCGAAGAAGAGCCTGGTGTTGGGGCTGCCGACCTCCATAAAGCATTGGAAGGGGGAGTATGTCTTTGTGGGTTTCCCTGCAGAGGTGAATTTTCTGTTCGCTGGGGGGACACGAGCTCGCTGACCCTTGAGTTGGGGGGTCTCACTGATGTAGAGACCAAGGTAGCCGATACCTTATTGGTCATCTCTATCGCCAAGCGGAAGTTCGATGCCCTTTTCTCGGATTACATCTTAAGGAAGACCGTGTGGCCCATCGGTGAGTCCTTCCAAAACCATGGGGCATAGCCGGGAGAGTTTATAGGTCGGATTCCGTTCAATTAAGATCATTTCTTTAACTCGTACTTTTTTCTGGCGGGTTCGGCCAAGGCTCTTCTTTGTCCTCTGTGTCGGTCTTCATACCAGATCCCAGTCCGCAGAGGAGGGATCATGTTTTGGAGGTTCGGAAGAAGCCACGGGATGGGTCTTCCGGAGGTGGTGTAAAGCGGACAAGGGAACAGGTGCCGCTGGTTCAGGGAGGGGGCAAGCGGAAGAAAACTCGGGTCCACGTTACTGTCAGGGACGATCCCTTCCTCGATGCTCCAGCACCTCCCACTTAATCTCGCCAGGGGAAGGATAAGTGGCCTTGGGGCAGCCCCTCGCCTTCCCGCTCTAGGTCGCTCTCGGATGACTATGAACGATCCTTGGGTGCTTTTAAGTCGGTCAAGGCCGACTTACCATGGTCGATGGAGGGGTTACTCAGTTCTCGCTTCCTTGCGGGACTGAAGGAGTCTGTCTTCTCGGATTGCGGGTCACGACTCGGCTGGCCGAGAACGCCAGTCTGCCTCGGGATCAATCTGTGCTGAATGGGGTGGGAGGAGATAGGCTTGCAGCCTTTGTAATACAGGTTGGCCAGCAGGTAAGGTCCCTTGTGGCAGCGCACTTCATCTTTTGTAGGTGACTCTGATTTGTGTTTTTCCTTTGGCGTAGTTGCCCTCGGTCGGCCTTTCAATGAGGCATCAATTCGTGGCGCTTACGGACACAGGGGCAGGTCTCGCCTACAAGTTGATAGCTGTGGAGGGTGTCAATGAGGTGGCCCTAGAGGCTGAGGTGCACGCGAGGTCGTTGAAGACCCGGATTGCCGAGATCTCGACCGACCTGAAGAGGTCGAACGTGGAGAGGGCTTTGGCATTGGCCGCGAGATCGAAGGCCGAGGAATGGAACGTCGAGCTGGAGAAGGCCGTCGAAATAAGAGAATTTGGGGGTCCCGCAGAGTGGACCAAGGTCAAGGAGCTCGAAGAGCTACCAGGGTTGGTGGAAGAGAGGGAGCACGTTCTCTTAGCCAAGCTTGACAAAAACGAGAGAGAGAGAGAGAGAGAGAGGGCGGAGCACCTGCGCTAGATCGCCACCCTCGAGGCTCAGATTAAGGAGATGGAGGCGGTGGACCCTGCTTAGATCACCAAGGAGGCCGTGGATGAGTATGCCATGACCTTTGTTGCCTGGGGATGATGAGGCATTTGAAAGGGGGTTTGTCCGTTGCCAGAGCGAGATCCAGCAAAGATTCCCACATGCGGGGATTTCATTTGAGGAGCTTGAGATGAATTTCGAGGGGAAGGAGGAGGTTGATGTCAACCGACCTGAGGGTGTTGATCAGTCGGAGAGTGCTTCTGCGGCTACCTCGGCTGTCCATAAGGAAGCAAGGGCCTAGCCCATTTGTGTAGCTTTTCCTCTTTTTGTTTGTCATTTTGTACATGACCCTTGGCATTTTGCCAAGGTTTCTATAGTATATATGTTTACGCCTATGAGTTTGTTTGAAACCTTTTGGTGTTGTGGTGATATGCCCCTTCCCGCAATCCTGGTTGGGATGTTTGAGCAGCCGAGTTTGGGGGAATCATATCGACTGGTTTGATGATCGGTCCATCGGCCTTGGGGAGTTACCCCCAGCTTCACGGTCGATCGGGTCATTCGGCCAGCTGAGGGAGATATCCCAAGGCTTACGGTCGAACGAGTGATCAGCCTGCTGGGGGAGTTGTCCACAGCCTTACGGTCGAACAGTTGATCGGCCTGCTGGGGGAGTTGTCGCTAGCCTTACGGTCGAACGGTTGGTTGGCCAGCTGGGGGAGCTACCCCAGGATTACGGTCGATCGACTGATCGACCTGCTAGGGTGGTTTCCCCAGGCTTACGGTCGATCGGGTCCGTTGGCCAGCTGGGTGAGCTACCTCAAGCTTACGGTCGATTGACTGATAGGCCTGCTAGGGGAGTTATCCCCATCCTTATGGTCGAATAGGTGATCGGCCTGTTGGGGAAGTTTTCCCCAGCCTTACGATCGAACGAGTCGGTCGACCAGCTGGGGGAGCTACCCCCAGGCTTACGGTCGATCGACTGATTGACCTACTGGGGGAGTTTCCCCCAACCTTATGGTCGAACAGGTGACCGGCCTGCTGGGGGAGTTGCCACAGCATTAAGGTCGGTCGAATAATCGGCCAGCTAGGAGAGTCGCCCCCAGCCTTATGGTCGAAACGGGTCGGTCGGCCAACTGGGGGAGCTAACCCCATGCTTACAGTCGATCGACTGACCGACCTGCTGGGGGAGTTGCCCCAGCCTTACGGTTGGTCGAACGATCGGCCCACTGAGGGAGTCGCCCCAGCTTGACCTATGGTCCAAGGGACGGCTATATGTAGAGAAAGATTTTCATTCAAGGTTGTTTCTACTTTCTGTTCATTCATCTAGATGGAGGGGGGAGGCGGGGTATACATTCACTGGTAGTACTTGCGCAGGTGCTCCGTATTCCAGGTGTGAGTCAGCACCTTCCATCCTAGAGTAGAGAGTCGGTATGTGGCAGGGCCGAGGACCTCGGTGATCTTATAGGTCCCTTCCTATTTAGCAGCGAGCTCCCCTTTGCGGGTGACCTCCGGGTTAAAGATTGCTTTCCTGAGAACCAGATCTCCCTGGTGGAAACCTCTTCCTTTGACCCGGGAGTTGTAGTAGTGGGCCACCCGCTGTTTCTATCAGATGATCGAAGCAAGGGCTTGGCCTCGCCGTTCGTCCACGAGCTCTAGGTTGAGCTCCAAGCCTTCTGAGTTTCTTTCTTCGTCGAAATGCCTGAGGTGGAGGGACTCCTCACCCACCTCAATAGGCACAACTGCTCCGGCGTCATAGGCGAGCATAAAGGGTCTCTCTCGTGGCTTCCTTATGGGTTGTCCAGTATGACCAGAGTATCCCGGTAAGTTCCTCCGGCCAGTTTCCATGTGCTTCCCTCACTTTCTTGCGAAGTGATTCAAGGATGCACTTGTTAGCGGCTTTGGCCATCCCATTTGTCTGGGGGTGTGCTACAAAGGCAAACAAAAGCTTGATCTTCCACTGTACGCAGAAATATTTAAACTCCACGGAATCAAACTGCTTTCCGTTATCAGTTTCGATGGACCGAGGTATCCTGAATCTGGAGATGATAGAGTTCCACACGAATCTCTTCGCCTTTTTCCATGTAATGGTGGCCAGCGGCTCGGCCTCTATCCATTTGGTGAAATAGTCTACGCCACAATCATGAATTTCCTCCGTCCTCTTGCGGAGGCGAAGGGGCCGAGGATGTCCAGCCCCCACTTGGCAAAGGGGATGTGGCTGATTATCAGGACGAGTTCCGCTGGGGGAGACGATCCAAGCTTGGCGAACCGTTGGCATTCTGGACACTTCTGAACGTACTCGGTCGAGTCATTGACCAAGGTCGACCAGTAGTATCATTGCCTTAATATTTTCATGGCGACCGTCTTGCCCCCGTGGTGGTTTCCACAGAGCCCTTCATGGACCTCCCGGATAATGTAGTCTGCGGTCCGAGTCACTTGATGTAGGGGAGGACATCGGTTTTTGCCCAGCGCCTCCTGTACAGCACTCCATCGTGGAGTACGTATCAGAGGGCTTTTCGCTCCACCGTCCGATGCTCCTCTTGGTCTATTGTAACTTCACCACCGGCAGGTACCATACAATTGGGTCCATCCATGTGGGCTATGTATCGATGATCATCAGCTCTTTTTCCTCCGTACCGGGGGTTCGGAGGCTCTCGACGTAGATGGCACGACCCAACTTCTTAAAAGAAGAGGAAGCCAGTTTTGAAAAAGCATCTGCGCAGGCGTTTTTCGACTGCGGCAGGTGGAGGGTCTCGACGTGTTTGAACCTGGACAGCTCGGTTTTTGCTAGGTAACGTTGCATCGCCTCTTCTCGAGCCACATAACCTCCTTGCAGCTGGTTGATGATGAGTCTGGAATTGCTAAGGAGGCGTACGGGGTCAGCCCCCAATGCTCGGGCTAGCTTTAGGCCATACATGGCGGCCCCGTACTCGGCCACGTTGTTGGTGGTCGGGAATTCAAATCGAAGTGCATGCTCGAATGTGTTCCTGTCGGGGGACTGGATGACGATGCCGGCCCTGCTGCCCGTTTGGGTTGCTGAACCATCTACATAAACCACACATGCATCTTTGTCCCCTGATTGGTCTGCAGGAATGATGTCAGCCAAAAGGAAAGAGAAAGGTTAAGGCGTTACCATGTTCGGGATTGTCTCCTCGCGGAGCACTCCTCCGTTGATGGTACATTCGACGATGAAGTCTGCTAGTGCCTGCCCCTTGATGGCTGTCCGCGGCTTGTATCTGAGGTCGAATTCACTCAGATATACCCCCCCAATTTAACATCCTCTTCATCCGATCAAACCTATTAAGGTTTTGCTTGAGCTGGGAGTCGGTTAGGACCAGGATCGTGTGGGCTTGGAAGTAGGGGTAGAGTCGTCGTGTCGAGAGCACAAGAGCGTAAGACAGTTTCTCCATAGGGCTATATCGCTCCTCCACATCTCTCAGGATCCAGCTAGTATAGTACACCGGTTTCTGCACCCAGGCGTCTTCCTGATTAGCAACGAGCTCACTGCTTCTCCGGTACTAGCTAAGTAAAGGCTTAGCAGTTCTCCTTCCCTGGGTTTGGAGAGGAGTGGGGGACTGCGGAGGTACTCCTTCAGCTCGACAAACTCTATGGCATAACTCTCGTCCCACTCCACGGCCTTCCTCTTCTCAGCAGGCTCACGAAGGGCTTTCCTCAGGGTCCTGAAGAATGGGAGAGATCTTTTCGCGAATTTGGACAGGAAACGCCTTAGGGAAGCGATTCGGCCATTCAGCCTCTGCAGCTCCTTGACCGTTGTTGGCTCCCTCATATTGACCAGAGCCTCGATCTTGTCGGGGTTGGCTTCAATGCCATGGTTGGTGATCACGAAGCCTAGGAATTTCCCAGACCTCACCCCGAACGTACACTTCATGGGGTTGAGTCTGATGGTGTGCTTCCGTAGCTACTCAAAAGTCTCTCGAAGGTCAGTGATATGGTCGACGGGGTCCCTGAACTTGACTAGCATGTCGTCCACGTAGACCTCGAGGTTCCTTCCTATCAGGGAACCAAAAACCTTGTTGACCATCCTTTGGTAGGTCGCCCCCGCATTGTTCAGTCCAAAGGGCATCTTCTTGTAATAGAAGGTCCACCGTTCGGTGATAAATGACATCTTCGCTTCGTCCTCCGGTTCCATTTGAACCTGGTTGTAAGCTGAGCATCTCGTAGCCCGAGGCATTGTCCACGAGATGGTCAATACGGGGTAGTGGGTAGCTGTCTTTTGGGCAGGCCTTGTTGAGATCGGTGAAGTTCACACACATTCGCCACTTGCCACTAGACTTCTTCACCATCACGACGTTGGCTAGCCACTTTGGGTACCGGACTTCTCGGATGAAGCATACTTCAAGCAGGCGCTCCACTTCCTCGTATGCGGCCCTCTTCTTCTCGCCCCCTAAGTTTCTCTTTTTCTACCTAACCGGCTTAAAGTTGAGGTCGACGCATAACTGGTGGGTGATTACCTGGGGTCCATGCCCGGTATGGCATCGGGCAACCAGGCGAAGATGTTCAGGTTGGCTTCCAAGCATCCGATCAACTTGCATCTTAAGATCGGGTCGAGTTCTGATCCGATGGAGACGAACCTACCGCTTATGTCCGTGACGGGAATGAGTTATGGCTCTTCCACGGGAGTAGGTCATGAGTTACCTGGGCCGTCTCTTTGGTCGAGAAGGTCCATCGGGTTGCACCGCTTCACATCATGCTCCTGTCGGTCAGCTGGTAGCAGATCTTAGGCTTTGTCGGGTTGCCTCTAATATTTTTGATTCCTCTCAAGGTCCAGAACTGGACCATTTGGTGGAGGGTTGAGACCACGGCCCCAGCCGCGTTGAGGAGAGGCCGACCGATGATTCCGTTGTATGCTGACCCGATCCTCAGGGCCATAAACTCTATTATCAGAGTGGTCGAGTTGGGTGGCTCCTCGAGCATCACAAGGAGGCAGATTATCCCTACGATGGGTGTGGAGTGGCCTGTGAAGCCCACTACGGGCCCGGAGCATTGTTCCAGGTCTTCAGCCCGCAGCCCCATCCTCTCCAAGGTTGACATGAATATGATGTCACATGAGCTTCCGGTTTCAACGAGCAGTCGTCGGACCAAGGTGGTGTCAATGAAGGTCGAGACAACTAATGCTTCGTCGTGTGGTGGCTTCACCTCCTTCAGGTCCTCTTCGGAGAAGTAGATGGGCTGGGGTAGCCCTTGGCTCCTTCACGATCTATCTCCATTGGCTCTGCCCACGGTGTGCCCGGCTCCTCGGCTCGGGACGAGCACTTGGTAGTCGCGGCTTTTCCCAGGCGGTTGTTGGTTGGCCCCGGCGTTAACGTCGTTGCCGATGTACTCCTGTGCCTGGAGGTGCATGGCCGCATTATCTCTGGTGTGGTTGTTTGACGTATGTGCTTCTTCGTTTTCCACAGACGGTGCCAGATGTTTCGGGGTGTTTTCTCACCACAGTTTGGTTGACTGGAGGGCCGGAGGTCAAAGCGATCTCGTGGAACACGTGCGGCCTCCGGGAACGGGAAGTAGCTCGTTCGACTTGGTGAAGAGCGTGCGGGTCTGAGCGTCGACGTTCTGAAGAGAATCCTCAGCCAAGCGATGACCTCCATGTGGTTGGAGATGAACAGGCTCAGGGGCGAGCGCGTTCGGCTCCGGGCTGATAGGGTGTCAAAGGGTAGCTTCGATGCAACTGGATCTCCTTCACCTGAACAGACGAGAAAGCTCATCAGGGGGGTCGGACCTTGGTTCCGACCAAGTCCCCTCCGATGCCTAAGTCAGAGCGGATTTGAAGAACACTCGGTAGGATCGGTATGGCTCACAGAGAGGCCGATATGTGATTCCCCGGGCCGAGCTGTGGAGGAAAATTATAAGGTGAAAGACAAGGTCGTTCGAGAGGAATACCTTGGAGTTTAGTATCCAAAAAAAGGTCCATTGCCACGTTGTTCTTCGAGTTGCTTTATAGGAATCTTCCCCGGCCACGTACCCTCGACGTCCCCTATTTTGCCCCCAATATCTGCCACTTTGATGGTGCCTTCATAGGTCATGAAAGTGGTCGTAATGGGGCTCTTTAATGATGATTACGGGGGAGCAATTTACGGGGAGTGGTTAACTCCCGCTGGCGTAGATCAATGGCTACATTCGCATCGATCCGAGGCCGGCCTGACTCAGAGTCTTCGTAGGGGCATTGGACCGGGGCCTCGATCTACCCAGGCCTGTAGGTTTGCGCCATGGACTTGACTCGTTCTGTCTTGGCCCATTTCGGGGGGGTCGTATCAGAAACAATTAAGGATAACGAGACATAAATAAAAAATAATTAACTGGACAATTACAAGGAGAATGAAAAATTAATAAAATTCAACTTGTTAAAATCTTTTCTCTTTATATTTGGAAACTTGGATGTCTGTAAGATATAATGGACTGGACCTCACCCTAAGGTTGGGTGGCTCTCAAACAACCCTGCCAGTGGTACACGATCACTAATCATTTTTAACGGGGCCTATCAAACCTCCCCCGTTTCGGGAGGGAGAATCACTCGCCATACAAGTAAAACTACCTTTTGGTGCATCACGAGTACACCCATGGACCTCTCCACCTCTGCCCAACTCTCCCATTTCGGGAGTGCGAGGGAGACACATAACCTCACTAGTCCAGTCTCCTTATACCTACATTTACCCAAGTTTCCCCCAACCCACTCACTAGAATGCCCACCTACTTCGAAGTAGACCAAGACATTCCAGGTTGTTGTTTACGCTCAATTCCTCACTCTATGTTTACAGATCATTTCATCATTTCTTTCATTCTTGCGGTCTCACTTACCGCATTCTCATTTTCGTTCCCTTTCATAATCTCACTGATGCCGTGTGTAACAACGACAATCACATTATATTTCATTTCAATATCACTTGCTTCTATCAATTCTAATTAACATATCGAGTCTATGATTCCATCATGTTCAATATGGACTTGGAACATGGCATTATAACATACAACTTGAACATAACTTGCCAACTAATATATAAGAGGCTAACTATATGGAACACAACCATATGGACATGAAGCATACAATGTGAACATGAAGCATAGCAGTAAGGCCTAAAGCATGATATGCATAGCATGGAGTCAATTGGGTCATAAACATAAACATATGAAATATAAACATAGCAAATTAGTTTGAACCTTAGTATGGACATAAACTAAAATACTAATACATCAACATGCTAGCATAAACTAGAGATCGCATTCCATTTAGCATGTACATTAAGATATCAATATGGCCAAGAACACATTATTATTAACATATCCAAATTACTACTAATATTCATGGGACATGGCCTCATTTAACATATCATTCACTTGGCATTAACACATGGATGAAGCATAACCTAATATGAAGCATTAACATTACATGAGACATATGTGCAGAATCTATCAAAAAACTGAATCACTTAGCGGTAAACATCAGCTAATTTCAATTACCTGCAGTCATAATCCTGATAAGGTCTCAACATGAAAGGTGTAGATAACTAAATTAGGTTTTCAAATTGTATAAGATAATAATGTTTGGATGTCTATAGTGAAAGATATTCTCTGTACCAACATGGTGCAGAATATATCAAAATATGACATTACAACAGAAATCAGCAATTTAGTCTAATTACAGGAAGAATTAGGCTTTAATCTCTAAATAAAAGTTGTAGAGAACTTCAAAGCTTTCCAAATTATCTTAAATTATCATATTTGAAGTACTACGTTAAAAGTTATACCCATTTGAAATTACAGGACAGAACTGAAAACAGAAACAAAGCATCATCACATTAGATCCATGCAACATTCTAAAATTGACACCCTATCTATGATTAGAAATCCTACATTCAAGGTCCTTCTTTCTTCTAGCTTTAGATTTTCCTCTTAAGCTCCTTCTTCGTTCTCCTTCTTCAAGCTTCAAGTGCACCATGTGGGGTGTGGTTGTGTAAAGGAGAGGATGAAAACACTTGCTTCTTCTCTCTTTCCCCCCTCTTTTTCTTTTTCTTTTTCTCCCCTTTTAATCCTCCTTTCATCCTAATCACCCTTCTTGAATTAAGGAGATGACATGTGTGATCTTATGTGTCAAGATGAGGGAAAAGCTAGATTATTAAGTCGACATAAGAGAGTAGGTGGCATGCTACAAAAATTTGGATTAAGTAATTTTGGAAACGGGAGAATACCCTTGGTAATACTAGTAGCCATACTATATACCATGTATATCATCCAAATACTACGCATTATGTCTATTAAAAATATAGTTAAAGATGTTGGAAAATAGATTTTTATATTATTCTTGTTTTTAAAAATAATGGGGAAATATACAAAATACATGAAAATATAAGTGTATTAAATACGATCGAAAATAGGTACAAAATTTCAGGATTTCAAAGGGGTTGTTTTTACTAAGAATTTCAAGGGATAATTTGTGAAATTGAAACATGGCACATGAATTTTTCACCATCCCTAATACATATTAAGTAAAACATGCTATAAAAATATTATACCAAGAATCAATTTAATGAAATTCCAAAACCAAGAGGGTTCCTACCTCAAATCTTGATTTTCCTCTCTTTTCCTTCTCTTCTTTCTTCTTCACCTTCTTCCCACTTGAACCCATTTGAGATTCTTGATTTTTGGAGGGGTAATTAGGTTTTTTGATTGAGGAGGAAGGAGGATAGAGGGGAGGGGTGGTCGGCCATACCATAGGAGGGAGAGGGGAAAAGAGAAAAGAAAATGAAAATGAGAAGAGAATAGAATAGAAGAGTAAAGAAGAAGAGAGAAAATTCCATAGAAATATCTAACTCTAGAACCCCCATAAGATAAGCATGCATCTTTTTAAATGACTAAAATATCCCTCCACCTTCTAGGTATTTACAAGTTTGCCATTACTTTATGCACACACAACTTTAGTATGTAAGCACAGCAGTTTTAGTCCAAATGACCGTTTTGCCCCTCGCCTTTCTAAAAATTTACGGGGGTTACTATTGACTCCTAACCACTTTCACACTTGCATGGCTTCCCTACACCTACCCAGGCATGCCTACACATGCATACATGCACCACGCACACACGTCCAGTACAATTCCTGTTGTTTTACACCCAAGGCGTCATTCGCACTTCTCCCGCACTGTTTCTTGCTTTCTCATCTCTTAGACACGTGTTACGGCCCAATCCCCCTTGCACTACGCTACATACATCGATATCTACGTTTATTTCATGCCTACACATGTATCGTAAGTAGAAATACCACGTGTGTTCAGTAGAATACACGTATAGTTCAAAACAAGGCATTACATCCTACCCACCTTAAAATAAAGTCCGCCCTCGGACTTTCTATGGCGTGAACTCTGCCCAAGGTCACCTCGGTATGATGGTCTCACTACCCATGAAGTACGAGCAAGATTACATACTTACGCCACACGTATACACTATATACTTCACTGTCATCCATACACATCTGAATCACATACATATCACGGGTACGTCCTACTATTTGTCTAATTGCACATCCACATCGCCATGTGCACGCACTGCGTACACATACATATATGTCTTTCACATAAACATCTAGACACACATATTCACACACTAGCATATTCATCACACACCACAATAAGTCTCTATACGTATTATTACACGTATTTAGATCACTACTCATATCCATGTGCATACGACATCACATGGTATCCATGTCACGATACCTTCAAGTATAACGACTTATATGCTACCTTCTTATATATATACACATATACATTTATATCCAGGCACAAACACACAACAATACACATTAATCTACACACCATTTCTTGATAGACAGGGTCACTATCACGGTGTCATACCGTATGCACACCTGATTCCTATGCACCCAATACTTAGTCATATGTGCTCACTTCCATGTATAGGCACATAAATATCTATATACACATATTATTTAGTCACATCCATACATACATTCACGTGCATGTACTAACACATGCATGATCGAGTCACATAAGGTTCACAATCATACTATAAATAATTATACACATAACCTCACATCCATAGCAATGCACCTACTGCCTCACACAGATATGCACATATACCACACACAATACACACAAGAGTGCACAAACATAACACATCCCCTGCCATATGCTATATATATAACTACCTTTGCACATCCTAAGCACATACTGCCATGATAGTCAAATAATTATAAATATCAATATACACCCTACACACGCGTATACATATGCAAACAATCACACACATCTCAATACCTACATACCAAACAGTTTCATTCACTTATATTCATCAATATATATACACACCTATATTTCATACTCATCACATTCATACCCACACTGCATATGACTATACATACACACATGCTCTAGTACAGACCTACACATACATTCATACACATAGGAACACGCTTCTCCCAGATACACATAGATAGGCAACCATGTCGGAAATATTCACAGATAAACAAACAAGGATATATATATATATATATATATAGGAAAATTTTCAAATGAGAACATTTCGCACCGTGCGAAAATGTTTTTATCTTTTTTTTGAAATTTTTTTTTTCAAAAATTCTTTTTTCCACCCTCATTATATGTTATTATACCCCCCTCAAAAAATAATGGTTGAGAAATAATGTCATTTGGTCTTCGATCAAGGCATTTCATCAAATTCGCACGTTTTGAGACCGTTAAATTTGTAACGGGTGGATGGGGGCTCTAATGCCCAACGGGTTCACCCATTATTTTCCCTGGGGTATATATTTGTATGGATTAAACATCAAAAAAAGAATTTTTGAAAAAAAAATTTCAAAAAAATAAAAAAAAAGTTTTCGCACGGCTTTCGCACGGGTTTTTTCGCACCCGAAGATTGCCCTATATATATATATATATATATAAGTATATATTTATTCAACCAATATACACACAACCATATATTGCCTCTACTGCACATTGCACATGCATGAACACATCCCTATACTCCATTGTAACACGTATAATAGAAATCCATACAACCATAATACATATTCACATATACACATCAACCAATACACCACACGGATACTCTATATGACCCAATTATATGTACATACGCATTATGTACATGAAGAGGTATACATATCAAATCCATATATAGATATCTAAGCCTACACATAGCCAAATACACATTTGCTCATACACACCAGATTATTATTCTAATAGTAGGTATGCACACAAACATGCATATATATACGTACCAGTACCAAAACACCATGCACACACATTACCATGTATGAGCGCACACACCCATTCACAATTAGTATACATATCCTGCTATTACACACCTATACAGTCAAGCTACTCAAACTATACTAGCAGGTAGTCGGTAGCTACCCATACCACTATATACCTAACATTCAATATGTCGACACTTTTACTAACATACTAGTATACACACAAATAAGTGCATTTCAATATTCATACACATTCGATAAATAGTCACATCCACTATAGGGATCATTCACATACATATATGTATATCAGAATACTATAGGGATCATTCACATACATATACTATAGGGATCATTCACA
Organism: Scilla litardierei; assembly: GCA_030789695.1. NCBI lineage: Eukaryota > Viridiplantae > Streptophyta > Magnoliopsida > Asparagales > Asparagaceae > Scilla > Scilla litardierei. The sequence continues at coordinate 272,371,631 of CM061133.1, read as the reverse complement.
TACATATATGTATATGTATATACACATCCATATTATTGATATATGTATATCAGAATAGGGATCATTCACATACATATACATATAACTACTCATAAGACATACACCAATACACATTCAATAATAACAACACATATATACAATCACACCACGCTTGCTACAACACACCTACATACATACAAGTATCTCATATGTCAATACACAATCCCCCTAATGCCACTATATACGGAAGGGTATGTGCACTACATATACATCCAAATGGTCCTTTAGGCACCATTCTACGGGTAAGCGTATACACACATATATACATATACCATAACTTCACTTAACCATGCAAACCCACAATCTTTTCATGTATACTTGCACTCTATGGTCTCAAATCCTTATATCCATCAATTCTACATATGATACACGTCACACTTATATCCCTATCTCATAATAGGCACGGTACAGAGCTAAGGGCCTCAAGTTAGGTGGACGGGTCTAAAGCATCCCTACCCTCCTTAGGATACATCCACTCCAAACACCTTGGAGCATTACTCATACTATCCATACGTCCCTTATTTATCTATATCGCTACATACACACCATATATGACCATATACAACACCTATCTTCACGCAATAGTACAACCCACAACCGTATACCAAATTAAGACAATATATCGGTTCATATAGGCACATAGGCAGCATATACACATACTCATAGTTATTCAAATCTAACACATGATGAATTCATACACTAGCAATGTAACACTAGCGGTATATATATACCAATATCTCAACCTATATCCACACCACCTACCCATACAAGCACACATATATTCACACACATGCACTTTCCCCCATGTGTCCAAAGACAATGCGGACATCCCACTACTCTATCCATACAAGGATAGACATACACACCTTGGTACTTCTCCACACGGGAACACAATCACAATGTAATAGATATGAAAATGCTTACAGGCACTCACATCACATACGTACATATCCCCACTCATACCTCTACAAGGTATATATCCCCACTAGCTTATATGTACCCACCAATATAATCCACGAACAAACATGTATATATCACCTATGTCTCGGAGTCACACAAGTATACCACATACCAGCCTCACATATCCGTATCATGTACTTTTATAGAGTCGTAGTATACATACACTCAAGTATTCACCCACCTAGTATATACTCCCATATCTATCCATACATGCAACTTTCATGCTATTCAAATACAAATATGTATATATACTGAATACAAGTATACATGCGACGCATATAATTCAAATATCCAAGTACAACAACTGCATTTATATGCACGTATTCTCATTATTATATCTGTATACACTGATACCAACTAATATACATCTATAGTATACTACACTGTAGGCAGTTCATCCTCTAACTTCCTAAGTTAGGGGTTTAAGGGTGGATCACTTAAGGCTCTAAGGTCACTACCCACCTTAGGGCTAATGTATCCCGACCACCTACTGAAGCATTACATGTACTATCCTTACGCACATCGCAGTGCGGTGATTTGCATGGGCCGCCAAAATCTGTCACGCCCCGTTCCCCAAAGTACCCGGCATCTAATTTTTTTCCAAGTACCCTGAAGAGTGAGGGTGATGAGAGAGGAAACGAAAGAGAAAGGAAAAACTGAACAAGCAGGCCACTGTGCACATGCTGGGATAGTACAAGTGAAGCTCCATAATAATATCAAAACAGTCTCATAAATAACATAGATCAACAATCACATATCATATATAATAACTTCCATTAATGTACATAGTCCAGATACACCACTACACATACACCATCACTCTCCACCTCCCAAAACAACCATGTCACACCATAACTTCAGCTCATACCAAGTGCTACCCCTGAAACCCGACTCCAAGTCACCACCAACCATGCTACCCCTGCTACCTGAAAAGTGGGGAGGAGCACGTCAATGCGTGCCCCAGTATGAACCAACTTGGATTTGGAACACCGTTCTAAGGTTATCAAACCACAAAGCAAGATAAGAGAAATAGAGTATGTACTAAGTACAATAATGAAAATTAAATAGCTAAACAAGGGAATCATACCTGCGGTCTAATGTCAAGTTACTGCAAGAAAAAGGTAGCACGAAGAAGAAGAATAATAATATAATAACACAAGTGTTCAAGAAACCATTATCTAATAAGATAAGTGCAAGTGCCTGAGGCATGACACAGAGTCACAAAGAACAGGCAAAGGGAAGGGAAAGTGTTGCCAGCAGAAGGAGTAACATGCAAATTCTTATTTTATTATTTTGTAATTGAATTAATTGGAACTTGAGTAAACTGTATGATATCAGGACCTGGTCATCACCCCAAATTTGGGGTGAATAAAGCACACGGCGCAGTGGACACAGGCACTACATAACACCGGGCCTCTCAGCTCCCCAGTCACTGGCAGGAGTGAGGATCTCCACATAATAACGCAACCTCTGTATGTCCCCTCCACTCCCGGTAAAGGCGAGTGGGTATAAGTATCCCCTCCACTCCCGGTAAAGGCGAGTGGATATAAATATCACATATCACATAATCATTTCCTCCAACTTTCTCAGTCCAGGCCTCATATCCACAATTTACTCAAATCCCACCTAAACCCGGGTTTTACTAACTCACCCTCGTTAGAGAGGATTGAGATATATCCAATTTTATAATTTAACACCATACGTAACACGTTAGGGGTTATGACACCTTAGCCGTCCATCATTAAACATAGGGTCATGCACTCACGTGACATGCCCTCTATCACAACACATCATCCATTCACAATTACAATGTATCCATACCATTCAAGCCTCTAACTTCACCAATTATCAATGTGGCTCAAGGCCAACACTAACACATGCACGTTACTCAAATTATCGGATATTGCCTTCATTGAGGCATTTCATCAAACACATGATGGAGTCATTAACATAGCCATTATAACATGAGTAAATCCAAGAGCAATTATCATAATGAACCCCTACTTCAAGCAATAACAATGCACATGCATAATAGAGGAAAATTTAACATCAAGTCATAGTTATAACATCTCTTAAACATTGCAGCTTGCTGGAAATTGTAAACAGTCACCACAATTGACCATATATCATCAGTTTGCAGTGAGAATTTGATAAAACTTCCTAAATTAAAGTTATAGATGTACTAGTCCTGGATTCACAGATAAAATTGCATGCAAAAATATTAAGTAGATGATTTATGGTGAATTATTTGGTGAAGTGTGTCAAGTCTGTTTTCCAGACAGATTTCAGAGTCTATAAAGATTGATGTTTTTGGGCATGTTTTAGCCAGAATTTCGAAATATAAGAACTCTGATGACATTATAGATAAACTTGTTAAGTTTCCAACGAGACCAAGAAAATCAAATTCCATCCTCTGTGCATGTATTTAGATCAATTTTGCTGAACTGTGTCAAGACTGAAAATCAAACAGACATGTTGTGAAGATGGAATTTTTGCTCCTAATTCCTGAATTGAACATATATCAAAATTTATATGATTTTAGGGTAGAACTTCAAGATATACAAGCACATATTTTTTTCGAAACCTAAATCGAACTACAGTAACCAAAATTATAGAAACAACCCACAACAAAATTTTAGAATTTCAAATTGGTTGTTTTTACTAAGAATTTCAAGGGATAATTTGTGAAATTGAAATATGGCATATGAATTTTTCACCATCCCTAATACATATTAAGTAAAACATGCTATAAAAATATTATAGCAAGAATCAATTTAATGAAATTCCAAAACCAAGAGGGTTCCTACCTCAAATCTTGATTTTCCTCTCTTTTCCTTCTATTCTTTCTTCTCCACCTTCTTCCCACTTGAACCCATTTGAGATTCTTGATTTTTGGAGGGGTAATTAGGGTTTTGAATTGTGTAGGAAGGAGGATAGAGGGGAGGGGTGGCCGGCCATACCATAGGAGGGAGAGGGGCAAAAGAGAAGAAAATGAAAATGAGAAGAGAATAGAATTGAAGAGTAAAGAAGAAGAGAGAAAATTCCATAGAAATATCTAACTCTAGAACCCCCTATAAGATAAGCATGCATATTTTTAAATGACTAAAATACCCCTCCACCTTCTAGGTATTTACAAGTTTGCCATTACTTTATGCACACACAACTTTAGTATGTACGTACGGCAGTTTTAGTCCAAATGACCGTTTTGCCCCTCGCCTTTCTAAAAATTTACGGGGGTTGCCATTGACCTCTAACCCCTTTCACACTTGCATGGCTTTCCTACACCTACACAGGCATGCCTACACATGCATACATGCACCAGCACACACGTCTAGTACAATTCCTGTTGTTTTACAGCCACGACGTCATTCGCACTTCTCCTGCACTCTTTCTTTCTTTCTCGTCTCTTAGACACGTGTTACGGCCCAATCCCCCTTGCACTATGCTACATACATCGATATATACGATTTTTTCATGCCTACACATGTATCGTAAGTAGAAATACCACGTGTGTTCAATAGAATACACGTATAGTTCAAAACAGGGCATTACAAGTTCTCAATGCTCAGTCGTTTCGCTCCACACATGGTCGAAAATCCAGAAGACTGTGCCTATTAGTATCGTCAAGGCTTAAACCCTCGTGTTCAAGCCTCGATGACTTCAATGAAGCTGACTACTCTTGAGGATGTTCTGGAAGCTGCACGGAATCATGAAATCATTGCATGACTTGACAGGGGATTTCAAGTTAATACAGGCAAACGTCCAATGGAACCTACCAAGAACAACTTGCGTCTGACTTAGACCGCCAATTTCAAGAAGCCAGTAGCTCCGGCCAACACCAAATCCACTATGGTGTGCCACTACTGCAACCGTGTTGGACATATCAAGAAGGACTGTCGTGTATTCTTGAACCTGTGCATAGTATGTGGGGCATCTGACCATCTTGCCAAGGACTGCCCTCGTCGCACTTGCAAACCAGCCAACCTTGTGATGGCTTCAGGATCAGCTCAGCAAAAGCAACCCTTACCTCCTCAGCAACAAGCTTTTCAGAATGCCAAGCTGAATCCACCTAGGCATCAGGCATTTACTATGACTGCTGTTGAAGCCGATACCATTGATCAAGTGCTCTCAGGTATTATCTTAGTATCTGCATCTTCAGCTTTAGTTTTATCTGATTCAGGAGCTTCACATAGCTTCTTGTCACAAAAGTTTGCGACAGATCATTCTATTACTATATGTGATCTTCCAAGATGTTGGAATGGCAACACTGGAAATGGCATAGTAAAGGTATCTACCGGATGCAAGTCATGTCCACTAGTGATTTGTGGATGTGAACTGTTCGTTGATTTCATGATCATCAGCATAGCCAACTTTGATACGATACTCGGCATGGATTGGTTCGGAATTTTCTACGCTAACATCGACTGCCACCAGAAGAGTGTAGTGTTTAAAATTCCTGAACATCCTGTGTTCGCGTTCCTGAATGGAAATCGTTCGCTTGGTCCTATCAAGTTTCAGGCCCAGCCGAATGAAGCAACAGTCGCATCAATGCAGGTTGAGCCTGGAAAACCTTTAGTAGTTCGAGACTTCGAAGACGTATTCCCTGAAGATATTTCGGGATTACCACCAGACCGAGATCTCGAATTCACTATTGACCTCATGCCAAACACTCAACCTATCTCCAAGGATCCTTACCGCATGGCTCCTACTGAATTGGAAGAACTTCGGAGTCAGCTTAACGACCTGTTGCAGAAAGGATTGATACATCCCAGTGTGTCTCCTTGGGGTGCGCCTGTCTTATTGGTCAAGAAGAAGAATGGATCGAGAAGAATGTGAGTGGACTATCGAGAATTGAACAAGGTGACTGTAAAGAATAAGTATCCGTTGCCTCGCATCGATGATATTTTTAATCAACTTAGTGGATCACGAGTCTTCTCCAAGCTGGATCTCAGAAGTGGTTATCACCAAGTGAAGGTCAGGAAGGAAGATATTCCTAATACAGCTTTTCGGACTAAGTATGGACACTACGAATTCGTAGTCATGCTTTTTGGTGTGACTAACGCCCCAGCGGTGTTCATGAATCTCATGAACCTTATATTCTATGAGTTCTTGGATAAATTCGTAGTTATCTTCATCGATGACATCCTGGTCTACTTGAAGAGCGGGGAAGATCATGCCAAGCATCTGCAGATAGTTTTGGAGACTCTGCGTCGTCATCAGCTCTATGCCAAGTATAGCAAGTGTAAATTCTGGCTGGATCGAGTCGCCTTTCTTGGAGATATAGCTTCGGGAGATGGTATTTCTGTCGATCTTGAGAAGGTCGCATCTGTTAGAAACTGACCGACACCACAGTCAGTCTCAGACATCCGCAGCTTTCTAGGATTTGCTAGTTACTAGCGCTGATTCATCAAGGACTTCTCAAAGATTGCTGAGCCAATGACTCGACTGACTAGGAAGGATGTTAAGTTTGTTTGGTCTGAAGCTTGTGAGTAAGCATTCAGAGGATTGAAGATGAAGCTGACAACCGCACAAGTTCTAACTATTCCGGATAGAACTGGAGGGTTCGAAGTTTACTGTGATGCCTCTGGAAAAGGTCTTGGAAGTGTGCTGCATCAACATGGTCGTGTAGTCGCCTATGCTTCTCGACAACTGAAGAATCATGAGAAGAATTATCCAACACATGACTTAGAGTTGGCGGTCGTCATCTTTGCTCTGAAGATTTGGAGACATTTTCTGTTGGGAGAACAAGTAAAGATATTCACTGACCACAAGAGCTTGAAGTATATTTTCACACAGAAGGAGCTCAACATATGTCACGACCCCATCCTTGGGATACGCAGGGAGGCAGGGTACATGACGAGAACTAAAAACATATCTGCAGGTCCACTGTGCATTGCTGGGAATAGTACATGTAATATTCAAACAAACAGCCAACCACCAAACACAGAACGACACAAAGTCACAGAGAAATACTGAAAGCCAAACACTAAACAATTTCACGTACATCTCAAACATCCCATTGCATCAATTCCGATAGTACAAGCATCTCTCACCCCAAAATAAAATCCAAAGTACACATAGCTCTCCCCTCACCCCTCACCACTTAATCTAAGCTCCAACTCCCAACAACAGCCCTCCAACCTCAACCTCCAGCTACACCTGCCATCCCCAGGAACCACACCTGAGAAAGTCAACGGAGACACGTCAACGCGTGACCCAGTAGGAATGCTGACTCCCTCTAGTATGCTATTATGAAAATGCAACTATTCTACATGCATTCATTATTCAACAATGGTATGTATAGCATAAGACATGATATGATAACATAACGGTATGAACATAAAAGTATACATGAAAGCTACAATAAGTGACATGTTATAGCACAATGCGAATGTAACATAACTTAAACATAAAGGCAATGAAAGAAATACATTCACACAATTTAACAATTCCATAAATGAAAGGAACAACGGATACGACAGACGATGTGTATAACGAGGGCATACAACCTAAAAGAGCTACAAGTAAAGAAAACACAAATAGACATCGTTCACCAATGCTACGGAAGTAATGAAGTTATCGAGTAGTGATTTGGACCCTAAGTAGTGGGTAGACCCTCTTGGGACTGGACCTCACCCCCAGTTGGGGTGGAACAGGTAAACTCCCCGAGACACGCGCTTACTAAAGGAGCCCTGTTTTCCCCTTATTTCCCCTTCACATTTTCTCCAATTCTCCTCATTTCTGCCACTCCCCGTCACTCGGGCAAGAACAGGATGGCCACCAACCACCACAACTGTCCAGCCCCTCATGTTTTCCCCACAACTTAGTGTCCCCCAATCCCTGTGTCACCCTCCTTTAAGAGGACTTGATCATTTATTAATATTTCAATTAAAAATTAACGTGTAACAAACGGAATCACATAACAACCACCATTTTCACCTCTTCTCATTCCAACACATATAACTTTTCCAACCACAACATTTGTCATATAGTTCTCAATTGCCAAATTATGCAAGACAATGCTCTATTTTCATACTTAACTACATGTAGACATTATCACAACACGTGGATAGCATAATGACAAAGTCCTCGATTCAATTGAAAACAACTTAATACTACTAGCAAGATGTCATCCTCTTCTAGCAACATGAAACTAATAGCATGAAACCAATATCAACATGAGACTAATAGCAACGTGAACATATTAATAAACATTTCACCTCAACATAAGACTAATATCAACATGAGACTAATAGCAACGTGAACATATTAATAAACATTTCACCTCAACATAAGACTAATAATTATTTCACCTCAACATTTTCACAAACACCTAAGGGGCATTATTAACCTGGTTATTAACACACTACATTGTCATTAACAAATAGCATAACTAAACTTTCTTTAAGGTATCAACAACTTTCATGCATATTAGAATGGAAAATTTAATATCACCACACAATTCAACTTCACCCAAAACAGTCCAGCTTGCGGAAATTACAGGAACAGCCGCAAAATCAGGGTATTTAACCAATTTATATTGTGAATTTGACAAAACTCTCTAAATGAAAGTTGAAGATATAGTAATCCTGGATTCACCCATGAAATTTCATGCTTATATATGGACTGAATGATTTATAGTGAATTAATTGGTAGAACCTATACAGACTGTTTTCCTGACAGATTTCAGGGCCTATATTAGAAGCTAATTTTGGGCATGTTGCAGCCAGAAATTCGAAAGTTATGCACTGTGATGAATTCGTAGATAAACTTGTTAAATTTACAACAAGAAAAAGAACAGCAAATTCCTTAGAGTGTGCAGGTAATAAACTTCATTTTTCTAAACTGTGTCCAGTTTGACAGAATTTCAGACATGTTGCAAACATTGAATTTTTACTCCTACTTATTGAACTCAACATAAGTCAAATTTTATATGAATCTGGGGTAGAACTTCAAGATCTACACGTACATATTTTTTTCAGAAAGTAAATCAAACTATAAAGACCAGAATTGAAGAAGAAACACACAACAGAAATTCTGGATTTTAGGGGGAGGGTGATTAGCTAAGAAAAACAAGGAAAAATTGAATCTTTTTAGTCTATTGCACATTTAACACATGAAATCAAGGTCATGAGCAATCAAAATAACCTCATAGCATCCTCATAATCCTAAATAAAAATTCCCTAACCAAGTTAGAATTTCTACAAAGAGAGCATCTTGACAAGTAATACACAACAATTTAACAAGAAACTAATTTTAACATCACAAATTATAAAGAGGCTAACTTTAATTAATGAGATGCAATTCTACTACAAAGATGAGATCTTCAATTCAAAAATGCCATGCAAATAACATACTAAAGAGAGTTGGATTCCTACCATATAACGAGGCCACCTCATTGCCTTTAAATCCTCCTATTAAATCATTTGATTCCTCCCTTTAAAAGCCTTCTTCCCTTTTTCTTCATCCTTCCTCTTAATTACCATAATTAGCAAGCAAATTTGGAAAGAACAAAAGAGAAATGGGAGGGGGAGAATTCGGCGAGAGAGAGAGAGGGGTAAGAAAAATGATGAGAGGGAGAGAGAGTTAATGGCAATTAAAGAGAATATAGAAAAATCTACTCTTCTCCTCTCTTCTACACACATATTTCCCTTATGCACACACCCAACTAATTTACTAATAAACCAATCACTATACACACACACACTCACTAATTATTACTTAACTCTTAAGGGTCAAAGGTCAAAAGGGCTAGAAGATGCCATGCTAGCCTAAAAGACCAAAATACCCTTGCTCATCTACCCTTCAACTTAAGAATAATTACAAGTATGCCATCCTCATACTCCTCTCTTTCTAATAACTCAAGCCTAATAACAAAGCCCAACCAACTAACTCTAGCTACTAAAATTAGCTAAAGCCCCAATTAATATTAATAATAACAATAACAATCAACATCAACGCCAACGATAATAAAAATGCTAAAACTAATAACAATAACAACATCAACCACAATGCCATCCACATGAGAATAATAATAATAATAATATAATAATAATAATAATCTCCATAAAATATTCTTCATAAAATAATTTTTCTCAAAATAGTTCTTATTACAAATAATATCGAAAGTACATTTTACTATGTACACACACCATCTCAAATATCACAATACAATAATAAATCCAATAATACCATTCACATTACCACCTCATATACATCCATTAGCATCCAATAATATATTCAAATCATGAGCCATACAATTATATAGCCATACACGTAGTGAATTTATGGGCACACAACATATTACTATATGCATACACCGACTTCAACCATGTACATACACCTCATATACACATTCAATAAGCACTCATATGAACATATCATCACTCATAAATGAACCATGGCTAAAAATAAGCGTACATCACTATCTTACTATATACACTACATCAATTACTATACACACATCTCAGTATATAGCAGTATACGAGTACTTCTACCATGCACACATACATCAATAGTCATACCCTATGTATATAGGCACTAGGGTCATTACAACATGAGACAACGATGATGGTTGTAACTCATGGCTGATTATGACATCGACCTCCAGTATCATCTTGGGAAGGTGAATGTCGTACCTGATGCATTGAGTCGACTACCAACAGTCATGACTCTTACGATGCAATGTAGACTTCAACAAGACTTGAAAGAGATGGGAATCGAATTCGTCTTGCCAGGAGCTACCTCATCATTGATGAACATGAAAATCCAATCTACCATCATCGATCGGATTAAATCTGCTAAATCTGGGGATGTAAAGCTAGAAAAGATCAAGCAACAAGTTGAAGCTGGTCTACGAACAGAATTTTGTATTCATGAAGATGGATCTTTGATGTATGGAAGTTGCATCTGTGTACCTTCAGGAGAGATCAGGGAAGAGCTGCTGAATGAGGCACACAGCTCTCCTTACTCCATACATCCAGGTGGTACCAAGATGTACAAAGATCTACGACTGAACTTCTGGTGGATCGGAATGAAGAGAAGCATGGCCCGAAGCGTCGCCAAATGCCTCATGTGTCAGCAAGTGAAGGCTGAACATCATCGAGCCGCTGGATTGCTTCAACCTTTGCCTATTCCAGAGTGGAAATAGCAACACATCACTATGGACTTCGTAACTGGACTACCTCGGAGTTCAAAGCAAAATGATGCCATCTGGGTAATCGTTGATCGATTAACCAAGTCAGCACATTTCATACCATTCCGAGTAGGACAATCCACAGAAATACTCGCAAAGAAGTATATGGAGGTAATGATATATCTCATACCTTTAAACTCCTTGCAGTATACATAGTGATATCTGATTATCGCAGGAAATTGTGAGGCTTCATGGAGTTCCAGTGAGCATCGTCTCCGACCGAGACACGAGGTTCACCTCACATTTTTGGAAGAGCCTGCAATTGAATTTGGGTACACATCTCAAATTCAGCACTGTGTATCACCCGCAGACTGATTGTCAATCAGAGCGTACCATCCAGATTCTTGAAGATATGCTGAGAGCATGCATGCTGGACTTCAAAGGATCATGGGAAGATCATCTGCACTTGGTAGAGTTTGCTTACAGCAATAGCTACCAAGCCAGCATCGGCATGGCCCCCTTTTATGGCACTCTATGGAAGGAAATGTCGATCTCCATTAAGTTGGGATGACATTGGCGATCGAGAACTTTTAGGTCCAGAGATGATCGTGGAAGCTGTTGATGTGGTGCGTACTATCAGAGACAAGCTGAGAATCGCACAAGATTGCTACAAACACTGGGCTGACGTCAAGCGTCGACATTTGGAATTTTAACCTGGAGACCATGTTTTTCTAAAGATATCACCAAACAGGGGAGTGATATGCTTTGGAAAACGAGGAAAGCTCAGTTCGAGATTCATCGGACCGTTTGATGTGCTAGAGCGAGTTGGAGAAGTAGCTTATTGTCTGGCTCTGCCACCATCATTGGAGGGAGTTCATGATGTCTTTCATATCTCCCAGCTGCGTCGTTACGTCAGCGACCCCAAGCATGTAGTCGACCACTCGAAAATTACTGTTCGTTCGGAACTCACCTATGAGCAGCAACCGGTGCAGATCATAGACCGTCAACAGAAGACTCTCATGAACAAAGTTGTTGAGCTAGTGAGAGTTATGTGGCATCATGATTCGCCTGGTGAATCCACCAGGGAACGTAAAGAGAAAATGCGCGAGCGATATCCTCATCTCTTTCCTTAAATTTCGAGGACAGAATTTTTATAAGGAGGGTATGATGTAACGGTCTGTTTTCATCAACACAACAATTTACTTGTTTAACCTATTAAGCTATTTTATAATGGTTCGTCAGGAGTTTTATGATTTCAAAAATTTCTTATAAAAATATTTTGAAGTATCCAACTAGTTGAATTAATTTTCTATACAAACATCATCAAAAAGTTTTCAAACTTCTACGGTATCATCCTATGATCATTTAGGGCTTCCCAAATTAATTTTGTAATTTTCTGAAGTCAAATCAATAGAGAACCCGCAAACCCCCTTCCTAAACGTTTTGGCTCCAAACTCGTATCTCCATAGCTCAAACCTTGAAACAGACTTCATATTTGCAATCCTTGCAATAATACGATCCCGTGGCTATATTTTCGTAATTTTTCAAACACGTTTAATACCAGGGAAAGAATCGTAATTTCGTTTTTACTAATGTTACTAATTACCTCGGCTAATTATGTAATTACCTATCCTAACTAATTTTACCTTAATCTGTCGGCAGCCCCCCCCCCAAAAAAAAAATATATTCATCACGTTTAAATAATTTGTTAATTTTAGTCAAAGATTCTTAATTACTCTAATTAATGCCTGATAGTAGTTCATGAATCTAAATACCTATAAATCCCCCCTTAACGCTCTTCTCCTCCCAGCAACTCTCCCCCTACTCCGGCGAAGCACCGACCAATATTCCGGCCATCTCCGATGAGCCTCTCCCTCCTCCTCCACACTCTCCCCCTCCATTCTCCTTCATCAAAACTCTCTCTATCTCTCTCCTAAAAATCAACATCAAGTAAGAGAACCCGCCATGGCCACTTCCGGCCATGGCCAATTCTGGTGACGACGACCCCCCTCCAGCGGCAATCCCATGGCCTCCTCCTCCCCTTGATCTCATCTACAACGCTCTCCCCCTCTCCCCATTGATTCTACAACAAGAATCAATCAAAGAGAGAGGGGGGGGGAAGCAGCAGGTTCGACCCCTGCTGCCGGCGGCCGGCGGCCGGCCGCCACCTGGGCCACCACCTGGCTTTCCCCCCATGGCTCCTCTCCACCATTGGTTCACCTGCAAAACAAAGAAGATGAAGTTGGGAAAATTAGACAGTTTGGTGTTTGAGTGTTGTTATGAAGGGAATGTTAGAAAGAATATAAGAAGGAGAGACGACAGTATTAAACTGTCATTAGTTTTGAAAAGGGAATAGAAGAGAAAAGGAAAACGGGGGAGATTTTTGCTAAGATTTTGGTTAAGTTTTTTAGAGATTTAGTATTTTAATACGTGTATACGTATACGTGTGTATATACATGTAGTACGAATTTTGTAACTTCGATTATTATATTAATAAAATATGGGTGCGTGCGTGTGGAGTTTGTAGGTAGACGTCCCGGGAAGACATCGACTCTCGGACACGGCACACGACTCGCTCAAGGAAACTAACTGCTACCAGTCACGACCACATGCAAGTTATTAACCGATTTATGTGATTGTTGTACACGTTGTTGGGTGTACGAAATGATGGGCCTATAAGGCCATACAGATACGAATACAGTTAATGTGATACGACACGGGTTATGGGGTAGTCTTGAGCTACGAAGTGTGCGGGAGTGATCGGGTCCACCCTTATTTGGTAAGTTGTACCATCACCCTGCAGGGGATGGTAGGTAGATATTCCACGGGTTGCTCCGTGGGATGGGTGCACTTATGGTTACACATCGTGCACTCGGGCTAAGGCTGATGCGCTAATTCGTTTGTTTGTTATGTTTCCACTGACATGACTACTGACTTGTTACTACTGTTCTAATGACTAAGTCGAGACTACTCAAACGTGGCAGAGCGGTATAATAATAAACAGTCTTAAATTACTGCTGGATCAGTGTCTAGAAAGGAATGGGAAGGGGGTTGGTCAACCAAAGGACTAGTCCTGCGGTCATAGAAGTGACCTGTGCCTTCAAGCCCTGACTGCCTGGCCATTTGGGAGTTAAGCTAGACTTCTTAATATTAGGCCTGCCTACACTATTAGATAGTCAAGCGACGTTGTTACCTCTTGTTCGTTCATTTCATTGCTGCCTTTACTTTCTGTTCATGTCAGACTACGAGCCGACGGAGTACGTGGAGTATTACACTAAGGACGATTCCGTAGACCAGGGATCAAAGGACGTTACTGAGCCCGCACTTGCAGAGGAGTAGGAGTCTCCGACTCAACCACAGCATCCACTTTCTTTCACCGTCAGTGTGATTTCCTTACCGCCAGTGTGATATTTACTTTCGAGTACTGTATTTTACTTTCTGTCGAGTCGTTGTAGGCCGTACTATAAGGCCCAGTCCTGTGCTACTTTTCATCTATTAGATAATAAAGATGTTGTGTGTTGTTTCTCTGAGTTTGCATGACAAGAACCAGCCTTCGATGGAATTACTACAGACGCTTATTGTGCATCGAACAAGGAAGAAGAAAAAATTCCTCCTTGTTTTATGCACATGCGGGCCTTCGTCGCGTCCTCGCTCCCGGGTATTATTGGAAGCGGGAAGTGACAAACTTGGACCCATTAGCTTGCTTCAACCCTAGCCCTTGATCTGGGAGATAAAGAGTGGAGATCTACCAGCCTATGGGGGGCAGCCCTAACAAAAGGAGGGAAGAGTGAAGTGGCACTGTCACTTCTTTTCCCTCAACATTCAAACACTTGGATAAAAGCTTCGTGTAATACCCTGTTTTCATGAATATGAGTATAGTGTACGTATTTTTGAACGTATTCGTATGTATTAAATTTTGGGTATTTTTAAGAATTTCCCTAATTTTTATAATGATAAAGGTTATTTTTAAATAATTTTAGAACACTATTTGAATTATTATGGGTGAAATATTTGGATGAAATGCTATGTATTTGGGATGGTATGAAGTATTAATTATGTATTTCTGTTTCATAAAATTAAATATTTGGAAATTTCTCCTTTTGACACCTAGCCCTATTAGGTGTTCTCTTGCATGCTAAGTATGGCCCTAATTGTGCCACATAAGTGGACACATGGCATGAGATTAAGGCTTGGATGGTGATGAGGATAGTTAGGACATACTTAAGGAAAGAAAAATAGAGAAAAAGGCGGGGAAAGGAAAGAAAATATATACCCAAACGAAACTCTTCCCTCTCATCTCACAGCTCACACAAACAACTCCCCCTAGCCCTTGCTGCTTCCTTTTCCTTCACCAAAATCAAACACCACACCCCATTCTACCCAACAAGTTGAAGGAGATAATAATCAGAGGGTCATCAAGGAGAAGAAGTGCCAAAGACAATTAGAAGGACTGAAACATGTAGGAAATCTAACTAGATTAGCTAGGTTCAATTTTGGAATCACGTAGAAAGTAGCGAAATTCCCATAGAAGTCAGCAGCAGTATGAAACGACACGGCCGATTCAATCGATAACAGTAGCGTCACACGGTCATGTCAATGTAGACATAGTTGTGTTTATGTCTGCATGATTTCTCATGTCAACACGGTCGTGCCGACGTAGACACGGTCATTGATGTATCATTATATTCCACGTTTTATCTATATAATTACACGTCAAAATGATTGATCAATTACATATTTCATACGCTTTTATGCTCATAATTGGAACTATTTTACTTTAAGAGCGTTTGGTTGTATTTCAGGGAATATCAAGCCATCTGGAGTATATTGGAGGAGAGAGCGCGTGCTTCGACACCAGAACTCCTGAGGCGCCATGTTCGGTGACTCAAAGCTGCTGTGGAGCAAGGAAGGGGCAAGAGAGAAGGAGTGAAGAAGAGGAGAATGAAGAAAGCATGGTTCTATAATACCATTACTCATGGACTCCATAGCGCTCGATCGAGCTATGATGCGACGAAGGAATCGAGCGATCCAAAGTGTTGGGAAACAGGATAGCCGTGCATTCTTTTCAAATCTACTTTCACCTGGGATTTTTTAGTATTTTTCTTATATTTTTCCAAGATAGTAGACTTCATTACGGTTCCAATGCCATTAAGAACGTGCAAATCGGAGGTCGGATGAGCTCTAGGAAATTTCTGAAAGCTGATACTGCATTGCTGAAATCTATTCTTGACCATCTACTCGACCGAACAACCACCTACTCGACCGAGCAACTACCTACTCGTCCGAGCAGACCCTACTCGGTCCGAGCAAGCAGAGCAATGTTTTGGGCAATGAATCCAGACTTCTGACAACTCGACCGAGCAGCCAACTTCTCGACCGAGCAGCTACCTACTCGGTCCGAGCAGACCCTACTCGGTCTGAGCAGGCAGAGCAACGTTTTGGGCAATGAATCCAGACTTCTGACGACTCGACCGAGCAGCCACCTACTCGACCCGAGTCGTCGCGGGCCCAGAAATTAAGTTGCGTCCGGATTTGGCTTTGGACACGGATTTCAGAGGGCTTCTTGGGTTATTTGCTAGGGTTTGGAGGGAATATATATAGATGAATGGTAGCCTTCATTAGGGAGGACTTCTGGAAGATTTTTTAGAGAGTTCTTAGAGAGTTTTGGAGACGATCTTTTGGGAGTTAGGCTACGCCATAGGCCCCTCCTCTTGTATCAAGCTAAGTATCTTACCTCTTTAATTTTGTTTTAGTTCTTATTATTGTTTTTCTATGATGCTAGCAATGATCCCTATTGTTTTCATAATGTTTGCTATGCTTGAATAATCTTTTCTAGGGCTAATGGATTAGCCCTAGGATTTTAGGATCTAGATGCAAATATATGATTTTTATGATGCGTTGGATATAAATGAGGTTGTATTTTGGTTGATCCAGCCAAATCCCTAGGGGAACTCGTACCGAGACTGTACACACGGTCCGTGGAATCGATGAGCTTAAGGAGTATCCTTGGGATTTAAATAGGGAATTAGTGGATCCAACCAAGGCTCGTGACCATGCCCGGCTCGTGCCTTGAGGGGATCCACCGACGAACTATATCACTATATTGAAGGCTACCGCCATTGTGTCAATGAGAGCCACCGAAGTACCTCGAAGCTCTAATCCACGAGAGTGGTATGTGCTGGGAGACCATCCCCATAAACCCAATGCAACGTAAGAGTCCTAGCCTAGCGTCGAAATCCGACGGTCCTAGCGGTGAGTCATAAATCCCTAATCTTTTATATTTTATTTCTTTCTTTATTTGTGTGGAATCTCTTGTTTGCGACATTGAGTGACACAACCTTCGCATCCATCACCATTATGACCCTCCATACTCCACATCCACCAATAAACCCGCAATTCTAACTCGGCCTAGGAGTAGATAGGTAGTATAGCACAGCTTCCCTGTGTTCGATACCCGATTGCCACTATACCGTGCGCTTGCGGTAAACGACATCGTTTCAGAGTTAGTTCCGGGTCGATCAAGTTTATGGTGCAGTTGCCGGGGATTTATCTCCGTGTAATTTGCGCCATAACTAGGTTGCTCTAGGGTTACATTTCAGATGCATCAACTTTGTGGCGCCGTTGCCGGTGAGGCGTTCCACCATATTATCTATTTACCACAATTAGGTTGATTAGACTGCGTTAAAAAAATACAAAAACAAAAACAAAAAAACGGAGAGAGATTTTCCTACCACCTGCTATTATTATTATCTTTATCTCTCTTTGTTCCATGACGTCTTTTCCAGGTTGTCTACTTTTCTTTATCAGGTACAGTTGAATCAGCGATGGTGCCTCCAAAGATGCGACCGGGTTCTATACGATCCTATACATATCTCGCTACATTCTATCAGGCTGATGGAGAGTCCTTCAGAGAAGCCTTGTGTAAGTTCGTAAGAATGTTAGGAATGTTCCAGACGGAGTCAGACCATGAGTGGGATGGTTCCAAGCATTTGATATCTTCGCTAGAAGGCTAAAGGGACCCTCACGCGAGTTTATGGAGAGGATGCAAGTGGGAAAGTTCAGTGATCTGCAGTTGGCAGCAACCTTGGAGCAAATGATAGATGATGCTCGATCTACCGTTCGCTAACCGTTATGGTAGGTAAACCATCCGACCAAGAATTCATCGATTTTGTTATGGCTAATGTCTCTGGTGTAGGTACTATCATAGATGGAGTGTATGCTTCACTTGAAGGGGATAATATCCACCTTTACACTACCAACACTCCATAAATAGATACATTTAAGCTGCCAGAGGAGGACACGTATATGGACCTATTGAGAAACATCGTGCACGTAGGTCGAGACACCGGTCCACTAACAATAACGACAGGTGATCCTTTTGAGCTCGGATTTCTAAACTTTATTACTCATCGTATCTCTTCCATAGGCACAATTGATGATGGAGTCCACACTCTAGTTGAGGGGCACAAGACCCACTTTTATACCGCGGTCGAGCTACATGAGCCCATAGAGCCACCTACACCTACTATTGAGAAGGCCAAGCCATGCAATCAGATGCCTCGAGCTCCAGGACAGAAACAAATAAGGAGGCACAAAAAGGAGAAGATGACGTTTACATTGCCTTCTATACCTGAGGAGCCCGAGGAGGATGTCCACGTTCAGCTTGGGGGAGGTATTATGCGCTTTGATTTTTCCACCCCCGACGAGACCACAACAACACTTGGTACTACGGAGTCTGCTTGTGCCATCGTCGCTCCCCGTTGCCACCCACATAAGCCAGAGCATGCTTTTGAGGAGGCCTTACATGCGGAGCCAGAGCTTGTCACCGAGCAGGCCGTGCATTGGGACGAGGACACAGCCATTCATGAGGATCCCGAGCATTACCCCCTCCTTTTAAGCTACCGCAGCTACCTCCACTTTCTACAGAGGCTGAGCATCCCTCAGAGGACCACCCTTCCACTTACACCGAGGACTACCCCACATAGCTTTTGGCCCCCCTTCAGGGAGATCTCTTCACTCCCTCGCCCTTTACATTTGATTCCCTTCCCGTTTATGATGTTTACCATGATTCGTATTTTGATGACTCATTGTGCCTTTTTCAGGATACACATACATATGATCAAGAGGCACGATGGGACGTATAGAGGAGGAAAGCAAGGAGCCACCTACCATAGATGCGATTGAATATGATCGGAAGGTGCGCTGGGATGAGTCTGACGATGATGAGGAGTGGCCTGATGAGACCCACACTCATACGCCAGAGTTGCCTGAAAAGTCCGAGACAAACGACGGAGAGTTGCCTGTCATGGTACATGAGAGCGGAGATGTATTTTCACGAAAATATCGTCTACCTATTTTTACTTTACATATTTGACGATCTTCTTTGGAAAACTTTTATTTTCAGGAAAAATTTTCCATATCAGATTGTTGCGGCTTATCTCTTCCAGGGTACATGTGGAATCCTTGGAGAGATGATAGGAGCCGCATTGCTGGAATCTGATGAAGCCCGTGGAGATATGCACCTGGCAGAGCCACATAAAGTGCAGATAGAGCAGCTGCCTGCACCGGCAAACATATTGGACCCGCCTTTTTCTACAGGTGATACCAATCTAGTAGTGTGGATATAAAGTAGAATTTTATGCTTTAAATAATCATGAATCCTCTCGGCCGCAAGAGGACCGTATAGGATTTTATATTCTTTCTTAGTTTAATAAATTCACCCCATATGATGGCTCAATTATCTTTTGCACCCAACCCACTATTTATCATCCATGCCCACCCTTATATTTGGTGCTTATTTTGCCTCTCTCCCCAATTTTTATGTGATGTTTAAGCTTGGGGGAGAGAAACTATTTTGTTGAGTGGCCCCCCTATCTGGTCGTTGTCCTCTATTTTTATCATACACACATTGGGGACAATGTGACGTTTAAGCTTGGGGGAGTGCATAGTGCACGCACTTTGCTTCATCGTGAAACACACTTCAAAATTTCCATGTGAACCATGTTCATTTCTATATTTATGTCTCATATGCTTCATTTCTATGAAATATCGTGAATTTATTTTTTCTTTTATGAACTCTGATATCTGTTAGATTAGAGTTTGATTCCTTGATTAGTGTATTTTTGTTAATATGCTTTTTCATAGTAGAATCCATAGTTTCACAACCATATTCTCAAAACAGTTAAGCTAAAAATAAATGAATCAAATCTGAAAATCATTTGACTCCTGTATGATTTATTGATAATTCTATTGCTACATGGATGATTAGTGATTTAAAAGAGATAGGACAACCCCACGAGAACCAAAGTAGTGATGATTAGGATTTCTAAAATCGAGCCATGTCTAGATTTTATGCTTTTTCTTTTTCTTTTGTGAATAGCCAATAAATGATCTTTGATCATATTTTGCATTCCATAGCGTTGACGTGAGTTTGCAAAAATTCCAATAATGCAAAAATCAAACAAATATCCTGAATAAAAGGCCCTAGGGGTTCTTTGTAACCCAATGCCCTAAGACCGTCTGGTCTGGGATGCATAGACCGCTTTTTGTATATATTGAGTTATCTCGTGTATATAAAGAAAGAAAAATGTATATGAAATATTTGTATAGCCAAAAAACAATATAAAAGTACAAAAATCACATATCCTTATCTCCATTTCTATATAGAACAAAGACATGGCAAAGTTGATGGGTTCTAGGATTCTTGAAATGGTCGTAGTGTGGTGATGCCTTAGCTTGATTGAATTTGCTAAATTCATTCCTTGAAGTATAACAAAATATCACGCATGCTTGAAAATGTTTGATCATGACATATTATACTGCTTAGAGAATAAGTTGTGAACATTGGTTTCATTTCTGTGAACTTAGTATATTGCATGATAAACTATGATATGATATAACTTTACTCTTATTTTATCACTTATCACGTTCATTACATTTATTGAAATCCATGTTATTTTAATTTGAGCGAGATTTAAGTATTTGGTGTGTATATGTGTTCTAGTTTCATATTGACGTGCGTTCACGAGATTTTGCACACATTGGGTTCTTGTATTTTCTAAATTTAAGGTTGAACCCCTTGTCTCCATTACATGCCACCGCCTCACATCTCTATTTTATCCCTCTCTCGTGTTAGCTTCTTACAAGTCTTCCTCGAGGACGAGTAAGAGGCAAGCTTGGGGGATTTTGATGTGTCATTATATTCCACATTCTATCTATATGATTACACGTCAAAATGATTGCTCAATTACATATTTCATACGCTTCTACGCTTATAATTGGAACTATTTTACTTTAAGAGCGTTTGGTTGCATTTCAGGGAATATCGAGCGATTTGGAGCATATTGGAGGAGAGAGCGCGTGCTTCGATACCAAAACTCCTGAGGTGCTATGTTCAGTGACTCAAAGCTGCTGGGGAGCAAGGAAGGGGCAAGAGAGAAGGAGTGAAGAAGAAGAGAATGAATAAAGCATGGTTCTATAATACCGTTACTCATGGACTCCATAGCGCTCGATCGAGCTATGATACGGCGAAAGAATCGAGTGATCCACAATGCTGGAAACATGACAGTCGTGTATTCTTTTCAAATATGCTATCACCTGGGATTTTTTGGTATTTTGTATTTTTATGATATTTTTCTAGATAGTAGACTTCAAGACGGTTCCAACGCCACCAAGAACGTGCAAATCGGAGGTCGGATGAGCTCTAGGGAATTTCTGCAAGCTGATACTGCATTGCTGAAACTGTTCTTGACCACCTACTCGACCGAGCAACCACCTACTCGACCGAGCAACTACTTACTCGGTCCGAGCAGACCCTACTCGGTCCGAGCAGGCAGAGCAATGTTTTAGGCAATGAATCCATACTTCTGAGGACTCGACCGAGCAGCCACCTACTCGACCGAGCAGCCACCTACTCGGTCCGAGCAGACCCTACTCGGTCCGAGCAGGCAGAGGACGTTTTGGGCAATGAATCCAGACTTCTGACGACTCGACCGAGCAGCCACCTACTCAACCCGAATCTCAGCGGGCCCAGAACTTAAGTTGCATCCGGATTTGGCTTTGGGCACAGATTTCAGAGGGCTTCTTAGGTTATTTGCTAGGGTTTGGAGGGGATATATATATATATATATATATGGAAGGTTAGCGTGTTACTTTATTGATCAAAAAATATAGTACATCAATAGCACATCTAAGCATGTGGTGTTAATAGGGAGAGGATAGGGCACAAGCGCCGTCACTCTCCACTATCAATCCCCCATCCTAAATGACACTATTACAAACACAAATATATACAAAACAGAAAAACAATCCCTAAAGTCAACCCATATCTCTGAAACCCCAATTGTCAGATGTCGACGCATATACCAAAGTGCCACATAGACAAGCGTGTCGCGGAAATGCCAGTGGTCACCTCCTGAATCCATGGGGGCCACCTCTTGAATCTATGTGTGGTATGATAGACGGCATGGACCTACATGATACATGGATTAGCGTGCCACGGAAATGCCAGGGGCCAACTCCGAAATACATGGGAACCACTTCTAGAATCCATAAGACCGTGTAAATACAATGTATGTGGAAAATATGGTTCTCTGTTAACAAGTTGTGATTGTTCACTTACATTTATGCTCGTGATTACTTTTACTCACACATTTTACCATCTGTCGCCTTACTTTAATTTCTGGTGAGTTCATGTTGTAGTGTAGTATTTTCTTTTTATGCTCATTACATTTGTGATGTTGTACATTACTTATGTGCAGACCTGTTGTCATTCCCTCATAGACAGACCTTAGAAGATAGAGCAGTTCGGGGACTATACCCTATCTAGTTTAGTTAGACTTTTCTATTGGGTCACGCGTTGACATGTCCCATTTACATTTTCCATGTTTATGAGCAGTTCAACCAGAGCAGGTCCTGACTCAGGAGTTAGCTTCCAGTTCCGAGGTATAGATGGAGCCCACCACGGGTGACTTTGTTCAGTTGGACTACCAGGGGTAGTTTAGGGAGTGTGTTGTACAGGGTGTGGACACTTTTATCTTTTGTGGGTTTCTGGGGAGTTCTCTTTTGTTATTTCCACTTCTGTACCCAGTACTGAGATGATGTATATAAATATATACTTGTATTAATAATATAAGATGTTGGACTTTGTACTTTTGTTTTTTGTTCTCTGTGTTGTTTCTGTGTTGGAGCATTACGTGTACTTCCCAGCACGTGCATGGTGGCCTGCCTATTCTTTCTTATACACACTCTCTTTCCTTCTCTTTCTTTTTCATACTCGCTGCTTTGGAAATACTTGGGATGGATTCGTACTTCCCAGATATCCTAGGGAGCAGGGTGTTACACTTGGAGAAGAAAAAGGATCTCTTGAAGAATGGCTTGGGGATCATCTACAAAGGGGGATCTTTTGTGTTAAAGTTTACATTTTTATTTGTCTCTTTGGCTTTTACCACTTGTATGAACCTTTGGATCATGATTTTGATATTAAAAATGTTATTTTTATTTGCTATAAGTAGCTAAGCTTTATTTTGTGTGATGTATGTGAAGCTGATGGTGTGTTAGACTTTAGATCTTCTTTCTCTTGCTCATTTTCATGATTATCTATGGTGGGTTTCTTTTTCATCTTGAAGTTTGTTATACCCGAGAGGGGAATTAACTCCCGAGAGGGAGGGAAAATCCGAGAGGAATCCTATCATGCTCATCGTTCAATAACCCATCATCTACATATTGCAAAAGAATGTTTTCACAAATGCTCAAATGTTCGATTTATTATACCCCTAGTGGGATGATAAATCGAGTTTATTTTATGATCAATTTTCTCTAGTATAACCACCACAATGGATCATGCACCACACAAGTTTTCCCACTTTGTGAACACTTTCAATCGATTCCACTTACTTTAGTTAGATATCATCAAAGTTTGTAACGTACCCAAATCAACATCCGTTCACCTCCAAGGGCGGTGTCACTACTTTGAATGTTTCTATTTAATCAACCATCGTTTCAGTTAGCATAACGACTTGTTCCTGAATTCGACCCTGGTTTCACCAGAAGTTTACTGCTTAGTGACTTCCTATACTTGGAAGTTTAGCACGTGATATTTTAATTGAGTCAAGTTTTAGGCGCCGTTTCCAGGGACAACGGTTTATGCTATTTGATATTGATTGTTAATCTTAGGACTATCATTGTGGTAATTCCACCTTTTCATACATATTCATACATAATTTTGACTTTGTTTATTTTTTTCTCTTTCTTTTCACACCATCGATAGCTTGTGTAATAACCCTAATACTATTATACTTGTAAGAGTACGTATTGTTTGACGTACGTGAGCGTATAATTTTTTTGAGTATTTCCATGATTTTTTCCTAATTTTTGTTATGTTAAATATTTTTAATAATTTTTTAAACATCAATTGGATTTAGTTAAAGGGAATAAATAAGTGGAATACTTGTATTTAAGTGGTATGTGGTATTAAGAGATGTATTTCTATTTAATAGAAATTAAAAGTTAGAATTTCCAAAATGAGGACACATAATCACCATGAGGTGTCATTAGCCCCTTAACCTCCACCGACCTACATACCACATGGCAGCATAAGAAATTAAGAGGGAACTGACTAGGATGTGAGAGTGAGAGAGAGAGAGTAAAAAAGAGGAAGAAAATTAGAGAAATAGAAGAGAAAAAGAAAGGAAAAATCGAAAGAAACCCCTCACCTTCACTCCCAGCTCACGCAAGCGGCTACCCCCTTCGTTGCTTCATTTCTTTCACCTAGAAATCAACAGCGACCCCAAAGCCCTAGTTCTTGAATCTTTGAACTATTAATTGGAAGAGAAGGAGTGGCAATCAGAGGGTCTTCAAGGAGAAGAAGGGCCCCAGACTTATTGAATGACAAATTGAGGTAGGAACCCAATCTAAATTAGTTAGGATTTGGTTTTAAATCGCATAGAAAAATTAGTTTAATTGTTCATGGAATCAATAGCTCGAATAGGGTCCGTACCCGTGCACTAACGATGGCCCCAATCATTCGTGCCTCAGAAGCTGCACCGATTGAGACAGCATGAAGTGTAATCTTCTTAAATGTGCACGGTTCTCGAAACGTTTGAATGGATTTGTGCCGCCAAAACCCTTTCATCTTTGAATTGATCTCCGCCGCTTCTTATGGCTGGCTTCAGACACGTGTCGTCCATCGACTGTTAGTCGGTTGAATTTCTTCGTATAAGAAGAAAAGCGAGGAAGAAGAAGAGATCTTTCGATTCGCCTTCTTTCTCATTTCAAAAACTTGCTTCCAACGTTGCCTTCCCGAAGACCGCTTGCTTCCAGTGTTGCCTTCCCGAAGATCGCTTGCTCTTCTTAAGGTATTCCCCCTGACCGATTTTGACTTTCTTTAGATCCGTCAGGTATGTTTACCCCTGTTGTAATGAAGGAGCCGACCTACGAGGAGCTCATGGCGTGCCTTCGGCCCCCGCGATACGTGGAAGTTCCTGGAAAGGGGAAAGGAGTTTGGATTGAACCAGACCTTCCCATTCGCCGGAGGGATCGGAGCTTGAAGGTTCCTTGAAGTTATATTAGAGATGGCCCATATGTTTTCCCTTGATCTGACTGTTGAGGTCTGGTGAGGTTGTTTCTATCATCCTTTTAGGATTAGAGTGCCTAATTCAGAAGAGAGAGTGTGTGTTTTCCACGGAAGAGTGAGGCGGGGGTGTATCTTAAAGCTTTTTACCTAGGACATCGGTTCCCCCTTCACCCCTTCATCATAGAAGTTCTGTGCTCTTCGGAGCTTTCCATCTGTAGACTCACTCCTCAAGCTTTCCCCCCTTAGATGGCTTCATCGAGCTGTGTGAGTTTTGTGGGGTTCGACCGACCCTTGGGTTATTCTGGTACTTGTCATGGCTGTTTAGCCCTATACGGCGACTGATATGGTAGTCCTCTATACACGAGTAGAGGGAGTATAATGAGTTGATAAGATGTGATAGGGCGTGTATATGGCTAGTGGCAGTCGTGTAATTCCATGAAAAGTGTAGGGGTATTTTGGTCATTTGGCAAATGGGTGGAAGTGTGTGTAGTGTAAAGGTGGGTGTGTAAAGTAATGTCATCCTTGTAAAATTTTTGAAAGAGTAGGTTAGTGTGAGAGGGGCTAGTGTGAATAGGGATGGGTTTAATGGCACACCCGTAAATTTTTAGAAAGGCCAGGGGCAAAACGGTCTTTTTGGCCTAAAGCTGCTAAGCGTACATCCTGAAGTTGTGTGTGTATAAAGTAATGGCAAACTTGTACATACTTGAAACTTGAGGGGTAATTTTGGAGGGGTATTAAGGTCATTTTATCCTATGCATGCTTATCCTAAAGAGAATTCTAGAGTTAGATTTTTTAATAGCTTTTCTACACCTTTCTTTAACTTTCTTCTCCTTTCTTCTTCTTTCATGTTTCTTCTCCCATTTCTTCCCCCCTTGAACGAAATTCCCCTTCCCCAATTTCAGTCCCTCAACACTCCAAAAACCCTAGCTTTTGCTTCCAAAAATTTCCAAGAAAACCCATAGCTTTAAGGAGAAAGAAAGGAGGAAAGAGGAGAAAGAGAAGAGAGAAAGAAAGAGGCTTGTTGAGGTAGGATTCTAACCTAGGGTTGTGAATTTTTATTTAGAGTTATAAGTATGTTATGATGATATTTATAATGTTTATAATCTTGATCTCATGTATTATGACTGCAATAGCTCAAAAGATTCGATTTTTCCTTGTTTTTCCCTAGCAAATCACCCCTTCTGAAAAACAGAATTCTGCATGTATGTTCATACATCAATTCTGATTTCTGTAGTTCGAATCACCTTCTGAAAAAAATATGTAGCTGTATATATTGAAGTCATATCCCAAATTCATATAAAATTTGTCATATGTTGAGTTCAATAAGTAGGAGAAATAATTCCATGTTTGCAAGATGTCTGAAATTCTGTCAAGCTGTACACAGTTTAGAAAAATGAGCACTATTACCTGCACACTCTATGGATTTTGCTGATTTTGGTCTTGTTGAAAACTTAAAAAGTTTTTCTAAAAGTTCATTAGAGTGCTTATATGTGGTAATTCTGGCTCCAACATGCTTAAAATTGGCTTTGAAGACAGATCCAGAAATCTGTCTGAAGAACAGATTTGATACATTTTACTAAATAATTCACTATAAATCATATACTTCATACTTCTGCATGTAAGTTTATGGGTGAATCCAGGACTAGTATATCTACAACTTTCATTCAGTGCATTTTGTCAAATTCAAAGGAGAAATTGACTAAATGTGATGACCTTTTAGTTGTTCCTGCACTTTCACCAAGTTGAACTATTTTTGGGTGAAGTTAAAAGTGTGATTGTTGTTAAATTCTTCATTTAACATGCTTGAATGTTGTTGATATCTTTAAGAAGTTTAATAATGAGATTTGTTACTAAAATTGATGGTGTGGCATTCTTCGTTTGCATGTCGACCGCTATATGCTTGTTAAAATGCCCAAATGAATGTGAAATCGAAGAACTTGGAAAATGGCCATTGAATTGTTGTGACACGTATTACATTTGTGAACTTGTGTATGGCCATTGAATATTATGACATATGACATGTTAACTGGGATGTTTCGATCTGCTCTAAGGCGGGTGAACATCCTAGTATTGGGATGGGGGAAAGTTTGGGTATAACTTAACTATAAGGGGCTGGACTGAGAAGTTGGGGAAAGTGATATGTGTTACGTGATATTATTTTACCCACTCGCCTTTAACGGGAGTGGAGGAGACATACAGAAGTTGTGTTATTATGTGGTGCGCCTCACTCCTGTCAGGGACGGGGGAGCTGAGAGGCCCGGCGTATAGTGCACGTGTCCACTGCGTCGTGTGCTGTATTCACCCCAAATTTGGGATGAAGTCCAGGCCCTTATCTTTAGGTGATACCCAGGCTTCCAAAAATCACTAACATCAACTAACTAATGAACCATATATGTGTTGTTGTTGTTGCACACTTGTGTGTTGTACTCTTTACCTTGGTTGCTTGTATTCCTATTGCCTTTATACTCATAACCCCTAAATGATTTTTCCTACCCTAGTTAGTTTCCTACTGGGCATGTTTGACGTGCTCATTTTACTTTTCAGGACTTGAGTAGGCAACACCAGAGCAGAATCTCACTCAGGAGATTTCTCAGACGTGAGTTTCTGACTTGGGAGGGACACAACTCCTTTTGGGCTGTGTTTTTTGTGTGTGAGATGGGTCAAGTGGTGAGTGTGTGGTCTTTTGTAGCCGTGATATATGTTGGTGGCTTATTGTACTTCTCATGTAAACTTGAGTTAGTTTCACTTTGTACTCTATGCTCGTGTGTAGTACGCTCTTTGGTTATTCTGTGGGTTTGTACTTTCTGTGATGGCAGTATATGTGTTGCTTCTTTCTTTTACATATATGTGATGTATGATCCAGCATTCGCAGTGGCCTGCTTATTGTGTTTTTCTATTCACGCTTGGTGTAATACCGCGGCTTATCAAGCTCCACCCTCCCTTCATATGGTTTGTGTTGCCTTACAAAGTATTTGTGGGAACTGGGCGTGACAGGTTTAGTGGTGGCCCATGCAGGTCCGGTCACACTGCGATATGCAAAAGGATGATGCATCTGACACACTTTAATGCCATCATATATGGTGCTGATTCTTCTTGTGTTGTCCTTTCTCTGCAGAATGGATATTGGAAACGGGATATCCTCGTCAGAGATGGAGCACACTGAGCCCTCTTTGATGGAGAAAATTTTGCTGGGTTTCCAGGCGAGTCTAGGTCAGCAGGCTGAGATGCTCGCCAAGATGCAAGGTCAGAAGACCCAGGCTTCAAGCAGTTTAGGGCAATGAAGCGGAGGACTTTTTCTGGCAAGGAGACATCATTGGAGGTCGATGAGTGGTTACGTCGTACAGAGGATAACCTCACAGCGGTTGGATTTCCCTTGGAGGGATGGGTTGATG
Organism: Scilla litardierei; assembly: GCA_030789695.1. NCBI lineage: Eukaryota > Viridiplantae > Streptophyta > Magnoliopsida > Asparagales > Asparagaceae > Scilla > Scilla litardierei. The sequence goes on along the minus strand of CM061133.1, from coordinate 272,342,533 downwards.
CAGCAAAAAGGCAATTGACACATCAGGCCCGAGATTGGTGGGATGCCCAGGAGCGGCATCTATAAGGTCCTATCTCTTGGAAGACTTTCAAGGAGCGTTTTGAGTCCAGGTTCCTTCCGGAGACCGCAAAGGATGAGCTCAGGCAGTGTTTTGAGCAGTTGACTCAGGGCCGGCGGACCGTGGAAGTGTACGATGCCGAGTTCTCCTTGCTAAGCAAGTTTGCCCCGGAGCTTGTTGCGACTGATGCCACCCGAGCTCGACGTTTCCGTATGGGACTAGATCCGACGTATAAGGAGGCGATGTCTACACAGAAACATGCCACACATGAGGATGTGCTCGAGGCGGCAAGGTTATATGAGATTCATTTGCGAAGTATAGGGAAGATGCCTACAGGCGGCAGATGACCCTCAGGATCACAGAAGGCATTATCTCGGCCAGTACAGACGGCCCAGTTCAAGAGGCCAAGAGCCCCTGCAGTGACACAGAGACACCTGACATGTCAGTTCTGTGGCAAGCCTGGGCATGAGCAGAAGGAGTGCGGTATTTGGGCTAGACAGTGCTTCGCTTGTGGTGGCCAAGGACACATTAGTAGGTTCTGCCCGCAGCAGGGTGCCTACCCGACCCCAGTAGCACCTGTGGCTGCTAGGCCGATGCAGCAGAGAGCTCTTCCACCAGGTCCGCAGCGGCCTTCCCTTCCAGCACCAGTTGGACCAGGCACACCAGCTCCTAGAGGACCTTCCTTGCCTCCTCAGCGGCAGGCCTACAAGAAGACAAACTCTGCTCCAAAGTCCCAGGCCTTTACGATGACGGCAGTAGAGGCAGAAAACTCAGGCCAGGTTATCACTGGTATGGTTCTAGCCTTCTCTTTACTTTACGATATATCACTTGTTGCTTAGTTATGATAGACATTGGTTTGATTTCCTTGTTGGCTTTTAGGGATGGTTAAAGTAGCATCTTTCCCTGCTTTGGCACGTTTTGCTTCTGGGGCTTCACACTATTTTCTGTCCCGACAATTTGTGGACAAAAATGCAGTACCAGTTGACTCCTTCATTGTTAGTTGGAATATTCACACATGGAATGGTGTGGTCAGGAGTACTTCAGGACTCCGTTGTTGTCCAGTGGAAATTTGTGGTCGGGAGTTATATGCTGATTTTCTGGCGATTGAGATGCCCACCTTTGAAGCGGTGTTTGGGATGGACTGGTTAGAAATGTTTTGTGCCACGATTGACTGCAAATTAAGGAGTGTAGTCTTTCAGATTCCCGATCATCCAGAGTTTGAGTTCAGAAGTGGTAGTTGCACATTAGAACCTGTAAGATTCAGAGCAACACCAGTAGAAGCAGAAGTGTTGGCTATGGCCATGGAGGCGGAGCCAGTTTTACACAGGGTTGTGCGAGACTATCCTGATGTCTTTCCTGATGACATTTATGGGCTTCCTCCTGATCGATCATTGGAGTTCACCATTTGATTTGATACCAGGAACGCAACCTATTGCGAAGGCTCCTTATCGGATGGCACCACCTGAGTTAGTTGAGCTTCGTAATCAGTTAAAGGACATATCAGGGCGAGGGTTGATCCAGCCAAGCGTGTCACCTTGGGGAGCACCAGTGCTTTTGGTGAATAAGAAAGATGGATTCCGGAGGATGTGTATTGACTATAGGGAATTGAACAAGGTGACAATAAAAGATAAGTACCCACTTCCTCGCATCGATGACCTTTTTGATCACCTTGGTGGATCCCGAGTCTACTCAAAGTTGGACTTGCAGAGTGGTTATCATCAGATTAAGGTTCGGTGGTCTGATGTTCCGAAGACAGCTTTTCGAACCCGTTATGGACATTATGAGCTCCTGGTGATGCCCTTCAGTGTAACCAATGCTCCAGCTACCTTCATAAGGTTAATGAATCAGGTATTCTTGAACAAGTTTGTGGTAGTCTTTATTGATGATATCCTGATATATTCCAAGGATGAGGAAGAGCATGCAGAGCGTCTGAGGATTGTTCTAGAGACTCTGAGGCAGCATCAGCTATATGCCAAGTATAGTAAGTGCCAGTTTTGGCTGTCTAAAGTGGCTTTTCTGGGGCACATAGTTTCAGGAGAAGGCATATCAGTTGATCCAGAAAAGGTGGATGTAGTGGAGAAGTGGCATGTTCCCATGTCGGTTTTAGAGATTCAGAGCTTTTTAGGATTAGCCGGCTATTACAGGAAGTTCATCAAGGATTTCTCTAAGATTGCGGCACCACTTACTCACCTGACTAAGAAGGATGTTGCTTATGTCTGGTCTGAGGAATGTCAGCATGCATTTAAGGAGTTGAAGAGAAGATTGACTACTGCGCCAGTTCTGATGATTCCAGATCGTTCTGGAGGATTTGAGATTTTTTGTGATGCTTCTGGCAAAGGGTTGGGATGTGTCCTACATCAGCATGGACGTGTGGTAGCTTATGCCTCTAGACTTCTGAAGGTGCACGAGCTGAACTACCCTACACATGACTTGGAGCTGGCAGCCGTGATTTTTGCCCTAAAGCTGTGGAGACACTTTCTACTAGGGAACATGTCAAGGTGTACACCGACCATAAGAGTTTGAAGTATGTGTTCACCCAGAAGGAGCTCAACATGAGACAACGTCGGTGGCTTGAGCTGATGGCAGAATATGATCTCGATCTCCAGTATCATCCTGGAAAAGTGAACGTGGTCCCTGATGCACTCAATAGATATCCAGCTGTGATGATGTTGACCTCTCAGCCTCAGCTCCAGTGGGCCCTGCGACAGATGGAGATAGATGTTGTACTTCCGGGCATCAAAGCAACCATGTTGAACTTGCAGGTCCAGTCCGATCTGGTGGACCGGATCAAGGCCGCACAGTTTGGAGATGAAAAGCTAAAGAGGATCCGAGAACAGGTAGAGGCCGGACTTCGGACTGATTTCCACATTCATGAAGATGGCTCTCTTAGATTTGGGACTCGGCTATGTGTGCCAGCTTGTACTACTCGAGAGGAATTGCTTAAGGAGGCCCATAGTTCCCCCTATTCAATTCATCCGGGAGGGACAAAGATGTACCGCGACCTGCGACAGCATTACTGGTGGCATGGGATGAAGCGTAGTATAGCCAGAAGTGTGGCCACGTGTTTGGTTTGTCAACAGGTGAAGGCTGAACACCAAAGAGTTGCAGGTCTGTTGCAGCCTCTCCCCATTCCTGAATGGAAATGGCAACACGTGACGATGGACTTTGTGATTGGGCTACCCCGCACACCCAAGGGAAATGACGCAATTTGGGTAGTTGTTGACCGCTTGACCAAATCTGCACACTTCATTCCCTTTCAGGTTGGGCCGTCTACCGAGCATTTGGCTCGAAGATACATGGATGTAAAACCCCTTTCGTCACCCTTACCTTTTCTATACTTGGTAGTATGAGGTGTTTAATATGATATCCCATGCAGGAGATGGTGAGGCTTCACGGAGTTCATGTTTGTATAATCTCTGATCAGGATACCAGATTCACCTCATATTTTTGGAGAAGTTTACAGTCTAGTTTGGGGACTCATCTCAAGTTTAGTACCGCATATCATCATCAGACAGATGGACAGTCCGAGCGAGTTATTCAGATCCTCGAGGACATGTTGAGGGCGTGTATGTTAGACTTTAAGAGATCTTGGGAAGATCACTTGCACCTGGTGGAGTTTGCTTACAACAATAGTTATCAAGCAAGCATTGGAATGACACCATTCGCTGCTCTGTATGGAAGGAGGTGCAGATCTCCTCTAAGCTGGGACGATGTTGGGGACCGTGAACTCTTAGGACCTGATTTAGTGGTGCAAGCGATCGATGTGGTACGGACAGTCAATGAGAATCTTCGTATCGCTCAGGATCGCTATAAGCATTGGGCAGATACAAAGAGGCATCCATTAGAATTTCAGCCAGATGATTATGTGTTCTTAAATATCTCCCCAACACGTGGCACGATTTGTTTTGGCAGACGCGGGAAGTTGAGCCCGAGATTCATTGGTCCATTCGAGATTTTGGCTCGTGTTGGTGAGGTTGCATACCGCCTTGCCTTGCCACCCTCCCTTGAAGGCATCCATGATATGTTCCATGTATCCCAGCTTCGGAAATATGTGGGAGACCTTAGTCGCCTCGTGGACTTCTCAGAGATTGAAGTACGCCATGACCTGACTTATGAACAACAACCAGTAGCCATCCTGGATTGGAGACAGAAGATACTGAAGAAGAAGGCCATTAATTTAGTAAGAGTCATGTGGCAGTAAGAGTCCCCTGGTGAGTCCACCTCGGAGCGCGAGGAAGAGATGAGAGATAGATACCCTCACCTGTTTATGTAAGTATCTTATCCCTGTGTCAATATCTCTTTTGATAATCTTGAGTGCAAAAAAAATTGTGGAGACAATGGTGTAGAGTAAAATATATAGAGAGGCCCTAAGAATTAGAAGTATTTTCTTTTCAGGCTAGAACCCTTGGACTTCGAAAGTTCGAGGACGAACTTTAGTTTAAGGTGTGTAGGATGTCATGACTTTTAGCCCTATACGGCGACTGACGTGGTAGTCTTTCTATACACGAGTAGAGGGAGTATAATGAGTTGATAAGATGTGATAGGGCATGTATGTGGCTAGTGGCAGTCGTGTAATTCCGTGAAAAGTGTAGGGGTATTTTGGTCATTTGGCAAATGGGTGGAAGTGTGTGTGTAGTGTAAAGATGGGTGTGTAAAGTAATGTCATCCTTGTAAAAATTTTGAAAGAGTAGGTTAGTGTGAGAGGGGCTAGTGTGAATAGGGATGGGTTTAATGGCACACCCGTAAATTTTTAGAAAGGCTAGGGGCAAAACGGTCTTTTTGGCCTAAAGCTGCTAAGCGTACATCCTGAAGTTGTGTGTGTATAAAGTAATGGCAAACTTGTAAATACTTGAAACTTGAGGGGTAATTTTGGAGGGGTATTAAGGTCATTTTAGCCTATGCATGCTTATCCTAAAGAGAATTTTAGAGTTAGATTTTTTAATAGCTTTTCTACACCTTTCTTTAACTTTCATCTCCTTTCTTCTTCTTTCATGTTTCTTCTCCCATTTCTTCCCCCCTTGAACGAAATTCCCCTTCCCCAATTTCAGTCCCTCAACACTCCAAAAACCCGAGTCGTTGCTTCCAAAAATTTCCAGGAAAACCCTAGCTTTAAGGAGAAAGAAAGGAGGAAGGAGGAGAAAGAGAAGAGAGAAAGAAAGAGACTTGTTGAGGTAGGATTCTAACCTAGGGTTGTGAATTTTTATTTAGAGTTATAAGTATGTTATGATGATATTTATAATATTTATAATCTTGATCTCATGTATTATGAGTGCAATAGCTCAAAAGATTCGATTTTTCCTTGTTTTTCCCTAGCAAATCACCCCTTCTGAAAAACAGAATTCCGTATGTGTGTTCATACATCAATTCTGATTTCTGTAGTTCGAATCACCTTCTGAAAAAAATATGCAGATGTAGATATTGAAGTCCTACCCCAAATTCATATAAAATTTGTCATATGTTGAGTTCAATAAGTAGGAGAAATAATTCCATGTTTGCAAGATGTCTGAAATTCTGTCAAGCTGTACACAGTTCAGAAAAATGAGCACTATTACCTGCACACTCTATGGATTTTGCTGATTTTGGTCTTGTTGGAAACTTAAGAAGTTTTTCTAAAAGTTCATCCGGGTGCTTATATGTCGTAATCCTGGCTCCAACATACTTAAAATTGGCTTTGAAGACAGATCCAAAAATCTGTCTGAAGAACAGATTTGACACACTTTACTAAATAATTCACTATAAATCATATACTTCATATTTCTGCATGTAATTTTATGGGTGAATCCAGGACTAGTATATATCCAACTTTCATTCAGTGCATTTTGTCAAATTCATAGGAGAAATTGACTAAATGTGATGAATTTTTAGTTGTTCCTACACTTTCAGCAAGTTGAACTATTTTTGGGTGAAGTTAAAATTGTGATTGTTGTTAAATTCTTCATTTTAACATGCTTGAATGTTGTTGATATCTTTAAGAAGTTTAATAATGAGATTTGTTAATAAAATTGATGGTGTGGCATTCTTCGTTTGCATGTCGACCACTATATGCTTGTTAAAATGCCCAAATGAATGTGAAATCGAAAAACTTGGAAAATGGCCACTGAATTGTTGTGACACGTATTACATTTGTGAACTTGTGTATGGCCATTGAATATTATGACATATGACATGTTAACCGGGATGTATCGATCTGCTCTAAGGCAGGTGAACATCCTAGTATTGGGATGTGGGAAAGTTTGGGTATAACTTAACTATAAGGGGCTGGACTGAGAAGTTGGGGAAAGTGATATGTGTTACATGATATTTTTTACCCACTCGCCTTTACCCGGAGTGGAGGGGACATACGGAGGTTGTGTTATTATGTGGAGCGCCTCACTCTTGCCAGGGACGGGGCAGCTGAGAGGCCCGGCGTACAGTGCCCGTGTCCACTGCGTCATGTACTGTATTCACCCCAAATTTGGGGTGAAGTCCATGCCCTTATCTTTAGGTGATACCCAGGCTTCCAAAAATCACTAACACCAACTAACTAATGAACCATATACGTGTTGTTGTTGTTGCACACTTGTGTGTTGTACTCTTTACCTTGGTTGCTTGTATTCCTATTGCCTTTATACTCATAACCCCTAAATGATTTGTCCTACCCTAGTTAGTTTCCTACTGGGCACGTTTGATGTGCTCATTTTACTTTTCAGGACTTGAGCAGGCGACACCAGAGCAGAATCTCCCTCAGGAGATTTCTCAGACGTGAGTTTCTGACTTGGGAGGGACACCACTCCTTTTGGGCTGTGTTTTTTTGTGTGAGATGGGTCAAGTGGTGAGTGGGTGGTCTTTTGTAGCTGTGATATACGTTGGTGGCTTGTTGTACTTCTCATATAAACTTGAGTTAGTTTCAATTAGTACTCTATGCTGGTGTGTAGTACGCTCTTTGGTTATGCAGTTCTGTGGGTTTGTACTTTCTGTGATGGCAGTATATGTGTTGCTTATTTCTTTTACATATATGTGATGTATGATCCAGCATTCGCGGTGGCCTGCTTATTGTGTTTTTCTATTCACGATTGGTGTAATACCGCGGCCTGTCAAGCTCCACCCTCCCTTCCCATGGTTTGTGTTGCCTTACAAAGTATTTGTGGGAATGGGGCGAGACAGTACTTCTTCAGGATAATATCCGACCCTCGTCGAGTGTGGTACCATATCGCTGCTCACCTGGGAACGAGGCTCATATACGACCTTCCGATTTCTGACTTTGGGTGGAAGGATACCTTTGTGTTTATCGTCCTTCCCGACCTGGGATCGTTGCTCAATAGTTGGAGTTCGTCGAATCCCGAGCTTGCGAACGAGTCCCGGTTATCATCGAAGGAGGTCAGAGCCATGTTGTCGCCAGGCAAGGCTATGGCGGTGAAGCTCCTTCTGGGTCGACCGAGGCGAGAAAGGTCGACTCGGTATGTGTTGGATGATCATACATTGAAGATCCTTTTGTGGAGCCCGGGTAATGTATTTTGACTCTGTGTATTTATCTTTGCAACTCAAGATAATTATATCTGTTGTATGCTGATATGACTAACAAAAACCGATGGAGTGGTGATTTCGGAATGGACCGAGTCTGGAGGGAGCAGCGGAAGACAAAGAGAAGCGCCGAAAGGTCGGGCGTCCGTGTTGAAAGGTCGAGCGCACGTGTCGAGGGGTCGAGCTCTCGATCTCCCCTCCCCATCAACCAGAGCTCTTCTTTCGAGGGAGGTGAGATTAGGCAGATCTCAAGGCCCTCTTCCCGAGCCTCCTCAAGAGAGGCTTTGAGCCAGGCCACCGCCCGGCCAGCCGTTCCCCTGGCCTCAGTTGTAGTTTTGGAGCCTGTAACGTCCCGCTCCCCAAGATACCCGGGAAGTACGAATTCGTCACAGGTTCTCCAGAGCAACGAACGTTACGAAGGGATAAAAGAAAATATACAAAAGAAATAAGCTGGCCATTGCACGCTGCTGTGAATAGTACCTGTGGTGCTCCACACATACGGCTGATTCGGGTTCAATATTACATATTTAACCCCTCCATTTAGCCCTATTTTGTGCTCATGTGATGCTACATTGTTCTCTAATTCATACGTATTTTGTACACAATTATTTATTAGAGAAAACACTCTATTTGAGCACAAAACAGTAATTAATGGAGTATTTCTGCACTTTTTATATTTTTCATAGCTTGGTCTCGATCTCACGATTCCAACGACTATTTATTTGTATTTTTATGAGGTCTGTGCTAATTACTATGAATTTTTGAATGCAGAATACCAATTAATTGAGAAAATACGTAGGAAATACGTATATAAATACGCGCACCACTCAGATGCCGACACGTGTCAATGATCCGCCTATTCCCGCCTTCATCCGACGGTTCACGAGCGCAGCTTGTATACGGCGACGCGGCTTGTTACGGACCGTTGGATCTAGATCCAACGGATCTTATTATCCCCAAAACGCAGCCCAGAGCGGGACACGTGGCACTCATCGGAGCCTCTCCCGCATTATCCAACGGCTACAAATGCGGACGACTCGGCAAGCCAACTACCGTTGGATCCTGATCCAACGGCGAGATTAACCCCGCAGCAGAACGTTGGAGAGCGCGAGATTTCGTCCCACGTGGCGGCATCACATCGTTCCCCCACTCGATCCGACGGCGCCGAAGAAATCAGATTCAAATTTTACGAGAGAAGTGGAGCGGGTTTAGATTGCCACGCGACGTCATCCATTGCTCTTCCGCTCGATCCGACGGTCGAGCGTCAACCCGCAGCAAATGAGAAGCGCGAAAAGAAGGGCGACGTGGCGAAGCATCAGCCGTCTACATGCTCGATCCAATGGCGTACGAGGAATACGAAGCGAATTCGGATGCAAAGCGGGCAGCGACCCGCAAAGATGGACACGTGGCGGATTGTGGTGAGATCCCGCACCGATGGACGGCTGATAATTGCGCCGGTTGGGGAATGCGGGGTTAAGTTGTTTTTGGGTGCGGTTTTGAACCCGATAAGCTCTAGGAAACCTGCAATGCCTCTATATAAGCGTATTTCTATGGTTTTTGGAGGAAGGCTGGGGTATTCTGGGCGTATTGGAGGCTCTAGGAGCCGTATTTCTCCACTGTAAAATTCTGTAAAATTCCAGAGGCTGTTCTTAGTATTTCCTGATAGTTTTGAGGCTTAGCTTGGAGATTTGGTGATAAATTCTTGAACTTATACCCCGTATTTGGGTCTTTTTCATCGTATTTTGCTATTAGATCAATGTATTTTGTTATGAACCTTGATTATTCTTGCATTATGAGTAGCTAAATCTTATTTGTGCATGGTATGGCATAGTTAGGGGATATGATGCATGTTTATTTGGTTGTATTGCTTGTGCTAAATCGTTAAACGTTGATAAAGTTGTAGTCTTTATTCGTAAATCATCTTTTTCATCTTCCAAAAGAAGTGATTGAGTTGATGATCACCCCACAAGGGTGAGTTTTGATCTCCCCAAAAGGGAGTTTCATATCGTAGGTTTTGATCTCCCCAAAAGAGAGTTTCATACCGTATATGTAAGATTATAACTTTAGCAACGATCTTATTGAATTTTGTGCTTGAACCCCCAAAAGGGTATCTTCCGATGAATTGCTCCCAAAAGGAGAATTCATTGAGTTATATTGGGTATTTTCCGATGAGTTGCTCTCAAAAAGAGAATTCATTGTGTTATATGTTGAGTATTGGTGTTTCATACCAATCTTATTTTGATGATGATCACAACATTATGTTATTGCTAATGAATCTTATGTTTTAGTCTCTCAGTTTATTTCAAGGATATCTTTCTTGGAGACTAATCACTTGGTGTAAGGATGGACATCATGTGAAGAAGAGCCAATGTTTGGACTCAAGGAGTGCCAAAGCTTAGAGATGATGGAGAGCAATCAAGGCATGAAGATTGAAGACTTAGACTCTTTTGAAAGCATTGTAATTCATGTAATTTACTATATTGCTTTCTCTCTCTTTTGAGTCTAGGGTTGATGTAATGCCTTGCTAGATGGTTTACTCATTCATGCACATGCATTTAACCATCTTAGTGAACCTTAGGATTATCATAGAATCCAACCCAATAGGTTCACTCTCTCTGTCAGTCGCCTGTTGGGGGAAACACAGTCGACTGGGTGATTTCCAGTCGCCTGTAGATCCTTCTACAGTCGCCTGATATGCACTGATCAAGTCAACATTTCTATTGACTCAAACTTGAGCTTTACGCACAGTCGCCTGTCAATCAGTTCCCAGTCGCCTGTACATTTATAGTCGCCTGAGATTTGGTCAACAGTCACCCATCTAGCGTAAGTGCAATCTCTGCATCTCTCTGTCTTCTCTCCATACTTTACAGTAGTCGACTGATGAAGAATATACAGTCGCCTGACTATTCGACAGTCGACTGTAGTATTAACACCAGCCGCCCGTGCGAAGAATTGGAGAAAGAGTGCAGCTCTCTGTTTCGATCCATCCCCTGTAGCAGTCGTCTGCTGAAGGATTAACAGGCGCCTGTCCTGTTTGTCAGTCGACTGTATTGACTTCGTCAGTCGACTATCCTGGCTCAGATTATAGCCGTTGGATATTTTCTAGCCGTTGATCAGTCGACTGTTCCTGTCGTTTTCACCCAGTTTCTAGCCGTTGCAGATTTGTTTGTCTGGCTGTTTCTTTGGGTTTTTGGTCTTGATATAGGATTCCTATATATATGAGTGTGCTGCCATTCTTGAGAACTCTTGACAACATTTGAAAAACTCTTGACTCTATAGAAAATCTCAAGAGATCAATAAGCCACTCTCAAGCTCTCTCATTTCCCTCTATTGAGCATTCATCTCTCTTCATGCATTGAAGTTCAGCTCTAAGCATGCCCCTCTGCAAACCTGTATAATACCTGACGTATATTTCACAAGACAAGGAAATATACGTCAGCGAGGGTCGCTCGGCAAGATTTAAAAGATAAAAGGAACTTGACCCTCGGCAAGGTTTTCAAAAACATTTACATGACAATATGAGTACAAAATAGAAGTCACATTAGTTAAAGCATGGCAGCATATGAGCACTGGCAAATGTAGTGTGCAAAGCAATGAACAGGCGAGGTGTAGTGCACAAAGTAACGAACATGACAAGGTGTAATCTGTACAGCAATAAGCATGGCAAGTGTTGTGTGTACAGCAAATAAGCATAGTAAGTGTTGTGTGTACAGCAAATAAGCATAGTAAGTGTGTGCACAGCAATAACACGGCGAGTGTGGTGTGTACAGCAGTAAACATAGCAAGTGTGGTGTGTACAGCAATAAGCGAGACAAGTGTGGTGTGCATGGCAAGTGTAGTGTGTACAGCAATAGGCATGGAATGTGTAGTGTACACAGCATTAGGCATGATATTAGTACACGGATAAGGCAGGAGTAACTAACAGAGTACGCAATCCTCAATAGTAACAATAGGAGTAAAAGAACGGGACAATCAACCAAGTGTGCCTAGTGAAAAGCCCAATGTCTGAGGGGGAAAAGTGACCAGCATCACACCCAAGCCAACGGGAGCTACCCGTGGCTCTCTACTCACCGACCCGGCCAGGTGTCGGTCAAGTTCACCACGAGAGTGCAATCCAGCATTCCAGCCTCTACTACATTGAACTACCCCACCCAAGTGTACTGTTGGAACACGAGCCAGCCTAATTCACATTACGAGCACGAGTTTGTCAACTCTCATGACATCACGATTTCACTATTTCGCCTCTTGGGCGCACGAATTCACAAGTTTACGATTTCAAGTATTCCATTAATATGTTCCGTCAATATGTTCCATCAATACATACTCCAGTAATAACCATGCAAACAAGAGTGTGCGGGCGTGATGTGCAACATGACATGAAGCAAACTGGTAATTCTTGATTTAGCAGTTGAATGTAACGGTATTTAAAAGTTGTAAAAATGCACACTTGCATATCAGAGTAGCTTAGGTCAAAGCAATTAAAAGTAACGGTTTCAAGATACGTAAAAAGTGCACTTGCCTGGTTTGACGTTTTCGAGTGTCCGGAAGGTCACGGTTATCTGCGATATCGGATGCATCCATATTAGACTAAGAATTCTTAATTAACTAAAGTAATACTGATTTATCATGGTGGTATACTGATTCTAATAGCATTAACTGTTCACCTATTAAATCTACTATTCATATATTGTCTAAATTTCAACATCACACGGTACTGCCATCTCCTATATGTTTGAATAATTAACCTAAGTTCTTATCTGCTTGAAAGTCAATAATGTAGGGTAAAATATCATTCATTACCGTACCTACTCACTTCCAGTATATACATCTAAATAGAAACTAATTATGACATAAATTAATATATGCACTTATATGCAACTGTCCTCCTCTCGTTTACCCATATACTTATTAATAATATATACATAGAACTAACTCACAAATAATACCTTAAAATCCCCCTTTCTCTCCCGCCCGTCGTCTCTCTTCTCCCTTTCCTCTTGATGCAGGGAGAAACTCCGAGGACCCGGATGGTGCGCAGCTCCGATTGGTGATGGATCCGAGATGAGGGGCTGGCGGTGAGTTTGGCGGAAGGTCGGGAATCGGAAGGGTGGCTTCGGGTTCCGGTGACGTATCAGAGGCGATCAGAGCGATGGCCGGTGGTCGGGGAGCGGCGGAACTCCGGTAGCCTGGGGTGACTCGCGAGAGACCGGCGGCGACGCAGATTCAAGGCTCGACGACGATCGAAGTCGAGACGGCTGCTGCTGCTTGAGATCGGAGGCGGGGTTGATTGGGTCGATCGATGAAGGAGGAGAGGCTGATCGGGAGAGCGAGGGTGGCGCTCGGATCTGGGTGCCGGGCGGCGCTGTGGACGGCCGAGAGGCAGGGGCAGCGGGGCGGCGACTTGGGAGGAGGTCGGGGAGTGTGGCACTTGGTCACGGAGGGGTGCCGACGGGATTTGGTCGTCGGGGTTCGGTGGTTTGAAAGGAGGGTCGGAGAGGGCTAGGGCGGTGGTTGCGTGGCAGAGCAGGCCGGGAGGGGCTTTCGGTGAGGTTGGTGTTCGCCGGATGGATGCCCCGATGGCCGGAGACCGAACGGCGGGAGGCGGTATGGGTCTGGGTTGAGTTGGGGAAGAGGAAGGCGGCATGAGTTGATGAGCGCCAGGGCTTTTGAAGGGGAGAAGGGAATGTGACGTGGGTGACGTGTGACGTGCGGACCCATGCATTAAGTCGACGTGGGGGGTGGTTGCGGATGATAATCCCGTTGGTTGAGTTCGTGGGGTACGGACGTGGGCTAAGGCTCCGAACTGAAGAAATCCCATGCAACATAACATTCCCATTGCTTAATTTATAAATAAATAATAATTGGGTTGGGACAGGGAGCACGTGGGTAGGGTTGAAATAATACTCATCTATTCTTCTATTATAAAACAAACCCATCAGCATCAGCTAGGAATTATTTATTATATAAGAAGTATGAAAGTATTAAAAATATATATTAGTTATTAGTATGAATTGGTTATAACTTAGATATCATTAAAGCTCCTTACGATTTATTAAGATAATGAGATGATATAAGATTTGTAAGTGATTTGTTCAACAAATAAAGATGGTAATATTTGTTTGGATGTTAGATCTAGGAGATCAATTTAGTTAAGATATCAGTTTTAAGAAATGAACCTATTAGAATTATTAAGATAAGATTTGGGTAATAGATTGGTTTAGTTAAGATATTGGTTAGGAAGGATCGGTTTAATTAAGATATTTAGAATTCGTTATCAAACCAATTTGGTCAACATTTTTATATATTTTTTTTAAAGATTGATTTGGATCCTCCATTTGATTCCGGATTGGATAATCCATCAAGTTATTACATTAGGGGAAATCAATTTGACTAATATATATCCGGACCACACTTCGGTTGGGGTATTTATTTTAAGATTTAATAGGAAATAATGTGATTTAGGAGACCGATAATGATGTGCACAAATTAGGATTTGATTTAGAGGGAGTGATTTGGTTGAGATACTAGATTTATCAGGTTTCAGATTGGATAATCCATTCGGTTCAGTTGTTTTGATTAGAAGATCGGATTGATTAAAATATTTCGAATGTTATGATCTTGTCTCTGTAATAAACATCAACAAATATTGAAGAAGATATTAACGCGGTCGTTAAATTGTGTGTTCGGGCTATGAAAATAATATTTATAATAACAACAATAATAAGTAAAATCATATATTAGTACCTCTAGTGAATCACCATACTAATCGAATACGTACGAAATACGTATATTCAAAAACAGGCCGTTACATCCTACCCACCTTATAAGAATTCCGTCCTCGGAATTTAATAAAGCTAACGGAGGATGCAATGACCGACAGAATCAAAAGGGTTTTAAGATAGGCAAAAGGTGTGAGGGAAGTTCAAATGGACAACATGAAATAGAAGTATGATGACATGGATGTTACAATGGGAAACACGTGAATCAATATTAAGGAATAGGATATGATCACCCAAAAGTAGGGACGACCAGAGAATAATATTGTGGGTCTACTACGGGGTACTTCTATAGTTGTCGACAAGGAATGAAACGTAGAATGTGATTTCAAGATCGAGGGGAGACTTATATGGCCAACTAATGTTTGGAAATCCTAAGATTAGGATTTCTTAGTGAACAAGGATGTGGTAGAGAATTCGAAGAGAGGTGTTCTTGTGAATTAAGATTGTAATCTTATCTATGGTGTTTGAAGTATTTTGCATAGCACGACCTGCATGGGCCACCACTAAAACCTGTCACGCCCCGCTTCCCATTGTACTTGGGAGCGCGGACGCGACGAAGGTCCGCATGTGCTTAAAGCAAGAAGGAGGTACTTTTTTATTTTCTCCCCTCCTTGGTTTAAGCACATTACGCGTCTGTGATAACAACTTGCAGGTTCTTGCATGCAACTCAAACAACACAGATAATATTTTATTACAATCTCATTCTCAAAAAGATTTACAACACTGAAAGATGCAAAAATGAAAGGGTCTGAAGCCCATACAAATATTGAAAGAGACAGTAATGTACAAAAAATGATGCGAAGGCAGATCGCTTCTCAGCGAAGGGACTTAGCGGCAAGGCACTCCTGATCAACCTATTTAGTCTCTAAGCATGCCCCTCTGCAAACCTGTCTAATACCTGACGTATATTTCACAAGACAAGAAAATATACGTCAGCGAGGGTCGCTCGGCAAGATTTAAAAGATAAAAGGAACTTGACCCTCGGCAAGGTTTTCAAAAACATTTACATGACAATATGAGTACAAAATAGAAGTCACATTAGTTAAAGCATGGCAGCATATGAGCACTGGCAAATGTAGTGTGCAAAGCAATGAACAGGCGAGGTGTAGTGCACAAAGTAACGAACATGACAAGGTGTAATCTGTACAGCAATAAGCATGGCAAGTGTTGTGTGTACAGCAAATAAGCATAGTAAGTGTTGTGTGTACAGCAAATAAGCATAGTAAGTGTGTGCACAGCAATAACACGGCGAGTGTGGTGTGTACAGCAGTAAACATAGCAAGTGTGGTGTGTACAGCAATAAGCGAGACAAGTGTGGTGTGCATGGCAAGTGTAGTGTGTACAGCAATAGGCATGGAATGTGTAGTGTACACAGCATTAGGCATGATATTAGTACACGGATAAGGCAGGAGTAACTAACAGAGTACGCAATCCTCAATAGTAACAATAGGAGTAAAAGAACGGGACAATCAACCAAGTGTGCCTAGTGAAAAGCCCAATGTCTGAGGGGGAAAAGTGACCAGCATCACACCCAAGCCAACGGGAGCTACCCGTGGCTCTCTACTCACCGACCCGGCCAGGTGTCGGTCAAGTTCACCACGAGAGTGCAATCCAGCATTCCAGCCTCTACTACATTGAACTACCCCACCCAAGTGTACTGTTGGAACACGAGCCAGCCTAATTCACATTACGAGCACGAGTTTGTCAACTCTCATGACATCACGATTTCACTATTTCGCCTCTTGGGCGCACGAATTCACAAGTTTACGATTTCAAGTATTCCATCAATATGTTCCGTCAATATGTTCCATCAATACATACTCCAGTAATAACCATGCAAACAAGAGTGTGCGGGCGTGATGTGCAACATGACATGAAGCAAACTGGTAATTCTTGATTTAGCAGTTGAATGTAACGGTATTTAAAAGTTGTAAAAATGCACACTTGCATATCAGAGTAGCTTAGGTCAAAGCAATTAAAAGTAACGGTTTCAAGATACGTAAAAAGTGCACTTGCCTGGTTTGACGTTTTCGAGTGTCCGGAAGGTCACGGTTATCTGCGGATATCGGATGCATCCATATTAGACTAAGAATTCTTAATTAACTAAAGTAATACTGATTTATCATGGTGGTATACTGATTCTAATAGCATTAACTGTTCACCTATTAAATCTACTATTCATATATTATCTAAATTTCAACATCACACGGTACTGCCATCTCCTATATGTTTGAATAATTAACCTAAGTTCTTATCTGCTTGAAAGTCAATAATGTAGGGTAAAATATCATTCATTACCGTACCTACTCACTTCCAGTATATACATCTAAATAGAAACTAATTATGACATAAATTAATATATGCACTTATATGCAACTGTCCTCTCGTTTACCCATATACTTATTAATAATATATACATAGAACTAACTCACAAATAATACCTTAAAATCCCCCTTTCTCTCCCGCCCGTCGTCTCTCTTCTCCCTTTCCTCTTGATGCAGGGAGAAACTCCGAGGACCCGGATGGTGCGCAGCTCCGATTGGCGATGGATCCGAGATGAGGGGCTGGCGGTGAGTTTGGCGGAAGGTCGGGAATCGGAAGGGTGGCTTCGGGTTCCGGTGACGTATCAGAGGCGATCAGAGCGATGGCCGGTGGTCGGGGAGCGGCGGAACTCCGGTAGCCTGGGGTGACTCGCGAGAGACCGGCGGCGACGCAGATTCAAGGCTCGACGACGATCGAAGTCGAGATGGCTGCTGCCTGCTTGAGATCGGAGGCGGGGTTGATTGGGTCGATCGATGAAGGAGGAGAGGCTGATCGGAGAGCGAGGGTGGCGCTCGGATCTGGGTGCCGGGCGGCGCTGTGGACGGCCGAGAGGCAGGGCAGCGGGGCGGCGACCTTGGGAGGAGGTCGGGGAGTGTGGCACTTGGTCACGGAGGGGTGCCGACGGGATTTGGTCGTCGGGGTTCGGTGGTTTGAAAGGAGGGTCGGAGAGGGCTAGGGCGGTGGTTGCGTGGCAGAGCAGGCCGGGAGGGGCTTTCGGTGAGGTTGGTGTTCGCCGGATGGATGCCCCGATGGCCGGAGACCGAACGGCGGGAGGCGGTATGGGTCTGGGTTGAGTTGGGGAAGAGGAAGGCGGCATGAGTTGATGAGCGCCAGGGCTTTTGAAGGGGAGAAGGGAATGTGACGTGGGTGACGTGTGACGTGCGGACCCATGCATTAAGTCGACGTGGGGGGTGGTTGCGGATGATAATCCCGTTGGTTGAGTTCGTGGGGTACGGACGTGGGCTAAGGCTCCGAACTGAAGAAATCCCATGCAACATAACATTCCCATTGCTTAATTTATAAATAAATAATAATTGGGTTGGGACAGGGAGCACGTGGGTAGGGTTGAAATAATACTCATCTATTCTTCTATTATAAAACAAACCCATCAGCATCAGCTAGGAATTATTTATTATATAAGAAGTATGAAAGTATTAAAAATATATATTAGTTATTAGTATGAATTGGTTATAACTTAGATATCATTAAAGCTCCTTACGATTTATTAAGATAATGAGATGATATAAGATTTGTAAGTGATTTGTTCAACAAATAAAGATGGTAATATTTGTTTGGATGTTAGATCTAGGAGATCAATTTAGTTAAGATATCAGTTTTAAGAAATGAACCTATTAGAATTATTAAGATAAGATTTGGGTAATAGATTGGTTTAGTTAAGATATTGGTTAGGAAGGATCGGTTTAATTAAGATATTTAGAATTCGTTATCAAACCAATTTGGTCAACATTTTTATATATTTTTTTAAAGATTGATTTGGATCCTCCATTTGATTCCGGATTGGATAATCCATCAAGTTATTACATTAGGGGAAATCAATTTGACTAATATATATCCGGACCACACTTCGGTTGGGGTATTTATTTAAGATTTAATAGGAAATAATGTGATTTAGGAGACCGATAATGATGTGCACAAATTAGGATTTGATTTAGAGGGAGTGATTTGGTTGAGATACTAGATTTATCAGGTTTCAGATTGGATAATCCATTCGGTTCAGTTGTTTTGATTAGAAGATCGGATTGATTAAAATATTTCGAATGTTATGATCTTGTCTCTGTAATAAACATCAACAAATATTGAAGAAGATATTAACGCGGTCGTTAAATTGTGTGTTCGGGCTATGAAAATAATATTTATAATAACAACAATAATAAGTAAAATCATATATTAGTACCTCTAGTGAATCACCATACTAATCGAATACGTACGAAATACGTATATTCAAAAACAGGCCGTTACAAAATCTCAAGAGATCATTAAGCTACTCTCAAGCTCCCTCATTTCCCTCTATTGAGCATTCATCTTTCTTCATGCATTGAAGTCTAGCTCAAGGGAAATCATCCAAGTGCTCTCAAGCATATTCCAACACTTGGAGATCCTCTTCCATGCCTTGCATTCATTCATGAGTAAGCATCTCAAGGCATAGGTAAGAGTATTTACTTTACAAGGTGTAAATTGCTTTCCTATTTCTCTTTGTGGGATTAGGACTTTCTCTCTTTGTGGGGAGGTTGTCTCTTTGTGGGACTTAGGAATTCTCTTTGTGGGAATTAACTCTCTTTGTGGGAGTTTAGTGTCCTAGTGTAGGACTAACCCTAATTCTCTGAGTGTGAGTTAGTGATTCTCTGTGTGGGAATCTTGATCCTTGTGTAGGATTGGTTGGGTCCTTGTGTAGGGCAGAAATCCTCTTTGTGGGGTATCTCTTTGTGGGATTTGTATTCACTTCTCTGTGTGGGAATATAGTGAATATTGGTGTGGCTGGATGTACCCAAGTTTGGAGAACCAGGGTAAAACTTTGTGTTTGCGTTTGGATTGATTGTGCCATTTAATTCCTCTTGCATTTATAATTCCGCATTTGCAAGTTAAATTTTATTTGGACAATTTTATTGCCATTACACTATTCACCCCCCCCCCCCCCTCTAGTGTGTGTTGTTAGTATTGCAAGGGTTAGACGATCCCTACATTATATTCGTCAACCAAGTTAATACGAATTATTGATCCTAACGAACCCATACCATGTGCATACTTTTCGTCGATACTTTCATACACGACTCTTCTTTGTTCGTATTGTTCGCACATCACCATCACGCACTTTCACACCATCATCACCATCATTATTGAAGTGGTTAGTTTCTTTTCGTCGGATTTCTATTTGATTTGAGCTGTGGTTGCAACAGATTTCCTCCCGAGGATTAGACATCTGGACTCCCAGATTATATTACTTGTACGGACTCTTGCGCTTGAGTGAAGCACTATTTCGGAGCTACCAAGTTTTTGGCGCCGTTGCCGGGGAGGAATGGGTTGTTTCCACAGTTTATTTCATTTAGAGGACCTTCGGTGAGATCTTTCCACTTTATTGTATATAAATATTTGTTTAATGTTATTGTACATAAACTTTTATTTTTTTTAAATGGAGTATATGAATTTCTATTGCACAAACAATCTGTATGATGCAAGGTATGCTAATGCACACAAACATAGGATGGAGAAGCTCAAGATCGTTAATTTTAATCAGACTGATTGTGAAACCTTCTTTCAGGCCTGGAGGAGGTTCACAACCATAGTATCGAGCTATCTGCAGCATGGGTACACAAATGAAGAGCTTATGGCGTCCTTCCTAGATGGACTACGACCACAGCTGCAGGAATTCTTGGAGGCATGACGCCGACAGAGGCGTGAGAATATATGGAGTCTCTGCAAGAAAATGAAGAAACCATGGAAGAGACTTCAGAGAGCCATTCAACAGAGCCTTCGTGCATTGATCAAGAAGAGCAAAGCATAGACGTACCTTTGCAATCCTTGAAAGAGGAAGTTTACCTGATTATTCAGACACAGGAGGCTACATCCCATCAATTCCAGGAGATTTTCCTTGCTCGGAGTCGGCAGATTCAGAAATCCATTGAAGATCTTAATTTGATTGCCACTTGCCTAGAAGAAAGTAATGCTTTTGAAACTCAATTTCAAGAATCTAATAAGAATTTATGTTCTATTGCATGTATATCGAGCGAACCATGTCACGTTGAGGACACAAATGAAAATATCTACATGGCAGAAAGTGTGTGCAAAAGAGAGGATGAGCTAGCAATTTTGGATGAACGAGAGGAGGACACAACTAGGGACAAGGGTTTTGAGATTATCGCCATGGAGCCAGAACCATTCCCTCCTCCAGTTTTTTCCCAAAATCATTTACCCCTCTCCCCAATGACTGAGCATCATACCGAGAGTAGTGCATATCTTTTAGGGAGTAGTCGTCAACTTGCTTTAATCTATTTCAACTATTTTGATGACTACATTTGGAATATTTTTGTTGAAAGGAATTTTAAACTAATTTGGACTGACATAACTCATCTCTTGCAGGACATTGGCAAACAAGTAATAGAGATGCTTGGAGTTGTGTTGCTGTGGTCCAATTTAGCTTCTGGAGGAAAAATAATCGCCGAGGATCGCAAGGAGCAAATTGAACAACTTCCTCCATAATTAAAGATTCGGGATCTGCCATTTGATCACAGTGTGTTTTTTCCAGTAGTGTAGATTTTATATGCTTTCTAGGTTGCTTGCTTGAATAAACTCGTACCCCTTTCGACATTGAGGACAATGTCCATCTTAGTTGGGGGTGTGTATGAGACCTTGGGATTTTTTTAGAAGAATAAATCACCAAATCTCATCATTTAAAACTCCTTCATATGCCACAAATGCAGATGATTATACATTAATTGAGTTCTAAAAATTGTTTATGGCTTGATTAAATTATTTTTCCTTCATGGAATTACCGTTAATATGCTATTCATGAAAACTTTCAATTTCCATGATTAATATCTCGAAATAGTTTGAATTTATTTCATGCATGCTAATGTGATGAAAAAGCTTAAGTATACACGATTTATTGGAATAGTCTTCAAGTTGAAGAGGAATGTAGCCATGGTTATTAATGTTTATGTTCGAAAATATGGGTGTTGAGTTGCTTACAAAGAAAAAAGAAAATAAAATAAAAAATGAAAGAAAAATGAATGAATAAGTACATCACTAATAAATAACTTGGTTGGCTCGAGTAGTACAGTCCGAGGGGTCCTTTTTGGCCTAATGCCATATTATCGTCTGATTTGGGAGCCATTAACCGGAACCTCACTCATTTGATGGAGCGATCCAAGTTATACATTTTTCTGCGAATGTGGCTTGATGCGCGGTACGCAGAACTAATAAAAGAAAAGAAGTGGCGAATAAACTAAGCAACCTCAATGACCATGACTTGAACGATCTTTGTGAAATGCCATGTCACGCCCCGCTTCCCAAAGATATGGAGGCGAGACGTGAGAAGGTCCGCACAGACGTGGAGCGGTGAAGCCACACGCCTGATAAGCGTCAATTTAAAATTTAATGCAGGTCCCTGTAACTGCAAACGGAACAACAATAATAATAACAAGGAAGAGAGACTGATATAAAAATAATCCAATCTCAGAAATTGTCCACAATAATATTCAACATCCAGAAAAGCCACCAGGCTAAAGGAAAGAGTCTAAAGGCCCAAAACATGGCCAACAAAACGTCAACATAACAAAGTATTGGTGCTGCGCATCGACAACTACAGCAGTCTAAAATAAAAGGGAAAACTCAACGAAGACACTAGGACTGGTCCTCGGTGTCCACATACTCCTCCTCAGCAAACACGGGTCCTAACTCGGCGTCAGCAAACACCACGTCCTCTCCAACGAACTCTGGCTCAGGATCTAACATGTGTCACCCAAAAGAGAGAGGGGCACATGTCAGCAAGTCTAAAATACTTGGTCAAGGAAACTGAAAGTCAACTAACAACCTAACAGTTCAAGTAAGATGCAATGACATGACATTTAAGTATGATGCAACAGTTAAAAAGGGCAAGACGGGACAAGCACGCACGATGTAGCAAAAGCTACCAAATCACTAATTCGCGAATCACTTATCACAATTTTCACTTATCACGAATCACTTGTCACGATTTTCACTTTGTGCTCAGAGTTTCCGTCTTTTGGCTGAAGTGGCTGTACGGGCTCACTTCTACGCTCAAGCGACCGTTTAACCCTACCCCTCTACGTGTATCGAGCGTTGGGATTAGCAACAAACTAGCTCGCTTCTGGATCACGAGCCAGGAAGTGTATTTGGCATAGGGGTGCACCTAGCCTTGATCACTGTGTAGGAGTCAAAATCCTACTCGCCGCAGCTTACATTTTAAAGTAGCGTGTGCTACGCAATCATGATGAACAATCAATGTATGCAATGACATGAACAGATATTCGCGTACCGTTAATTGAAAGTAAACATGACATACAAGCATGATGAAGGTGACGGATCTCGCTTCGTTGTCAAGCTAGATCAAAGGGCGTCTAGGCAGCTACCCTTTCACTGCCTAGTCTCTTTTACGCTAAAACAAGGAAATGGCCTAAAACCCTAAGTGGTAAGTTTCACTTGCCTAGCACCAAGGATGACGATCGCGAAGGTTCGTCTCACAATCGCTAATCTACGGGAAAAGTCGCTGTTATGGAGAAACAATCATCAAAACAATAACCATTTTTATTAGGGT
Source organism: Scilla litardierei (assembly GCA_030789695.1). Classification (NCBI taxonomy): domain Eukaryota; kingdom Viridiplantae; phylum Streptophyta; class Magnoliopsida; order Asparagales; family Asparagaceae; genus Scilla; species Scilla litardierei. Next base: position 272,319,583 of record CM061133.1, on the reverse strand, counting down.
TAAACAAAAATCACATATGGGTTATGAGTATATTATAGGATCGAGTTATTACCGAATCATTAGCGGAAGAACAATGCCGAGCAAGCACGACGACGGAAGAATGATCAAGGGAGCTACGGTTCAGATCTGGAAATGGCGAGAAAAGCTTGGAGACATTGGGATTTGGGGTTTTGAGGGTTGGCCGATGGCCTAGGGGAGGTGGCGGGTGCAAGGAGGGGGTGAGGGGACTCCGGGGATGAAGGAGGAGAGCTAGGGGAAGATGGATGATGATTTGGGGAAGAAGGAGGCTCAGAAGAAATGAAAGAAGAAAGAAAAACGGTTGGGGGGTTTAAATAGGATTCGTGCGGCGGCTGGGCAAACCCTAGGTTTTCGACAGCGGTTAGTCGGTCAAGGAAGGTTGGCTGACCGACTAGTTTAAGAACTAGTCGGTCGGTCGTTCTACTGTGACCGACTAAGAGCAAGCAGCGAAAAAGGAATAAAATCTGGGAAATTGAATTAGTCGGTCTGTGAAGGCCCGTGACCGACTAGTTTGCAACCTAGTCGGTCGATGAGTGTTCATAAACCGACAAACGATAAACAGTAACTCAGGTAAAATTAATCAAAGGAACTAGTCGGTCTGAGAGCAAGTTCTGACCGACTAATTGCGCATCTAGTCGGTCGGTGGTTGTTCTTAGACCGACTAAGAGTAAACAGTAACTTGGCTAAAAACGACTGACGTAAACTAGTCGGTCGGAGAAGAGTTGTCGACCGACTAGATCTCAATCTAGTCGGTTGGTTCCCCTTCTCGAACCAAGGTGCACGAAAAGTGTCGGATTGAAGCGCGAAGCTTCGGGAAGATTTCTATGGCTTCTAAGATCACTCTAACTCTAAAATATGAGCGATTTGAAGTTCGTCATAAGTGACTTACTCCAAGATCAACGATTTAAGGAAGAGGCTAGAAAATCACGACAAAACGATCGAAAACGAAAACTACGGAGATGGAAAAGCACACATAAGGAGAAAATCCACCAAAACATATATATAATATAGATAATCCGAATACTTGAAAAACCAGTCGTTACATCCTCCCCAACTTAAGAAAAATTCCGTCCTCAGAATTTCCCAACTCTCACATGTCCGGGAACAAAAGTGGTTAACGCTCTCGCATCTCATCCTCTCTCTCCCAAGTTGACTCTCCTGGCGAGCCGTGTCGCCACATCACCCTCACAAGATTGACAACCTTGTTCCGGAGTGACTTTTGACGCTTGTCCAGAATCCGCACTGGCTGCTGGTCATACGTCATATCTGGGCGAACGGTAATCTCCGAGAAATCCACAGCATGAGATGGATCGCTAATGTATCGACGAAGCTGCGACACATGGAAAACATTGTGAACTCCTTCCAAAGATGGCGGCAAGGCTAAGCGGTAGGCTACCTCGCCAACTCTCTCCAGAACATCAAACGGTCCAATGTATCACGGGCTCAACTTCCCTCGCTTCCCAAAGCGAATCACACCACGATTCGGGGAAATCTTCAAGAACACATGGTCGCCTGGCTGAAACTCCAAAGGACGCCGTTTAGCATCCGCCCAATGCTTAAAACGGTCCTGAGCAATCCTCAGCCTCTCCTGAATGTTCCCGACAACATCCACAGCCTCCACAATCATCTCAGGTCCCAACAGCTCCCGATCACCAACGTCATCCCAACTCAATGGCGATCGACATTTCCTCCCATAAAGCGAGGCGAAAGGCGCCATGCCAATACTCGCCTGGAAGCTGTTGTTGTAAGAGAACTCCACTAGATGTAGATGGTCCTCCCATGAACCCTTGAAATCCAACATGCACGCCCTCAGCATGTCCTCCAAGATCTGAATCGTCCTCTCGGACTGGCCATCCGTCTGCGGATGGTACGCCGTGCTGAAACTCAGACTCGTACCCAAACTCTTCTGCAAACTCTACCAGAACTGAGATGTGAACCTCGTGTCTCTATCCTACACGATACTCACGGGGACTCCGTGAAGTCGTACGATCTCCTGCACGATTCACGTCACATCACTATCTAAGCTAGGAAAAGGAAATAGAGACGGAGAGTAAAAGAATTTACCTCCATATATCTCCTCGCTAGCGCCTCAGTGGACTGTCCTACTCGAAATGGAATAAAGTGCGCAGATTTGGTCAATCGGTCTACGATCACCCAAATCGCGTCATTCAGATTCGGACTCTGAGGTAGTCCAGTCACGAAATCCATAGTGATGTGTTGCCACTTCCACTCTGGAATCGGAAGCGGTTGTAGCAACCCTGCAGTACGCTGATGCTCCGCCTTCACTTGCTGGCAAACCAAGCACTTGGCTACACTCCGAGCCACACTCATCTTCATACCATGCCACCAAAAATTCAGACGAAGATCCTTGTACATCTTGGTGCCACCAGGATGCACAGAATACGGCGAGCTGTGTGCCTCAACCAGCAACTCCTCTCTAATATCCCCAGCTGGCACACACAGCCTGGCTCCATATCTCAGCGAGCCATCCCTATGAATCAAAAAGTCAGTCAGCAGACCGGCTTCTACCTGCTCCCGAATCTTCACCAGCTTCGGATCTCCAGCCTGGCCAGCCTTGATCCTATCCACAATCGACGACTGAATCTGCATACTCATCAACGAAGAGGCCTCTCCAGGAAGAACAATCTCCACACCAGACTCGCAAAAATCCTGCCGCAATCTCCACTGCGAAGTCAACATCATCACCGCTGGAAGCCTACTCAGCGCGTCTGGAACCACATTCACCTTGCCGGGGTGATATTGCAAATCAATCTCATAATCCGCCATGAGCTCCAACCATCGACGCTGTCGCATGTTGAGCTCCTTCTGAGTAAAAATATACTTCAAGCTTTTGTGATCGGTGAAGATCTTCACTTTCTCACTCAGCAAGAAGTGCCTCCAAATCTTGAGCGCAAACACAACAGCAGCCAACTCCAAGTCATGCGTCGGGTAATTCTTCTCATGAGTCTTAAGCTGACGCGAAGCATACGCCACAACATGCCCGTGCTGATGCAACACATAACCGAGACCCTTGCCAGAAGCATCGCAAAAGATCTCAAATCCTCCACTGCGATTAGGCACAACGAGAATAGGGGCAGTCGTCAATCTCTCCCTCAGAACACCAAAGGCATTCTCACAATCACCCGACCAAACAAAAGGCACATCCTTCCGCGTCAATCTGGTCATCGGCTCAGCAATACGGAAAAATTCCTTAATGAAGCACCGATAATAACCAGCAAGTCCAAGGAAACTCCGGATCTCAGATGCTGACTGCGGAACAAGCCACTCCCGAATAGCCTTAATCTTCTCGGGATCCACCGAAATACAATCACCAGTCACCACATGCCCGAGAAAAGCAACTCTGTCCAGCCAAAACTCACACTTCGAAAACTTAGCATACAAACGATGCTTCCTCAAAATCTCCAACACCGTCCTCAAGTGCGAGGCATGCTCTTCCTCCGACTTAGAATAGATCAGAATGTCGTCAATAAAGATAACGACAAACTTGTCTAAAAAGTCGTAGAAAATCAAGTTCATCAAATTCATGAAAACTGCGGGAGCGTTAGTTACACCGAAAGGCATAACCACAAACTCGTAGTGTCCATACTTCGTCCTGAACGCTGTCTTCGGAACGTCTTCCTTCTTCACCTTCAGCTGATGATAACCACTCCTCAGATCCAACTTCGAAAACACCCTCGATCCTCCAAGCTGATCAAAAATATCATCGATGCGAGGCAACGGGTATTTATTCTTGATGGTCACCGCATTCAGCTCCCGATAGTCCACGCACATGCGACGTGAACCATCCTTCTTCTTTACCAGCAGCACCGGTGCTCCCCACGGAGACACACTAGGATTGATATAACCCTTCTGCAAAAGCTCATCCAGCTGCTTCTGCAATTCCTCCAACTCAGCAGGTGCCATACGATATGGCGCCTTCGAAATCGGCTGCACTCCCGGAATAAGATCAATAGAAAATTCCAGAGCTCGATCAGGTGACAATCCAGACATCTCCTCGGGGAAGACGTCATCGAAATCATGCACCACAGTTGGCCTCTCCAGCTCCATCTGCATAGCCACAATCTCCACTGGCCTGGCCCGAAATCTGACAGGGCCAAGCGAACTGCTACCTCGGTTGAACTCAAATACTGGATGTCCGGGAATCTCGAACACCACCTTCTTCCGACGACAATCGATCGTGGCATATAAACTCCCAAGCCAATCCATTCCAAGGACCGCATCATAGTTGATGATGTCGTGGATAATGAAATTAGCGTAAAGCTCATGTCCACAGACCACCAACGGGCAAGAATTGCAACCACGATGCACCGAGACCATGCCATTCCCTGTAACAATATTCCAACTCTTGGGAAGAGGGGATGTCATCAAGGAATGCTTCTCCACGAAGCTCCGGGAAATAATGCACATCGATGCACCAGAGTCAAAGAGGACTCGTGTAGGAATGCAAACCATACCTAACAAGCAATTTAACAATCAAACCCTATTCTAGCAACCAATCATATGCAAGCAACCAAACATGACCTAACAATTAAAACTAACTAAGGAAAGAAAACAGCTAGTTTGAGAGTTGCCTGCGATAACCTCATCCACTGCCTCGCTCTCCACAGCGGTCATCAAAAAACCCTACCTCCTTGGCTGCACGGCCCGCTGAAAATCCTGCCTCTGCGGCACGAGAGTTGCTCCACGACCAGCAGGAACAGACGCTCTCTGCTGCAACGGCTGAGCTGCAACAGGTGCCCTCCAAGGCTGCTTGATACTCGGACAATCCTTCAGAGAATGTGAAGCATCACCACAGCCCAAACACTGACCCAAAAGCCTCCGGCACTGGTCCTTCACATGACCCGGCTTGCCACAATGATTGCAAGTCTTCACAACAGGCCCACCTGGCCTCTTGAACTGAGCTGGCGGGTTGGGCCTGAATCCTGGTCTCGTCACTGCCCTGGCCTGCTCCATAAGCCTCTTCCCAGCTCCAGCAACATGTCCTCTCCTCTGGTTCAGGTTCAGCTCATGCCTCTTTGCAGCCACCAGAACCTTTTGGTAAGACTCCAGATCAGAGGAAGACACAAAACTCTGAAGCTCCAAAGCAAGTCCCTGTAGGAACCTCTGATCACTCTCATCAGCTTCTTGCACCATCTTCGGTGCGAACCGACTCAACCTAGTGAACTCTTGGTGGTACTGGTCCACCGTCAAGCTCCCTTGCTTTAGCTCAATAAAGCGCTGCAGCATCTCCTTCCTAGCAGCCTTCGGAAAGAACTCCTCATCGAACCTGGACGTGAAGGTAGCCCAAGCTATCGGCTCCACCAGCATCTTCTCTTCCACATCCCACCAGTTCCGAGCATTATCCTTGAGTTGCCTCTTCGCCAGATCAACCCATCCAGCCGGGCTGATCTTGGCCATCTTCAAGTTATCCTCAATGTTCAGAATCCACACATCGGCAGCTAGAGGACCCTCAGATCCATCAAAATAAGCGGGACCCAGCTCCCGAAATTGCTTCGCTCCCGGCTCGGAGCGAGGGGCATCTTGGATTGCCCGAGCAGCTCGAGCAACTGGAGCATTCTGGACTTGCAGGAGCACGCCCTGCTGCACCTGCATCATCTGAAGCATCATCCGCATCATCTCCCCATTGGTGGGCTCCCTTTCAGGCTCCTCGTCATGAGGGGGTGCGCTACCACCACCACGGGTAAATCGCCTTCCTGCCATCTAATGACGCAGAAAACAAAACAATTAGACTCATAGCTTAGGACTCGGATGTCGAATTTTAGTTGTTGGACAATCTAATATTATTATCGTTGATCCGATAATTCACAGTTACAGAAAGCGGACCTGCATGGGCCACCAACAAAACCTGTCACGCCCCGCTTCCCAAAGATATGGAGGCGAGACGTGAGAAGGTCCGCACAGACGTGGAGCGGTGAAGCCACACGCCTGATAAGCGTCAATTTAAAATTTAATGCAGGTCTCTGTAACTGCAAACGGAACAACAATAATAATAACAAGGAAGAGAGACTGATATAAAAATAATCCAATCTCAGAAATTGTCCACAATAATATTCAACATCCAAAAAAGCCACCAGGCTAAAGGAAAGAGTCTAAAGGCCCAAAACATGGCCAACAAAACGTCAACATAACAAAGTATTGGTGCTGCGCACTGACAACTACAGCAGTCTAAAATAAAAGGGAAAACTCAACGAAGACACTAGGACTGGTCCTCGGTGTCCATGTACTCCTCCTCAGCAAACACGGGTCCTGACTCGGCGTCAGCAAACACCACGTCCTCTCCAACGAACTCTGGCTCAGGATCTAACATGTGTCACCCAAAAGAGAGAGGGGAATATGTCAGCAAGTCTAAAAGACTTGGGCAAGGAAACTGAAAGTAAACTAACAACCTAACCGTTCAAGTAAGATGCAATGACATGACATTTAAGTATGATGCAACAGTTAAAAAGGGCAAGAAGGGACAAGCACGCACGATGTAGCAAAAGCTACCAAATCACTAATTCACGAATCACTTATCACAATTTTCACTTATCACGAATCACTTGTCACGATTTTCACTTTGTGCTCAGAGTTTCCGTCTTTTGGCTGAAGTGGCTGTACGGGCTCACTTCTACGCTCAAGCAACCGTTTAACCCTACCCCTCCACGTGTATCGAGCGTTGGGATTAGCAACACACTAGCTCGCTTCTGGATCACGAGCCAGGAAGTGTATTTGGCATAGGGGTGCACCTAGCCTTGATCACTGTGTAGGAGTCAAAATCCTACTCGCCGCAGCTTACATTTTAAAGTAGCGTGTGCTACGCAATCATGATGAACAATCAATGTATGCAATGACATGAATAGATATTCGCGTACCGTTAATTGAAAGTAAACATGACATACAAGCATGATGAAGGTGACGGATCTCGCTTCGTTGTCAAGCTAGATCAAAGGGCGTCTAGGCAGCTATCCTTTCACTGCCTAGTCTCTTTTACGCTAAAACAAGGAAATGGCCTAAAACCCTAAGTGGCAAGTTTCACTTGCCTAGCACCGAGGATGACGATCGCGAAGGTTCGTCTCACAATCGCTAATCTATGGGAAAAGTCGCTGTTATGGAGAAACAATCATCAAAACAATAACCATTTTTATTAGGGTTTAACAAAAATCACATATGGGTTATGAGTATATTATAGGATCGAGTTATTACCGAATCGTTAGCGGAAGAACAATGCCGAGCAAGCACGACGACGGAAGAATGATCAGGGGAGCTACGGTTCAGATCTGGAAATGGCGAGAAAAGCTTGGAGACATTGGGATTTGGGGTTTTGAGGGTTGGCCGATGGCCTAGGGGAGGTGGCCGGCGCAAGGAGGGGGTGAGGGGACTCCGGGGATGAAGGAGGAGAGCTAGGGGAAGATGGATGATGATTTGGAGAAGAAGGAGGCTCAAAAGAAATGAAAGAAGAAAGAAAAACGGTTGTGGGGTTTAAATAGGATTCGTGCGGCGGCTGGGCAAACCCTAGGTTTTCGACATCGGTTAGTCGGTCAAGGAAGGTTGGCTGACCGACTAGTTTAAGAACTAGTCGGTCGGTCGTTCTACTGTGACCGACTAAGAGCAAGCAGCGAAAAAGGAATAAAATCTGGGAAATTGAATTAGTCGGTCTGTGAAGGCCCGTGACCGACTAGTTTGCAACTTAGTCGGTCGGTGAGTGTTCATAAACCGACTAACGATAAACAGTAACTCAGGTAAAATTAATCAAAGGAACTAGTCGGTCTGAGAGCAAGTTCTGACCGACTAATTGCGCATCTAGTCGGTCGGTGGTTGTTCTTAGACCGACTAAGAGTAAACAGTAACTTGGCTAAAAACGACTGACGTAAATTAGTCGGTCGGAGAAGAGTTGTCGACCGACTAGATCTCAATCTAGTCGGTTGGTTCCCCTTCTCGAACCAACTAAGGTGCACGAAAAGTGTCGGATTGAAGCGCAAAGCTTCGGGAAGATTTCTATGGCTTCTAAGATCACTCTAACTCTAAAATACGAGCGATTTGAAGTTCGTCATGAGTGACTTACTCCAAGATCAACGATTTAAGGAAGAGGCTAAAAAATCACGACAAAACGATCGAAAACGAAAACTACGGAGATGGAAAATCACACATAAGGAGAAAATCCACCAAAACATATATATAATATAGATAATCCGAATACATGAAAAACCAGTCGTTACATGCCAATTCCTTGGAAACAAGAAAACTAGAGGAAAACAACTTGTTATACTCTCGCTTGTGCAAAACGATGCTTGCATGTTATTTATTCATACTAAATTAGAGAAAATATCATGTGATTGATTTTGTTCATGGATGGTGTATATTGATAGTCTAGATCATGTTGGAAAGCGGACTATTGAGCCATGCCATAAGCGATCGAAAGAACTTATTGTTTTATTAATCATCCGAATTTATCGCTATTTTTGCTAGAGACTAGCAAATCGCTAGTTGGGGGTGTGATTCGGGTTCAATATTACATATTTAACCCCCCCCCCCATTTAGCCCTATTTTGTGCTCATGTGATGCTACATTGTTCTCTAATTCATACGTATTTTGTACACAATTATTTATTAGAGAAAACACTCTATTTGAGCACAAAACAGCAATTAATAGAGTATTTCTGCACTTTTTATATTTTTCATAGCTTGGTCTCGATCTCACGATTCCAACGACTATTTATTTGTATTTTTCTGAGATCTGTGCTAATTACTATGAATTTTTGAATGCAGAATACCAATTAATTGAGAAAATACGTAGAAAATACGTATATAAATACGCGCACCACTCAGACGCCGACACGTGTCAATGATCCGCCCATTCCCGCCTTCATCCGACGGTTCACGAGCGCAGCTCGTATACGGCGACGCGGCTTGTTACGGACCGTTGGATCTAGATCCAACGGATCCTATTATCCCCAAACGCAGCCCAGAGCGGGACACGTGGCGCTCATCGGAGCCTCTCCCGCATTATCCAACGGCTACAAATGTGGACGACTCGGCAAGCTAACTACCATTGGATCCTGATCCAACGGCGAGATTAACCCCGCAGCAGAACGTTGGAGAGCGCGAGATTTTGTCCCACGTGGCGGCATCACATCGTTCCCCCGCTCGATCCGACGGTGTCGAAGAAATCAGATTCAAATTTTACGAGAGAAGCGGAGCGGGTTTAGATTGCCACGTGACGTCATCCATTGCTCTTCCGCTCGATCCGACGGTCGAGCGTCAACCCGCAGCAAACGAGAAGCGCGAAAAGAAGGGCGACGTGGTGAAGCATCAGCCGTCCACACGCTCGATCCAACGGCGTACGAGGAATACGAAGCGGATTCGGATGCAAATCGGGCAGCGACCCGCGAAGATGGACACGTGGCGGATTGTGGTGAGATCCCGCACCGATGGACGGCTGATAATTGCATCGGTTGGGGAATGCGGGTTTAAGTTGTTTTTGGGTGCGGTTTTGAACCCGATAAGCACTAGGAACCCCGCAATGCCTCTATATAAGCGTATTTCTATGGTTTTTGGAGGAAGGCTGGGGTATTCTGGGCGTATTGGAGGCTCTAGGAGCCGTATTTCTCCACTGTAAAATTCTGTAAAATTCCAGAGGCTGTTCTTAGTATTTCCTGAGAGTTTTGAGGCTTAGCTTAGAGATTTGGTGATAAATTCTTGAACTTATACCCCGTATTTGGGTCTTTTTCATCGTATTTTGCTATGAACCTTGATTATTCTTGCATTATGAGTAGCTAAATCTTATTTGTGCATGGTATGGCGTAGTTAGGGGATATGATGCGTGTTTATTTGGTTGTATTCCTTGTGCTAAATCGTTAAACGTTGATACAGTTGTAGTCTTTATTCGTAAATCATCGTTTTCATCTTCCAAAAGAAGTGATTGAGTTGATGATCACCCCACAAGGGTGAGTTTTGATCTCCCCAAAAGGGAGTTTCATATCGTAGGTTTTGATCGATCTCCCCAAAAGAGAGTTTCATACCGTATTTGTAAGATTATAACTTTAGCAACGATCTTATTGAATTTTGTGCTTGAGCCCCCAAAAGGATATCTTCCGATGAATTGCTCCCAAAAGGAGAATTCATTGAGTTATATTGGGTATTTTCTGATGAGTTGCTCTCAAAAAGAGAATTCATTGTGTTATATTCGTCAACCAAGTTAATACGAATTATTGATCCTAACGAACCAATACCATGTGCATACTTTTCGTCGATACTTTCATACACGACTCTTCTTTGTTCGTATTGTTCGCACATCACCATCACGCACTTTCACACCATCATCACCATCATTATTGAAGTGGTTAGTTTCTTTTCGTCGGATTTCTATTTGATTTGAGCTGTGGTTGCAACAGATTTCCTCCCGAGGATTCGACATCTGGACTCCCAGATTATATTACTTGTACGGACTCTTGCGCTTGAGAGAAGCACTATTTCGGAGCTACCAACGGCCAACCAGAATACAAAATAACACAAAGCCATATAGCAACGCAGAACAAAACACTGAACTGCTAAAGGTAAGCCATGTTATACATTTCAATGTAACTATAAACAACATTCGATATAGCACAAGGCAATTCTCACCCAAAGAAATCACAAAGGTACAAGTGTCTCACACTTCACCCCTCACCACCTAACTAACTAGTCTCCTCGACAGTCCAAGAAAAGCCCCAGCTGCTCCTCCATGCTCAGCCTCTACTTTAGACTCCAACTCCAACAACCTGGGAAAACAACGGTAGGGCACGTCAACGCGTGACCCAGTAGGAATTCCATACTCCCACCCAAGGCTGACACATACTAATGCAACTACTTAGTGTACCAGTGCTACAAGTGAGAGTGCTACAGCTAAACATGGCATGCATAACAAAAGAAAGCAAACAACAATGCTGCACCTAGGAAAAAGAGAGCAGAACCATAGCAGAGAGTATAAGGGGAGGGGTGACGATAGTAACAGTAAATAATAACATGTATGACTAAGGCGTAAAAGAGGGCCAGTTAATCAATTTCATACAATGTTAGCTTTTGGAATCTTAATATCAAATACGACGTATGGGACTGGACCTCTCCCAACTATGTGGGAGGCAGAAGAGGACTCCCTGCCATGCTAGCCCGTCAGGAGCCTCCGGTACAACACTACACTCCCCACCGCACTAGCCCGTTAGGAGTGCAAGTGTACCCACCACATAGAAACACAACAAAATCAGAACTAGTCCATTCCATAGGCCTACCCGATACTTTGAAATTCCCCCAACCCATGTCACCCTCCATTGTGGAGGACTAAACATTTATTTATTTACATCATTTTGCATATATGAAACATAAGTCAATAAACACATTTCCACACAAGTCATCACACTCATGTCTCAATGAGTTATGCACACATGTGTCATGCCCTTCTTAACACCCCATTCATGTCGTACCCATCTCATCGGGCCAATCCTTCCATGTGTCAACCATCCAACACCAAACAAAGTCCATAGGCATCACAAAACCAAAATTATAACACATAACACAACCCAGCAATCTGTCCACGGTCGGATTAATGAGCAACTTTCTCCTTATTTATGTACGGAATATAACCATAAAATACAAATAAAAGTTGTAGATATATGTGTTGTGGATTCACTGCTAAAATTTCAAGAGGAAATTCCCACCGTGTGATTTACAGTGAATTGTTTGGTGAGTCCTATCAAAACTGTTTTTCAGGGAGATTCTGAGAGCTGTAAAGATTAATAATTTAAGTCATATTGTAGTTAGACTATCGAAAATGTGGCATCGTTGAAAGTTGTAGAAAAAGTTGTTATCTTTACAATGAGGCCAAAAACACCAATTTTTATTGGGTGTGCAAGGACTGAGCTCTATTTTACTAAATTGTATCCAGACTGGAAAAACTCAGATATGTTGCAAAGATGGAATTTTAACCCTAATTTCAATCCGAATTAGTAAAAGTTCTCAACATGGAAGTTGTAGATAAAAGTCTAATACTTGTGCAATAAAAATTTCAAAGCAAACTCAGTTCTAGATTAAGAGGATTAAGCAAATCAATGAGCATGTAAATTCTGTCCAGAATTTCAGCAACATCAAAAATGAAAACTAATGCCATTAAACTAAGATTAACTTAATTTCTCATGCTTAACATACACTAACACTAGTTGGAGATGGAATCCTACCTCATAAAGGAGCTCTTTTTCTTCTTAAAAATCCCATCTTGCAATCATCCAATCATCCAAGAACTCCCTCCAAGCTTCTCTTCAAAGGCACCCAACTTTGCCCTTAAAACTCCTCTTTCTAAGCTCCAAACAATTCTCATGTGTCTCTACTAGCTCAAGGGTGATTAAGGGAGGGTGGAAGAGAGATTTTTTCTTGAAAAAGGGAAGAAACGAGCATGGGGAGGGAGAAAACGAAAATGAAAAGGAAAAAAATTGGAAAACAATGAAAATTGGAAGAGATGAGAAGAAAGGACTTGCTAGAAAACATCCTCCCCTCTTTTTCTTTCTTCTTTCTTCTCTTCTTTTCTCCTTCTAGATATCTCTCGTCTTATCTCTAACATAATAGCCATCCACTTAGGAAATTAATAAACTACCCTCATTAAAATGCCCTCCAACTTCTATAGCTATTCACAATAATGCCATAAAATGAGATTACCCCTCATCTTGGGGAGAGAATTACAAACATGCCATTAATTCATACATTCAAGGCATACATAGCTACGCACACATGCATGGAATGCATGCATACAAACACAGATTGCACACACTACACATATCTCCCTACACATACTCATATACAATACATGATACACTTCATACAAGACAATACCCAAATATGCATCCATGCACATACACTTACGTACACACAATACACACATACTAACACATCCATACAAATACATTAAAAAACACTTACACACGTACTAATTCACCCACTTATCTCTACTAATTCACACACACACGCGCGCGCGCGCGCGCGCACTTAATTCACACACACACTTGTGCACATACTAATTCACGCATATACACTTACACATCCATACATACACAATATGAATACACACATATATATAAGACTACCATATCATACAAGGCCATATTCATACCGATATACCAATCCAAATACACCTAAGACAAATACACGCAAATATATATAATGCACACCAATTCTATTCCAATATCTAAACCAATTCACATAGCTTATAGACACAAGGATCCACATAGTCAACCAAATAGGGCATTCACTATATACACTACATAACACACCATGCACACTGCATAGCATACTACACACCATGCACACTACACACAAGTACACATGCATATCTATATATACACTACATATTAAACAAAAATACATATCCTACCGTATATGGCACTCTGGGGCATTACAGAGCCAACAGTGGTGGTCAATGTCGATGTCACCGACGTTGCTGAGCCGACTGAAGCTGTCGACCAGAATAGGTAGATGCCCTCTCATGGGAAGGAGGAGTCAGGAAAGAGGAGGCGAGTGGAGGAGGAGGATCCCTTGGAGAAGGGTACGGGGGTCGCTCCTCTTGAGCCTCAGGGGGTGGTGGAGACTCCTTCGGCATCCCAGGCTCCCGTGATGCACCTTCTGGATTAGTGGCCCTGTGGTGGCAATGTGTCGCCCGTTCCTTTGGTCGGACTGATCCCTATGGAGTTCGATCGAGCGTTACTACTCAATAAGCTTTCGTCTCGATCTTCTGGGCCGGTACAGGGTGACTTTCACCTACATACCTTTGCCATTGGAAGGGAGGAGCCGGACTTGCTGGATTTTGGGACGACTGCTCAGTTGGTGGAGAACTCGATTCTCCCCAAGGATATGGAGTTTCTTTAGAGGTTGGACCTCGAAAGGGTGGCCAAATTTTTGGGGGGAACGGATACCAGGTATGTCGTCTGCCTTCCGTCCATTGATGCCCGAGTTAGTCGTGCCTGACTAACCTTTTCTGCAGATGTCTGTTCTCGGTGACGTGTTGCACCGTCAAGCCGTCGACTTGATCGAAGGAGGTCAACTGGTGGCAGACGTAGAGTGCAAGGCACATTCGAGCTCAAGGCTCGGATGAAAGAGGCAGAGGAGGGTCTGAAGAAAGCCCTTGAGGCTAAGAAGGCAACTGAGTGGACAGCTGTGGAGGCCAAGAATAGTCTCTCGTCCCTGTCGGTCCTCTGCAAGTCTGCCAAGCTCCATTGTAGGATGGAGAAGGCTCTGCTTGAGACGGGGCTTGACGCTTTCAAGAAGGAAGCATTCGAGCTCCGAGCCAAATTTTCCGACTCTAAGAGGTGGGCAGAGGCTTGCAAGGCAGATGCCGCTGAATCTCGGGCCAAAGTCACCGAGCTCGAGGAGGCCGCTGCGAAGGAGAAGGCAGAGCTCACGGCCAGGCTTACAAAGGTGATGGAAGCTTTCACCAGCATCTTTACATCCCGGGGCGCTCCCCCTCCCTCTTAGGCCGGCATGCCTTAGTTTAGGTTTCTTGTAATTTTTTTACTTATGTTTCCTTAGAAACAAAATAAAAATTGTTGTGACTTTTGCGCTCTTATCTACTATCTGAATGTGTGTATGTATGTGGCCCCCTCAATGACCAGCTTTCGATATATTAGAGATTGATGATAAGTTTAGTCGTTGGTAAGTTAGGTGTATTCGACAGATTGAACACGGCCCTTTAAACAATAAATCACATTTCGTTTAGTAGCAAGGGGTAATGCCCCTTAAAGTCGACGAAAGTCTGGGGTCGTTCAGTGGCGAGGGGTGATGCCCCTTCGACTTACGGCCGACGACTAGGGTCGTTCGGTGGCAAGGGGCGAGGCCCCTTCCACTCACGGACGACGACTGTCGTGGGTCATTCAGTGACGAGGGGTAATCCCTCGGCTTACGGTTGACGACTAGGGTCTTTCAGTAGCGAGGGGCGATCCCTCGGCTTACGGCTAACGAATAGGGTCGTTCAGTGGCGAGGGGAGATCCCTCGGCTTATGGCTGACAACTAGGGTTGTTTGGTGGTGAGGGGTAATCCCTCGGCTTACGGCTGAAGACTAGGGTCGTTTAGTGGCGAAGGGCGATCTCTCGGCTTACGATTGACGACTAGGGTTATTCGCTGGCGAGGGGTGAGGCCCCTTCGACTTCGGCCGACGAGCGTCATGGGTCGTTCAGTGGTGAGGGGGGATCCCTTCGACTTACAGCTGATGATATGGGTCGTTCGGTATCGAGGGACACGGCTCCTTCGACTTACAACCGACGACCATGGTTAGAAAAATTGTTGGACAAATATTGAAGGACGATCGACTTTGTATTTACCATGAACACGCATAAGATAAAAGACGAAGATAGATTTCAATCATTTACCCCTACTGGTACAATCATTGATAATACTTCCGCAAGTGCTCAGCATTACAAGGATGAGGAAGTTCTCTATCATCCAATGTAGCAAGTCGGTAGGTGGTAGGACAGAGTACATCGATCACTGTGTAAGGCTCTTTCCACTTTGCAGCGAGCTTCCTTTGCTTGAGAATCTCGGGAGTGAAAGCAGCCTTACGCAGCACCAAGTCACCTATACAGCAGCCGCGTTCGCATACCCTTGAGTTGAAATGGCGGCAATGCGTCCTTTTTGTTCGATGACGGTCGCCAGAGCTTGTTCGCGGACCTCATCCACCCGTTGTAGGTTGAGCTCGAGGCCTTCTGAGTTTCTTTCCTCATCATAGTATTGGAGACGAAGCGGTCGCTCATTGACTTTCACTGGGACGACGGCTTCGCATCTGTAAGCCAGCATGAATGGTGTTTCCCCGTCAAGGTTTTGTGGGTCGTTCTGTACGATCATGTTATGCCAGTGATTTCATCTGGCCAGGTCCCTTCGAGCCCGGTTATTCTCTTCTGAAGGGGCCCAAGGATGCTTTTGCTGGCTGCCTATGCCAATCCATTCGACTGCGGATGGGCGACAGAGGCGAAATGCAGCTTGATCTTCAGCTCTGAGCAGAATCTCTGAAGCTTGCGCTGTCGAATTGTGTCACATTGTCCGTCACAATGGATTATGGGATGCCAAAACGACAGACGATGGACTTCCAGACGAATCTCCGAGCTTCCTTCCAGGTGATCCGGGACATGAGCTCTGCCTTGGTCCACTTTGTGAAATAGTCGATCGGCACTATAATGTACTTCCGTTGCCCACTTGCTTGTTTGAATGGACCAAGGAGGTCTAGTCCCCACTTGGCAAAAGAAACTGGACTGATGATAGGGATCAGATCAGTTGGTGGGGCCGAGCTGATCTTTGAGAACTTTTGGCTGATTGAGCACCTTCGAACATATTCGACGGTATCCTTGAACATCATTGGCGAAAAATATCATTGTCTCACGGCCTTCAAAGCTCTAGATTTCCCCCCGTAGTGGTTTCCGCAATTGCCCTCGTGGATCTCTTGGATCACGTAATGTGCTTTTTATGGAGCTAAACATTTAAGGTAGGAGAAGACGACATACCCGGTCCATCGCCTTTTGTACAATGAACCATCTATCAGGACGAATTAGTAGGCCTTTCGTTCTAGCTTTCGTACCTCCACTGGGTCGATTGGCTTCTCTCCTGTGTTCAGGTAATGGATTATGGGATCCATCCAAGTGATTCTTTGGTCTAGGCTTAGCAGCTCCTCCTCTAACCCGCTGGGGTGTGGTAGACGTACATACAATATCCGACTGAGCCACGCGGGGGGAGGATGATGCAAGCTTCGACAGGGTGTCGGCTCGATGATTCTTCGACCTTGGTACATGATGGATTTCCACGCGTCTGAACTTAGCGAGCTTCACCTTTACGATTTGCACGGAACTCTATATCGAGTCTTCACAAGTCTCGAAGGTTCTGTTAAGTTGGTGGACGACGAGGCTGGAATCGCTGAGTAGTTGGACCGCTTTCGCTTCTAGGCCTCGAACCAATCAGAATCCATTGATGGCCGCTTCGTACTTATCTCCATTATTTGTGGTCTGGAAGTCGAAGCAGAGAGCGTACTCGAATATGTTGCCCGCTGACGTTTGGACAATTATTTCGAGCCCGCTCCCAGCTTAAGTAGCCGAACCGTCAACTTGTACGATCCAGGTTCACTCGTCCTCCATCATATCATTTGGTGAGTTGATACATGTCGAGTGGGAGGGGGTTGCCTCAGGTAGCATGTTTATAGCACATACCTCCTCTTTTGGGCCTTCGTTATAAGTGAGTATGACAATGAAGTCGGCGAGAGCCTACCATTTGATGGCGGTCCTTGACTTGAACTGGATGTTGAATTCACTTAGCTCGACCCCCCATTTGGTCATTCTCCCTGAACGATCTAGCCTCTTTAGGGTTTGTTCCAAGGGAGTGTCGGTGAGGACCATAATGGTGTGCACTTGGAAGTACGGTCGGAAGCTTTTCACGGATTGGATCAGTGTGAAAGCCATCTTCTCTATCCTCGAATAGTTGATCTCCACACCTCGGAGAACCTGACTGACGTAGTAGAAGGGTCGTTGTATTCCCGAGTCTTCTTTGACGAGTGTGGAGCTACAACCTCCATGGTGGTGGCCAGATAGATGATGAGTTGGTCACTTTTATCTAGCTTAGTCAAGAGTGGCGGGCTGCGGAGGTACTTTTTTAACTCGGAGAAAGCCTTCTTGCAGTCTGCGTCCCACTCGATGACTCTTTTGCCGCTCTATGCAGAGGCTATTGCCTTCCTCGGTACTTTGAAGAAGGGCAACGACCTCTCGGCTGACTTAGACAAGAATTGGTCCAAAGTAGATATTCTTTCGTTCAGCCTCTGGAGTTCTCTAAGGGTTGAGGGCTCCTTCATTGTAATGATCGCAGCGATCTTGTCGGGGTTGGCCTCAATCCCTTGATTTGTCAGCAAGAAGCCGAGGAACTTACCGGACCGAACCTCGAAGGTACATTTGGCAGGGTTCAATCGAAGGTTGTATCGTCGGATCTGTGCGAATATCTCTCGGAGATCTGCAATGTGATCTATTGGCTTTTTCGACTTGACCAACATGTCGTCGACATAGACTTCTTGGTTTCGACCGATTTGAGCCTCGAAGACTCCATTCATCACGCGTTGGTAAGTAGCACCTGCATTCTTCAAACCAAAAGGCATTTGGTGTAACAGAAAATAACTCGATCAGTGATGAAAGAAGTCTTCTCCTCTTCTTCTAGTGCCATCTAGATCTGGTTATATCCTGAGAAGGCATACATGAAGCTGAGGAGTTCGTAGCCCGAAGCACTGTCGACCAGATGGTCGATTCGTGGCAGGGGGTAACTATCCTTCAGACACGCTTTGTTGAGGTCAATGAAGTCGACGCATATCTGCCATTTGCCATTCGCCTTCTTCACCATCATGACATTCAAGAGCCATTCAGGATATTTGACTTCTCGAATGAAGCCGACTTCTCGAAGTCGATCCACTTCTTCGATCGCAACCTTCATTTTTTACCCCCATGTTTCTCTTCTTTTGCTTCATGGGTCTGGATATCGGATCGAATTCCAGCTTGTGGGAGATTATCTTGGAGTCGATGCCGGGCATATCATTCGGTGACCAGGCAAAAATGTTTGCATGCTCTCTCAGGAGAGCGATCAACTATTCCCTTAGGTCAAAAGGGAGCAGTGATCCAATAGAGACAGTTTTCCTTCTTCTTCAGAGATCCAAATGTCCTCCGTTTCTTCGACTGCTGCAGGCTGTCGATCTTCGACTTGGGGGTCGACTGGATCCGCCTGCTCGATCCTCCTCAGAGCGGTGGACAGTGTATAGCACGATCGTGCCTGTTTCTGATTCCTTCTTACCTTTTCGACTCCCTCGGGGGTCTGGAATTTGATCATCTGATGGAAAGTTGAGACCACCGCGTCTATAGCGTTCAGTAGTGGTCTTCCGATGATCCTGTTGTACGCCGAGTTGATCTTCACCACCATGCAATTGGTTAGGCGAGTGATTTGTTGAGGATATGTACTGAAGGTCACCGGTAGGGTGATGATGCCTGCTATTGGGGCAGAATGCCCGGTGAATCCCACCAGAGGCCCGGCACAAGGCGTCAACTCCACGGATGACAACCTCATCCTCTCCAACGTAGTGAAGAAGAGTATGTTGCACAAGCTTTCGATGTCGACAAGTAGCCTTTTTACAGCGATCTCTTTGACGGTTGTCGTTTTGACGACGTCATCATCATGCGGTAGTTCCATGCCCTCTAGATATTCATCCGAGAAGGAGATATGAGGCGCGGAATCTCTGAGGCGCTTTCGTCCCACAAACACCATCATCAACCTTCCAGCGTAGGAGTTTTGGAGAGAGGTTGGTAGCTTCGGGTGCGTGGGACCTCCCATTATCGTGTTGAGGAGACCGACACTGGGAGATCTCGTGGCATCCTCGGAGGATGTTAATGGGTGAGTCGACATGGTCGAGCGGTTCGTCGATCGGGATGTCGACTCGTGGTTTCCCACAGACGGCACCAAACCGCTATGGCTTAAATTGACCGAGACAGTTGTTAAGCTGACGTAGACCCTTGATGATGAGTCGGAGCCTCGTCAACAGATGAAGTGGGACCTTGATTGGAATAACCTGGGTTGAGTAATCTAACAGCAACCTAAAGCAAAAGCAACGCCAACAGTCTCTAAAACTGGTCTCCGGTGTCCACGAACTCCTCAACGAACGTAGGCTCAGTGTCAGCAACTACCTCGTCCGCTACAACTATCTCTGGCTCAGGGTCTAACATGTGACACCCAAAGAGAAAGGGGCACATGTCAGCAAGTCTGGAAGACTTGTGCAAGTGAAACTGAAAGTACAAGTAAAGCAACCTAGCAGTTCTAGCATGATGCGATGACATGGCAGTTAAAGTATGGGTGCAGCAGGTAAAGTAAAGTAAAGTAAAGTACGAGCATGGCATGGCATGGATGACAAGTATTACATGAATCATCCACAAGACAAGTACAAGACAAGAAAAGTAAGCACCTCGTGCACAGAGATTCCGTCTTTTGGCTAGAGGGCGGATCAGGCCACTCCTAAGCTCAAGTAACCGTTTATCCCTACCCCTCCACGTGTATCGGGCATTGGTTTTTAGCCAACACATGAGACCCGCTTCTGGACCACGAGCCAGGAAGTGTTTAAACAAGTATGGCGTAGGGGTGCACCTAGCCGGACAAGTAGTACGAGTACAAGTATTGTAGCGTGTGTGCTACGAATGCGACATTCAATGCATGGATGACATGGCATGGCAAGTAGTAAAGCGTACAGGTAAGAAAAGTAGACGTGACAGTTTAGCATGCATTAATGACAAGTTTAAGGGTTGGATCTAGCTTCGTTGTCAAGCTAGATCATTTAGGTGACGGATCTAGTTTCGTTGTCAAACTAGATCAAGTAGGCGTCTAGCCAGCTATCATTTCACTGACTAGTCTCTTTTACGCTAAAAGCAAGGAAGTGGCCTAAAAACATGGCCCTACACAAGAGTGGGCAAGTTTCACTTGCCTGCAACTATCACGTCAAGAAAACACCGTCCAACGAGTCCAAAGTCACGATTCCTAAGTCCACCGGCCTACATCCGTTTCATTAATCTTGATTAGTGATTTTAAAACATTTAAAATACTTTAAAACATCAATTTTAGTCTTGATTAGCATGCAATTGGGTTGGGGGTCCTAGGGGTGCAAAACGTTACCTCAACACGACGCGAAAGCTACACCGGCGTCGGGTAGCGACGCCGGGGGTTGGAATAAGAGAACGCGCTCCAAGTCCTGATTCCAATATAGTTTCCTTGCTGGAAAGTTCAGAGCGTCTACCGGAGCAACGGTTCCAGATTCCAAAGCTAGCACGTGCGACGACGGGCTACGACGTGCGACGACGTCGTACGCGACGAATCCTCGAAGAGCAAGCACCAAGGTGGGGCCCACAGTAGTCCTAGGGACCTTTGGGGGACCCACAATAACTCTGGAGAACTTGGGGGGCCCACGGAGGCAAGTGGTGCGACGGATGCGGGGGTTGCGACGATTGGCCATCGGTCGTACAGCCTCGGTGCGGGGAGCTCCATCGGTCGCTGCGGGGGAACGGCTTGGTGCAGCGCAGCGGGTCGGTGCGGGCCTTGGTGCGGAGGGGTTTGTCGGTCGGGCGCTTGGGGCGGCTCGGTCACAGCGCTTGGATGCGGGGAGCGCAGCGCTGCAACGTTGCAACGGTTGCAACGTTGCGGAGATGCAGCGATGCGGGCGAGAGCATCGGTCGGGCATGGTGAGATGCGGGGTGCGGAGCGGGCTTTGGTGCGGGGCTTGCAGCGATGCGGGGAGCGGCGATAGCGGAGCGGACGACCGGTCTGACCGAGAGTTTCTCTCGGTCGGGCACGGGGCAAAGCGGGAGCGGCGGCTGTGCAAGCGGGCGAAGCGGATGAGCGGGGGGGGGGCTCTCGGTCTGAGCGGGGAAAATGGCCTCGTTTCTTCGGTCGTGCGGCAGCAGCTTGCCGCAACGTTGCGACGAATCGTCGCAACGTCCAATTTCAAGTTTGGAAGAGGCTAGGGCTAATTTCTTGCGAAAATAGGTCTTCCTAGGGGTTGCTTATATAGTATAGATGGGTTGACTTGGTCTAGGGCTAAATCTAATAGGATTAGAAGTTTAAAAAGATTTAAAATTCAAATCTAACCAACTCCATCTCACCCAAGGCTTTGACCTGGTCCAAATGAGCTGGAAATTGGCTCAAAAATTCTTTAAAACGTTTAAAACTCAAATAAATTTTATTTGGCCGAAATTAATTTAAAAATAAATTATTAAAAATATTATAAACCTTGTTAAAAATCTAAAAGTGGTCAAATAACCTCCAAAAATTATAAAATAAATATCGTGGTGTTCGTGGCGACGAATGTGAGCTAACTAAGTAGATGGATCTCAAATTCGACGTCGGACGACGAAACTAAAAATAGAAACGTCTCCCGTCAAGAGTGAGAATCGTCACGTCTCATCGAGTAAGTTTAAATTGTGGGAAAACGACTCGAGAAACGTCGTTCCAAATTAGTGCCACCATTTAATACCCTCAGAGACGTTCACAACGACATATCACACTAAAGTGTTCACAGACGAACAACGTCTAAAACAAACATGTGCACGGCCAAAGCACGTGCACGAACAACGTACGACGAAAAGTGGTCGTTACATCCTCCCCACCTTAGAATAAAGTCCGTCCTCGGACTTTCTAATATAGCTAGTCGCTCTAGTAACTACCCCAATCAAGTCATATAATAATTCAACCAGGTATAGTCATTACAAGTGCTTATATATGCACTAGGTAGTCAAACATTAACACTACTAACACGTATATATATACATTCACGTACGTATACACTTATATCTATTATAGTCAGTCAAATTTATACATGTATTTCAATCACATATATGACCATACATCCCTTATATAACTACTGCTTACCTAGTACCAACAATAGTTCAGATACTCCCATAAGGGTAGTCCTTCACTTAGCAAATACAATCATTGTTCTACGTATAGGTAGCTACCTATGCACAAACATCAAAGGTATACTACCCTCTAATATTCATCCAATACCAAACATCTCAACACATATAGTCACACCATACCATTATTAAATCAAATTCACTGTATCTAATATACATTCACCACTACTATAATTTCACGATGTATAGCCATACAGTGCATACAAATAATTCACCATATATTCTCATCACATACGGTCCTATAACTGTATTTACGACACACCACATATATCGTAGTCATCAATACCTATAACTAAGCACATACTTACCCGTGCATGGTGCACACCCATACACGCTAACATTTCATTTACGTACACCAATCATACCATTATATAACTAGCACACATACACACCTAATTTTAGCTAGTACACATGCGTTCACACAACAAGTCCTTAGTAAATAACTGTACCACAAGACCGGCACCTATAACTAAATACTGGCGTAGCGACC
Organism: Scilla litardierei; assembly: GCA_030789695.1. NCBI lineage: Eukaryota > Viridiplantae > Streptophyta > Magnoliopsida > Asparagales > Asparagaceae > Scilla > Scilla litardierei. The sequence continues at coordinate 272,296,606 of CM061133.1, read as the reverse complement.
CACAATCATGTGCGTAGCACAGCCAGGCATAAACACTCCTATCACTATACATTCATCAAACATTGCTATATTCAAACTACAAACATACATTCAATATACTTAGAGTATACCCACTCAAGCTTGAGTGAGACTCAATACACTCATCAGGATATTCTATATACGTAACACGACATTCATACATATACCAATATCACTCCAATATTTATACGTATACATATATATATCTACCTACCAATACAACCGTATGCATACCATAAGTCATTCACACTTAATATTTAGTCAGGCAATACTCACGTAGTTCAATCTAATTATATACCATAATAATAACATTACAGACATCAGCACCCACATATTTATAATACCCTCTCTAATACATGCATACGTACTCATCGTATAGTCACACACATGTAACATATATATTCACACCATAGCCTAACTACCTATAATTAGTATACTAACACATCCACACATACATAATTAAGATGTGCAATAGTCGTGTATACCTCACGGTACGCACGCATGCAACATCCCGCAAGAGCAAGCAATATCAATCAAATTTATACTCCTACTACCATATGTATATCACCCATATACTCAGGCAACAAAACATAACTACTTACGTCTAAACACAATACATACCCACATACGAGCACACGCTCATACGTGCTAACATATAGATCACATAATAGGCCTACCCTCTTAACCATACGTACTCTTATTATTATCACTACTAACATACCCATAGCTTTACCAATCATTTTATTTCAACCATTATAAGTATCCCTTACTACATACACAACTTAGATATTTCAACGCTAACTCTTATATACACAAGCATCCCTAGTATGGTATAGCTAACCACATACAAATCTATAAATAATAACACACAAATAACTTATAATGTCACGAATAACTCCAAGTACGTACATATATATCACACGATAGGCAAGCATCAATACACTATGGGGGGTACACTCATTCAAGCCCACGTACACAACTTAGGTACGTGCACTATGACTACCTCACAAGGTCCAAGGGCCTGCTAACAATTAAGAGTTGACACAGACATTGAAGGACCCTAAGGCCTAAGCAATAAAGAGAGATCGAGAGCGTGACGAGGGAAGGATCGATAAGCACGAGTTCAGATAGGACGAATACAAGGAGGCAGCTTGGTTAGACGAAACGTTGACTCAATGTGGTGCTTAGGTTGGGGGAAAAGGGGGGTGTAGTGATGCTTACAAAGGATGGAGAAAAGAAAATAGGGAAAAAGGCACAAGCTAAAACACGCGAAATCTGAAAACTATTGTATCTCAAAAGTTGGAATCCTCATCTGTATAAAATATTTGAAGATCGATAAAGCGGGTTGTTCAAAATAAGTTTGAGTCAAATATTCATAGGAAGAGAAAATGTTTTATTGGTTTATATAAACTCATTGTAAAAGGGAAGTAAAATCATTTACGCGAATATCAAGGGCGAGATTTTAGAAAATTTATACGTCAGTAATGTAATATAATTTTGTCAAAAAGTTTTTGAAAGTCAAAGGATGAAATCAAGTAACGGAAGGATCTAAACTCATGTTAAATGCTTTCAAAACTTTAGGCTATGGAAAATTTTAAAATGATCAATTTGAAACTGCTTTTAGAGAACCAGGGTTTGCCAAAAATGAAAAAACTGCTTTACATAAGGTTCTTAATATACGAGCACAACAAGTCTGGCAAGGATATAAAAATAATTGAAATTCAATTTGGTTTGGAAATTTTTCTAAAAGAGTGTATGGTGAGCGGAAAGAAAAATAATAGTAACTTAGCGTAAGAATTATCAAGATCGAATAGCAAATCTTTAAAATCAAATCAGGGAGGGTCTAAAGCAGGAAAAGGTTATGAAAATAGTACTTTGCAAAAAATCTGAAGTAGCGAAAACGACGAGCAAAGTCCAACTTGCTGAAAGCTGAAATTCCATGTGTCTTGAAAGTATATTAAAGTAACACGACGCATCATTCGAATAACACAAATAAGAAAGGAAAATCATAAATCGATTTGGGCAAGGCTAAAGTATAGTTCAGAAAGAAATTAATATATGAAAGGAAATATGTATTTTCATAAGTACAAAAGTGTGGGCTGAAGAAGTATTATAAACTATTATTCAAAAATTTCGACAAAAGTTTTTTTTTAAAAAAAAATTTAAATCAACAAGGAGCATGAAGTATAAGTATGTATACATATTAAAATTTGAACACATTTAAAACTTAGGGGAAAAGGAAATCAAAAAGAAAATGCTTTCAGAAGGTTCAAGATTTGCAATGGCGATGTTTGAAAATTGACGATGATCGTCACGTGGCGATCTCGTGAATCGAGGCAAGGAAATTGGTCGGTTGATCAAAACATTCATACGCCTAGGTTATGAATCAGGAGAATCTACGGGGAAACTCCTACGGTCGACCAACTTGAAGACTAAGGACTAGGCGCTAAGACTTCTAAAGGTTAGACGGTAAGGGAATGCGTTCAGCTTGGTCCGAAATCGATGAACCCAAGCGAACGACAAAAGGAAATTCTAGAAGTCTAATATGGTCAGAGTTAGGCAATAACCACTAAGGTAACTCCTACGACGATTAAATCAATTGCTGACAGGGGGTCTAACTAACAATCAGGGGCCTCTAACTAGCAAACACAGGCGTCTAACTAAGTCTTCTTACCACCTAGTGTCATAAGAAAACGACTAAACTCAGGGCTTATTACTCGGATGTTGCAATTTATTTAATGGACATTCTGTTATTATCGTTGTTTCGCTAATTCGCAATTGCAAGACGGACCTGCATGGGCCACCAACAAAACCTGTCACGCCCCGCTTCCCAAGAACGTGGAGGCGAAGCGTGAGAAGGTCCGCTCAGACTTGAAGCTACAAAGCTGCAAGTCCGATAAGCGTCAATCAAATTAAAACTGCAGGTCCTTGCAACGCGAACGAAACAAAGATAATAATAACGAAAGAGACAAAAGAAACATCTCAGAATATCCATAGCAATAAATCTCAACATCACAGAAAAGCCACCAGGCTAAAAGAAAAGAGTCTAAAAGAGGCCGAGCATGGCCAACAAAAGTACAAAGTACAACAACAAAGTAATGGTGCAAGCACCGACATCTAACAGCAACCTAAAGCAAAAGCAACGCCAACAGTCTCTAAAACTGGTCTCCGGTGTCCACGAACTCCTCGACGAACGTAGGCTCAGTGTCAGCAACTACCTCGTCCGCTACAACTATCTCTGGCTCAGGGTCTAACATGTGACACCCAAAGAGAAAGGGGCACATGTCAGCAAGTCTGGAAGACTTGTGCAAGTGAAACTGAAAGTACAAGTAAAGCAACCTAGCAGTTCTAGCATGATGCGATGACATGGCAGTTAAAGTATGGGTGCAGCAGGTAAAGTAAAGTAAAGTAAAGTACGAGCATGGCATGGCATGGATGACAAGTATTACATGAATCATCCACAAGACAAGTACAAGACAAGAAAAGTAAGCACCTCGTGCACAGAGATTCCGTCTTTTGGCTAGAGGGCGGATCAGGCCACTCCTAAGCTCAAGTAACCGTTTATCCCTACCCCTCCACGTGTATCGGGCATTGGTTTTTAGCCAACACATGAGGCCCGCTTCTGGACCACGAGCCAGGAAGTGTTTAAACAAGTATGGCGTAGGGGTGCACCTAGCCGGACAAGTAGTACGAGTACAAGTATTGTAGCGTGTGCTACGAATGCGACATTCAATGCATGGATGACATGGCATGGCAAGTAGTAAAGCGTACAGGTAAGAAAAGTAGACGTGACAGTTTAGCATGCATTAATGACAAGTTTAAGGGTTGGATCTAGCTTCGTTGTCAAGCTAGATCATTTAGGTGACGGATCTAGTTTCGTTGTCAAACTAGATCAAGTAGGCGTCTAGCCAGCTATCATTTCACTGACTAGTCTCTTTTACGCTAAAAGAAAGGAAGTGGCCTAAAAACATGGCCCTACACAAGAGTGGGCAAGTTTCACTTGCCTGCAACTATCACGTCAAGAAAACACCGTCCAACGAGTCCAAAGTCACGATTCCTAAGTCCACCGGCCTACATCCGTTTCATTAATCTTGATTAGTGATTTTAAAACATTTAAAATACTTTAAAACATCAATTTTAGTCTTGATTAGCATGCAATTGGGTTGGGGGTCCTAGGGGTGCAAAACGTTACCTCAACACGACGCGAAAGCTACACCGGCGTCGGGTAGCGACGCCGGGGGTTGGAATAAGAGAACGCGCTCCAAGTCCTGATTCCAATATAGTTTCCTTGCTGGAAAGTTCAGAGCGTCTACCGGAGCAACGGTTCCAGATTCCAAAGCTAGCACGTGCGACGACGGGCTACGACGTGCGACGACGTCGTACGCGACGAATCCTCGAAGAGCAAGCACCAAGGTGGGGCCCACAGTAGTCCTAGGGACCTTTGGGGGACCCACAATAACTCTGGAGAACTTGGGGGGCCCACGGAGGCAAGTGGTGTGACGGATGCGGGGTTGCGACGATTGGCCATCGGTCGTACAGCCTCGGTGCGGGGAGCTCCATCGGTCGCTGCGGGGGAACGGCTTGGTGCAGCGCAGCGGGTCGGTGCGGGCCTTGGTGCGGAGGGGTTTGTCGGTCGGGCGCTTGGGGCGGCTCGGTCACAGCGCTTGGATGCGGGGAGTGCAGCGCTGCAACGTTGCAACGGTTGCAACGTTGCGGAGATGCAGCGATGCGGGCGAGAGCATCAGTCGGGCATGGTGAGATGCGGGGTGCGGAGCGGGCTTTGGTGCGGGGCTTGCAGCGATGCGGGGAGCGGCGATAGCGGAGCGGACGACCGGTCTGACCGAGAGTTTCTCTCGGTCGGGCACGGGGCAAAGCGGAGCGGCGGCTGTGCAAGCGGGCGAAGCGGATGAGCGGGGGGGGGGGGGGGGGCTCTCGGTCTGAGCGGGGAGAAAACGGCCTCGTTTCTTCGGTCGTGCGGCAGCAGCTTGCCGCAACGTTGTGACGAATCGTCGCAACGTCCAATTTCAAGTTTGGAAGAGGCTAGGGCTAATTTCTTGCGAAAATAGGTCTTCCTAGGGGTTGCTTATATAGTATAGATGGGTTGACTTGGTCTAGGGCTAAATCTAATAGGATTAGAAGTTTAAAAAGATTTAAAATTCAAATCTAACTAACTCCATCTCACCCAAGGCTTTGACCTGGTCCAAATGAGCTGGAAATTGGCTCAAAAATTCTTTAAAACGTTTAAAACTCAAATAAATTTTATTTGGCCAAAATTAATTTAAAAATAAATTATTAGAAATATTATAAACCTTGTTAAAAATCTAAAAGTGGTCAAATAACCTCCAAAAATTATAAAATAAATATCGTGGTGTTCGTGGCGACGAATGTGAGCTAACTAAGTAGATGGATCTCAAATTCGACGTCGGACGACGAAACTAAAAATAGAAACGTCTCCCGTCAAGAGTGAGAATCGTCACGTCTCATCGAGTAAGTTTAAATTGTGGGAAAACGACTCGAGAAACGACGTTCCAAATTAGTGCCACCATTTAATACCCTCAGAGACGTTCACAACGACATATCACACTAAAGTGTTCACAGACGAACAACGTCTAAAACAAACACGTGCACGGCCAAAGCACGTGCACGAACAACGTACGACGAAAAGTGGTCGTTACACGGAGCCTCGTCAACAGATGAAGTGGGACCCTGATTGGAATAACCTGGGTTGAGTAATAGTAGTTGACAATGATGCGGTGCTCGATCGACCTTCGAGCGACATATGCGTTGATCGTTCAAGGCTAAGAAGCTCGATAACGACTCTCGATGTTGGATGATAACCGTTGATCTGTACCACAGGGAGACGTTAGGGGGTTGGATCTGGGAACCGACCCAAATCCGCTCTGATGTTTAAGTTAGTATGGAAACTTAAGGAAGAGAGGAGCTTGGTGCAGCTGAGATCGACCCACAGAGGTTAGCAAGTCTTGATGTTTGATGTATTGGATGGATATTTTGGACGTATGTATGGATATGTTTGGTTGTATGGATGGTGATACTTTATGTTATCATTTTGATGTATTTGGAGTTGTCATATTTTTGTACTCCTTGATCATTTCCATACACACCCACACATGTTGACATCTTTTTATTCTCATTATTATCTTGTGTAACTATCTCTTAATTATGCTCTTTATTAGAAATATATATTGAATGTTGAGATGTATTGCATGATTGAATGTTGCTATTGGATTTCATTTCCTCTAGTCAACCTTGTTTTGATGATTTTGATACGTATTTGTGTCATACACCTTCATGTTCTCCAATTTTCAGTTGGTATCACATTAACTGCATATCTTATTCTTTATACTCCTATGATTGTTTTATTTTTATTTAGCACTAGTTATTGTTTCTCTACTCCCACTTTTTGGATAATGCCGTATGGGAATAGAAATAAACAAACTCGTAATTTTGTGCTAATTAAAAGCTAAACTTGAATCTAATATTGAAATAGCCTTAGGTTCAGGGGGAGTACGATACAGTTAATTTGGATTCAAAAATCCTAAATTCAAATCCTTGAATTCATTTCATTCACATATATATCATACTATTGCTTTAATTGATCATTAGATGCACATATCTTTATTGTTTAACTTGATTGGCATCTATGTAGGGGGAGTAAGTATTTCTTTAAAACACAATTATTTATTTTTGTTTCTGTTTGTTCGTCATCACCAAAAGAGGGATAATGTTGAGTATTGGACTTCTCCCTACTTGGTTTTGATGATGAGCAGACATAAATACTTGTGACTAATCCCTTCCATGCAGTTAATTCATTACCTAAGCTAATCATGAAGATCAATTGCAATGAATAAAACTCAAGGATCAATCCAAGCTCAAAGAGTTGAAGCTTGGGTGATCAAAATACATATAGAAGCTTCAAAGACTCCAAGATCATTCATGAGAAAGAATAGAAGCTACAATTCAATGTAAATCTTTATTCTCTTTATTCTCTCTCATTAGAATGTAGCTTTGAAGTAGTATATTATTGGAGCACTTACACATCACTCAATCTCGCCTTGGAATTCATTAGAACTCATTTCCTAGGACTCTAACTCTTTATTTCTCGAGTTGTGCATTTTAAACTTTCAACAGTTGACTGCTGAATGTTTGTCAGGTGCATGTCTCCTTACAAGCACTTGTGATTTGTTCTACAGTCGTCTGTTATGCACACACTTTTGACTTGGTATTTTGGGTTTTCTATATTCAACTCTAACATGCGACTGTTGTACAATATACAGGCGCGTGCTCCTTACAGGCGCCTGAACTTTGGTCTACATTCGCCTGTATCACCTTGCCCAAAGATCCCAAGTTTTGTCAACTTCCGCACTTGTGCAATTAGACGACTGATGTTAGTTTCACAGTCGCCTGCCTATGGCACATGCACCTGTGTATACCACATCAGTCGCATGTCCACCCTTACCCTGATCTTTCATTTTGGCAAGTTTCACACTTGTGCACACAGACGACTCATGTTGGTTTCCCAGTCGCCTGCCCATGGCATAGGCGCCTGTGGATACCACACCAGTCGCCTGTCCTTGCTGCCCAGTATTCTTGAGATTTGTTAACTTTCGCACTTTGCCACTCAGACGCCTGTTGAAGGTTTCTCAGGCGCCTGTCCAACCTTCATCAGTCGCCTGTCATATGTGGTAAGTTACCGTTTGAATTCTCATATACCATCTGATACAGTGCAACAGACGACTGTCCGTTCTTCATCAGTCGCCTGTCCTGCCTGTAAATCAATCCGCTGGGACTTTCCACATGGATTTTGAAGGGGCTTTGGGTATTTCCTTTGAGGGTTTTTAGAGAACTTATAAATGGGCATGCTACTGTTCCATTGAGAGCTTCTTAACCATTCAAGCATTCATCTCAAGCTCTCTTTCTCAAATCAAAAGCCTAGATTTCAAACCTAATCTTGTCTTCCAACTAGAACAATTTCTAATCCTCTACATTTGTTGAAGACAAGGGCCATGGCGATTCTCTTCTTGGAAGAGATCAACACACTCCAATCACTTTGCTCCTTCAAGTTCTACTTCAAGGCATATGTGATTTGTAAGTGTTATTTCAAATTTCATAACTTTCGTAATTTGGTTTTACTCTTGGTTTGTGAGAGTGGTTTTCTTGATCCCAAGTTGTGGGATTCAAGGACATCAATCTCATATTGATTACATTTGTAGGGTTGCTATAAGTGGGTTGAAAGGAAAACTCAAGCTAGGGTTTTAGCTTGAGTATCTGGGTGGTATCCCAGGCGGTAGGGACGTAGGATTACCTTGAACAAGTCGAGTTTGACTTGGGTAATCCGAACCCTTGAACTTCCTTGTATTTGCTTGTTCATTGGCGTTACATTATAATTCTGCATCTTTGTTGATTAGGATTTTAATTAGGTGTAATTGTCTTATTAATTTTATAAACATTATTCAACTTCCCTTCTAGGGTTTTCCTTATAGCACAGGATCCTTACACACTAGATGTAGTGGTGACTAGTGTTTTATGAAATCAAATATAAACTTTAAAATTAACCCTATAAAATTCTATCTAAGACACCAATGAGAGTTACCTCACTTGTGCCTTAATCAACAATACATTGAACTTGCAAGTATAAAATTTAAATTTACAACGAAATATAACCAATTACAAGTAATCGCAAAGCACAATAGAGAGCACAATTTGGAGTAATGCAAACATACCAATTTATCCTGATTTAGCCCTTCACGCCTAATATAGTCCCCAAACTTCATTGGTATTTAATCCACTATAATACTTCTCAAATGAGAGAAATTACAGTACCTCTTCAACAACATGGATTTTCACCACAGCTACAACTAGATTATTTTACAACACTACCTCCTTCAACAAGAGTATTTTCACCACACCTCAACACATGAGGATTTCCACATATTGCAATAAGTGATACACCGATCTTACCACCTTAAACAAATGAGGATTTTTAACTTACAAATTTTTTATGGATTTGAAGTACGTCCTTTACTATATCTTTTGAATTGACGCTTGAGTGCGATGTGATGATAATGAAATTGATCTTTTGACATCTATAAATGAAGATGAAAGCTTAGAGAGATAAAAAACTTGGCTAAAGATTGAGAGAAAAACTTTTGAAAACTTAGTCCAAAGAGAGTTTTTGCTTGAGGGCTGTGAAAGCTTTTAAAAAATTTAATTTTTCACAAAAGTAGCTCATTAAATTCTTGAATAAATTTTGCACCAACCCTCAATATATTGATAGATTGCCCAAAATGCATCCACAATGATAACTGCTAGTAAAAATCTTTCCGTTATATGCCAACGTCTAGTCATTAGTCGACTAAAGTTGTCTTCCTAATCGATTCGGCATTAGCTAGTCGATTAGTCCTTATACTCTAGTCGACTAGCCCAGTCATGTCAAAAGAGATGTTTCACTCTGTAAACTCTAACCGACTATAGTTCTTTTACTAGTTGATAGCTCATAAGTTGGTCGACTAAAGTCTGACACGCTGCTAGCCTAGTTTCCAGGCTTGAGTCCAGTCGACTAGGTGTCAGTTTAGTCGATTAGCTGCCTATAAAACTTGCGTTTTGGCCTCTGATACTTAGGAAATCTTTTCAAAATAATTTTAAAATAATTTGAAACAGTTTAATGGTTTTCCTAAGTGTGTAAACAAGCTTCAATCTAGACTTTACAATAAATCTACAGACAAGTATACATTACATCAAAAATATATACTGATGTAGTCCAATATGTTCAATTCATTGTTATTGACTCTTTATACTTCATCAAACTCGAGTGAGCCTCATCGTCTTGACTTTGAGGTCATTGCTTCTTTGTGAGGTGACCATCAAAAGTCTTTGGTGTGAGCTTCTTCATAGCTTTGGACTCTTTATAAGCATTGATCTTTTGTACATACACTCACAAACTTATTAACACACATAATTGTCAGTTCATCGGCAAAATAAACAAAGATGACTCATCATCAAAATACACAAAGATGACTCAATTTTGTGTTACAATAATTTGGCTGTTGTCAATGATGATGGTAACCCTTCAGGTAACAAATATATACACTTTCAAATCAAAATCCATATAATATTAAGAATACAGATCGTTTGCAAATTTAATTTCCAGAAGTCATTAACAACAAAAATAACACTTGCAAATTATTGAATCACTTGCAAACTACCTGATACGTCTATTTTGCGGAGGCCCAACAGCATGGGCCCAAAGGCGCAGCCTACTACGCGAAATCGTGGGGGGTCCAAGCCCACCCAACGAAGCCCATGAGAGGATCCCGAACATCGATCCGACCTGACCCCGGAAACGCGCGAGTCACTCGCCTACTCCAGCGATAACCGTTCCCCCCCAGGCCCGCTGCCACTTAATGGCCGTTATGGGGAGGTGCTGGCATGGCGCGGGGAGCGACGATGGGGAGGCGGATTGAGGGGGCACGATTGGGGGCGGACGAAGGACGTGAGTCATGGGTGGTCGCGACGAGAGGCCTATAAAAGGACTAGGAGGACGACTGAACAAAGGACCGCATCTCAGGTAACAAAATCTAAGGTACTCCATCAACGACCTAGTTCCCCCACTTCATCTCCTTCCCCCGCTCGCGCCGGAGGACGTCGTTTCGATCTCCTCTCGAGTCGAACCGTCCCCGCCGAGCCTCCACTTTCAGACTGGCATCTGACTTAGGCATCAGAGGGGATTTGGCCGGAACCAAGGTCCGGCCTCCCTGACGAGTGTTCTCGTCTGTTCAGGAAGACGTTAGATCCAAGTGCCGAAGCTTCCCTTCGACACCAGGCGAACGCCATCAAGCATCAGCCAAGACATCGAGGCCACCCCTCGACGCCAGGAGTGACCGAGGCCGAGCGCATCCATCCGAGCCGAGGCTACCCCTCAGCTCCACGCCGGCCGCGCATCAAGCGAGACGACCGAGGCTACCCCTCGTCGTCCGACCGGCCGAGGCCGAGCGCACCCATCCGAGCCGAGGCTTCCCCTCATCTCCGCGTCGGTCGCGCGTCAAGCCAGGGTGCCGAGGCTTCCCCTCGTCGCCCGACCGTCCGAGGCCGAGCACCTCATACCGGGCCGAGGCTTCCCCTCAGCCCCACTGAGGCCGAGGATCCAGACCCGGCCCAGCTGATGTGCTCTGCATCGACTACATCTCCGATTCGCGTCGTGTCTACACGCGCTCGACGCACCCAAGGGACCCTAATCGGCCCCTTGACCACGTTGACCGGGCAGTCCACGGTCAATGATTCTGTAGTGAGAAAACACTCTGAAACATCTGGCGCCGTCTGTGGGAACGAACTATCCCACGAAAAAAACAAACCACACCTGCAATGGCAGGCGCCTGCAACGGGAAGAGACGCATGCCCCCCATCCCGGAGGAGGGAAATGGCGCACCCAACAGCAACCTTGAGGGCGCACCCAACGACAATCACCACGCCCCCTCAGCCGAAGAGACTGGCGAGTCCGAGCTGGCCACGCAGGGCAACTCCGTGCCCTGGCCCAAGAGACCAACGTGAACATTCAGACGCTGGTCGCGATGGTACAGCAGCTCATCGGCGCCGCGCCAGCCAACGGAGACGTGTTGGGCGACGGCCATCGTTGGGAGGGGGCCCCCCGCTCCTGCGGTCCGTTGTGGTCGCTGACCACAGAAACCGAAGGCCGAACACGGAGCGTCGGTTCACACTACCCGGCTTCTACCAGGCGAGATCGCGCGCCTCCTCCTCTCGTCGCGAAAGGAGCAGGAGGGGTACCGAATACACGGGGGACGAATCGGTGGCCGCGTCGTCTCGTCGGTCACGATCACCCCACCGCAGAAGAAGTGATCAGCACCACTCGAGGGACCGATCACGGCTAAGCGGAAGCTCCCGCCGGAGGAGCCGGGAACGCCGGACCAGCCCTACCCCCAGTGTGGCGAAGGCCGTTGAGCCAGCCCAGCCAGCCCAGCCAGCGCCTGTGCCACCTCCACAACCGAACGAGCCTGAGGTAGGCGCGTGTCGGACCCCTGGAGGCATTCACAGAGACCGGTGCCCCCTGTCGCGGAGAATAACCGACGCACGGGTCCCCTCTCGATTCAAGATCCCGACGCTGGGGAAATACGACGGGATAGGAGATCCAGGGAACCATGTGATGGACTACGAGGGGGACATGTCCTTCCAGGGAGCCGATGATACCCTGCTCTGCAGGGGCTTTTATTCGACCCTCAGGGGAGCAGCGAGAACTTGGTACCGCAGCCTGCCCAGCCGCTCCATTGACAGCTTCGAGGAACTCACCCAGCTGTTCTGTAAACAGTTCATGGCAGGGCGACAGGTAATGCCCGATGCTGAACATTTGTTTAACATAGTACAGGGCCCGACCGAGCCGCTCCGACAATTTATGTGCCGCTTCAACGCTGAGCGGCTGAACATAAACAGCCCTCCCGACCTCGTTGTCCAAACGGCCCTAAAGAAAGGGCTGCGTCATAGAGGCTTGAAGAAATCTCTGCACAATGATCCCCCGAAAGATCTCGCTGGGATCATGGCGAGGGCCGAGCGCTTCATGTTGACCGAGGAGACCTTGGCCATCGAGGCAGGAAAGGCCAGACGAGGGACCAAGCGCGGCGATAGCGAGCGCCGCAGCCCCGAAGGGTACCGGGCAGAGAAGAGGGCGAGAAACAAGCAGCGGAGGGAGGATACGAGGGACGCCACCCCGGACGTCGTCCTCACTCAAGTGCAGAAGGAAGAGCGTGCTGATCGCCCCCCGCCAAAGACAAAAGGAGGGGGGGAAATGGGGAAAAGTATTGCCAGTACCACAAAGACAACGGCCACGACACTGAAGACTGCTGGTACCTAAAGAAGGACATCGAGAAGTTGATGAGCCGAGGGCACGCAAGGAACTTTACCGACGACCCGGCCCACGGAGAAGGAACATCCAAGCAGTCGGACAAAGGAAAGAAGGTCAACGCTGTCCAAGGACCCCTCCGCATCATAGAGTGAGCAGGCGAGGCCCCCCAGTCGCCGCCTAGTCGGGAGGAGATTATCTAGGTTCACATCCCCCCGTCTAGCTTTATTTCTTTTTTCCTCCAAATGTACTAGTCCAATAGGACCTTTAAGAGTACAAATGCACTCCTTTTTCCTTTTCTTCATCTCCGACGGAGTCAACATTTTGCTAAGGCTGCATAAGAGTGAAGACCGCCACCTCACCGGACGGGGGTCAATCAAAACTGGTCCTAAGCCGAGGAGCTTCACCCTCGCTGACCAACTCCATCGCTCGTAAGTCTGGGGGCAATTCCCCCAGCCAGCGCAGACGCCGACCGGTCCTAAGCCGAGGAGCTTCACCCTCGCTGACCGACTCCATCGCTCGTAAGTCTGGGGTCAATTCCCCCAGCCAGCGCAGACGCCGACCGGTCCTAAGCCGAGGAGCTTCACCCTCGCTGACCAACTCCCTCGCTCGTAAGTCTGGGGGCAATTCCCCCAGCCAGCGCAGACGCCGACCGGTCCTAAGCCGAGGAGCTTCACCCTCGCTGACCGACTCCATCGCTCGTAAGTCTGGGGGAAATTCCCCCAGCCAGCGCCGACGCCGACCGGTCCTAAGCCGAGGAGCTCACCCTCGCTGACCGACACCATCGCTCATAAGTCTGGGGGCAATTCCCCTAGCCAGCGCAGACGCCAACTGGTCCTAAGCCGAGGGACTTCTCCATCGCTGACCTACTCCATTGCTCATAAGACTGAGAGCAACCCCCCCAGCCAATAAGGACATCAACCGACTTGTCCACTCGAGGGACTAGGGGCGACCTCCCGGAGGAAGGAGGCGAGCGACCACCATCAGCAGAGGAGCCAAAGTCGCAGCAACAAAGCAAAATGCGCGGAGAATTCAAGTAGGTCAATTTCATTTCCAACAGTTAACCGAGGTACAAAAGTGTTCTTTTTACAGGAAATTCGAAGTGGAGGAACCACCTTACAAATAATTCACTCTCGGTGAACAACAAAACTCGTCACCCACGAAAACTATGGTGACGCCGGCAGAGCAAAACTTGTCGACCAAGAACACAAAATTGCTGGCTTAAATGAACATCCTTGCAATCAGCAATTGTTTGCCTTGAAGCAGAGAGCCGGTAAAGATGCCAATGGAGATTGCGAGGTCAGGGATCCATTTCAAGTAGGTTGGGCCAAAGCGAAGCTGATGCCGAAAAATTTGAGGATAAAAACAAGGATGACAGGCCGGGAAGGACGACCTAGGGGACACGGGCTCGGGAGGACGCATCCTCGGGCACCTCACCCTCCTCGGAGCGAAGGGGATCGGCGAACGGAAGGGCTTGCAGGACGCGCTCCGCACAATCCCGGAAGGAGGACTGGACGACTTCGACGATCCAGGGGCCGATAAGGTCTTCATACTTACCGAAGGCCTCCCTGAGGACCTCGAAGATCCTCTCCCCCAGAGTCCCGACGACGCCCCTCTCCACCTCATCCGCGAACCGCGCCGCTTGACGTCGATCCGACAGTTCCCTCTGGAGCTCCTCCCTCTCCAGGCGGAACGACTCCGCCGCTTCCCCGGCCGACCGCCGAGCGTCCTCCAAATCCCCCTGGAGATCGGCCACTCGTCCCTCTAGCTCGGCCACCCGGAGCTTGAGTTGCCGAGACTCCATCTGGGCCGCCACCGCAGCTACCTCCGCCGCCCCAGCCCGCTCGTGGTCCTTTGCGGAGGACTCCTCCAGCTCCCTCAAACGGACAGCTCGACGCTGCGACTCGACAGCGAGTGTTGAACCCTGAATGACAAGACATGAGCCAAGAAGAGAGCGAAGGAAAGAAATGGACAGCAGGATAGCCAGACCTGCTGAATGATCCAGACCAAGATGTCCGACACCTTGTCGGCGGGGGCCCTCTCGAGGAGACCACGGTCCCAGGGGAGGACGGAGCCCTCGGCCAACTGCTGAGCCAAGGCTCAGTCGACAAACACCGAGTCCCCGGGGGTGACCTCGAGGGAGGCCGAGCAGCTCGCCAACAGGGCACCGATTCCCAATAATGGAGGCGGGGACGCTGCGACGGGGGTGGTCGTCAGTGTCCCTGGAAGATCCTCGGCGGCCACCGTCGGGGGCACGAAGCGCACCGGACTGGAGGGATCCACGCCTTCCTTCCTCCTCTTCCATCCGTGAGGCTCGGCAGGCGCCGAAGGGGAGCGCTTCCGCCTCGTGCCGCCTCCACCCTCGGAGACAAGAGGGGGCGTGCCAAGCGCAAGAGGAGCTGCACCGGACCCATCATTACCCCCCGCCACTTGGGCTGGTGGGACGGATCCGGCTCTTGCGACCCCCCCGGGGAGGGGACTACCAGAAGTAGAGGCGGGAGGCACGGCCGCCACCTTGCCCACGGAGGGCTCGGCTCGGCGCACCTCCTCCTCGACGGTCCGCCGAGGTGCCCTTCCCGAGGTGCTGCCTCGGCTCCGAGTGGCTCCACGCCGAATCAGCTCATCGACGTTGCGGGTGAACTCGCGACCAGCCATTCCTGCAAACGAAACCGAAATCAGGGTAAGCCACGGGGCACTCCAGGACTAAAAAAGCGACCTACCCGGAGACCACAAGATGGCCTTCAGGAGTAGGTCGTCCAGCAAAGGCCAGATAGACTTCGCCTCCAAGGGGAGGGCCGACAGCAGCGCGACGGCCGCCTGATCAGCCTCGGAGAGGGTTAGCGTTCGGCGAGGCTGACCTGACCCACCCCAACATGTCAAAATCCGAGCATCCTCAAGGAAGACTACGAAGACATAACCCGAGCTCCAATCCCCCGCCCAATGGGGTAGCCCGATCAGGCATTCCCTCCCCGTGCGGGCTCGGAGGTGCAACCATGACCCTAGACCGACCGTCTGGATCTGATAAAAAAGAAGAGGAGGGGGAGAGATGGCTCCAGACCGCGAGTGCAGCAGAGCATCACAAAGCCTGTCAGAACCGCAACCGAACCGGGGGTAAACTGGCAAAGGGACACCATTAGGTACTCCATGACTTGGATAAAGAAGGGATTGAGCGGGAAACGAAGACCAAGACGGAACATCTCGACGTAAACGCCGACTTCGTTGCTCCTCGGAAGACATATCCGCTCGTCGATGAAAGGGACTCGAACATCATACGGGTGGCAGATGTACCTTCCCCGAATCTCCGCATCCGCCAGAAAAGGAGTCCTCGACGGCGTTCTGAGGATAACCGGAGGTACATTAAGCCGCGCGGCAACCGACGCCACATCATCGCTAGCATAGTCTGGGAAGAGCTTCCACTTCCCTTTGTCTCGGAGGGAACGGCTCCCCGAGGAGGAACCGGATCCCACAGATCGGGGCCCGCCACGCATGGACTCAGGAGGATCCCTCGCCCCTTGGCCAGAGCCACCTATCCTAAGAGCAGCCATAATATGAGGATGGGAAAGGAGTTACCTTTTTGTTTATTTGGAGAAGGCAAGAGAACGAAGGCGGCGGAAGACTCCGAGTTTGTGGAAAGCCCGGAACAGAGAGAAGAGCGAGGAAGAAGTTGGGATCAAAGCAGCCGGTGCACTTATATACAAGACCCAGGGGCGAATTCAAAACGCCTGACCGGAACGCGTGGCAAGCCTCAAAGAGCCGGCGGCGTTTCGAAATCGGCGCCAAGGGAAGTCCTATCGATCCGCCTCATCATGACCTTCATTTATGACCGCGCCTCGACTGACGCGCCAATCGGAACCCCAGGAGTCACATCGGTCGAACCGAGCCGGCCAAGGCCGATCGGCCCCACCGATGGGGGCAATTGATACGTCTATTTTGCGGAGGCCCAACAGCATGGGCCCAAAGGCGCAGCCTACTACGCGAAATCGTGGGGGGTCCAAGCCCACCCAACGAAGCCCATGAGAGGATCCCGAACATCGATCCGACCCGACCCCGGAAACGCGCGAGTCACTCGCCCACTCCAGCGATAACCGTTCCCCCAGGCCCGCTGCCACTTAATGGCCGTTATGGGGAGGTGCTGGCATGGCGCGGGGAGCGGCGATGGGGAGGCGGATTGAGGGGGCACGATTGGGGGCGGACGAAGGACGTGAGTCATGGGTGGTCGCGACGAGAGGCCTATAAAAGGACTAGGAGGACGACTGAACAAAGGACCGCATCTCAGGTAACAAAACCTAAGGTACTCCATCAACGACCTAGTTCCCCCACTTCATCTCCTGCCCCCCGCTCGCGCCGGAGGACGTCGTTTCGATCTCCTCTCGAGTCGAACCGTCCCCGCCGAGCCTCCACTTTCAGACTGGCATCTGACTTAGGCATCGGAGGGGATTTGGCCGGAACCAAGGTCCGGCCTCCCTGATGAGTGTTCTCGTCTGTTCAGGAAGACGTTAGATCCAAGTGCCGAAGCTTCCCTTCGACACCAGGCGAGCGCCATCAAGCATCAGCCAAGACATCGAGGCCACCCCTCGACGCCAGGAGTGACCGAGGCCGAGCGCATCCATCCGAGCCGAGGCTACCCCTCAGCTCCATGCCGGCCGCGCATCAAGCGAGACGACCGAGGCTACCCCTCGTCGTCCGACCGGCCGAGGCCGAGCGCACCCATCCGAGCCGAGGCTTCCCCTCAGCTCCGCGTCGGTCGCGCGTCAAGCCAGGGTGCCGAGGCTTCCCCTCGTCGCCCGACCGTCCGAGGCCGAGCACCTCATACCGGGCCGAGGCTTCCCCTCAGCCCCACTGAGGCCGAGGATCCAGACCCGGCCCAGCTGACGTGCTCTGTGTCGACTACATCTCTGATTCGCGTCGCGTCTACACGCGCTCGACGCACCCAAGGGACTCTAATCGGCCCCTTGACCACGTTGACCGGGCAGTCCACGGTCAACGATTCTGTAGTGAGAAAACACTCTGAAACACTACCCAATGCCATTGTTAAGTGAGTATTGCGTTATAAAGAGAGATAATTTGTTGGGGGAAATAATCAAGAAATGGATCTACTGAGATGTATACCTGGCCCAATAACCTTCTGGGTCCCATCGTAAGGATCAAAACCTAAAGTGAGTTGCTATTAGCACAGATCCAATTGCTGAGTTCACAGACCACTTATTTACAAATTTGCCATTAAATATTAAAACGTTTAGCTGAGTTCACAGACCACTTATTTACACGTTTGTCTTACTCCTCTCCTCTCACCTTCCCCTTTGTGTCGCCGTCGTTCTTCTCCACCGCCGTTGCCGCCGAGCAGCAAACATTTCATTGATGTTTTCATAAAATTTGATAAAAATTAGACAGGAAACAGACATATTAAAAGGGAAGATTAGATTCCCAAATTCAAAAAAATGATTTTTTAAAAATCAATCACCCGTGGAAGAACTGAGGGAATGATTATCGAAAGAGAGGAGAGGAGCAGAAATCAGACGAAGAGAAATTAAATTAAATCAAACGAAAAAGGGAGAGGAGATAGATCAGATCAACCCTCTCTCCCCTTCTTCCTTCTTGAGCTCGTCCTTCACGTGCTCCTCTTGGATGTCGATGAACTCGATCTGGCGCTGGAGCGATTTGAGGAGGGAGTAGAGGTCATCCTCGGATGATGCAGAGGAGGATGCCATGGTAGCGGGAAACGACGGAGGAGGCAACGAGGTCGAGAGCCTGGGGTCAAGAATCATGGCGGATTCCGCCATGAGAGCTTGCGAGTTGACAGAGGGACGGCGCCGCGATTTTGAAGAGGGCAAATGGCCGACGGCGACGCAAGGGGGAGGAGTGACTGCGACGACGGCGCAAGGAGAGGGGGATATGGCAAACTCGTAAATAAGTGGTCTGTGAACACAGCAATAGATTTTTAAGGGCAAACTCGTAAATAAGTGGTCTGTAAACTCAGCAATCAGAGGTGCTGATAGCAATTCCCAAACCTAAAACCTCCGCTATCTTCTCCCTAAAAACCAGCGACCGCACGGGAGCGAGGAAGCCCAAAAAAGGGCAAAAACCATGGCGGCAGTCGACGGAGAAGAGTCCCTGCGGTTTCTGAGCTCCGCCGACCCTCCCCTCTTCCTCTCTCCGTCGCCTGATCTTTCCCGCCACGCTCGGACCGCTTCCAGCCATCTGTACCACTCTCTCATTCCCTTTTGCCCTAAACCCAAGCCCCCTCTGGATGAGCTCCTGGTGGACGAGAGCTTCGACGCGGAGCAAATATGGTGTCAGATCGATCTTATCTCTCGCCCCATTGTCTCGATGCTCCGTCGAGAGATCAAGCGCATCGAGCGGGACCCGCCGAGGCCTCCGTCGTTGAAGAAAGAGGAAATTAAAGTTCAGGAAGAAGAAGAAGAAAACAAAGATCCAGAAGAAGAAGAAGAAGATGAAGAAGATGATGAAGAAGAAGAAGACGAAGACGGAGAAGATGAAGAAGACGAAGAGGAAGAAGAGGAAGAAGATGGAGATGCGGAGAAAGAGGTGAACGGAGTGGAGGACAAGTTCCTGAAGATAAAGGAGTTGGAGGAGTACTTGGAGAAGGACGAGGAAAGGGAGTATGGTGAAATCAAAGGGAAGCAAAGAAATAACAAAAAAGAAGAAGAAGAGGATGAAGAAGAGGACGATGATGTAGGAGTGGAGGAGGATGAGGACAACGAGGTTGATTTGCAGGTAAAAATTGTAGCTTTACGGGGTTTATGGTGAATTTATTGTGCATTTAGTTCAATTATGATCGAATTCATCCCAAGTTATCAATGTACGAGGTTGATTGATCTACCTTATCACCACATGACCGATGTGAAGATACTTGTTTTCACTCATAAGAAGGAAAGACTTTAACGTCTCACTTCTGCTACTGATTTTGTTTTGGATCATTTGTTCGGATTTTGTCCTAGCAAAGTATGTTATACTTTTGCTGATGATTTATTTTGTTGATAATATTAGTTTGAAGATCTGGATGGCGATGAAGAAGAAGACTTGGAAAATGCAAAGTAAGTCTACTGGACTGATGCCCTTTCTCAGTATCTTTTGTGGTCAACATTAAAACCCTCTTGTCAGATTTGAGTAAGCATTGATGCTTGATCTATGAGCGTGCCATCATGTATCATTTTACCCAAACCACTATCAGTTAAGAATTTTCCTTTGAATGTAGAAACAATTGTTTCAATATCAACTTATAATATGTAAGAATTGGATGACCGCAATTTGATAGCAAGTAAATGTTAGTATATCCAAGTTTCATCGATAAATGTAGATGTTGTCTTCTTTTTTTTGGTTAAATTGTAATACTATCTTCTTGTGGACAAGATTGTGATGTGGTGTGCTGATGTTGTTTTTAAAACATTTCCATTCACAAATGAATGTTGTTGATTTTAAAATTAAATTGATAAGATAGCATGGATGCTTAGAATCATGTCTAAGTACTAAACATAAAATCAAATAGGTGCCAGCCATAAACAACATTATCGTGTTTATCCCATTTATATATACTTTAAGGATTTATTACACAAGTAAAATTGATTGCTTTATTTGAAAAGGGGCTTAATAATAGATGGATTATGCTGTCCATGTAGTTATGTCTTGTTACTGATGTTCTTAAACATGTAGATGTTTGCATGCATGTGCTTTCATAGGTGAACATGCCATTCACAAGATTTTGTTTGTGCTTTCTTCTGAACTTTCTTGTATGTTTTCAGATATGAAGACTTCTTTGGAGGTAAAAAGAAAAGAGGAGGCAACAAGAAGGACGATCCCAAAAAAGAAAAAAGATCTTTAAGGGATGTAGAGTTACATGATGGACGAGAAGAGCTGGATTTGGATGATGAAACAGATGACAGTGATATGGACATTCAGGTGGTGTAATGCCCTCTAAGTAATTGATAGATCGGTTATCATCTTATAACTATTTAATAGAGCTGATCTACCTGTATTTTCTTTGAGCAGGAAAACAATACTCTTTCAACCCATGAAAAGGAACGCCTGAAGATACAGTCCAAAATAGAACAGATGGAGAAAGCAAACTTGGAACCGAAGTCCTGGACCATGCAGGGTGAGGTAATTGGTCGATTTTGATTTACTGGCTCAATTACATCATTACTTTGAGCAATAATAATCACTTCATGTAATTATTGACTTTGTCAATTTACCTGCATTACATTTGCAAACAATATCAGCATATGTTGGCAATTTCAGCCAATGTGATTGAATACTTGCCGTTATTGCAGGTAACTGCTGCTAAAAGGCCCAAGAATAGTGCGCTTGAGGTGGATCTTGATTTTGAGCACAACATGAAACCTCCTCCGGCTGTGACAGAGGAGTTCACTGCTTCCATTGAGGATTTAATAAAGAAAAGGATTGTAGAGGTACCCTCCCAGTTTAAAAGGCGTAAATTTTCGCTTTCCAGACAACTCCTCTTGCCAACACAGTGTAGATATTATTGTACTTTTAGTATATCTCATATGTTGGTAACAGAGATAGGAATGTGGCCTCATTTAACATGTTATTTCTTGTCAGAAGTTTACCAACTTGCTATAATCAATTAAACTCAGGATAAAGACAAGGACAAGGCTAACCTCAGAAAGAAGAAATCTCAGTATCGGGTTGCCAACAACATGAATTCTTCAGTTTTTCTCAGTTTCAGGTTGTTAATAATATAAATTGAATACAATCTCGTGAACCTTTCACACTTTTTATCCTCCTAGTTAGCTTAGGCAATCATTCCTGTGCGACAGATGCATGTGATCTCTTCAGGGCACCTCCTTGGTAACATTGGGGTAGTGGGGTGTCTCTTCACTCTCCAATTGGTGTCAAAGAAGTAAAGGTATAAAATGCTTATCCGCTCTCAGCTGATCATCGTGCCAAATGATAATTTTTAGCTTTCTTCCTGGTTTTGATCCTTGGGGTATTTTGATTTCCTTGGCTGCTCTTGACTTTGGTGATGGTGACTAATGACTAAGACAAGCAATATTTACACCTGAAAAATTTTGAGTCATCTGTGTGACACCAAGTTGAACTTGCTTGGCCACGGAGAATGGGAGAGTGTGCCAACAAGGAGCGGAGGTAAGGCAGCAGTATGTAGAATAGTTTTGTTTTTTTGGCCAAAAACTATTTTGCCCTTAGTGATAAGAGTCAACTCTTTTATTTCGAAAGCTTTAATTAAGTTTGGGAAGACAGCCAGCAAATGAAATCAATGACAAGCCTGAAGTTCATGAGCAAAGGTGTCACTATCAAGAATAAAGTGGTCCTTAATAAAGAAAGATTGCACCCACTCCATGAGGTTGTCTTTTTTCTTAGGGTGGCAAGAGGCGATCATTTTGAGGAACTAATAGATTAAAAACTTGCACACCTTGTTGGCCTTTTCATCGTTCTTTTCAACAGCAATTGTAACCATATTAATTCCTGAAAGGTCCAACTTTATAATATGCATCAAAACATGCAATATGATGTGCTTTAGAAGATTAGCATTGAAAAGCTGTCTGGATCTAGTGCCTTGTCCAATAAAGTGAAAAACCGTCATCTGAATTTTCTCATATTGGAAGATACGAGTTCTCGCTTCTCAGTTATGTGATGGATAAGTTTCTGACCAGCAAGCATGAATAAACTTGGAGTTAGGCGTCTAAAGAGATTATTATCATGGTCGTTAAAAGTGCTAAGATGGCTGATTCTAAAGACATTGACAAGTGATGAGTGGAATTGGTAGAGAGAGGGGCTGCCACTCTTGAGATGCATCTATTGTATGGTTGAACCTCTTCATGCCGTGGAAGTGTGATGCGGCTAGTAATTTGAAGCATGGGCATTTGGGTAAAATAACAAATAGGGGTGTTTTTCTATTTAAGGGGTTGAGCCGGCCCTAATTGGATGCGAAAATTGTGAGAGTGAGAGTGATTTCTTTTATTCCCTTAGATTAATTGTATTAGGATTTGGCTTTTCCCCCTAGGTTAATAACCCTAGCGAAACGCATCAAAGTGCTCATTACTCAATGTTGTTCTCACCTTCATGAAGCCATGTAAATCATGGTCGTTGGCACCAAGACATCGACAAGGGACGAATGGAATTGGTAGAGAGAATAGGGGATGCCACTCTTGAGATGCATCTATTGTATGGTTGACTCTATTCATGCTTAGGAAATTTGATTGCTAAATCATGTAAATTTGATTATATTGGCAAGTGGTCTGTTTTTACTGCCTAGACAGCCGACTCCAATCGTCCTGAGACTTTCACATTCTTGAAATCCTCTCGTTATGTATCCAATTATGCATGAATATGTGTTGTCTTGGTTATATTTTGTGAGAGATTTTTAGTTGTCCTCTTATATTTTACAATCTTATGGTGCAACCTGATCTTGTTTGATGATTTGCACAGCATGCAAACTTTCTCTACCAACGATTTGATTGAATGCATATTATGCCTAAAACTTGTATACATACCACATTTTCTTTTGCATCTGGCATCACGATGGCACATCACTTCTTCCATCAAACATTGTCCTCTGTCAATCCGTCATTCGAGATTCCAGTTGCTATAAACTTTTGAAGAACCACATGTTTCTAATCAATACAAGCCACTTGGAAGGGAGATGCGGTCCTTTCCTGGATTCAGATGTAATCAACACAGTTTCTTTTTCCATGCCAACATACATGATGGTCCAATTCGAAACAGTTACTTCAACTCTATTCATTCTAATAGTTGTTTGTTTTCTTGGCAAGCATTCTACATGTTATAATTTTCTTGGTTACAAATTTTCAGGTAAGTTGTACCTAAATCTCTGTTAGTTCTTTCTTTCTTTCTTTAGGGACGTTTTGATGATGTTCTAAGGGCACATGTTTTACCATCTAAACCACCAAAGGAGTTGAAAGAATTGGTGAGTTGCTTCATTTAAGTCCTAACCATGTTGGATACCTTTGGAGCTCTTAGGGAGGGGATCTAGACGGGCCTTCAAATAGTTGGTTGTGTTTTCTGAATATAGTTTTCTTTTTTTGTCTGCAGGACGAAAATAAGAGCAAGAAGGGACTTGCTGAAATATATGAGGTTTGTACCGTTTGGCTTCCAAAATTTTCCCACTATATCATACCATAACCTTTGTTGGAACAAATCAAAATGGAACTCACTAGATGACTATCACATTTGATGCTTTCTGGGAATTTATGCAGGAGGAATATGCACATCAAACTGGCCTGGCATCTGCTCCTCTTTCCTCTTCAGATGAGCAGAAGAAAGAGGTATGGCTGAGAACTGTAATTTTAATTTTGATCCACCATGCATTTTCATATCACTAGCTAGATAGCTTGTTGTCGTCGAAATATATTCCAAGCTAATTCTATATTGCGGTGTTCTTTTTATGTTTCTTTGTCATGGTTGAATGATTACACAGACAGTGACATATTTTGAGAGATTCATCTCAGTGTTCCCTAGGAGGCATCAAACTAAATTCATCATGTCTTATTTGCATCTCTTTGCGTTGTGCTATCTGCAATATTCCCGATTTTCTTCTGGCTGTAAAAAGCACTTTATTTTGGACTCTTTTTGCAATTCTAGTTACCTTAGCGGACTTTTCAGGTTACGAAGCTTCTAACTTTCCAGTAAGAGTGTAACTCTTCAGACACAAATGTAATTCTAAATGTTAACCTTCCTTTGTAGGAGTGGCAGGCATCTCCATTCTGCATATTGATGTGGATTTTAGTTTAAAATTGGCCTGGTTCTGATCAAACTCGTTCCATATATACATTAGTTAATCATATCCCATGGTTTGGTTTATATTAAATATAAAGTATCAAACGCTATATATGCTATGGCGACTAACTTGGGGTGTTTTGGTGACTGAATGTATTTCAATTACTTTCACTGTTCATGGCATGTAGTCACCGGTGATTGAAAATGAAAATTAGTCTACTTATTTCTCTACCCGACAGTCGGATAACGGATGTTAAATGTTTTTTATTTTTTCATTCTCATCTTACAAATCTTTCTTTTACTTATCAAGTACAATTATATCATGTGATTTTTATCCTCCATGTTTATAGGCATCTAATTTGTTCAAGAGGCTTTGTTTGAAGTTGGATGCTTTATCTCATTTTCACTTTGCACCGAAGCCGGTATGTGACCATCGAGCTTGTCTGAAGTACTTTCAATTTCAAATATATGTTTCTTGATTTGTTGCCTTCTCAGGTTATCGAGGACATGTCTATACAAGCAAATGTTCCCGCACTAGCAATGGAAGAGGTAAATATGTTTTGATGTTTGTAGTGCATTGATAAGTTGCAAGGAAACATGCGAATGAATTGAATATATAACTAAACAACAAGAGATGTTCATTGCAGATTGCACCCATGGCTGTCTCAGATGCAGCAATGCTTGCTCCTGAAGAAGTTTTTAAAGGAAAAGGTGACATCAAAGAAGAT
This sequence comes from Scilla litardierei, assembly GCA_030789695.1. Lineage (NCBI taxonomy): Eukaryota > Viridiplantae > Streptophyta > Magnoliopsida > Asparagales > Asparagaceae > Scilla > Scilla litardierei. Next base: position 272,271,262 of record CM061133.1, on the reverse strand, counting down.
ACAGAGTTAACACAAGCAGAGCGGAAAAGAAGAAGAGCTAACAAGAAAAGAAAATTCAAAGGTATATTTTCCAAACTATATTCTCCAAATTTTTCGCTTTTGGTTGTTTGGTTAATCATGGTGCGGTGGTTTATTCTGTTTCCTACACCGATATCATTATTGTCTATATTTTTTACTGGTCGGGGAATGTCTAATCATGACTCGGTGGTTCCCTGATCTTTTGGTTACATTTTTCATTCTTCTACCTACTTTTTTCTTTCCTCTTGGTGCTTTTTTGCTGTGGGTTGGGCCGTTGGGGGGTCATTCAGACATTATCAGGTTCATGCTACATGTTTGATTCTTTTCCCTGGGGGATTTTTTTGGCTTGAGTGGTGGTCGGAGATGGTTACTGCATATAGCACAATGGTTATAATTGGGTTATTGAATTGTTGGGTTGTGATAAGAGATACATATATAACATGATTAATAATTCAAAATTACTTTTAACTTCCACTGCTTTTGTCAAAATTATCTTTATATATTCAAATTATTCAAAACTAACCTTAAACATATCAGGGTAGTTTTGACAGTTTGGGATGGTTAGGGCTGAAGTGCATGGTATTTTTGAAAATATGAAACCATAAAGGCAATTTTAAAAAAGTGAAAGTTAAATGTAGTTTTGAATATTTTATTCTATATAATGTCACATGACACAACTGGTTTATGGTTATAATCTAAATATGTGGCTATTTCATTAAATGAAGAGCGTGTTTGTTACCTTTTAAGCTGCATGTCCACGCCCCCATAAGTGAAGGTCTGTCCATGAGTAGTTATTCTTTTCTTTTCATTTTCTTATTTCTACTCCTTTCCCCGCCCATCTTTTCATTTTTTCTTTCTTTCTTTTGACATCCTGATGGGCATGTTATGTTAACATGGAACAGCCCATTTCAGGAGGCTAGGCTTACAGTTGGGTTCCATTAAGTTTAAAATATGTTTTAAAACTCTTTTTGAAGTGGGCCTCGAAGTTTGGTTTTCTTTTTTCAGACATCTCTCTAGGCATTGTGAAGTTCTATTAAATAGTCCATGATCATTTGAGGGAATCATGAGGAAATTGATTTGTAACTTATGTTGCTAAACCTATTTGTCAGGCTTTAGGGTTAGATTGCCCCTTAAGACAACCTTTTGAAATCATGCATAGAGCAATTTTTGGTTGAGAGAAGTTTGGTGGTTGCCCTTGAGGTCTTGATGGGGGAGCATCCAGAGGTAGTTGCTTGATCCGAGAGTGACCGGAGAGAAGAAAATCACCACAATGATTTCTTGCTCTAGTCCTCACTTAGCGGATGCTGAAAGTGTGTAGAAAGATACTTGGTTTTTTGAGATCGGAAAATTCCCAGCCCTTCCATTTGTTTTCCTTATTCTTTTTTAATTTTTCGATGACAGATGTTACAACAATTGAAGATGTTTTTTCTTCATGCTCGCATGTTCTCATCTCTCTAAAAAACACAAGACCGCCTCTTGCTCTGGGTTTTGCCTAGGGTTTCCGAGGGTGTTGCTTAGAGTGGGATATTTTCTCTACTCTAGGGTTTTGGTGTGGTTTTATTGAGAAACATTGTTTATTGGTTTCCTTAGGCTATGTTTGGTTTGAGAGAAAATGAGCGAAAGAAAAGTGAAATGAAAATGAAATAGAAATGGAAAGAAAAGGAAAAGGAAATCAATTTTTTTAATGTTTGGTTATTGAGGAAAATGGTAAAGAAAATCAGAAGGAAAATGATTTCCCATGTTTGGTTGCTTATGAAAATGAAATGGAAAATTAGATAGAAAATACGATTTTAGTTGTAATTAATATTTTAAAGGGTTTCACTTTTCTATTAACCTCAATCAAAAATCAAAAACCATCCTATTGAAATTTTAAAGAAAGAGGAATAATAGAAAAAATATTTTTTTTGTTTGATGATAATTTTTTTAAAATTAACTTATTCACCAGCAGATAAATAAATGATGTTTTCAAAAATGAATACTTAAGAATGGCATTGAGACTAGAAAGGTATAATTGATATGGTAGATGCCAGTCTCTAGAATTTCATGTACTTAACATATCAAAATGCCATCAGTTCCCATCACAAGCATTAGCTAAAATTTTCAAGAAACAAAAGTATTCAACATAGAAAACGAACAATCTTCAGGATTTTAGAAACACTAGTACATGTTGCCAAAGAGACAGGATTGAAAAATCACCTAATGCATACAAATCAAAAAGTACATATTCTTCAAAGAAATAAAAGCTACATCCGAATAAAAATTGAACAACCCATACTTCGAAAACCTAAGATAGCAAGCTTAAATGATATAAAAATAACTAGAAATGTACAAGGATTACAATACTTGACTACTGTAAGTTTCATTTCCGAAATAATTTCCATTTATCTCTGGAAATGCAAGTTACATTTGATGCATATAACACGAATAGTATATATTATTCTAGGAAATGCAAGTTACATTTGAGGAGAAGTGCAACACCTCATACTTTAAAAACTTTACACATTAGACTTAAGTGGTACTGAAATAGTATCCAATAACAAGAAAATATAATATCAAACTAAAACATGTCATTTATGCCTTGATGACATACATCCTCTTTGAAAGATACATTCACATCTTCTCAAGCTCAACATCCGTCTTCAAAGATGCCTAAGCTCAACATCCGCCTTCAAAGATGTCTTCAAAGATGCATGTGGATCCAAAATAAGACACTAATAAGAAACCAATCAGAAACCAAGAGATAAAGATCATAAAAAGCAGTAATAAGCTTAAGAATTAGTTAACTGGGAATAAGTTAATTGGGAATTCAATTGAGTTCGTTAGGAAAACTAGCAGCTACTGATCAAGCAAGACTGAACTCATGCATAGGACCTGAAGTCTGAAAGTCATAATAAGATATCAAGTAATATCACAACTCCATGATCAAATCTCATGCATTAGAGCAATCATCTACAGAAAGAAACATATGTTCAAGGTATCTCTGCGCAGATATGCAAGTCTCAATTAATGCATTGAACCTAAAACGTGAGAGTGCTTCAATTTTAGTGATAGAAGTGTCTTCAATTCTTCGCTCAGCCTAATAAAACATGAATCAACTAGAAAGTATGCTATAATTTCTGTAATTCTCTCATAGTCAATTGCCAATTTCCCCAATATGATCACCTTAAAATTGGTCTATAAGCAAAAAGATACATGCATAGATACTGTATATAATATATGATATACCAATCAAAAGAAGATGTCAAACAGAATTCAAACGATCATAGAAATTCAGTAATTTCAGGTTAACTGATATTCAGTCTGGCTAGTTTCACATACTGTGCCCGAAACACGACAGTGAAGATAAGTGAAGTGAAACATTTTACACATTGCATCAAATAAATAAATTAAATTATGAAATCCCAAGTTTCCAGTACCAGATATTCTAGAAAGACCTAATATATTATATATCATGATGTAAAAGGTTCTCCCACTGTTTCATAGTCAAAAAGTCATGCTTGTGGCATCTTCATGTCCCTACAAGTCTTTAACTAAAATCCTATTGGGGTTCCTCCCAAAAAATGGATGGAGCTTTCACAACATGGAACGCAAGAGGCACACTAGGCACACTGACGTCTTTATCCTACTTTGAGAAGTACAAATATGCATTGCATGCTTTTGATTTGATCACCCCTGGTGGGCAAGCAAGTATCGATGATAGAAATGTATGATAGACAAAAATATCAGATATAATAATGGTAGTATCAGATTAATTATCAAGACATTGAGGGATGTTGGATGCCTGTTGCTCTCTCTCTCTCTCTTTTGAACAAAAAGCCATATAATTTTGTCTGGAACGCTAAATATGACAGTTGTCAAAGCATATTCGTACCAAATGATGCAGAATCAAGACATGTAAACTCTAAAAATACCTGGCCATCTTTTTCAATATTATGAAACCAAAAGCATTAGCTAGCCCCAAAAACAACAGTTTAACTCAAAAAGGGTCAAAACCAGGGACTAAAGATTTGTATCAAAACAAAACAAGCACAACAATGTAATTTTTGCAAAACCCAGATGAAGGAACCAAAATGACCATGAGACCATATTTTGCTATGAATAATGTAAGTGATCATGTTAACTAAAATTGATAAGAAAATATGACAAAACACACACACTTACCTATATCTCATAACACTAGCATAGAGTTCTGCAATATGAAATATTCATTCATATTCTTGTTGTTTAAATGATACCTAAATTTATTCGAAGTTCTGCATTTTACCCATTTGTGTCTAGATCTTTCTCCTCGACCTTTTGATATTGTCCTTATTGTAAGCGGCTTTATGTGAGGAGCTGTGTAGTTATGGGAGGACTAAAGCTAGAAGATACTCGCAATTTCTCCCAATAAAAGGGAATTTTGATGGCCTGTAGATTCATTCAGTGTGCATGAATTATGTTAGTTCCTGAAACATACTGTTGTATTTCTTGTGTTGTAAATAGATAATGAGCGGAAGGGCATAGTAAAAAAAGATGGTGAGGCCCAAAGTTCACATCCAAAACTTATGAAGTTCACATTTGTAATAGTTGTAACTTGTTAGATACGAACAATGATATTAGAAAAAGACAACTTTTTCATCAAATAATATCAAGATTTATACGATCGCTCAACTAGAAAGCAAGTGAAGATGATAATGTCCAAGTTTTTCGAATCCAAACCCAAACTAAAAAGCCTCAGTTCGACGCAACTTCACATGCCTATAACATGTATAAATTGACATACATCAAATGATAGAACTCCACAGTATTATTATGATAGGGACTGACATTGGTTGTAGTTGAATCCAAAATCATTGATTTTTTCGATTGAGGCATGAATTCAAAAACCTAATCAAAATAAAAAAATTTAAGGAGCTGGTCCATGGGTTAATATCTCAACAATTGATAAATATTTATACTAAAATCTTCAATTGTTAATACTAAAATCTCAACAATTGTCAAGTTTTAAATTATGAATTACCTATTTGTTTTCTTTCTCTTTCTCTCCTTTTCTTCCTTTTCTTCCTAACCAAACAAGTCCATAATGTATTTTCCCTCCCCGTTTCCTCTATTATGTGCTTCGCATAAACAAAAATTCAATTTTTATACCAAAAACCGTGAAAAGCCTTGGAAAAAAAATCACAGTGAATAGCACAAAGACTGATCGAGAGACATCCACTCAAATTCGGCGATTCATGTCCGCGGAGAAACGAGTAGAGATCAATGCTTGAAGCAAAGAAAAACCCAAGTCCGAACTTGCCTAAGCAGCAAAACTAACCAAAATCAATATTGAATAAAAGCATAAGTGGATTTTGAAAAAACCCATATCAGCAAAATCAATTCTCTTATCACAGGAAAAAATCAATTCTCTTATCACAGGAAAATAAACATTAGAACTTAAAAAATGGGAGGCAAAAATATACCTGAAATGCTTATGAACAAATCCCTGACTTGATTTTGGATGTAAACTTGTTTATCATGTTCAAACGTTCGATTAATGACAAAGAAAAACTCGGATTCAAATTCTGGAAATTAAAAGCTCCTATAGGTGAGCACACATGAGAAGGAAGATCACTGACGAGAAATCAGGTGGGAGATCGACGACCGACGAGAAGATCGACCAGTCACGAGAGTCACGAGCGAGGAGGAAGATGGAGATCCATGAACAAGGAGGGAGATCGACGGATCGACAGAGCGAAGAGTGAGATCTATTGAGGAGGAGGGAGATCGATGAAGAGAGGGATATCGACGAGCAACGAGCGAGGAGGACGAAGATCGATGAGCGAGAAGGGAGATCGATGGATCGACAGAGTGGAGCGAGAAGGGAGATCGATGGAGGAGGAGGAAGATCGATGAAGGCCGAAATCGAGATATCAATGAAGAACGAGATATCGAGAGGGAGCGAGCGCGTGAGAAAGAAATCGGAGAGAGCCGCCGCAGAAAAGGGGAGAGAATTTTTTAGGAGGAAATAGTTTTCCTCTGGTTTTTGGAGAGAAAAGTGGACAAAAAATTTTTCGTTGGTTTTTCCTTGACTTTTCCCTTCGTTTTCTTTCTTTTTGGTTTTCTTTCCTACCAAACCGATGAATGCAATTTTCCTATTTGTTTTCTTTCTCTTTCATTCCTTTTCTCTCTAACCAAACAGGCCCTTAGCGGTTACAAGGAAATCATGTCCCTCTTTTATATAGGTTGTCTCTTCTCTCACTACTAATTTAGGACTCCTAAACCTAGTTTGACTACATCAAAAGTTTCCCGACTTGATTACAAAGTTTCTTAACTAATTTTCCCAAGATTTGGACTCACAAACTTGCCCGAACTGGAATCCGGCTGAATTTGGCAGATTGATGCCTTCACCTTGTTTGGCCCATAACTTCTTCATCTGCATTCCATTTTTTGTGAATTTGAATTTGTTTTGAAGCCGATGACTTAAGCATTCAATTTGCGTCGGCATCATGGCTAGATATGTGGCGTACAACTTCCGACCACTCCAAATCCATAAAGTTGGCCTTTTGCTAAAGGAATTTTTTGAAATCATAATGTGTTGCATTATTTTGATGCCTTGAGATGCTCATGGACCATGACTCCTTAGGTGCATCCATCGAATGATGGGGCTTGGTTTCCCTAAATATTTTGCAATTCAGGCCTTATTTTCTTGCTCAGGCTATGGTTGCTTTATTTCCTTGCTCAGGCTATGGTTCTACCACTATACTTTTTTCTACCATTTTCTTCATCTGTTAGTCCAATATTTTGGTCCACATGAGCATTATTTTGTGATTGTCAGCTCTTGAACGCACGAAATACTTGCAGTTCTTTGCAATGTGGGATCCTTCTCCAAAACATGAGAGCAATTAGAGCAATCTGATCCTTTATATTACTTGACCTTTTGGATAAGGATCTGTGTCCAACGTAGCTATTGTTAGTGAGGATGACAAAAAGAGTGAATTAGCAACTGATTTCACGTTAGGCGCTGATACACCCTTTGGCTTGGCTACTGTAGGCCTGTTGTATTTGTACATGTTTCTGTTTCTGCCCCCGCCATTAAAGCTTTCTGGTCCATGCCATCTCTTAGGCTTACACAAGTTTAATTCTTCCACTACCAATATTGGATCTGTAACGCCCAGCCTCCCGGTGGGTGCCACTACAATTGAAACAAGAGTGTACATGTCCAGCAGGTGCCAGTGAAGTCAATGTGGAGCAGTGCAGAAAGTAAGGAAACACTCAAGACATGACAAGTAACACAGTTCTAAATAAGGAAAAGACAGTAACAAACAGATAATGACAGTAAAACAAGTAACACAGTGATGAACAGAAAAGAGACAAGTAAAAGCTACACAAAGCTACACTACCGCTGAAACGTAAATGGAACACGTATCTGCCGCAACTCAAGGCTCAAACAGTCCTGCACTGGAAGTTTTGACTCCTTTCAAGGTCCTGTACCGAAAGTCCAACTCCTCGTGCTCAAACACCTCTATGTGATCCTGTGCGTCGTACCTAGTGGCAGCAGAAGTCGCACCACGCTTAATAGAGTAGACAATATCTAAACAAGAGACAAGAAAAGTAAGTGTGCACAAAAAGAAAATAAGACAGCCACAAATACGATAGTACTGAACAAAGAAGTAACCTGACCTGGTAATCAACAAACCCGCACAACGAAAGAGTAAGGAGGTACAAAAAGACGATGTGACATCAGCTAGAATGGGTACAGAAGAGAGACATGTTATGATGGTTAAAATGAGCACCAACTATTGTAAAGATAGTACTAGCTAAAGTGAACCAATTTTAGGCCGTGACTTATGAGGGAGGGTACAGTAAGCAACGGCTAGACCCTCTTGAGACCGCAAGGGTGCTACCCCGGGTCGAGTCCAAAAGAAGAAAGTATTGTACTGTAAGAGCTGCAAAACTGTAAGTGCTGTAACACTATGATCTGTGGTGGGGCTCCAGGACCCATCAAGATGGCCGTCCCTGTCTGCCCCCGGACTCCAGGACCCATCTGCACTAGTGATGGATGTCCCCTCCCCAATAACCAAGGGAGCCGAAGACAGGTCCCAGTTGCTCCCGCACTCTCCAATCATAAGTTTTCCCAAACCCGGTGAGTCAAGCTGAAGTAATCATTTTATTAGTTATGGTGCCGTGATGTTCAATATTGATTAAACTACGTAGTCAAGGGAGATCTGAGATCCATTGCAATAGTAATAGTCCACCTTAAATCCTGCCATGCATGCAATCAATAACCGGTCATGATAGTTCCACCTCAAATCCTGCCATCATGCAATCAGTAACCGGTCATGATAGTTCCACCTCAAATCTCTGACATGCATTCAATAGTAATCCTGTCATGTTATGATAATTCCACCTCAAATCCTTTAGTCAAGCAGTACAAGTGCTATCTCAAGCAACAACCCAAGACTACGCAATTTAACACAATATTCAACTTAATGGTACTAGTAAACTCAAGAGACAACATGATAATGTAACTGGCACGTGACAAAGTAGCATGTATGTTCTTCGTCGCAAGATATCCCAAGCTGAACTGAAAAGGAAGCAACATTAACTGTTCCATGCAATGAATCAGAAAGAAGGAAGACATGCTAACTGCTTGATAAAGAAAGGCCGAGAGAGAAACAATAACCCAGATATCCGAGACAGCACACAAAGGAAGCTACCAAACCTGTCAAGTAAGGAACTCAAACCAACAAGTAAATAAGCCAGCCACATCCCACATCCAGCAAGGAGAGTCAGCCACCATCCAACGACAAGCCACGAATATCAAAACAACAACAAGGGATTCAGCCAAACCCAACAAGCAACAGAAAAGCCAACCACAACTCAACAACCAGCAGGAAGCCCAAAGTTGCAAGCAAGAGAACCAACTAACCCCATAATAGCAAGAAAATCCCAAACTGCACGCAGTGAAGTCACCGTACCTCAAAACAGCCAGGAGAGTCCATGTCGCAAGCAGACGAAGCCACCAACTCCATCAAGCGATGAAGCCCAACACAACAAGGAAGCCAACCAACCCAAGACTAAGCAAGGGAAGCTACGAACTCAAAACATCAAGCAAGAGACAACCCAAACCCACAAGTAGGAGAGCCCAACCTGTAAGCAAATAAGACCCAAACCCCAACACAAGCAAATGAATCGAAATTGGAGTATAGAGGATATAGTCTACTTGAAACCGAAGCCGAAGAATCAAGAGGAAGTTAAGATCCGAAGCTCAATCATTAGCAGAAGCCTACGCCACAACCATCAGCAACAAGGGATCCCAAATCCGTCAGCAAGGAGAGCCATCAGAATCAGCAACCCAGCAAACAGGAACAGACAGTAAGCAAAAGAACCACATCAACCCTAAAACAGCAACAAGACCAAAACCTGCAAGCAATAGAGTCATCCAAACCAAGCTTAAGCAAGAAAAGAGTAACCCGCAAGCAAGTGGTGATCAAACCTCAACGACAACCCAAAACAACAAACCAAACTTTCAGCCGAACCCAACGACAGCATGAAACAAGCCGCAACCAAGGAACCACAAAAACCCTCAAAGCAGTGAGCAAAGAAGCAGACCACAGCAAAGGGAACCACGAACCCAACGACAAGCAAAGAAGCACAGACTGTAAGTAAGAGGAGCCACCGTACTCCATCAGCGAGTAAGGGGCCAATGCAGCAAGCAAAGAGGCCACAAACCCTAATCAGCGAGCAAGGGGTGCCACGAACAACAAGAGAAGGACGGAGGGGCTGCGTCGTGTCGAAGGACGCCCACGAAGGCCCTGTCGCCGTGAACGTGAGAGAGAGAGGGACAGAGGGGGTGGCGATGTTGCAGGAAGCCCACGAAGACCCTGTCGCCGTGAACGTGTGAGAGAGGGACAGAGGGGGTGGCGATGTTGCCGAGAGGGAGATAGAGAGGGTCGAAGCCCTAAGGTCTCTTATCGAACGGAACGAGGGGGGCGCGGGGGTGAATGAAAGGAAGCGAAGCCCTGGGGGCCTTTGTCGAGTGAGAGAGAGAAGGAGAAATGGGGAGGGAACGGGGGAAAAGCCCGGTGGGCTTGGGCCTGGAGCGGGCCATGAAAAGAAACAAAAGAAATGGAAAAAGGGAAAGGGAAAGGGAAAGAGAAAGAGAGCTGGGTTGTTATAGGATCAGAGCCTTTTTTGAAAGAATCACAAACAAAGAATAAATTACTTAGCTTATCGAGATCACCGCTTCTTTGTTTGCTGCTGACTAGAAATTGAAAGCCCAAATATGTGGCTACCATGAATAAGAAATTCAAGGACGACGACCCACAAGACAGACTATTGCATGATGTACTAAGCCAGAGACACCATCTACTCCACTATCACACACTTTTGTTGGTGAGCTAGTGACACAACGAGATCTCTTTCCATATTTTCTTTGGGGGGGTGTGCAAGCTAGTCACTCAATAAAGAAGAGATCTTGAGGGCTTACCCTATAAATTCACATATTCGTAAGCTTACTTGGAGATTAGAAGCCTGCTTTGTTGAGATATGTGGCTATACAATACACTACACGAGGGCGTAAATAGTGTAAAGGCAAGCAACACGTATAACTAAAAAGTTACTAATAATTAAACGATTACACATCGGAAACAAAAATTACATGCTCAACAACCACAGAAAATATGCCAATGCAAATGCAGACACAAAAGGCGTATTTTGGTTCGGATCCTACCCGATAATCTTACTACAACACCACACTTGTATCCCAAGCTGTGAATTTCCACTATGCTCCCTAACCAGGGCAACAAAGGATACTCTAACCGAGTACAATCCTTAACCGGGATAATCCTTAAACCGGGTATGGAGTAACCCTCCAAGTGAAGTAACCCCCACAATGTACTTGCAACCCGAGTACTTGGTTTCGTAACAAAAGAAAAGCAAATACAATCTTACATATGCATTGAATAGATATTACCTATGTGTATGTGAAGGCATAGAAGATTGAAACCACCAAGTGCTTGATGGAGATGAGTTTGGATGCACTTGAAAACTTCTCCTTAATGCTAGGGTTAAACCACCATTATATCATGCATTGGACAAAGGAGAAGAAAGCGGAAAAGAACAAACTCTTCAATGGAAAACCCTCAAATTGGCACTCATAAAATGTTCTTAGTAAGATGGAGTGATGCCAAAAACATCCTCTCAATCTAGCTTAAATAAGCTCACAAAACTGCACAAGAGACAAAAAACGGCTCCTCAAAATTCGCACCCAACGGTTAAAAACGGGCTAATTTGAAAGCGACCAGACGTCTGGAGTTCATGACCAATGCGCCTGAAAAACTGCTCATGCGCCTATGAATACAACACCAGACGTCTGATAGAAATGAGATGGACATGAAAAATTGGATGAAGTCCAATCTCCAAGAGACGTGTCTGATGAACTCTTACCAGATGTCTGACCCACTGTGCAGATGTCTGGTAAGCCTTCTTCAGACGGCTGGGTGTATCCTGGTTCGGATCCTTACCCGGCAATCCTACTCCAGCACCACACTTGTAACCCAAGCTGTGGATTTCCACTACGCTCTCAAACCGGGGCAACAAAGAATAATCTAACAGAGTACAATCCCTAATCGGGATAATCCCTAAACCGGGATATAGAGTAAACCTTCAAGTGGAGTAACCACCATAATGTACTCACAAAATGAGTACTAGGTTTTGTAACAAAAGAAACGAAAATACAATCTTACCTTTGCCTTGAATATATATTATCTATGTGTATGTGAAGGCATTGAAGATTGAAACCACCAAATGCTTGATGAAGATGAGCTTGGATGCACTTGTAAACTTCTTCTTAATGCTAGTGTTATACCACTACTAGATCATGCATTGGATGAATGAGAAGAAAAAGGGAAAGAAAAGACTCTTCAATGAAAAACCCTCAAATTGGCACTCACAAAATGTTCTTAGTGAGCTGGAGTGATGCCAAAAACAGTCTCTCAATCTAGCTTAAATAAGCTTACAAAACTGCACAAGTGACAAGAAAGGCTCCTCAAAATTCGCACCCAACGGCTATAAACAGGCAAATTTGAGAGTGACCAAACGTTTGGAGTTCATGACCCGGACGCCTGAAAAACTGCTCAGGCGCCTGTGAATACAACACCAGACGCCCGACAGAAATGAGACGGACATGAAAAAATGGATGGAGTCCAATCTACAAGAGACATGCGTGACGAGCACTGTACAAACGCCTAATCCATTATACAGACGTCTGGTAAGTCTTCTTCAGATGGCTGCCAAAAGAGGGTCTTAACAAACAGAAAGCCCAAGAAAGTTGGCTCAACTGATCAGGCGCCTTAAGCACTTGTGCCAGGCGACTGGATCACTATTCAGTTGCCTGGTCAATGACCATTAGGTGACTGACCCTTGGCTATGTCAAGCTTATTCAAAAGCTGACACGCTAGGCGCCTGGTGAAGAGTCACTGCCTGTCCAGCTCCAAAAAGCACACCTAAGTGTGTTTTGAGCAAAGGATCAAATGTGATGGGTTCTACAAGATTTCTAATGAACTCTAAGATGGATATAATGTATATGAGTGTGTGTTCATCTATTCCAGGCTACAAATATTCTAAGAAATAAAGAGAAAAAATACATGTAAGAATAAAATGAAAGTACATAAGAATTCTTCAAGTCTTCATGCCAAGCATTGCTCTAAAGCCTTGAACTATCATCCATCATCATCCCATCACCGATTGTTTTGTCTCCTCATCAAGATAATCAATTGTAAATCTGAGACAAACAAATGAAATGATTAGCACACAACATAATGTTGATCATCATCAAAACAACATTGGTCTTGAACTCAAGAATCAACATTCTACCCCCTTTTAATGATGACAAAACATTATGTAAAAGTATGAAGTAAACATTGAAATACAATGTGTGTGCTAACAAACTCACCCTATCAATATGCATGTGCACAAAGTGAACAAATAAAGAATAAGGCATATTGATGGGCGTGTTTATGTAAAACACAATCCAACAAAAAAAATGTATAAAAGCATATGGTATATATTTTTACATACCCACATTTTCTCCCCCTTTGACATATAAAAAAGTTGGAAAATTGCCAAATTGATAAAATCCGAGGGCAAGAGAAATAACCTATTCATATGCATAAGCATAAAGCAAATAACATGGCATATGAAAGAAAATAACATGCTAGTAACCAGAAAATTCCACTCCCAAAATCATTTGAAACATGCAAACATGGGAGCTATGAACAATCTCACACAATAAGTGGGTACAAAAATAAGCATATCAAGCATGGTACCGAAGTAATGAATAACATGTGTGAGTGCTAGTAAGGGGGGAAACCAAACAAATATGGATTTTGCTTTCCGTATATAGTCGCTTGAAAAAATAACATTACACACATGAATCTTTACACGAGTTCCTATTATCACGAGACACATTCTTAGGAATCCACAACGAAAGAGATTTTGGTTTCCTAAGTAGTGGCCAAGTAGGGGGATGAATAGGAGGTGTGGCTGCACTCTTGTGAGGTGTAACATAAACATTAGCGTGCCCCATATATGAAAAATGCGAGAGATCATTTAAACCATTTAAACAAGAAATATTTCTATCATTCATAGGAGCATTAATAGCATGCATAACACGAGAATAATTCCTTTGAATAGAACCATCATGCATATGTAAGGATGAAGAAGCGTTCATAACAATTTGTTTTTGATCGGGCTTCATATGCAATGTAGTGTACATATAGGCATGGTTCTTCTTTGGCTTTAGATTCAAAGTTGATTTCTGGCCAAATGAAGCCTTGGATGTGACAAACCACGTAGAAGACTCACCCACAAAATTATTTTGGGTGCTTCTAGGAGAATAGCTTAGTTTGGACAAATTTAAAGATGAAAATCCAAAACTCTTGTTCATACTCAAAAGTTGAGTAGACAATAGCTCACACTTCTTCAAAAGTGAATAAATATCATCATCCCTAGTGGATAGACGTGAGCTAAGCTCGCGACATTGAGATTTGAGGGCCAATGTCTCCTTTATCAAAGCATCAATTTGAGAATCCCTCTCAAGATTGACGGAGTCAATCCGAAACGTGAGCATCATCCAACTGACGATTGAGGTGCAACTCACGAATTTGAGAAAGAAATCCTCCTTTTTTGTCATGCAAAGATTCAATCAATGAAATGTGAGAAGCATGCAAAGTAGTGCAATCATGTGTGTCATCATGATATGAATGTGCACTATACATATGAGCTTCCAATGAATTTTTAGAACTAACAATATCATGCTCATAAGAGGATTGAGTATGAGATACCTCATTTTCGCTTGAGTCAACCTTAAAAACTTTGCCCTCGATGTACTTGGCTTCAATGTAGCTCCAAACCTCATGTGTCGTATCCATACATGAAGTGTTCTCGAAATCATAATCGTAGGTGGAGATGCACAAACTCCTCTTGGCTTGAGCGTCCATCGTGAAATTTGAAGTTACCATTGACACCGCTTCCCAAAGATTGTTGCTCTTGAGGTGATCAGTTATCTTAGTCCTCCATTAAGTATAGTTCTCTCCATCTAAGTAAGGTGAATGTTGTTGAGACGAAAACGCCATGCTTGCAAAAGTCACTGAACCAAGGCTTTGATACCACTTGTTGGGACATGTGTCTACACAATACACTAAACGATGATGTAAATAGTGTAAAGACAAGCAAAGCGTACAATTAAAAAGTTACTAAACATAATACAAAGCGGAAATAAAAATTATATGCTCAACAACCACAAAGAAAATGTCAACGCAAACACAAACACAAGAGGCGTATCCTAGTTCGGATTCCTACCCGGTAATCCGACTCCAGCACTACACTTGTAACCCAAGCTGTGGATTTCCACTATGCTCCCTAACAGAGGCAACAAAGAATACTCTAAGCGAGTACAATTCCTAGCTGGGATAATCCCTAAACCGGGATATGTAGTAACCCTCCAAGTGGAGTAACCACCCACAATGTACTCACAATCCGAGTACTAGGTTTTGTAACAAAATAAACGAAAATACAATCTTATCTGTCTTGAATAGATATTACATATGTGTATGTGAAGGCATGGAAGATTGAAACCACCAAGTGCTTGATGAATATGAGCTTGGATGCACTTGGATACATCTCCTTAATGTTGGGGTTAAACCACCATTAGATCATGCTTGGATGAAGGAGAAGAAAGAGGGAAGGAAAAAACTCTTCAATGAAAAATCCTCAGATTGGTACTCACAAAATGTTCTTAATGAGCTGGAGTGATGCCAAAAACAACCTCTCAATTTAGCTTAAATGCGCTCACAAAATTGCACAAGAGACAAAAAACGGCTCCTCAAAATTCGCACACATCGGTTATAAACGGGCAAATTTGAGAGCGACCAGACGTCTGGAGTTCATGACCCATGCGCCTGAAAAACCGCTCAAGCGCCTGTGAATACAACACCAGACGTCTGACAGAAATGAGATGGATATATGAAAAAAATGGCTGCAATCCAATCTCTAAGAAACATGCGTCTGATGAACACTTACCAGACGTCTGACCCACTGTGTAGACGTTTAGTAAGCATTCTTCAGACGGCTGCCAAAAGAGTGTCCAAACAGACAGAGAGCCCAAGAAAGTTGGCTCAACTGATCAGGCGCCTTAATCACATGTGCCAGGCGACTAGACCATCGTTTAATCGCCTGGTCAATGACTATCAGGCGCCCGACCCTTGGCTATGCCAAGCTTATCTAAAAGCTGACACGCCAGGCATTTGGTGACCCTTCACCAGGCGCCTGTCCAGCTCCAAAAAGCACACTCAAGTATGTTTTGGGCAAAGGACCAAATGGGATGAGTTCTACAAGATATTTCTAGTGAACTGTAAGATGCATATGATGCATATAAGTGTGTATGCATCTATTCAAGGGTACAAATATTTTAAGAAATACAGAGCAAAAATACATGAAGAATAAAATGGAAATACATAAGAGAGAGAGAGAGAGAGTGTGCATCTATTCAAGGATACCAATATTCTAAGAAATAAAGAGCAAAAATACATGAAGAATAAAATGAAAATACATAAGAATTCTTCAAGTCTTCATGCCAAGCATTGCTCCAAAGCCTTGAACCATCATCCATCATCATCCCATCATCTATTGTTTTGTCTACTCATCAAGATAATCAATTGTAAATCTGAGACTAATACAAACGAGGTGATTAGCATACAAGATAATGTTGATCATCATCAAAACAACATTGGTCTTGAACTTAAGAACCAACATGCTTGACATTAATCATATTGTCGCATCCTCGCATCCTGATTAGTATCAAATTATTGAGGCAAACTTGAAATTAGGTAAATTTCCTTTTAGCATCCCACGATGCTGCTTATGGCCTGCCTCTAGATATAATAAATGGGTCGAGGATTGTGGTTTGAGGATTCATTGAATTCTTGTTGAGAAATTTATATTAGTCCAGTACCTGGGAAATGGAAGAGCTACCAAATGAGGAAATAGAAAATTTAGTGTCTCACCTAATGCTTCTAACTTTGAGAGAATGCTAGGTTTTGGATGATAATTTTCAGAGGGGATAATAGAAGTAGACTGAAGATTTTGTCAGCAGCTGAGATGATCTCACCTGGTTGAAAGTGGGAAAATATTCGTTCTATTAGTTTGCTTCCGAAGGACCCAAGTTATTATCTTCCCAGCATGGTGTCCAGTGCAGTTTTCTACAAGTGCCAGGTTGTCGTGGTTAGTGCATGATTATTAGTTAGTTGGAAAATTTGTTTATTTGGATCAATAGCATTGCATGGCATATGCCATGCTTTTTTGGTTGGCTGGCTTGGGTTCACGTTGACATTGAGCCTTGGGACTTGGCACCTTAGCAAACTATCACATGCAAGTGCTTGATAGCTCAGGTACACATATAGACAGTCTTGGCATGATCTTAATGAGGAATCAGTTTTTTTTCCCATTTTATGAAGCAGAGAAGCGATTGGCGTAAGTATGTTGCCAGATCAACTTGAGTAAGGATTAAATTCTGGAAAGCCAAATACGGAGTCACTCATCAAAACGAGCTTGATATCTTTGCAAAAGATGGTTAATGGTTCCAACAAGGTTTGAAATCTTGGTCTCAAAAGCGGTATCGGCTATATCAGAAGCATTTGCCTCTACATCTTGGTTGTCTTAACCCAGCCTAGGTGTTGGTTGTTGGTAAAGCTTCATTTTCAGAAAATGTTTCATCTGTCTATGAATTATCTTTATCACCCAAGGTAATGTCCTCTACTTCTCTAAACAATTTCATGAATGGATTGTCGTCATGAAAGATATTTCTACATCAATAACGTTAACATCGATTCATTTTCATTTTAGAGTTCGATGTTTTAATTTCATAAAAATGAAATGATTCTGTAAATATCATGGAGTTTTGCTGGGTCCTGATGAGGACGTGCCTCATTTGCATTGCCATAACAAATCTGATCTGAAAAGATCGACATGTAGTGGTATTGGCTGATTAGTCAAACCTTGCTTTCGATTGTTAATTGAGATTCTTTCAATCATAATTTGAAGTCAAATTTTCTGCCATGGTACTTCAAACCCTGAACATTAGTTATTATTAATTACTTTTGGATGGTATTGGCTGCTTTGAAATGGATCACACCCGCATGCTTGAAATCTGATATGATATGAGTGGTATTGGCAGACTTTTCAAGCTAAGGTCTCAACTCTATCGAGTTGTGAGTGACAGGCTGGGAGTTATTATTAGAAAAATGGGATGGTGGTTCTTGGACTCGGGCAAAAGTTGACTCTGAGGAGCATGGTGTGTGATTAGTGGATGACTTAGGTTGAATCAATGGTAGGCATGAAGGTAGAGGGTATGTTTCATAGATGGGGTTGAGTTGAGGAAAGACTCTTCGTCGGTTAAGAAAGCAAAGATGCAATCCATGACAAAGAGCAAGGAGAAGGGCTAAGAGAGTAGTTGATTTGACGTAACATGGTTCATGGACCCCCCTTTTCAATGGTAAAGGAATACAATCAAGAGTATAAGGTGGAAGGAGTTTTTAAATGGGAGGAAAAACAAGTCTCCGTAGTTAAGGAGAGTATGATATGAGAGGGCATGTGCAAATGAGTTCAATGAGAAGATGGACAAATTGCTCTAGTAGACAAGGAGATACGACAGCGTAGAAGGATGGAGAGCATAAGCAAGCTGTCAGAGTTATTACTACATGGCGGTATTACCATATAATCACAAGGCCATGCAGCATGGGCTCATCATCTTGAAGGCAGATCAGCTCATGTGGCACTTCTTGGACACCCCTTATGCTCCCAAACTTGTTGTCATTTGTATATTGTATGTTTTGATTTAGGATACTGGTTGTGCTCTTCTTAAAAATATGTCCTATGTTTTTCATACGCTACTCTGTTCATTTTGTACATGTTTGGGATGTTTGCTTTCTTTTCCTTGCACATCAAAAGATGTCGACTCTGTTCATGTTACACGAGGACTGATGAAACATTGGCATGTTCATGTTACATGAGGACTGATATGTTTAGGTATTTTTCGGTATACGAAATGGTATGTTCGTCTGCTCTATATGTAGCCGAAAAGCAGTTGAAGAGCCCAGACCTATTTCTTTTGCAGAGTCAGAGAAATATGTGATTGCTTGCAATCATTCTATGCTACTTTAGTATTAGAAATCTGTGTCTGAAACTTTTTTCCATTCACGTAAATTTATGTAGTGTATTTTAATTTTGGCTGGATTACGTTTCTCCTTGGATGGCTTCATGGTCCTTGCAGGGCCGCCTATTGCACTTTCTATGCAACCTCTAAATCACTTTAAGTCCCACTGTTGTGAAACTCTTAACCTACTAAAATTTGAACATCGCCATCAGTAATTGTAATTGTATTATCATCCTGTTGTCACTTTCCAATAATCTCTTAAAATTTCCAAAATGTAGTAGCAATGTGCAATTTTTGTGGTGCATTTCTTATATTCCCAGTTTGCACTTTGATTCATCTCCAGTCTCGATAATAACATCTTTTACATTTTGCCAGCTGAAAGAGCTAAAAGAGAGACAGAGAGAGCATGCCAGAATGCAGCTCCTAGTCATGATGATGGTAACTGATATTAACTGCTACATGGTGATTTTTCTTTCATTTTCTTGAATAGTTTTCTCATTTGCTGTTCTTTTTTCGGGGGGAAAAAAGACACAGGCAACCAGGATCCGTGAGCCATATCATGCCCTCAAAAATGGAAATCTGAAAGACCGACAAGAAATGAGATATTATCCCTCACAGGTTAATGGTCGCTGTAATGGTTCGGATTCTCAGTACTATACAGAAGTGAATACTAACAGCACATACTTGGGAGAGGCATGAAGATCATTTTTGCTGCTGAATTTGACGAGCAAATGAAGTAAAAATGAATGAGGAATAGCCATAGACGGGGAGTTTTCTACTGTATTTTTAATTTATGCTTATATTTCAGATATGCTTGTAAGCAGTGTGTATCTGTGAATGAAAGTTACAAATATTTCTGATATCGGGATATATTGACATCAAAGTTTCAGACCAATCAATTATTGATTCTATATGTGTTTTATCTTTCAGTCGGAACTTTGCATGCTGCTCAATATGAAATTATGCGCGGGTGTCGTCTTTTGGTCCTGTTCTTGGCAAACTGTATCAATTATTGATATCATTATGCAGTCATTTATCAGTCTCAGGGCCAGGTCCCCAGGAATGCAAGCTATTGCATTGCATGTTTGCATCCTGAAAAATCATTGTTTGGGAAACTTTTCAAAAGACAACTTAATATTTCCAAAAGATGGTTTTGCCCATTTTGCTATGATTTTTGTTTCTCGTTTTGATTTAATTTAATTAACTTAATATTTTCTTCCTCATTTCTCCTACTTCAACAACTTCCTCTAGGATCATGGCTTCTTCATCTTCTTCGATCCATCAAAGCGCATCCTTGATCACATCCTCCTTATTTCCTTCTAACCTACCGTCCCAGTTTCTTCTTGTCACACCAAGTCTTTGAAAGAATTTTGCAAACAAGTTAAAAATAAAATTTAAATTTAAATAGCATCAAAACATATACAGCGAGAATGAATCAAATGATCTAATATTATAAAGGTTTACTTTCTTTCGGATAACAATATTTTCTTTTTACTATAGAACACCGTAACCTATTCCTTTTATCATAAAGGTTTAAGCCCTGATTTTTTGTTGATATTGACTTTCAAATTCAGACCAAGATATGGGTTTTTGGGGCATTGATTTTATTTAAAAACCGCATTTAAGATGTAAAGGGGATAATGTGGTTGTGATAGCGGTGATGATTGATTAGGGCCTAGGGGAAGCAAGATAATGTGAAGTAAAGAAATTGGTGTAGCTAGAAAAAAGGTAAAGCAAAAATGGACGGGAATCAGGTGGCGATAGTGAAAGAAAAGGAGGTGAGACAAAGGCGATTAAACAAAAAGAAAGCGGTAAATAGATGATGATGGAGGAGATGGTCGATGTGAAAAAAAATAAAAGAAGGGATGGAGCTGATAGGGCGATGACGGTGGTTGATGAGGAGGAGAAAGAAGCGCATGAATGTCAAGAGGATTAAGAAGGAAGAAGATGCCAATTTGGTAAATATTTGAAATGTTGAGGGCATACCAATCCTTTAATCACATGATATTTGGTAAATATTGCAACCCACCCTCAAATCATCCCACTCTCTATGCTGGTGATGATGCTCTGCTATCATCGTCACAGTTCCATCCCTCCACCCACCACCACCTCCTACTGTCGACCATCACCACCACCTCCTGCCATTGGGGGGTTGCAATTTCGTGGGTTTCTTTTTGAAAAAAAATGAGGGCTCTTAGTAAAACATCACCGCCCAATCATTGGACGACATCATAAGAAATTTGCATCACATATCCATTAATCTCTAATAAAATACGGATATTTTTGAATGTAAATACTGATTAGGATAAAGGGTTGATAGAAGGATATATATGATTCAATTTGGAATCATCAATTTCCAAAATAAAAGCTCCAAAATAAAAGCTGGTGAAGTTTTAGGAGAAACCCTATGATACAATTAGTTTGGTTTTGAAATTTTTGAAGGAAATGATTTTGAATATGGTTGCAATTTTTTAGGGGTATAGAATTGAAATTTTTAAGGGAAAGATTTTAAATGTCATGTGCTCTAAGGGTACGGGTTATGACTAGTTTATTTTATAAAATATGGTAGATTTTGAATTAATATGCTAACTAGGATAAAATGATTAATAGGCGTATGGCTGAGTTTAATCTGGAACCATCAATAATTAGGGTGAAAGGTGGTAAAATTTTTGGGATGAAAACTTTAGGAGATAATTGATGGTGGTTGAAATTTTGGAGAGAACCCCATGGTGGACAAATTGGATGTTGTTGAAATTTTTGGGAAGAAATGTTTTGAATGGTTTAAGATTTTTAGAGGGAAATTTGTTGAAGGGGATGTACATTTTTAGGATGAAAGATTTTGAATATGGTTGTTGAAATTTTTGGAAGGGAAATATTTTGAATAGTGTTGAATTTTTAAGGGATATTTTTGTTGGATATTGAGTCAACCCATGGTTGTTTTGATGATGAGCAATATATTAGGTACTAATAATCTTTTAAGTGTTTATGTGTAGATAATATACTTTCATAATCAAACAATGCAAATCAAGGACGAATAGAGCCAACAAAGACATTGAATCTCAAACGAATCAAGACATATGCAATGAAGATCAAAATTGAATCAAGAAACTTATGTAATATTTCATTTTTGATGTAATTTTATTTTATGTATTGGTAGCATGTTATTTCATTTTTGATGTAACTTATGTAATATTTCATTTTTGTTGTAATTTTATTTTATGTATTGGTAGCATGTTAAAGTCTTTGTTGAAGCTCACACACACACTTAGGAATACACATAAAATGTTTTAAAATGTTTTGAAAAATATTTCCTAAGTTTTTAAAATACATTTTTCATGTATCTGTCACATAGTTGACTACTCCTTGAATAGCAGACGACTACTTTTCATTGGGTACTCACTATTCCATGAAATAGTCAAGTACATTTTTTGGTAGTCGACTATCGTTGTTTGGAGAGTCGACTATCATTTGTACTATGGTCGACTACTACACTATTCACGTCCCATAACATTTGAATTTTTGCTCGTTTTTTCTTCCAGTTGGAGGGGCATTTGGTCAAGATTTTTGACCCGAATGTTCCTCTATATATTGGAGGTTGTTACTGGAGTTATGGCCATTATTAATTGATTATTTTTTCAAGAGAAAAGTGTTTTAAAGTTCAAAAGCTTTTAAGCAACAAATCCTCTTTTCTTTGCCAAAAAGTTTTTTTAATATTTCCAAATCTTTCTTGGCCTAAGTTTTGATCTCAAAGAGCTTCATTCTGTCACCGATTGGAGACCACTAAAGACACACAACTTAACACAAGAGTTTCAATATTTGGCTATAGGTAAAAGAAGGTTGTAAGTATTTTTTTTCTTCCTTGTGTAAGGTGTAGCTTCTTTGGAGACGTGTTGTCCATATTAGACGTGTTTGTTCCGATTAGATCGTGTTGTACTCATTGTATGTGTTGTCTCTTTTGAGACGTAATAGTGGATCCTTTATCCCGAGAGTGAACGTGTTGCTAGATATAGGGGAAGTGCCTCCAACCAGAATAAACACTTGTGTTTATGATTGTCTTTGTGTTTGTGCTCATTGTGTGCTTGCAAATTGTTTCTAGCTCCAACATTACTCTTTATTATTGCAAGTAATTTCGTCGATTAAGTTTTATTTGGGTAACTCCATTTAATAACTTAGGTAGAATACTTAGAGGGATTTTTATAATGTCAAAACACCATTGACACCACCCTCTAGTGTTCTATTTACCATCTGCAGGAGGTCCAGCAATTGGTATTAGAGCTTGGTTAAAGGACGACGTCAACAAACAACAACAACACGTATCCTGCGGGATAATCCACCAATCGTGCATCGTTGCTTAATGGATCAAACTATTGGACATGGAAGAATCAGATCAACATCCATTGCAAGTCCATCTCCTATGACTTGTGGACCATGGTGGATCACCAATATCATGAACCAACAAAGTTAGGAAATGAATGTACAAAAGCCGAGAAGAAGAAAAATGTGTTGAACTCCAAAGCAATGAACACATTCTATTGTACCATTGACAATGCAAAGATCAACTGGGTGTCTCGTGCAACCACCGCCCATTGGGATGTAGAAAATTCTTAAGGTAACCCACGAAGGTAACACAAAAGTTAAAACTTCTAAGACTTCTCTCGATGTTCATATGTATGAATCCTTTAAAATGGAACCGAGAGAATCAATTTCGGATATGTACCTCCGCTTCCCAGAAATCATAAACACTCTTGCAGGACATGGCAAGAGATACTCACAAAGCGACCATATGACCAAGCTTCTTCAATCACTCACACCCGAATTGAAGAGGAAGGTCACGACCATTGAACATGGAAACGATCTTTCCAAACTCACTTTGGAGGATCTAATTGGTAACCTTATGGCATACAAGCTTCAAATGTAGCACCAGAAGGATAATGAGCAAATAAAGAAGAAGGCACTTGCTCTCAAAACTGCTAAAGAGAGCTCAGGAGATGAAGAGGACGATCAAATTGCTCTCATGACAAGAGAATTCAAGAAATTCCTTCGACGTAAGTCCAAATTCAATAAGCAAAAATTATCTAACACAATTATTTGCTTTGGATGTAATAGGCCAAGACATGGCATAAAGGAGTGCCAGTTACAAAAGAACAAGGACAAAAAAAGCAAAAGAGAATTCAAAAGGGAAATAAGACCAAAAGGGAGGCCTATATGGCGTGGGATGAAGAACACTACGCAACAACAATGAGTCCTCAAGCGATGAATAAGAAGAGAAGGAAGAGAGGGCCTACATGTGCTTCATGTGCATTGAAAATGAAGATAAGGTAAATTCCGAATCTGAGGCCTGCAATAATGATATTAGTATAGATAATGATATGTTTGCTAAACTTCTTGAGAAGTATGAATCATTTCTTAGGGAGCATCTTAAATTTAAGAAGATTTGCATCATGTAGAAATTGAAAAGATAAAAGAAGAGAACCTAAAATTGATCGCTAGAAATATGTTGCTTAGTCCCTATCTCAAAATAGTATGAGCTAATACTCCCAAGCGTAGGAGATCGTGCAAGTAGTACCTGGAGAGACCAGAATCGTATCCACGGGACAAGTCGACCTGAAATAACACAAATTCAACTATCAAAGAAAGTGTATGGATGAGAAAGCAACCACCTTTATGAAGGTGAAAATGATTTTTAAAGATTGGTATCAAAAGAGTAACTCCTAAAAAGAAGTACAACGTTGCAAAAGTTTGGTTATCAATGAGATGAATATGCAATGGTTGTGACTTCATTAGGAGTTTGTAATCACTAAAATATCATGTCTTTTAATATCACACAACGCTTCACCCGGTCAAGGCATGAAGACATCGGAAGATGATTCGATAAAAACTAGTTAAAATAGCCGTATATGCATTACTTGCAACTTTGATTTCATTAAACGATAAGCACAATGATGTGTCCTGATTAGAGAACATAAACTAACTAGAATTATCAGTGCCTAGCCATAAAGAACATCAATCACATTGATACTTGTTGAGTATTGATTCCCCGGATTTGGTTTTGATGATGAACAAACATAAATATCGTGAACTAACTCTTTGTGAGTGCAGTTATGGAGATCGTCACCAAAATTCTACGTACATCAAAAGCGACGTCTCAAGACTTCTCAAAGCACGTGATCGTGTGCCTGAAGCTTCGTTGAAGCTCTAGGAGCATTATTGAAGTCAAGAGATTCGGATTGAAGCTTTGAAGACGGTTCGTCTAGTTTATTTTATAGTCTTCTAGCTTCTTTTCGTAGAATGTTAAGCCTTGAGTATGTCTTACATTATAATCTTCATAACGCTCATATCTTAGAGCTAGGATTATCTTAGAAGTCCATAGAAACTTTCCCGAAGCTTCACGCTTCATTTCGCGGCTTCTAATGCATCTTAGTTGGTTCAAGAAGAAGAACCAACCGACTAAATTGTCATCTAGTCGGTTAAGAATCCTTCTTGAACCGACTAGATTGCCTTACTCAATTCAGCCTCTTCACTGTTGACCAATTAGTCGGTCCAAGAAGGTTCACCGACCGACTAGTTGTCAAACTAGTCGGTTGGGAATCCTTCTTAGACCGACTAGTTATACTTTCATTTCTTCGCCTAGCTGCTGTTGACTAGTGAAACTAGTCGGTTGGAATTTGTTCTTAGACCTACTAGTTCTCCTTGTGTTCAGCCTATTGAATTTCAACTCTTAGTCGGTCAAAGAACACTCACCGACCGACTAGTTGCCAAACTAGTCGGTTGGCAAGTCTTCTTAGACCGACTAGTTCTATCTCTCCTGAATTTTCTTTCTTGGCTGTCAACCTTCTAATCGGTCCAAGAAGAATCACCGACCGATTAGTTGCAAAACTAATCGGTCAGTGATCCTTCTTAGACCGATTAGACTGCTTCAGAAATAGATCTGTTGGGCATTTAATGCCACGAATTTGCTTCTCTCTTCTCTCTATCCTATATATACTTGAAGTGCTTCTAACCTAGCATTCAAGGCTGCCATTATTGAGTTTTAGAGAATCAAAGAGAAAGCATTTAATTCTCATTTCCAAGCTTCCTCTCTCAGAAAGAATCTCTCCAAACTCATTGAGCCCTATTTCCTCAAGAGAGATTCTCTTCATTGTGAGCCTCTCAAGCCAAGAGCTTGATTCAAAGTCACCAACTCCATCCTAACCTTCGATCGCTGTTCATCTTGGTGGAGCTAGGGTTTGGTGACAATCTCTCCTTCAAAATCTTCCTTGCCCTAAAATCAGTAAGTTTACTCAAGGCATAGGATTTTGTTGGTAAGTGTTTATTGTTTCATTTACTTTGATATTTGAAGTTTATCTCTCGGTTGTGAGAGAAGTTTGTGATCCCGGTTTGTGGGAGTCACATTTTGATTTGTGTATGATTTGATCTTGTAGAGGTTTTCTACAAAAATTTCATAGTGCAAAACTTGGGTTAGAGGATTCTAACTAAAGTAGCCGGAGGGGATCCGGGTGTTTGGGACGTAGGATCACCGGGAACAAGTCGGGGAGACTTGGATGGATCCGAACCCGTTACATCGTTTGTTTGCATTGCGTAATTCTTGTTTGTCATATTTTCATTCCGCATTGTTGGTTGAGTTTGCATAATAATTAGGAATTATACTCTTGATTATTTTAAAGTACTATTCACCACCCCTCTAGTACTTGTGCAGTAGCTATTAGGGCATTACAATAATGAATAATACCTAAGAAATACGATGTAGAATCAATGTTACAAGCAATTTTAACATGATTCTTAAGCTAAAGACATGAAGATCAACGATTATATACTCCTAAGTACATCACTACCATAGTACAAGGAGATTAGCCACTCATGATGAAAGAAAAAGCAAGTTTCATAGATGAATACATCGTTCAAATATCAAATTACAATGAAAAAGTACTAAATACGAAGTAAAAGTTCAAGGATCTATCACCAAATCTCCAAAATAATCACCCAAACTTGTTTAGATTGTGGAACAATAGCCAATGGATTTATGCAATAGCCTCCTCCAGAAAATACGCTCAATAGCCGTCTCCAAAACCCAAAATACGCCAGAATCGACCAAAACCCTAGAATACGCTTATATATTAAGATTGCGGGTTTTAGAGTTGTTAACGGGTCCAAACCCGCTCCAATAGCCGCTAAAACCCAACCCGCTTGTCGCTGCAAACGTCAACCGTTCGATCGAGCGGGATTTAACCAGATGGAGACACGTGGCCTACGGGTTCGGAGCTTCGCCCGTGCGCGCCCGCTTCATTCTGCAATTGGGCCATTGGATCATCATCCAACAACCAGAGATCATCCACGTCGCCCGAAGTTTTCCGCTGCAGCCCGCTACTCGGATCGAATCCGGGCAGTCCATTAAAGATGCGGGATTGAGTTTCGTGCTGCCGCGTATCTCAAGGATCTTCCCGCGTCTGCTCGAATCCGAATCATCTTCGCATTTTTTCTCTGCCGAATGATTTGTCCCAACGGCATAGATGATGCCGCATCGCCCTTAGCCACGTTCGTTCGATTGAGCGGGAATACGCTAGATCATCGCACGTGGCCCTCAAGATCGCCTCCGCCTGCTGCGTTCGAGAGTGATGTCATCCGTTGGATCGATATCCAACGGTCGTGATTTGGCCGCGTCTCCCTCTTCGCTGAGCCGTTGGATTTGGGCGGGAGTCGTTGGGATGATGCCACGTAACCGTATTTTACAGTATTTCTTGCGTATTTCTGCATTTTAAATGGTATTCTGTATTCAAAATTTCATAGAAATTAGTACAGATCTCAAAAAAAAATAAAATAAATAGTTGTTGGAATTGTGAGATCGAGATCTTCGCATGAAAATACAGAAAATGCAAAAATACTCAGTATATTGCTGTTTTGTGCATAAAATAAGAGTTTTCTATAATAATTAAGGGTATTCTAAATACATTCGTATTGGAGACCAATTACGTATCATGTATGCAAAAAATAAGGCTGAATGAGGTGTTAAATATGCAATATTCAACCCGAGTCACACACCCCAACTAGCGTTTTGCTAGTCTCTAGCAAAGTGAGCGAAATATGATATCAAATATACACCTAGATCACCTTATCAGTTCTCAAATCACTCAACGATAAAAGAAGACGTCCACACACTACTGTTGAGATTTCATGCTCATAAAATAATGGTATCATGGGTTTAAAGATGAAGAAAAAGTATCTCTCAAATGGTCATGAAATCGACTTAACTTCACTATCCATTACTTCTTAGCGCATAATATACAAAATCAATGGCTCATACCTTTCAATCAGAAATTCTAACTTGGAGCGTAGATATATCATGCAAAGCAAGCATAAAGAATAGAATGGTATCAAAACATACACACATCAATCTTCATTCATAGGAAATCACACCATATCTTGTGCTTTCATTAAGCTTTGGAAATTCTCTTGCCTTGCTAATATGCACACTGATTCTCTCTCTCTCACTCACTCTCTCACTCACTCACTCTCTCTCTCTCTCTCTCTCTCTCTCTCTCTCTCTCTCTCTCTCTCTCTGTGTCACGCCCCGCTTCCCATTCTACCGGGAGCGAGGACGCGAGCGGGTCCGCGACGTGCTTAAAATAAGGAGGAGTACTTTTTTTTCCTTTTCTTCCTCCTTGGCTTAAACACACTAAGCGTCTATATAAAAATTGCAGATCCTTGCTTGCAAATTTAAGAAGCAGCTCAAACAACATTATTACATATCCAGTGTACATTAATTAAGATACAGCTCGGCCTAGTATGGCCAATACAAACAAAGTATACAAATTACATTATTCAAATATATATAAAAGTGCTGACGCGAAGGTAAAAGTCTAGTCTTCCGTGGGTAGATACTCCACATAGTCTTCGAGCACTGGCTCGACTCTTGCAGTAATGTCTTCAAAGAACTCACTATCGATACCTGACGGACATTTCGTAAAACAACAAAATGAAATGTCCGTCAGCGAGGTTTACTCGGCAAGATAATCTCAAAACCAAAATGTTGGACATTTTAAATTTAAACAAAGATGAACTTTAAAGACAAGCAATAAGCTTAATTTACAAATAAGCAATAAAAGAGATAAAGCAGTTTAAAGTAGTTAAAACAGTTAAAGCAGTTAAACATTTGCAACCTGCAGCAATTAAATCATTGATAGCCATTTGCAATACCATTTGCAACCTGTAGCAATTTCAATAACAATTTGCAATACTATCAGCAACCTGTGACAATTTAGCATTCAATAACCAAACTGTAGCAATCCTGTAGAAAAGAGGTTATGACAATAATCAATAACCAGTCTATCCTAGTGATAAGTCCACGTCCAAGAGTACTAGAGATAACCAACATGCAGCCTGCGACGGGAGCAACTCCGACCTACCGTTCCGATGCGGCAACGGTCAAGGATCTAACCCCCGTAATGTGTTGGAGGTAATTTAGTATGGCGCATCCAGTCATTCTGTAACACTTGTGATCATAGACTACCCCAAACCCAGGTTAAGTCAAGTGTCGGTCAACAAGACGTGCACTATCTGTTCAGTATTGAAATTCCATCTTCTATTTTATATTGTTAAAGTTCCATCTTCCATTCAATATTATTAAAGTTCCATCTTCCATTCTATAGAAATTCCATCATCCAATCAGTCGATTCAGTCTCGGTGTTACAACAGTCCGTACAATAGTTTCGTGAAAGTTCACGACTTTGTGACTTGATTTAGCAATTAAATGAAAACGTAAAATCACTTGATTTGAAAGAACGAGTAAGCTATAATTTTAACTAAGGAAAATAGCTTAAAATATTTTCTAAGGCTAGTAGTTATTTTTCGAGATTTTTAAACAATTTTTGACAATTTTAAAAGGCCAAAAAGCAATTTTAAATCAAGGAACGATTTATAAAACACTTGTTCACGGATTTGTTAGAACAATCCGTACGACAGAATTATACAAACAAGGTGTCAAAATGATCGTATTTACTAGTACTACGGCATATATTTTTATCGTATGTCAGTGTACGTAAAAATCAAAGGTTATGAAATTTAAAAGGATTTTTAAAACAAGAAATTATTATTACTACATATCTTCAAAGATTTAATCCGGGAAAACCGTACGTCAGAATTTTGCAAACGAGATGTCAAAACGATCGTATTTACAAGTACTGTAACATATATTTTTAGTAGACGTACGTATTGATCACTCCTTATTTTACACCCTTTTTCCGCATGTTTGCATGCCATTTAGATCGCCCAAATCATGTTTTTCACGATATATCGACGATATTGCGATGCTTTTCACGATTTGTTGTTTTTGTCGCATTTCAGGTGATTTGGCGCGATTTGGAGTGATCTCGAGATGCGCTTACTCCAGAGGGTCACCGACGACCTCCCCGAGGGGTATTTTGCTGTTGGAGAGGAGCGGAAGAAGAACGGGCGTCGCAGGAGCGACGAGGAGGCCAAAACAAGCAGATTAGGCATTTTTTGTGTCCCACTCGGCCGAGTAGAGGAGCCACTCGGCCGACCAGCGAGACACTGCTCGGCCGACCAGATCAGACACGATTTACCTGTGCACTCGGCCGAGCACCGAAGACCACATCGGCCGAGTGACGACATCACGTCCGCCCGAGTGGCGCCCAGACGAAGCCCTTCCAAAACATCCAAGTTACTGTTTTTCGGCTGCATGAACTTCAGAAGACCCACTCGGCCGAGTGGTTAATCCCGTCCGCCCGAGTACTATGAAGCCATCGGCCGAGTGACGACAACTCACTCGGCCGAGCGGCCCCCGAAGTAGAGACCCCTGAAAGCCCCGACTTACTGGAAAATTACAGGGTTTTCACTCGGCCGAGCGACTTTTGTCACTCGGCCGAGTGCGATGCGCTGCCTGTAGCGAAAACTGCGGAAAACAGGCTGTGCAGGGGTATTTTGGTCACAGTTTTTGGACGATTTTGAGGGCTATTTAAACCCTGTTTTTACCCTAGTTTGGAGAGCCTCTCTCTTAGATTTTTTGCAGCTTTTTAGATTAGTTTTTAGCTTTATTCTTGTGATTGGAGAGGAGACAAAGATTGGAATTTTGTTGGATTAATTGAAGAACTCCATTGGTTTGCATCTCTTGTCCTTAAAAATTCTATTTTTATTGCTTATCTCAATATTGTGATGAATTCCATTGCTTATTTCAACGATTATTTTTGTGATCTTGCTATGATTTGTGAGTAGTCTCCACGTCTTGAGGCGTGGGGATGAACCCTACAAGCCCATTTTCATATTTGTGATGAATTGGTAGAAATTGTGCTAGAATTGTTATTAGGGATTAGATTGGGATCAATTTACTACGGATGGCTAGGTATTCATATCAATTGGGATTTGCAAGAGATTGGATCCCAATTTGATAGGAAACCCTAGAAATCCGAATTGGGTTGGAGTCGGATTTTCGAAGTATCGGTTTGCAAGAGATTGGACCGATACTAGGATTTCCGGTTGCAATTCCATGCCGATACTCGTTTGCAAGAGATTGGACGGGTAGGAACTATCCCAATCTAGGTCGTGGACCGAGTTTGCAAGAGATTGGGCTCGGTGCGCGATTGGACGATGATGTTGATCCTAATGCTAGCTTTCCTAGGCTAGGGTTTGCAAGAGATTGGACCCAAACCTAGGATAGCTATAGACCGGCAACAGCGCGAGAGCGTGAGCCTGGTTCTACATTCAGTTGCAACTAGTTCATCCAAATTCTCATTCAAGCAATTTTGATACCGATAAACCGCATTTATGAAATACGGTGAGTAGCGGGGATTCCCCATTCCCTAGACGTTCTTTATTTGATTTGATATTTCCGCATTTTTGTCTGACGATTGTGACAGGATCGCCAAAGGCAAATTTCTCTCTTAAACAGCCAGGTTGATTTGAACAAGCACGGTCATTCGTCCTCCCTGTGTTCGATAACCCGCTTGCCGCTATACCGTGCGCTTGCGGTAAAACTACAACCGTTCTTTGGGTCACGTCCCGGAGCGATCAAGTTTTTGGCGCCGTTGCCGGGGAGGGCATTTTGACGGTGTTCGTCATCGACCACCCGGTTACTTCTTATTTCTCTCTTTACTTTCTTCTGTTCGCACATTCTCCCTGTATTTTGCATAAGGTCTTTGCAGGAAGAATGGAGAATGCAATGTCAACAATAGAACTCAGTCAGGAAGACTATGTCTCCTTCACAGACCTCCTCATGGAGCTTGTCGATGAGGTCCACACTACCGGAGCTTTTGCTATCGACGTCAAGGACCCCGACGAACAACTGTTTGCTAGTTTCGTGATGGACCAGATCTCCCCGGAGGGGACTATCGGGGGCAATGTCAGAGTTGACGTGATCGACGACAAATTATATTTCGAAGACGGTGGAACAAGTGCTGAGGATCACTATACTTCGGAAGGATCTTCAAAGCAAACCAACGTTCAGGGAGTTACACCCAATGACACTTACCCTTGCTTCTATGAATCGTCTGATGTGTTTCTTGATTCCAGGGACGAACTGGAGCCGAGTGAAAGCTCTGACGAAGCTAGCACAGAATCGGAGAATGCTTATTTCGATGCATCATCCTCACTAAGTAGTGAGTCTGACTCTTCACAAGAGAGCGCGACACCTGAGCACGAGCTAGACCCGGATGGCAAGGAAGGAGCGAAACTCATGCGAGCCGATGAAGTAGAAGGAGAGGCGCCTCTTCAAGTAGAACTTAAACAATTACCTCCGAATCTAAGGTACGCCTCTTTGGGTAACAAATTAACTTTCCCGGTGATAGTTAACTCCCACCTAACACCGGACCAACTTGAAAAACTCCTAGACGTTCTTAGGAGCCATAAAGATGTCCTGGGATACACTATCTCCGATCTAAAAGGGATAAGCCCTAGGCTTTGCACGCATATGATCCATTTGGAGGATACCGAAGCCACCTCCATAGAGCCTCAAAGGCGGTTAAACCCGAACATGAAGGAGGTGGTTAAAAAGGAAATCCTAAAATTGCTAGAAACCGGTATAATCTATCCTATCTCTGACAGTAGATGGGTTAGCCCCGTTCACGTCGTCCCCAAGAAAGGGGGGATGACTGTCATAAAAAATGAAAAAGGTGAGCCAATATCTACGCGCACTGTCACGGGATGGCGAATGTGCATTGACTATAGGAAACTCAATAAAGCCACCCGAAAGGACCATTACCCATTGCCATTCATTGATCAAATGCTTGAACGCCTCGCAAACCATAAATACTTTTGCTATCTAGACGGGTATTCGGGTTTCTTCCAAATCCCTTTGCACGAAGATGACCAAGAAAAGACAACTTTCACTTGTCCCTATGGCACCTATGCCTACCGTAGGATGCCGTTTGGCCTTTGTAATGCTCCCGCCACTTTTCAGAGGTGTATGACATCCATATTTTCCGATTACATTGAAAATATTATGGAAGTTTTTATGGATGATTTCTCGGTTTATGGAAGTGAGTTTGACTCTTGCTTGGAAAATCTCACTAAAGTCCTAAAAAGGTGTCAACAAAACAATCTCACTCTCAATTGGGAGAAGTGTCACTTCATGGTCACAGAAGGTATAGTTCTCGGACATCTTGTTTCCTCAAGAGGAATTGAGGTAGATAAAGCAAAGATTGTGGTAATCGAAAAACTTCCTCCTCCTATTAATGTCAAGGGCATTAGAGGCTTTCTTGGTCACGCGGGGTTTTACCGCCGCTTCATCAAGGATTTCGCCTCGATCGCCCGACCGCTTACTTCCTTGCTCGCTAAAGATATTCCTTTTGATTTTTCAGGAGAATGCTTGCAAGCCTTCAACACCTTGAAGGAAGCGCTAGTCTCCGTGCCCATCATACAACCACCGGATTGGAGTCTTCCTTTTGAGCTAATGTGTGATGCTAGAGACCAAGCCATTGGAGCGGTATTGGGACAAAGAAAAGATAGGAAGCTTCATGCGATATACTATGCGAGCAAGACATTGGATGACGCGCAGAGAAACTACACAACTACCGAAAAAGAGCTTCTAGCGGTCGTTTATTCCATAGAGAAGTTTCGCTCCTACCTCCTCGGTTCCAAGGTGATTGTCCACACCGACCATGCGGCATTGAAGTATCTTTTAAACAAGAAGGAGGCCAAACCTCGGTTGATTAGGTGGATACTCTTGTTGCAAGAGTTCGACTTAGAGATCAGAGATAAGAAGGGTACGGACAATGTCGTGGCGGATCATTTATCCAGGCTCATGCGTGACAAGGAGGACGAGAGTTTGCCTATCGACGACACATTCGTGGATGAGAGGCTATATGCCATAAGGACCGGTGAAGTACCTTGGTACGCGGACTTCGTCAACTACTTGGCTTGTGGAATCAAACCGCATGGGATGTCTACGCAACAAAAGAGGAGATTTCTGCATGAGGTCCGTAGCTATTTTTGGGAAGATCCCTACCTTTTCAAGATATGCAAAGATAGTGTCATTCGTAGGTGTGTTTCTAAAGAGGAGGTGACATCCATCATTTTGCATTGCCACGGTCTACCATGCGGAGGACATCATGCCGCCTCTAAAACCACCGCTAAGATTTTGCAGAGCGGATTCTTCTGGCCTACAATGTTTAAAGACACCCACGCTTTTGTGAAGGGTTGCGATAGATGCCAACGGAACGGGAATATCTCCAAGCGCAATGAGATGCCGATGAGACCCATCCAAGAAATTGAGCTTTTTGATTGTTGGGGAGTAGACTTCATGGGGCCATTTCCGTCGAGCAATGGTAACAAGTACATCCTATTGGCCGTTGACTATGTCTCCAAATGGGTGGAAGCAATTGCCACCCCTACCAATGATGCAAGAGTCGTCTCCATGTTCTTTAAGCAAAATATCTTCCCGCGCTTTGGAGTGCCGCGTACCTTGATAAGCGACGGGGGAAGCCACTTCATAGAGAACAAGTTTGAAGCCATGCTAAAGAAGTACGGGGTAAATCATAGAGTTGGCATGGCATATCACCCCCAGACAAGCGGTCAAGTGGAAGTCTCAAATAGAGAAATCAAGCAAATTCTCGAAAAGACGGTGGATCGATCTAGAAAGGATTGGTCAATAAAGCTAAACGACGCTCTATGGGCATATCGCACGGCCTTCCGCACCCCCATAGGCACCACACCGTTCCGGCTCGTTTATGGGAAAGCTTGCCACTTACCCGTAGAGTTGGAGCACCGCGCATATTGGGCCATCAAAACCTTTAACTATGATTACAAGAGTGCGGCGGTGAGGCGACTCTTGGACATCAACGAGCTTGATGAGATAAGAAGAGACGCCTACGAAAGCTCAAGAATTTACAAGGAAAGGACCAAGATTTTCCACGATGCCCGCATAACCGTCACGGACTTCAAAGTAGGAGACAAGGTCTTGCTCTACAATTCCCGGCTCCGACTATTTCCCGATAAGTTGAGGTCACGTTGGTCCGGACCTTTCACCATCAAGCACATACAACCGGGAGGAGCTTTCGAGTTGGAAAGCAAGGACGGTGCCACATTCAAAGTAAATGGTCAAAGGCTCAAGCACTATTCCGAGGGAATCCCGACGGGCGAAAACAATAGAGTATATTTGCTTAAGGAGCGGTCGGATGATCTCTCGGACCTCCTTGATGAGGTAATAGAGGAGGCGATCCCCCACTCAATTGGCTCTTTTTTTGACGAAGATTTCGAGGAAGGCCCGGATTTAGGCCAAAATGAGAAGAAAGATGATTCCCCCGACCTCTCCGCTGAAGATGATGAAGGCGACGCTGATGTCGCAAGGATTCGAGAGCTCTGTAAGCTCTCGAAATTAAAGTCTCCAAAGAAAGCTCCTCCGGTACGGAGATCGGCGTCACCGGTAAAGCCGTTGACCGGAGCAAATGCTAGCTTGGGGGAGCCTCCCCCCAACACTATTCGAGATGGGAGACCACCGAGGGAGAACACGCCGCCACGTCCAAATCCAAGCGCGCTCCCCGGAAAGTTTGATGGGTGCATCTCATATGCACCAAACATCCCGCATTGATTGAACATTATAGGGGGTCGAGCTCATGACCTTAAACGAGCGCTTGTCGGGAGGCAACCCGACGGTTTTTGCTTTATTTTCACTTTTTCTTTATTTTCGTTTTAGAAATTTTTAGTGTTTTGAGTCGTTCGCCCAAAAATTTGATGATAACGGGTCCTATTTTTCTTGACAGGAGAGGAGATAGGTAGATCCATCACGAGGAGGATGAACGAGACGACGAGGAGCGCCCCAAGAAGGCGCTCGACGCTTAGGAGGAAGATGGAATCGACTGGAGGAAGAAAGACGGAGTTTAGAGCCCAAACGAAGACAAACAGCAGAACACAAGGCTCACTCGGCCGAGCATACTAGTCACTCGGCCGAGTACAAAAGTTCGTCCGGCCGAGCCGATCACGAACGAGGGAAGTCTGATGTACCCAACTCTCTGTTTATTTTCCTGATTCCAATATAACTGCTACTCGGCCGAGTATATATATTCACTCGACCGAGTAAAACGGATACGCTCCTAGGGCGAGTCATGCCGAGTAGCTTGAGTCACTCGGCCGAATGGACTTACTCCACTCAGCCGAGGCTGGCAAGGCCACTCGGCCGATGCGTAAGCGGGGAGGAATTTTCTATTGACCATACTCGGCCGAGTGACCTAGTCACTCGGCCGAGTCGTAACTTCTGCTATATAAGGGGTCGAGGGGGACACGTTTTTCGAAACACTGAAACCGATCGCGCCCCCCGACCTTTCAGCTTCCCTCGCCCGCTCGCACCCCCCTACTCGCCCGACCGCCGTCGCCACACCGCCGCTCGGCCAGCCACCGCCGGCCGACCACTCGCCGCACTTCGCCCGAGTCGCCGCCGGCGGCCGTGTCTCCGGCCACCTCTGGTACCCCCTATTTCGCCTTTTTCGCCTCTTTTGAGTATTTTTTGAGGATCCATGTGTTAAACGACCCCCAAACCCAAATCAATTCCTATATCTATCTATGATACCCCTAATGCTCCATACGTTTTGATTATTACCCGCTGATATCTCCATTTCACGCGCAGGTTGTTTTTGGGAGCTTAGGGGAGCCCAGGGGAGCTTCTCGGGACTGATTTGAGCTTCGCGGAGGCGCTGAATTTGCACGCTTCCATTGCTGAGAACTCGCGACGTGTCTGGGTATACTCCTTCCACTCTTTTACACACACCGCACTTTTTACACTTTTCGGCGCGCTCGGGGCCGATATGCCGCCCCGGACACGGCCGCGGTCGAAGAGAGCTTCTGCCAAGCGGAAGCGGTCGGATGATGCCGGCCCCTCCCACGAGTTGGAGGACTCTCCTCCACCGTCTCCCACACACGCCGTCCACCCAGCACAGCCTGCAGGCCCCGCACACCCCGCACAGCCTGCAGTGCACCCACAGCCCGCACAGCCTCTCCCTGCCGCTGCACAGCCACCACCTCGGGCTCCACTGGTCGGGCCGCTCGGGATTACGTTCCGAGACGACGCACACCGCGCCGTCTTCGACCGTATCCCCCAGCGCTCGATCGTACCCTCCAGGTTTGCACACCTCGCTGACCTAGGACGCCTGGGGGTACTAGAGGGGATGCTCACGTTGTACGACAACGTGGGCTGGCGAGATTTTCTGCAGGTGTCGGCGGATACGTTTACCCGCCCGACACTTGAGGTTCTGAGTTCGATCGCCCGGACCGACGAGGGATGCTCGTTTCGGTTCATGGATCGAGAGTGCCAGGTCACTCTCGATATGATGAGAGCGTTTTTCTCGTGGCCCGCTGTCCCCGGTGCCGATCGCGGTTACGGCCCCACCCATATCCCCCCACCTTCCTTCAACGCCGGTGCCTTCTGGGCCCGGATTACGGGTCTTCGCGCTGCCTTTGACCCTAGTAGGGCCAAGGCCTCAGCCATTGTCCATCCCTGCCTCCGCATTGCTCAGCGCCTTATGGCGACGACCTTTTTGGCCAGATATGAGCCGGGCACGATGTCTACGCCAGAGCTCTACATGCTCTACGCGATGACACGTCCCAGAGCTCTATCTAGGGATGGCGATGAGCTTGTCTCCGCCGTCGTGATCGATATCGCGGCTTGGTTTTTGGACCGCATCATCGTATCGGTGGGCGCTCGCTCGCTGATATGCTGCGGCGGCCTGATCACCTTGCTTGCTCTTATGACCGGCGAGGACTTCCCCGACGACTTGCGACG
The DNA here is from genome assembly GCA_030789695.1 of Scilla litardierei. NCBI lineage: Eukaryota > Viridiplantae > Streptophyta > Magnoliopsida > Asparagales > Asparagaceae > Scilla > Scilla litardierei. The sequence continues at coordinate 272,233,355 of CM061133.1, read as the reverse complement.
CGTCCCGGGCCCCACTTCTCTGTCGATAGATGTTATGGCCCGGATGAAGATGCTTCGTCCGCACGGTGAGCGTCACTGGGTCTGGTTGCACGGCCCTTACGTGGCCGATTACATGATTCTCCTGAGCCCTGCTCGGACTCAGATTGCACCAGCCCACGTTGACTGGCTCCCTGCGATGGATGTTCTCATCCCCGCTGCTTACGTGCTCGAGGCCGAGGAGGCCGAGCAGGCCCACGCTGCCCCTATAGACCCTGTTGCACACCCTGCCGAGCCTGCTGCCCCCTGTTGACCATGTGGCCCCTCAGCCCATACCTGACGTTTCCGCTGCTCCTGACACCTCTGTCGGTGTCGAGAGCACCTCAGCTGAGCCCACTTCCACCACCTCCACCACTTCCGAGGCTGTCGCCACCACTCCCACCACCACCACTGGCCCTCTGTCCGCCGAGCCTCTTTGCTCCGCACTCCCCGAGCGCCTACCGACCTTTGTTGAGAGTGGAGAGCCCTCGTTTGCCGCGGTCGTGGAGACCATGGCTAGCATGATCTCCGCTGGGGTTGCACCTTTTGGACCATACACTTCCACCCCAGCGGTAGTCACCTCTGTCTCCACCCCTGCTGTATTTTCCGAGAGCGTCGTGGCGTCTGTCCACACTTCTGTGCCACTGACCTCTCTGGCCGCCTCGCAGCCACTTTTGCACTCTTCTTTCGCTGCTGCTGCCTCCACTTCCCACCAGCCGGTGCCCCGGCCTCACACTGAGGCCAGGCCCACATTCGCAGGCGCAGCACCTTTTGTTCCCTTCCCCGCTGAGCCAGTCACATACGCGACCCGAGTTCGCCAGCCACGCCCTGCACAGCCCCGCCCGGTGCGTCCCTCTGCACCACCGCCCCCCGACACTGTACTTCAGAGCATTCGTGCTCTAGAGGGGGCGGTGAGTGGCCTCCGAGGCGACCTTAGGACCCTGTCCTCCACCGTCTCTGCGATGGCCGGTCGCTTTGACCTGATCCCCCAGATCCATTACTGTCTCACCCAGGTTTTGGAGCGTCTCCCGCACGTACCCCCACCCACCCAGCAGGTTCCCGCCCACACTTCCACACACACCCGACCTGCTACCACTTCCACACCCACACCCGCTCAGCGGCCTGTCCAGCCACCCCCACCACCTCCGCCTCAGGACGGAGACGGTGCACCACCACCTTCCTAGGCACCCTTGATGCCATCGATTCCTTTTGCCGTTGTGCTGCCCGTTTCTGCTGGGTCCTGTTGCACTTTTTGTCCACCCCCCTCCCCTCACTTATTTTGGGATTCTCTTTTTGATCATATCTTTATATATCCTTTTTTGGGAGAGAGGGAGAGTTTTTGGTGCCACTTATATCTCTGTATCACTCCTATCTGTGCATGCATCATGTCCGCATCATATTTTCATTTCTTTATTTTTCCTTTTATTTTCATTTTTCCATGCATGCGTCCTCACTTGCCCCTCCCATCGCTTGTCTCTCGGTATGCCACACTTTGCACATTGGGGACACTGTGCCATTTAGCTTGGGGGAGTGAGTTCTCACGTTCTTTTTCGATTTGCCACCTTTATTTTTAGTTTTTCACACCATTCTTCGCTTTTGCACTTATCTTTTATCATTTTTCTTTTATTTTACCATGCATCACGTTTTTCTTATTTTTTTTCTGTGTGCCGCATTATAAATAGTTCTATTTTCCCTTTATCTTTATTTCTTTCTTTTTTTTCATCTCATGCTAGAGATGACTTTTCTGTGATGATGACTACGTGGAGTTAGCTTATTCTATATGCATGCTATATTTGTCATGTCTTAGATTTTATTCCTGATATCATATGCTATGACTTGCCTTGCATTTAGAGATAGTAACCCACACTTTTTTCCGCATGAAAATGGATGAAATTTTATTATTAGCTGAGTCTGAATATTCATATGTATGCTATCACAGAAAACACACCAAGATTCACGCATTGAATGCTTATATCTGGAGTACTGATTTCTTTTTCCTATATCACTTCTATATGCATGAATTGTACACTTCACTTCAGGATGATTGAATGATGTTAGCTATGATAAATCTGGATTAGTTAGCTTTTTTGTGATCGAAACTGAGTAGATTAGATTACCCTGCTAAAGTTGTCGTGCATGTCTTATAGAGTGAACCGAGAGTTATATCTATTTCTTTCTCCACAAATCTTGAACATCATTTCTCTACTTTTATAATCATTGGTGAATCTCCCCTTAGCGATTCTATTTTATGGCATTTCCCCCGCTACTAATTCCTAGCTCCAATTTTCTTATTCAAAAAAAAAAATATATAATAAAAGAGAGAAGAATATTCTTGTATATCATTATCTCTCTTTGAGTTGGGATCGTTGTGTATATATGCTATATTCAAAGAAAAAAAACAAAAAAAAAAGAGAAAAAGAGGAAAAATCCTCAATAAAAGATCCCATCTCACTTTCTTTCTTTCTTCTTTCTTCTTATTACATTTGGAGCTATATAAAAATGGGGATGTGAATATTTTTTATGCCACCATGCTTATAGATAAGCTTGGGGGAGGGGATCCATTGATGTGTGAGAGAGTGACTACTTGACGTTGCACGACAACCTAGGCTAAGTAATATTCTATACTCGGTGAGATTATTTCTAGCTTTACGAAATCCAGAGATCTAAGCCTAGCGTTCATTTCATGAAATCCATACTTTTCTATTCCCTCTATTCTATAGTGTGATACTCTTATACTCCTAATAGAGAGCGTTCAATTGAAAAGTGTGTGATCTGTGATTCGTATACCGCTTTAAATGATTCAGACGACGTTAATTTTAAAATTATTCCGTTTTTCATGATTATATCGTTGTTCATGGGTTTTCTATTTCTATTTGCACTATTATACTATGATATCAAAATAAAATTCTTTGACATGTATTTTTCATTCAGTGCATGCTATATGAGTAAGTGAAACCCACGTCCTGAGAAAATGATCTAGTATCCTACCTCTTCGCTTCTTTCTTTCTTCTTTATTTCATTTCGTTTTTCATTCCCCTCCGTTTGCATTTTCCGTTTTTCGCCGTTTTCGTTTTCCCGAATCCACCGGGTTCGCCTTTTACTTATCTTCCTCGAGGACGAGTAAGAGGCAAGCTTGGGGGATTTTGATCACTCCTTATTTTACACCCTTTTTCCGCATGTTTGCTTGCCATTTAGATCGCCCAAATCATGTTTTTCACGATATATCGACGATATTGCGATGCTTTTCACGATTTGTTGTTTTTGTCGCATTTCAGGTGATTTGGCGCGATTTGGAGTGATCTCGAGATGCGCTTACTCCAGAGGGTCACCGACGACCTCCCCGAGGGGTATTTTGCTGTTGGAGAGGAGCGGAAGAAGAACGGGCGTCGCAGGAGCGACGAGGAGGCCAAAACAAGCAGATTGGGTATTTTTTGTGTCCCACTCGGCCGAGTGGAGGAGCCACTCGGCCGACCAGCGAGACACTGCTCGGCCGACCAGATCAGACACGATTTACCTGTGCACTCGGCCGAGCACCGAAGACCACATCGGCCGAGTGACGACATCACGTCCGCCCGAGTGGCGCCCAGACGAAGCCCTTCCAAAACATCCAAGTTACTGTTTTTCGGCTGCCTGAACTTCAGAAGACCCACTCGGCCGAGTGGTTAATCCCGTCCGCCCGAGTACTATGAAGCCATCGGCCGAGTGACGATAACTCACTCGGCCGAGCGGCCCCCGAAGTAGAGACCCCTGAAAGCCCCGACTTACTGGAAAATTACAGGGTTTTCACTCGGCCGAGCGACTTTTGTCACTCGGCCGAGTGTGATGCGCTGCCTGTAGCGAAAACTGCGGAAAACAGGCTGTGCAGGGGTATTTTGGTCACAGTTTTTGGACGATTTTGAGGGCTATTTAAACCCTGTTTTTACCCTAGTTTGGAGAGCCTCTCTCTTAGATTTTTTGCAGCTTTTTAGATTAGTTTTTAGCTTTATTCTTGTGATTGGAGAGGAGACAAAGATTGGAATTTTGTTGGATTAATTGAAGAACTCCATTGGTTTGCATCTCTTGTCCTTAAAAATTCTATTTTTATTGCTTATCTCAATATTGTGATGAATTCCATTGCTTATTTCAACGATTATTTTTGTGATCTTGCTATGATTTGTGAGTAGTCTCCACGTCTTGAGGCGTGGGGATGAACCCTACAAGCCCATTTTCATATTTGTGATGAATTGGTAGAAATTGTGCTAGAATTGTTATTAGGGATTAGATTGGGATCAATTTATTACGGATGGCTAGGTATTCATATCAATTGGGATTTGCAAGAGATTGGATCCCAATTTGATAGGAAACCCTAGAAATCCGAATTGGGTTGGAGTCGGATTTTCGAAGTATCGGTTTGCAAGAGATTGGACCGATACTAGGATTTCCGGTTGCAATTCCATGCCGATACTCGTTTGCAAGAGATTGGACGGGTAGGAACTATCCCAATCTAGGTCGTGGACCGAGTTTGCAAGAGATTGGGCTCGGTGCGCGATTGGACGATGATGTTGATCCTAATGCTAGCTTTCCTAAGCTAGGGTTTGCAAGAGATTGGACCCAAACCTAGGATAGCTATAGACCGGCAACAGCGCTAGAGCGTGAGCCTGGTTCGACATTCAGTTGCAACTAGTTCATCCAAATTCTCATTCAAGCAATTTTGATACCGATAAACCGCATTTATGAAATACGGTGAGTAGCGGGGATTCCCCATTCCCTAGACGTTCTTTATTTGATTTGATATTTCCGCATTTTTGTCTGACGATTGTGACAGGATCGCCAAAGGCAAATTTCTCTCTTAAATAGCCAGGTTGATTTGAACAAGCACGGTCATTCGTCCTCCCTGTGTTCGATAACCCGCTTGCCGCTATACCATGCGCTTGCGGTAAAACTACAACCGTTCTTTGGGTCACGTCCGGGAGCGATCACGTATACGTAAAAATTGCAAGCTACGAATTTTAAAAGGATTTTAACCTATTTAAGTTTTGCCTTCAAAAATTCACTGTGAGAAATATACTTGCCTTATGGCGACGAAACTAGCGCCAATGGATTCGTTTCGACGTTTCTGATTTTCTGGGACTAGTCTCACATTTTTCTGGGCCCTATATTTTAAGTTATGGATTAAAAACCATAATACCCATTTAATAATTAATAAAAATACGAAAAATACGAAATTTTCATATATTTACAAGTTTGCCATTTCGAAACTTACGCAGCTTCGTCGTTGCATGCGGGGAGAGAGAGGGAGGCGACAGCGGGCGGGGGCGTACGGCGAGGGCACGGCGATGGCAGCTCGGAGCGGAGGAGGGCGGCGACCTCGTGGCGGCGGGTGAAGGCGGACGGCGGCGGCGGGGCGAGCTGGGTCGCCAGAGGTCGGAGGCGGGGGCTCGGGCGCTGTCGGGCTTCGTCGCGGCTCGGGGGTGCTGACGGCGGCGCACGGAGGCGCAGCGGCGTGGCGAAGGCTCCTGGAGGAGCGGTGGGGTTGTCGACGTGGCCGTGGGTCGGGGATCAGACGGTGGGGCTGCTGCGGGAAGCTCGAGTCACCGTCGAGCAGCGGGGGTGAACGGAGGAAGGCGAGGTGGGCTCCCGACGGCGGCGTCGTCAGCGAGAGGGTGGCGGCGTGGGTGGATCTCAGGGGATAGGGCGGAGAGAGAGAGAGAGCGAGTGAGAAGAGACGGAAGAGAGAGAGAGGGGGGAGGGCTTGGGTTGTTTCGAACGAAAATAATGGAGAGAGAGCTGAGAGAGATACTGTTAGCCTCGGGGGGGGGGGGGGGGGGTTTGAACGGGCTGGGCTTGGTGAGAACGAAAGTGAGGGAGGAGAGATTAAATAGGTAAAAATAATAATATTAATATAAACGTAAATAGGTAGCTGGGGGAGTTAGCTGAGAGAGTGGGTGGGTAGGGGTAGATGAGAACAGGTAGGTTAGGTGGTTAATTAAGTAATTAGGAAGGTAAAACCCCATTAACGAAAATCATTAGTGAAAATACAAAAGTGAAATTACGAAAAATGCCCCTACTAGTAAACGTGTCTGAAAAATTACGAAAACATACCCACGGGATCGTATCGTCGCGAGAATCGCGAATACGAAGACCGTTCCAGGGTTTGGGCTACGAGGATACTAGATTTTGGCCAAAACGTTTAGAAAGCGGGTTTGCGGGTTCTCTATTGAAATGATATCAGAAAATTACGAAAATGTTTTGAAGATGTTTGTATAGAAAATAAATTCATTGAGCCAAAACAGCAATATCTGAAAACGAATTTTTATCAGATCTTTTAGAGGGATTTGATGAAATCCGATTTTACCAAAATATTCCATTAGTAGTCTGGTACTCCAAAATATTTTTATAGGAAATTTTTGAAATCAGTTTAAGACTCCTGATCAACCATTATAAAATATAATTAAAAAGAAATTACTTTAAATACTTAATTTTAATGTATTGGAAAAATACAGGCCGTTATATTCTACCCTCCTTAAAAATAATTCCGTCCTCGGAATTTAAAAATCTCTTTTAAAAATAATTGATTTTATGAAGAAGCTCAAACAAATAAATGATAGAAAATAGTAACCTAGTAAATCAGGTTGTAAATAACATGAAATGTGGTAAGAAAATAAGGGATGTGACTAATATATATTATCAAGTAGCCAAAATATAAGATAATGTCATTACACGAAAAGGAGAGCTATTAAGATGATGACATCTGTTCGAACTTGGAACCTGAGGTGAAAAGTCAGTAGCAAGCTATTTAAACCACATAAAACGGAAGACCATAAAGTTTATTCGTGCTACTGGTGACTAACTGGATCTAACAAAAGATGTTGTTCATAATATATCAGGTAACGACTAATCCACGAGTACTCGTGCTTTCCAACCAAGCACCAACAGCATCATTCTCCATAATGCCCAACCACATGCTAACGTCCAGATCAATGCCCAAAGGTAAGTAAAAGGCAAACACCCAAAGTCAGTACTCACTGCCAGTATTCCTTCCATCAATCTCCATAATATCCCGCAATAAGGCAAGATCCAAGCTCTCATCCAAAGCCAAGCACAAGACCTACATCCAACTTCAACACCCAAGGCCAATATCATACCAGTAACCATCGCCATCATTCCTTCCGCAGACCAATACCTGACATTCACAACACCCAACATCACCCAACAAGTAAATAACAAAAAACACACTTTTCCGCAAACCAAAAGGAGTAGACGCAAGGGGAAGCCAAGACGGATTCTCAGCCCAGGTGAGACCCAGGGCAGAGAGCTCAAGAGAAGCCCAAGGATCACAACTTCCCAAGATCTCAGCCACACAGCGGTAGCGAGGGTGACAGCGAGGGTCGTCGCCAAGGCCAAAAATCTCAAAACAGAACGTCGAAGGGCCATCGGCAGCTGGCGATCCACGGCGGCGAGCGCTGCGACTGGCTGTCGATCCATGGTGGGGAGGGCCTCCGGGATGGAGCGAAGCGGAAGCTGGCGGATCTTCGGGTGAGGCCGACGGATCGGAGATCGGAGCGGCGATGCGAGGTCCGATCAAGCTCGCTTGGGGAAGAGGCTGGGAGGGGGAGTGGGCTTAGGGAGGAAGGAGATGGGTTAAAAAGAGAGAAAGGGGGGCACCGAAGTCGGGGTTAGGTAGGGTAGGGTTCGGCGGGCATGGGTCTCGAGGGGGGAAGCGGACAAACGAAATAAAGAGGGGGGAGGAAGGTGGTTGGTGGAAAAGGAAATCAAACCCTTGGAGAGAAAAAGACGGGTACAAGATAGAAGTAGGGGCTAGAAGAGAAACACTAGCTCAAAAGATGCAAACAGCCTACACTTACCATCCTTTAATACTTCTGAGCGTCCTTCGATCCGCTTCAGTTGTCGAATTCGAACTTCTGGTGATCGAAAATCGAATGCTACCCTCCTTAGAATAAACGTAGCTAGAGTTCAGGCGAACTAAAAGCGATTAGGAAGAATTATAAGAATTAGTAGAATGATCAGAAGGCCATCACTAGCTAAAGAAAGGGGTGCTAGTGATGAAGATCGATGTCGCTACATAATCATGATTCACGTCCTTGCGGTCCAGCGGATACGGCCAGGGAAGTGACTAAGCCAGGATCACTTATGCCCAGTCTAGCTAGGTCGATCCAACAGACTTTAGCCAAGCACATTGACCGGTATCATGGTCCATTGAAGGAAGCTTATCATTTAAATGTACGCCATCATCAACTGAAGGGAATGTGATGAAGTGGGTAGATGGTTTAACATATGAAAATAACTGTAACTGGTAGCAAAAGAGGTTACTAGAGAGTGTATAACTAAGAATGGAACACGAGTTCCTAAGCAAGGGTTAAGAATTCGAAAAAGGTAATGAGGTTCAATGGAAATAGTTCGTTGCAAATTTTGTGATAAGGAGCAATAGGAAATTCCCAAATCAGGAAGTGTACACGCTATGAAGACAAATACATGTAGCACGATAAAATATGCTAGCAATGATAATAAAGATGATAGGTGTCAAATCGACGTAGATGGAAAAGGTTCAGATATACTAGTGATTACCAGTTCAGCAGACTTGTGGAGAATATGGGGTTGAATTTCCAGTATTCCCTTTACGATACCCAAGATGTCGTTGTTGGTGATGACGTGAGTATCTGCTTGACCTGACATACTTCAAAACAAACCGCGATGTAAGGTAGGTTAGAATAAATCTATTCTAATTGTACACTTGGATATTCATGTCATTTAAACCGATCTTAAAGTATTTGCATAAGTAAGACCTGCATGGGCCGTCACTAAAACCTGTCACGCCCCGCTTCCCATTCTACCGGGAGCGAGGACGCGAGCGGGTCCGCGATGTGCTTAAAACAAGGAGGAGTACTTTTTTTTCCTTTTCTTCCTCCTTGGCTTAAACACACTAAGCGTCTGTATAAAAATTGCAGATCCTTGCTTGCAAATTTAAGAAGCGGCTCAAACAACATTATTACATATCCAGTGTACATTAATTAAGATACAGCTCGGCCTAGTATGGCCAATACAAACAAAGTATACAAATTACATTATTCAAATATATATAAAAGTGCTGACGCGAAGGTAAAAGTCTAGTCTTCCGTGGGTAGATACTCCACGTAGTCTTCGAGCACTGGCTCGACTCCTGCAGTAGTGTCTTCAAAGAACTCACTATCGATACCTGACGGACATTTCGTAAAACAACAAAATGAAATGTCCGTCAGCGAGGTTTACTCGGCAAGATAATCTCAAAACCAAAATGTTGGACATTTTAAATTTAAACAATGATGAACTTTAAAGACAAGCAATAAGCTTAATTTACAAATAAGTAATAAAAGAGATAAAGCAGTTTAAAGTAGTTAAAACAGTTAAAGCAGTTAAACATTTGCAACCTGCAGCAATTAAATCATTGATAGCCATTTGCAATACCATTTGCAACCTGTAGCAATTTCAATAACAATTTGCAATACTATCAGCAACCTGTGACAATTTAGCATTCAATAACCAAACTGTAGCAATCCTGTAGAAAAGAGGTTATGACAATAATCAATAACCAGTCTATCCTAGTGATAAGTCCACGTCCAAGAGTACTAGAGATAACCAACATGCAGCCTGCGACGGGAGCAACTCTGAGGCTTACCTACCGTTCCAATGCGGCAACGGTCAAGGATTTAACCCCCGTAATGTGTTGGAGGTAATTTAGTATGGCGCATCCAGTCATTCTGTAACACTTGTGATCATAGACTACCCCAAACCCAGGTTAAGTCAAGTGTCGGTCAACAAGACGTGCACTATCTGTTCAGTATTGAAATTCCATCTTCTATTTTATATTGTTAAAGTTCCATCTTCCATTCAATATTATTAAAGTTTCATCTTCCATTCTATAGAAATTCCATCATCCAATCAGTCGATTCAGTCTCGGTGTTACAACAGTCTGTACAATAGTTTCGTGAAAGTTCACGACTTTGTGACTTGATTTAGCAATTAAATGAAAACGTAAAATCACTTGATTTGATGAAAGAACGAGTAAGCTATAATTTTAACTAAGGAAAAGAGCTTAAAATATTTTCTAAGGCTAGTAGTTATTTTTCGAGATTTTTAAACAATTTTTGACAATTTTAAAAGGCCAAAAAGCAATTTTAAATCAAGGAACGATTTATAAAACACTTGTTCACGGATTTGTTAGAACAATCCGTACGACAGAATTATACAAACAAGGTGTCAAAATGATCGTATTTACTAGTACTACGGCATATATTTTTATCGTATGTCAGTGTACGTAAAAATCAAAGGTTATGGAAATTTAAAAGGATTTTTAAAACAAGAAATTATTATTACTACATATCTTCAAAGATTTATTCCGGGCAAACCGTAAGTCAGAATTTTGCAAACGAGATGTCAAAACGATCGTATTTACAAGTACTGTAACATATATTTTTAGCAGACGTACGTATACGTAAAAATTGCAAGCTACGAATTTTAAAAGGATTTTAACCTATTTAAGTTTTGCCTTCAAAAATTCACTGTGAGAAATATACTTGCCTTATGGCGACGAAACTAGCGCCAATGGATTCGTTTCGACGTTTCTGATTTTCTGGGACTAGTCTCACATTTTTCTGGGCCCTATATTTTAAGTTATGGATTAAAAACCATAATACCCATTTAATAATTAATAAAAATACGAAAAATACGAAATTTTCATATATTTACAAGTTTGCCATTTCGAAACTTACGCAGCTTCGTCGTTGCATGCGGGGAGAGAGAGGGAGGCGACAGCGGGCGGGGCGGGGGCGTACGGCGAGGGCACGGCGATGGCAGCTCGGAGCGGAGGAGGGCGGTGACCTCGTGGCGGCGGGTGAAGGCGGACGGCGGCGGCGGGGCGAGCTGGGTCGCCAGAGGTCGGAGGCGGGGGCTCGGGCGCTGTCGGGCTTCGTCGCGGCTCGGGGGTGCTGACGGCGGCGCACGGAGGCGGAGCGGCGTGGCGAATGCTCCCGGAGGAGCGGTGGGGTTGTCGAGGTGCCCGTGGGTCGGGGATCAGACGGTGGGGCTGCTGCGGGAAGCTCGAGTCGCCGTCGAGCAGCGAGGGTGAACGGAGGAAGGCGAGGTGGGCTCCCAGCGGCGGCGTCGTCAGCGAGAGGGTGGCGGCGTGGGTGGATCTCAGGGGATAGGGCGGAGAGAGAGCGCGCGAGTGAGAAGAGACGGAAGAGAGAGAGAGGGGGCGGGCTTGGGTTGTTTCGAACGAAAATAATGGAGAGAGAGCTGAGAGAGATACTGTTAGCCTCGGGGGGGGGGGGGGGGGGGGGTTTTTTTTGAACGGGCTGTGCTTGGTGAGAACGAAAGTGAGGGAGGAGAGATTAAATAGGTAAAAATAATAATATTAATATAAACGTAAATAGGTAGCTGGGGGAGTTAGCTGAGAGAGTGGGTGGGTAGGGGTAGATGAGAACGGGTAGGTTAGGTGGTTAATTAAGTAATTAGGAAGGTAAAACCCCATTAACGAAAATCATTAGTGAAAATACAAAAGTGAAATTACGAAAAATGCCCCTACTAGTAAACGTGTCTGAAAAATTACGAAAACATACCCACGGGATCGTATCGTCGTGAGAATCGCGAATACGAAGACAGTTCCAGGGTTTGGGCTACGGGGATACTAGATTTTGGCCAAAACGTTTAGAAAGCGGGTTTGCGGGTTCTCTATTGAAATGACATCAGAAAATTACGAAATTAATGTGGGGAGCCCTAAATGATCATAGGATACTACTGCAGAAGTTTGAAAATGTTTTGAAGATGTTTGTATAGAAAATAAATTCATTGAGCCAAAACAGCAATATCTGAAAACGAATTTTTATCAGATCTTTTAGAGGGATTTGATGAAATCCGATTTTACCAAAATATTCCATTAGTAGTCTGGTACTCCAAAATATTTTTATAGGAAAATTTTGAAATCAGTTTAAGACTCCTGATCAACCATTACAAAATATAATTAAAAAGAAATTACTTTAAATACTTAATTTAAATGTATTGGAAAAATACAGGCCGTTACACTCTCTGTGTGTGTGTGTGTGTGTCTTCTTTTTATTAGTTCTGCGTAACGCGCATAAAGCAACATATGCGGAAAAAGTTATAACTTGGATCGCTCCATTAAATAAGTGAGTTTCCGGTCAATGACTCCCAAATCAGACGATAATAGGGTATTAGGCCAAAAAGGTCCCCTCGGACCGTACTACTCGAGCCAACCAAGTTATTTATTTAGTGACATACTAATTCATTTTTTGTTGTTTCTTTATTTTATATTTTGTTTTTGCTTTTGTGTTTCTCTTTTTCTTTTTTATGTGTGCATAAATAACTTAGCAAGATAGCTTCATCTACTTAATTCTTTCCCAAGAATGGGTTATCCTAATCATTTCAATAGACAGTGTAATCTATCTACCCAGAATCACACAAAGCATGCAAATAGCAATGAAAAAGAGATAGAAAGCAGTGCTCCAGTTATTTTGTGAACTAGTGATGCAGGAACCTTGGTGTGTTCGATTGAAAGCATACGATTTGCTAATTCATAACTTCTAGATTTATTAAGTTATCAATCAATCTCACCCTTAAGATATATCAACAGAAATTTACCAAGAGTACTAGCATACATGTCAAATGAGACTGAAATATTTAACAATAGTGGTGAAAGAAAATGAAGCACATGTGTACAGTGCTGAAAAAATTTCAAGAATTTTCATCACATAAGGTTCATCTCTAGGTGAAAAATTATTGGTGATAAAACTTGACTCATTTATTTATTTATTTATTTATTTTTGGTTTTTTCAATGCAAAAAAGGGAACTAACTTAAAAAAATCCTAACAGTTTATACCCTCCCCCCAACTTAAAATAAGCATTGTCCTCAATGTTTGGAAGAGGGAAGCATGGAAAGAACACACCTGATTAGTTGCCACCCGAAGGTGTGTCTGTGAGATTAATGGTGGTATCCTCCCTGGCCCAAAGCTCTTGAAAATGTTTTAGACGTTGTCCGTTGACTTTAAATTCATGGTCGTCCTTCTCATTCACCAAAACCACCGCTCCAAGTGAAAAAACTTCTTTGACAAAGTATGGTCCCGTCCACTTAGAACGCAGCTTTCCTAGAAATAAATGTAGTCTTGAATTGTATAATAGAACCTTGTCTCCAATCTTGAATTCTTTTTGCAGGATCATCTTATCATGCACAGCTTTCACCCTTTCTTTTGCTAGCTTCGCATTTTTATATGACTCTCGTCGTATTTCATCAAGCTCCATGGTCTGCAATTTGCGAGAAACATTTGGTGAGTCATTAAGAAAATTAAATGTTCTAATTGCTCAAAATATTTATGTTTTAATTCAACAAGAAGATGGCAATTTTTTCCATAAACCAAACAGTAAGGTGGCATCCCCAAGATAGTCTTGTATGCTGTCCGGTAGGCCCATAAAGCTTCAGGCAAGCGAAGGCTCCAATCTTTGCATGTTGGGTTCACTGTTTTCTGAAGAATATGCTTTATCTCCTTATTCGCTAATTTCGCTTGTCCATTTGTCTGGGGATGATAAGATGTCGAAACTTTATGCGGCACCCCAAATTTCTTCATGAGATTTGCAAAGAGCCTATTGCAGAAGTGGAAGCCTCCATCACTAATAATGGCCTTTGACACTCCAAAGCGCCAAAAATGTTCTCTTTCAAAAATTTCAGCACAATGGAAGCGTCATTGGACCTGCAAGGAATAGCTTCCACCCATTTAGAAACATAATCAATTGCAACCAATACAAATATATAACCAAAAGATGATAGAAAAGGCCACATGAAATCAATACCCCAACAATCAAATATCTCTATTTCTAGCATGAGATTCAATGGCATCATTTTTCTTTTTGTTATTCCTCCCAACTGTTGACAACGTACACATGATTTACAATAAGCATATGGTTTTTAAACATAGTAGGCCAATAAAAACCACTTTGTAAAATTTTTGCAACAGTTTTATGAGCCAAAAAATGTCCCCCACATACCCCATCATGGAAAAAATGTAAAAAAGCTATCAAACTCATGGTCAGGTACACATCTTCTTACAATTTGGTCTCCACAATATTAAAAAAGATAAGGGTCATCAAAGTAGAAAGATTTTACCTCATGTGTGAAACGTTTAAAATCAAAAGAAGACCAATGTGGGGGAGTTCTACCTGTCACCAAATAATTAGCTATATCTGCATACCATGGTACAGTAGAGATGACGAAAAGCTGCTCATCTGGGAAGGAATCTCGCAATGGAATATTAGGGGACTCTATTCCCACCGTCAATCTAGAAAGGTGATCTGCGACATCGTTTTCCACTCCTTTCTTATCCTTGATCTAAATGTTGAACTCCTGTAAAAGAAGAATCCATCGTATAAGTCTGGGTTTCGCATCCTTTTTAGATAAAAGATATTTAAGTGCAGAATGATCTATAAAGATGAGAATAGGCGATCCCAATATGTAGCTCCTGAACTTCTCCAATGCAAACACCACCGCAAGTAACTCTTTCTCCGTAGTAGTATAGTTTCTTTGCGCTTCATTCAACGTCTTACTGGCATAGTAGATAACACAAGGAACTTTTTCTTTCTTTTGGCCAAGTGCTGCCCCCACCGCATAGTCACTTGCATCGCACATGATTTCAAATGAAATAGTCCAGTCTGGAACCAGCAAAATGGGAGATGAAACAAGTGAATTCTTTAGTTTATCAAATGAATCATGACACTCTTGTGTCCATATGAATTCGGTGTTTAAAGTTAACAAGTGGCAGAGGGGGCGGGAGATAGCGCTGAAAGCCTTTATGAATCTTTTATAAAATCCTGCATGGCCTAGAAAGGATAGAATGTCTTTGACACATTTTGGTGTAGGCAACTTCTCAATCACCTTAACTTTCGCCATGTCTACCTGAATACCTGCTTTGGAGACTAGGTGACCAAGAACCAAACCTTCAGTTGTCATGAAATGACATTTTTCCCAGTTTAGAAGCAAATTTTTTTCCTGGCACCTGTTCAAGACAAGAGCTAAGTTAGATAAACAATCTTCAAAAGAAGTGCCATATACAGAAAAATCATCCATAAATACTTTCATTATCCTTTCAATCATATCACTAAATATGCTCAACATGCAACGTTGAAAAGTAGCAGGCGCATTGCATAATCCAAAAGGCATCCTTCTAAAACCAAAAGTTCCAAAGCGACAAGTGATGGTAGTCTTCTCTTGATCCTCTGGAGCAATATCTATCTGATAATAGCCAGAATAACCATCTAAAAAACAATAATATTCATTACGTGCCACTCTTTCTAAAATTTGATCTAAGAAAGGCAAAGGAAAGTGGTCTTTTCGTGTTTTAGAATTTAGCTTTCTGTAGTCAATACACATCCTCCAACCTGTGGTGGTTCGCATATGTATAAGCTCATTATTCTCATTTTTACTACTGTTAAGCCTGATTTTTTTGGGACCACCTGTGTGGGACTAACCCATCTGCTATCAGAAATAGGATATATTATACCTGCAGCAAGTAGCTTAAGAACATCTCCCTTAACAACCTCTTTTAATGTTGGATTTAAACGACGTTGCAATTCACATGTAGGTTTGGCATCATCCTCAAGATAAATATGATGAGTGCAAATTGAAGGATTTATACATGTAATGTCCGCAATAGACCATCTAATGGCCCCTTTGTGTTCTCTAAGCACATCAAGTAAAGCATGTTCTTGTTCAAGAGTAAGTTTAGAGGATATTACCAAATGAAAAGTTTCATCTTTTTCAAGGAAAGCATATTTCAGATAGTCTGGCAAGCGCTTCAACTCTAACGTTGGATGCTCAATCTCTTAAGGTTGTTGTGGTGGTAATTCCACCGGCATTGTTTCAAACTTTGGCACCCATGCATCCTTCGGTCTTTCATTTTTGCCCTGCACAAAATAAGACTCATCAATATCATCTGAATTATAATCAATAAATTTAGATGAGCATTCATATTTAGCTTCAAAATAATCTTCAATCAAATTCTCAATAAAACATACCTCTTTTACTCCATCAACACTTGCTAGTAACTTACATGATTTAAAAATGTTCAGCTCAAGTTTCATGTTACCAAAACTTATCTTCAATTGTCCATACCTACAATTTATTATAGCGTTGCAAGTTGTTAAGAATGGGCATCCCAATATGATAGGAGTGCAGTTACTTGAGTGTGACCCATGTATGTCAAGGACAATAAAATCCACTGGGTAATAGAATTTGTCCACTTGGACCAACACATCTTTCATGCATCCCCGTGGGACTTTCACCGACCTGTCTGCAAACTGTAGAACCACATGTGTCTTTTTCAGCTCCCCAATCCTAACTACAAGTAAACAGAGTAAGGCAAAATGTTAACACTAGAACCCAAGTCAAATAAAGCATCTCCAAATTTCTTGGTTCCTATACTACATAGAATAGTAGGAGAACCTGGATCCTTATATTTGGGTGGAGTGTCATGTTGTACCATTGCACTTACCAGTTGTGTTAGGAATGCTTTATTTTTCACATTAAGACTCTGTTTCACATTGCATAACTCCTTAAAAAATTTAGCATATACAGGCACTTGGTTGATTGCATCAAGTAATGGGATATTAATTTTTACCTGCTTGAAGATGTCTCTTATTTCTTCCTGATACTTATCTTTTGATGGTGGAGCAAGTCTATGTGGAAATGGAGCTGGAGGTATATATGGTTCTGGCTCTTTGTCTGCGACATCTTCCTCATCTTGCAACTTTTCATGTGCTTGTACTTCATCTTTTTCCTCAGATAGTTGTTCATGTCTAGGCACTTCTGGCTTTTTTAATTTCACGTCCGCTACGCAATGTAGTCACTGCTTGACATGGTTTAACATTGTTTCCTGAAATAGAAGAAAAATGATTTGTATTAGGATTTACAACAGGTTGAGCTGGTAATTTACCTTTGTCCTGTGATGCTATAAATCTTGCAAAAATTTTAGTGAGTTGTTGCATCTGTGCCTTCTGTTGAACTGCAGCAGTGAGAATTTGCATTTCATTGCTTTGCTCCCTTTTCCCGTGGTAGTTGGTGTGGTTGGGATGGTAATAGGCAGTAGTCGTCTGCTGCTTCTGCTGGTATGAAGTACCTCCTTGATTTGATTGATTTTTCCAATTGGCTTTGTAACCTTGATTGGCCACCCAATTCACCTTTGCCTCTGGATTTCTACCTAATTCTTTTATTGCTGGAATCAATGGGCACATGTAGTGTCATGAACTGGCTACTCACATATGACGCAGTATGGCTAAGGATGTAACTGCTTTTGCTGCTCTTAAATCAATGTTTTGTAGATTTTTCGTAACCAATGCCTCCTCTTGTGCCATCAATGCATCGTCAGCTTTTAAAATCTGCAAGCCTCCTCTTGTTTGTTGTGCAGGCAGAGTCCTATCAAATTCTGAAGTTGGCACCCATCTTCTCGCATTTTCTGCAATGTTTTTCAAACATATACAAGCCTCCGTTGGAGTCTTCTCAAAGAAGCCGTCGTTTCACATCATTTCTATATATTGCTTCGTATTCGGCTGTAGTCCATCGTAAAAGAACCCAATGGTACGTCCCTTGTCAAAACCATGATGCAGGCACACTAACAGTAGTTCCTTGAACCTTTCCAAAGCTTGATCATATGCTTCGATTTCCTTCTGTGAAAAAGACATGATGTGCCTCTTTAAAGCCTGAGTCCTATGCAAAGAAAAGAATTTTTTTAGAAACTCAGTTTGCATCGTTAGCCAAGAAGTAATAGATCTAGGAGGTAGTGCATTGAACCATTTTTTGCCTTATCTTTTAACGAGAATGGAAAAAGTTTAAGATAGACAACATCATTACTAACTTTCCCATCTAATTGTGTTGAGCATGCTTCTTCAAATGCTTTAGCAAGTAAGGATTTTCCTTATCCCCACCATGGTAAGATGGGAGGATTTGGATCACCCCTCAGGCAACACAATGCATGATTCAGAAGCAACTCTAGTGGGCATATATGTAGCACTCAATGGTAATTCTTGCGGAGTGTTTGCAGGGGGTTGTTCATTATTGTCAGCCATGTTTTCAAATTTTATCAATATGTGTGAAGTAGAGGCCCGATGCCACATAAACTA
The DNA here is from genome assembly GCA_030789695.1 of Scilla litardierei. Taxonomy (NCBI): domain Eukaryota; kingdom Viridiplantae; phylum Streptophyta; class Magnoliopsida; order Asparagales; family Asparagaceae; genus Scilla; species Scilla litardierei. Next base: position 272,215,186 of record CM061133.1, on the reverse strand, counting down.
ACAAAGCGAGTTTTTTTATTTTTAAATAGTAAAACTAAGCTATAAAGTGGAAAGATCTCACCGAGTATTCCTTTGAGAAGCTAAAAATGTGGACCAAAGATGCCGTTGTCCCCGGCAACGACACCAAAAACTTGCCTGTCTCAAAATAGTGTGAGCTAATACTCCCAAGCATAGGAGATCGTGCAAGTAGTACCTGGAGAGACCAGAATCGTATCCACGAGACAAGTCGACCTGAAATAACACAAATTCAACTATCAAAGAAAGTGTATGGATGAGAAAGCAACCACCGTTATGAAGGTGAAAATGATTTTTAAAGATTGGTATCAAAAGAGTAACTCCTAAAAAGAAGTACGGTTTTGCAAAAGTTTGGTTATCAATGAGATGAATATGCAATGGTTGTGACTTCATTAGGAGTTTGTAATCACTGAAATATCGTGTCTTTTAATATCACACAACGCTTCACCCGGTCAACGCATGAAGACATCGGAAGATGAATCGATAAAAACTAGTTAAAATAGCCGTATATGCATTACTTGGAACTTTGATTTCATTAAATGATAAGCACAATGATGTGTCCTGATTAGAGAACATAAACTAACTATACTTATTAGGGCCTAGCCATAAAGAACATCAATCACATCGATAATGAATAATACCCAAGAAATACGATGTAGAAATCAACGTTACAAGCAATTTTAACATGATTATAAAGCTAAAGACAAGACGATCTACGATTACATACTCCTAAGTACATCACTACCATAGCACAAGGAGATTAGCCACTCATGGTGAAAGAAAAATCAAGTTTCATAGATTATTACATCGTTCAAATATCAAATTACAAAGAAAAAGTACTAAATACGAAGTAAAAGTTCAAGGATCTATCACCAAATCTCCAAAATGATCACCCAAACTTGTTTAGATTGTGGAAAAATAGCCTCTGGAATTTATATAGCAGCCTCCTCCAGAAAATACGCTCAATAGCCGTCTCCAAAACCCCAAAATACGCCAGAATCGGCCAAAAACCCTAGAATATGCTTATATATTAAGATTGCGGGTTTTAGAGTTGTTAACGGGTCCAAACCCACTCAAATAGCCGCTAAAACCCAACCCGCTTGTCGCTGCAAACCTCAGTCGTTCGATCGAGCGGGATTTAACCAGATGGAGACACGTGGCCTACCTGTTCAGAGCTTCGCCTGCGCGTGCCCGCTTCATTCTGCAATTGGGCCGTTGGATCATCATCCAACGACCAGAGATCATCCATGTCACCAGCAGTTTTTCGCTACAGCCTGCTACTCGGATCGAATCCGGGTCGTCCATTAAAGATGCGGGATTGAGTTTCGTGCTGCCGCGTATCTCAAGGATCCGCCCGCGTCTACTCGAATCCGAATCATCTTCGCATTTTTTCTTCGCCGCACGATTTGGTCCCAACGGCATAGATGACGTTGCGTCGCCCTTAGCTGCGTTCGTTTGATTGAGCGGGAATACGCTCGATCATCGCCACGTGGCCCTTAAGATCACCTCCGCCTACTGCGTTCGAGAGTGCTGTCATCCGTTGGATCGATATCCAACGGTCGTGATTTGGCCACATCTCCCTCTCCACTGAGCCGTTGGATTGGGCGAGAGTCGTTGTGATGATGCCACGTAACCGTATTTTGCCGTATTTCTTGCGTATTTCTGCATTTTAAATGGTATTCTGCATTCAAAACTTCATAGAAATTAGCACAGATTCAGAAAAATACAAATAAATAGTCGTTGGAATTGTGAGATCGAGATCTTCGCACGAAAAGTACAAAAAGTGCAGAAATACTTAGTATATTGCTCTTTTGTGCATAAAATATGAGTTTACGCTAATAATTAAGGGTATTCTAAATATGTTCGTATTGGAGACGTATCATGTATGCACAAATAGGGCTAAATGAGGTGTTAAATATGAAATATTCAACCCGAATCACTTAGTGATGATGTTAGTAACCTTAGTGGCAGGCTCAATGACTTAGATAAGACTTTGACCACCATTAAGATCAAGTATGATGACCTATATAGGAATGTGGATAGGTTTCATAGGGGTAAGGAGAAACTAGACGATTTAATTAGTTCTCTGACCCTCTAGTAGTAGATTTGACCTAGGTTATGATGACTCACGTTAGGCCTAGAAATGATCATGCTAGGGTTCATCACTATAGACATCGTTTCATTAAAGTTTGGATACCCAAACATGGGACAATTCAAATGAAAGAAAAGTACATTTCTAGATTCATGCATGATGTGTATTTGTGTAGGGATTATATATATTTGTGATCGGAAATCTAGACCCAAATGGGGTTGGTTCCCCGTTGAGTGATATATCTACGTTTGTAACTAATCCCACGGACCCAGAAGCGAAAGGGTACCAAAATATTTGTTGGATTTTTAGGTACTCAATTTTTGATGGGATTAGTAGCTAGGTCCATATGGACTTCAAAGGATGTGCATAGTTTGAGGGGGAGGCCCAATTGCTATGATGCATATCTTTAGGGGGAGCTAATAAAAAGGATTGTAAAAAAATTTCTTTTGTGCATAATTTTTATATATGTTATCATTTTAGACACTTGGCATCTCACATAAACTCATTTTTGGGAGAATTTTATATGCCAAGGGGATCACCTATTTAGGGGGAGTAAACTTTCTTTGAATATTGAGTCACTAAATTTTATATTAGTGAGAGATTATTCATGTGGAGAGAGAGTATTATCCTTTTTTGATTACGCCAAAGGGAGAGAGAGATATGCACACATACACTCATGCATTGCATAATTTTAATACTCTATGAGATATGTTGTCATCAACAAAAAGGATGAGAATGTTGGATATTAAGTCAACACATGGTTGCTTTGATGGTGATCAATATATTAGGCACTGATAATCTATTGAGTGTATATGTATAGATAAAGTGCTTTCATGATCAAAAAATGCAAATCAATGAGGAATAGAGCCAACAAAGACATTGGATCTCAAAAGATCCAAGACATAGGCAATGAAGATCAAAATTGCATCAAGAAGCTTATGTAATATTTTAGGAATACAGATAAAATGTTTTAAACATTATGAAAAAATATTTCATATGTTTTTAAAATACTTTTTCCATGTACATGTTAAATAATCGACTTCTCTTTGAATAGTAGTCGACTACTTTTCAATAGGTACTCACCGTCCCATGACATAGTCGACTATAGTTGTTTTGGTAGTCGACTATTGCTGTTTGGGGAGTCGACTACTACTATTTGGAGAGTCGACTACCATTTTTTCCATAGTCGACTACCACACTATTCACAGCCCATAACATTTGAATTTCTGCCCATTTCTTCTGCTCGTTGAAGGGGCATTTTGGTCAAGATTTTTGATTTGAATGTTCCTCTATATATTGGGGGTTGTTGCTAGAGTTATGGCCATTATTAATTGATCAATTTTTCAAGAGAAAAAGTGTTTTAAAGTTCAAAAGCATCTAAGCAACAAATTATCTTTCTTAGCCAAAAAGTTTTTCCATATTTCCAAATCTTTCTTGGCCTAAGTTTTGATATCAAAGAGCTTCATTCTCTTATCAATGGAGATCCACTATAGCCACACACCATCATATAAGAGCTTCAATATTTGGCTATATGTAAAAAAAGGTTGTAAGTACTTCTTTTCTCAATTGTGTAATGTGTAGTCTCTTTGGAGACGTGTTGTCCATCTTGGACATGTTTGTTCTGATTAAAATGTGTTGTACTCAATGTAAGTGTTGTCTCTTTTGAGATGTGTTAGTGGATCATTTGTCCCGAGAGTGGACGTGCTGCTGGATATATGGGAAGTGCCGCGAACCAAGATAAACACTTGTGTTTGAGATTGTCTTTGTGTTTGTGCTCATTTTGTGCTAGCAAATTGTTTCTAGCTTCCGCATTACTCTTTATTATTACAAGTAATTCTGTTGATTAAGTTTTATTTGGGTAACTCCATTTAATAACTTAGGTAGAATGCTTAGAGGGATTTTTATAATTTCAGGAACACCATTCACCCCCCTCCAAGTGTTCTATTTGCAGTCAGCAGGATCTCCAAGATTGTTTCGTGCCCTAAGTGTTGGGATCCTGAGATGGCAAGCAGAAACAATAGAGGTGGGTGAATAGTTTTTAATAAATTTTAAAGCAAATCATCTAATTTTTTACCTAAGGGTTCAATTAGTGTTACCTAATTGAATCTTAATCTAAATATATCTTGCAATAATATAATTAGCGGAAATATAAACACGAGTGTAAATAAAGAGATTAACAAGATAGAGAAATTCAAACTACAAAACAATTGTAAACACCAATGTGCTATCCTGGTTTAGTCCCCGACCTACATCCAACTCTAATCCACTATTCAATGGAATAGTACAATTACCACTCGAACGCACTCGAGTGACCACATCTCTTCTGACCAACACCTCTCCCACTTGAGAGTAACACCTCTCCACTTGAGAGCAAAACCTCACACTTGAGCTTAGAACTTTAAGTACAAAGAATTACAATTTCCCTAAACCTTGAAGATGAAGCTTGTGTATTGTAGTGTGTCTAAGGAATTGTGTTTCTACGCTATAGGATTGATCTTTGGTAGAGTCGAAAGAAAGCTCAAAAAGACAGAGATTGAGAGCTAGAGCTTTAGAGACATTTTGGGCTTTTTCTTTTTCATTTCATTTCATCATTAATATTATACAAATGACTAAAGGGCTTATACATACATACATACATACATATATATGGCAATCTTCGGCTGCGAAAAAACACGTGCGAAAACTTATTTTTTATTTTTTTGAAAAAATTTTTTGCAAAATTTTTTTGATGTTTAATCTATACAATTATTTACCCATGGGAAAATAATGGGTGAACCCGTTGGGGATTAGAGCACACATCCACCAGTTACAAATTTAACGGTCTCAAAACGTGCGAATTTGATGAAATGTCTTGATCGAAGGCCAAATGACATTATTTCTCAACGATTATTTTTTGAGGGGATGTATAACAACATATAATGAGGGTGGAAAAAAGAATATTTCAAAAAAAATTTCAAAAAAAAACTAAAAACATTTTCGCACGATGGGAAATGTTCTCACATGAAGATTTACACACACACACACACACACACATACATACATACATACATACATACATACATACATACATACATACATACATACATACATATACATACATATGTATGTATATATATAAGTATATTTATACATACATAAGTATGTATATACGTATATATATATATATACATATCTATATACATACATATATATACATATGTATATACATACATATGTGTGTGTATATATATACATATACTAGTCTATAACCCGTGCCCGCGGGCACGGTTCAATTTAGATATTTCCCCCTCAAAATCTTAGTTCCCCCGAAAATGTGGGCACGATTCATTTTAGATACCCCCCTCAAAATCTTAGTTCCCCTGAAATTGTGTACATGATTCATTTTAGAAACCCTCCGCAAAATCTAAGTTCCCTAATCAAAGTCTTAGTTCCCCAAAATTTATGTCAACTCAAGAGACTTTAGTTCTCACATTGTTTAATTACTCACAAAATTTTTAGTCACTGACAAAAATGTTAGTCCCCCAATTTGTATTTCGTTTCTAAATTTAGTAGGGCAGAAGAAAAGTGACTGCAGCTTCAGTACCAGATGGGTAGTAGCTGTGTTCGTGTGCCCCACAAGAATTGGAAGAGACACAAGAATTGGAAGAGACGCCTGATGATGACCCAAAGTGCAGGCGTCTTTTGGTGCTTTTCTCGAATGAAGTGCAGGCGCTTTAAAGAATAATCAATAGTTAATTGTTAATCGAAAATTCACATTATCAGCATATCGAAGTGCAGGCGCCAGTGTTTTGACTGACACACTTTTTGATGTAAAAAAATTAGTCTGCGTTAATGTCATGATGATGACCAGTGCTTTGACACAGAAAAATCTTTCCAAAAAGATTAATCAGCATATCCAAAAAAATTATTAATGTAAAAAATTATTAAGAAGCAATGGGGTAGCTCTTAGCCTCTTACATTGGCAGCTTAAGGAGAAGCAATGGGCATTTAAAAAATGTCATTAGACTGCCAACGTTTTTTTTGGAAGAGCACTAATGTCTGCGTTTTTTTGGAAGAGCACTAATGCTTCAGGCGCTGTTTTTTTGGAAGAGCACTAATGTCAACGTTTTTTTAAAAAAAAATGCTTATGCTGATGGGTATTTAAAAAATGCTGATAATGCTGAATTAATTTTGGAAGGGCACTAACGTATTAATGTATTTAAACCGAATTAATTGTGGGTCAGCCGAAAATTAACATATGCTGATAGCCAATGTTTTCGGCAGACCCGAAATACTACCAACCTATCAGTCAAAGGTTCAATTTAAGGGATGATGTGAATTTCAAAAAGTGGGTCAGTCAAAGTTTCTCCCAACAAATTTTCACACAACCCAAAAATTTTTGTCATGATGATGACCAGTGCTTTGACACAGAAAAAGCTTTCCAAAAAGATTAATCAGCATATCCAAAAAAATTATTAATGTAAAAAATTATTAAGAAGCAATGGGGTAGCTCTTAGCCTCTTACGTTGGCAGCTTAAGGAGAAGCAATGTGCATTTAAAAAATGTCATTAGACTGCCAACGTTTTTTTTGGAAGAGCACTAATGTCTGTGTTTTTTTGGAAGAGCACTAATGCTTCAGGAGCTGTTTTTTTGGAAGAGCACTAATGTCAACGTTTTTTTAAAAAAAATGCTTATGCTGATGGGTATTTAAAAAATGCTGATAATGCTGAATTAATTTTGGAAGAGCACTAACGTATTAATGTATTTAAACCGAATTAATTGTGGGTCAGCCGAAAATTAACATATGCTGATAGCCAATGTTTTCGGCAGACCCGAAATACTACCAACCTATCAGTCAAAGGTTCAATTTAAGGGATGATGTGAATTTCAAAAAGTGGGTCAGTCAAAGTTTCTCCCAACAAATTTTCACACAACCCAAAAATTTTCCCACCAAAACTTGATGTGACATTGCCACATAGGATAAGTTCAAAAACAGCTCTCAATTGTAATATAGATGTATATATATATATATAGAATAATGGCTATCATACGCCATATGAGAGCCTCTTATACGCCCTCTCACATAAAGCATCCAAGTACAAGCCCACATGGGTTTGTACTTGGTTGTACTTGGGTGCTTTATGTGAGAGGGCGTATGAGAGAAGCTCTCATATGGCGTATGATAACCATTATTCTCATATATATATGGATAAAAGGATCCTAGGGTGCCTCCTTAGATGAAATCTACGGAGGCATCTATGTGGCTTCATCATAGCCACACATCTAAGTGGATGGATGAAGAGCATATGTGGCATTATTTTCGCAAAAACCCCCGCTTTGCCTTGTACATTGCTTTCCCCAAGAATCACATGAAAGCTGCTCATCTGCAAACAATCGCTCCCCTCAAAATCGCAGCTCAAAAAATCACTCCTCCAAAATTCCCGCCCCCATGCTGCAAAATTCCATCCTCCTTCTACAATAATCTCGGCCCCTCACCCAAAAATCTCCGCCCCTTATCTCCGGTGACTCTCATCCTCCGACAACTACCGTCGCGTGATATTTTGCCTTCCACCTCCGATAACGACCTCGCTTATACGAGCATCACTGAGCTTGCATCCTCCTCCGACAACCGTACCCCCCGCAGCTAACCCTCCCCCCACTCAGCCCCTCACGCCGCCGTGCCCCCAGACCCCGACTCGTCGAGCCCATCGTGCTGAGCTCCCCCATCCTCTCCCTCCTTCTACAAAATTCTCTCCCCCAGGCTGCAAAAAATTCTTCACACCTTCTACAAAAATCTCTGCTCATCACCTCGAAAATCGTGGCAACTCATCTCCGACGACTCAGCCTCAAACCGCGACCGTGTCTCTGACATCCAACACCCCCGCTTCTCTCAGCCCTCTCTCCCATCGACGTGTAGACCCTAACCTCCTCTGCGTCCATGCTAGCACCCAGCAGATTGTCCATCTCCTTCAGGTGATAGAGTTTGTTGATTTTTTTAATATAAATATCTTCTCTATTTTGTGTTTTTAATGGTTTTTATGTGTTTGGAGTGATGTGTGTTCTTCAAAATTTGATTTTTGTCTGGGGGTTTGATGAGTTGGAAGCTAGTTAATGCTTAATGAATCAAGGCTTATTCTTCTTCTTAAAATATTTCATTCTTTTTAAACACATCAATTGTCATTCTTTTTACAGGAGCTTACTATAATACGAGTTTGATCATCATGCCTTGCTATTAAGGACTGCGACGTCTGTCAGCTTCAGTCCTATTTACGGGTGTTTTCTCACCGCTGGATTGTTGACCGTCGGGTGAGGGGTCAACGTGGTCAAGGGGGCTGATGGGACCCCTCAGTTCTGCCAGGTGTACGATTTGCCTGGCAGAGGAAGATCGAGTCCGTACGTCAGTCCACCAAAGGATGGCCATGGCGGGTCGTGGGCGAGCGGGCTCGTTGATAGGAGCGCTCAGCCGCGGTCGATGGGGGCGCTGAGGAGTAGCCTCGGCACCGGGTGTTAGGGACGAGCTGGACCTCGGGCAGGAGTGTTCTGCCTCAATTGTAGAGGTGCTGAGGTGTAGCTTCGGCACAGCGGGATCTATTCAACCTGGACGGACGAAGAAGCTCGTCAGGGGGGCCGGATCTTGGTTTCGGTCTGTTGGATCTGGATCCTAGCCTTGAGGGGGGGTGAATAGGCTAATAAAAAATAATTCGTGCAACCCACGAATAAGCACACGCAGTTATAGCACAACCAGAGTAATGAAAAGCAGACACAGAGTACACAGCAGATTTACCCTGGTTCGGTCGTCCCAACGACCTACTCCAGCCCCCAAAGCAGAACTAGTATTGAATAGCGCAATAGGTACAAAACCACAAGTTAGAGCATGCTCAGAGCACCCTCTACGTCTCTACACTCGCCAGGCTCTCATTACCCAACACACAGTGTTTTCTCTCACTATCAATCCTAGTAAAGCTTTCTACCAGCTAGTCCCAAACTAGCTGGGTCCCACTTGTCTAGTCCCAACTAGACAAGTCCCAAAATAGTCACAGAGATGGTAAAGTTTCCCCTACGAAGATCTAACACAATTACTATACAAAATAATAAAGTATTGAGTTTAGAAAGCTCAGATTGTGTAGCAGTGATGTCTTCGTCAATAAGCACGTGTCAGATCTGAATCTGACGTGATGTAGTCGTCTCGTCGTTGGCAACTCAAGTTGCGGCCTTGGTTCTCTCTTTTTAATGTGTGCAAAGCAATCCCTTGTATTAATAAGCTCTGCCTTGGAAATGACGGAGGGAATTGAAGTTTGCTTGCTGACTTGGATATCTACCTTTGAATCCCTTTTAAATTCAATTAGCCTTATAGCCTTGACAACTCAGCCTTCTAGGCACATGGCCTTTGTACTTGGGTACCTGCAAGTAATAAGAGTAAGGTTAAGAACTCAAATCAAGTCAAGTAGAGAAATTCATCTTTCTGGTTGTCTTCTACGGCAGCTGTTCTTGGCCCAAAAAAAGGGTCGATCAGCAATGGATCGGGCTTTGAGATGTTGCGGTCGGCACTTGGTTTGGCGTGGATGTCGCTAGAGCACTCTCGGTCGGTAAGGCTATGTGCTTGGTCTGGAGTCCGGTCGACAAGCAGTGAGGTGCTTGTAGTCGGCAACTAGTTGGGCATGGGTCGGCTAGTAAATAGGCCCACAGATGAAGCGGTCAACAGGAGCTCTGTCGTTTGTACTTCTCCACTAAAAATCTGTTTTGTTTTGCTTTTGCTGTACAGCCGCATGGAGTTTATGATTAATTCTTTTTCTTTTGTTTGTTGATGAATCTCCCACTTGATGCGTTGGGGCCTCTCTCTCCTCCGAGTTAATTTGATGATGTCAGCCCTGCGTCAGTTGATGCTGCGACCTTCGTGTTGCCACCGATTGTTTGAAGGGATCACGACATGGTGGTGTCTCGGCATGCAACAAGGTGGTTCTCAACGGAAATATCATGGATCTTAGCTTCTAGGAGAGAACTCGGCTGCCTATTTGTAGACTGAACTTTTCTTCACCCTGCTCTGGAGCTTGTTAACTTGTTGCACTTAGAAACGAATTAATGAATGTATTATGGGCACATGCAACCTGCGACAACCAAGAGCTAAGAAAAAACAACAAGAGAGTTAATAACAAAGAAAGTGCTTCTCTCTCTCTGTGATTGGTGGTGGCCTATTTAATTTTATGCATGAAAAAAAATAACTCTTTGGTTGCAACTTAAAAGATTACGCACAAAGAGGATGATTGCCTTGCATGCACACACAAAGAAATGTTGCACAACAATATTACGCACACAAAGAAAATATTACTATAAGGCATGAAATAATATCAAGGGGGAATTAAAAAATTCGGCCACTGGGCAAGGAGGTCACTGCCTGAAAAAAAAAATCGCTTCCGTATGTTTTTGGCCGCGCGCGTTTTCAACCCTAGAGGATGGGTTTTTATAGGATGATGATAGGGTGATGCGGTTACGGGGAATCCTATTTTGAATAGGGGATTAGAGATTTGGTTTTATCACTTTGCACCACAAATCGGAGATTTGATTTGATCAAATTGGGATTTGATAGCAATTCAAATTGAATATGAAATTGAAATTAATCTCTAATTGATTTGAGCATATCCCAAATAGATTCCATCTCTCTCCTCATTGACCAAGTCAAATCTTCTTTGTGCACACATATTCCCTTTCTCCCAATTTGCTATACGAATAGCAATTCCGCCAAAAGGTGAAAATATACTGTTTCGCCAATCCTGAAACACACTAGCACACACATTAGATATCACGACACGTTTGTCATCATCAAACCAAGAGGTCCTAGATCGTTGCGTCCAACACGGTCAAGTCCTCTCCGATGCCTAAGTCAGAACGGATCTGCAAGGTGCACGGTGGATCGGTACGGCTCACAGGGTGGCCGATACACGTATCCTCGGACCGAGCAACTAGAGGGAATTTAGAATGGAAAACAAGGTCTTCAAATAGTATACCTCTACCTCACAGTATCTTGGGTCAGGTCCCTTTCTTCGTCCCCCATCGAGTCCATATATATGGATTCTCCCACGATTGTCCCGTCTCCATGCCCTCCTTTTCTACCCCCCCCCCACGATCCGCCTCCCTTCAGGCGTCTTTATTCGCCACAAAGGTGGGTTAATGGGGTCCCTTAATGGTCATAAAGGGGGAGTGTTTTGGAGAGCGGTTAACTCCCGCTGTCGTAGGCTGATCCAGCGCACGTCTGATCGTGGCCGACCCGATATCGGGTCCTCACGAGGGTCTCGACAGTTGGCCCAAACTCCTTTTGGGGGCCTTCTGCTTCCAGCGTGGGCTTGGGCCGCTCGCTTTTGGGCTGCTCTAGAATGGTCGTATCAATTGCCCCCATCGCTCGGGCCATTCGGATTCTGCCGGTTCGGTTCGGCCGATATGACTTGTGTGGATTTTGACAGCCGTGTCAGTTGAGACCATGCTATTAAATGGAAGCCATCATGACGTGGCTCGTTTGAACTTCTCCCTCCTCTGGGTACAGAATTTGAAGCGACGTCGGCCGCCAGATGTTGCCACGCGTTCTCCTTCGGACGGTCCTGATTCTGGGATTGCCCTTCACATAAAGACGCCGCCCTTCTGAATTCGATTCTTTCGCGCCTTTTGATCAGACTCTGTTCTTGCGAGCTTCTGCGACTCCTCCTTCGTCTTTCTTCCTTCGGATTGCCTTCAAGGTAACTTTTCCTCTCCTTCCTTTGCCCCACTCGATTTGTCCTATGGCTGCACTTAGAATAGGTGGTTCCGCGTCGGGGTCCGGGATTCCTCCGGGGCCTGAGTCAGGCAATCCACCGTCATCAAGGCCCGATATCCCCTCAACGACACGTCCTGTTCCGGATAAAGGGAAAAGCTTGCTCTTTAAGGACCCGGTTGGTAGGGATGAGGTTTATGCAGCGGAAAGGTTTGACGTTCCCATGGTGATCCTTAGGTCGTCGTCTATCATCCCCTTCTCAAGGGCTACGGAGATCCGGAAGAAGTATTTGTGTCATCCGTATGACATCCGGATCCCTTTGATTGAACGGGAAGGATGCGCACGTGGCACGCCTTCCACTCCCAAGCGTAGGAGTGTCAATGCAATAAAAATAACCGGTGAGTACCGGGTCGGATCACAGGGACAAGTCGTTTTACATTCACAAGTTTGATCGATAAAGAAAAATAATAGCGTGTTACAACTACCTCGCTATGTGGATGGAAGTGTCAGAAAATGTGCGTTGAAAGCAAAATTCTAACCTAAATGGGTAGGGTTAGACAACCAAAGGGGATTTAGGATGGCAAGGTGAGAGAGCATGGGTTGTGGGTTCACTGGAATTGGTGTTAATTAAGCTCTAATTACCCGCATATAACTCAATTGATTATCCGGCTAAGGACACTCAATCGGAAAATTTAGCATTCAAGAACACAATAATTTGTAATATGGATGGATGTATATGTTGGATATGGAAGACGTTAGTACACCCTTGTAGGGGATGTATGAGGGAATACGGACCTCGAACGTCGCGTACACGAAGTCGTGTGCAAAGGGAATCTGTTCCCTTGCGGAGAGGATCTCTGGATGAGTAGGAAAGTCGCATTATATATGCATAAGTGCATGCGACATATGGCTAATAAAGGGGGAATATCTTAAGCTTATGTTGTACCATGCATATGGTACAATTTAAGCTTATAATGTGCCATGTATCATGGTACACCTTAGTTAAATTGTTCCAAAGGAACAATTTACCCTAAAATAACTACCTTAGGGGCTATAAATAAGACCCAAGGGTAAGCCATTTCTTACACTTTTGCATGGCATTCTTGCATGCATTTTCATTCTAGCGAAGCTCTGCCGAAATACTTCCTCTCCCTATATCCAAGTTCTTAATCTAAAGTAGAGATTTAGATTGTGGATTTAGTAGCCTTACTCCGTTCGTGAGAAGACTCGATCCGTCGTGGCGAATCCGAAGGCAAAGTTCCGAGACTACCGTGCCGCATACGCAAGCGTAAGTCTCAACTTTAATTATCGATCCTAACTCTGTTTTGGCAGGATACTACATTGGTATCGGAGCCAGATGGGTTCGCCCCGGTCAAACCGTCGTCCCGTCAAAACTATGAACGAGTCGTTGTCTTTTTCACGAATGGGTCTCCTACCATTACGGATATAGTAGGAACGCTTCGTGACGGAGAGAACGCAGCGGTTGTTCTTTTCACGTTAGGGTCTCCTATCATTACGGATATGGTAGGAACTCTCCGTGACGGGAAGAACCGACCGTTCATGTAGTATGTTATTTTTCATTTTGGCACACGGCCATTAGGAAATAACTAATTTCTAGACGAACGGGTGCTTCATCGACGAACGGGTGCTTCATCGAGGAAGATGATGGTAGTTATCTCCATCGGAGAAGATGATTTTTAGTGCATGTGCGCCATGGCCAAATGGGCTATGAAGGCCATGCACCCCCCTCCCCATGCGGAGGGGGTTGGCTACGGCCAATAACCACCGGCGACCACCCCATCAAGGGGGAGGAGTGCATGCGGCCACCCCATGAAAGAGGGGAGACCGGCCATGGCTAAAGGGCCATGGCCGGTCAAGGCAAATATCGTTGTGCCGCGATGACCCTCAGTGTCTCGCAGCGTACAACCGTATAGAGCACTGCCCACTGTTGTTAGAGCATTACGTTCAGTTTTCTGATTTTCTCGACCTTGCTGATCTTCTCTCCTATAGTGGCCTATTGGATTATCTTCGTTATGACCCCAAGGCGAATCCTAGACCATATCCTCGCCTGGTCAAATTATTCTACGCCAATCGTGTCCGAGGCCTGTACGATGAGAGTCACTCCATCGAGACTACTGTCTTGGGAACTCCTATAGTTCTCACGGCAGAAATCTTGGGGGAGATTCTTGGTTGTTCATCGTCTGGTCTCCTTCCTTCAGATATTTCAGTTGATGATATCACTTCCTTGGATCAGTCCGTTCTTGCTGATATTTTCCATGTGATCCCTCCTGCCCTCATTGGTGTTCCCTCGAAGTCGTTCAAGCCAAATGCATGGGTGTTGAATCTTATTCTGAAGTCGTGCTTGCTTCCCAAGTACGGCTCATCTTCACTTCCATCCCAGCCTTTCCTCAAGCTGATTTACGCTCTTTTCTTGGGTTGCGAGATTAATTGGGCTCGCGTTATACTTGATAAGATGGACTCTTTCGAGTGTATACGCAAGACCAATAAATCTGCACATATCCCTTTTCCGTGTCTGTTGACCCTGGTCTTTCGTCATTTCTGAGTTCCTCTCCCTCCTGACGATGAGCGTCCTTTGGGTCCTCCTCTAAACGCGACGGCCGTTAAGAAATCTCTAGCGGCGCTTCGTCACGTGCAGAGGTCGACCACATCTGCTTCTCAGGCTACCCCCTCAGCTGCTGCAGCCCCCACTCCTCCTGCTACATTAGATGATGTCGTACGCCTTCTTCGTCGGCACGAGTCACGTTTGGCTCGTACCGAGGAGGTCGTCTGCCGTATGGCTCAAATGATGGGGATTGATCTTCCTCCATCAGTTTCTGAGGCCGAGGAGATGGACGATGAGGAGATTGACGAGCTTGTCACTTCCTTGGCTCGTGGCGATGAGGCCACGGCTGCTGCTGCTGCTGCTACCACTTCTGCTCCTGGAGTTGGCACCTCTTCCGGTGCTCCAGAGACTTCTGCTGCAGTAGTTCAGACTTCTGAGGCTGCTGCTACTCCTGCTGATACTTTTGTTGAGACCCCTGTTGTTGACCCAGTTGTTTCCACACCTGCCCCGACTATCCCGTCTGTTGAGACGCCTCTACTCCCTGCAGAGCCTGAGTCCACTCCGTCGACTGGACCCAGGGAGACTGCAGATCCAGCCACTTCCTCGTGATCGTCTGTTCCGAGGACTCTCCACTGCTCATTGGATGATGCATATTTTTGAGAGTATTTTGGGTTAGGATGGAGTTTGAGGGTTGTTTTAATGTATTCTTGAGTTTTCTGGATGTAGATGTTGGTTATTTTGATGTACTTTGGATGATGTTGATGTTGGTGTTATATTTTGATGTGGATGATGATGTAGTATCTTTTTGATGTTTATATAGATGATGTGTCGTACTTGATATGATGTACTTCTTGTATTCGATATCTTTTTGGATGTACTCATGATGTTTCTATCTATATATACATCGATGTTCTTGTTGTGACATTTACTTCGTCGTGCACATTAATATTCATCCAATGTCCATGCTATATGAAATCGTTGCTCGACGATTGAAAAAGTTGGTTAAATAGATTGAAATTCTATAATTGTATAGAATTGTTTTCCATGCACAAATTTAACGAAGAATATTGAATATTGAAGGGTATGTTTCTTTATTCAAGAAATGCATACTTATTTGGTATTTTTGATGATTTTGATTATTTTTTTTGATAATGGACAATTTTGGCACACCTTGTTTTGATTTCCACATTTTTCCCTTGGTGTCAATTTGGTCCATCGTCATTGTCTACGACTCCCGATGTTGGATTTTCCTTTTCCTAAGTTGTTGTCGATGTATGCCCCCCATTTTTGGGATAATGCCAAAGGGGGAGAGATAATGATAATAAATAGGGCAAATGAAAATTTAACTCAATTTCCAAGAATCTAATTTGATATGTTAGATTCAGGGGGAGTTAAGATATATATAAGGATTTCCAAAATCCGATATTTCAAAAATCGATTCTCTTTATTTATCTAACTCGTCTGATTGATGCAATTCATATATATTCATTTTGGAATTAACGTGTCATCAATGCAGGGGGAGTAAGTATTTTACATTTGAATCATTATTTTTGATTATTATTTATGTTGGTTTGTCATCACCAAAAAGGGGGAGAATGTTGAATATTGGACTCCCCGGATTTGGTTTTGATGATGAACAAACATAAATAATTCTTGAACTAACAATTTGTGAGCGCAGTATTGGAGATCGTCGCCAAATTCACGAGAACAATTAAAGCGACATCTCAACACTTCCCAAAGCTCGTATTCATGCCTAAAGCTTCGTTGAAGCTCTTGCGCCGTTTTGGAAGTTATGAAGATTCAATCGAAGCTCTCGAAGACCATTCTTTAAGGTTTTATTTATAGTCTTTTAGCTTCGATATATAGAATGTTAAGCCTTGAGTATATCTTACGTTTCTATCTTCATAACGCTCATATCGTAGCTCTAGGATCCTAGTACAAGTTCATTCTAACTTCCTCGAAGCGTCGCGCTTCGATTCGGACTTGTTTGTGCATGTTAGTTGGTACAAGAAGAAGTACTGACCGACTAGATGGTGATCTAGTCGGTCAGCAACTCTTCTTGGACCGACTAGTTTGATTCCTTAATTTCTTGGACTTTACTGTTTACGGTTAGTCGGTCTACGTTGACTCACCGACCGACTAGTTTGTGAACTAGTCGGTCAGTGATGCTTCTTTGACCGACTAGTTGTGACTTACTGTTCATACTAAAATTCTCCTAAGCTACTGTTTATCGTTAGTCGGTCTAAGAACGTTTGGTGACCGACTAGTTGACAATCTAGTCGGTCAACTTTTGTTCTTGGACCGACTAAGTCAATTTGTATTCAGACTATTTCACTTTGCCTCTTAGTCGGTCTACGTTCACTGACTGACCGACTAGTTGTGAAACTAGTCGGTCAGAAAGTCTTCTTGGACCGACTAGATTTATAGGTCTGAAATCCTATCTCTTCTCAGTTCCTCAATTAGTCGGTCCATGTTGATTGACTGACCGACTAGTTGATGAACTAGTCGGTCAGTGGTTGTTCTTTGACCGACTAGTTTTCTCAGATTTCTATCCGTTGGGAATTGACCTAACTTGTTTTTATGGGACCCTATAAATACGAACCTAGGTCATTTCTATCTAGGTTAGAGCTGCCATTAAGAGATTCATTGAGATCAAAAGAGATAGCCATTCTCACTCTTTTCTAAAGCTCTCTTCCTCACAAGAAACTCATTCTCTCATATTCTAGATCTAGAATCCATCTTGAGAGAAGCTTGTTCTTGGTGAGCCCTTCAAGCCCTAGCTTGAATCAAGTCTCCAAATCTCTCCTAGGCACCGATTGCTGGTCATTTCCTTGGTGCTAGGTCTTGGTGACTTCATCTTCCTCAAATCCTTCATTTCACCTATTGGGTAAGAAAAACTCAAGGTATAGGATTTTGTGGTAAGATTGTTTATTTCATATAAACTCTTTTATATTGCTTATTGGTTCTCTCGGTTGTGAGAGAAGGTTGTGATCCCGGGTTGTGGGATTCACTATTGCCATTGCATGTATGATTTGATCTTGTGAAGGTTTTTCACAAGATATTCATAGTGGAAATCTTGAGTTAGGGTTTCTAACTCAAGTATCCGGAGGGGATCCGGGTGGTTGGGACGTAGGATCACCGGGAACAAGTCGGGGAGACTTGGGTGGATCCGAACCCATTAACATCTCTTGTTAGCATTGTTAATTTTGTTGTTGTCATTCAATTTAAGCTTCCGCAAATTGATTTGGTAGTTGTTTGCAATTTAACTTGGAATTATACTCCTTGTTATTTTAAAGTACTATTCACCCCCCCTCTAGTACTTGTGCAGTAGCTTGTAGGGCATTACATTTGGTATCAGAGCCAGATACTTAGCTATGTCTGCCAACGACAACAAGACCGTGCGTCCACCTTCCAACTATGACACCTTCAGGAACCGTGAAGGAGCATCTTCGGTGATGGAAGGACATTCCTCTACGAGGCCTCCATTCTTCAACGGTACCAACTACGGGTACTGGAAATGCCGGATGGAAACCTTCCTCCGGAGTGCATCTTTATGGAGGACTACAATGAAGGAGTACATCGAGCCCGAAGAAGAAGACTTTGAGAAATGAACTACCGCGGAGGTCGCCGCGGAGGTCGCCGCGGAGGTAAGCAATGCCAAGGCAATGAACGCCTTGCAATGCGCATTGGAGCCCAAGGACTTCAATAAGATATGCACATGTAAGAGTGCATATCAAATTTGGAACTCTCTCCTCATTCTTCATGAAGGGACGAGTAGGGTAAGAGACTCTAAACTCGTAATCGTAAACAAAGATTACGAAATGTTTCATATGCAACAGGGCGAGAAGATGAAGGAATATTACGCTCGCTTCGTTGACATAATAAACGAGTTAGAGGCCCTCGGCAAGTCCTACACTCAAAAGGATAAGTGCTCAAAGCTTATCGAAGGACTTCCTTCTTCTTGGGAGAAACGTACCTTCGCCATCGAGGAAGGTAATGACATGAATAAATATACCGTAGTTCAATTAATGGGTACTTTGATGTCATACGAGGTACGCAAAGATAGCAAGGTGAAGCTACAAGAAAAGATGAAGTCCTATTTGAACCAAGACGCGCCTAAGAAAAAGGCGATTGCATTCAAGGCGGCTTCATCCACCTCTACCGATGATGAGGACTCGGAAGAAGAAATGGACATGGAATCCGTTGCACTCATGGCAAAGAAGTTCAATCGCTTCTTCTGAAAGGGTAACTTCAAACAAAAATCTAAGTTTACTTCTACTAACGCCTCTCCACCTTTGTGCTTTAAATGCAATAAGCCAGGACACATCAAAGCGGATTGTCCTCAAAACAAGCAAAAGGAGAAGTGGAAGGCGCCGAAGTTCGACAAGTCGAAGAAGTACAAAAAGGGGTACAAAAAGGGACTTGTCGGAACAACATTCACCGACTCTGAGGATTCCTCAAGCGGAGAGTCGGACGATGAGAAAGTGGAGCAAGCGCACATGTGCTTCATGGCAAGAGAGGAGCATGATCAAGGATCTTCCTCCTCCGATGATAGCGACGACGAAGGCGATGAGGTAAATATGGATGATCTTAGGGATGCTAACTCTCATTTATGGTCTAAATACACTAAGTTAGTAAATAGATATACTAAAGTAAAAGATGACCTAGCTAGCATTCAAACCTCGCCTAAGACTATCATCACCAACAACGACACCGTTGTTGAAGAGTTAAGAAATGAGATTGTTAATCTCAAATCTAAACTTGAACATGTTAGCATTGATGATCCGGAAGAACATAGGATAGCGGATTTAACTTCTCAAAACTCGACTTTGAGTATTGAGAACGAGAATCTTAAATCTCGTGTTTATGTGCTCACATCGCAAGTATCCACATTAGATACTTCTATGCGTTCTCTCAAAGAGAAATATGAGAACACATTAGGCCGAATCAATAGATTCAATAAGGGTAAGGACCATTTGGATAAAATCCTAAGTGACATACTTCCGGCCAATCACCACATTGGTTTGGGGTATACGATGGGATGTCCATCCAAAGCGGCCACTACTTTTGTTAGGCCAACTTCCGGTGACTCTACGAGTGGTAGCAAACACTCTATTGGTAGTTCATCTACCAATGGTGCTTCTACCTCGTCCACACCCTCTTTTGGAAAGAAACCCACTTCGGGTGGACCTCCAAAGAAGGGGCATGCTTATATGTACACCAATACCATGCCACGTAGGAACACACGTCCTACTCCACCATCTCACACATATGATGATTTTTATGCAACACATTCTCGGGCACGTGCACACCATGTGAGACACCCTCACGCACGTGTTCCCACACATGCATATGTTCACCCACCTCATCATATGAATAATTCTCGTCGTGCACCATTCCATCATGTTCCTTATGCCTATCCACGACATGCATCACGTAGAAACCAACAACGCATGCATGCACCCAATAGGATGATGGCTCCCAAAATTTTCACTATTTGGAGCCCAAAGGACACAAGCATGGATGAAAAACAAGTGTATATGAATGCTTATTTTTCGGATGTTGTGCATAGTAGAAATTATGTGGGGAAGTCTAAGTCCAATTGGACTTGGCTTCCAAAGGTCTAACCTTTGAGGACCAAATGACCTTGGGTACCATGATATGAATGTTTCTATCTTTAGGTACTCAAGGAAAAGAAAAAGAAAATGAGCAACAAATTTAAATTTAGCTCCAAAGGGAATTGGATACTCGATAGCGGGTGTTCAAAACACATGACAGGTGACGCTCAATTGCTCTCCGGAGTGGTTCCCATTGCAAATGGAAATCGCGTCGTATTTGGAGGCAATGAGAGCGGAACAATCGTCGGTGTTGGTAAAGTGGGTAACCCTTCTAAACCCTTAATTAGTGATGTTTATCTAGTTGATGGTTTAAATCATAATCTTATTTCTATAAGTCAACTTTGTGACAAAGGTTACAAAGTTAGCTTTGCGAAAGGATTGTGTCATATTTCAAATGATAATAATAAATTATTATTTTCCGGCACACGCCATAAAGATATTTATATTTTGGATCTTCCTAAGTCATATGAACAATGTCTCGTTGCCAACACAAGTGAACAACACTTATGGCATCGACGCTTTGGACATGTGAACTTTGGACCACTTTATAAGCTTTCGAAATTAAATTCCATTAAAGGTTTTCCGAAACTCGTTTTTGAAAAGAAAAGTTTTTGTGATTCTTGTCAACGTGGCAAGCTACCTAAATCTTCATTTAAACCTAAGAAAAGCATTTCTACGAAACGGCCACTAGAGCTATTACATCTAGATTTATTTGGGCCAACTAGAGTTGCTTCCTTAGGAAATGCAAGATATGGACTAGTCATCGTTGATGATTATTCAAGATTTACATGGGTATTTTTCTTATGTAATAAAAATGAAGCTTTTGAAAACTTCACAATATTTGTGAAGAAAGTACAAAATCTCATCGGAACCACCATTGTCACTATTCGTAGTGATCATGGGGGTGAATTTGAGAATGAGTCTTTCTCAAATTTTTGTGATGATCTTGGAATTACTCACACGTTTTCTTTCCCTCGCGCACCTCCTCAAAATCGTGTTGTTGAGAGGAAGAATAGAACGCTTGTGGAGTGTGCTCGCACTATGCTCGAAGATAGTCAACTTGGTTATCAATTTTGGGCGGAAGCGGTACACACCGCTTGCTATGTGTTTAATAGAATACTTTTGAGGCCCGACACCAAACAAACTTGCTATGAATTGTTGTTTGGTAGATTGCCTCAAGTTAAACATTTTCGTGCTTTCGGCGCAAAATGTTTTATTAAAAACACATATGATAATTTGGACAAGTTTGATCCGAGATCGGATGAGGGGATATTTGTTGGGTATTCCTCACGTAGCAAAGCCTACCGGATATACAACAAAAGATCCTCTACGATCGAGGAATCACTTCATGTCTCTTTTAATGAGAATTTTACTACTTCTAGAATTTCAAATGATAATGATTCTATGGATGTTTTATGTGATTCGTTTGAAAATTCTAAGTCTATTGATTCAATTGATTCTATTGAGACTAACCCGACTAATGAAGTTGTTGAGAATGTGCCTAGTGATCAAGGTATTCCCAAGCGGCTTCAAACCGTTCGCGACCATCCCCATGAGCAAGTCATTGGCAATATTCATGATTGTGTCAAGACGAGATCGCAAGTCCACCACTTCGCCAATAGTGCCTTTGTCTCATCAATAGAGCCAAAGAATATAATTGAAGCGTGCGAAGATAGTGCTTGGATCCTTGCCATGGAGGAGGAACTCATTCAATTCGAGAGGAATGAGGTATGGGAGCTTGTTCCTTTGCCATCGAAGAACCACACCGTCATAGGGACAAAGTGGATCTTCAAGAACAAATCCGACGAAAATCAAGTCGTCGTCCGGAACAAGGCTCGGTTAGTTGCTCAAGGCTATCGCCAAGAGGAAGGTATCGATTTCAAAGAATCCTTCGCTCCGGTAGCTAAATTAGAATCAATTAGACTTTTATTGTCTTATGCATGCCATAAAAATTTTAAGTTATTTCAAATGGATGTTAAAAGTGCATTTTTAAACGGAGATGTCGTTGAGGAAGTTTACGTTTCTCAACCTCCGGGCTTCATAAATGAAAATTTTCCAAATCATGTTTTTAAACTAAAGAAAGCTCTTTATGGTTTGAGACAAGCTCCTCGAGCTTGGTATGATCGCCTAAAGAATTTTCTTTTGGATTTGAATTTTAAAATGGGCGAAGCCGATTCTACACTTTTTGTTAAGCATGCGAATAATGATATTTTATTAGTTCAAATTTATGTTGATGATATCATTTTCGGTGCTACTAACTTCACTCTTTGCGAAGAGTTTTCTAATGTTATGAAGGAACAATTTGAGATGAGCCACATGGGCGAACTCAAATATTTCTTAGGTCTCCAAATTCGCCAAATGAACGATGCAATCTTCATCCACCAAACAAAGTATACGGTGGAGTTGCTAAAGCGATTTGGAATGGAAAGTGCTTCCGGGAAAAAAAACTCCAATGAGCACGACTACGCATCTCGACAAGGATACTGGCGGTAAGGATGTAGACATTCGTCTATATCGAGGTATGATAGGTAGTTTACTCTATCTTACTGCAAGTAGGCCCGATATTATGTTTGCCGTATGCATATGTGCTCGTTATCAGTCTCAACCTAAGGAGTCTCACTTAGTAGCGGTAAAACGTATTTTCCGTTATCTAAGTTATACACTTGATTTTGGATTACTTTATCCAAAATCTAGCACGTATGAGTTAGTCTCGTACAGTGATGCCGATTATGCGGGATGAAAATCCGACAGGAAAAGTACTAGTGGCACTTGCCATTTTCTAGGAAATTCTCTTGTCTCTTGGTTTTCCAAGAAGCAAAATTCCGTATCACTTTCAACCACCGAGGCGGAATATATTGCCGCCGGTGTCGCTTGTGCCCAGGTTCTTTGGATGAGACACACTTTGAAGGATTTTGGTATTCACTGTGATACTAGCCCTATCATGGTGGATAACCAAAGTGCTATCTGTCTTTCAAAGAATCCGGTGCACCATTCCCGATCAAAACACATAGATGTCCGACACCATTTTTTAGATGATCATGTTGCTAAGAAGGACATCATTTTAGTGTACGTTGAAACCCAAAAGCAAATCGCCGATATTTTCACGAAACCCCTAAAGGAGGACTCCTTTGTGCGGTTGCGTCGAGAATTGGGGATTATGGGTGAAACCGAGATATAGGATTCATATTTCATTCAATTATCTTGCATGCTATTCGATTTCGCGATATTTCGTTCATGCTAGCTTAATTGAATTTTTGGGAATTTTATGTGTTATGTTTGAATTTTTGCTCGAATTCTTATTTGAAAGTCGTATTTAAGATTTCGATGTTTTATGGGGTAATTTAGATGACTAATGAGTGAGTTATGATGTCCCATCCAAGTGGTTTATGAAGAGAACTCATTTATCAATTTTTGGACTCTTCTAGTCGGTTTCAGTTCATTTGTCAACCGACTAGATGCTCATCTAGTCGGTCAGCAAGTGAACTCAGACCGACTAGTTCAAGCTTTTAGCTCTCTATTGTCATTGACTTCTTTTAGTCGGTCATAGTACGCTTACCGACCGACTAGATTGAAAACTAGTCGGTCAGTGAGTATACTGCGACCGACTAATTCTTGCCCTAGAAATTCATCTTTGCCTCTGTTTCGACTTAGTCGGTTCAAGCTCATTAACCGATCGACTAGATCGTAATCTAGTCGGTCAGTGTTTGAACTGTGACTGACTAAGTGGGTTAGGGCAATTGTGTCTTTTCGTTTCCCGACCGACTTAGACTCAATTTCGTCCGACTAAAATTCATTTTAGTCGGTCTCCAACTCTTCTCCAGCCCGATAACTCCCAAACCCCTCTCGAGCCCCTTCATCTTCACGTCGTCTCCGGCCAGTTCTCCGGCCATCCCCGCCGTCCGCCGCCGTCGACTCTTTCTCCTAGGTAAAACCCCCCTCTCCTAGGTCTCGATTCATACTCTAGGGTTTGATTTATATCTCATCTAGTTGCTAGGGTTTCGAATTTCATCTAGGGCTTGTGTATTTCGGATTTTCTTTTCTAGGGTTGTGTGCTTAGGATTCTTCAACCATCTTCGGTTGCTTGTACTCGTCGTGCCTCGTTCATGGCAAAGACGAGGATTCCTATCACTCCCTCTGGGGCTTCTCCTATGTCTATAGAGCCTTCCAACCCTAGGAATCCATCTAAGCCCAAGCGTCGTGCCAAGTCTACCCAAGCTTCTCCATCTTCGCCTCCTCTAAAGAAGCCGAGGACGGTAACCGTCAAACCCAGAAAAGCTAAGACTAAAAAGCCCATTCTCCACACTCCTGCCACTCCTCCTGATTCCGACTCTGAGTTTGTCCCTGAGGACGAGTCTGGTCCTAGGGAACCTACTCCTCCTCCGAAGACCCGTAAGGCTAAGGGTAAGGCTCCTATGCCAGTCGGCGGTGTAGACATATCGTTGTGCCGCGATGACCCTCAGTGTCTCGCAGCGTACAACCGTATAGAGCACTGCCCACTGTTGTTAGAGCATTACGTTCAGTTTTCTGATTTTCTCGGCCTTGCTGATCTTCTCTCCTATAGTGGCCTATTGGATTATCTTCGTTATGACCCCAAGGCGAATCCTAGACCATATCCTCGCCTGGTCAAATTATTCTACGCCAATCGTGTCCGAGGCCTGTACGATGAGAGTCACTCCATCGAGACTACTGTCTTGGGAACTCCTATAGTTCTCACGGCAGAAATCTTGGGGGAGATTCTTGGTTGTTCATCGTCTGGTCTCCTTCCTTCGGATATTTCAGTTGATGATATCACTTCCTTGGATCAGTCCGTTCTTGCTGATATTTTTCATGTGATCCCTCCTGCCCTCATTGGTGTTCCCTCGAAGTCGTTCAAGCCAAATGCATGGGTGTTGAATCTTATTCTGAAGTCGTGCTTGCTTCCCAAGTACGGCTCATCTTCACTTCCATCCCAGCCTTTCCTCAAGCTGATTTACGCTCTTTTCTTGGGTTGCGAGATTAATTGGGCTCGCGTTATACTCGATAAGATGGACTCTTTCGAGTGTATACGCAAGACCAATAAATCTGCGCATATCCCTTTTCCGTGTCTGTTGACCCTGGTCTTTCGTCATTTCTGAGTTCCTCTCCCTCCTGACGATGAGCGTCCTTTGGGTCCTCCTCTAAACGCGACGGCCGTTAAGAAATCTCTAGCGGCGCTTCGTCACGTGCAGAGGTCGACCACATCTGCTTCTCAGGCTACCCCCTCAGCTGCTGCAGCCCCCACTCCTCCTGCTACATTAGATGATGTTGTACGCCTTCTTCGTCGGCACGAGTCGCGTTTGGCTCGTACCGAGGAGGTTGTCTGCCGTATGGCTCAAATGATGGGGATTGATCTTCCTCCATCAGTTTCTGAGGCCGAGGAGATGGACGATGAGGAGATTGACGAGCTTGTCACTTCCTTGGCTCGTGGCGATGAGGCCACGGCTGCTGCTGCTGCTGCTACCACTTCTGCTCCTGGAGTTGGCACCTCTTCCTGTGCTCCAGAGACTTCTGCTGCAGTAGTTCAGACTTCTGAAGCTGCTGCTACTCCTGCTGATACTTCTGTTGAGACCACTGCTGTTGACCCAGTTGTTTCCACACCTGCCCCGACTATCCCGTCTGTTGAGACGCCTCTACTCCCTGCAGAGCCTGAGTCCACTCCGTCGACTGGACCCACGGAGACTGCAGATCCAGCCACTTCCTCGTGATCGTCTGTTCCGAGGACTCTCCACTGCTCATTGGATGATGCATATTTTTGAGAGTATTTTGGGTTAGGATGGAGTTTGAGGGTTGTTTTGATGTATTCTTGAGTTTTCTGGATGTAGATGTTGGTTATTTTGATGTACTTTGGATGATGTTGATGTTGGTGTTATATTTTGATGTGGATGATGATGTAGTATCTTTTTGATGTTTATATAGATGATGTGTCGTACTTGATATGATGTACTTCTTGTATTCGATATCTTTTTGGATGTACTCATGATGTTTCTATCTATATATACATCGATGTTCTTGTTGTGACATTTACTTCGTCGTGCACATTAATATTCATCCAATGTCCATGCTATATGAAATCGTTGCTCGACGATTGAAAAAGTTGGTTAAATAGATTGAAATTCTATAATTGTATAGAATTGTTTTCCATGCACAAATTTAACGAAGAATATTGAATATTGAAGGGTATGTTTCTTTATTCAAGAAATGCATACTTATTTGGTATTTTTGATGATTTTGATTATTTTTTTTGATAATGGACAATTTTGGCACACCTTGTTTTGATTTCCACATTTTTCCCTTGGTGTCAATTTGGTCCATCGTCATTGTCTACGACTCCCGATGTTGGATTTTCCTTTTCCTAAGTTGTTGTCGATGTATGCCCCCCATTTTTGGGATAATGCCAAAGGGGGAGAGATAATGATAATAAATAGGGCAAATGAAAATTTAACTCAATTTCCAAGAATCTAATTTGATATGTTAGATTCAGGGGGAGTTAAGATATATATAAGGATTTCCAAAATCCGATATTTCAAAAATCGATTCTCTTTATTTATCTTACTCGTCTGATTGATGCAATTCATATATATTCATTTTGGAATTAACGTGTCATCAATGCAGGGGGAGTAAGTATTTTACATTTGAATCATTATTTTTGATTATTATTTATGTTGGTTTGTCATCACCAAAAAGGGGGAGAATGTTGAATATTGGACTCCCCGGATTTGGTTTTGATGATGAGCAAACATAAATAATTCATGAACTAACAATTTGTGAGCGCAGTATTGGAGATCGTCGCCAAATTCACGAGAACAATTAAAGCGACATCTCAACACTTCCCAAAGCTCGTATTCATGCCTAAAGCTTCGTTGAAGCTCTTGCGCCGTTTTGGAAGTTATGAAGATTCAATCGAAGCTCTCGAAGACCATTCTTTAAGGTTTTATTTATAGTCTTTTAGCTTCGATATATAGAATGTTAAGCCTTGAGTATATCTTACGTTTCTATCTTCATAACGCTCATATCGTAGCTCTAGGATCATAGTACAAGTTCATTCTAACTTCCTCGAAGCGTCGCGCTTCGATTCGGACTTGTTTGTGCATGTTAGTTGGTACAAGAAGAAGTACTGACCGACTAGATGGTGATCTAGTCGGTCAGCAACTCTTCTTGGACCGACTAGTTTGATTCCTTAATTTCTTGGACTTTACTGTTTACGGTTAGTCGGTCTACGTTGACTCACCGACCGACTAGTTTGTAAACTAGTCGGTCAGTGATGCTTCTTTGACCGACTAGTTGTGACTTACTGTTCATACTAAAATTCTCCTAAGCTACTGTTTATCGTTAGTCGGTCTAAGAACGTTTGGTGACCGACTAGTTGACAATCTAGTCGGTCAACTTTTGTTCTTGGACCGACTAAGTCAATTTGTATTCAGACTATTTCACTTTGCCTCTTAGTCGGTCTACGTTCACTGACTGACCGACTAGTTGTGAAACTAGTCGGTCAGAAAGTCTTCTTGGACCGACTAGATTTCTAGGTCTGAAATCCTATCTCTTCTCAGTTCCTCAATTAGTCAGTCCATGTTGATTGACTGACCGACTAGTTGATGAACTAGTCGGTCAGTGGTTGTTCTTTGACCGACTAGTTTTCTCAGATTTCTATCCGTTGGGAATTGACCTAACTTGTTTTTATGGGACCCTATAAATACGAACCTAGGTCATTTCTATCTAGGTTAGAGCTGCCATTAAGAGATTCATTGAGATCAAAAGAGATAGCCATTCTCACTCTTTTCTAAAGCTCTCTTCCTCACAAGAAACCCATTCTCTCATATTCTAGATCTAGAATCCATCTTGAGAGAAGCTTGTTCTTGGTGAGCCCTTCAAGCCCTAGCTTGAATCAAGTCTCCAAATCTCTCCTAGGCACCGATTGCTGGTCATTTCCTTGGTGCTAGGTCTTGGTGACTTCATCTTCCTCAAATCCTTCATTTCACCTATTGGGTAAGAAAAACTCAAGGTATAGGATTTTGTGGTAAGATTGTTTATTTCATATAAACTCTTTTATATTGCTTATTGGTTCTCTCGGTTGTGAGAGAAGGTTGTGATCCCGGGTTGTGGGATTCACTATTGCCATTGCATGTATGATTTGATCTTGTGAATGTTTTTCACAAGATATTCATAGTGGAAATCTTGAGTTAGGGTTTCTAACTCAAGTATCCGGAGGGGATCCGGGTGGTTGGGACGTAGGATCACCGGGAACAAGTCGGGGAGACTTGGGTGGATCCGAACCCATTAACATCTCTTGTTAGCATTGTTAATTTTGTTGTTGTCATTCAATTTAAGCTTCCGCAAATTGATTTGGTAGTTGTTTGCAATTTAACTTGGAATTATACTCCTTGTTATTTTAAAGTACTATTCACCCCCCTCTAGTACTTGTGCAGTAGCTTGTAGGGCATTACAAATATCGTATCCGTGGTCATGTTAATGTCTTTAAGTTATGAATGGAGGTTCTATAAACAAAATGTTGACCTTGTTTGTAATAGTTCTTTAGTTGGGTCGGGTAATGTTTATAATGGATTGATTGTTTTAAACACAATGTATGATGATTCTTCTTCCATTAATGAAAGTTTCCATTTGACAAATGCTTCTAACTCTGAATCTGAGATCATTTGTTGGCATGCAAGACTTGGTCATATTGGACCAACTAGAATGGATAGACTTGCCAAAAGTGGCTTGCTATCTAATGTTTCAAAAGTTGAAATGTCAACTTGCGAACATTGTCTTGTAGGGAAAACTTGTCGCAAGCCGTTTGGAGTTGGCACAAGGGCCGAAGTTCCATTACAGCTTATCCATTCAGACATTTGCGGTCCAATGAATGTTAAGACAAGACGCGGGAAGTCCTATTTCATCACATTTATTGATGACTTCACCCGTTTCGGTCATATTTATTTGATTTCCCACAAACATGAAGCTTTATCTTGCTTCAAAAACTATATGAGTTTAGTGGAAAATCAACTAGATCACAAGATAAAGGTCTTGCAAACCGATCGGGGTGGAGAATATCAATCAAAGAGTTTTAAGGAACTCTGTGATGAAAAAGGCATAGTTCATCAAATAACTATGCCTTATACTCCGCA
Source organism: Scilla litardierei (assembly GCA_030789695.1). Lineage (NCBI taxonomy): Eukaryota > Viridiplantae > Streptophyta > Magnoliopsida > Asparagales > Asparagaceae > Scilla > Scilla litardierei. The sequence continues at coordinate 272,186,043 of CM061133.1, read as the reverse complement.
ACAAAACGGTGTTGCGGAAAGAAGAAATATGACATTGATGGAAATGATCCGATCAATGATGTCTCAGGCAAATTTGCCTATCACCTTTGGGGGTGATGCATTATTGACGGCAGCATTCATCTTAAACCGTGTACCCTCGAAGTCGGTAAGTTCTACTCCTTATGAGTTGTGGAACAATAGAACTCCAGACTTAAACATTCTAAAACCTTGGGGTTGTGCCTCTTATGCACATTTATCCTCTCACAAATATGGCAAACTTGGGCCACGTGGGAGAAAGTGTATCTTCATCCGATACGCTGAAAACTCCAAAGGATATGTTTTCGTCGGTCAAGAGGACAATGGGGGTCTTATAGAATTCGAATCGAGGGATGTTGTCTTCTTGGAAAATGAGTTTCCAAGACAGGGTAAGATAAGTCAAGACTTATCCTTGTTTGAGACTTGGGATCAAGAAGGATCGGAACGTTCGAGTGGGAGAATTCTTGGTGAAAAAGAAAATACATTTCAAACTTTAACTATGAATGATACGAACGATACCAATCCTATTCCGAGTGGGAGTGATATCATTCCAAGTGGGAGTGATCAAACTCAAGCAAGACGTAGTAATCGAACGAGGCTAACACCTCTGAGATTTGAGGATGAATTTCCTCAAACATTCATGACATTACTACAAGATGATGACGAACCTGTAAATTTCAAACAGGCCGTCACATGCCCTGCTAAAGATAAATGGATAGCGGCGATGGAAGAAGAACTTCAATCCATGAAAACAAACCAAGTCTGGGACTTGGTTGATTTACCTAAGGGAGAAATATAAAGCTCGCCTTGTTGCGAAAGGTTTCACGCAACAGGAAGGAATAAACTACGAAGAGATTTTTCTCTCCTGTCGTGCGTTTTACCTCCAAAGGCGAGGGTGTATGTTTGGAAATGTGTCCCAAAGATCCAAAAGACAGCTATGGAAAAGGTTCCATACTCCAGTGCTGTCAGGAGTCTGATGTACGCCATGATGTGTACCAGACCAGACATTTGCTATGCTGTTGGTATGGTAAGCCGTTACCAATCCAACCCAGGACAGGCACACTGGAAAGCGGTGAAGAGGATATTAAGGTACCTCAAAGGGACTGCGGACTATGCATTATGCTATTTGTAGCATTCTTCATGGCGGTCCAAGAAGCTGTTTGGCTTAGGAAATTCTTAGACAGGCTGACGGATGCCACTGACTCAAGCATTGTTCCTATATACAGTGATAGTCAAGCTTCGATTGCCTATGTCAAAGATCCTTATAAGACCAAACACATTGATATTCGATTCAAGTTTGCGAAGAACTATGACAAACGGAAGGAAGTAGACATAGGATACATATCCACGCATAAGATGATAGCGGATCCCCTTACTAAGGCGATCCCCAGAGATGTGTTTTTCAAACACTTATCATCTATGGGAATGCGTATGTGCTGAGCTGTATCATGTAATATTTCCCATGTCTATAGAAGATCAAAATTTAATTTGCATACAAGTTTCTTACAAATGATTTTATATACATTTGTGTTTAAGTCTCAGCTATTTTATTGTGTGTATGTCGGACAGATTAAGGTTGGCTCTCTCACATGAGCAACCGCCTTATCTTATCAGATGGATAAGATAGAGATGAGACTAGTTTAAAGTCAAAATCATTAGACAAATGATTTAGAGTCGTGACTTAAACAAGATAGTCGAATGAAAGATCTGCATCATATGGATGCTTACAAAAGATCTGAGATCTGTATCACAAGGATATTTAAAAGAGATCTCATAGGATTTTAAATCCTATCTGTCTTATGCAGGATGAGAGTCCGTGAATATTTCACGAGTAGTAAGGGGACTCAAAAAGATAGGCACTGTGGTGTCTGATCTTTCATCCGTACAACATCATTAAGACATACTCTCCCTGGGAAAGGAGTGATGTTGTAATACGTGTTCATACCACGTATGCATTTCGACCACTGAGTTAGTAGCAATAGTGTTTGCTATTATGTGAGACTCAAAGGCCATACGAGTCTTAACTCTTACCCTCAAGGACTCCAATTGGTTCCTTTAGATTTGACGAGATGATCGCTATCTTAGCGTGTTGCTAATGGGCTATGATAATTCGGCTCGGCGGGGCACGTTAGAAAAGCGAATCAAGTCAAGATCAGAAGGTTCGCAAGAAGAGGAAGATTGATTTCATATTCGCATTTGGACTTTAATGATTCAAAGCTGGCCAGCCAATTGTGATCCAGATGGGATTCAATTGTTGAATATAAAGTATAAGAAATGTGAAGAAATAATCTAGGGTAAAGCATGCGTCGAACTACTCAACTTTGCACCTTCGAGGTCGTTGTGTATCTCTAACAAGTGCACAACAACAGACTCTACGCGCAAGACGGTCGCACGGTCTATTTCTCGGTATGATAGATGAAAGAACTAAGAGAAAGACGTTCTCTTACAATCCCCTCAAGTGTGAGTGGGAGATGTTGGATATGGAAGACGTTAGTACACCCTTGTAGGGGATGTATGAGGGAATACGGACCTCGAACGTCGCGTACACGAAGTCGTGTGCAAAGGGAATCTGTTCCCTTGCGGAGAGGATCTCTGGATGAGTAGGAAAGTCGCATTATATATGCATAAGTGCATGCGACATATGGCTAATAAAGGGGGAATATCTTAAGCTTATGTTGTACCATGCATATGGTACAACTTAAGCTTATAATGTGCCATGTATCATGGTACACCTTAGTTAAATTGTTCCAAAGGAACAATTTACCCTAAAATAACTACCTTGGGGGCTATAAATAAGACCCAAGGGTAAGCCATTTCTTACACTTTTGCATGGCATTCTTGCATGCATTTTCATTCTAGCGAAGCTCTGCCGAAATACTTCCTCTCCCTCTATCCAAGTTCTTAATCTAAAGTAGAGATTTAGATTGTGGATTTAGTAGCCTTACTCCGTTCGTGAGAAGACTCGATCCGTCGTGGCGAATCCGAAGGCAAAGTTCCGAGACTACCGTGCCGCATACGCAAGCGTAAGTCTCAACTTTAATTATCGATCCTAACTCTGTTTTGGCAGGATCCTACAGTATCATCGTAGCACTAATCAAATATGAGCATGGTATTTTCTCAACTTGTGCCCTCTCGGGTCTTAACCAATCAAATTGTGCCTTAATAATCATCCAACATTAACATGAAATTGTGCAAGAGGTAATTAGGGCTAAAATTAGCAACCAAACACAATAAATCACAACCCAAGCAAATTAACACTACACAATCATACTAAATAAGATGAAAATCTTATACAAAAGCTTCATCCAAGTTCAAAACAAATGTGCGATATCAAAATTACAAAAGAGGGAGGAAGGATTTCACCCAAGAACTCTCCCAAATGAACCCTTGCTTCCACCCATTTGCTTCTCCTCCAAGCTTTCCCATCATCTCCATGGCCTCTAAGCTTTCCCCCAAGCCCTACAAAAAATCAAAAAACAGCAAGCAGCACTCCAAACAGCCGAGCTCCTCAGAATAACGCAACAGGGCCAAAAACCCCAATTTTCGCACTTTGGCTCAAAACGGGCTTGCGGGTCGGGCCAAATCACGCCCGACCCGCCGCTCGCTCTTAAGCGCGCGCCTGCTACGAGATAAGTTGGGGCGGGTCGGTCGCTGGGCTAGCCCGCTCCGCTGCATTTTTTTAAATTTATTTTATTTTTTATATATCAACTGCAACGGCCCGCTGCTGAAAGCGGGCCGCGGGTGTGGGTCGGCCAGCGGGCCGGTCCAAAACGAGGCTTTTTTATTTTTTTTTATTTTTTTCTGTTTTACAAATTCCAGAATAGCCTTTCTAGCTCCAATAAATCCCCAAAAATAGCTCCGAGCTCCAGAAAAATCTGGAAAAATTTCAGAAAATCCAGAAAAATACCAGGAGTACCTGAAAAATAAGGGAAGCAAAATTAGCTCATAGAAATCGTATTTTATGTATAAAAAGAGATTAGGCGTTAATAATCCACGATATCACGAAAATACACGTATCAACGCCAAAATAAACACAATTTACACGTAAAATACCCAGAAATGGGGGGGTATATGCAATTTATATCCCGAATCACACCCCCAAATAGCTTTTTGCTAGTCCCTAGCAAAATATGCGATAAATTTGGATTAAATTGAAAAACATGCACCAAACCCACAATATCCTCATGGCATCCACTAAATGATATTTCCAAATGATTTCAAAGCCAATATACCCAATGTACGAAAGTAAATGACAAATGACATTCTCTTCAATCCAATTCAAAGAAAAGTAAGGAAATAAGCAACGTATCACACTCTTTGGGATATATCACAAATGGAAAAGCTTCTAATTTTCATGGAAATGGCCAAAACAAAAGAAATTCCTCTAAGTGGTGGGAGATGAGATTGCATCACTCATGTTGCTTATTCTTTCATTTATTCATTCATTTTTTTTTCTTTTTCCTTCTTTTTTTGTTTTGTTTTGTTTTGTATGTTTTTGTTTTGCATTCACGCGATAACGCTATGAAATGCAAACACGCCACCTTTAGATACACGCGATAACGCTGTATATGCAAAGGGGTGGAATGATCCCCTAAATCTCATTTTTGGCGTCCTCCCCAATGTTTCGTGGGGCACCGGCTACTCAATTTGATTAGAAAGAAACATTCACTTTATATAACCTTTTTTCTCATTCCAAACATAAATTATCAACTCATCCACCCACTCCTTAAGAGGAAAACAAAACATAACCAAATGGCCATGCCCATTCCAATTAAAAACTAAGCCATTTATCCCAAATCATGTAATCACTTATACCAAACTATTCCCAAATTATTTCAAAGAGATATCACGACATATAAAGTAGTTTCATACATGGCATATTCGCATATGAATCCAAATTGGAAAAGAAATTAAAACGCGCCAATCAAATTTCCATGAGTTGATACCAAAATGATAATCCGAAAAAAATGCATGGCATTAAAGCATGTAGGGACTACATAAAGCAAGCGGCGTATGGACAAGGAAGCCAAAAATGATATGCAATAAAGAGCAATGGGTGATGGTAAAAATGGAGGTATCTCAAAAAAAAATTTATTACCTAACATCAAAATCCTAACAATTTTAGAGATTCTAACACTCTCCCCCCAACTTAAAATAAACATTGTCCGCAATGTTGGAAGAGTATTAGATCTCACAAAAGACCCTAGAAAAGAAAAGAAAAGCACACGAAAGCATTAAAATAAAACATAAATTTTCTACACTACTGGATAGAAGTCACCAGGGTCAAAAGGCGGATCACGTATGTCCAACGGTGGAGGAAGTAGCTCAATTAGATCCTTACACTCCTCTGCAAGCGTTTTCCCTCCACGAATCACTTTGGACCCTAGCAACACAACTACAAGCATCTCTCTAAAATATGCAACCATATCCTGCAAGAGATGAGCTGTATCAATCCATAGTGGGCACCGTTGCCTTTCGACGAAAGTGACCCAAATATAATCGTCAAAGTAAAACAAAGAATTTGAAATATGTTGACGAAAACTCCCTAAAATGATTGCGTCCATTTCCGTATGATGCATGACCACAGGGGAGAGGAATGATGGATTTTGGGACAAGATTGGGGGAGAGCATGGTTCGGACTCCACCAAAATGATCGATGAGCTCATGGCCCTACTAGTCTCCTCTTCCACTCCATCCAAAATTTCATGCTCGTCCTCGCCATCTTCACAAAAATCTCCTGCAAGAGAAGATGAACCCAAATCAGATAATAAAAGTTTCTGAGAGGTTGGATTACCTTCTCCCAAGCAAGAGGCAAGCAATGCAAGACTCAAAATGATCTCCTGAATATACTGGCTCCGAGTCTCCATGCTCTGCAGAAAATATCGGGATTGAGCCTTATGTGTCTGAACAAGCAATTGAAGCTCCTCGCCCATGGGTTGCAAAGGTGCGTCCACACTTGGCTCTCCTTGGTCAAGGCACACTCCAATAGCATCATAATGAAGCGCTAACGGCTTAGTCCATGAAGTCCCATCCAATGGTCGGTCCATATCCTCCATGGACTCCAGGTACTCCCAAGCATCCTCAGGTGACATGTCAAATAGAGCTCCATCGTCCACCATCGCCATATAGTCCTGCATCTCCTCTCGCAGTCCCTCGTAGGAGAACTGGAAAAGATGGGCCATCGTGAATCCATGATGTGGACAGCTGCTTAATAAATCCGTGAACCTCCTCCAAGATTGATAGAAGGATTCACCGTTAATTTGGGCAAAGTCGGCAATTTTGAGCTTCCAAGAACTGGTCCTGTGTAAAGAAAAGGAAAGTGCATCATACAAAGAATTTATGCCATTAAAGTCCATAGCTTTAATAAGAGACACAGGTCGTAGATTGAGCGTGCTCAAAAATTCGGAGCTTCTCAAATCAGTGACTTGGTGCAAATTTTCAAGGGGAATGTTGGCCCCTATTTATATAGCCGGCCGGCCCTCCCCTTCTCATCATATCCGATTTGGAACTAAAATAAATTTAGAGAATTTAATTAAGTTAGTTTGCCTTTCATAAAGGCTAAACTTTAAAGAATTAATTCTCCCTTACCGTTGAGCTTTAGAAATGATGCAACCTATCAATTTGTAGAGCTTTGAATGGCGAACACGTAGGAACAAACGGTGACGAATTTCGACTTTGTTTGACAACTCAAACAATTGCTTAAAGTTAAGAAAAAAGTCACATTTCGTAGCCGTCGTCAAGGGTTTCACAAACCCTAGAAAAAACAGCCCCCTTGGGGCTCATGACTTGCGGGTGCACCCGCCTGGGCTTGCGGGCGCGCCCACCCCCATTGTAGGCGGGCGCCCGCAATGGGTTGCAACGGGCGTCCTGCCCACTTAGGGGGCTGGTTCCGCTGGGCCGGGCTCCCCGCTGGGCCACAACGGGTGCCCGACCTGCTTAGCGGGCCGGCCTTGCTGAGCTCAGCAGGCGTACCTACCTGCTTAGCAGGCGGGCCCCGCTTGCCTTGCAGGTGGGCCTGATAGCCCCAAGTGGGTCTGACCCTCTTTGGCTCCTCTTTTGAGCTGTTTTCGTGTTTCTGGACTCGTTTGAGCTCCGATTCCAACGCGGTTTCTTCCTGTGGATTACTCAGGAAGTCCTCTACAATTCCAAATGTTGAAATCTCACAACTAACTTGTGAACTTAATTATTTCATTGCATCGAATGTATTCCTCTTAATGTTCTTCATATTACTAAGACGTGAATTATACTCGGTGTGAGACCCTACAGCCTGACCCTACTACAGGTTGGGACTCGAAATCCATATACGACCGTAACCGTGAGCAGCAGGTGTCGTCCCAGTTTTAGTATCATAATTACGTGATTGACTGGTCGACAAAAGTGTTGTCGGGATCACTCTGATTGTGTCTGTGATGAATGTCGCAGTTTTACTCCCTTTGTTTTTACTATTTCACTGCGTAGCCTAGGGTATTGAATACTGTCAACCCCACTAGCTAGCACTGGCCAATATCTATCGGTCTTTGGTACATACATGTTGTACATCTTACAACATACCTTGGCCAAGGTTTTACCGAGAGCCGTACTGAGCCTGTGACACTAACTTCCCATTAACGAAAGAGACGAATCCTCTCCTGATAACTATTCACCTCGTACGCTTCAAGTGTCACCCAGCCTAAGATCTTGCAGCAGGCCTTGCCTCGAAGCTAGATCATAGACCTAAGTGACACTGTTTACGCACAGCTTCGTACAATGATCTCAAGTCCTAAGGACCAACTTGCCTGACATCACTAAGAGTTATTAATGACATATAGTTAATGTTTAACCATTTGATAACTCTATGTATGGGTCATTTAGTGGACTCATTCTCTAATAAGCACATGTGTCTTGTCTCCGACTTCACCAAGTCACATGTTATGAGACCAACAAAACAAAGACACAATGGTCTGTCCGATGTGTTAATATCCTAATTTCGATTCATCTATGACCATGAACTCATTAAGACTCAAGCTCTTATCGGTAAGACATTTCTCATAATCGCGAACTCTATCTCAAAACATGTATGATCTTATAATGAGTCTAAGGAAATAATCTAAGCAATATATATATATAGAAAATTACTCAGACAATTTTGTACCAGAAAGCATATTTTCATTTATGAACAAGATGTTTTACATAGATAAATAGCCTCGAGGGCATACATCTCTCTACAAAGTATACCTCACAGCTAATAGTAGACTGCAAAAATAGAACGACACCAGTAGTCAAGCTTTGAGAGGCCAAAAATAGTAGCTGGTTAGTTGAAGACATCGGTGGTGCTGACAAAGAAGCTTCGGCGGTCTGCATGTCAAAATTTGGAGACATGGATGCGGTGGAACCTGCATAGAAGTGGGAAAAATTTTAGGAAGTCAGCCGGAATGGGTGAAGAGACCATGACAGTCAGATCGGAGGTGGATCGCTGTGCTGGAGAGGGTACAGGCAAAGATCCGATGGCACTGGCGGAGGATGAGCGACGAGAAGAGCGTTGAGGTAATTCTCTAATAATTCTGGAGGAAGATTCATAAGAATTTGTAGCAGGTTGCTCACATTGATTGTTGAGAGGAGATGTCAATTCTGGTGTCATAACATCTGCGGCAATATCGTTCTGTGTTGTATCTAATGTTACAACATCAGTCACAACATAAGGTTTTTTGTCTGAAGCTATAATGTTCAGATCTTCATTCATACAAGTATTAGAGTCTTGTAGCAGATAGCAATTATCAGCTGACCTCTTACCCATTAGAATGCACTCTTCATCAGCATTGATAACAAAGCATTTCTGCTTATTAAATCTCACAAGCAAGCCTTGATCACACAATTGACTGATGCTAATAAGATCGGCTTTGAGATCTTCAACATGCAATACATTCTTAAGTTTAGGAAGTCCAATAGCATTCAAATTACCTTTACCAAGAACCTTGCTCCTTCGACCATCACCAAATGTCACACTGCATTGCCTTTGTAGTCATCAAGAAACTCCTTGTTGTCTGTCATGTGCTGGAGCATCCACTGTCAAAATACCACATGTTATCTGATGATACTCTCAAAGATGTATAAGCTACCATGCTATATAACTCAGTCTTCTTGACCCATTGCCTTTTCACTCTCCTGTCGAAAGAACTAACTGTTCTTCCCTCCATGAAGTGACGCATACAACTAAAGCAGTTCTTCTCAGAATGACCAATAATTCTGCAGTATTCACACACTAGACTTCCACCTTTGATAGTTTTAGTTAAATTCTTCTTGCCATCATTACCCGTGTGCTGACCAATTTTCTCAATTTCCTTCGTAGAACTGTTAAGATTAAATCCTCTATGATAACCCACTCCAGTACGATCTCCTGCGATTTTATCCATGTCCAGAATGTCATCCAGTTTTCCTTTACCCGAGTTCCACTTGTTTAATGTTGTTTCAGCTTTCTCTGTCCTGAGGATGATATTACTGAAATTGCTTTCCAGCTCTTTAAGGTTTTCCTCAACTTGCAGACATTTGCTCTTGACTTCCTCCTTTTCTTTCTTTAATCTTTCATTTTCTTCTTTCAAAACTTTATTAATGCTACAGATCTGCATCCATTTTTCAAACATTATCTAGTATGCAACCCGGATATCATCCTCACGTACTTCCTCATCGATGTCAACTTCAAAATCCGATTCAGTTGTAGATGTCATGGACGATGTGATAACACTGGATCTGACATTGTCTGATTTGTTGACAGATGTCATTACTGAAGTTGCAACATCATATCTGACATGACTGCTAGTGTTGTAATCAGATTGCTTCTTCAGAGAGGCTGCAAAGGCAACACAATTACTAGTGATTTCCTCATCTTCAGCACTGCCCTGTAACGACCCGTATTCATCAATATGATTATTTACGTATTTCACGTATTTTCACATTTTAGAAAGTATTTTATAATAGTAGGTCAAGAGTTTTATATCAAAAATGATTTCAAAATTCTTTCTAAAAAAATATTTTGAAACATCAAACTAGTTATGGTGTATTTTAGTAAGTTCGAGTATCATCGAATACCTCTAAATAATTTTTATAATAATTCATTTTCAAATGCTACTGATTTAGCTGTGAGAATTAATTTTCTATATAAACGACATCAAAACGTTTTCAAACTTCTACAGTGTGACTCTATGATCATTTAGGACTACTCATATTAATTCCGTAATTTTCAGGAGTCAAATTGACCTACAACCTGCAAACCTGCATCCCAAACGTTTTGGCCCAAAACTCGTATCTCCGTAATTCCAACCCTGAAATGGATCTCGTATTCGCGATCCTCGCAAAAATACGAACCCGTGGCTATGTTTTCGTAATTTTTCGGAGACGTTTAGTTACGAGGACAGAATCGTAATTTCGTATATTTATTTTTACTACTTATGTTTACTAATTACTGTGGTTAATTACCTAATTACCTACCTAACTAATCACGTTTATGTTGCAAGCAACTTTAGCAGCCCACGTTAAAATTGAGATGCATGAACCCATTTGTCAAAGGTTAACCTCCCAACCTTCAATCATTAATACCCCTATATACCAATATATTAATATTTGTTATGAATAGGCCCATTGGGCCAATTGGGTATCCAACCCACTATTGAAAGCTATAAATACAAGGGTAGGGGGATCTTAACCCTCTACACCTATTCTCCCTATATTTCCCTTCACAACACGTTATCAGCACGATCACGCTCGTTGGAGGAGACGGCGGCTCGCGGGGAAGGAGATCCACCAATCGCTCAGATTCAAGAAGATCGTAATCTTCTCAACGGGGAGCGAAAAGGGCATCCTTCACCAACCGTCGCCTAGATTCCTCGTCGAATCTAGAGGTAAAAATCAAAACTTTTTAGATCTAAACTTGCTTTTCTCATTAGATCTGCATGTTTTAGGATCAAAAAGTTTATAAACACGGTAAAATTCAATTTTTTATTAGATCTGCATGCCTAAAAACAATAAAAATCAGTTTTTAGCGATCTAAATAGTTGAAAAATCCGTTTTACCCCCGCCTTTGATCCAAAAATCCGCACGCCCGTAGGGCGGAACGGCGGCACGTCTCTAGCGTCGCCGGCGGAAATCGCACACCGCGGCCTCAGGCCGCGGCGGCCGCGGCCCGTCGCCGCCACGGCGGCCGCGTCCTACGCGGCCAGCCGTCGCGGCGACACGCCGTGGGCCTCCCCTAGGGTTTCCTGAAACCCTAACCCTAACCCTAACGGGCCATTTTTCGGGGGAGGCCCAATTTTAACCCTAAGGGGTTGTTTTCATGGCCCAAAAGGCCCGAAAATCAGCCCATTCACATAAATTATTTTTCTTTTATTTATTTTTGGCCCTAAAAAGCCCAAAATAATTAAAAAAAAAATTTAAAAGGGTATTATAGCGGTAAAATAAAACATTAAAATATGGATCAAAAGGTAAAAGTTTTTCAAAAAAAAGGGTTTTTGCACGTCGCACACAAATTTAAATTATTTTAAATGCTTGTGTTTTGATTATCTGCGTGGTTGTATGTCTCGAATATATTATCTGCGTGGATGTGCAATATTAGGCTATGTTTTTAGGGATCAGCCAGGTTTCCGACACCGTTTTAAATTCCTGCAATTTTTCTTTTTTTTGAGAGAAATTTTGTATGTGAGGATGAAAATGTAAAAAGAAGACCGAAGGACACCAAAAAGAAGCTGAAGGCGTTCGCTCAATGAAGATAGGGGCTTCTCTCTGAAGTTCCCGAGTTGTAATTTATTTTTCATGCATTTATTTTGATGTAACTTCGGACTGTACTTCTTTCTTTCGGTGTCGGCTGGCTGATCCCCATAGTCCTAAGTCATTTTTCTGTTTCATTGTTTATGCATTAACTGCGTGGTTGTTAATTAGCTTAAATACCATGTTTAAATGTCACAATGAAACTTCTTAACAGCAAGCGTGAATGTTAATCTTTATTAATTAATTATTCACATTATCTGAAAAAAAAGCATGTATGTTAAAATCACATTAATTAAATTCATGCTATGAAAATGTTTACATTACATGCGTGGATGTCTATCTTAATCAGTCTTAATGATACATGCTGTTTTTCTTTACATTGCTAGATCATTAAATGGCCAGACTCGCAAATGTCGACTTCTCGGTCCTGAAGGCCGATGGGTCAAACTACCTGAGTTGGCAGTTGGACCTGAAGTTCCATCTGCGCTCTCATGGTTTCAGTCTCACACAGACTGAAAAGGCAACAACAAGTACTGCCCCAGCAAACAAGGAGGCTTCAGTGGAAGCACCTCATACAGAGGAAGTTTCCGATATATTAAAGGCGAAAGCCATTATATATATCAGGAAACACTTAGACTCGACCTTAAAGGACGAGTACCTCACTGTAGAGGACCCTTACGAGCTGTGGGATGCACTCGAGGAGAGGTACAGACATCAGAGGGATGTCATACTCCCCCGTGCACAGTATGAGTGGACTCACCTCCGCATACAGGATTTCAAATCCGTAGCGGAGTACAACTCAGCTCTCTTCCGCATCACCTCACGCCTGAAGTTATGTGATGAACCAGTGACGGAGAAGATGTTGCTGGAAAAGACGTTCACGTCTTTCCACGAAAAGGACATGATCCTTATGCAACAATATAGAGAGAGGAAGTTCACAAAGTACTCTGACCTGCTTTCATGCCTGCTTATGGCTGAACAGAACAGAGACCTGTTAGTTGCCACCCACAACCTGCGCCCTCCTGGCTCCGCTCCATTGCCACCTCCTGCAGAGGCTCACTTCCAGTCTTCCCTGAAGAAGAAGACGGACAAAAAGGCAAAATTCCAGAAATGGAAAGAACAGAAGCAACGGAAGAAGGCCACTCCCCCAGCTCCTCCTCAGAACCAGAAGTTCGTGGACAAGAAGCAGAAGAGGATTCCCAACAAAGGTGGCACTCCCAAGAAAGACTGGGAGGACAAGTGCTCTAAATGCAGAATGACGGGCCACTGGTCCAGAATCTGCCGCACAGCAAAACACCTCCAGGACCTCTACCAGGCAAGCCTCAAGCCTCGAGCTAAGACAAACCTGATTGAGAGCGCAGCGTTGGCAGAGACCTCATGGACTCCTGAAGACTTCATGGGAGATGACACTCTCTAGATCTGGACCACTTCTATGCACTAGCAATGTATCTTCTATTTTTATGCATCGTATCTAGTTTTATTTCCATGTCAAAACAATATTTTGAGCATTTATCTTTATGAAAGTAGATCTTTTCTCTTCATTTATTGCTTGAATGTCTTTCCCCTTTTTTTAGATATGGAACTTATCTGCCTAGTGGACAGTGCATCGACGCACTCGATCCTTCAAAACATAGACTACTTCACGAGCGTAAGTAGCTATTCTGGCCCACTGAGAACAATCTCAGGACCAGCAAACATAATCGAAGGATCAGGGGAAGCAATTATATTGCTCCCCGGTAACACACAAATAACACTTAAAAATGCGTTATACTCCCCTAAATCCATCCGAAACCTCCTAAGCTTCAAAGACATCCGTTTAAACGGATATCACTTAGAGACGGTCGAGGAAGATAAAAGGGAATACTTGCTTGTAACGGCTCTTACAAATGGTTCAAAAACCATTGTGGAACGTTTCAAGGGACTCCCCTCGGGACTCTACCAAACAAGTATACAAACTCCAGAAACATCCATGGTGGAGCACCTGCAGTGCCCCCAAACACCAGAATTCCAACTCTGGCACATTCGACTGGGACACCCTGGTTCTGTTATGATGTACCGCATCATAAAGAACTCCAGGGGCATTGACCTGAAGAACCTGAAGATTCTTCAAAAAGGCAAATTCCCATGTCCACCCTGTTACAAGGGTAAACTGATCACGCGACCCTCTCCACTGAAAGTGGATGTGGAGTCCCCCAGTTTTCTGGAAAGAATCCACGGAGACATTTGTGGGCCGATTCACCCATCAAGTGGTCCGTTCAGGTACTTTATGGTCCTGATAGACGCATCTACTAAGTGGTCACATGTGTGCCTACTGTCCACCCGTAACCTAGCACTATCTAAGCTTTTGGCTCAGATAATTAAGTTACGGGCCCACTTCCCCGACTACCAGATAAAGAAACTTCGTCTGGACAATGCGGGGGAGTTTACGTCACAAGTCTTTCTAGACTATTGCCAAGCTCAGGGAATTGAAGTCGAACATCCTGTAGCGCATGTTCACACCCAAAATGGGCTAGCAGAATCTCTAATTAAGAGACTGCAATGGATCGCTCGTCCATTATTACTTCAATCCCAGATGCCAGTGAATGCGTGGGGTCATGCAATTTTGCATGCTGCATCTTTAATAAAATTAAGACCCTCTGGAGGTCAGTCATCTTCTCCAATGCAACTAGCACTTGGAGCCCCACCCATTGTCTCACATTTGAGAATATTTGGTTGTGCAGTATACGTCCCCATAGCACCACCACAAAGGACAAAGATGGGTCCACAACGTCGCCTAGGCATTTATGTTGGGTTTGACACCCCCTCCATAATTAGATTCCTAGAACCCCTTACGGGGGACGTCTTTAAGGCACGTCTAGAAGACTGTGAATTCGATGAAACATCGTTCCCAAGACTAGGCTCACAGACAAAGAAGCCAGAAGCTTTAGAAAGTATCACTTGGGATACAAAAACTTTATGTCACTTTGATCCGCCAACAAGCCAGTGTGAGGAGGAGGTCCTGAAGATTCTCCACATCCAAAACACTGTCCATCTCTTACCGGACAAATTTACTGACAACCAGAAGATTGTCAAATCACACGTTCCTGCTGCTAACACTCCAGCTAGGATTGACATACCGCAAAATGGATGCAATCCGCCTGCAGTAGAAATGGTTGGACCTCTCAAAAAGAGAGGACGACCACTGGGATCCAAGGACCAAGTCCCTCGAAAGAGTAGGACCCTTGGCATTGGTAAACAAATACCACCACAGGATGCTAATATAAGCCCTGCTACCCCATCTCTCCCAAACTCTCATGAAGAGGAAAAACCGGGAGAAAATGAAGTATCGATACACTATGTACGAACTGGGGAGTATTGGGACAGAAAGAGCACAACAATAGATGACACATTTGCGTGTAATATTGCCATCAACGTCGCGTACTGCGACGATGATATTGAACCACGCTCTCTGACAGAATGTCAAAGCAGAGATGATTGGCCAAAGTGGAAAGCGGTAATAGGAGTGGAGTTGGATTCACTCACCAAACGTAAGGTCTTCGGACCAATAGTCCAGACACCAAAAGGTGTAAAACCTGTGGGTTATAAATGGGTATTTGTTAGAAAACGAAATGAACAGAATGAGATCGTACGCTACAAAGCAAGGCTTGTAGCGCAGGGTTTTACCCAACATCCTGGGGTGGATTTTGAAGCCACATACTCCCCGGTCATGGACGCGATCACCTTCCGATTCCTCATTAGCTTAACAGCACAAGAGGGTTTAGATATGCAACTCATGGACGTGGTTACTGCATACCTATATGGCAACATAGACCGAGACATCTATATGAGATTGCCTGATGGTTATTCTTTGCCTGTAGCACTAAAAGAGAGAGAACATGACATCTACTCAGTGAAACTGCAAAGATCATTATATGGTCTAAAACAATCCGGAAGGATGTGGTATAACAGACTAAGCGATTTGCTTGCACAGCAAGGATTTAAAAACGACCCAGTCTGTCCTTGCATCTTTATAAGAGTAAAGGCAACAGGATTTGTAATTATAGCCGTCTATGTAGACGACTTAAACCTCATCGGATCTCCTGAAGAGATCGCAAATATTTCTAGAAGCCTGACAGAAACCTTCGAGATGAAAGACATCGGAAAATCAAAATTCTGTTTAGGTCTTCAGATAGAACATCTTAAAGATGGAATCCTGTTACACCCGTCAACTTACACATCGAACTTATTGAAAAAGTTTCAGATGGATAAGTGCCACCCCCTCAGCACTCCGATAGTCGTCAGATCATTGGATGTACACAAAGACCCCTTCCGGCCGCTGGAAGTGGGGGAAGAGGTACTAGGCCCTGAAGTGCCTTATTTAAGTGCTATCGGTGCACTCCTTTACCTGTCTAACTGCACTCGCCCTGACATAGCATTTGCAGTAAACTTACTAGCCAGATATAGTGCTGCACCTACACAGCGGCATTGGGCCGGAGTTAAGCATCTTCTGCGCTACCTCCAAGGGTCCATAGACTTAGGTCTATTCTACAGGAAAGGGGCATCAACTGGTTTAGTTGGTTATGCTGATGCAGGTTACAGGTCCGATCCTCATACAGAGAAGTCTCAGACCGGATACATGTTCACATATGGCGGCACTGCCATATCCTGGAGATCTGTGAAGCAGACCATGACGACCGTCTCATCCACTCACTCAGAGCTACTAGCGATCTTCGAAGCAAGTAAGGAATGCTTCTGGCTACGCTCGGTGATCCAGCACATCCTCACCTCCACCGGCCTGACGACCAGCGTTCTTGCACCTACTACACTCCATGAAGACAATGCAGCATGTATAGCCCAGCTACAGGACGGCTACATCAAAGGTGACAAGATGAAGCATATCTCCCCCAAGTTCTTCTGGACGCACGACCTTCAGAAGCAAAAGCAGATTGAGGTACAGAAGATCCAATCATGTTATAACTTGGCGGATTTGCTTACCAAATCCCTGCCTACTAGTATCTTTGAGAAACTTGTATATGGGATTGGGATGAGGAGAGTGAGTAAATGTAAACTGGGTCAGGATGAGAGAACTATGAACTCATAGATACATAGGAGACTGATGTATAGATTCATAGGAAATCTGCAAGCCTGAAGCTTGGTCAGATTAGGGGGAGTCAACTGCATTGTTGTACTCTTTTCCCTTGGCTACAGGTTTTTTCCCACTGGGTTTTCCGTAGTCAAGGTTTTGACGAGGCAACCTCGTTGACTCTGGATCCTGAAGTATCCACCCCTAGACACATCCCTAAAATAGGGGAAGTTATGGGTTAACTGTTATTTTTTTAACAAGACAGTTACCCTAACTCGGATCCTGAAGAATCCACCCCTTATTCAATGTTGGTTGGATAAGGGGAAGTGTTATGAATAGGCCCATTGGGCCAATTGGGTATCCAACCCACTATTGAAAGCTATAAATACAAGGGTAGGGGCTCTTAACCCTCTACACCTATTCTCCCTATATTTCCCTTCACAACAATATTATATTATTCTTTGACCCTATTAGTGAAAAAAGTTAGCAGCCATGGTTCATGAATCTCTCATTTGCTTACATAGTCAACATAACACCAACCACTATCATTAATATCTAATAAATTAACATATAATTATTATAATTATTATTAGTTATAAAGCCCACACTCATTTCACTCGGCCGCCATCACCCCACACATCTTCCAGGCTCTCTCTCCCTCTATTCGTTCTACTCTGACGAGGCCTCTGTCCTGCTCCACTCCCCGCTCTGCCCACCTCCTCGCTCCGACGAGGAACATTGAAGCCCCCAACACTTGAAGAAGGCGTTGCCTCCTCAAGCCATGGGCTGAGCCCAACCCCATGCCGAGCCGCCCTCTGCCATGCCGCCCCCGCAAGGCCACCGCCGGTGCCCCACTTGACCGCACTCCTTGACAACCGCCGTTCACCGCCGCCATCCACTCTCTTTCCGAAGTAGCACCCCCCTCTCCCTGTCGTCACGCCGCCACGGGCTGTCGCCGTTCTCGAGCCGTCGTCGATCCGCCTTCCTCAGCTCGCTGCAACCGTCCAGTGCCCCTCCAGCCGGTCGCTTCCACCAGTTACCGCTCCTCCCTGGCCGACGCCCCCTGCCGTGCTCCTTCGCTGCGCGTACGAGAACACACAGAAGACAGTGTAAGTGGAGAAGGAAAGTTTGGAAATTTGAGTATATAATAATAATATAAAAACAGCAGTGCCCTTTGCTAAGAAACATAACGAAATCAAAGCCACAATTTATAAAATAATAATATAATTAATAGGAATATTGAATTTTTTATATAGATATTGGACGAAGCAACAGATACCACCAGAAGATCCGCGCCTTCCTCACGAACATGTAGGCGCCAGTTTCAATTCGACAGTTTCAATACGATACTTTGTTTTCAAGTTATGATTTTTCAAAGTTTATTATAATAGTTTTAATTTACTTTTAAATACGTATAAATACGCGTATTTCTATTTTCATATGGGTTTGTTGACTAAAAAGTAACTATAAATAATATAGGAATCAGAAAAATACCAAACAAGGCCCAGAAAATCCGAAACAATGTTCCAGACTCATTGTCGCTGGTTTCATCGCCAAAGGGCGAGTATATTTTTCTCAGCAAATTTTTAAAGTTTAAATCTAATTATGATGTTTTCATTTAAAAATCAATATCTTAAGAATTTCAATTACAATGACGTACGAGAAAAATATATGTTGTAGTACTAGTTAATACAGTCATTTTGACCCCTAATTGGAAGAATTCTAACGTATGGTTTACCTAAGTGAAATCTTTGAAAATATATTGAAAATTTGTCTCTAGTTTTTAATTAATTTTAATTGATTTTAAGCTTCTAAAAATTATGAAAAATACCTAGGAGCCTTAGAAAAATATTTTCTTCCTGTATAAAATTATTTTACTCCAATCTAACCCATCTAAAAATACTTAGCACGTATTTTGACGAGTCTTTAAGCTATAAGAAAATGGAAACGGTTAAGGAAAATGGATACAAAATAATGCAGTCTTTAACTAATGATTTCTTGTGTTTGCAGGTACCGATTCTCGTACACTAGCTCCCTTGAAAGCTCTAGCTCCAACCTCGTCTTACTACGACAATCTCGATAACCATAAGTCACGATAAATTCTAGATTTAGAAAATTAGCTAGTGTACTCGTACGAACTTAGAACACCACTTATAGCCTCAGAACGGCTATTGACTTAAACCAAAACTAGAGACCTAGTCTAATAGGAAACTTATCAACTACAGTTCCTTTGCCAACTTCTAACTTTGGTGGTTTTAACACACCCATCAACTTGGGTAAATTGTGTGCTAAACAACACTACCACATGCTCGAAGCATGTAATCAATATCCCGGATGTTGGACTTGTCTTTATCTTCTAATTTCTTAGCAACCACTGTGCTTTGGCACAGTCTGCTTTGAAATGGGTTCCTACCTTTCTGGTTTTCAATAAGAAAGTTAACCAGTGGTCTTGGTTTGACTAGCATCATGTGGAACATCTTTTGAAACATCCAGTTTAACACTTGACACTTCACTGGGGTTTTGGAGTAACTCATAGTTTGAGAGAGTGAGGGAGTGACTAGAGTTCATCTTTCCGTACCGCTGCCTTGTTTCGGCATCACGTCCTGCTGCCTGTGTTTCGACAAAATACATGTACCGCTGCCTGTATTCCGGTATTCGTCTGGGTAAGCGCACCCAGGCAAGAGATGAACTCGATGGTCACATATTATACTCTCCGAATTGAGTCACGTAGTTCTAGTGTAGCTTGCACGATCACTTCTTTGCAGTACATACACTTTACCTACTACACCTGTGCAGCCACAGTACCCTACTTATCGTACTTTTAGCTACAGCAGAGCCTGTTACTCTTGCACTACCACAATACGGTTGTTCTCTCCTTTCAGTTCTGTTTACTTTTTAGTTATGTACAATTGTTGCTCAGTACTTTACTTTTCACTCTGGTATGCTTAGTTACTTTTGTCATACTTGGGCACTGCTTCTTTTCTATATTTAGAATTTTTGTGACTTACCTATGGTTCCATCTTCATGGCACCGTAGACAACGTACATGTTGAGGTAGATGTTCCTGAGTTGCAGAGCCAGAGTTCAACCATGAGACCTCAGCTTTCAACTTTATTTTCACTTATGTACTTTTTTCTTTCATATATCTTTGGTGGAATATTTTGTACGGAATGGATTGTAATAATTGGACACTATTTGGGTATTTTGTACATCTCTGCATCGTGGCTATTTTGTTTTCACTGGTTAACTGCAGACCTGCGAGAAAATCAAATAAGTAATGGCCCCCCTCGAAAGCGGGTCGTTACATGCCCTCTGACTCATCTTCACTCCAGGTACTCGTCAAAGACTTTCCTTTTTGTTTCTTTTGAGTGTTTGCACATTCAGCCTGAATATGCCCATACACTTCATACTCTCTACACTGAATCCTTCTTCCTCTCTTCTTCTGATCATACTTCGAATTTCGGTTGAAGGTTTTTCCAGAAGTATCACCATGTCGAAGCATATTGCTTTCAGTCACGAAATTCTGCCATTTACTTCTAATTTTTTGGAGCATCCTTCTTAAATTTTTGGTTAGCTGAATTATATCCTCATCTAAACCAGATTCATCATCATCTTTATAAACATTTCCAGCATCAATCTTAAATGCCACTCTTTTGTCTCTTTTGTTCTGCTTCTGGTTCATCTCATAGGTCTGAAGAAATCCTATTAGCTCATCAAGTCTCATGGTAGAGATATCTCTAGCTTCCTCAATAGCTGCTACCTTTGCAGAGAACCGTTCAGGAAGAGATCTTAGAGTTTTTTGAACCAACTTTACCGCTGAATATTGTTTTTCCAAGTTGATAAGCTTGATTTGTAATAACTCTCAATTTTCCATTAAATATAGCAATGGTCTCATCATCATCCATTCTCGATTCTTTAAATTGTGAAGCAAGCATTTGAAGTTTAGAAACTCTTACCTAATTGGTTCCTTCATGAATAGTTTGAAGAATGTCTCATGCTTCTTTAGCCGATTCACACATAGAAATAAGCTTGAATTGTTCTTCATCAACAGCCGTAAAGAGTGAATTAACAGCTTTAAAGTTTCAAGAGCCGCATGTTCCTCAATCCGACTCCAGCCCTTTGCCGCCTTGAGAAATTCATTGCCATCTTTGTCAACTTCAACAGCAGAAGACCATCCTTCAACAACGGCTATCCAAGCTTTTTCATCAAGGGATTTAATAAAAGCCCACATCCTTGATTTCCAATATGTGTTGTTGCTACCCACAAGCAAAGGAGGGTGAAAAACAGAAGCACCTTCTCGAGTATTCATGATTAACGTACTGATAATCCAAGATCACACCCTCTTTGATAACAAAGTAACATGGGTGACCTGCTCTGATACCAATTGTTAATTCAATACTTAGGTATCAATCATGTAAATATGAATGCATACATGGAAAACACAATAACACACAAAACTTGGTAACGCAGTTCGGTGCGCATACCTACATATGCGGGGCCACGCCCAGAAAAATCAGATTACTCCATTATATCAAATAACGATTACAATCACTAATATTGCATTTCTATTAGGAGGAATACACCCTCCCTTAATACAAACCGCAATGGGTGATCCCATTCAACCATATGGAGTAATCACCGCAAGATCCCCTTGCACGCAAGATCCCCTTGCATAAACCGACCAGATCGAACTCCCTTCAATCCCTACCTTTCTAGCCGTTGGCCTCCGTCCTCGGATGTAGAAACCGCAAGATCCCCTTGCAAAAACTGACCTGAATCAAACTCCCTTTGATTCATACACCAGTAGCCGTCAGCCTCCTTCCCATGATAATGAACCGATCTGTTCGGATCACCCTAGCCGATCTGCTTGAGAGATTTTATGTCATCTCAATTGAAGTTAAAGATCCATTTTGGTTAATAAATCAATTAACAATCGCAAGCAGATTTTCCGCCATATATTAAGGAACCATTTCGGATAAATAGTCTCATAAATCAAGGAACCAATTAACCACTACGGATAAATGGTTCTATCAAATCTCATGCGGATATTTCCCGTATAAATATAGTAACCACTAAGATTACGATAAGGTTCTAGGAAAGCAAATCAGATCTGAGAGGAGCAGCAAAACAGATCTGGAAATCAAACAGAAAATTCTTCCCACTAAATCAGTTATCTCCGCCCATCATTTAAGGATCTATTCCGGTAAAAAGGAATAGAAAAATCTCCAGCAGATATTTCGTCAATCAATTCAGGATCCCCGAGGTTCTGGGCTATAAGTCAGATCTAAAATCAGCAAAACATATCAGCAAACCAAAACAGAACTCTTGCATTTGATCTAGCATTCAGATCCCACATGTCATGATTAATGTCAAAACATGACTCACACCATGACCTCTCAACCTGTTCAAAATAGTTCTGATTCCACAACATGAACATCCCACATCTAGTGCCACTAATGCCAACATATAATAACAGAAAATCAACCCAACAATAAATATAAAGCCATCATTCACGTTAGGCAATTGTTATTGATAGCATGTCAAACATGAAAGTATTCAATGAATGAAGAAGACATGTAAATATTTGAATAAGAAACACTCTTCATTTCATTTTGAGGAGAAACAATACATAACTTACTAGAAAATGCCCCCCACTAGCCTAGCCTTTACTAACAACATTCCAACAACTCTAATAGACTCAAAACCCCGCTTGTATACATGCTCATAAGAAGGCAAAGGCTACAAAGAAAAATAAGACAATAAAATAAAAACTTGAATGCTCATTATTCCCACTATTTCATTAATTAAAGTCCAAAAATGATCACCCAATGTATTACAAGTGAGGGGGTTTGCCGACAGCCCGAGCTGACAAGAACAAACCGTTGATAGGAGGATGGTCTTGATTTGTCCACACCAGCATGTGGGTCCCATCGGTCTATGTGTCTGGCTCTGGGTGCAGGCGTGGGTGCAAGGTTTTTGTTGCTACAAGGAAGAGAGATAAGGGGTGATGGGGACAAAATGAGTGATTTGAAGGTAGAGAGATGAGGGTTGATGGGAATGATTGATTTGAAGAGATAGAGAGGATGGTTGATAAGTAGGATTGATGTATCTTATGATACGGGACATGAAGGGATGGAAGATTTGTGCTGTCATATTGGGCATGGATATTTGCTAGTGGGTTTCAAAAAGACATCGCAAATTGTGTTATCTTTGGGGGAAATGGAAATGAGTTACTTGTTACCTATTAATTTTTATTTCCCCCTTGTTTTAACTTCCTTTTTTAATAATGATAATAATGATCATAATTGGTTTAAAGGATTAGCTATCCGACGGCATTCTGTCCCTCTCCTTCTTGGGAGGTGCAGGATCGAGACCCGATCGGCGGACGCTTTACCTCTTTCTGATGTATAAAAAAAGGATTAGCGATCGTACAGAAAAAATGCCCAAATTCGCCACTATAATTACTATGTGCACAGACCTAAATGTTACTTACACTACTTTGCAAATAGACATAATTTTTTTGAAAATGGTTATTTATGCTGAACGATATCTGTATTTTGCGAAAAAGCCCTTTAATCGTTATCTTTGAAAACCTTAATCAAGAAGAAAGAATTGGGAAGTCTTTCTACGCAGACCTAATTGATCGAGGAGAAAGAATGACTTTATTTTTCTTTGTCAAATGAAGAGTTTTTCTGAAGAAGCACAAAAATTTGTTGAATTTGTTGATGTTGGTTTGATTTTTAATGAGATCTGAGATATGGCAAAAACCTTGCCAGATCAAAAAATTGGAAAGAGATGGATCAAAACCTTGCCCGCGGGGGGGGGGGGGGGGGGGGGGGGGGGGGGGGGGGGGGGCTAGACGGTCTTCACGGTTCTAGCCACCGTCTCCATGATCACCGCTCTGCCCCGCCGATCGCAACACAACCGCTTTTTGAGTGTATTGAGGATGGCTGGGGTTGAGGGTATATTGGGGATTTTTTAAAAGGGTATTATTAGTCTTTAAAAAAATTAAGTGGTGTGCATGGTCACTTTCTAAAGCAAGTTTAGGAGGAGTAAAAAATCTTCATTAATGTAATATCTATTATACAAATGAGTACTTTTTTGAACGTTCTATATGGACATCAAAGTATGACTAGGACAAACATTGGTGATTAGGATAATGATTAGGATAATAGAAATGATTTGAATATGAAATTTGGGAGAAACATATTGGGTTGAAAATTAGAACTTGGGGGAAAATCAAAATGAGGTTTGATTTTTGTGTTGGGTGGAAAGCAAAAGGGGGGAATATTTATTTTGAATTTTGTTCTACTAGGACAAAGGGTTGTCCTATGTGACACCCCTTTGTCCTGTTAGGACAAATGTTTGGGAGAGTGTGGTGGGCCCAATGAGGTGTGGATGAGGGGTTGGGTGTTTTGATGCAAATCCCAAACAAAAGCCCACCACATTTCCCTAATTTGCAAGTTTGCCATTGTTTCTTTTATAAAACTTAAAAACCACTCATCTTCCCCCTATTTATGGGTTTGCCATCGCTCATTTTCCACTTTGCACCATGTTTTTTGCGCTTTAGTCTCTGTTTTGTGTCCTTGTGACGACTGACATGTGCTTTCTTTTCGTCGTCGGTATTGCATCTGGGAAATGACTATCCCCGTCGTTCATGTGCTAGGGAGACGACGACATCGTCATCATTTCACCAGTGAGCATACTGTCTCTGTCAGTTTCGCGCTCGGATGACCCTCCAGACACGGGCATTCGCAGGTGGAACTATAAAAAACACGGAAGGTGTTATGACTAGGCCCATTGGGCCAATTGGGTATCCAACCCACTAATGAAAGCTATAAATACAAGGGTAGGGGGCTCTTAACCCTCTACACCTATTCTCCCTATATTTCCCTTCACAACACGTTATCAGCACAATCACGCTCGTTGGAGGAGACGGCGGCTCGCGGGGAAGGAGATCCACCAATCGCTCAGATTCAAGAAGATCGTAATCTTCTCAACGGGGAGCGAAAATGGCATCCTTCACCAACCATCGCCTAGATTCCTCGTCGAATCTAGAGGTAAAAATCAAAACTTTTTATATCTAAACTTGCTTTTCTCATTAGATCTGCATGTTTTAGGATCAAAAAGTTTATAAACACGGTAAAATTCAATTTTTTATTAGATCTGCATGCCTAAAAACAATAAAAATCTGTTTTTAGCTATCTAAATAGTTGAAAAATCCGTTTTTACCCCCGCCTTTGATCCAAAAATCCGCATGCCCATAGGGCGGAACGGCGGCGCGTCTCTAGCGCCGCCGGCGGAAATCGCACGCCGCGGCCTCAGGCCGCGGCCTGCCGACGCGGCCTGAGGCCGCGGCACTGCGCCGCGGCCTCAGGCCGCGGCCCTGTGCCGTGTCCTGAAGCCGCGGCCCTGTGCTGCGGCCTGCAGGCCGCGGCCCGCCGCGGCGGCTGCCGCGGCCCGTCGCCGCCACAGCGGCCGCGTCCTACGCGGCCAGCCGTCGCGGCGACACGCCGCGGGCCCCCCTAGGGTTTCCTGAAACCCTAACCCTAACGGGCCATTTTTCGGGGGAGGCCCAATTTTAACCCTAATGGGTTGTTTTCATGGCCCAAAAGGCCCGAAAATTAGCCCATTCACATAAATTATTTTTCTTTTATTTATTTTTGGCCCTAAAAAGCCCAAAATAATTAAAAGAAATTTTAAAAGGGTTTTATAGCGGTAAAATAAAACATTAATATATGGATCAAAAGGTAAAAGTTTTTCAAAAAAAAAGGTTTTTTTGCACGTCGCACACAAATTTAAATTATTTTAAATGCATGTGTTTTGATTATCTGCGTGGTTGTATGTCTCGAATATATTATCTGCGTGGATGTGCAATATTAGGCTATGTTTTTAGGGATCAGCTAGGTTTCCGACACCGTTTTAAATTCCTGCAATTTTTCTTTTTTTTTGAGAGAAATTTGTATGTGAGGATGAAAATGTAAAAAGAAGACCGAAGGACACCAAAAAGAAGCTGAAGGCGTTCGCTCAATGAAGATAGGGGCTTCTCTCTGAAGTTCCCGAGTTGTAATTTATTTTTCATGCATTTATTTTGATGTAACTTCGGACTGTACTTCTTTCTTTCGGTGTCGGCTGGCTGATCCCCATAGTCATAAGTCATTTTTCTGTTTCATTGTTTATGCATTAACTGCGTGGTTGTTAATTAGCTTAAATACCATGTTTAATGTCACAATGAAACTTCTTAACAGCAAGCGTGAATGTTAATCTTTATTAATTAATTATTCACATTATCTGAAAAAAAAGCATGTATGTTAAAATCACATTAATTAAATTCATGCTATGAAAATGTTTACATTACATGCGTGGATGTCTATCTTAATCAGTCTTAATGATACATGCTGTTTTTCTTTACATTGCTAGATCATTAAATGGCCAGACTCGCAAATGTCGACTTCTCGGTCCTGAAGGCCGATGGGTCAAACTACCTGAGTTGGCAGTTGGACCTGAAGTTCCATCTGCGCTCTCATGGTTTCAGTCTCACACAGACTGAAAAGGCAACAACAAGTACTGCCCCAGCAAACAAGGAGGCTTCAGTGGAAGCACCTCATACAGAGGAAGTTTCCGATATATTAAAGGCGAAAGCCATTATATATATCAGGAAACACTTAGACTCGACCTTAAAGGACGAGTACCTCACTGTAGAGGACCCTTACGAGCTGTGGGATGCACTCGAGGAGAGGTACAGACATCAGAGGGATGTCATACTCCCCGTGCACAGTATGAGTGGACTCACCTCCGCATACAGGATTTCAAATCCGTAGCGGAGTACAACTCAGCTCTCTTCCGCATCACCTCACGCCTGAAGTTGTGTGGTGAACCAGTGACGGAGAAGATGTTGCTGGAAAAGACGTTCACGTCTTTCCATGAAAAGGACATGATCCTTATGCAACAATATAGAGAGAGGAAGTTCACAAAGTACTCTGACATGCTTTCATGCCTGCTTATGGCTGAACAGAACAGAGACCTGTTGGTTGCCACCCACAACCTGCGCCCTCCTGGCTCCGCTCCATTGCCACCTCCTGCAGAGGCTGTCACGACCCGCTTCCCTAAAATGGAGGCGAGACGTGAAAAGGTACGCACGAGAGTGGAGCTGTGAAGCCCCAAACCCGATAAGCGTAAATAAAACATAAGCAGGTCCCTGTAACCACAACGGAACAACAATAATAATACAAGGAGAGACTGGAATAAAATCTCACATCTCAAATATTGTCCAACATGAAAATAAGTCCAACATCCAGAAAAGCCACCAGGCTAAAAGAAAAGAGTCTAAGGGCCCAGAACAAGGCCAACAAAAGCATCAACATAACAAAGTATAGGTGCTACGCACCGATAACAAAACAACTGTCTAACAAAAGTAAAGCACAACGAAGACACTAGGACTGGTCCCCAGTGTCCACGTACTCCCCGTCAAACACAGGCTCGGGCTCGGCGTCAGCAAACACCTCGTCCTCAACAAGGTACTCAGGCTCAGGATCTAACATGTGTCACCCAAAAGAGTAAAGGGGCACATGTCAGCAAGTCTAAAGACTTGGGCAAGGAAACTGAAAGTAAGGCAACTAGCAACCTAGCAGTTTAGTATGCATGACATGGCAGTTATAACATGAGTGCACAAGTAAAACATGGCAAGGCAATTTGTACAAGAGAACAATCATCGGGACAAGACAAGACGGGACAAGACAAGAGTAGCCACGCTACTGTCAATCTCAATCAATTCACTAGTCACGTTGTTTTGTAGATTGTTTACGCCTTA
Source organism: Scilla litardierei (assembly GCA_030789695.1). Taxonomy (NCBI): domain Eukaryota; kingdom Viridiplantae; phylum Streptophyta; class Magnoliopsida; order Asparagales; family Asparagaceae; genus Scilla; species Scilla litardierei. The sequence goes on along the minus strand of CM061133.1, from coordinate 272,158,424 downwards.
CAGCTGAACGGTTTCACATTCGCTGATTGGCCGCTTAACAACTACCCCAAACCCAGAGTTTACGCCTTACCACTGCAGTTGCTGATCGGGCAGACTCCCAGTTGATTGGTCGCTTAACTCTTACCCCCAATACCCACACGTAATGGAGCCAGGGTCCCCGCACAATGAGCTCAGCTAGTGAGCCTGGGGTTGCCCCGCACATGAGCTCGCATTCTTAAACATTTGGCGTAGGGGTGCACCTAGCCGGAAACAAGCAATTCGGGCATTGGCTATCAACCAACACATGGCCCGCTTCTGGAACACGAGCCAGGAACACAAGCATTCGTAGCAAGCTACGCAATCACAGAAACACTTAAAGTATGCAATGACATGACCATTAATTTGCGTACCGTTAATGGAAAGTAAACGTGACATGGTAATTGTGCAACATGATATATGTGTCGGAACTAGCTTCGTTGTCAAGCTAGTTCCCCAATTTGCGCCTAGGCGAGTATCATTTCGTCGCCTAGCCTCTTTTACGCCTACAACAAGCAAATGGCCTAAAACATGGCCTAAACCCTAAGTGGCAAGTTTCACTTGCCTAGCACCGGGGATGACGACCACTTCGTCTCACGGATGCTAATCTACGGGGAAATCGCTGTTATGGGGGAAACAAACACCAAACAACATGAAATTTATTAGGGTTTCATAAAATTATAAATAGGTTATAAAAACAACGGTAGATCGATTTCTTACCGAGAGGAGGCGGAAGAAACACTCCGGGGAACCCTAGGATCAGATCTGGAAAAGATTGGAGAAGATTGGGGAAACTAGGGTTTTGGGGGATTTGGGGATTTTGATGGATTTGGGTGAGATTTTGGGGAAGATGAGAGGTAGATAGAGTGAATGGATGGTTTGGATGATGGATTTAGGGCTTGGAATGAAGGATTGAAGCTTGGAGGAAGATGGGGGCTCAAGGGGGAAGATTTTAGGGTTTTGGGTCGTGTTGAGGAAGAAAAAAACGTTTGGGTTGGGTTTAAATAGGATGGGCTGGCGGCTGCCCAGAAATTAGGGTTTTAACACTGGTTAGTCGGTCAAAGAACAACCACTAACCGACTAGTTTGGCAACTAGTCGGTCGGTCGACCAACGCAGACCGACTAAGTGTAAACAGTAACTCCTGAACAAAAATAGGATTTAGAGTTAGTCGGTCCATGAACAAATACTGACCGACTAGTTTAGTATCTAGTCGGTCGATGAACGTTCTTAGACCGACTAAGAGTGAACAGTAACTGATACAAAATTAAGATGATGAGTTAGTCGGTTTAAGAAGCATTGCCGACCGACTAGTTTACAACCTAGTCGGTCAACCAACGTTCTTAGACCGACTAACGATAAACAGTAACTCCTGAGAAATTTAGAAAGCTAACTAGTCGGTCCAAGAAGGATTGCCGACCGACTGGATCGTCATCTAGTCGGTCGGTGCCCCTTCTTATAACGGCTAATGAGCACAAAAAGTTCCGATACGGAGCGCGGGGTCCCGGGATCGATTCCTAAGACTTCTAGGCTTGATCTAATAGTAAGATACGACCGTTATGAAGTCCGTCACGAATGACATACTTCGAAATCGACAATCCTAAGGAAGAAACGAGAAAATACGACGAATCGATCGAAAATGAAAGCTACGGAGCCGAAAACCACACAAGAGGAGAAAATCCACCAAAACATATATTATATTATAATAAATCCAGATACATGAAAAGCAGTCGTTACATCCTCCCCAACTTAAGAAAAATTCCGTCCTCGGAATTTTCGAATACTCACGAGTCCAGAAACAAAAGTGGGAAACGCTCTCGCATCTCATCCTCATTCTCCCAAGTAGACTCTCCAGGTGAGCCGTGTCGCCACATCACCCTCACAAGATTGACAATCTTGTTCCGAAGCGATTTCTGACGCCTGTCCAGAATCTGCACTGGATGCTGGTCATACGTCATATCGGGGCGAACGGTAATCTCCGAAAAATCCACCGCATGAGATGGATCGCTAATGTATCGACGAAGCTGCGACACATGGAAAACATTGTGAACTCCTTCCAAAGATGGCGGCAAGGCCAAGCGATAAGCTACCTCGCCAACCCTCTCCAAAATGTCAAACGGTCCAATGTATCGCGGGCTCAACTTCCCACGCTTCCCAAAACGAATCACACCACGATTCGGGGAAATCTTCAAGAACACATGGTCGCCCGGCTGAAACTCCAAAGGACGACGTTTAGCATCCGCCCAATGCTTAAAACGGTCCTGAGCAATCCTCAACCTCTCCCGAATATTCCTGACGATCTCCACGGCCTCCACGATCATCTCAGGTCCCAACAACTCCCGATCACCAACGTCATCCCAACTCAATGGCGATCGACATTTCCTCCCATAAAGAGCGGCGAAAGGCGCCATGCCAATACTCGCCTGGAAGCTGTTGTTGTAAGAGAACTCCACCAAATGCAGATGGTCCTCCCACGAACCCTTGAAATCCAACATGCACGCCCTCAGCATGTCTTCCAAAATCTGAATCGTCCTCTCGGACTGGCCATCCGTCTGCGGATGGTACGCCGTGCTGAAACTCAGACGCGTACCCAAGCTCTTCTGCAAACTCTGCCAGAACTGAGATGCGAACCTCGTGTCTCTGTCAGACACGATACTCACGGGGACTCCATGAAGTCGCACAATCTCCTGCACGGTTCACGTTACATCACTATCCAAACTAGGAAAGGAAAATAAAACGGAGAGTAAAAGAATTTTACCTCCATATATCTCCTCGCTAGCGCCTCAGTGGACTGTCCTACTCGGAACGGAATAAAGTGCGCAGATTTGGTCAATCGATCTACGATCACCCAAATCGCGTCATTCTGCTTCGGACTCCGAGGTAGTCCAGTCACGAAATCCATAGTGATGTGTTGCCCCTTCCACTCCGGAATTGGAAGCGGTTGTAGCAACCCGACCGTACGCTGATGCTCCGCCTTCACTTACTGGCAAACCAAGCACTTGGCTACACTCCGAGCCACGCTTCTGTTCATACCATGCCACCAATAATTCAGACGAAGATCCTGGTACATCTTGGTGCCACCAGGATGCACAGAATACGGCGAACTGTGTGCCTCCACCATCAGCTCCTCTCTGATATCCCCAGCTGGCACACACAACCTGTCTCCAAACCTCAACGAGCCATCCTCATGAATCAAAAAGTCAGTCCGCAGACCGGCTTCCACCTGCTCCCGAATCCTCACCAGCTTCAGATCCTTAGCCTGGCCAGCCTTAATCCGATCCACGATCGTCGACTGTACCTGCATGTACATCAACGAAGAAGCCTCTCCAGGAAGAACAATCTCCACACCAGACTCGCAAAAATCCTGCTGCAATCTCCACTGCGAGGTCAAAATCATCACCGCTGGAAGCCTACTCAAAGCATCCGGAACCACATTCACCTTGCCAGGGTGAAACTGCAAATCGATCTCATAATTTGCCATAAGCTCCAACCATCGACGCTGTCGCATGTTGAGCTCCTTCTGAGTGAAAATATACTTCAAGCTTTTGTGATCGGTAAAAATCTTCACTTTCTCACTCAGCAGGAAGTGCCTCCAAATCTTAAGAGCAAACACCACGGCAGCCAACTCCAAATCATGCGTCGGGTAATTCTTCTCATGAACCTTAAGCTGACGAGACGCATACGCCACAACATGTCCATGCTGATGCAACACACAACCGAGACCCTTGCCAGAAGCATCGCAAAAGATCTCAAATCCACCGCTGCGATCAGGCACAACAAGAATAGGGGCACTCGTCAACCTCTCCTTCAGAATACCAAAAGCACTCTCACAATCACCCGACCAAACATAAGCAACATCCTTCCGCGTCAACCTGGTCATCGGCTCAGCAATACGAGAAAAGTCCTTAATGAACCGCCGATAATAACCAGCAAGTCCAAGGAAACTCCGAATCTCAGACGCTGACGACGGAACAGGCCACTCCCTGATGGCCCTAATCTTCTCAGGATCCACTGAAATACCATCTCCAGTCACCACATGCCCGAGAAAAGCAACTCGATCCAACTAAAACTCGCACTTAGAAAACTTAGCATACAAACGATGCTTCCTCAAGATCTCCAACACCGTCCTTAAGTGCGAGGCATGCTCTTCCTCCGACTTCGAATAGATCAGAATGTCGTCAATAAAGATAACGACAAACTTATCCAAAAAGTCGTAGAAAATCAGGTTCATCAGATTCATGAAAACTGCGGGCGCGTTAGTTACGCTGAAAGGCATGACCACGAACTCATAGTGTCCATACTTCGTCCTGAACGCTGTCTTCGGAACATCATCCTTCTTCACCTTCAACTGATGGTAACCACTCCTCAGATCCAATTTAGAAAACACCCTCGAACCTCCAAGCTGATCAAAAATATCATCGATGCGAGGCAACGGGTATTTATTCTTAATGGTCACCGCATTCAACTCCCGATAGTCCACGCACATGCGACACGAACCATCCTTCTTCTTCACCAACAGCACCGGTGCTCCCCACGGAGACACGCTAGGATTAATATAACCCTTCTGCAAAAGCTCATCCAGCTGCTTCCGCAACTCCTCCAATTCTGCAGGTGCCATACGATACGGCGCCTTCGAAATCGGCTGCGCACCTGGAACAAGGTCGATAGAAAATTCCAAAGCTCGATCAGGTGGCAAACCAGACATCTCCTCGGGGAAGACGTCGCCAAAATCTCGCACCACAGCTAGCCACTCCAACTCCATCTGCATAGCCACAGCCTCCACCGGCCTGGCCCGAAATCTGACAGGACCAAGCGAACTACTACCACGACTGAACTCAAATACTGGATGTCCGAGAATCTCGAACACCACCTTCTTCCTCCGACAGTCGATCGTAGCTTAGAAGCTCGCAAGCCAGTCCATCCCAAGAACTGCATCATAGTTGATGATGTCGTGGACAATGAAATCAGCGAAAAGCTCATGTCCACAGACCACCAACGAGCAAGAATTGCAACCACGATGCACCGAGACCACGCCATTCCCTGTAACGATATTCCAACTCCTTGGAAGAGGGGACGTCGACAAGGAATGCCTCTCCACGAAGCTCCGAGAAATTATGCACATCGACGCACCAGAGTCAAAGAGGACTCGTGCAGGAAATGTGCAAACCAAAACCACACCTAACAACCAATTAACAATCAAACCCTATTCTAGCAAACAACCATGTTCAAGCAAACAACACAATCTAACAATCAGAACCAGCTAGAAAAGTACAGCTAGATTGAGGATTACCTGCGATAACCTCATCCACAGCCTCGCTCTCCGCAGCGGTCATCAGAAAAGCCTGCCTCCTCGGCGGAACAGCCTGCCGAAAAGCCTGTCCCTGTGGAACAAGAGCTGCTCCACGTCCAGCAGGAACAGACGCTCGCTGCTGCAACGGCTGTGCTGCAACAGGAGCCCTCCGCAGCTGATTCGCATGCCGACAATCCTTCGCGACATGGGAAGCATCACCGCAAACCAGACACTGGCCCAAAAACTTCCGACACTGATCCTTGACGTGGCCAGGCTTGCCGCAGAAATGGCAAAGCTTCAGAATTGGCCCTCCTGGCCTCTTAAACTGAGCGGACTGAGTAGGCCTGAATCCAGGTCTAACCACAGCTCTCGCCTGTTCCACAGGCCCAGCACCAACAACAGACCCTCTCCTCTGATTCACGAGCAGCTCCTGCCTCTTTGCTGCTACCAGAACCTTCTGATAAGATTCCCGGTCAGAAGAGGTCACAAAACTCTGGAGCTCCGAAGCAAGCCCCTGCAGGAACCTCTGAGCTCTCTCCTCAGCGTCCTGCACCATCTTCGGCGCAAACCGACTCAGCCTCATGAACTCTTGGTGGTACATGTCCACCGACGAGTTTCCCTGCTTCAAATCGATAAAACGCTGCAGCATCTCATCCCTGGCAGCTTTCGGAAAGAACTCACCCTCAAATCTGGCCTTGAAGGTAGCCCAAGCTATCGGCTCCACCAACATCTTCTCTTCCGCATCCCACCAATTCCAAGCATTATCCTTAAGTTGCCTCTTCGCCAAATCAACCCATCCAGCAGGGGTGATCTTGGCCATCTTCAGATTGTCCTCGATGTTCCTCATCCATTCATCAGCAGCTAGAGGACCCTCAGAACCATCAAAATATGCGGGACCCAGCTCCCGAAATTGCTTCGCTCCTGGCTCAGAGCGAGGGGCATCCGGAAGAGCCCGGGCAGCTCGAGCAAGTGGAGCATTCTGGACTTGCAGAAGCACGCCCTGCTGCACTTGCATCATCTGGAGCATCATCCGCATCATCTCACCGCTGGTGGGTTCCCGCTCGGGCTCCTCATCATGAGGGAGCGCACCACTACCCCCACCACGGGTGAAACGCCTTCCTGTCATCTAATGACACAGAGAACGAATCCAATTAGACTCATAGCTTATGACATCGGACGTCGAACTTAATTTATTGGACATTCTAATATTATTATCGCTATTCCAAAAATCGCAGTTACAGATGGACCTGCATGGGCCACCAACAAAACCTGTCACGACCCGCTTCCCTAAAATGGAGGCGAGACGTGAAAAGGTCCGCACGAGAGTGGAGCTGTGAAGCCCCAAACCCGATAAGCGTAAATAAAACATAAGCAGGTCCCTGTAACCACAACGGAACAACAATAATAATACAAGGAGAGACTGGAATAAAATCTCACATCTCAAATATTGTCCAACATGAAAATAAGTCCAACATCCAGAAAAGCCACCAGGCTAAAAGAAAAGAGTCTAAGGGCCCAGAACAAGGCCAACAAAAGCATCAACATAACAAAGTATAGGTGCTACGCACCGATAACAAAACAACTGTCTAACAAAAGTAAAGCACAACGAAGACACTAGGACTGGTCCCCAGTGTCCACGTACTCCCCGTCAAACACAGGCTCGGGCTCGACGTCAGCAAACACCTCGTCCTCAACAAGGTACTCAGGCTCAGGATCTAACATGTGTCACCCAAAAGAGTAAAGGGGCACATGTCAGCAAGTCTAAAGACTTGGGCAAGGAAACTGAAAGTAAGGCAACTAGCAACCTATCAGTGTAGTATGCATGACATGGCAGTTATAACATGAGTGCACAAGTAAAACATGGCAAGGCAATTTGTACAAGAGAACAATCATCGGGACAAGACAAGACGGGACAAGACAAGAGTAGCCACGCTACTGTCAATCTCAATCAATTCACTAGTCACGTTGTTTTGTAGATTGTTTACGCCTTACAGCTGAACGGTTTCACATTCGCTGATTGGCCGCTTAACAACTACCCCAAACCCAGAGTTTACGCCTTACCACTGCAGTTGCTGATCGGGCAGACTCCCAGTTGATTGGTCGCTTAACTCTTACCCCCAATACCCACACGTAATGGAGCCAGGGTCCCCGCACAATGAGCTCAGCTAGTGAGCCTGGGGTTGCCCCGCACATGAGCTCGCATTCTTAAACATTTGGCGTAGGGGTGCACCTAGCCGGAAACAAGCAATTCGGGCATTGGCTATCAACCAACACATGGCCCGCTTCTGGAACACGAGCCAGGAACACAAGCATTCGTAGCAAGCTACGCAATCACAGAAACACTTAAAGTATGCAATGACATGACCATTAATTTGCGTACCGTTAATGGAAAGTAAACGTGACATGGTAATTGTGCAACATGATATATGTGTCGGAACTAGCTTCGTTGTCAAGCTAGTTCCCCAATTTGCGCCTAGGCGAGTATCATTTCGTCGCCTAGCCTCTTTTACGCCTACAACAAGCAAATGGCCTAAAACATGGCCTAAACCCTAAGTGGCAAGTTTCACTTGCCTAGCACCGGGGATGACGACCACTTCGTCTCACGGATGCTAATCTACGGGGAAATCGCTGTTATGGGGGAAACAAACACCAAACAACATGAAATTTATTAGGGTTTCATAAAATTATAAATAGGTTATAAAAACAACGGTAGATCGATTTCTTACCGAGAGGAGGCGGAAGAAACACTCCGGGGAACCCTAGGATCAGATCTGGAAAAGATTGGAGAAGATTGGGGAAACTAGGGTTTTGGGGGATTTGGGGATTTTGATGGATTTGGGTGAGATTTTGGGGAAGATGAGAGGTAGATAGAGTGAATGGATGGTTTGGATGATGGATTTAGGGCTTGGAATGAAGGATTGAAGCTTGGAGGAAGATGGGGGCTCAAGGGGGAAGATTTTAGGGTTTTGGGTCGTGTTGAGGAAGAAGAAAACGTTTGGGTTGGGTTTAAATAGGATGGGCTGGCGGCTGCCCAGAAATTAGGGTTTTAACACTGGTTAGTCGGTCAAAGAACAACCACTGACCGACTAGTTTGGCAACTAGTCGGTCGGTCGACCAACGCAGACCGACTAAGTGTAAACAGTAACTCCTGAACGAAAATAGGATTTAGAGTTAGTCGGTCCATGAACAAATACTGACCGACTAGTTTAGCATCTAGTCGGTCGATGAACGTTCTTAGACCGACTAAGAGTGAACAGTAACTGATACAAAATTAAGATGATGAGTTAGTCGGTTTAAGAAGCATTGCCGACCGACTAGTTTGCAACCTAGTCGGTCAACCAACGTTCTTAGACCGACTAACGATAAACAGTAACTCCTGAGAAATTTAGAAAGCTAACTAGTCGGTCCAAGAAGGATTGCCGACCGACTGGATCGTCATCTAGTCGGTCGGTGCCCCTTTTTATACCGGCTAATGAGCACAAAAAGTTCTGATACGGAGCGCGGGGCCCCGGGATCGATTCCTAAGACTTCTAGGCTTGATCTAATAGTAAGATACGACCGTTATGAAGTCCGTCACGAATGACATACTTCGAAATCGACAATCCTAAGGAAGAAACGAGAAAATACGACGAATCGATCGAAAATGAAAGCTACGGAGCCGAAAACCACACAAGAGGAGAAAATCCACCAAAACATATATTATATTATAATAATTCCAGATACATGAAAAGCAGTCGTTACATCCTCCCCAACTTAAGAAAAATTCCGTCCTCGGAATTTTCGAATACTCACGAGTCCAGAAACAAAAGTGGGAAACGCTCTCGCATCTCATCCTCATTCTCCCAAGTAGACTCTCCAGGTGAGCCGTGTCGCCACATCACCCTCACAAGATTGACAATCTTGTTCCGAAGCGATTTCTGACGCCTGTCCAGAATCTGCACTGGATGCTGGTCATACGTCATATCGGGGCGAACGGTAATCTCCGAAAAATCCACCGCATGAGACGGATCGCTAATGTATCGACGAAGCTGCGACACATGGAAAACATTGTGAACTCCTTCCAAAGATGGCGGCAAGGCCAAGCGATAAGCTACCTCGCCAACCCTCTCCAAAATGTCAAACGGTCCAATGTATCGCGGGCTCAACTTCCCACGCTTCCCAAAACGAATCACACCACGATTCGGGGAAATCTTCAAGAATACATGGTCGCCCGGCTGAAACTCCAAAGGACGACGTTTAGCATCCGCCCAATGCTTAAAACGGTCCTGAGCAATCCTCAACCTCTCCCGAATATTCCTGACGATCTCCACGGCCTCCACGATCATCTCAGGTCCCAACAACTCCCGATCACCAACGTCATCCCAACTCAATGGCGATCGACATTTCCTCCCATAAAGAGCGGCGAAAGGCGCCATGCAAATACTCGCCTGGAAGCTGTTGTTGTAAGAGAACTCCACCAAATGCAGATGGTCCTCCCACGAACCCTTGAAATCCAACATGCACGCCCTCAGCATGTCTTCCAAAATCTGAATCGTCCTCTCGGACTGGCCATCCGTCTGCGGATGGTACGCCGTGCTGAAACTCAGACGCGTACCCAAGCTCTTCTGCAAACTCTGCCAGAACTGAGATGCGAACCTCGTGTCTCTGTCAGACACAATACTCACGGGGACTCCATGAAGTCGCACAATCTCCTGCACGGTTCACGTTACATCACTATCCAAACTAGGAAAGGAAAATAAAACGGAGAGCAAAAGAATTTTACCTCCATATATCTCCTCGCTAGCACCTCAGTGGACTGTCCTACTCGGAACGGAATAAAGTGCGCAGATTTGGTCAATCGATCTACGATCACCCAAATCGCGTCATTCTGCTTCGGACTCCGAGGTAGTCCAGTCACGAAATCCATAGTGATGTGTTGCCACTTCCACTCCGGAATCGGAAGCGGTTGTAGCAACCCGGCCGACGCTGATGCTCCGCCTTCACTTGCTGGCAAACCAAGCACTTGGCTACACTCCTAGCCACGCTTCTGTTCATACCATGCCACCAATAATTCAGACGAAGATCCTGGTACATCTTGGTGCCACCAGGATGCACAGAATACGGCGAACTGTGTGCCTCCACCATCAGCTCCTCTCTGATATCCCCAGCTGGCACACCCAACCTGGCTCCAAATTAAGATGATGAGTTAGTCGGTTTAAGAAGCATTGCCGACCGACTAGTTTGCAACCTAGTCGGTCAACCAACATTCTTAGACCGACTAACGATAAACAGTAACTCCTGAGAAATTTAGAAAGCTAACTAGTCGGTCCAAGAAGGATTGCCGACCGACTGGATCGTCATCTAGTCGGTCGGTGCCCCTTCTTATACCGGCTAATGAGCACAAAAAGTTCCGATACGGAGCGCGGGGCCCCGGGATCGATTCCTAAGACTTCTAGGCTTGATCTAATAGTAAGATACGACCGTTATGAAGTCCGTCACGAATGACATACTTCGAAATCGACAATCCTAAGGAAGAAACGAGAAAATACGACGAATCGATCGAAAATGAAAGCTACGGAGCCGAAAACCACACAAGAGGAGAAAATCCACCAAAACATATATTATATTATAATAATTCCAGATACATGAAAAGCAGTCGTTACAGAGGCTCACTTCCAGTCTTCCCTGAAGAAGAAGACGGACAAAAAGGCAAAATTCCAGAAATGGAAAGAACAGAAGCATCGGAAGAAGGCCACTCCCCCAGCTCCTCCTCAGAACCAGAAGTTCGTGAACAAGAAGCAGAAGAGGATTCCCAACAAAGGTGGCACTCCCAAGAAAGACTGGGAGGACAAGTGCTCTAAATGCGGAATGACGGGCCACTGGTCCAGAATCTGTCGCACAGCAAAACACCTCCAGGATCTCTACCAGGCAAGCCTCAAGCCTCGAGCTAAGACAAACCTGATTGAGAGCGCAGCGTTGGCAGAGACCTCATGGACTCCTGAAGACTTCATGGGAGATGACACTCTCTAGATCTGGACCACTTCTATGCACTAGCAATGTATCTTCTATTTTTATGCATCGTATCTAGTTTTATTTCCATGTCAAAACAATATTTTGAGCATTTATCTTTATGAAAGTAGATCTTTTCTCTTCATTTATTGCTTGAATGTCTTTCCCCTTTTTTTAGATATGGAACTTATCTGCCTAGTGGACAGTGCATCGACGCACTCGATCCTTCAAAACATAGACTACTTCACGAGCGTAAGTAGCTATTCTGGCCCACTGAGAACAATCTCAGGACCAGCAAACATAATCGAAGGATCAGGGGAAGCAATTATATTGCTCCCCGGTAACACACAAATAACACTTAAAAATGCGTTATACTCCCCTAAATCCATCCGAAACCTCCTAAGCTTCAAAGACATCCGTTTAAACGGATATCACTTAGAGACGGTCGAGGAAGATAAAAGGGAATACTTGCTTGTAACGGCTCTTACAAATGGTTCAAAAACCATTGTGGAACGTTTCAAGGGACTCCCCTCGGGACTCTACCAAACAAGTATACAAACTCCAGAAACATCCATGGTGGAGCACATGCAGTGCCCCCAAACACCAGAATTCCAACTCTGGCACATTCGACTGGGACACCCTGGTTCTGTTATGATGTACCGCATCATAAAGAACTCCAGGGGCATTGACCTGAAGAACCTGAAGATTCTTCAAAAAGGCAAATTCCCATGTCCACCCTGTTACAAGGGTAAACTGATCACGAGACCCTCTCCACTGAAAGTGGATGTGGAGTCCCCCAGTTTTCTGGAAAGAATCCACGGAGACATTTGTGGGCCGATTCACCCATTAAGTGGTCCGTTCAGGTACTTTATGGTCCTGATAGACGCATCTACTAAGTGGTCACATGTGTGCCTACTGTCCACCCGTAACCTAGCATTATCTAAGCTTTTGGCTCAGATAATCAAGTTACGGGCCCACTTCCCCGACTACCAGATAAAGAAACTTCGTCTGGACAATGCGGGGGAGTTTACGTCACAAGTCTTTCTAGACTATTGCCAAGCTCAGGGAATTGAAGTCGAACATCCTGTAGCGCATGTTCACACCCAAAATGGGCTAGCAGAATCTCTAATTAAGAGACTGCAATGGATCGCTCGTCCATTATTACTTCAATCCCAGATGCCAGTGAATGCGTGGGGTCATGCAATTTTGCATGCTGCATCTTTAATAAAATTAAGACCCTCTGGAGGTCAGTCATCTTCTCCAATGCAACTAGCACTTGGAGCCCCACCAATTGTCTCACATTTGAGAATATTTGGTTGTGCAGTATACGTCCCCATAGCACCACCACAAAGGACAAAGATGGGTCCACAACGTTGCCTAGGCATTTATGTTGGGTTTGACACCCCCTCCATAATTAGATTCCTAGAACCCCTTACGGGGGACGTCTTTAAGGCACGTCTAGAAGACTGTGAATTCGATGAAACATCGTTTCCAAGACTAGGCTCACAGACAAAGAAGCCCGAAGCTTCAGAAAGTATCACTTGGGATACAAAAACTTTATGTCACTTTGATTCGCCAACAAGCCAGTGTGAGGAGGAGGTCCTGAAGATTCTCCACATCCAAAACACTGTCCATCTCTTGCCGGACAAATTTACTGACAACCAGAAGATTGTCAAATCACACGTCCCTGCTGCTAACACTCCAGCTAGGATTGACATACCGCAAAATGGATGCAATCCGTCTGCAGCAGAAATGGTTGGACCTTTCAAAAAGAGAGGACGACCACCGGGATCCAAGGACCAAGTCCCTCGAAAGAGTAGGACACTTGGCAATGGTAAACAAATACAACCACAGGATGCTAATATAAGCCCTGCTACCCCATCTCTCCCAAACTCTCATGAAGAGGAAAAACCGGGAGAAAATGAAGTATCGATACACTATGTACGAACTGGGGAGTATTGGGACAGAAAGAGCACAACAATAGATGACACATTTGCGTGTAATATTGACATCAACGTCGCGTACTGCGACGATGATATTGAACCACGCTCTCTGACAGAATGTCAAAGCAGAGATGATTGGCCAAAGTGGAAAGCGGCAATAGGAGTGGAGTTGGATTCACTCACCAAACGCAAGGTCTTCGGACCAATAGTCCAGACACCAAAAGGTGTAAAACCTGTGGTTATAAATGGGTATTTGTTAGAAAACGAAATGAACAGAATGAGATCGTACGCTACAAAGGAAGGCTTGTAGCGCAGGGTTTTACCCAACGTCCTGGGGAGGATTTTGAAGCCACATGCTCCCCGGTCATGGACGCGATCACCTTCCGATTCCTCATTGGCTTAACAGCACAAGAGGGTTTAGATATGCAACTCATGGACGTGGTTACTGCATACCTATATGGCAACCTAGACCGAGACATCTATATGAGATTGCCTGACGGTTATTCTTTGCCTGCAGCACTAAAAGAGAGAGATCGTGACATCTACTCAGTGAAACTGCAAAGATCATTATATGGTCTAAAACAATCCGGAAGGATGTGGTATAACCGACTAAGCGATTTCCTTACACAGCAAGGATTTAAAAACGACCCAGTTTGTCCTTGCATCTTTATAAGAGCAAAGGCAACATGATTTGTAATTATAGCCGTCTATGTAGACGACTTAAAACCTCATCGGATCTTCTGAAGAGATCGCAAAGATTTCTAGAAGCCTGACAGAAACCTTCTAGATGAAAGACCTCGGAAAATCAAAATTCTGTTTAGGTCTTCAGATAGAACATCTTAAAGATGGGATCCTGTTACACCAGTCAACTTACACATCGAACTTATTGAAAAAGTTTCAGATGGATAAGTGACACCCCCTCAGCACTCCGATGGTCGTCAGATCATTGGATGTACACAAAGACCCCTTCCGGCCGCTGGAAGAGGGGGAGGAAGTACTAGGCCCCGAAGTGCCTTATTTAAGTGCTATCGGTGCACTCCTTTACCTGGCTAACTGCACTCGCCCGGACATAGCATTTGCAGTAAACTTACTAGCCAGATATAGTGCTGCACCTACACAGCGGCATTGGGCCGGAGTTAAGCATCTTCTGCGCTACCTCCAAGGGTCCATAGACTTAGGTCTATTCTACAGGAAAGGGGCATCAACTGGTTTAGTTGGTTATGCTGATGCAGGTTACAGGTCCGATCCTCATACAGAGAAGTCTTAGACCGGATACATGTTCACATATGGCGGCACTGTCATATCCTGGAGATCTGTGAAGCAGACCATGACGACCGTCTCATCCACTCACTCAGAGCTACTAGCGATCTTCGAAGCAAGTAAGGAATGCTTCTGGCTACGCTCGGTGATCCATCACATCCTCACCTCCACCGGCCTGACGACCGGCGTTCTTGCACCTACTACACTCCATGAAGACAATGCAGCATGTATAGCCCAGCTACAGGACGGCTACATCAAAGGTGACAAGACGAAGCATATCTCCCCCAAGTTCTTCTGGACGCACGACCTTCAGAAGCAAAAGCAGATTGAGGTACAGAAGATCCAATCATGTTATAACTTGGCGGATTTGTTTACCAAATCCCTGCCTACTAGTATCTTTGAGAAACTTGTATATGGGATTGAGATGAGGAGCGTGAGTAAATGTAAACTGGGTCAGGATGAGAGAACTATGAACTCATAGATACATAGGAGACTGATGTATAGATTCATAGGAAATCTGCAAGCCTGAAGCTTGGTCAGATAAGGGGGAGTCAACTGCATTGTTGTACTCTTTTCCCTTGGCTACATGTTTTTTCCCACTGGGTTTTCCGTAGTCAAGGTTTTGACGAGGCAACCTCGTTGACTCTGGATCCTGAAGTATCCACCCCTAGACACATCCCTAAAACAGGGGAAGTTATGGGTTAACTGTTCTTTTTTTAACAAGACAGTTACCCTAACTCGGATCCTGAAGAATCCACCACTTATTCAATGTTGGTTGGATAAGGGGAAGTGTTATGAATAGGCCCATTGGGTCAATTGGGTATCCAACCCAATATTGAAAGCTATAAATACAAGGGTAGTGGGCTCTTAACCCTCTACACATATTCTCCCTATATTTCCCTTCACAACAGAAGGGACGTTTAGAACCAAGACGCCAAACGTATGTCCCTTTTCGTTGTTTCTGTTTTGGGAATTGCTATACGAACAGACCGTTTTGTTCAGTTCAGATCAGTTTCGTCATTCAAAATTTACGGACGTGCCACTTAAATTTTTTGGCCTTTAGCACTCATCTTCTTTCAAAATTTACAAATACACCATTGAAATTGCTCAGGACATAGACGCTTCATCGACTGTTTTTTCCTTCGCCGTCGGCGAGATCGACGACGACGACACTATCGCAATCGGAATTTCAGATATGTCTCTAACGACGTTGGGACGTGCACCGGAATTTCAGGAATTTTTTTGCCTCAAACAAACCCGAATTAGTATTTTTCAACCTCAGTACCCATCCAAACCCCCTCCATCGCCTTCCCATCTCAACAACAATCCGACCACCATCACTCCTTCGAATCATCACCCTTCCCTGTTCCAACTCTCACTCTCTTCCCCTTCTCTACAATTCTGACCACCACCAATTCCTCGGAGCTTCCGACGGCCTCATCGTCCTCCGCTCCTCCTGCGGCAACTTTGGGTGGAACAGGGGCGTGATCGGAAGTCTGGGGTGAGGCCGAGGTCGGAGAGGAGGAGGCGAGGGTGGTAGGACAGGAGGAGATTCAGTGGGAGGGGAAAATTGCTCAGTACACAGACCACTTCACTCAAAAGAGGAGAAGGGCATTTTCGGGTGAACTCATACAATTTTTCTCTATCACCTCTGATATTTTGAATGGCAAAACCGGTAAATAAGTTGTTATGTGAACTGAGCAAAAAGGTCCGTAGCAATTTCCTTAGTGCCGATGGTCGTAGATCAGTGGTAAGAATTAGAGGTCCGCAGTGCTCGATGTCGATGGAACCGCCGCCCGCAGCGAAGCTCGCCGCTCAGAATACAAAGTGAGGAGAGAAATGATCGTTTAGGGTTTCGAGCGTTTCCGTTTTGATTCCGTTAGTTCTGACGGTTTTTTCCTTGCAGGCTCTGTCTCTTTGCTGGGAGCTCGTCGTATTCGGATCCCGATGTAATGGAGTTGTCGGTCTCGTCGTCGTCTTCGGCTTGGAGTCCCAGTAATCAGAAGCGTAAGAGAACTCAGGTAAAAATTAAATTCGTTTTTAATGTATAATTTTGTTCATTTCTTGATAAGATTGGATGATTGCATGCTTAGCAATTATTTTATCTTGATGCATATGTCTTGGATTTTCTAGCTCTTGGATTTGTTTTCTGATATTTGAGAATAAGAGGGATTCAGATGCAGTGGCGTAACCAGGAAATTTTTTTGCACTGGGCAAAACAAAGATGATATAAAGAACATTTTCAAAAATATCAAAACAAAAATATTAAACATTAATAAATAACTAGCGACAAAAAAATTAATGTTAAATAATAATCAACATGCAAAAAAATATTTCTGCTCTCATTTCCCTCTTCCTATTTCGTAACAAATTATAGCGTATCTTTACAAAAAATCATAACAAAAAATTAAACATTAAATAATACCTAAGTAAAAAAGGATTATAAGTAACGAATAATAATAAATAAAAACAACTGTATCAGGGATCGAACCCAGAAGATCTAGTTCCGTACATAAGTAACAAATAATAACAAATAATAACTGAACCGTTCATAAGTAACAAATAATAACAAGTAAAAAACACCACGAGTGACCAACAAGCCTTTGCTCGGTTGGCATCCTCTCACCCCTCTCTCGTGGGAGGCGAGAGATCGAGATCCAAAACACGCGCTTTAAAATGCTTTCTGATGTATAAAAAAAACTTGTGCATGTATCGAAGCCAAAAGACCTTGGCCATTGGTGGGCATAAAGAGATGCTAATTAAATATTAATAAACAAGTAATAACAGGTAATGCAAACAAATAATAAATAAAAAAAATCGTAGGGAGCAAGGTTCGAACTGGGCTTAAAGTTCAGCACCGAAACGGCTTAGCCATTGGGCCGCCAAAAGAGACATGTTTAATAGTGGTACCAAAATTATTAATATGCAATATAAACAAGTAATAAAAGGTAACAAACAACAACAAATAAGAAACCACAGAGCGGGAATCGAACCCAAAATCTCCGGTTTCAAAGTCCAGCTCCTCATCCACTGGTCCAACGACCAATCATGCAGCATATGCTAGCAAATATATATTTATTTTGTTGCCCTGGGCAGCTGCCCAGGGCACCTTGTATGCAGTTCCGCCCCTGTTCAGATGGCCTAACTGGAGCTATTCTTGAAATAACTTTTTATTTTATTTCTTTAGAGTTTTGTTTGTTTGGATTATTCATCTAATTTGATGTTTCCTTAAACCAGCGGAATGAATATCTAATTATATTTCTACACTAGATAGGTTAAAGACAGAAATGAGCAGTGTAGGGTTTCACGTCAATTAGAAGAGATGTGAATGTGTGAGGAGTTTCCTCTATGGAAGGGCATCGTTAAGACTTGAATTGGTAGTGCTAAGTTTGATTGTAAAGGATTTCTCTAACGTACTAAATTTATTTAGGCAGGCTATTTTGAAATCATATAATTCATTTTGAGCATAGAACGGCTACTGTTGAAATGCTGTAATATATTCAGAATGCTTGGTTTATTCATTTTGAGCTCACAGCAAAATTTGCACTTTCAAGCTCTATAAATTTGCAAGTGGCCTCGTGAAATATCTTAAATTTTGAAAGGACCTTATTCTTTCGACACTATCCACATGGGCATTATCTCTTCTGTCTAGTCTTGTGTGGTTATCATGAGCCTTTTGGATTCCTTAGATCTGTTTTGCAATATGTTAGTTAAGATTTTGATTTTCATCACATTCTAGTAGTTTAGTTATGATATAACTTCCATAAATAAATGAAAGTAGCGTTGCAAAGTAGAATACTAAATCAAAGATGTTGCTTTGGATAGCAACTTAACAAGTGCGTAAAATGCTGTCTGAACTCTTGAAATGCATGAAAATGTGAGGCACAGCTGGGCTTATATGTGATATGTTCCCTTATTCCATGTGTCATCGTCTCTCATAACAGATTTAAAGTTCTAACTCATAATTAACATCATTCTCCCTTTGAATGACAATAATCAATTCGTAATGAGGTATTAAATCGTTGAAAATATGAATCACCATGTATGATTTCATTAAATGCATTGTAAGAAGCCTTTTTATTTGGTGGTCTAGAACTTATAAGTGGGGATAAATGAGACAAGAGAAGGGTTTAACATTATTAACCAAATGGATTTTTAGAATAAAATGATGAATTAATTTGTCATTAATATTCATATATAGTATTAGAACTACATGGTCCTCTTATATGAAAAAAAATTAAGGAAGACTGTCAACATAGTGTTGGTTATAAACAGATGCTTAATAGACATAACAAAGCTGGGTGCTTTATCAAGCTGCATGCGTTTTTAAAGTGCCTCTTTGTAGCAAACAATGATGATATTGAGAATGCTTAAAAACATTAAACATCCATCAAAAAATGCATAAATAACATACTGTGCTACAGTGGTTGAAGTTAAATCTTGTTCCCAACATCCAGAAACAATTTGCATTATATATCTATTTGGCAAACTTCTACTTCGTAATGTATCTGTAAACCTACTTATTTGAAGTTTACTACTTATTTGAACGGTAGTGCTGGCTGATGTTTTGGATTTAAACCAAGATAGATTGTCTTTTTTCCCCTTTTTTGGGAAGTAGTGAGATTGTGAAGTTGGACTAACGCTTATTAGTTTGGTTAAAAGTGCATGGAACTTTTGGTGAGTATTATCATCTTTGTGATTGTGTTGTTGATGCCCGGTGTATATGAACTCAGATCAAGAAAAATTACATCTTATCAGCATAACTTGAAACATTTCGAGGTTTTGCCAAGAAGAACTATTTTGATTGTTAGGTTTAAAATATGAAGATTAATTACATCCCTTATTAAGGCCTTTTAAAGAATCTTATCATGTTGGCACCTTGTATTGCATGATTGCCATTTTTGAATCTCTATAGGCTCTCCAGTGATGCGAATCCTCAAATGACATTTGCTCGTGGCATTAGTGTGTTTCATCAGTAATGCTTACACTATTATGTTGTTAACATTCATGACTTTCCCCCTAATCTGCTTATGGCATGAATCTCACAGAGTTGGTGTGATATAAATTGCCCCCCCCAAAGTTTTTTTGATAATATGAATTAAGATTTGAGTCTTACGGAGTTAATTTTTTTAAATTATTCTATTAAGTTGATGACACAGATCAGAATGTTAGGAGATAGAAACTTTGAAGCAACGAGAGAGTTTCCACTAGCATATGGGCAATATATAGTGATATGCCCTGTATCTGACGATTTTACCCATATTAGGTGAGCTGTTTAAACTTTCTCTCTCTCCACTAGCATATGGGCAATATATAGGGATATGCCCTGTATCTGACGATTTTACCCATATTAGGTGAGCTGTTTAAACTTACTGTATTTATATGATAAAGAAACAGTTATACTTCTCAGTTGAGAGAACCCAAGTGCAAATATAGAATCTTAATAAGATGGACATGTGTGAGAAATGAGGTTACAAAAAATGAAGCAATAATCAAATCATACTCAAGAAAATCAAAGATGCATCATGTAAAAAACAAATTTTCCAAAGAGGCTAAAAGAAACTAAGATAATACATTTAAAAGTCTAAATGTGATAAATTAAACGAGACTTTGAAATCATAATCATAATTGTCAAAATGAAGATATTTATTAATATGAGCTAGAAGGAAAATACCAGCAAATCATATTTGGTGTTGTCCTCCTTTTCTCTTCCTTGTTACCCTTCCTACGTTGTTCTAATATATGCACCGCATGCGATGCATAGGATATGATCTAAGGAGTCGTTGTTATGTGATTAAGCGAAAGTAGAGAATGTGAAAACGCAATCGAGGCCTGAAGATGGAAACGTATGCCGCAAAGATCAAGACGCAATTTGAGCATATATCTCTTCCATCGAAAAATAAAATTAATAATCGCCGCAGAGGAAATGCGGAGAATGGAGCAGGTTCCAAGTTTAATAGCCTGCATTCAGTGTGGCGATGGGAAGCAGACAATATTGACAGAAAAAGGAAATCCAATAAGAAACCAAGGTTAGCCTTTTAGTCAGGGGGAATGATTTCCTGCAAGATAATGATTCCAGGAGATCGACCATTGAAACATAAACAAACAAACAAAATGTAGCAATTTGAAACCGTCTCGATTCAGAGTTTTTTCATACTTGAATTGATATAATCAAACCATAGCGACTTCTGTTCCCATGAGCAATGCATTTAAGACATCAAGAATTCCAAATAACTTTAGTTGGTAAGCTTACTCCACAAGGGTTTAGTACTTGTTGTCCCGTGTTTTCGCTATTTATAATACTGATTTCGAGCGCAAATTTTCAACATGTAAACCAATAATACAAAGTTTATGTTGCTAAGCATCTGTCACTGATGTGCCGTAAACCTCGCCGGCTGGATTCATTTTTCTTCTAATGACATCATAATCAATATAATAGTACACTGTCAACTCTGCCACGGTGTACAAATTCTGCACAACAGAAACCAGCGTTTGAGTCGCTTGCATATTTTTCTGCCCTCAAAGAAGGAAGAATAGCTTCAAGTTTGAACTTCTTCATTATTCGAACATCACAACACTATCAACGAGGGTTTGGACTTCTGCAAATCATATAAAAATGTCCTCTTATCCTGCCAAAACTAATCATGTTTTTCTTCTTGAAAAATATCACCTTTAAATGTTATTAACTCTACTTAGTGATTCTTTCTTTCTATATGCCTTTCAAACAATTGATGTGATAAATGATAAACTTCGTGTGCGGAGGCCAATCAAATCTGTAATTTCTGGACACTTGGGAAAAATTGTAATTTTAGGGGGTTTAAGGGTAGATCTGTAATTTAGGCCAAAATCCTAGGTCAGGGATATTTTGGTAATTTAGGAGCGGAGGCTCATTAAGAGTTTTATTATAATAAGGAGGGAGATTAGAGAGATGATTCATGTTGAGTTTTGTGAAGAAATTGATTGAGATTATGGATAGATCTCTTAGGTCTAGTCGAGAGTTCGGCTTCCTCTCGAATTGCAGCTTGGAAAAGCGGCCTTCCTCTCGAAAGAGGCCACATATCTTTGTATTCAGTTTTATTATTAATAAAAATATCAATTTTTCACCCCAAATCCATTTACTAGCCCTAAAAATCCTTCCTTTTCCTTAAAAATCTAATCTTTCCATAAATATCCTATTTTATCCATCAAAATCCTAAAAAATCCTAACAAATTGGTATCATAGCTTAGATCCTGATGGCAACGACGAGAAATGTGGATGCATAGGAGGAACGACGGCAAGCAATATTTGAGGTGAGAGCCACGATGAAGCAACACTTTGAGGAGATGAGAAAGGAAATTTCGGAAATCTTTCGTCAAGCACGCCTGAATCTAGATATGAAGAGAGACGAAGCCAACAACGTAGATCTAGGGCTAAAGGCAACGCCTTTGGCCAAGGAAAAGGAGAAAGATGTTATCTTGGGTAAGGATCTTCAACAAATTAGCGACGGATCGCGTGCGTGGCTCAAATTTTCATTTAAAATCAAGGGAAAAGGCGATCAAGACGGACGAACAAGGGATGCAGCTAATGCGGTCCCCAAGGTGATTGGCAACCTAAGGGAGGCCGTCGAGGCCATGCCCACAGACGAGCGGACTGTCCCTGGCCACAGCGATCCCAAGAAAATTTTCTAGAGGGCATGCGGGCCGTGGTTGGCGGTTGGAGCCCATCCGAGTATTGCGAATGACGATGGAGACTTCGGGTGGCCCTACGAGCCACCATACGACAGCAGTGGAGACACAAGGCTTCGGCGGAGCCAAAGAAGGCCCTCAGGAAGGCGATGGCCCGTTCGAGAGAAACAACAAGAGGGGGGCAGATGCATTCCATATACGCTAAGTGCTAACAATATCTAAGGTGGAGCAAATATTAAAAGGAGTGGATACTAGTACACGCTACAATTTCTTGCTCCGTTCAGCTTCTGGAGCTGGTCTGAGCCATCCAAATTCTGTTCTATTATTGGTCAGTATTGTTTCAATGGACGTGGCTACCATCCAATTCTGTTATGTTATTGGTCAGTATTGTTTCAATGGATGTGTCTACCATCCAATTTCTGTTCTGTTATTGTTTCAATGGATGTGACTACAATCCAAATTCTGTTATGTATTTGTCAGTATTGTTTCAGTGGATGTGGCTACCATCCAATTTCTGTTATTGGTTATTATTGTTTAATGGATATTGCTATGCAGCAAATTGGCTATTTAGTTGATTCATTACACCCCCACTCCATCTCTTTAACTCTACATTATAACTAATATTAAAAATTAATTAAATTTGACTTCCAGACTTTTGTTTATTTGATTAGTAGTGTTCTTGGACCTTGTTCCCTTCATTTTTTTTTCATTTGCATTTTAATTTAGGAGCATTTTGAGTAAATAGTTAGCATCATCTTACTGCCTTATTCATGGTTATTAATATAGGCATGGTTATTAATATACTTCTGTAACCTGAGCTAAGATCTTATTGGAACACGGTGAGAACATTGAATTTATCATCCTTTTTTGAGTTATTAGATGTCTTCATGCTGTTCATGATTTGGATCTTGCATGAACACAAGAAAAGAAACCTCGAGTTGTGAGATTTTTGGCTCTTGTTACATTTAACTGTATGATAAATAGCATGACTTAGAAGCAGATGTTACTGGAATGAAACGAAGAAGTCACATTGATAGGTATTTGATAGGAATGGGGTGCAGCCATCTAGTGGCAATTTTGTGATTTTGGGCCTGAGGCGCAAACTTGAAATTTTGGGAAGTTAGTGCATTTTTGTTTTATTGGGCAAATCAGCCCTTTATATTGAGAGGGAGAGTTAGTGCTTGGGTCATGTTGAATTTGGAGAAAGAAGAAGAAAGGTTAGGAGTAGATTACGAGTAGATTGATGAGAGTTAGCCCTTTATCTTCAATCAAAGGGTAGGAGAGTATTTTCCTCTCTAATTGAAACCCTTATCTTGTATTTTCATTCCATAATCTACAAAATTTTTTTTTAAAAATCCCATTTTAAGTCTCAAATCCCTAGATTTCTCATCAAATTGGCATCAGAGTGTTACGATTCATGGTGACCATGGAAACAAAGTAAAAGGTCGAAGCTTTGGAGGCCGAGCTCAGGGAATTTAAGAAATTGACGGAGGAAAATTTCTCCTTGATAAGCACGAAGATGTTGGCGATCGAGGAGAGGCCCTTAAATTAGATCACATCTCAAATTGGCATCCAAATCACTGTAAATATGGAGATCTTCATGAAAAATTGAAGAGGGGTAGAAGCCCTAGATCTAAAGAAAGGATATCTCCAAACCCAGATCTAAGGGATGACGAAGACCCCAACGTAGATCGGAGGATAAATGAGCGAGATTTGGACAAAGGGAAGAACAAAGTCGTGATTTTTGACTAAGATTTGCTGGAATAAGGTGAAGAAGAGGCCGGATGGGCGCGGAACCCTAGTTTCCATGCAGCAAGAGGGGCGTTCGGTGTCCCAATCACCAGAGGAGCCGCCGACCCCCAAAACCCTAGCAGGGGCCGGCGGCCCAGATCTTATCCGCTAGGGCCGCACATGGTCAGGGTGAACCCGTCAGCCATCGCCAGGCCCCGACAAACCCTTGGGGTGGTCGCGGGTCTTCACCAGAGCCTTTCAGGCCAAGTGAGCCCATAATGAAGCTGTGGGGGCCTCTCTAGCCACCGACAGTGCTCTGGGGGCCTCGTGAGCCCCCAGTGATGCTGTGGGGGCCTCGCGAGCCTCCTCCAGCATCGTGGGGGCCCTGCCAACCCCCTGCGGCCTCCTGGGGGCCTCGTGAAGCCCCAACACCACCGTTGGGGGTCGCTGGCCTCGGCACAGCTGCCAAGGCCTCGGGGACCCCTGGCGCCCACCACGCGGGCGCTCGGGCCCCCCTTCTGTTCCACAACAGGGTAGTTGGCCCTTGGCGCTTACCCCAGGCAGCGGCGGCTCTTTCCTTGAAGCACAACAGACCCTATGGCATTGGAGTGACGACCCATGCAACCGACGTTAGGCGCGGGGTGATGACGAGCCCTACGTGGGTTACGATGAGTGTGATGGTGATCCATGGATTCTGGTAGGTGAGGATGATGGTGTAGTTTGGGTTGACGAAAGCTATAGATACCATAGGGAAGCAGGAGGAGGCACATGGGAGATGGAGCTCCGCAGAATGTTTACCCACTCCCCCATTTCGGACATCCAAGGGAGAGCATGGCATGCGGTCTTTAGCCCCGAGAGCAGGGCTCGGAAGCCGAAGCTGCCAGTCTTCGAAGGGGTGGATCTTTATGAGTGGGTTTACTGTGCGGAGAGATACTTCGCGGTAAAACGCTTGACGGAGGCAGAGAAACTATGGGCAGCCGACGTCTGTTTAAAGGGGAATGCCTTATCATGGTTCCTGCGGAGGCAACAATGGCAGGGAGTGCGATCGTGGAAAGAGATCAAGGACTATTTATTGTACCGCTTCCGTGACACTCAGGGCAGGGATCTGCATGATCAGCTTCTCGCACTTCGACAGGAGGACACAGTCCATGATTTCTGGGAGAGATTCGAGGCGCTGGCTGGTCGAGTGAGGGGGATCTCGAAGGTGACGTTGGAGGGAAGTTTCATGCAGGGACTCAGGCTTGACATTCGAGCTGAGTTCCATTTATATAGGCCGAAGGGATTGATGGAGATGATTGATCTGGCCCAGTTAGTTGAGGACATGCTTACCGCGCAACAGAGGTCTAAGGGAGCAAATAGTGGGGCCGCATTCCGTACTTAGTTGCACGGGAAGGCCCATAAGCCCCAACCGAAGACGATCCAAGCGGCACCAGTGAAGGGCAGCGAGCCTCCAACGGATGGCAGGTACAAGCATCTCACACAGAGGAAAATCATGGATCGACGCGTCAAGGGGTTATTATGCTATACCATTTTGGCGAGAGGTTCGGCCCTGGCAACATTGTTGAGATCATGCGCTGCAAGTGCTTATTGTCGAAGATGATGAAGATGCAGTCATCGGAGAGGAAGGGACAGGAAGGGACCGAGCATCTCCATCTGAAATAACGCACCCACAGACATCATGCACCACATTGAAGACAATGTGCTTCTTCCGGGATGGAGTAGTGATAAGAATGGGGTGCGGCCACCTAGTGGCAATTTTGTGATTTTAGGCCTGAGTGGCATACTTGTAATTTTGGAGTGATTGCATTTTTGTAATATTTGGCAAATCACCCCTTTATATTGAGAGGGATAGTTAGGGCTTGGGTCATGTTGAATTTCATTTGTTAGAGACCCAGCCCATACTAGGCCCTTAACACTAACTCATTTGTTATAAACCCCACACATACAAGGCCCCTAACACTAGTCTTGTTACGGACCCATCTCATATTAGGCCCATAACACTGGGCCTACATCCCAATTGTTAAGTATTAATTGCATCCAACCCAAAACCAATTGGTATTAGGTGGAGAGACCCTCTAATACTTAAACATTTCATTTCTTTTGTTCTTGTCTGATGTGGGACTAAGTGGAATCGTAACATAGCACCACACTTTCGACAACCGCCGTCCACGGCGGCCCAATCTGGGGTGCCCATTCTAAGTGGCCCACTCTTGCTTTTTACCAGGTCGCACCCTCTTAAGTCGCTCATTCCACATGTCACCCCTTTCACAATATGGGTCGTAGCTTGTGGCTTGCTCTGATACCATCATTTGTTAGGGACCCAGCCCATACTAGGACTCTAACACTAGGCTCACACCCCAATTGTTAAGTATTAGCTAGCATCCAACCCAAAACCAAAACCAATTGGTTTTGGGTTGGATGCTAGCTAATACTTAACAATTGGGGTGTGAGCCCAGTGTTAGGGTCCTAGTATGGGCTGGGTCGGGTTGTATGCTAGCTAATACTTAACAATTGGGGTGTGAGCCCATTGTTAGGGGCCTAGTATGGGGCTAGATCACTAACAAATAGGCTAGTGTGGGCCTAGTATGGGCTGGGTCACTAACAAATGGGCTAGTGTTAGGGGCCTAGTATGGGCTGAGTCTCTAACAAATGGTATAATTTCATGTTGAATTTGGAGAAAGAAGAAGAAATGTTAGGAGTAGATTATGAGGAGAGTTTAACCCTTTGTCTTCAATCAAGGGATAGGAGCGTGGTTTCCTATATAATTGAAACTCGTTTCTTGTATTTCCATTCCATTATCTACAAAAATATAAAAAAAATCCCATTTTTAGTCTATCAAATCCTTGGATTTCTCATCAATATCACCAATTATCCTATAGGCACTTGTCTATATATGACTAGTTTTTCTGGCAAGTGTGTTGCGCATGAGTATTTATGGAAGCCCTTAACAATATTTTCTTTTCTTTTCTATTTTGAACTCTGAATGTGTCTTTTTGTTTAATTAGAAAATCATGTATGATGCCTTCATGTATGATGCCTTCGTAAGTTTGGAGCTCTGAGACCAATCTTACTCTTTTGTTATGTAAGGATGGACATCAAGCAACCATGGTGTCCGATGTTCAACCCTTTAGAGTTTGCAATACATTGTAGACAAGAATATATGTAAGAAGTCAGAAATGACGCAGACAGGGATGATGCTAGAGTATGCAGGTTGATATCCATGCATGTTCTGAGAGGAAGTTTCTCAAGATGATTCCCTAATGGATGTTGTTAAGCATAATGTCAGCTGTTACTCTAGGACTTGAATTTTAATTTCTGGATACAATTGCCCTTAAAAATGGCCAACATCCATTTATTTTGTTTATTGTTAGCAGATGTGAAGACTAATATAAAGGACTATAAATATACTTCTCTTTTAGTGATAATTCATTTATTTGGTTTATTCATTTCGTTCTCCATTGTGTCCGTGAATAAATATGTTTGCTTAGAGCTTGTGTCAGGATAAAATCATTTTAGAGTATTTTGTCCTTTATGCAATATAACTTTTGTACCATCAAGTTTTTGAAAGAGTGATTGCTGATGTTCCATCTTCTTAAGGTAAATGTTTTTTAAGAGTGCTTAGGCCTTCTGTCCATTCGCTCCTTTTGTCCTTTTTCTTTCAGTTTCCTTTTAATTTTTGTTTTCTTTTGAAAGGCTTGGAATTAATTATTCCAATAAAGTAAAATAGAGAAAAACTTTGTAATTAATGTGGACAACCATTGTCTTTTTATGCTGAGAGCTGTCTTTGATACATCAAATGTGCAGAGCTTTGGAATTGTTGTAATTGCCCTACTCAATGATTTCTTTGTGTTCATTAACTATATCTTGCTGTTTGACAGTACTTCTATTAAATTCTGGATCATAATTGGACCTAACAGTTTGATGATGAGGAGTTCTCTTTTCTGAAGTTGCTTATCTCACTATTCTAGGTTGTTCCTCATGAGATTATTGATTTGGATAAAGAGGATGATTCAGAGGCTGTGTTTATTGGGGGAAGTACTTCAGATTACAAGAGTAAGAAGCCCATGGGATTTGGCAGCGACTTTGAAAAGCAAGTAGAGGTGCGAGGATGCTGTTTATTTTTTTACTCAAAGTTTTTGATCGGAATTCATGCAAATTATTTTATGCAACGTTATTATTTGCTTATGCAATTTAATTATTTACTTTTATAGGATGATTTGTCCAATAAACATGTGGGTTCTAGTACAAATCATCTATCTGATAATGTTTCTCCGCTGGATATCCTAAAAAATTCCAACTTGGTCTCACTGGATTTCCTCTTTTCTGATGGATATGATTCTGATGACTATGACTATGATGATGACTCTTATGAGGGATTTGAATTTGATACCAATGTGACTGATAGCGATTATAATTTTAGTTTGGCTGCTAAATTTGATGACTTGGACCTACCAACTGGTGTTGAGGCAAATGTACCATGGTTACAGAAGCCAGCTCGAGAAAAGCCAAGTGGGATACAGCCGAAAATGGTGGTAGAAGATGCAATTGATTTGAAATTCAAAGCATTCAAACAATTTGATTTGGTTCAAGGTGATTACGACCATTATTTTGCCAGACCAGAGCATGTCAGAGAGATTAAAGCAGTAAAAAAGGTAATAGAAATCTTTCGTTTGTTTTATTTCTTTCCTGTCTCTTCCCGTTCTAAGTGTTCTTCCATCTTCGTGTGCTGGCATATTTGCAACAGCCTTCAAAAGATTGGGCAAAGAGGATTCAACATGAGTGGAAAGTCCTTGAGAAAGATTTACCGGGTGAGTTCTGGATTTTGTTATTATGATTATTATTCTCCCGTGAAGTTAAAAAGTCATTGTGACATTATTATTTATCTAGGTCACTGATTATCTCAGTTAAATTTACCTGTTTCTAGTGTCTGTATGTGTCTGTGTGCCTGTGTACGCTGGCTGGATGTCTGTCTGTTGTGTGAATAGTTAGCAGTCATACTGTTTAATATTACCGAAACACAAGGGAATAAAAAGCAACATGAAGAATGAGTCATATATTATAAGATGAAGATTTGTCCTTTTTCATTCCCTTTACCCAAATGAGGTACCTCAGCTCGCATCTTGAAAATTGTTGTTTAAACTATACTGTCATAGATCTGCCATAGACATTGATATCTAAACGACATTATGTAGCTTGGCACATCATCTTCGAAATGTTACTCTTTGGTACTATTTGAATATTTCATCCATGCTTGGAATTCATTTGAGATGTGCTTACTTTGACCTTGCAATGTTATTTGTCTTGCGGGTTTCCTATGGTGATAGCAATGTTTCCTCTCTGGATAAAAGTAACACCATCAGTCTGAAAATTTTTTGCACTACAATTGCTGTTCATTTGCTGTGAAAATTGATTGTTGCTCTCTATTTAAAGTTTGTAGCTCAATAAAGGACACAATTGGTTGTAAAACTGTATTCCCATTATTTGTCGTAATAAGATGTATAATGACATGATGCTGGCATAATTTTTCCACCTATCTTTATTTTTAATAATGTTTTTTTGACTTGAACAGAAGCAATCTATGTTAGAGTTTATGATGATAGGATGGACATTTTGAGGGCTGTTATCATCGGACCAGCTGGAACTCCTTATCATGACGGTCTCTTCTTCTTTGATGCTTATTTTCCTCCTAACTATCCCAATTATCCTCCGGTAAAGGATATTGCCCTTGCTTATCTATATTACAATTGATGCATTTGTCCTAGATGGAGGGGAAAGTGTGACTAGGACAAATGTCACATCACCCCCCTCCCCCTCATTCTCCACCTCACCCAAATCTCACCCCAAGCCACTAATTTACATGTTTGCCATCCCATCAAAAAAACCCCAACCCCACTTAATTACATGTTTGCCATTCACACCAAAAAACCAAAAAAAAAAACCAACTTATTTGCATGTTTGCCACCCCAAGATTTTTTGTGTTGTAACCCCTAGACTTTGCATTTTTTGCCCCCCGACGATACCCGCATGCACACCCATATTTCTCGCTCCTTTTCGGTTGCGCGCGTTCACCGCATCATCTTCGTGGGGGGTTTTTTTTGGCTCCGTGCACTGTGTGCACGGGTTATTTCTAGTTCATCATTGTTCTATGCAGAATCGGATAACAAGAAATGTATTTCCACATGCAGTTGGTTCACTACCACTCTGGCGGACTTCGACTAAATCCAAACTTATATGCTTGTGGGAAGGTCTGTCTTAGCCTTCTAGGCACCTGGGGTGGCAGTGGATGCGAGAAGTGGAATCCATCCAACTCAACCATGCTGCAAGTCTTAGTGTCTATTCAAGCTCTTGTCCTGAATGCAACGCCATACTTTAATGAGCCAGGATATGCACCCTCGGCAAACACGCCACACGGGGAAAAGAATTCTCTGCTTTACAATGAGCAGACCTTCCTTTTATCATGCAGGACAATGTTGTACTCTTTGCGGAGGTCGCCAAAGGTCAGTGATATAATGTCATGTCTATTTGTAGTCTATGATGGAATGCAACTTCTGGTTTGGTTAGTCTTTTAGGCTGCTTTGGTACCTGGTTACTTGTTTCAACTGAAGCATTTGAAAGGCAATGGAAACATTTAAAAATCATAAGTGCTTCTAGTTCAAAAGTACTGATTGCTGAAGTAAAACAACTCAATAAAAGCTCTACAAATTGCTGAAGTTTTTCTAAGTAGTAGGTGGACCTCATTTATCCTTTTTCATAGTTGAAATGTCACCCATAGCACACATTGTTAGGCCATTCTTATTGCTGGGAGGAAATGGTTCACTGTGATCCCCCATCTGGTGAGATCTATAAACAACCTATGGATAAAGTGCTGTCATATCACTAGATTTTGAAACCGCTAGATTTATGGGTTTGAGAGTTCCAACTGCATGATTCTAATTACTAAGCATTTTCTGTTATGGAGGTCATATGATTTATAGTTTTGATGATCGATTCGGATGCTCCACCACGTGTTTCTGGATTTCTCTCTCATATATGAGCTGGGAAAACTCAGTTGGCAGCTCATTTCCGTAGGTATCCATGTCCCCTTTCTCTGTGTCCTTGTCTCTTTTCGATCCATAATTTGTTATTTTAAAGTTGTCACTACTGTTTCATGGGAGAAAACGTCATAAGAAAATAAGTCGCTGCATATTTGGTAAACAATGTTAAGGTTCAGTCTTATTCTGTCATCTATATACTCATTCTGTCTGTTACACCTTTATTTTTACAATTTCTTTCTTGCTCTGTTGCATTGAATTGCACCAACTGATGTGACATGCACACCAAGTTCAATGCACATGCCCGTCTGATATCAACTTATTATGTTGTGGATAATAAGATTGTGATTCTCTATGCCATGACAGCGACTCAAAATGCAAAACATGGTGCCTGGGTTATTATCTTACCAGATATTCTGGCATGTGTAAATGCACATGTTTTCCTTCTCTCAAAAAATTAACTACTAAATTTTATAGATATTATTAAATCAGCTTAATTATTGAAAAGCACAATGATTTGAATTCAAAAATACAATGGTTGCATTTAACGGAGATCACTATGGGAAGAGTAGTCGTAGCTATATGCTATATGAAAGATCACGGTGGTAAAAGATGGATTGATATGGGGAGCAGGATGACCTCTGAGTCCATGGACCAATGATACTCCTAGGAGTTTGCATTATATTAGTATTAGTAGAGATGATCACATGTAATAATTAACTGTAATGTCCTCTGGGTTTTAGCTGGAGCATTGATGGTTGACTGCATCTTTGTTGAAGGGCGTGATCTTTATTTTACTTTCTATAATATTTGAAAACTCTATGATCCCTTAGTGTTTCCCAGAGCTTCCGAGCACCTTATGAACCTCCAACCCAGTTGTCTTGTTTAATTTTTGAGGAGGCACATGTTATCTTTTTGCAGCATTTTGAGGACTTTGTCACGGGGCATTTTCGCAAGTGTGGGCATGACATCCTTGTCGCCTGCAGAGCTTACCTGGATGGTGCTCAGGTCGGATGTTTAGTTGGAGGAGGGGTGCAAGACGTCGACGAGGGTGACAAGAGTTGCACTGCGCAATTCAGAAGCTCGCTGAAGATGCTATTTGATGAACTATTGATGGAGTTCACGGTCAAAGGAGCTGATTGTGATGAGTTCCTTGCTCAGAAAGTCAAAAATGCAGTCAGTGATGCTGCTGCTACAGACACCACCCTGAAGCTATAAGATGAAGTTTGGATTGCATAAATAATTTTGCAGGTGGAGGCATGGTACTTACATGCTATTCCCTAAGTAGTTATACTAGACAAGGGTTTTCAAGCACGGTTAATTTAACTATAAATTTGTAAATATGATTGTACATATCCTATGTTTATATCTTCAACTATAGGAACATCAATGTTCATAGTATTTTAAGTCGTCGACGTCTGTAGTCACCGTGTTAATTCATAGTATTTATGGGTTAAACAGCTAGCGTTTATCCCTTTTTTGCTCTAGAATGACAGGGAGGGGTGCAAGCCATTCTCGTTTCTTTGGGTCTATCATACCGTTGCTTGTGCTTGTGTGATCATATGGTCGTCTATATTTGATGTTGGAATGTTTTTACGGGTGCACTACCTACAAAATCACCAGTAACGACGTGGAGATGTGATTAAATTGCTAATTCAAGTGCAACATTGTGTATACAGAAACTATGTTTTGTCAGTAGTCTGACATTGCACGTTGCACATTAATCCCTCAAAATTGTGCATACAGAAACAACAAGTGCAACATTGCACATTAATCTCTCAAATTTTAATAAGAGAATAATGGGTATCTATTGTGAGTTGAGGGAGGCCAAACCTCAACATCTCACCATTACTCCCCACTAAGTTAGTGGGGAGTCCCTTGGACTCCTAACTCATCATGAGATTTTTATAAATAAAGTACCATGACTATTCCTCATGGTTAATCCTCTTCTAATACGTTATCAGCACTTCCGCTCTTCTTTTTTGAGCTTTTCTTCCTGTCTCCTACCAAAAATCAAACCCATACGCGCGAAGGAATCTGTTGTTGCGGTAATCCGTTGCGGCGAAGAATTGCGGGGATTTTTCTTTGGAGCGTATCGGGAGCGTAATTTTCTACGGATCTCAATTTTTTCGATCGTCCCTAGATTTTTCAATCTAGAGGTAATATCCGTCGATCCCGTAGATAGCTACAAATATAATTTGATTTAGCTATGATTTTTCACAATCTATTTTAAGGTTGTATCAAATCTGCTATTTACAATGTCAAATATTGATCAAATTAATTAATTTTAAAAAAAACAACTCCACACTGTTCGGCTTCCTACCCCCCGTGGCCGCCCAGCATGGGGGCACTCCACGGCACCCCCCGGCCGGGGGGGGGGGGGGGGGGGGGGGGGGGGTTGTGGTTCTCGAATCCCCCCAGCACGGGGGGGGGGGGGGGGGGGGGGGGGGGGGGGGGGGGGGGTTCTCGAATCTCCGCCCCCCCCCCAGCAGGGGGGCCCTCCATGGCACCCCCCCGGCCGGGGGGGGGGGGGGGGTTCTCGAATCTCCGCCCCCCCCAGCAGGGGGCCCCTCCATGGCACCCCCGGGCCGGGGGGGGGGGGGGGGGGGGGGGGGGGGGGGGCGTTCTCTGATCTCCGTTGATCTCAGCAGGGGGGGCCCTCCCAGGTGCCGCCCTTATTTTTTACTAATAATCTTAAAGGTTGGGGGGCCTACTGATATTTTTTTCCCGACGGCGGTGAGGGGGGATTTCTTACTGCTATCTTTAAGCAGAAGTTGAGGGGACAGACTTAGGGTTTTGAGGCTTTTTTGCATTCTACAGCCCAAAAATGGGGTTAAAGTCTCTATTTAATTAAAATAATTAGATAGCCTTGTTGTTTGTGCCTGCAGCCCATTTGTAACCTTGTTTATAGATTCTATGGGCCTGCAGCCCATTTAACTAATAATTATTTTTGCCTACCAAAAACGGGCCCGAAGCCCAGAAATTCCTATTGCAATCTTCATTGTGTTAATTAAAATTTTGATTATTACAGTAGTTTAGCTATTTAATTGGGCCTGAAGCCCAGATTATACATGAAAATAAGTTTTATGGGCCGGCAACCCCATTCAGCTTAATTATTATTCGGGTTTTCCCAATTGGGCCAGAAGCCCAGTAAATCCAATTGCCAGCTTATTTTGTCAATTAAAATTTTGCCAATGGGCCTGAAGCTCAAGTATTAATGATATTTTAATTTGACTAATTCGGCCTAAAGCCAAGTTAGTTCAACATTTTGACACTGGGCCTGCAGCCCAAATGTTAACAATATTTTAATTTGACTTCTTAGTGCCAGAAGCCTATTAAATTTTATTGCAATAATTAATTTGTTAACTTTGGGCAAATGGGCCTGCAGCCCAAATATAAACGAAATATTACAATGATTAATATTTTTGGGCCTACAGCCTCATTCAAACTATTAATTTATTTTAATTCCTTGTCATGGGCCTGTCGCCCAGTCTTTCATATTGCTAAAATCATAACACTATTGCATTATTATTAAATTATGGAATATTAGAATTTTTTCAAAATATAATCATCTTAAGGATCCTGCGATCGCTCTGCCGTTAGTAAACTAACCTAACGGTGTATGACGTCTCCCCATGGTCCGAGAGATTATTATATTTTTCCATATTTTATATGCCTGTGTTATATACATGCGTGGTTGTTTATTTTGTGCCTGTAGCATTTATAAACTGCATGGATGTTTATATAAGCTAAAATGTGATTTTTGGGATCGACCAATTTGATACCCTTTATATTCCTTGCAATTTCATTTTCTTTTTTGAGAGAATTTGTTAGTGAGGATTATATGTATTTTTGCCAAAGACCGGTGTTCCGACAAAATGAAGACGGAGGCGTAAATTTGAAAATATAGGGACCCATTCTGGGTTTCCAAGTTGTATTTTTATTTTCTTTATGGACTGTATATTCGGACTTTGGACTTTGTACATTTTTGGGTATCTGGCATATCCCCACATTTTGCTTACTTTATTTTTTATGCGTGAATTTCAATTTTAATTAATTCATGCTTATTTTAAATTGCGTAGATAAATGGCAAAATTGGCTAGCGTCGATTTCGAAGTCCTTGACTCTGCAGGGAAAAAATTACCTGAGTTGGCGAGTGGACCTGAAGTTCCACTTGCGATCGATGGCCCTCCTTGGGTCCATTTTGGCTCCTTCATCGGCCCAAGCAGTGGCCGATGCTTCTGCTACATCTAGCAGCAGCACTCCAACCACTGTATCCGATGTAGATAAGGCGAAAGCCATAATCTACATTAGGAAACATATAGATCGGACCTTAAAGGTCGAATACTTAACGGTTGAGGCCCAAAGGAACTGTGGACATCGCTGGAGGCACGGTATAAACATCAAATTGATGTAATATTACTGCGTGCCAGTTATGAGTGGGAAAACCTCAGACTTCAGGACTATAAGTCCATCGCTGAGTATAATTCTGCACTTCATAATATCACCTTACGCCTGAAGTTGTGCGGTGAAGAAGTGACAGAACAACGCATGTTGGAAAAGACATTTACCTCCTTTCACGAAAAAGATGCAATCCTTATGCAGCAGTATCGTGAACACAACATCACGAAATTCTCTGATCTGATCTCATGCCTACTTAGGGCAGAGCAGAATCGAGATTTACTACTAGCCACTCATAATCAAAGTCCAGCTGGCACTGCACCTATCCCTGAAGCCCACCACGTTTCTCCCCAGAAGTGGAAAAACAAGAAGAATGCTACTAATAACAAAGGGAAAGCTGTGATGAAGAATGGACGAGGAGCAGCACCCCCGTCCAACAACAACAATACTGGAAAGAGTAACTTCATAAAGAAGCAAAAGAACACTGAACAAGTGTCACTTCCTAAGAAGAACTGGGAGGATAAATGCCATAGATGCGGCATGACTGGCCATTGGTCCAGAATCTACCGCACTCCTCGCCACATCTAGGAACTATATCAGGTGAGCCAGAAGTCTCTGCCTGAAACAAACTTGGCGGCTGCTCAGCCACCAACGATGTTCACTGCAAAAGACTTCGAGAACGACGAACTGCTCGATTAAGCTTCATATTTTATCTATGCATTTAAAATTCAATGTTGCTTCATCTTTAATTTACTTAAGTACGAACTTTTATTTTGAATGTCTTTTTCATTGACTTAAATAAAATTTCGTTTTACTTATAGATGAAGTATGGAATATTGTGGACAGTGCCTCGTTGCACTGGTGTAGCATTGATATTGCTCCCACATACAACGAGACTATAAGATGCAAATTCTCCTCTTAAACATATAGGAAATCTCCAATTTTCAAGGATATTTCTTTTTAAGAAAATAACTTGAAAATTGTGGATAATATATATTGAATGTCAATATGTAACTCGTCAAGAGAATGGCCAGAAGACCATCTACATACGATTTCATTGGACCCCCGTCGGGCCCCTATAATTACAGATATTCATCATATAGAAAGCCAACTCGACTGAGCGCCAGAAGTGCCTTTCTTTGCCATAATTTTTAACTATGGCAAAATGGACTTGGTCATCCTGGATCAGCGATGATGGACGCATCATCAAATGAATCCATTGGAGACCTGAAGATTCTTCAAAAGGTTGAGTTTCCTTGTCCCCCTTTGTCATAAGGGAAAACTAATAGAGAGACCTTCCCTCCTGAAAGTGGGTTTAGAGTCTCATAGCTTCATTAAGAGAATACATGGTGACCTTTTGCGGGCATATTCACCCCGCAAATGGCCCATTTTCGGTACTTCATTACTGTACTGATATATGCATCTACTAGATGGTCTTATGTGTGCCTTTATATTTACTCGCAACCTAGCTTTCTCAAAAGCTTATAATGTGGGTGAATTTACTACACATATCATTCAAGACTTCTACCAAGCAACTGGCATTAAAATTGAACATCCTGCAGCATGTTCAAACTCATAACGGGTTAGCAGAGTCTCTGGTAAAGAGACTCCAATGGATTTCACGTCCATTGTAAAATCGCAGTTGCCTGTTGATGTTTAGGGACCATCACACTGCATTCCGCATCACTTATCACGATACGGCCCGCTTGTTGCCATATCTTATTGCCGATGCTGCGTGCTTATGGTTTACCACCAAGTCTTGATAAATGTGAATTTGATGAGCAAAATCTCATTACAATAGGCACGCAGTCTAAAGAAGCCTGAAGCTTCTGAGTTTATATCATGGGACACAAAAGTCCTAATCTCGTTATGATCTACATACTTTTTCTGTGTGAAGTTGAGATCCAGAAGATCCTTCACATTAAGACTAAAGTACATCAATTACCGGATAAAATTGCGGACAACCAGAAGGTTGTTGGTTCACACGTCCCTGCTGCCAATACGCCAGCTAGGATCGATATTCCCAAAGATGGATGCAATCCACCGGCAGCAGAATTGGCTATACCTCAACTGAAAAGAGGACGCCTGCCAGGTTCAAAATATAGCATTCCTCAAAAAGGAAGATTCCTGGATATATCAAAATGATCCAACCACAGGATGCTGAGCTCAGACCAGCAACCTCTCCCCTCCTAATTTCCCCTGCAGAGGAAACAACAGGAGAAACATCATTATATTACGTACGTACTGAAGAGGTACTGGACAGATATAGCACAGTCGTCGACGACGGTTTTGCTTTTGCTATTGCCATTCACGTCGCTGAATACAACGATGACGTCTACCCACTTTTCTATAGCGTAAACGCATAGATTGGCCAAAGTGGGACGAGGAAATAAGAGTAGAGCTGGACTCACTCTTGAAAAGCAAAATCTTTGGACCAGTAGTCCATACAGTTGAATGTGTAAAAACCTGTGAAATATCATTCGGATTTTCATAAAGAAATTGAAATGAAGGAAATGTGATCATTTTCCTACTAAGCCTAAACTTCTCTGCAAAAGCCAATACATGCAGCTCATGGACGTTGTGACTGCATATATATACGGCAACATAGATATAGAGATCTATATAACACTTCCAGAAGGGTATACTCTACCCCCAGAGATGAAAGAGAGACGTAGAAACGTCTTCTCCATAAAGGCTACAAAGATCATTATTTGATCTTAGCAATATTCTGCCTGT
Source organism: Scilla litardierei (assembly GCA_030789695.1). Classification (NCBI taxonomy): domain Eukaryota; kingdom Viridiplantae; phylum Streptophyta; class Magnoliopsida; order Asparagales; family Asparagaceae; genus Scilla; species Scilla litardierei. The sequence goes on along the minus strand of CM061133.1, from coordinate 272,120,366 downwards.
GTATCTTTTTCGAAAGATCGTTGACAGAATTTGTAATATTCGCCGTATATGTGGTCGACTTAAACCTAATAGGATCTCCTGCAGAGACCATTTAGATATCAGATAGCTTTAAGCATACCTTGTAAATGAAAAACCTAGGTATAACAAGGTATTATCTCGCCTTATATATTTAACCCCTTCATGGTGGAACCCTTTAATATCTTTCATACACCTGGAGTTTATGAAGAATGATGTCCACTTGCATCCTATTAAAAATGGATACTTATGTATGACACCTTCCAGTAGCTGGAAGAGGGGGAGGACATCCTAGGTCCCGAAGAGCCTCGCTCTAGTGTACTTGTTACACTTCTTTATCTGACCAACTGCACGTATCTTTGATAGAACGTCTCCAGTAAAGTTGTTAACCAAATACAGTGTTGCCCTGGAGAGCAACACTAGACCAAGTGTCACGACCCGCTTCCCTAAAATGGAGGCGAGACGTGAAAAGGTCCGCACGAGAGTGGAGCTGTGAAGCCCCAAACCCGATAAGCGTCCACAATACATAAACAGGTCCCTGTAACCACAACAGAATAACAATAATAACACGAGGCGAGACTGAAATAAAATTCCACATCTCACAAATTGTCCAACATCAACTAAAGTCCAACATCCAGAAAAGCCACCAGGCTAAAAGAAAAGAGTCCAAGGCCCAGAACAAGGCCAACAAAAGCAACAACGACAAAGTATAGGTGCTACGCACCGAATAACAAAACAACTATCTAACGAAAGTAAAACACAACGAAGACACTAGGACTGGTCCCCAGTGTCCACGTACTCCCCGTCAAACACAAGCTCGGGCTCGGCGTCAGCAAACACCTCGTCCTCAACGAGGTACTCAGGCTCAGGATCTAACATGTGTCACCCAAAAGAGTAAAGGGGCACATGTCAGCAAGTCTAAAAAGACTTGGGCAAGGAAACTGAAAGTGAGGCATCTAGCAACCTAGCAGTTTAGTATGCATGACATGGCAGTTATAACATGAGTGCACAATTAAAACATGGCAAGACAATTTGTACAAGAGAACAATCATCGGGACAAGACAAGAGTAGCCAAGCTACTATCAATTCAATCAATTCACATTTTGTAGGTGTTTACGCCATTCACTGAATGGCATAGCATTTCAGACCGATCGGCACTAAACACTACCCAATACCCACACGATATGGAGCCTGGGGTCCCCGCACATTGAGCTCAGCTAGTGAGCCTGAGGTTGCCCCGCACATTGAGCTCGCATCCTTAGTTCACAATTCAATACGTTTCGAGCGTTGGGGTTTCCAACTCATTATGCTCGCTTCTGGTCACGAGCCAGGAACACAAGTGTCGTAGCAAGGCTACGCAATCAAGCAACACTTAAAGAATGCGAGGTCATGACAATTTATTTGCGTACCGTTAATTAAATTAAACGTGACAGGCGAAATGCAATGACATGAACATATTCGCGTACCGTTAATTGAAAGTAAACATGACATGGAAATTGTGCAACATGCTAAATGTCGGAACTAGCTTCGTTGTCAAGCTAGTTCCCCAATTTGCGCCTATGTGAGTATCATTTCGTCGCCTAGCCTCTTTTACGCCTATATTAAGCAATTGGCCTAAAACATGGCCTAAACCCTAAGTGGCAAGTTTCACTTGCCTAGCACCGGGGATTGACGATCACTTCGTCACACGGATGCTATCTACGGGGGAAATCGCTGTTTTGGGGGAACAATCAACAAACAACATGAATTTTATTAGGGTTTCATAAAAATATAAATAAGTTAAGAAAACAACGGTAGATCGATTTCTTACCGAGAGGAGACGGAAGAAACACTCCGGGGAACCCTAGGATCAGATCTGGAAAAGATTGGAGGAGTTTGGGGAAACTAGGGTTTTGGGGGATTTGGGGATTTTGATGGATTTGATGAGATTTTGGGGAAGATGAGAGGTAGATAGAGTAGATGGATGGTTTGGATGATGATTCTAGGGCTTGGAATGGAGAAATGGAGCTTGGAGGAAGATGGGGGCTGAAGGGGGAAGTTTTTAGGGTTTTGGGTCGTGTTGGAGAAGAAGAAGTCGTTTGGGTTGGGTTTAAATAGGTTGGGCTGGCGGCTGCCCAGAAATTAGGGTTTTAACACTAGTTAGTCGGTCAAAGAGCAACCACTGACCGACTAGTTTGGCAACTAGTTGGTCGGTCGACCAACGCAGACCGACTAAGTGCAAACAGTAACTCCTGAACGAAAATAGGATTCTAGAGTTAGTCGGTCCATGAACAAGTACTGACCGACTAGTTTAACATCTAGTCGGTCGATGAACGTTCTTAGACCGACTAAGAGTAAACAGTAACTGATACAAAAATAATTTGATGAGTTAGTCGGTTCAAGAAACATTGCTGACCGACTAGTTTGCAACCTAGTCGGTCAACCAACGTTCTTAGACCGACTAACGATAAACAGTAACTCCTGAGAAATTTAGAAAGCTAACTAGTCGGTCCAAGAAGGATTGCCGACCGACTGGATCGTCATCTAGTCGGTCGGTGGCCCTTCTTACACCGGCTAATGAGCACCAAAAGTATCGATACGGAGCGCGGGGCCCCGGGATCGATTCCTAAGACTCCTAGGCTTGATCTAACAGTTAGATACGACCGTTATGAAGTCCGTCACGAGTGACTTACTTCGAAATCGACAATCCTAAGGAAGAAGCGAGAAAATACGACGAATCGATCGAAAATGAAACCTATGGAGACGAAAACCACACATGAGGAGAAAATCCACCAAAATATATATTATATAATATTAAATCCTGATACATGAAAAGCAGTCGTTACATCCTCCCCAACTTAAGAAAAATTCCGTCCTCGGAATTTCCAAAAACTCACGAGTCCGGAAACAAAAGTGGGAAACGCTCTCGCATCTCATCCTCATTCTCCCAAGTAGACTCTCCAGGTGAACCGTGTCGCCACATCACCCTCACAAGATTGACAATCTTGTTTCGAAGCGATTTCTGACGCCTGTCCAGAATCTGCACTGGATGCTGGTCATACGTCATATCGGGGCGAACGGTAATCTCCGAAAAATCCACCGCATGAGACGGATCGCTAATGTATCGACGAAGCTGCGACACATGGAAAACATTGTGAACTCCTTCCAAAGATGGCGGCAAGGCCAAGCGATACGCTACCTCGCCAACCCTCTCCAAAACGTCAAACGGTCCAATGTATCGCGGGCTCAACTTTCCACACTTCCCGAAACGAATCACACCACGATTCGGGGAAATCTTCAAGAACACATGGTCGCCCGGCTGAAACTCCAAAGGACGACGTTTAGCATCCGCCCAATGCTTAAAACGGTCCTGAGCAATTCTCAACCTCTCCCGAATATTCCTGACGATCTCCACGGCCTCCACGATCATCTCAGGTCCCAACAACTCCCGATCGCCAACGTCATCCCAACTCAATGGCGATCGACATTTCCTCCCATAAAGAGCGGCGAAAGGCGCCATGCCAATACTCGCCTGGAAGCTGTTGTTGTAGGAAAACTCTACCAGAGTAGATGGTCCTCCCACGAACCCTTGAAATCCAACATGCACGCTCTCAGCATGTCTTCTAAAATCTGAATCGTCCTCTCGGACTGGCCATCCGTCTGCGGATGGTACGCCGTGCTGAAACTCAGACGCGTACCCAAGCTCTTCTGCAAACTCTGCCAGAACTGAGATGTGAACCTCGTGTCTCTGTCAGACACGATACTCACGGGGACTCCATGAAGTCGCACAACCTCCTGCACGATTCACGTTACATCACTATCTAAACTAGGAAAAGGAAATAAAACGGAGAGTAAAAGAATTTTACCTCCATATATCTCCTTGCTAGCGCCTCAGTGGACTGTCCCACTCGGAATGGAATAAAGTGCGCAGATTTGGTCAATCGATCTACGATCACCCAAATCACGTCATTCTGCTTCGGACTCCGAGGTAGTCCAGTCACGAAATCCATAGTGATGTGTTGCCACTTCCACTCCGGAATCGGAAGCGGTTGTAGCAACCCGGCCGTACGCTGATGCTCCGCCTTCACTTGCTGGCAAACCAAGCACTTGGCTACACTCCGAGCCACACTCCTCTTCATACCATGCCACCAATAATTCAGACGAAGATCCTGGTACATCTTGGTGCCACCAGGATGCACAGAATACGACGAACTGTGTGCCTCCACCATCAGCTCCTCTCTGATATCCCCAGCTGGCACACACAACCTGGCTCCAAACCTCAGCGAGCCATCCTCATGAATCAAAAAGTCAGTCCACAGACCGGCTTCCACCTGCTCTCGAATCCTTACCAGCTTCGGATCCTCAGCCTGGCCGGCCTTAATCCGATCCACGATCGTCGACTGCACCTGCATGTACATCAACGACGAAGCCTCTCCAGGAAGAACAATCTCCACACCAGACTCGCAAAAATCCTGCTGCAATCTCCACTGCGAGGTCAAAATCATCACCGCCGGAAGCCTACTCAAAGCATCCGGAACCACATTCACCTTGCCAGGGTGAAACTGCAAATCAATATCATAATCCGCCATAAGCTCCAACCATCGACGCTGTCGCATGTTGAGCTCCTTCTGAGTGAAAATATACTTCAAGCTTTTGTGATCGGTGAAAATCTTCACTTTCTCACTCAGCAGGAAGTGCCTCCAAATCTTAAGAGCAAACACAATGGCAGCCAACTCCAAATCATGCGTCGGATAATTCTTCTCATGAACCTTAAGCTGACGAGACGCATACGCCACAACATGCCCGTGCTGATGCAACACACAACCGAGACCCTTGCCAGAAGCATCGCAAAAGATCTCAAATCCACCGCTGCGATCAGGCACAACCAGAATAGGGGCAGTCGTCAACCTTTCCTTCAGAACACCAAAAGCCCTCTCACAATCACCCGACCAAACATAAGCAACATCCTTCCGCGTCAACCTGGTCATCGGCTCAGCAATACGAGAAAAGTCCTTAATGAATCGCCGATAATAACCAGCAAGTCCAAGAAAACTCCGAATCTCAGACGCAGACGACGGAACAGGCCACTCCCTGATGGCCCGAATCTTCTCGGGATCCATTGAGATACCATCTCCAGTCACCACATGCCCGAGAAAAGCAACTCGATCCAGCCAAAACTCGCACTTCGAAAACTTAGCATACAAACGATGCTTCCTCAAAATCTCCAATACCGTCCTCAAGTGCGAGGCATGCTCTTCCTCCGACTTCGAATAGATCAGAATGTCGTCAATAAAGATAACGACAAACTTATCCAAAAAGTCGTAGAAAATCAGGTTCATCAGATTCATGAAAACTGCGGGCGCGTTAGTTACGCCGAAAGGCATAACCACGAACTCATAGTGTCCATACTTCGTCCTGAACGCTGTCTTCGGAACATCTCCCTTCTTCACCTTCAACTGATGGTAACCACTCCTCAAATCCAATTTAGAAAACACCCTCGAACCTCCAAGCTGATCAAAAATATCATCGATGCGAGGCAACGGGTATTTATTCTTAATGGTCACCGCATTCAACTCCCGATAATCCACGCACATGCGACGCGAACCATCCTTCTTCTTAACCAACAACACCGGTGCTCCCCACGGAGACACGCTAGGATTAATATAGCCCTTCTGCAAAAGCTCATCCAACTGCCTTCGCAACTCTTCCAACTCTGCAGGTGCCATACGATACGACGCCTTCGAAATCGGCTGCGCACCTGGAACAAGATCGATAGAAAATTCCAAAGCCCGATCAGGCGGCAAACCAGACATCTCCTCGGGGAAGACGTCGCCAAAATCTCGCACCACAGCTGGCCACTCCAGCTCCATCTGCATAGCCACAGCCTCCACCGGCCTGGCCCGAAATCTGACAGGACCAAGCGAACTGCTACCACGACTGAACTCAAACACTGGATGTCCGGGAATCTCGAACACCACCTTCTTCCTCCGACAGTCGATCGTGGCATAGAAGCTCGCAAGCCAGTCCATCCCAAGAACTGCATCATAGTTGATGATGTCGTGGACAATGAAATCAGCGAAAAGCTCATGTCCACAGACCACCAACGAGCAAGAATTGCAACCACGATGCACCAAGACCACACCATTCCCTGTAACGATATTCCAACTCTTGGGGAGAAGGGACGTCGACAAGGAATGCCTCCCCACTAAGCTCCGAGAAATAATGCACATCGATGCACCAGAGTCAAAGAGGACTCGTGCAGGAAATGTGCAAACCAAAATCACACCTAATCAAGCAATTAACAATCAACCCTAATCTAGCAAACAACCATGTTCAAGCAAACAACATAATCTAACAATCAAACCAGCTAGGAAAGTAACAGCTAGAGTGAGGATTACCTGCGATAACCTCATCCACAGCCGCGCTCTCCGCAGCGGTCATCAGAAAAGCCTGCCTCCTCGGCGGAACAGCCTGCCGAAAAGCCTGCCTCTGCGGAACAAGAGCTGCTCCACGTCCAGCAGGAACAGGCGCTCGCTGCTGCAACGGCTGAGCTGCAACAGGAGCCCTCCGCAGCGGATCCGCATGCCGACAATCCTTCGCGACATGAGAAGCATCACCGCAAATCAAACACTGGCCCAGAAACTTCCGACACTGATCCTTGACGTGACCAGGCTTGCCGCAGAAATGGCAAAACTTCGGAATCGACCCTCCTGGCCTCTTAAACTGAGCAGACTGATTAGGCCTGAATCCAGGTCTAACCACAGCTCTCGCCTGCTCCACAGGCCTCTTCCCAGCACCAACAACCGACCCCTTCCTCTGGTTCACGAGCAGCTCCTGCCTCTTAGCTGCTACCAGAACCTTCTGATAAGATTCCCGGTCAGAGGAGGTCACAAAACTCTGGAGCTCTGAAGCAAGCCCCTGCAGGAACCTCTGAGCCCTCTCCTCAGCGTCCTGCACCATCTTCGGCGCAAACCGACTTAGCCTCATGAACTCTTGGTGATACAAGTCCACCGACGAGTTCCCCTGCTTCAGATCGATAAAACGCTGCAGCATCTCCTCCTTGGCAGCCTTCGGGAAGAACTCACCCTCAAATCTGGCCTTGAAGGTAGCCCAAGCTATCGGCTCCACCAACAACTTCTCTTCCGCATCCCACCAATTCCTGGCGTTATCCTTCAGCTGCCTCTTCGCCAAATCAACCCATCCAGCCGGGGTGATCTTGGCCATCTTCAGATTGTCCTCGACGTTCCGAATCCACGCATCGGCAGCCAGAGGACCCTCAGAACCATCAAAATATGCGGGACCCAGCTCCCGAAATTGCTTCGCTCCTGGCTCAGAGCGAGGGGCATCCGGAAGAGCCCGGGCAGCTCGAGCAAGTGGAGCATTCTGGACTTGCAGAAGCACGCCCTGCTGCACTTGCATCATCTGCAGCATCATCCGCATCATCTCACCGCTGGTGGGTTCCCGCTCAGGCTCCTCATCATGAGGGAGCGCACCACTACCCCCACCACGGGTGAAACGCCTTCCTGCCATCTAGTGACACAGAAAACGAATCAGATTAGACTCATAGCTTATGACTCGGACGTCGAACTTAGTTCATCGGACATTCTAATATTATTATCGCTATTCCAAAGATCGCAGTTACAGAAGGACCTGCATGGGCCACCACTAAAACCTGTCACGACCCGCTTCCCTAAAATGGAGGCGAGACGTGAAAAGGTCCGCACGAGAGTGGAGCTGTGAAGCCCCAAACCCGATAAGCGTCCACAATACATAAACAGGTCCCTGTAACCACAACAGAATAACAATAATAACACGAGGCGGGACTGAAATAAAATTCCACATCTCACAAATTGTCCAACATCAACTAAAGTCCAACATCCAGAAAAGCCACCAGGCTAAAAGAAAAGAGTCCAAGGCCCAGAACAAGGCCAACAAAAGCAACAACGACAAAGTATAGGTGCTACGCACCGAATAACAAAACAACTATCTAACGAAAGTAAAACACAACGAAGACACTAGGACTGGTCCCCAGTGTCCACGTACTCCCCGTCAAACACAAGCTCGGGCTCGGCGTCAGCAAACACCTCGTCCTCAACGAGGTACTCAGGCTCAGGATCTAACATGTGTCACCCAAAAGAGTAAAAGGGCACATGTCAGCAAGTCTAAAAAGACTTGGGCAAGGAAACTGAAAGTGAGGCATCTAGCAACCTAGCAGTTTAGTATGCATGACATGGCAGTTATAACATGAGTGCACAATTAAAACATGGCAAGACAATTTGTACAAGAGAACAATCATCGGGACAAGACAAGAGTAGCCAAGCTACTATCAATTCAATCAATTCACATTTTGTAGGTGTTTACGCCATTCGCTGAATGGCATATCATTTCAGACCGATCGGCACTAAACACTACCCAATACCCACACGATATGGAGCCTGGGGTCCCCGCACATTGAGCTCAGCTAGTGAGCCTGAGGTTGCCCCGCACATTGAGCTCGCATCCTTAGTTCACAATTCAATACGTTTCGAGCGTTGGGGTTTCCAACTCATTATGCTCGCTTCTGGTCACGAGCCAGGAACACAAGTGTCGTAGCAAGGCTACGCAATCAAGCAACACTTAAAGAATGCGAGGTCATGACAATTTATTTGCGTACCGTTAATTAAATTAAACGTGACAGGCGAAATGCAATGACATGAACATATTCGCGTACCGTTAATTGAAAGTAAACATGACATGGAAATTGTGCAACATGCTAAATGTCGGAACTAGCTTCGTTGTCAAGCTAGTTCCCCAATTTGCGCCTATGTGAGTATCATTTCGTCGCCTAGCCTCTTTTACGCCTATATTAAGCAATTGGCCTAAAACATGGCCTAAACCCTAAGTGGCAAGTTTCACTTGCCTAGCACCGGGGATTGACGATCACTTCGTCACACGGATGCTATCTACGGGGGAAATCGCTGTTTTGGGGGAACAATCAACAAACAACATGAATTTTATTAGGGTTTCATAAAAATATAAATAAGTTAAGAAAACAACGGTAGATCGATTTCTTACCGAGAGGAGACGGAAGAAACACTCCGGGGAACCCTAGGATCAGATCTGGAAAAGATTGGAGGAGTTTGGGGAAACTAGGGTTTTGGGGGATTTGGGGATTTTGATGGATTTGATGAGATTTTGGGGAAGATGAGAGGTAGATAGAGTAGATGGATGGTTTGGATGATGATTCTAGGGCTTGGAATGGAGAAATGGAGCTTGGAGGAAGATGGGGGCTGAAGGGGGAAGTTTTTAGGGTTTTGGGTCGTGTTGGAGAAGAAGAAGTCGTTTGGGTTGGGTTTAAATAGGTTGGGCTGGCGGCTGCCCAGAAATTAGGGTTTTAACACTAGTTAGTCGGTCAAAGAGCAACCACTGACCGACTAGTTTGGCAACTAGTTGGTCGGTCGACCAACGCAGACCGACTAAGTGCAAACAGTAACTCCTGAACGAAAATAGGATTCTAGAGTTAGTCGGTCCATGAACAAGTACTGACCGACTAGTTTAACATCTAGTCGGTCGATGAACGTTCTTAGACCGACTAAGAGTAAACAATAACTGATACAAAAATAATTTGATGAGTTAGTCGGTTCAAGAAACATTGCTGACCGACTAGTTTGCAACCTAGTCGGTCAACCAACGTTCTTAGACCGACTAACGATAAACAGTAACTCCTGAGAAATTTAGAAAGCTAACTAGTCGGTCCAAGAAGGATTGCCGACCGACTGGATCGTCATCTAGTCGGTCGGTGGCCCTTCTTACACCGGCTAATGAGCACCAAAAGTACCGATACGGAGCGCGGGGCCCCGGGATCGATTCCTAAGACTCCTAGGCTTGATCTAACAGTTAGATATGACCGTTATGAAGTCCGTCACGAGTGACTTACTTCGAAATCGACAATCCTAAGGAAGAAGCGAGAAAATACGACGAATCGATCGAAAATGAAACCTATGGAGACGAAAACCACACATGAGGAGAAAATCCACCAAAACATATATTATATAATATTAAATCCTGATACATGAAAAGCAGTCGTTACACCAAGGATAAGCTACTTCTGCGCAACTTCCAAGGGTCAATGAATATATATCGCATATGCAGGTTTAAAGATCAACGCGATGACTACAAAACAATAGGCCGGCCACCTCCTAAATATCTACACATCATCCTCCAATGTCTACATATTCTGAGAAGCTCATCATCCAAGAAGCAAGTATTAGAAACGCTCAGCCAGGTCCAGCAGTACCTTGCAGACACACTGAAGACTGATTCAATGAATACTTTAGTGGCGTCATCTACCAACTTCGAAGAGCATTCCACTCCAGAACGCCACTACTTTACTATAGCCGCAAGATGAGTGAAACTTGTATAAGATGAGTGATGATTGTATTTTCTTTCAGAACATGATGGATGTATAGACGAATAGGAGATGATTGTATATATACATAGGAGATCTGTAAGCCTGAAGCTTGTACAGACCAGGGGGAGTCCCTCGATAATTGTACTCTTTTCCCTTAAGCTGCTGGTTTTTCCCACTGGGTTTTCCACAGCTAAGGTTTTAACGAGGCAACCACAGTGGCTCTGGATCCAGAAGTATCCACCCCATTAGCATAACGAATCCTAAAGTATTCATATGCTTAACCCAAGGTAATGGAGAGATGAGGGGGAGTGTTGTGAGTTGAGGGAGGCCTTTGGCCTCCCACCTCAACATCTCACCATTACTCCCCACTAAGTTAGTGGGGAGTCCCTTGGACTCCTAACTCATCATAAGATTTTTATAAATAAAGTACCATGGCTATTCGCCATGGTTAATCCTCTTCTAATAATATCATATATATATATATTGCAGTTTGGGAAGACTATTTCTTATTGTAGTTTGGGAAGAAGGATGCTTTAAACACTCTGGCAAAAACTGCACTTTCATCTATGGTGTGGCACATTTGGCGGTAGAGGAATAGGAGAATTTTTGAGGACATTAAAAAACCTATGACGGCCCTTTTTGAAGACATTGCAGCTGACATCAGAACAATCCTAAGGGATCTTGAGCCAACATCTCTTGAAGCCAAAGAGGCCATGGATCGCTGGGAGTTTCGAGACGCTGGATAGCATTCTTTTTGTCTATTTCATGTTACATTTGCTCATTTCGGTAGCGGTTGGGGGTTGCCAGTGGAGGGTGACGGCGCTTGTGCCCACTCCCCTCTCTGTTGCAACACCAATTGGCCTACCCTAATGTTGTACTTTTTGTTATTATAATATTGATGACCTCTAACTTTCCAAAAAATATATATATATGGGAATGTTCAAATGAGAATTTTCCCCGTGAGAACTTCGTGGGAACTTCCTATCTTTGATTTTTTTCATAGATCACCTAAGGTTCACCCATTATTTTTCTTGGGCTGTATATATGTATGGATTAAAGTGTGGAAAAAAAATTTTTGAAAATTTTGTTTAAAAAATAAAAAAATTTAGTTCGCACAGGCAATCCCGTGAGAACCGTATATATATATATATATATATATATATATATATATATATATATATATATATATATATATATGAGAATAATGGGTATCATACGCCATATAAGAGGGTCTCTCATATGCCCTTTCACATAAAGGGGGCAAGTACAAGCCCGCATGAGCTTGTACTTGTTGTACTTGACCCCCTTTATGTGAGAGGACATATGAGATACCCTCTCATATGGCGTATGGTACCCATTATTCTCATGTGTGTGTGTGTGTGTGTGTGTGTGTGTGTGTGTGTGTGTGTGTGTGTGTGTGTGTGTGTGTGTGTGTGTGTGTGTGACATGAGAGGCATTTCCTCATATGCAAGACACAAAAAGTGGGGCGGTAGAAGCCCGCATTGGCTTGTACTTGTTGTACCACCCCACTTTTTGTGTCTTGGTATATAGGGAGATGCCTCCATTGTCATATCATATCCATTATTCTATTTTAATAAATGGAAAGAACACCTAGATAATTTAATAGGGTTTTAGATTATTAAAAATGATAAAAGAGGATTAGGATACAATTCCAATGCTAACAGTAGTAATGTTAGGACCCATACAAATCATCCTAAACAAAGCAATCTTGGAAAGACAACTTATACCAACACAGATGCTAGTAAAGGAAAAATGATTAAACTATGGATTCCAAAAGGATTAAATCAAAAATCATTAGATGATTATGTAATTAAATTTAAGCAAGATGTTCACCATTCACCTAACTACAAGTAGGTAAAAGATGTGATTAATGACAAGTCAAATTGGATTTGGTTGTCAAGTCGATAGCTTAGGTTTTGAAGCTAAGCGAGGTACACTTACATAATCCCTTGGTATCTCACATTTTTAGTGTTAATTAATTGTATGCATGTGCTTGGTATGTTTGTGCATGTAAGTTAGATTAGATTAGAATTCATAGGTTTTGATTTGGAGGAGTTTGGATATGTTTCAGTTTGAGTTTTAGATTGATCTGGCCTGTTTCAGTGTAGTAGTTGACCACTAGCAATGTTTTTTTAGCTTTTTGGACCCGATCTGTTTTGATATTTTGATGGGTGTTTAATTTGAGCTGTTTTGATTCATACTCGATTCTTATTGGGTCTCTATGACTTAAACCCATTAGTGAGATTGAATCTTGGCCCTCCATTCATATCCTATGGCCTAGATCATCTCTCTTCTGACAAACCCCTAACTCTACTCAAAATCCCTCATTTCTCTCCAAAGACAGCCTAACCTGAAATCTCTTGATCCCACTTGCTAGAGCTTCAAAATTTGGAGGATCTCAAAGGATTTTGGAAGAAATTCATCTTGCTTGGTATACTTTCTTATCATATCTTGTTTGCATAACTATTTCATTTAAGCTTAATTTGAGCATTGCATCATAATATATTCGCATCCATATTAGCTTGTGTAGAACACTTTCACACACACCCCTAGGTCAAGATGCATAGAGGCACTAGATGACCAATCCCTATAAAGAGGAGAACACTCTTACAGCCATCATCTCCTCAACCATGGTTTGAGAGTGCTTCAATTATGCATTATCTCAATAGACCAAAGTAGCTAGAATTTTTGAGAAGATATTCCGCATCAACATCTTGAAAGAACGATTTATTAAGTATGATGACCTTGGAGGTTATATGATTAAGAAAAATTTTGCATTTCAAGGACTAGAGAATCTTTTCTCAATTGGTAGTTCTTGCAAATGCTACCATAGGCTATTACACATATTCTATACCAATATGGCTATTAGGACTTCGGATTTGACCTCTAGTGTTAGGAGTGTAGACATTAGACTTTCACCTGCCATCATATGAAACATATTAGGCATTACATGCAAATGAGCTACTCTTAGAGAGATTTTTATGAACGATATTAATGTCATAAATTTCAAGTTTTCTAAGAGAATATCTTTTTAGATTCGCATATCAACAAAGTCTTTAAGGCCTACGACAAGAATTTTGGCATTAATTATGTCCTACAACATCATCTAAAAAATCCGGAGCTATACAATCATGTCTGAGATTCTGACAAAATGTGTTTACGCTCTCATAGCTTGGATTAAAGTGAATTGGGCAAGTTTGATATATGATAACTTGACCCACATTAACTTTCTGCTTTGCATCATGGATTTTTCTTGCCCCACATTTTCATGCATCATGGCATTGACTTAGACATTGAGACATCTATCATCCCTTCTAAACCTAGATTTATAAGTATGTGTTATCAAAGATGAAACTTCATCGAAATCCAGCTGATAACACACCTAATTCTGTTGTACCAGAGTATAATGAGGGAGAGCCTGAGGAAGAACATGAAGATTAATCCATTCCCACTTCACATCATAAAGGTTCTTCTAGTACATCCATTGACCCTCCTCCCTACTTCACAGAGTTTCAAGTCATTCTAATCTCAAGGCTAGATCATATGTAGCTTGAAATGAAACAGGAGATGAATCAGATGAGGGGTTATCTGTATCAGAAGATGGATCCGATGAAGGATGATATCTTTCAAAGGATGGTTATCTCAGATAGTGTTATGGAGGAGATGCAACAAGAGATGACTGAGATGAAGGCTTTGCTCAGAGGACATCCTCCCTCAAGTTAAAAGAATAGATATTTGAGTGCATGATGTTTGTATGTTTGATGATGGGATGATTGGGATCTTGGTTGTTCATTATGTTCATTTTAGAACATTTGGTTATGTAATATTTTGATGATGATGTATTATGTTAAAAAAATATTATATTTGGTTGTAGTTGGATGTATATGTTGTTGAGTATTGATGTTTCATACCAATCTTATTTTGATGATGATCACAACATTATGTTGTTGCTAATGAATCTCATGTTTTAGTCTCTCAGTTTATTTCAAGGATATCTTTCTTGAAGACTAATCACTTGGTGTAAGGATGGACATCATGTGAAGAAGGTCCAACGTTTGGACTCAAGGAGTGCCAAAGCTTGGAGATGATGGAGAGCAATCAAGGCATCAAGATTGAAGACTTAGACTCTTAAGAAAGCATTGTAATCCATGTAATTTACTTTATTGCTTTCTCTCTCTTTTGAGTCTAGGGTTGATGTAATGCCTTGCTAGATGGTTTGCTCATTTATGCTCATGCATTTAACCATCTTAGTGAACCTTAGGATTATCATAGAATCCAACCCAATAGGTTCACTCTGTCCAAAGACTCATTTGGAGTCTCTGGCTTTCCGTCAGCCGCCTGATGAGGGAAACACAGCCGACTGGGTGATTTCCAGTCGCCTGTAGATCCTTCTACAGTCGCCTGATATGCACAGCTCAAGTCAACATTTCAATTGACTCAAACTTGAGCTTTACGCACAGTCGCCTGTCGATTAGTTTACAGTCGCCTGTATTTTTACAGTCGCCTGGGATTTGGCCAACAGTCGCATGTCTAGCGTAAGTGCAATCTCTGCATCTCTCTGTCTTCTCTCCATTTTATACAATAGTCGACTGATGTAGAATGTACAGTCGCCTGACTATTTGACAGTCGACTGTACTATTAACATCAGTCGCCTGTGTGAAGAATTGGAGAAAGAGTGCAGCTCTCTGTTTCGATCCATCCCCTGCAGCAGTCATCTGCTGAAGGATGCGCCTGTTCTGTTTGTCAGTCGACTGTATTGACTTCGTCAGTCGACTGTCCTGGCTCAGATTATAGCCGTTGGATATTTTCTAGCCGTTGATCAGTCGACTGTCTTATGATCATCAGTCGACTGTTCCTGTCGTTTTCACCCAGTTTCTAGCCGTTGCAGATTTGTTCATTTGGCTGTTTCTTTGGGTTTTTGGGCTTGATATAGGATTCCTATAAATATGAGTGTGCTGCCATCACTTGAGAACGCTTGACAACACTTGATAACTCTTGACTCTATAGAAAATCTCAAGAGATCAATAAGCCACTCTCAAGCTCCCTCTTTTCCCTCTATTGAGCATTCATCTTCCTTCATGCATTGAAGTCCAGCTCAAGGGAAATCATCCAGGTGCTCTCAAGCATATTCCAACACTTGGAGATCCTCTTCCATGCCTTGCATTCATTCATGAGTAAGCATCTCAAGGCATAGGTAAGCGTATTTACTTTACAGGGTGTAATTTGTTTTCCTATTTCTCTTTGTGGGATTAGGATACTCTCTTTGTGGGAGTTTCTCTCTTTGTGAGAAGTTGTCTCTTTGTGGGACTAGGGAATTCTCTTTGTGTGAGTTCTAGTGTCCTAGTGTAGGGCTAACCCTAATTCTCTGAGTGGGAGTTAGTGATTCTCTGTGTGGGAGTCTTGATCCTTGTGTAGGATTGGTTGGGTCCTTGTGTAGGGCATAAATCCTCTTTGTGGGGTATCTCCTTGTGAGATTTGTATTCACTTCTCTGTGTGGGATTATAGTGAATATTGGTGTGGCTGGATGTATCCAAGTTTGGGGAATCAGGGTAAAACATTGTGTTTGCGTTTGGATTGATTGTGCCATTTAATTCCTCTTGCATTTATAATTCTGCATTTGCAAGTTAAATTTTAATTGGACGATTTTATTGCCATTACACTATTCACCCACTCTCTAGTGTGTGTTGTTAGTATTGCAAGGGTTAGACGATCCCTACATATGTTTAAGAACCATGTTTGTGTTAAATCATCTTCTTGCTTGGAACAATGTGTATGTTTATTTGATCCTTTGAAACACATGGCATGAAATATCTGAATATGGTTATGCTATCTCTTATGTTATGTCATTTGTTGGATATGTGATGTTGGATATGTTATTATATGTTGATATGTTATGTTAGATATAATATGAATATAAAGATGTTAGATCATTTTTTTGCATTTCTGCTTAGTAAACAACGACTTTATATGTAGGAGTCAACTACTGCTGTTGAAAACTGAGCTTATTTCTCTATCTCCATGTGACTTAATATTGTTTATTTTTTTGGAGATTCACTTATTGAACGATAATTATTGATGATAATTGAGCACATGTTATATTCTAGGTGTCTCATGCATATCTCAATTCAAGAGAATTGACATCATTTTGATATCTATCACTTTTTGCTCAATATATCTCCCATATTATGTCTCATCATTAGGTCACAAATGTTTGCAAGTACACATTGTCACTTATATTATTGAAATTTATGAAGTTTGAAAGCTTGGTTCACAAAGGATTTTATTTCATGACTCTTGAGGAAATTATGGAGATATTGAGTCACCCTTATTGAGTTAAGCTTCATAGTTCATAAAATTCAATATATTGTGATATATTGATACACCACCTTAATGATTATCCCTCATTGTTTCTTTTGATCATGATATAGATGACTTTGTTTGACGCATACCTTTTTAATGATGCCAAGGGGGTGAAGTAATCTATGCATATAAAATATAATATGTTGAGTTAGTCTCATGCTACATGAATATACTCTTGGTTAGACACTTATTCTCAATACGTGGTTATGCTTGAACTCATATACACACTCATGATGATTTAATATGGATTTGTGTTTCATTTATGCTTATTCTAACATGCAAGGATGCATGAAGAGTTCAAAGTTAATTGTTAACACCATGAATCAATGTAGGGAGAATAAGTATAATCTTTTGAAATATCATATTATCTATATTTTATATTATTTTTTGTCATCATCAAAAAGAGG
Organism: Scilla litardierei; assembly: GCA_030789695.1. Classification (NCBI taxonomy): domain Eukaryota; kingdom Viridiplantae; phylum Streptophyta; class Magnoliopsida; order Asparagales; family Asparagaceae; genus Scilla; species Scilla litardierei. The sequence goes on along the minus strand of CM061133.1, from coordinate 272,103,194 downwards.
GAGAATGTTAGATATTAACACACACCTAGTGTAGTTTTGATGGTGATTAAATAAATGATAGGTATTAATCATGATTAATGAGTGCGCATGTACAAAGATTATAGCAAAGAATGAGCTCAAAGCAATGGTAGTATGTTGACCAATGAAGGTTGCTCAAAGAGTTGAAGACAATCAAATTTGGAGCACATTGTCAAAGATGATGCATGGATGAAGCTCACTCAAATACAAACCATGCTCAAGAATCAAGACATGGGAATAAAGAGCCAAAGCTACATCAAGAGACCAAGAGTTAGTGGTAATATTGATGTGTTTTTTTTCATGTCTTAGATTTAATGTATGCCTTTCAGATTGAAGTTCAACACGCTTGGAATAATGTTTTAAAGTCACAAAAGTATTTTGAAAAAGTTTTGAATTCATTTAGAGTGAGTATCACACTCTTTTTTGATACATTTCTGTGTATCAGAAAAGGAGTTGACTTCAAGAGAGCTGGAGTTGACTACTAGGGAAACAGAGACTCAGGTGACTTTATGTTTTCACTAATAGTCGACAACTGTATTGCTAGTAGTCGACTACTAGGAGTACTGTAGTCGATTACTAATGGCTATGTTTGACTTTTTCATTTAGCCGTTAGAGAGACATTGTAATAGTTTTTTGGAGACTCTGTCTTGGTTATGATTCACCCCTATTTAAGAGGAGTTGGCTGAGGTATTTTGTAAGTATTATTGAGAAATTTTTAAGAGTTTTAAAAGCATTTAAGCCGTCTCCTAGCCCTTCTAAGCTTTTCATTTTGGCCAAAGTTTTCATTCTTTCACAAAAGCTTTTAAGTAAATTTCTTTTGGCCATCCTTGATTTCAATCTCTCAAGTTTAATCTCGACTACTTTGATATTGAATCAAGCTTTTTTCTTGATCTCCAAGTTTTAATTTTTATTTTTCTAAAGATCAAAGAAGTTTTCTTATAGCCACGTACACTATATATATACACTTGAGCTTTAATCAATTGGCTATATAAGCAAATTGTACTCATCATTAAAAGAGGATTATAAAAATCTACACAAGGGTATGGTGGTGAGTAATTACTTGGTTGAAATTTTTGTAATTGGTTGAAATTGTATTAGTTGTTGGAAACTGATTATGAGTGAATATTGCATGTTTATCTCTAATTATTGACATTTTGTGTATGGATTGCATTTATTTTTGTTCTAACACATGCATTTTAATAATATCATTTAATTCTAGAGCTTATTCTTCATTTATGCACAAAATATAGTTTTTATGGCCTAATTTTGTCTCTGCTTATTTTTCAGATGAAGCAGGGAATTTTTTATATTTTTGGCTATTTTTCGGGAATTTTCTGCAATATTCAGAAAATTTTGATTTTTGTCTCAGCATGGTCGGCACAGCAGCGGATCAACCATGAAAGAGACCATAAGAAATCCTCAAACTGAAGTGAATTGTGTATCAAATCAAGGGTTCAATTCGAATACTTACAACCCAACTTGAGAAATCTTCCAAATTTGAGATGGACTCCACAGCAGCAGGTGCAACAAATGACCACTCCGTACTACCATCCAAATCATGCAAACTACCAAGGGAAAAAGGAGCAAAGCAATGATGTCACTGCCACACTTCAATAAATGTTGCAGATGCAAAATCAACAATTTCAGCAACTTAATGAAAATTTTCTGCAAATGCAAAAACAATAACTTCAGTAATCCAATGAAAATTTTTCAACACTGGCATTATCAATTGAAAAAGGTAAATTACTAGCCCAACCTATTGCAACTCCTAATCCGTATTCTTCTTCTTTTTAAGGTGACAACGTTAAACCATGCCAAGCGGTGGTGGGACCGAAAAGGTGCTCTCTCTCAAGTGCAAGAGTCCGTTCAAGTAGTAAAACCTGGGAGTCCAGGTGTCGAATCCACGGGAAGAAATCTGTTGCAACCACAATTCAAATCAAATAGAAAACTATCGGAAAGAGACTAAACACTTCAACAGTGATGGTGATGGTGTGAAAATGTGTGATGGTGATGTGCGAACAAAGAAATTCGTGTATGAAAATACCTATAAAAAGTTTGCACATGGTATGGGTTCGTTAGGGTCAACGATTCGTATTAATTTGGTTGATGAATATATCACAATGAATTCTCTTTTTGAGAGCAATTCACCGGGAAAAATATCCAATATAACTCAATGAATTCTCTTTTTGGGAGCAATTCATCGGAAGATGCCCTTTTGGGGGTTCAATCACAATATTCAAAAAGATCGTCGCTAAAGCTATAATACGATATGAAACCCTCTTTTGGAGAGATCAAAACTACGGTATGAAACTCCCTTTTGGGGAGATCAAAACTCACCCTTTTGGGGCGATCATCGACTAACTCAATTCTTTTGGAATCTGAAAAAGGCGATTTACGAACAACGATTACAATTTTAGCGACGTTTTACGGTTTAGCACAAGGAATTTCAACCAAACTAACACAAATAATATCCCCTAACTACTCTATATCATGCACAACAGAGATTTAGCTACTCATAATATCAGAATAAACAAGATCCATAGCCAAATACATTGAATTCATAGCAAAACACGATGAAAAACACTAAAATACGGAGTTTAAGTTAAGAATTCATCACCAAATATCCTTGAAAAGACATCAAAACTCTCTGGAAATAAGAAAATAGCCTCTGGAATTTTACATAATTTTTCAGGGGGAGAATACGGCTCCTAGAGCCTCCAATACGCTCAAAATACGCCCCAAACTGCTGGAATACGCCCAAAAAACCCTAAAATACCTTATATACGCTCATTGCGGGTTTAAATAGGCTTAACGGGTCTACAATCCGCATCCATTAAGCTGCTGAGCGATCTCAGCCGCTCATCCAACCCGCATCATATGTCGACCGTCCGATCGGGCTTCGAAATTGCGGGATTTAATGTGGAGTGGACACGTGTCCGCCTTAACGGGTCCAAGCTTCGTCTTACCCGCATCCGCTCTCCGAATGCCTCTCGGGTTTAATCCCGACCGTAGGCGCTTGATCGTGCGGTGATCGAAGAGCCACGTTGCCCGCTTTATTTCCGCTTCGACGTCGCTTAATACCGCATCTCAGCCGTTCATTCCAGCGGGCCCCGATGCGATGCCGACGCGTGTCCCTTTACGGTTCGAATTTCTCCGCTCGCGTCGCTTCGTCTTCCTCCGTTGGATTTGTTAGCAACGCAGCCGATTGCGCCACGTCGACAAGCAGATGCCCGCTCACATTTCAAATCGCTGAGAGCGTAGGAGCCGTCGGATCAAGATTGTGCGGCTGTTGTGGAGCCACGTCGACCGCTTTTTGTTTGTTTTTGATCTCGCGTGCAGCGGATGTGGGCCGTTGGATCTCGATCCAACGGCCACGAAAATGTTAAGAGGCTTCAACTAGCGGCCGTTGGATTGAGCGGGGATGGCTGGATCGATGCCACGTGTACGCCAAGATTCGTGCCAACTTTATTTTATTTCAAATAAATGGTATTCTGCATTCAAAAATTCATAGAAATTAGCACAGAACTCAGAAAAATACAAATAAATAGCCGTTGGAATCGTGAGATCGAGACGGTGCTAAGAAAAATATAATAAGTGCAGAAATACTTCATTATTTGCTATTTTGTGCTCAAATAGTGTGTTTTCTCTAATAAATAAATGTGTAGAAAATACGTATGAATTAGAGAACAATGTAGCATCTCATGAGCACAAAATAGGGCTAAATGGGGGGTTAAATATGTAATATTGAACCCGAATCAAGCGGCAACCAAATTACATAGTGGTAGAGAAGTTAAAAAGCGAGAACCGCCTAGGGATGAACAATAAGTTAAGGAGAAGAAAGAAGAATGAGTACCACAAAATTTGCAAGATGAGGAGAAAAGTGCAGAAAAAGAGGAGGTTAAAGAAATAGAGCCAGAACCATACACATCTCTAGCTCTGTTTCTACAAAGACTTGCACCACTATCAAAAGATAAGTATTAGGCAGAAATAAGGGGCATCTTCAGACATGTAAAAATTAATATCCACTTCATTGATGCAATGAACCAAGTGCCTGCATATGCTAATTTTTTGAAGGACTTATGCACTGTGAAACAGATCCTTAATGTGAAAAAGAAAGCATTCCTCACGCAACAGATACATGCCATATTACAACATAACACTCCATCCAAGTATAAAGATCCATCTTCCTATACTGTTCTATGCACAATAGGCCCTAAGAGCTTATGAAATGCTTTGCTTGATTTGGGTTCTAGTGTGAATATATTGCCTTACTTTGTTTTCTTGCAATTAGGTTTGGGAGAGTTGAAATCAATGTCTGTAGTGCTACAATTGGCGGATAGGTCAATGAAATTTTCAAGGGGTTGAGTGGAAGATATTTTCATCCAAGTGAACAAATTCTATTACCCAGTGGATTTCTTCGTCTTAGACATACATGGGACGCATTCTGGAAACCCTACTCCTATTATTTTGGGGCGTCCATTCTTAGCTACATGTAATGCAGTGATCAATTGAAGGGATGGATATTTGAAGATAACTTTTGGTAACATGAAACTTGAGCTTAATATTTTTAAATCTTGTAAGTTACTAGCAGGAATTGAGGGCGTTGAAGAGGTATGTTTACTTGATAGTTTGACTGAAGACTATTTTGAGGTTGAGTATGATTGCTTATCTAGTTATATTGATTACAACTTTGATGATATTAATGAATCCCATTTTATGTAGGAAAGAGATAAGAGGCAGAGAGAGACATGTGTGCCAAAGTTTGAATCATTGCCGGATGGATCACCATTTTCGCTTCATCCTGAGGTACAGCTTTAGACTAAGCTTAGCGATGACATTCAGAGAAGTTTCCATCAAAACACCGAGCGTAGTCCTGAATCTCTAACTCTTATTGAAAATCCTTTAGATTCAGATAATTGTCAACTAGCTTTAAATTCTTTTATCATTTATAATGACCGATTATGGCATGCTTTTATAGATAAGCAAGTTAGTCCATCTGTTTTGACACAACATATCTTATGCAGGACAAATGTGCAAATATTGATGAAATATGCTGTGTTGTGTCAATGCTTAAACATAATGATTCAAGTGAAGGAAGAATACTCGCTGAGAAGTGCAAGGAGCTGATTGAACAACTTCCTCCACCATTAAAGATCCATGATCCGTTATTTGACCACGGTGTGTTCTTTCCACTAGTATGGATTTTTATTGTTGTATACTTCTATATGCTTTCTAGGATAGTCATTTTTGAATAAACTCGTACTTTTTCGACATTGAGGACAATGCCCATCTTTAGTTGGGAAGAGAGTATTAGACTTAGGAGTTTTTTTCTAAAAAAAGAGAGAACTGATTTAATCAACATTTTCATCACTTAATCCTATTACAAGTATCACTTTGTCGGATGATTATTCATTGATGAATTCTTGATATTTTTTATGGCTTGAATCATTAATATGCCGTTTATGAGAATTTTCAATTATCATGACTAGTATCTTGAAATAGTTTGAATTTGTTTCATGCAAGTTATTGTGATGCATAAGCTTAGGTAGACATGATTAATTGGATTAGTTTTTAAATTGAAGAGAAATTTGGTCATGGTATATGTTAAAGTTTATGTCTAAGGAATGGGTGGTTGAGTTGCTTAAAAAATAAAGAAAGCAAAAAAGGAGAAAAAGAATAAAATGTACTGTTCCCTTGAGTTTTATTGAGTAGCAGTGTCTTCATGCCTCAAGAAGTATGTGAGATTTGCGTCGAAAGATGGACGATATAGAGTACATTAGGAAAAAAGAGATAAAAAAAACTTAGATGATTCGAGTTATTAGGTTCGAGTGGCAACTAAGCCTAATACCCGTAGGTTGTCTGGCCTATGAGTCATTAACCGAACACTCGCTATATGGATCATTCTAATTCTTAAGAAAAAAAGAAACGAAAAAAAGATAATGAATAAATGAAGCAAGCTCAACTCCCATGAATCAGACAATCTTTATATTATGTGAGCCAATTCATGGGAAGTTAGAAAATTATGACATGATGTTGTGATATACTTTAGCTTCTGCAAAACGATAATTGTATACTACTTATTCAAGCTAAACTAGAGAAATTGTTATGAGATTGATCTTTTTCATAGGATGAGTATATTGATATTGAAAGTCATGACTGAAAACATATTTTTGAGCCAAGCCAGGGATGATTGATAGAAGTTGATATATTTAATCCGATTTAGTCGCTCCTTTTGCTAGGGACTAGTAAAAAGCTAGTTTGAGGTGTGATTCAAGGTAAATGTGGCATATTTATCCCCTCATTTGTTAGCATTTTGTGCACATATGGCGTCTATTTGGCCTCTAATACTAGCGCTTTTAGAACATTATTTAATATTAGAGTAAAAAATTTATTTATGCACAAAATACCATTTTATAGCTTATTTTTATCTTCTCTTATTTTTCAGGTGAATATGGTAATTTTCTGAGTCCAACAGCTATTTTTCCAGATTTTTCTCAGCTCGAAGCTATTTTTTTTACAATTTTTGAAAGTCAAAACCATATTTAAAAAAGGAAATAAAATAACTGGGCTGCACACACACTGCCCTGCCTCTTGCCTCACACCGATCAGGGCTATGTGGCTCAATCTGAGCCGTTGTGCCCCGATCTGACTATCGAAGGAGCATGCTGATGCAGCGGGCGACGTGGCGATATCTGGGCCATTCTGCCTTGATCCAATGGTCTAGGTCGACTCTACAGAGGTGCTGAAGCGGCGCAGCGTAGTTGGCACATCAGCAGGACACGTGGTGCTTCCACATTCAATCCCGCCCTTGATGAACGGCTCACAGAGATACGGATGCGGAGCGACAAGTTGCATGGACACGTCGGGGCTTCTTAGTTGATCCCGCCTGCCATTGATGAACGGCTCACAGAGATGCGGATGCGGAGCGACAAGTTGCTTGAACACATCGCGGCTTCTTAGTTGATCCCGCCTGGATCAGATAGCCAACATTTGAAGTAGGTTGCGAGCGGCATTTTAATGTAGATTTAATGGGGCTTTTGATCCGATTCCGACCCCAGAACCAGTAGTATAAATACATGTATTTGGCTGGGGCTTTGGGGTATTCTCAAGCCAATTTTATGCTTAAATTGCAGAAATTTTGAGGGCTTTAGAGCTAGATGAAGTAGACACACTTTTGAAGAAGATCTAGGGTTCAATTGAAGAGAATTGGTGATAAAATTCATATCTTTTCTATTTTATTAAGTTTTATTCATTGTATTAGGGATTAAAAATGATGTTCTTATTTATAAAGATTCAATCTTTTCTCTCAATGCTTGGCTAAATCTCTTATGAATTGGTTGTAACGTAGTTAGGGTATGTGATCATTGTTAATGTCTTTTCTCCATACTTTCATGACATATCTCGTGTTTTATTGATCTCTACATTTCCTATATTTGAGTATGATCATTGCCAGCGTGAACATGCATGAATCAAATATGGCCCTGATAATACGTATTCGAGATATGATCATAGCAGACATATCGTGACCTTAGCGGTCACCTATGCTTAGATTTTTCATAAAAGCAATAATTCGCTTGATTACATATGGCATTGTTTTGACGAATCTTGATTGCTAAATCTTCCGACGTTCTCATGCCTTGACCAAATGAGATGTTGAGTTATAGAAAAGTCATTAATATTTATCGATAGTAAACACCTTAATGAAATCATAACCAACACATGCTCTTCATATTGATATCCTAATGTCTACTTCCCCGTAATACTTTTAGGACTACTTTTAGCACTTGAAACTCTTTAACCATTATTTCACATTCGAAAGGTGGTAGCTTTCTTGTTGGATTATTACTCTTGATAAATTGAATTTTTTGGTATTGCAGGTCAGTTGTCAAATGGATTCGATCCTGGTCTCACCAGGCATTACTTGGTCGATCTCCCATACTTGAGAGTGTTGGAATATTGAGACCCAACACAGTGGAGTTTTGATGATGTCATCAAATGATATGGGTACTAACTATTTACTTCATGTGTGTATAGGAAATGATGACTTTTAAAGCCATGAAGAACAAATAGGTTGAAAAGCTTAAATGAAGAACTTGGGAATCGTGATCGAGAAGTCAGCCTTAGAGACAAGTGATGGAGCAAGTGAAGGCTCAATCAAGGACTTAAGATCAAGACTACATGACCCAAGTCAGGAGAACAAGAAGAAAAAGCTCAAGAAGTGTGTATGTGTAACTTAAATAACTTAGAATGTTAAAGCCAATATCTTGACGCTACACACTGACAAAAATACTTGAAAAATACTATTTAAATGTATTTAAATATATTATATTAGTATATAATTTTTAATAAATATTTTCAAAGTATTTTAAGTAGAAAAACTCAGGTATCCGAAAATAGTTGACTACCTGAAACAGATAGCCGACTATATGCCCTGAGATTTTGCCTAGAACTCTCGAGACTGAACAGTATTCGACTAGCACTTGGATAGCTGACTATCGAAAAAATTATAGCCGATTATCCAAAATGGATAGCCGACTATCTGAGTCAAAACACGTCTTTTAAGGAAAGCACAATTTTCAATTTAAAGTCGTCACTGGTTGTTAGGGCTAAATTTTTTGAGCATGTTTGAATATAATTTCATCTCTATAAATACTAGAGATTTCAGAATTTTTATATACGCATTTATAAGCAATTCTTTATATTTTCAAGCTCAAATTCTCTAAAAGCTCTCATTTTTAAAGTTCATCTTTGGCCATTGTTTCAATTTAATTTGTGCTAAATTTTTGATACATTTTCTATTATCTCTGGCCTTACTCAAGCTTGAATTTGATCTCTAAAGCTTAAAGCTTTTATTTTGAGATTCAAATTTCAAGTTTTTCTTTTTGATCTCGTAAGCTTTGTTGGATCTGGATCTAAGCCTAGGGGGTGAATAGGCTAATAAAAATTCTCGTGCAACCCATGAGCAATCACAGATAGTTATATCAGATACAGAGTAAATAATAAGCAATCACAGAGTACGCCGCAGATTTATCCTGGTTCAGTCGTCCCCACGACCTACGTCGAGCCCCCAAAGCAGATACTAGATTAATAATGTAACATGTACAACCATAAAAAGCTAGAGCACCTCCTCTACACTTACCGGGCTCTTAGTATCCCACTCCACCGGTGTTCAACAAAACTAATCCTAGTATAAGCTTTCTATTGACTAGTCCCAACTAGTCAAGTCCCTTTTGTCTAGTCCCAAACTACACAAGACCCCAAAACAAGTATGGTAAAGTTTTCCCTACAGAGATCTATAAACCCATACACAAAATAAATATGAGTTTAGAATAGTTTAGTGATGGTGTAGTCGTCTCTGTCAATCATCTCCGGTCAGATCAAATTTGACAGGATGTAGTCGTATCGAACTATGGAGCAACTCAAGTTGCGGATTTGGCCCCTCTCCTTGGATGTTGCGGCCTTGGCACTCCCCTTGGCATGGGCCAGCAGCAACAGTGCGTGGGTCGGCAGCAACAGTGCGTGGATGAACATCAGTAGTGCGTGGACTACAAGTAGCTGTAACGACCACTTTTCGTTGTACGTTGTTCGTGCACGTGCTTTTGACCGTGCACGTATTAATTTTAGACTTTGTTTGTTTGTGAACACTTTAGTGTGATATGCCGTTGTGAACGTCTCTGAGAGTATTAAATCGTGGCACTAATTTGGAACGACATTTCTCGGGTCGTTCTCCCACGATTTGATCTTATTCGATGAGACGTTGTGATTTTCACTTTTGACGGGAGACGTTTCCATTTTTAGTTTCGTCGTCCGACATTGAAATTGAGATCCGTCTTCTTAGTTAGCTTTCTTTCGTCATCACGATCACCTCGATATTTATTTTATAATTTTTAGAGTTTATTTGACCTACTTTATATTTTTAGCAAGGTTTAAAATATTTTTAATAGCCACGTTTTAAATTATTTTCGGCCAAATAAAATTTATTTAAGTTTAAAACATTTTAAACAATTTTTGAGCCAAATCTTAGCCCCTATCTTGGCCGCACCCAATCCCTATGTGATTAGGAAGGAGAGATTTGAATTTTAAATATTTTTAAACTCCTAATCCCATTAGGATTAGCCCTAGACCAAGTCAACCCATCTACACTATATAAACAATCCCTAGGAAGACCTATTTTCGTAAGAAAATAACCCTAGCTGCTTCCAAAACCCAAAAACCCACTTGCAACGTTTCGTCGCAACGTCGCACAACCGTCGCACGAGTCCGACCGAGAATTTCAGCCTAGTTTCCCCGCACCGACCGACAGCCGCCCCCGCTCACGCCCGCATCTCCGCATCTGCATCGCCGTGTCCGACCGAGAGGATCTCTCGGTCAGACCGAGAGATCTCGCCGCTCCGCACCGCACCATCGCCCCGCTCTGTCGCCCTCTCTGCATCGTGTCTGACCGAGGCGCCCGCCCGCACCGACCGAAGCGCCGCTCCGTTGCAACGTTGCAACGTTGCAACTCCTGTCCGCCTGCACCGACCGAGAGGTCGCCCCGACCCCCGCATCGCACCCGCAGCTCTGCACAGCTGTTCTCCCGCACCGACCGAGCCAAAACCACCGCACCGACTGTGTCCGACCGAGAGACATTCATCGCAACCCCGCATCCGTCGCACTGCTTGCCACCGTGGGCCCCCCCAAGTTTTCCAGAGGTATTGTGGGTCCCCCATTGGTCCCTAGGACTACCGTGGGCCCCACCTAGGTGCTTTCTCTTCGAGGATTTGCCGTTTACGACGTTGCGATACGTCGTAGCCCGTCGTCGCACGTGCTAGCTTTGGAATCTAGATTCGTTGCTCCGGTTGCTGCTCTAAACTTTCCAGCGAGGAATCTATTTTGGAATCAGGACTTGGAGCGCGTTCTTTTATTCCAACCCCTGGCGTCGCTACCCGACGCCAGTGTAGCTTTCGCGTCGTGTTAAGGTAACGCTTTGCACCCCTAGGACCCCCAACCCATTGCCTGCTAATCAAGACTAAAATCAATGTTTTTGAAGTATTTTAAATGTTTTAGAATTCACTAATCAAGATTAATAATATAGACTTTAGGCCGGTGGACTTGTGCACGTAGGATTTTGGTGACTTTGGACTCTTTGGACGGTGTTTCTCTGACGTGATACTTGCAGGCAAGTGAAACTTGCCAACTCTTGTGTAGGGCCATGTTTTTAGGCCACTTCCTTGTTTTTAGCGTAAAAGAGACTAGACAGTGAAATGATAGCTGTCTAGACGCAGCTTTGGGATCTAGCTTGACAACGAAGCTAGATCCGTCACCCTGCCATGTCATGCATGCATTGATATCTATCACATTTAAATTCCTTATCTGTACGCACTTTTAAGTGCCATGCATTGCATTCTATATGTCATCCAAGTTAATTGTTGCATTGGCAGCACACGCTACACTACTTGTACTTCCTTGTCCGGCTAGGTGCACCCCTACGCCATCATGATAAAACACTTCCTGGCTCGTGATCCAGAAGATGGGCGCCAGTCCATATACACGTAGAGGGGTAGGGATAAGCGATCACTTGAGCTTAGGAGTTGGCCCGCGCAGCCACACTAGCCAAAAGGCGTAATCTCTGTGCACGACGTGCTTACTTTACTTGTACTTGCCCTTGTGAATGTTTATTGCAAAACTTGACATCCATGCCATGATTTAAATGCCATGCTCGTACTTTACTTTACTTTACTTTACTTGTTGCACTCTTGCTATATCTGCCATGTCATTGCATCATGCTAGAACTGCTAGGTTGCTTTACCTACTTTCAGTTTCCTTGCACAAGTCTCTTGTAGACGTGCTGACATGTGCCCCTTGCTCTTTTGGGTGTCACATGTTAGACCTTGAGCCAGAGACCGTAGCTGAGGACGAGGTGTTTGCTGACGCTAAGCCAGAGCCTACTTTTGACGAGGAGTTTGTAATGCCCTACAAGCTACTGCACAAGTACTAGAGGGGGGTGAATAGTACTTTAAAAATAACAAGGAGTATAATTCCTAATTATCATGCAAACAACTACCAAATCAATTTGCGTAAGCTTAAATTGAAGACAACAACAAAATTAACAATGCTAAAACAACATATTACTGGGTTCGGATCCACCCAAGTCTCCCCGACTTGTTCCCGGTGATCCTACGTCCCAACCACCCGGATCCCCTCCGGATACTTGAGTTAGAAACCCTAACTCAAGATTTCCACTATGAAATACTTGTGAAAAACCTCCACAAGTCAAATCATACACAAAGTAATTTGTGACTCCCACAACCCGGGATCACAACCACACTCTCACAACCGAGAGTGAAACTTACAATATGAAATTGAAATGAAATAAGAAACTTCTTACCGACAAAATACCTATGCCTTGAGTAATGCTTACGAATTAGGGCAAGGATGATTTTGAGGAAGAAGAAGTGGCACCAAACCCTAGCTCGAAGATGTAGATCAGCGATGAAGAGCTATGGGGATGTAGGTGACCTAGAATCAAGCACTTGGCTTGGAAGGCTTCACACTCAATGAATCTCTCTTTGGAAGTAAGAGTGAGGAGAGATTATTGAATGGAATGAATGAGCTTTGAATGAGCTTGGAATGATTTCTCTTGATCTCTAAACTTGCAATAATATCAGCCTTGAGTGCAATGAATGCAGCTCAACAAGTATTTATAGGATAGAGGAGAGAGAGAAAGAAAATCGAGTCATTAAATGCTCCAACGGCTCTTTTCTGTACTCAACTAGCCGGTCAAAGAACAACCACCAACCGACTAGTTCATCAACTAGTCGGTCGGTCAATAAACGTATACCGACTAATGAGTGAACAGAGAAAAGATCAAAACACAGACATAAGGAACTAGTCGGTCCAAGAAGAGTAGCTGACCGACTAGTTTCACAACTAGTCGGTCGGTTACTCAACTGAGACCGACTAACAGATAAAACTGAAGTCTGAGCATAAATAGACTTAGTCGGTCCAAGAACAAATTTTGACCGACTAATTCACCAACTAGTCAGTCGCCAAATGAGCATAGACCGACTAACGATAAACAGTAAGTTAGGTGAAAAATTGGTATGTACAGTAAAACTAAACTAGTCGGTCCAAGAAGGAAAGTTGACCGACTAGTTCATCAACTAGTTGGTCGATCAATGAACACAGACCGACTAATGATAAACAGTAGCTTAGGCTCAAATGTGCATGTACAGGGAAAGCTCAACTAGTCGGTCACAGAAGCATCACTGACCGACTAGTTCACAAACTAGTCGGTCGGTGAGTCAACTTAGACCGACTAACTGTAAACAGTAAAGAGCTTAGAATTAACTTACAGAAACTAGTCGGTCCAAGAAGCTTTGCCGACCGACTAGATCACCATCTAGTCGGTCAGTTCTTCTTCTTAAACCAACTAACATGCACAAGAAGTCGCGAATCGAAGCGCGAAGCTTCGGGAAGGATTGTATGGACTTCTACTAAGATCCTAGAGCTAAGATATGAGTGTTATGAAGATTTAAACCGTAAGACCTACTCAAGGCTTAACATTCTACGACAGAAGCTTAAAGACTATAAATAAAACTTGACGATACCGTCTTCAATAGCTTCAATCGAATCTTCATGACTTCTAAAATGGTCCATAAGCTTCAACGAAGCTTTAGGCATACGATCACGTGCTTTGAGAAGTCTTGAGACGTCGTAATTGATATTCATATGAATTTGGCGACGATCTCCATAACTGCGCTCACAAAGTGTTAGTTCACGTTATATTTATGTTTGTTCATCATCCAAAACCAAATCCGGGGAGTCCAATATCCAACATTCTCCCCCTTTTTGGTGATGACAAACCAACATAAATAATAATCAAAAATAATAATTCAAATGAAATTTACTTACTCCCCCTGCATTGATGACACGTTAATTCCAATTTAAACAATAATAATATGCATCAAGCAGACGAGTGAAGTATATAAAATGAGAATCGATTATTGAAATATCGAATACCAAATATAGGTTATTGAAATATCGGATTTGAAAATCCATTTATATATCGTAACTCCCCCTGAATCTAACATATCAAATTAGATTCTTGGTAAAATGCTTTAAATTTTCATTTAGCACATCGTTATTATTATATCTCTCCCCCTTTGGCATTAGCAAAAAGAGCGGGAGGATAACAACGACAACAACAATGGCCTCAAATAAAAAGCACGGGAGTCGTAGAATACGACGACGGTTCAAGTGACACCAAAAGAAATATGAATAAAATCAAGGCGTGTCAATGAAACCATAGTCGAAAATCGTAAAAACGAAATCATCAAAACTCAAATCATTTTTACGGATTGAGTTATGGAATATACTCTCCAATATCAACATTCTTGGTTAATTTAGTGCATGGAAAACAATTCTATGTTTCCATAGAAGAAATTTCTATTAAACCAAGTTAATATCGTCGAGCGACGAAATTAAACATCAGAGACATAAAAAATTATAAATTGTGCACAATAGAATGAAATGTCAACTGCGATGTATATATATATATATAATGTGAACCAGAGTACATCAAAAATAAACATCACTGACATACAAAACATCGATCCACCGATCGGGGCACAAAAATACATCATCATATCACAGATATCAGAGTGTCAAAATACATGAAGATACATAATCAAAAGTATCAAAATACATCAAAAAGATCATCAAAGTACATCAAAATACATCATCAAAAAGATCCAAAACCCCACTCTATCCTAACCAAACTCTCTCACACTGGATGTATCATCTAAGGAGCATCCGAGAGTCCTCAAAGTAGCTCAAGAGGAACCGGCAGGATCTGCAGCAGCAGCAGGCTCTGCAGGAGAAGTGGAGGAAACTGGATCAGCAGGAACGTCTGGAAAGTCAGCAGGAGCGACGGCAGAAGTGGCAATCTCTGGAGCAGCGACAGTAGTGGCCTTGGGAGCACCAGTCGGAGTATCCACCGCAGGAGTGGTGGCAACAGGTGTGCTCTCGGGGGCACCAGCAGACGAAGCAGCAACAGCAGCACCAGAAGGGGTAGCACCAGCAGCAGTACCAGAAGTGCCCTCGGGGGCACGAGTGGAAGCACGACAAAGCTCCTCAATGTCCTCCTCAGCCAACTCATCCATCTCCTCATCCTCAGAAACAGGAGGAGGAAGCTGAACACCCATCAGACTAGCCATACGGTAAACTACCTCCTCGGTACGAGCCAAACGAGACTCGTGACGACGAAGTAACCGAACGACATCATCAAGGGTGGCAGAGGGAGCAGCAGAGGCAGAGGCAGATGCAGACGCTGAAGGTGTCGTCCTCTGAACGTGACGGAGCGCCGCAAGAGATTTCTTGACGGTCGTCGCGTTCAGGGGAGGACCAAGTGGACGCTCATCGTCACGAGGAAGTGTGACATGGAAGTGACGGAAAACAAGGGTCAACAAGCACGGGAAGGGGATGTGAGCCGATTTCGTGGTCTTGCGAATACACTCGAAAGAGTCAATCTTATCGAGTATAATGCGAGCCCAGTTAATCGAGCTCCCCATGAAAATAGCATAAATCAGTTTCAGAAAAGGCTGGGACGGTAGAGATGAGTAGCCGTACTTGGGAAGCAAGCACGACTTCAGAATCAAGTTGAGGACCCATGCATTTGGCTTGAAAGATTTGGAGGGTACGCCAATCATGGCGGGAGGAATATGATGGAAAATCTCAGAGAGGATGGTCTGATCAAGGGAAGAAATATCATCAACAGAAATGTCCGAGGGGAGGAGGCCAGACGAGGAGATACCCAAAATATCTCCTAAGATTTCTGCTGTGAGGACTATAGGAGTCCCCAAAACAGTCGTCTCAACAGAGTGGGTCTCATCGTACTGACCCCGGATCCTATTGGCATAGAATAGCTTGACTAATCGAGGGTAGGTGTGAGGATTCGCCTTCGGGTCATATCGAAGGTAATCGAGAAGACCCGAGGACGAAAGAAGATCAGCTAGCCCTATGAAGTCACTGAACTGGACGAAATGCTCCAGAAGCAGCGGGCAATGTTCGATACGGTTGTAAGCTGCGAGACACAACGGGTCGTCGCGACACAACGAGATATCGACACCGCCTACCGGCATCGGAGCCTTTCCCTTAGGCTTACTGGTAGATGTACGAGGGCGGGAGCTAGACTCAGGATGGGTAGGAGGAGTGGGTTCCCTATGAGTCTCAGGCTCGGGGATATACTCGGTGTCGGAATCCGAAGCACCGGGAGGAGTGGGAGCACGGAAAATAACTTGCTTGGGCTTGGGCTGAGGTCGGGCTCGGGGTTTCGCAGTCGCCGTCCTCTTACGCTTAAGAGGAGGCGAAGACGAAGAGGGTTGGGTGGTTTTCGAACGACGTCTAGGAGGGGTTCGTGAAGGTTGATCGGGGTCCGTAGGGTTTGGTTCTATGGTCAATGGCGAGGGGCTAGAGGGAGTGATCGGGATACGTGTACGAGCCATAATCGCGGCACGACACGACGTAAGAGAGATCAAAGCGAAGAAACCCTAGCACAACCCTAGGAAATCCGAAACCCTAGAAGAAGCCCTAACAGAAAATGAACTAACCCTAACCCTAGGAATTGAAAAACCGAACCCTATACAGGAGAGGGAGTGAGAGGGGTTACCCTAGGTGGAAGATCGACGGCCGGCGACGGCGGGAGTGGTCGGAAAATGGCCGGAAGACGAAGGGTCACGAGGGAGTCGGGGGTTTTGAGCTGAGAGAGGGGAAGATTTGATCGACTAAAATGAGAAAGATCCGACTAAATCGAGATTAAGTCGGTCGAGAGCTCAAAAGACCAAACAGTCCCTGGCACAACTAGTCGGTCACAGTTCAAGCACTGACCGACTAGATCACGATCTAGTCGGTCGGTCAATGAGCTTGAACCGACTAGTTGCAAACAGTGACTGAACCCAAGTTAACTGACAAGAATTAGTCGGTCTGTGTTCATTTACTGACCGACTAGATCTCAATCTAGTCGGTCGGTCACTGAACATGAACCGACTAAAGAGTTAAGCTGGAGAGGAAACTCAAAAATAGCTTGAGTTAGTCGGTCTGAGTTCTTTTACTAACCGACTAGATACGAATCTAGTCTGTTGGTGATTGAACTGATACCGACTAAAGGAGTTCAAAAGTTGAGAGATAGAGCTAGTCGGTCTGAGTTCATTAGCTGACCGACTAGATGTGAATCTAGTCGGTTGGTTGATGAACTGAGACCGACTAGATGAGTCCAAAAATTGATAATGAAGTTCTCTCCTCAAAATACTTGGACGATACATCACAATCCTCTCAAAAATCATCTAAACTACCCCATTAAACATCGAAATCTCAAATACGACATTCAAACATGAATTCGAGCAAAAATTCAAAAATCACATAAAATCCCGAAAAATCCAATAAGTCTAGCATGAATGAGATATTGCGAAATATAATAGCATGCAAGATTATTGAATGAAACATGAATCCTATATCTCGGATTCACCCATAATCCCCAATTCTCGACGCAACCGCACAAAGGAGTCCTCCTTAAGGGGTTTCGTGAAAATATCGGCGATTTGCTTTTGGGTTTCAACGTACACTAAAATGATGTCCTTTTTAGCAACATGATCATCTAAAAAGTGGTGTCGGACATCTATGTGTTTCGAACGGAAATGGTGTACCGGGTTCTTGGAAAGACATATTGCACTTTGGTTATCAACCATGATAGGACAAGTATCACAGTTTATACCAAAGTCTTTAAGTGTGTGTCTCATCCAAAGAACTTGAGCACACGCGGCACCGGCGACAATGTATTCCGCCTCGGTGGTTGAAAGTGATACGGAATTTTGCTTCTTGGAAAACCAAGAGACAAGGGAATTTCCTATAAAATGGCAAGTGCCACTAGTACTTTTCCTGTCGGATTTGCATCCCGCATAATCGGCATCACTATATGAGATTAACTCATACGTGCTAGATTTCGGATAAAGTAATCCAAAATCTAAAGTGTAACTTAGATAGCGAAAAATACGTTTTACCGCTACTAAGTGAGACTCCTTAGGTTGAGACTGATAACGAGCACATACGCATACAGCAAACATAATATCGGGCCTACTTGCGGTAAGATAAAGTAAACTACCTATCATACCTCGATATAGACGAATGTCTATATCCTTACCGCCCGTATCCTTATCAAGATGCGTAGTCGTGCTCATTGGAGTCTTTTTCCCGGAGGCACTCTCCATTCCAAATCGCTTAAGCAACTCCACCGTGTACTTCGTTTGGTGGATGAAGATTGCATCGTCCATTTGGCAAATTTGGAGACCTAAGAAATATTTGAGCTCACCCATGTGGCTCATCTCAAATTGTTCCTTCATCACATTAGAAAACTCTTCGCAAAGAGCAAAGTTAGTAGCACCGAAAATGATATCATCAACATATATTTGAACTAAAATTATATCATTATTCGAATGCTTAACAAAAAGTGTAGAATCGGCTTCTCCCATTTTAAAATTCAAATCCAAAAGAAAATTCTTTAGGCGATCATACCAAGCTCGAGGAGCTTATCTCAAGCCGTAAAGCGCTTTCTTTAATTTAAAAACATGATTTGGAAATTTTTCATTAATAAAACCCTGAGGTTGAGAAACGTAAACTTCCTCGACAACATCTCCATTTAAAAATGCACTTTTAACATCCATTTGAAATAATTTAAAATCCTTATGGCATGCAAAAGACAATAATAATCTAATTGATTCTAATCTAGCTACCGGAGCGAAGGATTCTTCGAAATCTATACCTTCCTCTTGACGGTAGCCTTGAGCAACTAACCGAGCTTTGTTCCGGACGACGACTTGGTTTTCGTCGGTTTTGTTCTTGAAGATCCACTTTGTCCCTATGACGGTGTGGTTCTTCGATGGCAATGGAACAAGCTCCCAAACTTCATTCCTCTCGAATTGAATGAGTTCCTCCTCCATGGCTAAGATCCAAGCGCTATCTTCGCATGCTTCATTAACATTCTTTGGCTCTATCGAGGAGGCAAAGGCAAAATGAGCGAAGTAGTTCACTTGCGATCTCGTCTTGACACTATCATGGATATTGCCAATGACTTGCTCATGAGGATGGTCACGAACGGTATGAAGCCGTTTGGGAATACCGTGGTCAGTAGGAACATTCTCAACAACTTCATTAGACGGGTTAGTCTCAATAGAATTAATAGAATCATTAGAGTTAGAATTACCAATTGAATCACATAAGACATCCATAGAGTCATCATCATTAGTAATTCTAGTTGGAACAAATCCTTCATTAAATGACACATGAAGCGATTCCTCGATCGTTGAGGTTCGTTTGTTGAATATCCGGTAGGCTTTGCTACGCGAAGAATATCCAACAAAAATCCCCTCATCGGATCTTGGATCGAATTTGTCCAAACTACCATACGTGTTCTTAATAAAACATTTCGAACCAAAAACACGAAAATGTTTAACTTGAGGCAACCTACCAAACAACAATTCAGAACAAGTTTGTTTAGTACCGGGCCTCAAAAGTATTCTATTAAACACATAGCAAGCGGTGTGTACCGCTTCCGCCCAAAATTGATGGCCAAGTTGGCTATCATCAAGTATAGTGCGAGCACACTCCACTAGCGTCCTATTCTTTCTCTCAACTACACCATTTTGAGGAGGTGCACGAGGGAAAGAGAAGGTGTGAGTAATACCAACTTCATCACAAAATGTCTCAAAAGACTCATTCTCAAATTCACCTACATGATCACTACGAATAGTGACAATGGTGGTTCCTAAGAGATTTTGTACTTTCTTAACAAAAATTGTGAAGTTTTCAAAAGCTTCATTTTTATTACATAATGAAAACACCCAAGTAAATCTAGAATAATCATCTACGATGACAAGTCCATATCTTGCATTTCCTAAGGAAGCAACTCTAGTTGGCCCAAATAAGTCTAGATGTAATAGCTCTAGTGGCCGTTTAGTAGAAATGCTTTTCTAAGGTTTAAATGAAGATTTAGGAAGCTTGCCACGTTGACAACAATCACAAAAACTTTTCTTTTCAAAAACGAGCTTCGGAAAACCTTTAATGGAATTTAATTTTGAAAGCTTATAAAGTGTTCCAAAGTTCACATGTCCCAAGCGTCGATGCCATAAGTGTTGTTCACTTGTGTTGGCAACGAGACATTGTTCATAAGACTTAGGAAGATCCAAAATATAAATATCTTTATGACGTGTGCCGGAAAATAATAAATTATTATTATCATTCAAAATATGACACAATCCTTTCGCAAAGCTAACTTTTTAACCTTTGTCACAAAGTTGGCTTATTGACATAAGATTATGATTTATGCCATTCACTAGATAAACATCACTAATTAAGGGTTTAGATGGGTTACCCACTTTACCAACACCGACGATGGTTCCGCTCTCGTTGCCTCCAAAGACTACCCGGTTCCCATTAGCAATGGGCACCACTCCGGAAAGCAATTGAGCATCGCCCGTCATGTGTTTTGAACACCCGCTATCGAGTATCCAATTCCCCTTGGAGCTAAATTTAAATTTGTTGCTCCTTTTCTTTTTCTTTTCCTTGAGTACCTAAAGATAGAGAATTTCATATCATGGTACCCAAGGTCATTGGGTCCAAAAGATTAGACCTTTGGAAGCCAAGTCCAATTGGACTTAGACTTCCCCACATAATTTCTGCTATGCACAACATCCGAAAAATAAGCATTCATATACACTTGTTTTTCATCCATGCTTGTGTCCTTTGGGCTCCAAATAGTGAAAATCTTGGGAGCCCTCATCCTATTGGGTGCATGCATGCGACGTTGATTTCTACGTGATGCATGTTGTGGATAGGCATAAGGAACATGATGGAATGGTGCATGTGGATAGTTATTCATACGATGATGTGGGTGAACATATGCATGTGTGGGAACACGTGCGTGAGGGTGTCTCACATGGTGTGCACGTGCCCGTGAATGTGTTGCATAAAAATCATCATACGTGTGAGCCGGTGGAGTAGGACGTGTGTTCCTACGTGGCATGGTATTTGTGTACATATAAGCATGCCCCTTCTTTGGAGGTCCACCCAAAGTGGGTTTCTTTCCGAAAGAGGGTGTGGACGAGGTGGAAGCACCATTGGTAGAAGAACTACCAATAGAGTGTTTGCTACAACTCGTTGAGTCACCGGAAGTTGGCCTAACAAAAGTAGTGGCCGATTTAGATGAACATCCCATCGTATACCCCAAGCCAATGTGGTGATTGGCCGGAAGTAAGTCACTTAGGATTTTATCCAAATGGTCCATACCCTTATTGAATTTATTAATTCGGCCTAATGTGTTCTTATATTTCTCGGTGAGAGAACGCATAGAAGTATCCAAGTTGGATACTTGCGATGTGAGCACATAAACACGAGATTTAAGATTCTCATTCTCAATACTCAAAGTCGAGTTTTGAGAAGTCAAATCCGCTATCTTGTGATCCTCCGGATCTTCAATGCAAACATGTTCAATTTGAGTCTTGAGATTAACAATCTCATTCCTCAACCCTTCAACAACGGTGTCGTTGTTGGTGATGATAGTTTTAGGCGAGGTTTGAATGCTAGCTAGGTCATCTTTTACTTTAGTATACCTATTTACTAATTTAGTATACTTAGACCATAATTGAGAATTAGCATTCCTAAGGTCATCCATAGTTACCTCATCGCCTTCGTCGTCACTATCATCGGAAGAGGAAGATCCTTGATCATTCTCCTCTCTTGCCATGAAGCACATGTGCGCTTGCTCCACTTGCTCATCGTCCGACTCTCCGCTTGAGGAATCCTCGGAGTCGGTGAATGTTGCTCCGACAAGTCCCTTTTTGTTCCCTTTCTTGTACTTCTTGGACTTATCGAATTTCGACGCCTTCCACTTCTCCTTTTGCTTGTTGAGAGGACACTCCGCTTTCATGTGTCCTGGCTTATTGCACTTGAAACACAAAGGAGAGGAGGAGGCGTTAGAAGAACCAAATTTAGCTTTGTTCTTATAGTTACCTTTTCAGAAGAAACGGTTGAACTTCTTGGCCATGAGTGCCATGGACTCCAAGTCCAACTCGTTTTCCGAGTCTTCATCATCGGTTGATGTGGATGTGGATGGAGCGGCCTTGAAAGCAATAGCCTTCTTCTTTGGCTCTTCTTGCTTTAGGTAGGACTTCATCTTTTCCTGCAATTTTAACTTGCTATCCTTGTGTACCTTGTATGACATTAAAGTACCCATTAGTTGAATTACGGTGTACTTATTCATATCATTACCTTCCTCGATGGCGAAGGTACGCTTTTCCCAAGAAGAAGGAAGTCCTTCGATAAGCTTCGAACACTTCTCCTTTTGGGTGTAGGTTTTGCCGAGAGCCTCCAACTCGTTTATGATGTCGACGAAACGAGCATAATACTCCTTCATCTTCTCGTCCTGTTGCATATGAAACATTTCGTAATCCTTGTTAACAACAACGAGTTTAGAGTCTCTTACCCTACTCGTCCCTTCATGTAATATGAGGAGGGAGTTCCAAATTTGATATGCACTCTTACATGTGCATATCTTATTGAAGTCCTCTGGCTCCAATGCGCATTGCAAGACGTTCATTGCCTTGGCATTGCTTACCTCCGCGGCGACCTCCGCGGTTGTCCATTTCTCAAAGTCTTCTTCGGCGGGCTCGACGTATTCCTTCATCGTGGTCCTCCATAGAGATGCACTCCGGAGGAAGGTTTCCATTCGGCATTTCCAGTACCCGTAGTTGGTACCGTTGAAGAATGGAGGCCTCGTTGAGGAATGTCCTTCCATCACCGAAGATGCTCCTTCACGGTTCCTGAAGGTGCCATAGTCGGAAGGTGGACGCACGGTCTTGTTGTCGTTGGCAGACATAGCTAAGTATCTGGCTCCGATACCAAATGTAATGCCCTACAAGCTACTGCACAAGTACTAGAGGGGGGTGAATAGTACTTTAAAAATAACAAGGAGTATAATTCCTAATTATCGTGCAAACAACTACCAAATCAATTTGCGAAAGCTTAAATTGAAGACAACAACAAAATTAACAATGCTAAAACAAGATATTACTGGGTTCGGATCCACCCAAGTCTCCCCGACTTGTTCCCGGTGATCCTACGTCCCAACCACCCGGATCCCCTCCGGATACTTGAGTTAGAAACCCTAACTCAAGATTTCCACTATGAAATACTTGTGAAAAACCTCCACAAGTCAAATCATACACAAAGTAATTTGTGACTCCCACAACCCGGGATCACAACCACACTCTCACAACCGAGAGTGAAACTTACAATATGAAATTGAAATGAAATAAGAAACTTCTTACCGACAAAATACCTATGCCTTGAGTAATGCTTACGAATTAGGGCAAGGATGATTTTGAGGAAGAAGAAGTGGCACCAAACCCTAGCTCTAAGATGTAGATCAGCGATGAAGAGCTATGGGGATGTAGGTGACCTAGAATCAAGCACTTGGCTTGGAAGGCTTCACACTCAATGAATCTCTCTTTGGAAGTAAGAGTGAGGAGAGATTATTGAATGGAATGAATGAGCTTTGAATGAGCTTGGAATGATTTCTCTTGATCTCTAAACTTGCAATAATATCAGCCTTGAGTGCAATGAATGCAGCTCAACAAGTATTTATAGGATAGAGGAGAGAGAGAAAGAAATTCGAGTCATTAAATGCTCCAACGGCTCTTTTCTGTACTCAACTAGCCGGTCAAAGAACAACCACCAACCGACTAGTTCATCAACTAGTCGGTCGGTCAATAAACGTATACCGACTAATGAGTGAACAGAGAAAAGATCAAAACACAGACATAAGGAACTAGTCGGTCCAAGAAGAGTAGCTGACCGACTAGTTTCACAACTAGTCGGTCGGTTACTCAACTGAGACCGACTAACAGATAAAACTGAAGTCTGAGCATAAATAGACTTAGTCGGTCTAAGAACAAATGTTGACCGACTAATTCACCAACTAGTCGGTCGCCAAATGAGCATAGACCGACTAACGATAAACAGTAAGTTAGGTGAAAAATTGGTATGTACAGTAAAACTAAACTAGTCGGTCCAAGAAGGAAAGTTGACTGACTAGTTCATCAACTAGTCGGTCGATCAATGAACACAGACCGACTAATGATAAACAGTAGCTTAGGCTCAAATGTGCATGTACAGGGAAAGCTCAACTAGTCGGTCACAGAAGCATCACTGACCGACTAGTTCACAAACTAGTCGGTCGGTGAGTCAACTTAGACCGACTAACTGTAAACAGTAAAGAGCTTAGAATTAACTGACAGAAACTAGTCTGTCCAAGAAGCTTTACCGACCGACTAGATCACCATCTAGTCGGTCAGTTCTTCTTCTTGAACCAACTAACATGCACAAGAAGTCACGAATCGAAGCGCGAAGCTTCGGGAAGGATTGTATGGATTTCTACTAAGATCCTAGAGCTAAGATATGAGTGTTATGAAGATTTAAACCGTAAGACCTACTCAAGGCTTAACATTCTACGACAGAAGCTTAAAGACTATAAATAAAACTTGACGATACCGTCTTCAATAGCTTCAATCGAATCTTCATGACTTCTAAAATGGTCCATAAGCTTCAACAAAGCTTTAGGCATACGATCACGTGCTTTGAGAAGTCTTGAGACGTCGTAATTGATATTCATATGAATTTGGCGACGATCTCCATAACTGCGCTCACAAAGTGTTAGTTCACGTTATATTTATGTTTGTTCATCATCCAAAACCAAATCCGGGGAGTCCAATATCCAACAGAGTTGGTGGACACCGGTGACCAGTCTTAGAGACTGATTTTAGTTGCTTTTGCTTTAGGTTGCTGTTAGTTGTCGGTGCGTAGCACCATTACTTTGCTTTTGTACTTTGTACTTTTGTTGGCCATGCTGGGGCCTCTTTTTAGACTCTTTTCTTTTAGCCTGGTGGCTTTTCTGCGATGTTGGAATTTATTATTATGGATATTCTAAGATTTCTCTTTTGTCTCATTTCCTTATTATTATCTTTGTTTCGTTTCGCGTTGCAAGGACATGCTATTTAAAGTTGATTGACGCTTATCGGACTTGCAGCTTCGTAGCTTCAAGTCTGAGCGGACCTTCTCACGTCTCGCCTCCACGTTTTTGGGAAGCGGGGCGTGACAGCAGCAGTGCGTGGGCAGTGCGTGGTCTGCTCCTTGTTGGCTTACGCAATGTGATGATGAACCCTTGGATGATAACTTGCGGCCTTGTTGACTCCTCAAAGAAATGTTGCGGCCTTGATGAGATATGCCCACTTGTTGCACAATATGGGATGGAGAACTCCTTTGGTATACTTGCTAGGTTGCGGCTAGAAGGAAATAGTCAATTGAGCTTTGCTTGGTGGCTTGCGCAATGAGGAAGGAGCTATGCAAGGGTGCTTTGTCAAGGAGCTTTGGCAATGGAGAAGCTTGCAATGGAGAAGATGAAGCAATGGAGTTCTCTTGCAAGTTGCATGAGGAGGGATCTTTTAGGCTTGTTGAGCAATGTAGGAGCTCTCTTCTTCAAGTTGCGGCCATGGATGGATGCTTGCAATGTGGCTTGGAGATGGAAGAGCAATGGAGGTTTGAAGGCTTGGCAAAGCAGCTTTCTTTCAATGTTGCGCAATGGAGTATGCAATGGTGCTTAGGCTTTCAAGGGTTTTTGCGCAAGGGGGGAGGCTTCTATTTGGTTCGGCAATGGAGAGGATGATGACAATGTTCTTGGCTGAATTTTTGCTTTAGGTTGCCTCCTTCTTTACTCTCCTTTGAATATGGGTTTATATAGGAGAGGATGTGATAGATTAGAATCAAATAGAATCCCATAATTAGAGGAGATTGGATGGAATCCTAACTTGAATAGGATTTGAATAATCACCATTGGATATGGAGTTTGAATATGGATGGATATGAGATTTGAATTTGAATAACTATAGGATTTCAAATAAGATCTCATTTAATCTCTTATATTGATTTGCATGAGATTCTCCATATCTCTCCATCTTTGACCAAGTCTTCAATTTGTATGGCTTTAGGATTTGATTCATGCACCAATTGATTTGAATCAATTCAAATATGGATTTGAATTGATTTCCTCCTTATCTGCCCATCTTTGATTTAGTCCAATATTTGTAGCCATTATCTCCATCTTTGACCAAGTCCACTTTGCTAATGCATGGAAAATTCTCCATCACTTTGACTTAGTCTCTCTTTGAGTATTTGCGAGAGTGCTATTCCTGAAAACACTTAGCACACACATTAAATCGTTCACACACATTTGTTATCATCAAACATGAAGTCATCGATCGTTGTATCCAACTATACATTGTATCCAATAATCTACTCCTTTTGATGATGACAACCCAATATAAGATTTGAGCTATAACGATTCATATAATATCATCGTGACATGTGTGTGTGAAGTGTGATGATGGAGGATGTATGCAATATGCAACAAGTATGCCAATGATCTGCAACATACAAGCATACACCAATGATGTTCAAACATACATAAGCATGCTCCCCTTATATTCATGCCCCCCATATATACCAAAATATTCTTTCCTTCATTCATTAATCATTAATGCTCCCCCTTAAACCAATATTCATATTTTCAAATGTAAGCATTAATGCACACACCAAATTTTCAAATTTCAAATCTTTCTCAATATCTTTCCCCCTTTTGTTAGCATCAAAAATGTATATATGAAGTCAAATTTATACCACATGCAAAAAGTAAGCATTATAAATTACAACAAACACTTGCATATAGACATTCGTAGAATAAGCACGTCAAATTCAATGAAAATTATAAAATCGACGTCTACACCATCGTGTAAGTTTCATGATTAAACATTGAAGCACATGAGGAGAACTTTTAAAAAATTCAACCAAAACCAATCCACATTTTTCATTAAACATGAAATCATCTAGGATTGATTTTCCGCATCTCATTAAAAATGAGTTTAAGGTACCACACTCAAAAACATAGCCTATAAGGACTCTTAGATGTGGGGGTGGCATTGCTTGACGAGTATAACACCAAGGCTAAAGATTACCCGTAAAGCATATGTTGGATACTCGTGGATAGTGTACTTGCCAAGGATTGTATCCATTTTTCATATGGAGCTATTTTCATTCTTTTTCAATTTTTTCATATTCAAAACTTTTGTGCTCAATTTTTATACATGGCAAGACACATCATATCCCTTAGATTTTCAGTTATTTTTCATCCTACATTCACTTTTCAATATTTCATAAAAGATGTCTCCAAATGTATAACAATATTTAATATTCGTGGAAGTGAAAGTGTAGGTGTAGAAATCGTATTATTCAAGTCATTGAACATGTCATGCCTACTTAGAAAATCAAACATGCACATGTAGCCATAACAATAATACATCAATTTCTACATGGATATGATTATCATTCATTCATTAATACCACTTAAGTGTTTCAAAAGAAAGATATATATTCAGCACCATTTTTTACCTTTTTGTCTTTTTCAATTTTTTTGATTTTTGTTTTATAATGGACTAAAACGAACTAAAAAATCAAGCAAACTAGTACAAATAAGTCAAGCACACAAAAAAATATGAAGGTATGCATTAAGTTCAAAGAGGGAAAAAATATACATTCGCTCGTTTGGCTAAGGAACTAAATAATGAAGCGTTCAATCCATAGTTTCTCGCATCTCCATCTTACCTACATGGTAGATGTTATGCGTGACCTTGGAATCCAACAAGGTCCACTCATGTTAGTCATCAAATTTTTAGGAACCCACACTTGCTTAAACTTTATGTTTGTGTTCCTAAATTAGTAATAATGAGAAATATGACCAACACTAGCACAAGTAAATCACTTTGCATAAATATTTTTGACTTTCAATGGCTCATTGTGAATTTTCTTAGACTTAGGCTTTTCAACATTTTTAGAACCAAATCCAAGTCGACGTCTATTATTGCCATATAATTGATTTTCAAGAATAATGTCCAACGATTGTTTTCCAATAGAAAATTTCTTTAATGACAATTCTATACTAGTAACTTTGGATTTCAAGAAAACATTCTCATTCACAAACAAAGTGTATTTACTTATAAAAGCCTTTTTATTGTCCTCTTTAGCAATTATTTTTCTTTTAAGCTCATTATTTAGCATGCACATATTTTCATTAAGCAATTCAATTTCAGTTTCTAGCTTAATCATAGTTTGTTTATACATGCTAATATCATTCAAAAAAGTAGGACAAATAGGACATTCAGCTTTTTCATGCAACCTAGATTTCTCTTTTTCCAACAAATTAATGGTAGAATCATATGCAACAATTTTTCCTTTTAGTTCCTTAATTTCTAATGACATGTGGTAAGTGTCTTGTTGCAGTTCATCATTAGCATTTCTATATACTTCTAATGTGGATTCATGTTTCTCTATAGTAGATTCTAGGTTGTCAATTTCATCTTGCATTTCATTAATAGTACTCAGAAGTTGAGCTTTGGTTACCTCATCAAGTTTTCCCATTAAGCAAAGGGAGGTGTGTGCGGTCTCCTCAATCTCATCCTCGCTATCCATGTCCCACGTTAGCGCCAAAGCTTTTCATTTCTTTTTCAGCAAGATAATTCTCCTCTTGTTGGCAATCCTTCATAAAATGTCCATGCTTTTTACATTTAAAACATTTAACTTTATCAGTAGCAGTCTGCTCAGAAATTTTTTAGAAGAATTAAGTTTATTAGAGCGAATGAACCTTTTTTCCATTTCTGCTATTCCTTGAGGAGTTCTGACGTATTTTCTGAAGTTTTTGACCATCTGTGCTATCTCCTTATTGTCATCTTCGTCATCTTCACTAGCTTGAAGAGCTAATGGTTTTGGTTCTTTCGCCTCTGGTTTCTCTCTAGCCTCTATATTCTGCAGCTCAAGCTCGTGTGACATCAAGTTTTCCATCAAGTCCTCCACTCTCATATGTGATATATCTTTTTCTTCTTGAATGGCAGTGACTTTAGGCCGGAACGAGCTTGGCAGCGCCCTCAAGATTTTCCTCACATGCTCAAGACTAGAGTATGGCTTACCAAGGCAGATAGACTTGTAGACGATGTCCGTGAACCTCGCAACCATCTCTGATATGGATTCTGATGGAAGCATGCGGAAGCTCTCATACTTTATGCTCATGAGCAAGTCTAGACTCCTTAACTTGTGATGTTCCCTCATGCGTCACCTCCAGCGTATGCCATATTTCCTGCGCAGTTGAACAATGTGAGATACGATTAAATTCAGATTTATCTAATGAGCATATAAGTGTTGGAGCAACGATCTAGGAACTTGGTTTGATGATGACAAACGTGTCGTTGTATCTGACGTGTGTGCTTAGTGTGTTTCAGGACTGGCTATTCGATACATCTTTCAAGTATTTGGAGGAATTGCTATTCATATAGCTATTTGGGTGTGAGGGAGGACTTTGGCTTAGGCAAAGTGGACTTGGTCCAATATGGAGCAAAGTGGACTTGGTCAATATTGGAAGAGATGTAGCCAAATCTTATTTGGAGATAGGATCAAATCCTATTAGGATTCAAACTCCCTAGCCAATACAAATTCATAGTAAAATACAAATCTCCTATCCATGGTACAAAGAGATGGAACCAAATCACTTTTGAAATTCTCTATCCCTATACTCTAGGGATTCTCCCTTGCATAAAACCCTAATACACATCCTATAAATAACCTATTATAAATACCCTCTCAACCCTAATGTTTAAAGTTGTGGCAATAACAACAAAATTGAAAGAGGGGGGCTACAAAATCCATGTGTGCGGCAAAACAAAAAAAAGATCAAAATATTTTTTAGGCTACGCCTCGCAATACACAAAGACCCATCTTCTTCACCTTTTTAAAGCTGCCACAAGTTACAACTCTTCTCTTCATAAGCAAAAACCCTACTTCCCAAGCATCAAAGACCCAAGGCCAAGCTGTCAAACTCCATACTCCCGCCGGGGTCTTCGAAGTCCGAGCGCCTGTGTCTAAGCCGTCGCCGACAACGTCATCGAAGCCTCGTACAGCCACAACGCCTGCATCTTGAAGATAGTTGCCTCGTCTCCATGGAGATCCTCGCCACGAGTCGAAGTCGTCGTTGCCGTGCTTACACCCCCGTCGAAGCAGTCCGCCGCCCGGAGGAGACCGCCGCTGCACGAAACAGGAGAACGGCATCTCGACGTCGAAGTCACCGCCTTCATCATCGCTCAAGTCGCCGCTGCTGCTAGGCATTCGAATCTACAGGGAAGCCCGCCGTCCGTTGATGAAGATCCGCACCAATATCGCTGCCGTGAGTCGCACTTGATCCATCGAGTCTCCGTCGCCCTAAGCACACCGGTAGCCGTGCCTCAACGCTGCCCTCAAGTCACCATCGGAGAAGGTGCTGTCATCCACCGCTGTCGAAGCAGCTGTCGCCATTCCATGAACAAGTCGCCATCGAAGAGGACCACCATAGCTGCCCATTTCGTCGCCGTAGAAGACTGCCGTCGCTGATGCACGTTTGAAGGAAGTCGCCACCGTCTCCGTTGAGCGAAGAGACGAAGACAGCACACTGTTGGTTTCGAGTCGACGCCGTTGAGAATACTTCGCTGGAGAAGATATCCGAGTTGCTGCGAAGATACGAGGTCGCCGTCGCCGAGAGCCCGCCGTCGCCTTACTCGAAGAAGCGACAGTAGCTTTCGACCCTGCATGCCCTAACAAAATTAAAGAGGAGCTGACGTGGGAAAGCAACCGCCGTGAGATCTAAATGAAAGAGATCGAATTCAACGGTGGAGATTAAATGAATTGAAATCGAACGACGGAGATTTGAGCTTGCCGTTATTTCTGAACGAAGCGAACGCGAGAGGGAGAGCTTTCTCTTGCTGACGTGGCAGGGGTTATTAAGTGGGTTGCTTTGCGCACAGCCCAGTTTATTAAAGAGAGTGAACGAAGTTGCTCTGCGCACCGACCGTCATTTTTACTGAATGCACAGACGACTGAAGAATAGGTTTTGAACTGCAATTGCTTTACGCACAGACCAGTGCATATATTGACATCCAGGAGTCGGATTGAGACACCGTTTGCGTCAGATTGGAGCTGACGACGTGCTGATTGACAGAGACGCCCACACGGATACAAACTGAGCATTACTAAACTCTTAAACTCTTTTATTTGTGTCTTAGTGTAACGTTCTCTGTGGGGAAACTTTTACCTATTTTCGGGGACTATTTTGGGACTTGTCTAGTTGGGACTAGACAAGTGGGACCCAGCTAGTTTGGGACTAGCTGGTAGAAATCTTTGCTAGGATTGATAGTGAGAGGAAACACTGTGTGTGGGGTACTGAGAGCCTGGCAAGTGTAGAGACGTAGAGGGTGCTCTGAGCGTGCTCTAACTTGTGGTTTTGTACCCATTGCGCTATTCAATACTAGTTCTGCTTTGGGGGCTGGAGTAGGTCGTTGGGACGACCGAACCAGGGTAAATCTGCTGTGTACTCTGTGTCTGCTTTTTATTTACCATGTTGCTGCTATAACTGCGTGTGCGTATTCGTGGGTTGCACGAATTATTTTTAAAAGCCTATTCACCCCCCCTCTAGGCTAGGATCCAGATCCAACAAGTGGTATCAGAGCCAGTTTAGCAGATCTAGCCTAGTTTGACCATGGACCACATTGATAGTGCTTTTGCTGAGGGTCAGTCTATTTCCCGACCACCTAGATTTAATGGAGTAGACTATGCTTATTGGAAAAATCGTATGAGAATCTACTTGATTTCTATCGATTATAAAGCTTGGCAAATTGTTGAAAAAGGCTATAAATCACCTGTTATTAAAATTGAAAACACTGAGATGCTTAAACCTGATGATAAATGGGATGATAATGATTGGAAGCTTTATTCTCTTAATGCTAAAGCTATGAATGCTCTCATTTGTGCATTAGATAAATCTGAATTCAATCGCATCTCACATTGTTTAACTGCGCAGGAAATATGGCATACTTTGGAGGTGACGCACGAGGGAACGTCACAGGTGAAGGAGTCTAGACTTGCACTTCTGAGCACAGAATACGAGGGATTTCGCATGCTACCGTCAGAGACCATATCAGAAATGTTTGCGAGGTTCACCAACATTGTCTACAAGTCTAGTTCGCTCGGTAAGCCATATTCTAGCCTTGAGCAGGTGAGAAAGATATTAAGAGCACTGCCATGCTCTTTCAGGCCTAAAGTCACTGCCATCCAAGAAGCGAAAGATCTGTCACAGATGAGGGTGGATGACTTGATAGGTAATCTAATGTCCCACGAGCTTGAATTGCAAAACGTGGATAAAAGGGAGAAACCTGAGGAGAAGGAGAAAGCTACCAAGCCACTTGCTCTGAAAGCTGACGAAAGTGAAGAAGATGATGATGACATAGCGCTAATGGTCAGAAATTTCAGAAAGTATGTCCAGACCAAGCAAGGAAGAACAGAAATGACACCCAGGTTTATGTAATGCCCTACCAGCTACTGCACAAGTACTAGAGGGGGGGTGAATAGTACTTTAAAATAATAAGGAGTATAATTCCAAATTAAATTGCAATCAACTACCAAATCAATTTGCGGAAGCTTAAATTGAATGACGACAACGAAATTAACAATGCTAACAAACGATGTTAATGGGTTCGGATCCACCCAAGTCTCCCCGACTTGTTCCCGGTGATCCTACGTCCCAACCACCCGGATCCCTTCCGGATACTTGAGTTAGAAACCCTAACTCAAGATTTCCACTATGAATATCTTGTGAAAACCTTCACAAGATCAAATCATACATGCAATAGCAAACGTGAATCCCACAACCCGGGATCACAACCTTCTCTCACAACCGAGAGAATCACAAAGCAATATTAAAGAGTTTAATATGAAATAAACAAGCTTACCACAAAATCCTATACCTTGAGTTTTTCTTACCCAAATGGTGAAATGAAGGATTTGAGGAAGATGAAGTTACCAAACCCTAGCACCAAGGAAATGAGCAGCAATGGGTGCCTAGGGATGATTTGGAAACTTGAATCAAGCAATAGCTTGAAGAGCTCACCAAGAACAAGCTTCTCTCTAGATCTAGAAATGAGAGAGAATGGGTTTCTTGTGAGGAAGAGAGCTTTGGATTTGAGGGAGAATGGCTATCTCTTTAGAACTCAATGAATCTCTTAATGGCAGCTCTATTGAAGATAGAAATGACCTAGGTTCGTATTTATAGGGACCCATAAAAACAAGTTAGGTCAATCTCCAACGGAAAGAAATCTGTGAGAATTAGTCGGTCAAAGAACACTCACTGACCGACTAGTTCATCAACTAGTCGGTCAGCCAAACAACGTGGACCGACTAAGAGTAGATCTGAGAAGAAAGAGAATTTCAGACCTAGAAATCTAGTCGGTCCAAGAACACTGTCTGACCGACTAGTTTCACAACTAGTCGGTCATCCAATGAACGTAGACCGACTAAGAGGCAAAACAACTTAGTCTGAAGGCAAGTTGACTTAGTCGGTCCAAGAACAAAAGTTGACCGACTAGATTGTCAACTAGTCGGTCATCAAACGTTCTTAGACCGACTAACGGTAAACAGTAGCTTAGGGGAATTTTAGAGTGAACAGTAAGTCTCAACTAGTCGGTCAAAGAAGCATCACTGACCGACTAGTTCACAAACTAGTCAGTCGGTGAGTCAACGTAGACCGACTAACTGTAAACAGTAAAGTCCAAGAAATTAAGGAATCAAACTAGTCGGTCCAAGAACAGTTGCCGACCGACTAGATCACCATCTAGTCGGTCAGTACTTGTTCTTGTACCAACTAACATGCACAACAGAGTCCGAATCGAAGCGCGACGCTTCGAGGAAGTTAGAATGAACTTGTGCAAGGATCCTAGAGCTACGAAATGAGCGAAATGAAGATAGAAACGTAAGATATACTCAAGGCTTAACATTCTATATATCGAAGCTAAAAGACTATAAATAAAACCTTAATAAATGGTCTTCGAGAGCTTCGATTGAATCTTCATATCTTCCAAAGCATCGCAAGAGCTTCAACGAAGCTTTAGTCATGAATATGAGCTTTGGAAAGTGTTGAGATGTCGCTTTGAATATTCTCGTGAAATTGGCGACGATCTCCAAAACTGCGCTCACAAATTGTTAGTTCATGGATTATTTATGTTTGCTCATCATCAAAACCAAATCCGGGGAGTCCAATATTCAACATTCTCCCCCTTTTTGGTGATGACAAACCAACATAAATAATAATCAAAAATAGTAATTCAAATGAAAAATACTTACTCCCCCTGCATTGATGACACGTTAATTCCAAATTGAATATAAATAAGATAAATAAAGTGAATTGATTTTTGAAATATCGGATTTTGAAAATCCTTATATATATCTTAACTCCCCCTGAATCTAACATATCAAACTAGATTCTTGGAAATTGAGTTAAATTTTCATTTGCGCTATTTATTATCATTATCTCTCCCCCTTTGGCATTATCCCAAAAATGGGGGGCGTACAACGACAACAATTAGGAAATGTAAAATCCAATATCGGGAGTCGTAGACAAAGACAATGGACCAACTTGACACCAAGGGAAAATTGTGGAAATCAAAACAAGGTGTGCCAAATTTTCCATTATCAATAAAAAAATCAACGATAATCAAAATCATCAAAAATACCAAATGTTTATTCATTTCTTGAATAAAGATACATACTCTTCAATATTCAATATTCTTGGTTAAATTTGTGCATGGAAAACAATTCTATACAATTATAGAATTTAAATCTATTTAACCAAGTTTTTATGCGTCGAGCGACGAAATCACATTTCAAATATATTCAACGAATATTAAAATTTGCACGACGAATAAAAGACAAAGTGAACGATGATGAACATATATATATATAGAGACAACATGAGTACATCCAAAAATATATCACATCGAATATATGAGGTACATCATATGAAGTGAGACACATCATCTATATAAACAACAAAAAAGTACATCATCATCATCAACATCGTCATATCATAAAATCCAACACCGACAACCAGAAAGCACAAAAAAAATACATCAAAACATCTCTCAACCCCATCCTAACCCAAAATACTCTCACTAAAATATATCATCCAGAATGCAGTGGAGAGTCCTCGGAACAGACGATCACGAGGAGGAGGCTGGATCTGCAGCGTCCGTGGGTCCAGTCGACGGAGTGGACTCAGGCTCTGCAGGGAGAAGAGGTGTCTCAACAGATGGAATCGTCGGGGTAGGAGTGGAGATCTCAGCAACAGGCTCAACAGCAGCATGAGTCTCGACAGAAGCAACAGCAGCAGATACATGAGCAGGTTCGGAAACTGGGTCAGCAGCAGGCTCAGAAGGCTGAAGAGCTGCAGCAGATGGCTCTGGAACACCGGAAGAGGTGGCAACTCCAGGAGCAGAAGTGGAAGTACCAGCAGCAGCAGCAGCAGTGGCCTCAGCGCCACGGGCAAAAGAAGTAGCAAGCTCGTCAAGCTCCTCATCGTCCATCTCCTCGGCCTCAGACACAGACGGAGGAAGATCAATCCCCATCATACGAGCCATACGGCAGACTACCTCCTCAGTACGAGCCAAACGGGAGTCGTGCTGACGAAGTAGGCGTACGACATCGTCCAATGTAGCAGGGGAAGACGAGGCTGCAGCAGCTGACGGAGTAGACTGAGAAGCAGATGCGGTAGACCTCTGCACGTGACGAAGAGCCGCTAGAGATTTCTTCACGGCCGTCGCGTTCAGAGGCGTACCCAAAGGACGCTCATCGTCAGGAGGGAGGGGGACTCGGAAATGACGGAATACGAGAGTCAACAGGCAAGGGTATGGAATGTGCGCAGACTTATTGGTCTTGCGTATACACTCGAAAGAATCCATCTTATCGAGTATCACGCGAGCCCAATTTATCTCGCACCCCAAGAAAAGAGCGTATATGAGCTTCAAAAACGGCTGAGAGGGGAGTGAAGAGGATCCATACTTAGGGAGGAGACACGACTTCAAAATCAGGTTAAGAACCCACGCATTCGGCTTAAAAGATTTCGATGGAACACCAATGAATGCGGAGGGGATAACCTGGAAAATCTCAGAAAGAATAGACTGATCCAAGGAAGAAATGTCGTCTACGGAAATGTCCGAGGGGAGGAGACCACACGACGCACAACCAAGGATCTCCCCCAAGATTTCTGCCGTGAGAACTATAGGAGTTCCCAAGACAGTCGTCTCAATGGAGTGGCTGGCGTCGTACTGGCCTCGAATACGGTTGGCATAGAACAATTTCACGAGGCGAGGGTACGGTTTGGGATTGGCCTTGGGGTCGTATCGGAGATAATCTAGAAGGCCACTATAAGACAGAAGATCAGCAAGGCCGAGAAAATCAGAGAACTGAACGTAATTCTCCAACAACAGTGGACAGTGCTCTATACGGTTGTACGCTGCGAGACACTGAGGGTCATCGCGGCACAACGATATGTCTACACTGCCAACTGGCATAGGAGCTTTACCCTTGGCCTTACGGGTCTTCGGAGGTGGGGTAGGTTCCCTAGTAGGCTCATCCTCAGGAATAAAATCAGTGTCGGAATCGGGAGGAGTAGCCGGAGTGTGAAGAATAGGCTTTTTGGTCTTGGATTTGCGGGGTTTAACTGTGGCAGTCCTAGGCTTCTTAGGAGGAGGCGAAGATGGAGAGCCTTGGGTTGACTTGGCACGACGCTTAGGCTTCGGGGGATTCCTAGGGTCCGAAGGTTGTTCTACGGTCATAGGAGAGGCCCCGGAAGAGGCGATCGGAATGCGAGTCTTAGCCATAGCACTACGAGCACAATCAATCGAAGAAAATCACAAGCAACCTAGAGATCACAAGCCAACAACCCTAGAGATCAAGAAATTCGAAAATAAACCAAACCCTAGAATACCTAGGAGGAGAAATCGAACCCTAGGGCAAGAAATCGACCTAGGAGAGGGAGGGAGATACCTAGGAGGCTGAGTCGACGGCGGCGGATGGCGGTGATGGCCGGAGAAATGGCCGGAGACGACGAGAATGCGAAGGGGCTCGATGGGGGTTTGGGGTTTTCGGGTGTGAGCTGGAGAGAAGACCGACTAATAGAGAGATTAGTCGGATGAAAGATGAGTATAAGTCGGTCGGGATACGAAAAGACGTACCTGCCCTAACATACTTAGTCGGTCGCAGTTCAAGCACTGACCGACTAGATTACGATCTAGTCGGTCGGTCAATGAGCTTGAACCGACTAAGTCGAAACAGAGGCACAGAGTGATTTTTAGGGCTAGATTTAGTCGGTCGCAGTATACTTACTGACCGACTAGATTTCAATCTAGTCGGTCGGAAAGTGTACTATAACCGACTAACGAAAGAAAATGATAGGAGATGGATATTTGCTTGATCTAGTCGGTCTGAGTTCATTTGCTGACCGACTAGATGAGCATCTAGTCGGTTGACAAGAGAACTGAAACCGACTAGAAGAGTCCAAAAGTAGAAATTTGATTTCTCTTCACAAACCACTTGGATGAAACATCCTAACTCACTCATTAGTCATCTAAATTACCCCATAAAACGTCGAAATCTTAAATACGACATTGAAATATGAATTCGATCATAAATTCAAATAAATCACATAAAATTCCCAAAAATTCAATTAATCTAGCATGAATGAAATATCGCGAAATATATTAACATGCAAGATGATTGAATTTAAATATGAATCCTATATCTCGGATTCACCCATAATCCCCAATTCTCGACGCAACCGCACAAAGGAGTCCTCCTTTAGGGGTTTCGTGAAAATATCGACGATTTGCTTTTGGGTTTCAACGTACACTAAAATGATGTCCTTTTTAGCAACATGATCATCTAAGAAATGGTGTCGGACATCTATGTGTTTCGATCGGGAATGGTGCACCGGATTCTTTGAAAGACAAATAGCACTTTGGTTATCCACCATGATAGGGCTAGTATCACAATGAATACCAAAATCCTTCAATGTGTGTCTCATCCAAAGAACCTGGGCACAAGCGGCACCGGCGGCAATATATTCCGCCTCGGTGGTTGAAAGTGATACCGAATTTTGCTTCTTGGAAAACCAAGAGACAAGAGAATTTCCTAGAAAATGGCAAGTGCCACTAGTAATTTTCCTGTCGGATTTGCATCCCGCATAATCAGCGTCACTATATGGACTAACTCATATGTGCTAGATTTCGGATAAAGTAATCCAAAATCTAAAGTGTAACTTAGATAGCGAAAAATACGTTTTACCGCTACTAAGTGAGACTCCTTAGGTTGAGACTGATAACGAGCACATATACATACGGCAAACATAATATCGGGCCTACTTGCGGTAAGATAAAGCAAACTACCTATCATACCTCGATATAGACGAATGTCTACATCCTTACCGCCCGTATCCTTGTCAAGATGCGTAGTCGTGCTCATTGGAGTCTTTTTCCCAGAGGCATTCTCCATTCCAAATCGCTTTAGCAACTCCACCGTGTACTTCGTTTGGTGGATGAAGATTGCATCGTTCATTTGGCGAATTTGGAGACCTAAGAAATATTTGAGTTCGCCCATGTGGCTCATCTCAAATTGTTCCTTCATCACATTAGAAAACTCTTCGCAAAGAGTGAAGTTAGTAGCACCGAAAATGATATCATCAACATAAATTTGAACTAATAAAATATCATTATTCACATGCTTAATAAACAGTGTTGAATCGGCTTTGCCCATTTTAAAATTCAAATCCAAAAGAAAATTCTTTAGGCGATCATACCAAGCTCGAGGAGCTTGTCTCAAACCATAAAGAGCTTTCTTTAGTTTAAAAACGTGATTTGGAAATTTTTCATTTATGAAGCCCGGAGGTTGAGAAACGTAAACTTCCTCAACGACATCTCCGTTTAAAAATGCACTTTTAACATCCATTTGAAATAATTTAAAATTCTTATGGCATGCAAAAGACAAAAGTAATCTAATTGATTCTAATCTAGCTACCGGAGCGAAAGATTCTTCGAAATCGATACCTTTCTCTTGACGATAGCCTTGAGCTACTAACCGAGCTTTGTTCCGGACGACGACTTGGTTTTCGTCGGTTTTGTTCTTGAAGATCCACTTTGTCCCTATGACGGTGTGGTTCTTCGATGGCAATGGAACAAGCTCCCAAACTTCATTCCTCTCGAATTGAATGAGCTCCTCCTCCATGGCTAAGATCCAAGCGCTATCTTCGCATGCTTCATTAATATTCTTTGGCTCTATCGATGAGGCAAAGGCACAATTTGCGAAGTGGTGAACTTGCGATCTCGTCTTGACACTATCATAGATATTGCCAATGACTTGCTCATGGGGATGGTCACGAACCGAATGAAGCCGTTTGGGAATACCTTGATCACTTGGAACATTCTCAACAACTTCATTAGTTGGGTTAGTCTCAATAGAATCAATAGAATCATTAGACTTAGAATTATCAAACGAATCACATAAAACATCCATAGAATCATTATCATTTGAAATTCTAGTTGGAACAAATCCTTCATTAAATGAGACATGAAGCGATTCCTCGATCGTTGAGGTTCGTTTGTTGAATATCCGGTAGGCTTTGCTACGCGTAGAATATCCAACAAAAATCCCCTCATCGGATCTCGGATCGAATTTGTCCAAACTACCATATGTGTTCTTAATAAAACATTTCGAACCAAAAACACGAAAATGTTTAACTTGAGGCAACCTACCAAACAACAATTCATAACAAGTTTGTTTAGTGCCGGGCCTCAAAAGTATTCTATTAAACACATAGCAAGCGGTGTGTACCGCTTCCGCCTAAAATTGATGGCCAAGTTGGCTATCATCAAGCATAGTGCGAGCACACTCCACTAGCGTCCTATTCTTTCTCTCAACTACACCATTTTGAGGAGGTGCACGAGGGAAAGAGAAGGTGTGAGTAATACCAACTTCATCACAAAATGTCTCAAAAGACTCATTCTCAAATTCACCTCCATGATCACTACGAATAGTGACAATGGTGGTTCCTAAGAGATTTTGTACTTTCTTAACAAAAATTGTGAAGTTTTCAAAAGCTTCATTTTTATTACACAATGAAAATACCCAAGTAAATCTTGAATAGTCATCTACGATGACAAGTCCATACCTTGCATTTCCTAAGGAAGCTACTCTAGTTGGCCCAAATAAATCTAGATGTAATAGCTCTAGTGGCCGTTTAGTAGAGATGCTTTTCTTAGGTTTAAATGAAGATTTAGGAAGCTTGCCACGTTGACAACAATCACAAAAACTTTTCTTTTCAAAAACAAGCTTCGGAAAACCTTTAATAGAATTCAATTTTGAAAGCTTATATAGTGTTCCAAAGTTCACATGTCCAAATCGTCGATGCCATAAGTGTTGTTCACTTGTGTTGGCAACGAGACATTGTTCATATGACTTAGGAAGATCCAAAATATAAATGTATTTACGACGAGTTCCGGAAAATAATAATTTTTCATTATCCTTTCTTAAAATATGACACAATCCTTTCGCAAAGCTAACTTTGTAACCTTTGTCACAGAGTTGACTTATTGAAATAAGATTATGATTTAAACCGCTAACTAGATAAACATCACTAATTAAGGGTTTAGAGGGGTTACCGACTTTACCAACACCTATGATGGTTCCGCTCTCGTTGCCTCCAAATACGACGCGGTTTCCATTCGCAATGGGAACCACTCCGGAGAGCAAACGAGCGTCACCCGTCATGTGTTTGGAGCACCCGCTATCGAGTATCTAATTCCCTTTGGAGCTAAATTTAAATTTGATGCTCCTTTTCTTTTTCTTTTCCTTGAGTACCTAAAGATAGACACTTTCATATCATGGTACCCAAGGTCATTGGGTCCAAGGGATTAGACCTTTGGAAGCCAAGTCCAAGTGGACTTAGACTTCCCCACATAATTCTTACTATGCACAACATCCGAAAAATAAGCATTCATGTACATTTGTTTTTCGTCCATGCTTGTGTCCTTTGGGCTCCAAATAGTGAATATTTTGGGAGCCATCATCCTATTGAGTGCATGCATGCGACGTTGATTTCTACGTGATGCATGTTGTGGATAGGCATACGGGACATGATGGAATGATGCACGACGAGAATTATTCATATGATGCGGTGGGTGAACATATGCATGTGTGGGAACACGTGCGTGAGGGTGTCTCACATGGTGTGCACGTGCCCGAGAATGTGTTGCATAAAAATCATCATATGTGTGAGATGGTGGAGTAGGACGTGTGTTCCTACGTGGCATGGTATTTGTGTACATATAAGCATGTCCCTTCTTTGGAGGTCCACCCATAGTGGGTTTCTCTCCGAAAGAGGGTGTGGACGAGGTGGAAGCACCATTGGTAGATGAACTACCAATAGAGTGTTTGCTACCACTCGTAGAGTCACCGGAAGTTGGCCTAACAAAGGTAGTGGCCGCTTTGGATGGACATCCCATCGTATACCCCAAACCAATGTGGTGATTGGCCGGAAGTAAGTCACTTAGGATTTTATCCAAATGGTCCTTACCTTTATTGAATCTATTGATTCGGCCTAATGTGTTCTCATAATTCTCTTTGAGAGAACGCATTGAATTATCTAAAGTGGATACTTGCGATGTGAGCACATAAACACGAGATTTAAGATTCTCGTTCTCAATACTCAAAGTTGAGTTTTGAGAAGTTAAATCCGCTATCTTATGTTCTTCCGCATCCTCAATGCTAACATGTTCGAGTTTAGATTTGAGATTCACAATCTCATTTCTTAATTCTTCAACAACGGTGTCGTTGTTGGTGATGATATTCTTAGGCGATGTTTGAATGCTAGCTAGGTCATCTTTTACCTTAGTATATCTATTTACTAACTTAGTGTATTTTGACCAAAGTTGAGAGTTAGCATTTCTAAGATCATCCATCGTTACCTCATCGCTTTCGTCATTACTATCATCGGAAGAGGAGGATCCTTGATCGTTCTCCTCTCTTGCCATGAAGCACATATGTGCTTGCGCCACTTTCTCATCATCCGACTCTCCGCTTGAGGAATCCTCGGAGTCGGTGAATGTTGCTCCGACAAGTCCTTTCTTGTACCCCTTTTTGTATTTCTTGGACTTATCGAATTTTGGCGCCTTCCACTTCTCCTTTTGTTTGTTGAGAGGACACTCCGCTTTCATGTGTCCTGGCTTATTGCACTTGAAACACAAAGGAGAGGAAGAGGCGTTTGAAGAACCAAATTTACCTTTGGTCTTGAAGTTACCTTTCCGGAAGAAACGGTTGAACTTCTTGGCCATTAGTGCCATGGACTCCAAGTCCAACTCGTTTTCCGAGTCTTCATCATCGGAAGATGTGGATGAAGCCGCCTTGAATGCAATCGCCTTTTTCTTAGGCGCATCTAGGTTCAAATATGACTTCATCTTTTCTTGTAGCTTCACCTTGCTATCTTTGCGTACCTCGTATGACATCAAAGTACCCATTAGTTGAACTACGGTATATTTGTTCATGTCATTACCTTCCTCGATGGCGAAGGTACGTTTTTCCCAAGAAGAGGGAAGTCCTTCAATAAGCTTTAAGCACTTCTCCTTTTGAGTGTAGATCTTGCCGAGGGCCTCTAACTCGTTTATTATGTCAACGAAGCGAGCATAATATTCTTTCATCTTCTCGCCCTGTTGCATATGAAACATTTCGTAATCTTTGGTTACGACTACGAGTTTAGAGTCTCTTACCCGACTCGTCCCTTCATGTAGTATGAGGAGAGAGTTCCAAATTTGATATGCACTCTTACATGTGCATATCTTATTGAAGTCCTCGGGCTCCAAAGCGCATTGCAAGGCGTTCATTGCCTTGGCATTGCTTACCTCCGCGGCGACCTCCGCGGTAGTCCATTTCTCAAAATCTTCTTCTTCGGGCTCGATGTACTCCTTCATTGTAGTCCTCCATAAAGATGCACTTCGGAGGAAGGTTTCCATCCGACATTTCCAGTACCCGTAGTTGGTACCGTTGAAGAATGGAGGCCTTGTAGAGGAATGTCCTTCCATCACCGA
Organism: Scilla litardierei; assembly: GCA_030789695.1. Classification (NCBI taxonomy): domain Eukaryota; kingdom Viridiplantae; phylum Streptophyta; class Magnoliopsida; order Asparagales; family Asparagaceae; genus Scilla; species Scilla litardierei. The sequence continues at coordinate 272,060,067 of CM061133.1, read as the reverse complement.
TGACGCTCCTTCACGGTTCCTGAAGGTGTCGTAGTTGGAAGGTGGAGGCACGGTCTTGTTGTCGTTGGCAGACATAGCTGAGTATCTGGCTTTGATACCAAATGTAATGCCCTACCAGCTACTGCACAAGTACTAGAGGGGGGGTGAATAGTACTTTAAAATAATAAGGAGTATAATTCCAAATTAAATTGCAATCAACTACCAAATCAATTTGCGGAAGCTTAAATTGAATGACGACAACGAAATTAATAATGCTAACAAACAATGTTAATGGGTTCGGATCCACCCAAGTCTCCCCGACTTGTTCCCGGTGATCCTACGTCCCAACCACCCGGATCCCTTCCGGATACTTGAGTTAGAAACCCTAACTCAAGATTTCCACTATGAATATCTTGTGAAAACCTTCACAAGATCAAATCATACATGCAATAGCAAACGTGAATCCCACAACCCGGGATCACAACCTTCTCTCACAACCGAGAGAATCACAAAGCAATATTAAAGAGTTTAATATGAAATAAACAAGCTTACCACAAAATCCTATACCTTGAGTTTTTCTTACCCAAATGGTGAAATGAAGGATTTGAGGAAGATGAAGTTACCAAACCCTAGCACCAAGGAAATGAGCAGCAATGGGTGCCTAGGGATGATTTGGAAACTTGAATCAAGCAATAGCTTGAAGAGCTCACCAAGAACAAGCTTCTCTCTAGATCTAGAAATGAGAGAGAATGGGTTTCTTGTGAGGAAGAGAGCTTTGGATTTGAGGGAGAATGGCTATCTCTTTAGAACTCAATGAATCTCTTAATGGCAGCTCTATTGAAGATAGAAATGACCTAGGTTCGTATTTATAGGGACCCATAAAAACAAGTTAGGTCAATCTCCAACGGAAAGAAATCTGTGAGAATTAGTCGGTCAAAGAACACTCACTGACCGACTAGTTCATCAACTAGTCGGTCAGCCAAACAACGTGGACCGACTAAGAGTAGATCTGAGAAGAAAGAGAATTTCAGACCTAGAAATCTAGTCGGTCCAAGAACACTGTCTGACCGACTAGTTTCACAACTAGTCGGTCATCCAATGAACGTAGACCGACTAAGAGGCAAAACAACTTAGTCTGAAGGCAAGTTGACTTAGTCGGTCCAAGAACAAAAGTTGACCGACTAGATTGTCAACTAGTCGGTCATCAAACGTTCTTAGACCGACTAACGGTAAACAGTAGCTTAGGGGAATTTTAGAGTGAACAGTAAGTCTCAACTAGTCGGTCAAAGAAGCATCACTGACCGACTAGTTCACAAACTAGTCGGTCGGTGAGTCAACGTAGACCGACTAACTGTAAACAGTAAAGTCCAAGAAATTAAGGAATCAAACTAGTCGGTCCAAGAACAGTTGCCGACCGACTAGATCACCATCTAGTCGGTCAGTACTTGTTCTTGTACCAACTAACATGCACAACAGAGTCCGAATCGAAGCGCGACGCTTCGAGGAAGTTAGAATGAACTTGTGCAAGGATCCTAGAGCTACGAAATGAGCGAAATGAAGATAGAAACGTAAGATATACTCAAGGCTTAACATTCTATATATCGAAGCTAAAAGACTATAAATAAAACCTTAATAAATGGTCTTCGAGAGCTTCGATTGAATCTTCATATCTTCCAAAGCATCGCAAGAGCTTCAACGAAGCTTTAGTCATGAATATGAGCTTTGGAAAGTGTTGAGATGTCGCTTTGAATATTCTCGTGAAATTGGCGACGATCTCCAAAACTGCGCTCACAAATTGTTAGTTCATGGATTATTTATGTTTGCTCATCATCAAAACCAAATCCGGGGAGTCCAATATTCAACAGTTTAATCTCTCTAACTTTTTTCAGTCTTCTAAGCAAACTTATGATCAGAATGCTACTAATAGAATGACTTGTTTTAAATGCAAGAAAAGAGGACATCGAATGAGGGATTGCCCACATGAGACAGCTCAGATCGCTAAGGAAAAAGGAAAATCCAAGGTGCTAACTTGGGATATGGATAGCGAAGCTGAGAGTGAGGAGGAGGAACACGAAGCCCACTCATGCATGGCATTGATGGGAATACACGATGAGGTAATTTCTGGTAGTAAAACTGAACTCCTTACTCTTTGTAAAGAAATGCAAGATAAAATAGTAGAGCTTGAATCCACTATAGATGACTATCAAAATGAGAACTTTGAAATGCAACATTCTGAATATGATATGTCTAAAGAGATTAAAAATCTGAAAATTGAAATTATTGCTCGTGACTCTACTATTGACATTTTGAAAAAGGAAAAGTCCAGTTTTAATGATGAAGCACCTTGTCTCTCTTATCCTTCCTTGATGAACAATATTAGCATGCTTACACTTGATTTGATCAAGCTCGAAACTGAAAAAGATTATGTGATTAGAGAGCTTAATGATAAATTTTGCATGTTGGATAATGATTTTAAAAGAAAAATGATTGAGTTTGAAAAGAAGGAAGAGGAAAACAAGAGAGCTTTTATAAGTAAATGCACTTTGCTTGTGGAAGAAAATAAATTGTTGAAATCCAAAGTCTCTAATCTTGAATTGGCCATTAAGAAATTCTCTATAGGAAAACAATTGTTGGATACTATTTTAGAGAATCAATTATATGGCAATAATAGAAGAGGACTTGGATTCGGTTTGAAAAACGTTGAAAAGTCAAAATTCAAGAAATTCCACAATGCACCCTCTATTGCAAAGAACAAATATGCAAAGTGCTTTACTTGTGATAGTGTAGGCCACACTTCATATTATTGTAAATTTAGGAACACAAATATCAAGTTTAAACAAGTATGGGTTCCTAAAACTATATTGGCTAACACTAGTGGACCTTGTTGGATTCCAAGGTCACACTTAACACCTTTCATGTAGGTGTGATGGAGTTTTGTCGAGGAGCTTTAAATTCAATGTCTCATTCTTTTAGCTCCTTCGTCAAAAAGCGACGAGAAGGTATATTTTCTATCCCTCTTTGCATTTCATTGCATACCTCCATAGATTGCTTTGTGTGCTTGATTTATTTTGTTTTGTGTGATTGCATGCATGATTTTTAATGCTTTTATTTCTGAAAAAAAATGAAAAAAAACCAAAAATAAAAAAAATTTGTGCTTATTGATTATCCTCTTATGAATCTCTTAAGTGGTATTGTATGAATGATCAATCTATCCCTTGTAGAAGTCAATTCATTATTGTTGTAGCTACATGAACATGATGTTATTCTTTTTAGTAGCCATGACATGTCTCATAAGTTTTAAACTTGACTTCTACACCTACATTTGCACTTTCACGATATTTGACTTCTTAGTACTTTTGGAGATTCTTTTGAAGAATAATGGAAAGTGAATGTAAAAATGTTTAATTTCTGAAATTTTCTAAGGGATATGAAGTGTTTAGCCATGAATAAAAATTGAGCACAAAAGAATTGCAAATGAAAAAAATATATATATATGAAAATTGCTCCGTATGAAAAATGGATACACTTCATGGCTAACACACAACCCACGAGTATCCAACTTATGCTAAATGGGTAATCATTAGCGTTGGTGTATATAACTCGTCAAGCAATGCCACCCCACATTTAAAAGTCCTTTTAGGCTATGTTTTGGGGTTCGGTAACTTGAACTCATCTTTGATGAGGTAGGAAAAATCAATCCTAGTGATATTCATGAAAATTGGAAAATACGGATTGATTTGGTTGATTTTCTTAAATTGAATCTCCTTTTGTACTTTATTGTCTATATCACTACACTTACACAAAGGTGGAGAAGTCTTGTTATGAAATTCCATGAGCTTGAATTGTCTATTCCTTGGAAAACTCATGCAAATTGCACGCTACATTTAATAATGGTTTATTTTTGCATGGAATATTTTTTGTGACTTCATTAATCCACTTTTGGTGATTACAAAGGGGGGGAAAGAAAAGATTTGTCGGATTTGTCGGTATTATTTGCTGAAGGGGGAGCATGAAAAATAATGTTGAAGGGGGAGCTTGAGAGAAGGGGGAGCATGCTTGTATATTTGGTATACTGTTGTGCATGCTTGTTGTAATACATGAATGTCTCATCCATACATCATATTGCATTACACCCTTCAACACACATCACACATCACACACCCATATTGCTCAAATCTTTTACGGGTGTGTCATCACCAAAAGGGGGAGATTGTTGGAGCAACGATCTAGGAACTTGGTTTGATGATGACAAATGTGTCGTTGTATCTGACGTGTGTGCTTAGTGTGTTTCAGGACTGGCTATTTGATACATCTTTCAAGTATTTGGAGGAATTGCTATTCATATAGCTATTTGGGTGTGAGGGAGGACTTTGGCTTAGGCAAAGTGGACTTGGTCCAATATGGAGCAAAGTGGACTTGGTCAATATTGGAAGAGATGTAGCCAAATCTTATTTGGAGATAGGATCAAATCCTATTAGGATTCAAACTCCCTAGCCAATACAAATTCATAGTAAAATACAAATCTCCTATCCATGGTACAAAGAGATGGAAACAAATCACTTTTGAAATTCTCTATCCCTATACTCTAGGGATTCTCCCTTGCATAAAACCCTAATACCCATCCTATAAATAACCTATTATAAATACCCTCTCAACCCTAATGTTTAAATTTGCGGCAATAACAACAAAATTGAAAGAGGGGGGATACAAAATCCATGTGTGCGGCAAAACAAAAAAAAGATCAAAATATTTTTTAGGCTACGCCTCGCAATACACAAAGACCCATCTTCTTCACCTTTTTAAAGCTGCCACAAGTTACAACTCTTCTCTTCGTAAGCAAAAACCCTACTTCCCAAGCATCAAAGACCCAAGGCCAAGCTGTCAAACTCCATACTCCCGCCGGGGTCTTCGAAGTCCGAGCGCCTGTGTCTAAGCCGTCGCCGACAACGTCATCGAAGCCTCGTACAGCCACAATACCTGCATCTTGAAGATAGTTGCCTCGTCTCCACGGAGATCCTCGCCACGAGTCGAAGTCGTCGTTGCCGTGCTTACACCCCCGTCGAAGCAGTCCGCCGCCCGGAGGAGACCGCCGCTGCACGAAACAGGAGAACGGCATCTCGACGTCGAAGTCACCGCCTTCATCATCGCTCAAGTCGCCGCTGCTGCTAGGCATTCGAATCTACAGGGAAGCCCGCCGTCCGTTGATGAAGATCCGCACCAATATCGCTGCCGTGAGTCGCACTTGATCCATCGAGTCTCCGTCGCCCTAAGCACACCGGTAGCCATGCCTCAACGCTGCCCTCGAGTCACCATCGGAGAAGGTGCTGTCATCCACCGCTGTCGAAGCAGCTGTCGCCATTCCACGAACAAGTCGCCATCGAAGAGGACCACCATAGCTGCCCATCTTGTCGCCGTAGAAGCCTGCCGTCGCTGCTGCACGTTTGAAGGAAGTCGCCACCGTCTCCGTTGAGCGAAGAGACGAAGACAGCACACTGTTGGTTTCGAGTCGACGCCGTTGAGAATACTTCGCCGGAGAAGATATCCGAGTCGCTGCGAAGATACGAGGTCGCCGTCGCCGAGAGCCTGCCGTCGCCTTACTCGAAGAAGCGACGTTAGCTTTCGACCCTGCATGCCCTAACAAAATTAAAGAGGAGCTGACGTGGGAAAGCAACCACCGTGAGATCTAAATGAAAGAGATCGAATTCAACAGTGGAGATTAAATGAATTGAAATCGAACGACGGAGATTTGAGCTTGCCGTTATTTCTGAACGAAGCGAACGCGAGAGGGGGAGCTTTCTCTTGCCGACGTGGCAGGGGTTATTAAGTGGGTTGCTTTGCGCACAGCCCAGTTTATTAAAGAGAGTGAACGAAGTTGCTCTGCGCACCGACCGTCATTTTTACTGAATGCACAGACGGCTGAAGAATATGTTTTGAACTGCAATTGCTTTACGCACAGACCAGTGCATATATTGACATCCAGGAGTCGGATTGAGACACCGTTTGCGTCAGATTGGAGCTGACGACGTGCTGATTGACAGAGACGCCCACACGGACACAAACTAAGCATTACTAAACTCTTAAACTCTTTTATTTGTGTCTTAGTGTAACGTTCTCTGTGGGGAAACTTTTACCTATTTTCGGGGACTATTTTGGGACTTGTCTAGTTGGGACTAGACAAGTGGGACCCAGCTAGTTTGGGACTAGCTGGTAGAAAGCTTTGCTAGGATTGATAGTGAGAGGAAACACTGTGTGTTGGGTACTGAGAGCCTGGCGAGTGTAGAGACGTAGAGGGTGCTCTGAGCGTGCTCTAACTTGTGATTTTGTACCTATTGCGCTATTCAATTCTAGTTCTGCTTTGGGGGCTGGAGTAGGTCGTTGGGACGACCGAACCAGAGTAAATCTGCTGTGTACTCTGTGTCTGCTTTTTATTTACCCTGTTGCTGCTATAACTGCGTGTGCGTATTCGTGGGTTGCACGAATTATTTTTAAAAGCCTATTCACCCCCCCTCTAGGCTAGGATCCAGATCCAACAATAAGCGCATTTATAGCTTTTCCATTAAGAGAATAAAGTCTCTAATCAGCATCATCCCAATTATCTTCAGGTTTAAGCATTTCAGTATCTTCAATTTTAATAACAGGTGGCTTATAACCTTTTTCAATAATATTCCATACTTTATAATCAACAGATACTAAGTAGATTTTTATTCTAGATTTCCAAAAAGCATAATCTACACCATTAAATTTGGGGGTCGTGTGATGGACTGACCTTTAGCAAAAGCAAACTCAATAGAATTCATGGTCAAATCTAGCCTATATCCTCTAACCTGATCTGATACCACTTGTTGGATCTGGACCTAAGCCTAAGGGGGGAGTGAAGAGGCTAATAAAAATTCTCGTGCAACCCACGAGCAATCACATGAAGTTATAGCAGATGCAGAGTAAATAATAAGCAATCACAGAGTACGCATCAGATTTACCCTGGTTCGGTCTTCTCCACGACCTACGTCCAGCCCTCAAAGCAGATACTAGATTAATAATGTAACATGTACAACCATAAAAAGCTAGAGCACCTCCTCTACGCTTACTAGGCTCTTAGTACCCCACTCCACCAGTGTGCAACAAAACTAATCCTAGTATAAGCTTTCTATTGACTAGTCCCAACTAGTTAAGTCCCTCTTGTCTAGTCCCAAACTAGACAAGACCCCCAAAACAAGTATGGTAAAGTTTTTCCTACAGAGATCTATATACCAATACAAAAAGATAAATAAATATGAGTTTAGAATAGCTCGGTGATGGTATAGTCGTCTTTGTCAATCAGCTCAGGTCAGATCAAGTCTGATAGGATGTAGTCGTCTCGAACTCTGGAGCAACTCAAGTTGCGGTTTTGGCCACTCTCCTTGGATGTTGCGGCCTTGGCACTCCCCTTGGCTTGGTGGTGCAACAGTCCATGGGTCAGCAGCAACCGTGCGTGGGTCAGTAACAGCAATGCGTGGATGAACAGAAGCAGTGCATGGGCTGCAAGCCGCAGTGGGTGGACTGCAAGCAGCAATGTGTGGGCAGTGAGTGGGCAGTGCGTGGGCTGCTCCTTATTGGCTTACGAAATGTGACGAGGAACCCTTGGATGATAACTTGCGGCCTTGGTGACTCCTCAAAGAAATGTTGCAGCCTTGATGAGATATGCCCACTTGTTGCGCAATATGGGATGGAAAACTCCTTTCGTATACTTGCTAGGTTGCGGCTACAAGGAAATAGGCAATGGAGCTTTGCTTGGTGGCTTGCGCAATGAGGAAGGAGCTATGCAAGGGTGCTTTGGCAATGGAGAAGCTTGCAATGGAGAAGATGAAGCAATGGAGTTCTCTTGCAAGTTGCGCAAGGAAGAGGTATCATTTAGGCTTGTTGCGCAATGTAGGAGCTCTCTGCTTCAAGTTGCAGCTATGGATGGATGCTTGCAATGTGGCTTGGAGATGGAAGAGCAATGGAGGTTTGAAGGCTTGGCAAAGTAGCTTTCTTTCAATGTTGCGCAATGGAGTATGCAATGGTGCTTAGGCTTTCAAGGGTTTTTGCGTAAGGGGCGGAGGCTTCTATTTGGTTCGGCAATGTAGAGGATGATGACAATGTTCTTGGCCGAATTTTTGCTTTAGGTTGCCACTCTCTTTTCTCTCCTTTGAATATGGGTTTATATAGGAGAGGATGTGATAGATTTGAATCAAATAGAATCCCATAATTAGAGGAGATTGAATGGAATCCTAACTTGAATAGGATTTGAATGAATCACCATTGGATATGGAGTTTGAATATGTATGGCTATAGGATTTGAATTTGAATAGCTATAGGATTTCAAATAAGATCTCATTTAAACTCTTATATTGATTTGGATGAGATTCTCCATATCTCTCCATCTTTGACCAAGTCTTCAATTTGTATGGCTTTAGGATTTGATTCATTCACCAATTGATTTGAATCAATTCAAATATAGATTTGAATTGGTTTCCTTCTTATCTCCCCATCTTTGACTTAGTCCAATATTTGTAGCCATTATCTCCATCTTTGACCAAGTACACTTTGCTAATGCATGGCAAATTCTCCATCACTTTGGCTTAGTCTCTCTTTGAGTATTTGCGAGAGTGCCATTCCTGAAAACACTTAGCACACACATTAAATCGTTCACACACGTTTGTTATCATCAAACACGAAGTCATCGATCATTGTATCCAATTATATGTTGTATCCAACAAGCTTAACTTATATTTTCTTTTTGAGATCAAGTTTTGATTTATATAGCCACACTATATACAAGCTTCATATACATTGGTTATAGGAATCAAGGGCATTGTACTTTGTCACGACCCGCTTCCCTAAAATGGAGGCGAGACGTGAAAAGGTCCGCACGAGAGTGGAGCTGTGAAGCCCCAAACCCGATAAGCGTCAATAAAACATAAGCAGGTCCCTGTAACCACAACGGAACAACAATAATAACACAAGGAGAGACTGAAATAAAATCTCACATCTCATAAATTGTCCAACATGAAAATAAGTCCAACATCCAGAAAAGCCACCAGGCTAAAAGAAAGAGTCTAAAGGCCCAGAACAAGGCCAACTAAAGCAACGACATAACAAAGTATAGGTGCTACGCACTGATAACAAAACAACTGGCTAAACAAAAGTAAAACACAACGAAGACACTAGGACTGGTCCCCAGTGTCCATGTACTCCCCGTCAAACACAAGCTCGGGCTCGGCGTCAGCAAACACCTCGTCCTCAACAAGGTACTCAGGCTCAGGATCTAACATGTGGCACCCAAAAGAGTGAAGGGGCACATGTCAGCAAGTCTAAAAGACTTGGGCAAGGAAACTGAAAGTAAGGCAACTAGCAACCTAGCAGTTATAGTATGCATGACATGGCAGTTATAACATGAGTGCACAATTAAGACATGGCAAGACAATTTGTACAAGTGAACAATTATCGAGACAAGACAAGAGTAGCCAAGCTAATATCAATCTCAATTAATTCACTATTCACGTTTCACGTTGTTTTGTAGATGTTTACGCCCTTCAGCTGAATGGTACATCATTCACACCGATCGGCACTAAACACTACCCCACCCCAGAGTTTACGTCTTACAACTGCAGTTGCTGATCAGGCAGACCCCCAGTTGAATGACCGCTTAACCCTTACCCCATCCCACACGTAAACAAGCCAGGGTCCCTGTACATGAGCCCAGCAAGTGAGCCAGGGTTGCCCCGCACGGGAGCTTGTTTTCCTATTTCACAATTCAATGTCGAGCGTTGGGGTTTCCAACTACAGGGCTCGCTTCTGGAACACGAGCCAGGAAACACAAGTATTGTAGCGAAGCTACACAATCACAGCAACACTTAAAGAATGCAATGACATGATAATTAATTCGCGTACCGTTAATGGAAAGTAAACATGACATGGTAATTGTGCAACATGATATATGTCGGAACTAGCTTCGTTGTCAAGCTAGTTCCCCAATTTGCGCCTAGGCGAGTATCATTTCGTCGCCTAGCCTCTTTTACGCCTACAACAAGCAAATGGCCTAAAACATGGCCTAAACCCTAAGTGGCAAGTTTCACTTGCCTAGCACCGGGAATGACGATCACGAAGGTTCGGCTCGCGGATGCTAATCTACGGGGGAAGTCGCTGTGATGGGGGAAACAAACATCAAACAACATGAAATTTCATTAGGGTTTCATAAAAATACAAATAGGATATAAAAACGTCAAGAGATCGATTTCTTACCGAGAGGAAGCGGAAGAAACACTCCGGAGAACCCTAGGATCAGATCTGGAAACACATGGAGAAGTTTGGAGAGTTAGGGTTTTTGGGGGATTTTGGGGATTTGATGAGATTTTGGGGAAGATGAGAGGTAGATAGAGTTGATGGAGGGTTTAGATGATGGATTTAGGGTTTGGAATGAAGGAACATGGCTTGGAGGAAGATGGGGGCTCAATGGGGGAGATTTTAGGGTTTTGGGTCGAGTGGAGGAAGAAGAAAACGTTTGGGAGGGGTATAAATAGGATGGGCTGGCGGCTGCCCAGAAATTAGGGTTTTAACACAGATTAGTCGGTCAAAGAGCGACCACTGACCGACTAGTTTGGCAACTAGTCGGTCGGTCGACCAACGCAGACCGACTAAGTGCAAACAGTAACTTCTGAACGAAAATAGGATTTAGAATTAGTCGGTCCATGAACAAATACTGACCGACTAGTTTAGCATCTAGTCGGTCGATGAACGTTCTTAGACCGACTAAGAGTAAACAGTAACTGATACTAAAATTAGATGATGTGTTAGTCGGTTAAAGAAGCATTGCTGACCGACTAGTTTGCAACCTAGTCGGTCAACCAACGTTCTTAGACCGACTAACGATAAACAGTAACTCCTGAGAAATTTAGAAAGCCAACTAGTCGGTCCAAGAAGGATTGCCGACCGACTGGATCGTCATCTAGTCGGTCGGTGCCCCTTCTTATACCGGCTAATGAGCACCAAAAGTTCCGATACGGAGCGCGGGGCCCCGGGATCGATTCCTAAGACTCCTAGGCTTGATCTAATAGTAAGATACGACCGTTATGAAGTCCGTCACGAATGACATACTTCGAAATCGACAATCCTAAGGAAGTAACGAGAAAATACGACGAATCGATCGAAAATGAAAGCTACGGAGACGAAAACCACACATGAGGAGAAAATCCACCAAAACATATATTATATTATAATAAATCCAGATACATGAAAAGCAGTCGTTACATCCTCCCCAACTTAAGAAAAATTCCGTCCTCGGAATTTCCAAATACTCACGAGTCCGGAAACAAAAGTGGGAAACGCTCTCGCATCTCATCCTCATTCTCCCAAGTAGACTCTCCAGGTGAGCCGTGTCGCCATATCACCCTCACAAGATTGACAATCTTGTTCCGAAGTGATTTCTGACGCCTGTCCAGAATCTGCACTGGATGCTGGTCATACGTCATATCGGGGCGAATGGTAATCTCCGAAAAATCCACAACATGAGATGGATCGCTAATGTATCGACGAAGCTGCGACACATGGAAAACATTGTGAACTCCTTCCAAAGATGGCGGCAAGGCCAAGCGATAAGCTACCTCGCCAACCCTATCCAAAATGTCAAACGGTCCAATGTATCGCGGGCTCAACTTCCCTCGCTTCCCGAAACGAATCACACCACGATTCGGGGAAATCTTCAAGAACACATGGTCGCCCGGCTGAAACTCCAAAGGACGACGTTTAGCATCCGCCTAATGCTTAAAACGGTCCTGAGCAATTCTCAACCTCTCCCGAATATTCCTGACGATATCCACGGCCTCCACGATCATCTCAGGTCCCAACAGCTCCCGATCACCAACGTCATCCCAACTCAATGGCGATCGACATTTCCTCCCATAAAGAGCGGCGAATGGCGCCATGCCAATACTCGCCTGGAAGCTGTTGTTGTAAGAGAACTCCACCAAGTGCAGATGGTCCTCCCACGAACCCTTGAAATCCAACATGCACGCCCTCAGCATGTCTTCCAGAATCTGAATCGTCCTCTCGGACTGGCCATCCGTCTGCGGATGGTACGCCGTGCTGAAACTCAAACGCGTACCCAAGCTCTTCTGCAAACTCTGCCAGAACTGAGATGTGAACCTCGTGTCTCTGTCAGACACGATACTCACGGGGACTCCATGAAGTCGCACAACCTCCTGCACGATTCACGTTACATCACTATCCAAACTAGGAAAAGGAAATAAAACGGAGAGTAAAAGAATTTTACCTCCATGTATCTCCTTGCTAGCGCCTCAGTGGACTATCCCACTCGGAATGGAATAAAGTGCGCGGATTTGGTCAATCGATCTACGATCACCCAAATCGCGTCATTCTGCTTCGGACTCCGAGGTAGTCCAGTCACGAAATCCATAGTGATGTGTTGCCACTTCCACTCCGGAATCGGAAGCGGTTGTAGCAACCCGGCCGTACGCTGATGCTCCGCCTTCACTTGCTGGCAAACCAAGCACTTGGCTACACTCCAAGCCACACTCCTCTTCATACCATGCCACCAATAATTCAGACGAAGATCCTGGTACATCTTGGTGCCACCAGGATGCACAGAATACGGCGAACTGTGTGCCTCCACCATCAACTCCTCTCTGATATCCCCAGCTGGTACACACAACCTGGCTCCAAACCTCAGCGAGCCATCCTCATGAATCAAAAAGTCAGTCCGCAGACCGGCTTCCACCTGCTCCCGAATCGTCACCAGCTTCGGATCCTTAGCCTGGCCAGCCTTAATCTGATCCACGATCGTCGACTGTACCTGCATGTACATCAACGACGAAGCCTCCCCAGGAAGAACAATCTCCACACCAGACTCACAAAAATCCTGCTGCAATCTCCACTGCGAAGTCAAAATCATCACCGCTGGAAGCCTACTCAAAGCATCCGGAACCACATTCACCTTGCCAGGGTGAAACTGCAAATCAATCTCATAATCCGCCATAAGCTCCAACCATCGACGTTGTCGCATGTTGAGCTCCTTCAGAGTGAATATGTACTTCAAGCTTTTGTGATCGGTGAAAATCTTCACTTTCTCACTCAGCAGGAAGTGCCTCCAAATCTTAAGAGCAAACACAACGGCAGCCAAATCCAAATCATACGTCGGGTAATTCTTCTCATGAACCTTAAGCTGACGAGATGCATACGCCACAACATGCCCATGCTGATGCAACACACAACCGAGACCCTTGCCAGAAGCATCGCAAAAGATCTCAAATCCACCGCTGTGATCAGGCACAACAAGAATAGGGGCAGTCGTCAACCTCTTCTTCAGAACGCCAAAAGCACTCTCACAATCACCCGACCACACAAAAGCAACATCCTTCCGCGTCAACCTGGTCATCAGCTCAGCAACACGAGAAAAGTCCTTAATGAAACGCCGATAGTAACCAGCAAGTCCAAGGAAACTCCGAACCTCAGACGCAGACGACGGAACAGGCCACTCCCTGATGGCCCTAATCTTCTCGGGATCCACTGAAATACCATCTCCAGTCACCACATGCCCGAGAAAAGCAACTCTATCCAGCCAAAACTCGCACTTAGAAAACTTAGCATACAACCGATGCTTCCTCAAAATCTCCAATACCATCCTCAAGTGCGAGGCATGCTCTTCCTCCGACTTTGAATAGATCAGAATGTCATCAATGAAGATAACGACAAACTTATCCAAAAAGTCGTAGAAAATTAGGTTCATCAGATTCATGAAAATTACGGGCGCGTTAGTTACACCGAAAGGCATAACCACAAACTCATAGTGTCCATACTTCGTCCTGAACGCTGTCTTCGGAACATCTCCCTTCTTCACCTTCAACTGATGGTAACCACTCCTCAAATCCAATTTAGAAAACACCCTCGAACCTCCAAGCTGATCAAAAATATCATCGATGCGAGGCAACGGGTATTTATTCTTAATGGTCACCGCATTCAACTCCCGATAGTCCACGCACATGCGACGCGAACCATCCTTCTTCTTTACCAGCAACACCGGTGCTCCCCACGGAAACACGCTAGGATTAATATAACCCTTCTGCAAAAGCTCATCCAACTGCTTCCGCAACTCTTCCAACTCAGCGGGTGCCATACGATACGGCGCCTTCGAAATCGGCTGCGCACCTGGAACAAGATCAATAGAAAATTCCAAAGCCCGATCAGGCGGCAAACCAAAAATCTCCTCGGGGAAGACTTCGCCAAAATCTCGCACCACAGCTGGCCACTCCAGCTCCATCTACATAACCACAGCCTCCACCGGCCTGGCCCGAAATCTGACAGGACCAAGCGAACTGCTACCACGACTGAACTCAAATACTGGATGTCCGGGAATCTCGAACACCACCTTCTTTCTCCGACAGTCGATCGTAGCATAGAAACTCGCAAGCCAGTCCATCCCAAGAACTGCATCATAGTTGATGATGTCGTGGACAATGAAATCAGCGAAAAGCTCATGTCCACAAACCACCAACGAGCAAGAACTGCAACCACGATGCACCGAGACCACGCCATTCCCTGTAACGATATTCCAACTCTTGGGAAGAGGGGACGTCGACAAGGAATGCCTCTCCATGAAGCTCCGAGAAATAATGCACATCGATGCACCGGAGTCAAAGAGGACTCGTGCAGGAAATGTGCAAACCAAAACCACACCTAACAAACAATTAACAATCAAACCCTAGTCTAGCAAACAACCATGTTCAAGCAAACAACATAATCTAACAATCAAAACCAGCTAGGAAAGTAACAGCTAGATTGAGGATTACCTGCGATATCCTCATCCACAGCCTCGCTCTCCGCAGCGGTCATCAGAAAAGCCTGCCTCCTCGGCGGAACAGCCTGCCGAAAAGCCTGTCCCTGTGGAACAAGTGCCGCTCCACGTCCAGCAGGAACAGACGCTCGCTGCTGCAACGGCTGAGCTGCAACAGGTGCCCTCCGCAACGGGCCCGCATGCCGACAATCCCTCGCGACATGGGAAGCATCACCACAAACCAGACACTGGCCGAGAAACTTCCGACACTGATCCTTGATGTGGCCAGGCTTGCCGCAGAAATGGCAAGTCTTCAGAATAGGCCCTCCCGGCCTCTTAAACTGAGCAGACTGATTAGGCCTGAATCCAGGTCTAACCACAGCTCTGGCCTGCTCCATAGGCCTCTTCCCAGCACCAACAACAGACCCCCTCCTCTGGTTCACGAGCAGCTCCTGCCTCTTGGCTGCTACTAGAACCTTCTGATAAGACTCCCGGTCAGAAGAGGTCATAAAACTTTGGAGCTCCGAAGCAAGTCCCTGCAGGAACCTCTGAGCTCTCTCCTCAGCATCCTGCACCATCTTTGGTGCAAACCGACTCAACCTCATAAACTCTTGGTGATATAGGTCCACCGACGAGCTCCCTTGCTTCAAATCGATAAAACGCTGCAGCATCTCCTCCCTGGCAGCTTTCGGGAAGAACTCACCCTCAAATCTGGCCTTGAAGGTAGCCCAAGCTATCGGCTCCACCAACATCTTCTCTTCCGCATCCCACCAGTTCCGAGCATTATCCTTGAGTTGCCTCTTCGCCAAATCAACCCATCCAGTCGGGGTGATCTTGGCCATCCTCAGATTGTCCTCGATGTTCCGAATCCATTCATCGGCAGCCAGAGGACCCTCAGACCCATCAAAATATGCGGGACCCAGCTCCCGGAATTGCTTCGCTCCCGGCTCAGAGCGAGGGGCATCTGGAAGAGCCCGGGCAGCTCGAGCAAGTGGAGCATTCTGGACTTGCAGGAGCACGCCCTGCTGCACTTGCATCATCTGCAGCATCATCCGCATCATCTCACCGTTGGTGGGTTCCCGCTCAGGCTCCTCATCATGAGGGATCGCGCCACTACCCCCACCACGGGTGAAACGTCTTCCTGCCATCTAGTGACACAGAAAACGAATCAGATTAGACTCATAGCTTATGACATCGGACGTCGAACTTAGTTTATTGGACATTCTAATATTATTATCGCTCTTCCGATAATCGCAGTTACAGAAGGACCTGCATGGGCCACCAACAAAACCTGTCACGACCCGCTTCCCTAAAATGGAGGCGAGACGTGAAAAGGTCCGCACGAGAGTGGAGCTGTGAAGCCCCAAACCCGATAAGCGTCAATAAAACATAAGCAGGTCCCTATAACCACAACGGAACAACAATAATAACACAAGGAGAGACTGAAATAAAATCTCACATCTCATAAATTGTCCAACATGAAAATAAGTCCAACATCCAGAAAAGCCACCAGGCTAAAAGAAAGAGTCTAAAGGCCCAGAACAAGGCCAACTAAAGCAACGACATAACAAAGTATAGGTGCTACGCACCGATAACAAAACAACTGGCTAAACAAAAGTAAAACACAAAGAAGACACTAGGACTGGTCCCCAGTGTCCACGTACTCCCCGTCAAACACAAGCTCGGGCTCGGCGTCAGCAAACACCTCGTCCTCAACAAGGTACTCAGGCTCAGGATCTAACATGTGACACCCAAAAGAGTAAAGGGGCACATGTCAGCAAGTCTAAAAGACTTGGGCAAGGAAACTGAAAGTAAGGCAACTAGCAACCTAGCAGTTATAGTATGCATGACATGGCAGTTATAACATGAGTGCACAATTAAGACATGGCAAGACAATTTGTACAAGTGAACAATTATCGGGACAAGACAAGAGTAGCCAAGCTAATATCAATCTCAATCAATTCACTATTCACGTTTCACGTTGTTTTGTAGATGTTTACGCCCTTCAGCTGAATGGTACATCATTCACACCGATCGGCACTAAACACTACCCCACCCCAGAGTTTACGTCTTACAACTGCAGTTGCTGATCAGGCAGACCCCCAGTTGAATGACCGCTTAACCCTTACCCCATCCCACACGTAAACAAGCCAGGGTCCCTGTACATGAGCCCAGCAAGTGAGCCAGGGTTGCCCCGCACGGGAGCTTGTTTTCCTATTTCACAATTCAATGTCGAGCGTTGGGGTTTCCAACTACAGGGCTCGCTTCTGGAACACGAGCCAGGAAACACAAGTATTGTAGCGAAGCTACACAATCACAGCAACACTTAAAGAATGCAATGACATGACAATTAATTCGCGTACCGTTAATGGAAAGTAAACATGACATGGTAATTGTGCAACATGATATATGTCGGAACTAGCTTCGTTGTCAAGCTAGTTCCCCAATTTGCGCCTAGGCGAGTATCATTTCGTCGCCTAGCCTCTTTTACGCCTACAACAAGCAAATGGCCTAAAACATGGCCTAAACCCTAAGTGGCAAGTTTCACTTGCCTAGCACCGGGAATGACGATCACGAAGGTTCGGCTCGCGGATGCTAATCTACGGGGGAAGTCGCTGTGATGGGGGAAACAAACATCAAACAACATGAAATTTCATTAGGGTTTCATAAAAATACAAATAGGATATAAAAACGTCAAGAGATCGATTTCTTACCGAGAGGAAGCGGAAGAAACACTTCGGAGAACCCTAGGATCAGATCTAGAAACAAATGGAGAAGTTTGGAGAGTTAGGGGTTTTGGGGGATTTTGAGGATTTGATGAGATTTTGGGGAAGATGAGAGGTAGATAGAGTTGATGGAGGGTTTAGATGATGGATTTAGGGTTTGGAATGAAGGAATATGGCTTGGAGGAAGATGGGGGCTCAATGGGGGAGATTTTAGGGTTTTGGGTCGAGTGGAGGAAGAAGAAAACGTTTGGGAGGGGTATAAATAGGATGGGCTGGCGGCTGCCCAGAAATTAGGGTTTTAACACAGATTAGTCGGTCAAAGAGCAACCACTGACCGACTAGTTTGGCAACTAGTCGGTCGGTCGACCAACGCAGACCGACTAAGTACAAACAGTAACTTCTGAACGAAAATAGGATTTAGAATTAGTCGGTCCATGAACAAATACTGACCGACTAGTTTAGCATCTAGTCGGTCGATGAACGTTCTTAGACCGACTAAGAGTAAACAGTAACTGATACTAAAATTAGATGATGTGTTAGTCGGTTAAAGAAGCATTGCTGACCGACTAGTTTGCAACCTAGTCGGTCAACCAACGTTCTTAGACCGACTAACGATAAACAGTAACTCCTGAGAAATTTAGAAAGCCAACTAGTCGGTCCAAGAAGGATTGCCGACCGACTGGATCGTCATCTAGTCGGTCAGTGCCCCTTCTTATACCGGCTAATGAGCACCAAAAGTTCCGATACGGAGCGCGGGGCCCCGGGATCGATTCCTAAGACTCCTAGGCTTGATCTAATAGTAAGATACAACCGTTATGAAGTCCGTCACGAATGACATACTTCGAAATCGACAATCCTAAGGAAGTAACGAGAAAATACGACGAATCGATCGAAAATGAAAGCTACGGAGACGAAAACCACACATGAGGAGAAAATCCACCAAAACATATATTATATTATAATAAATCCAGATACATGAAAAGCAGTCGTTACATACTTCATCTACAAAAGGTTTGTAAAGCCTTTGAAGAAGGCATGGTAAGTTGTACTTCCGTGTGTTAGGGAAGTGTTGTGTTGTACTCTTTGGAAATTCCTAGTTGAGTTGTAAACTAGGTGAGTCGAAATTCGTAGCAAGGGGAGCTAGGTCCTTGTACAAGTTCTCTTCATTGAGTTGAGGCAAGGTTTCTCTCGGTTTTGAGAGCTAGTGGATCGGTTGCTGGACGTAGGCTAAGGTTGGGTCGAACCAGGGTATTATCGTGGTGTTTGTGCTGTGACTCTGTTTGTCGCTCATATCTTTATTTCTACTTGTAATCTCTATTTCTGCTAGGCTCATCTATTTTATATTATCATTACATGCTTATTGATTGTGTTAATTAAGAACAAATTAAGCTAACTCTCATTTGAGACTTAGGCAACTTTTAGAAGGGTTTACCTTACGCAAAAATTTTATTACTTTGTATACAACACTATTCAACCACCATTCATGTGTTGTCTGCCATCCACAAGATTCCACAGGGAGTTACGCTCACATCTTTTGAGACAAGTCAATAGTAACCAGACCTTAAATCTAGTTTAATAAAGTACTTTGCACCACGTAATTAATCAAATACAAAAATGAGAAACTTATCTTTAATAGTTTGTTGATTGAGAGCACTGTAATCCACACACATTCTTCAGCTTCCATTGACTTTCTTGACCATCACCACTGAAGATGCATATGGGCTATTGCTTGGCCTAATAACTCCTGCATGTAACATTTCGACAATTTGCCTCTCAATCTTATATTTAAGAAAATGAGCATGCTTATAGGGTCGTAAGCACACATGTTTAACCTCCAAATTCATGGGAATCCAATGATCACAATGCCTTAGAGAAGGTAATTCTTTAGGTTCATGAAAAATATCTTGATATTGTTGTAAGATTCCTTGTAGACTTGGATCCGTGGGTTGTCTTTCCATTGCTTTACTAGGATCTTGCTTAGCCAAGGTTTCCATTGCTTGCATGGTCCTGACCTTAAATTGTATCTATTGAATCAACGGGCCGGCACTCGAGATGGCTCGTCCGACGAGTGACTAAGACCCACATAGCCCATAAGAGAAGCTTGATGTCGACTCAGTCAAAGCCCACCTGCCAGTCACCCGTTGCACTCCCACCAATCAAACGTGGGATTGAAGGTGGGCTCATAAATAGCGGAAACGTGGACTACAATCACCCCCAACTAGCGATTTGCTAGTCCCTAGCAAAAAGAGCGATTAAGTCGGATGATTAGTAAAACAATAAATTCTATCAATCACTGATGGCATGGCTCAATAATACGCTTTCCAATATGATTTAGACCATCAATATACACAATCCATGAATAAGATCAATCACATGATATTTTCTCTAA
Source organism: Scilla litardierei (assembly GCA_030789695.1). NCBI lineage: Eukaryota > Viridiplantae > Streptophyta > Magnoliopsida > Asparagales > Asparagaceae > Scilla > Scilla litardierei. The sequence goes on along the minus strand of CM061133.1, from coordinate 272,040,170 downwards.
TTTAATTTGAATAAATAACATACGAGCATCGTTTTGCGCAAGCGAAAGTATACCATGTCGTTACATTCTAGTTTTCTCATTTCCAAGGAATTGGCATCTCAAAAAAGTCGTTCAAATCATTGGCATTAAGGTTGCTTAGTTTATTCATCATTTCTTTCTCTTTTTTCTTATTCTTATTCTTTTCTTTTGACGACTTAGACTGATCCATGTAGCGCGCTTTCAGTTAATGATTCCTAGGACAGACGACCTTCGGACATTAGGATTAGAAGAGCCCCTCGAACTTAATACTGGAATCATCTAAGTTTTATTCTCTTTTTTTGAATGCACTTCCCATTCATCCATCTTTCGACGCGAATCTCCAATGCTTCCTGAGGCACGAAGACCCGGCTAATCAATGAACTCAAGAGAACGATACATTTTTTCTTTTTCACTTTTTTTTCTTCGTAAGCAACTCAACACCCATTCTTCAAACATAAACATTAATAACAACGACCAAATTCCTCTTCAACTTGAAGACTATTCTAATAAATCGTGTATACTTAAGCTTTTTCATCACCGTAGCATGCATGAAATAAATTCAAACTATTTCGAGATATTGATCATGGCAATTGAAAATTTTCATAAAAAGGCATATTAACGAGTAATTCCATGAAGCAAAAATAATTATCTCAAGCCATAAACAATTTTTAGAACTCAATCAATGCATAATCATCTGTATTTGTGGTAAGTGAAGGAGTTTTAAATGACGAGAATGGTGATTTATTCTTTTCTTTTGCCTTATTTTTTTAAAAAAAATCCTAAGGTCTCATACACCCCCCCCAACTAAAGATGGACATAGTCCTCAATATCGAAGAGGGTACGAGTTTATTCAAAAGCAAGCATCCTAGAAAGCATATAAAATCTATACTAATGGAAAGAACACACCGTGGTCAAATGGCGGATCACAGATCTTTGATGGTGGATGGAGTTGTTCAATTTGCTCATTGCGCTCCTCGGCGAGTATTCGCCCTCCATTAGCTAAACTGGATTCCAGCAACGCAACTCCCATCATCTCTAAGTATTTTACTATATCCTGCAAGAGATGAGTCACGTCAATCCAATTTAGTCTTAAATTCTTTCCAATGAAAATATTCCAAATGTAGTCCTCAAAGTAAGTAAAATAAAGTAAAGCATGTTGATGACTACTCCTTGAGAGATATGCACTACTCTCGGTATGATGCTCAGTCATCGGGGAGAGGGTTGAATGATTTTGGGAAAAAAACTGGGGGGAAAGAGTGGTTTAGGCCCCATATCGATAATCTCTGAACACATGTCCCTTGCTATTTCCTCCTCCCGTTCATCCAAAATTGCTAGCTCGTCCTCTCTTTTGCACACGCTTCCAGCCATGTTATTGTTCTGATTTGTGCCTTCATCGTGACATGGCTCGCTCGATGTACCTGCAATAGAAGATGAACTCATATTAGATTCTTGAAATTGAATTTCAAAAGAATTACTTTCTTCTAAGCAAGTGGCAATCAGAGTAATATTTTCAATGGATTGCTGAATTTGTCGACTCCGAGCAAGGAAATTTCTTGGAATTGATGGGATGTAGCCTCATGTGTCTGAATTAGCAAATAAACTTCCTCTTTCAAGGGTTGCAATGGTACGTCTACGCTTTGCTATCCTTGATCGAGGCATGAAGGCTCCGTTGAATCACACTCTGAAGTCTCATTAATGGTATGGTCGTTCTCATGTAAGGACTTCATGTATTTTCACGCCTCTGTCAGCGTCATGACTCCCAAAAATTCTTGCACCTGTGATCGTAGTCCAAATAGGAGGGACTCCATAAGCTCTTTCTTTGTGTACCCATGCTGCAGATAGCTCGATATTATGTCTGTGAACCTCCTCCAGGCCTGAAAGAAAGTTTCACAATCAGTCTGATTAAAACTAACGATATTAAGCTTCTCCATCATATGTTTGTGTGCAACATCGTACTCTGCATCATGCCAATTGTTTGTGCGACAGAATTTCATGTATTCCATTTTTTTGAATTTTTTTATAAAGAGAAAACAAAACAAAAAAAACTAATAAAAATCCTAAACTATAAGATGGAAGGATCTCGCCGAATTTTCCTACATACGAACTGAAATCGTAGATTACAAGTACCGTTATCCCTGGCAACGACGCCAAAAACTTGACTCGACTTAAAATGTGTGAGCGCTACTCCCAAGTGCAGAAGATCGAACAAGTAATAATCCTGGTGAGTCCAGGTATTGTATCCACGAGAGAACTGACCTGCAAAACCACGAACTTCAGTTCGTAAAGAGTAATAATACGATAATAACCAACCACATATCAAGTATAAAGATATGATATCAAGAGTTTAAAATAATAAAAGAAATCCTATGATAACTAGGGGAAGGCAATATTGGGGTATCAATATGAAGAGTATGTGTTGGTTGTGATTTTGTCAGGATCTATGTAATCAATGATTATCAATACCTTTTCTATAACTCAACGTTTCGTCCGGTTAGGACACGAGAACGTCGGAAAATATAACGATAAACGAACATCGAAAAGTGCCTTAATTATCGCATACAATACTAGTTTCATGAGGAAAATAAGCTTATGTGCCCGCAAGGGTCACGTCGATGTCTGCAAGGATCACGCCATGAATAAGTCCGCAAAGATCGTATTCGATCCAAGTACACCAACAACGAATATATTTGAATAATACATGTAGAAACTAGCAAAATACGCGATATAACATGCACATTAGGGCCAAAAGTTATTAAAATCAGAGATTTCAGAGATCTAACTGCATCACAACCAACACATGAGGGTATTAGCCATGCATGGTGGGTAGAGAATCAATATTCATAGCCAAATACATCATCAATACTCAAAATACGAGCTAAATACGCAAAATACAAGGGTAAAGTTTAGAATTTTATTACCAAATATCTACAATTGAACCCAAAATCCTTCAGATAATAGATCTAGCCTCTATCCCCAGGGCCTCCAAATTTCATGGCGAAATATGGCTCATAAAGCCCCCAATACGCCAGAATACCCAACCAAAACCCTCAAATACGCTTATATAGAGGCATTGCACGTTTTAGTCGTGTTAGCGGGTCCAAAACCGCATCCAATAGCATCAAAACCCAAACCCACAGCCGCTTGCTGTTGAGTATTGATTCCCCGGATTTGGTTTTGGATGATGAGCAAACATAAATATCGTTTACTAACTCTCTGTGAGCGCAGTTATGGAGATCATCGCCAAACTTCTTTGAACATCAAAAGCGACGTCTCGAGACTTCTCAAAGCGCGTGATCGTATGCTTGAAGCTTCGTTGAAGCTCAAGGAGTTTTATTGAAGTCAAGAGTGAAGATTGAAGATTTGAAGACGGTTCGTCATGTTTAATTTAATGTCTTCTAGCTTCATAGAATAGAATGTTAAGCCTTAAGTAGGACTTACATTATAATCTTCATTTCGCTCATATCTTAGAGCTAGGATTATCTTAGAAGCCATTAGAAACTTTTCCGAAGACTATCGCTTCTTCCCTCGGCTTCTAGTGCATCTTAGTTGGTTCAAGTAGAAGAACCAACCGACTAGATGACGATTTAGTCGGTCGGCAATTCCTCTTGAACCGACTAGATTTCCTTGCTCAATTCAGCCTGGCACTGTTGATCAATTAGTCGGTCCAAGAAGAGTCACCGACCGACTAGATGACGATCTGGTCGGTTAGGAATCCTTCTCAGACCGACTAGTTATCATTGCCTGATTTCAGCCTGAGCTACTGTTTACAGTTAGTCGGTCAAAGAACAACGACCGACCGACTAGTTGTGAAACTAGTCGATTGAAACTTGTTCTTAAACCGACTAGCTGTCTTTGAATCCAGCCTATTCTATTTCAACTCTTAGTCGGTCAAAGAACACTCACCGACCGACTAGTTGGCAAACTAGTCGGTTGGCAAGTCTTCTTAGACCGACTAGTTTATATTGCCTGGAACTTTCTCTTTTGGCTGTGAGCCAGTTAGTCGGTCCATGAAGAATCACCGACCGACTAGTTTCCAATCTAGTCGGTCAGTGATCCTTCTTAGACTGACTAGTCTGCTTCAGAATAGAGCCGTTGGGAACTTTTTCAACACGATTTTTCTTGCCTCTATAAATACAAACATGATTCGTTTGAGGCAAGATAAGAGGTCCATTATCAAAGTTATTTCAGACCTAAGAGAGGAGTTTTCTCAAGCTATTTCCAAGCTCTCTCTTCTCACCAAGAATCTCTCCCTCACTTCTTGAGCCCTAATTCCTCAAGAGAGATTCTCTCTATTGTGAGCCTCTCAAGCTAAGAGCTTGATCTAAGGTCACCAACTCCACCCTAGGCTTCCATTGCTGGTCAACTTCTTGGAGCTAGGGTTTGGTGATATCTTCTTCCTCAAAATCCCTCTTTGCCCTAATTTGGTAAGTATACTCAAGGCATAGGATTTTGTGGTAAGTGTTTCATTATTTCATCGCATTTGATATTTGAATTGTTCTCTCGGTTGTGAGAGAAGTGTGTGATCCCGGGTTGTGGGAGTCACATTTTCATTGTGTATGATTTGGTCTTGTAGAGGTCTTTCTACAAGAATTTCATAGTGCTAAATCTTGGGTTAGTGGTTTCTAACTCAAGTATCCAGAGGGGATCCGGGTGGTTGGGACGTAGGATCACCGGGAACAAGTCGGGGAGACTTGGGTGGATCCGAACCTGTTACATCATTTGTTTGCGTTTGTTAATTCTTGTCGAATGTTGTTTGTAGTCTAATTCCACATTGTTGTTTGTGTGTTTGCACAATAATTTGGAATAACTATCTTGATTATTTTAAAGTACTATTCACCCACCTCTAGTACATGTGCAGTAGCTTCGTATGGCACTACAATTGGTATTAGAGCCAAAGTTCAAAGCTATGACAAACAACGACTACAACGTCTTCAAAGATCGTCAAGGATCTTCTTCAGTTATGGAAGGACAATCCTCTGTCAGACCTCCTCACTTCAACGGTACCAACTATGGGTACTGGAAATGCCGAATGGAAACCTTCCTCCAGAGCGCTTCACTTTGGAGAGCCACGATGACGGAGTATGTCGAGCCCGCCGAAGAAGATTTCACGAAGTGGACTACCGCGGAGGTCACCGCGGAGGTAAACAATGCCAAGGCCATGAATGCCTTGCAATGTGCGTTGGAGCCCGAAGACTTCAATAAGATATGCACATGTAAGAGTGCATATCAAGTATGGAACCAACTCCTCATCTTGCACGAAGGAAGGAGTACGGTAAAAGATTCTAAACTTGTTGTCGCTAACAAAGAATTCGAGTTGTTTCACATGGAACAGGGTGAAACTATGAAGGACTACTATGCTCGCTTCGTGGACATATCCAACGAATTGGAAGCTCTTGGGAAGATCTACACCCAAAAGGAGAAAGTCGCGAAGATTATCGACGGACTTCCTTCTTGTTGGGAAAAGCGTACCTTCGCCATCGAGGAAGGTAACGATATGAATAAGTACACTGTTGTACAACTAATGTGTACCTTGTTGTCTTATGAAGTACGCAAGGAAAGTAAGATCAAGATGAAGGAGAAGATGAAGGCGTACTTGAAGCAAGACGAGCCAAAGAAAAAGGCGATTGCGTACAAGACCGCTCCATCTACCGATGATGAAGAATCAGAAGAAGAGTTAGACGTAGAATCCATTGCCCGTATGGCAAAGGAGTTCGATCGATTCTTCCAAAAAAATAACTTTAGAAATAAATCTAAAGTTAGTTCGACTAATGCTTCTACTCCCGTGTGTTATAAATGCAACAAGCCAGGACACATCAAGCCGGATTGTCCTCTCAATAAACACAAGGAGAAGTGGAAGGCATCCAAATACGACAAGTCGAGAAAGTACAAGAAAGGGTACAAGAAAGGACTTGTCAGCTCATTCACCGACTCCGAAGAGGACTCCTCTAGTGGAGAGTCGGATGATGAACAAGTGGAGAAAGCACACACGTGCTTCATGGGAAAAGAGGAACAAGCTCAATGGACCTCCTCCGATGAAAGCGAGGATGAAGGCAAAGAGGTAACTATGGATGAACTTAGATTAGCTAACGAACAACTTTGGTCTAAGTTTTCTAAATTAGCTAATAGATATATTAAGACTAAAGATGAGTTAACTAGTCTCCAAACCTCACCTAAGCCTATCATCATCAACAACGACACCATTGTTGAAGGGTTGAGAAATGAGATTGAAAATCTCAAATCTCAACTTGAGCATGTTAATATCGAGGATTCGGATGAACATGTGATAGCGGATTTGACGTCTCAAAACTCAACTTTTAGTATTGAGAATAAGAATCTCAAGTCACGTGTTTGTGCACTCACATCGCTAGTGTCCACCTTGGATGCTTCTATGCATTCTCTCACCGAGAAGTATGAGTGCACATTAGGCCGAATCAATGAATTCAATAAAGGTAAGGGCCATTTGGATAATATCCTAAATGACTTACTTCCGGCCAATCATCACATTGGCTTGGGGTATAAGATGGGAGATTCATCCAAATCGTCCGCCACCTTTGTTAGGCCAACTTCTGATGCTTCTACTAGTGGGAGTAAACACTTCATAGGTAGTTCTTCTACCAATGGTGCTTCCGCTAGGATCACACCCCCATTTGGAAAGAAACCCACTTTGGGTGGACCTCCAAAGAAGGGTCATGCTTTCATGTATACTATGCCACGTAGGAACACACATCCTACTCCACATGTTAGCACATATGATGATTTTTATGCACCACATTCACGAGCACGTGCACACCATGTGAGACACCCTCACGCACGTGTTCCTCCACATGCATATGTTCATCCACATTATCATATGAACAGTTATCATCTTGCACCATTTCATCATGCATCATATGCTTATCCACGACATGCATCACATAGAAATCAACAACATATGCATGCTCCCAATAGGATTAGGACTCCCAAGACATACACTATTTGGGGTCCGAAGAACACAAGCATGCATGCTAAGGATATGTATGTGCAATCGTATATTAATGATATTATTTTGAATGATGATTATGTTGGGAAATCACGGTCCTCGTGGACTTGGTTTCCGAAGGGTTAGTTTCCTTTGACCCTTCATTGCTTGGTACCATAAGTTTATTTTCATTTTTATGGGTACCAAAGCAATTGTGGTAAGAATTGGTATACTTTATTTGCATATTGGTCATGGATGTGCATGTCTGTTTGAAACTTAAATTCATATTGAATTTGAATTTAGTTGGGCTATGGGTTACGTTAATTTGAATTTAGTTTGTTAAAATTGTTGCCTAACCCATTAGATCCAAAAGGGTTTTGGATACCAAGAATTGTGTTTTCTAGGTTTAATCCATCATGGGATACCAACCCTACCAACTCTTTGATTTGCAAAGGATTTTCATTCAAATAGAGTTGATCGTGCTTAAGAAATGCACCAAAGTAGGGGGGAGCTTAATGTTGTAAGTATATTCTTATATTTGATATACATTTGGTATCCATGTGTGTTGAATGCATCCATTGGTAGACTATATTACAATTGATGTCATTTTGTACTAGAATTGTGTATGCCATAAGTTTTTATGAAGTTACTATCTATTTTTGGCATAACACTTTTGCATGCTACATTTGGTATTCACATTGAATTTTTATCTCTGATGTTGATTTCGTCGCTCGACGATTAACTTGGTTAAATAGAATTGTTTTCCATGCACTATATTAACCAAGAATGTTGATATTGGAGAGTATATTTCATAACTCAACATGTGAAATTAATTTGAGTTTTGGTGATTTCGTTTTTCGATTTTTGCCTATGGTTTGATGATTTCGTTTTTCGATTTTCGCCTATGGTTTGATGATTTCGTTTTTCGATTTTCGCCTATAGTTTGATGATTTCGTTTTTCGATTTTCGCCTATGGTTTGATGATTTTGGTTTTCGATTTTCAACTATGGTCATGTTGGCACGCTTTGATTTTCTTCGGTATTTTACATTTGGTATTTTACTTTGGTGTCATTTGGACCGTGGTCGTATTCTTAGACTCTCATGCTTTAATTTCTTAGCCATTGTGATCTTGTCGTTGATCTCCTCTCGCTCTTTTTGCTAATGCCAAAGGGGGAGAGAATTAATAATGACGATGTGCTAATTGATAATTCAAAGCAATTTACTGTGAATCTAATTTGATATGTTAGATTCAGGGGGAGTTAAGATATAAAATGGATTTAGATCCTAAATTGCAATAATAGGATTCATATTTTCTACTTCCCTCGTCTGCTTGATGCATATGATTATTATTCAATACGAGACTAACATGTCATCAATGCAGGGGGAGTAAGTAAATTTCATTTGAATCATTATTATTGATTATTATTTATGTTGTTTTGTCATCACCAAAAAGGGGGAGAATGTTGAGTATTGATTCCCTGGATTTGGTTTTGGATGATGAGCAAACATAAATATCGTTTACTAACTCTCTGTGAGCGCAGTTATGGAGATCGTCGCCAAACTTCTTTGAACATCAAAAGCGACGTCTCGAGACTTCTCAAAGCGCGTGATCGTATGCTTGAAGCTTCGTTGAAGCTCAAGGAGTTTTATTGAAGTCAAGAGTGAAGATTGAAGCTTTGAAGACCGTTCGTCATGTTTAATTTAATGTCTTCTAGCTTCATAGAATAGAATGTTAAGCCTTGAGTAGGACTTACATTATAATCTTCATTTCGCTCATATCTTAGAGCTAGGATTATCTTAGAAGCCATTAGAAACTTTCCCGAAGACTATCGCTTCTTCCCTGGGCTTCTAGTGCATCTTAGTTGGTTCAAGTAGAAGAACCAACCGACTAGATGACGATCTAGTCGGTCGGCAATTCCTCTTGAACCGATTAGATGTCCTTGCTCAATTCAGCCTGGCACTGTTGATCAATTAGTCGGTCCAAGAAGAGTCACCGACCGACTAGATGACGATCTAGTCGGTTAGGAATCCTTCTCAGACCGACTAGTTATCATTGCCTGATTTCAGCCTGAGCTACTGTTTACAGTTAGTCGGTCAAAGAACAACGACCGAACGACTAGTTATGAAACTAGTCGGTTGAAACTTGTTCTTAAACCGACTAGCTGTCTTTGAATCCAGCCTATACTATTTCAACTCTTAGTCGGTCAAAGAACACTCACCGACCGATTAGTTGGCAAACTAGTCGGTTGGCAAGTCTTCTTAGACCGACTAGTTCATATTGCCTGGAACTTTCTCTTTTGGCTGTGAGCCAGTTAGTCGGTCCATGAAGAATCACCGACCGACTAGTTTCCAATCTAGTCGGTCAGTGATCCTTCTTAGACTGACTAGTCTGCTTCAGAATAGAGCCGTTGGGAACTTTTTCAACACGATTTTTCTTGCCTCTATAAATACAAACCTGATTCGTTTGAGGCAAGATAAGAGGTCCATTATCAAAGTTATTTCAGACCTAAGAGAGGAGTTTTCTCAAGCTATTTCCAAGCTCTCTCTTCTCACCAAGAATCTCTCCCTCACTTCTTGAACCCTAATTCCTCAAGAGAGATTCTCTCTATTGTGAGCCTCTCAAGCTAAGAGCTTGATCCAAGGTCACCAACTCCACCCTAGGCTTCCATTGCTGGTCAACTTCTTGGAGCTAGGGTTTGGTGACATCTTCTTCCTCAAAATCCCTCTTTGCCCTAATTTGGTAAGTATACTCAAGGCATAGGATTTTGTGGTAAGTGTTTCATTATTTCATCGCATTTGATATTTGAATTGTTCTCTCGGTTGTGAGAGAAGTGTGTGATCCCGGGTTATGGGAGTCACATTTTCATTATGTATGATTTGGTTTTGTAGAGGTCTTTCTACAAGAATTTCATAGTGCTAAATCTTGGGTTAGTGGTTTCTAACTCAATTATCCGGAGGGGATCCGGGTGATTGGGACGTAGGATCACCGGGAACAAGTCGGGGAGACTTGGGTGGATCCGAACACGTTACATCATTTGTTTGCGTTTGTTAATTCTTGTCGAATGTTGTTTGTAGTCTAATTCCGCATTGTTGTTTGTGTGTTTGCACAATAATTAGGAATAACTATCTTGATTATTTTAAAGTACTATTCACCTCTAGTACATGTGCAGTAGCTTCGTAGGGCACTACACTTGCATCCTCAGCCGTTCGATCGATGCGCGATCGAACGGTGACACGACACGTGTCCTTTGAAATTCGCTTAACCCGATCCGCTGTGATCTTGTACTACGTTTACACCGTCGGATCTAAAATCCAACGTACGTCATCGCACCACGTCGCCTCAAAATTTCCGCAGCAGCCCGCTTCGTTCGCCTGATCTCTCCCGTCCATTCAAATGATTAACGCTCGCGATCTCGCCACGTAGGCGTGAATTTAGTTGGCAACCCGCTCCGCTCCATTTCGTCTGGGGCGCTCTCATCCGTTGGATGAAGCAGGATTAAGTCTCGTCACGCCGCGTGTCCCTAGTGGCTCCGATTCCTGCTCGAATTCGGCTCCGTTGCAGCGTCATTCTCCACCGTTGGATCATCAATCAGCGGCCAAGATTTCGCCGCGTCATCCACATCCGAGTTTGAATGCAGGAACAACGATGGCCGTAGGATCGCGATCCGTCGCCCACGAATGCGCCACGTCGCCCTCTAAGATCTGAAGTCGATTCCAAATACGGTTGATTCTGGGCCTCTGGATGATGATCGTGCGGCCACGAATGCACCGTCTCGCCGCTCGTTTTGGCCGTAGGATGAAGGCGGGAGGCCATCCGATGCTGCCACGTGGCAACGTTTGATTGGTTGCAGCCGTATTTCATATTTTCGTGTGTATTTCTCCATTTAAATGGTATTCTACATTCTAAAATTCACAGTAATTAGCACAGATCTCAGAAAAATACAAATAAATAGTCGTTGGAATCGTGAGATCGAGATCTAGCATGAAAAATATAAAAAGGTAGATATACGCAATAAAATTCATATTTTGTGCACAAATCAATGGTTTGCTCTAATAAATGACGGTATTCAAAATACGAATGTATTAGAGACCAAATACATGTCATATACACACAAAATAGGGCTAATTGGGGTGTTTAATATGCAATATTCAACCCAAATCATTACTCCTATTAAGGGGGAGATCATGGCACCATAATTGATGACCGTTATTCCCCCAACGTCATAAAAAGAACCCATGAGGTCTATAAATAGTGGAAGTTCCCAACTCCCAAGGTACGTGATCTAATATATAAACTCTACTCTTTCAGCTTACATTTCTTCCACTAAAGAGCTTGCGACGTCAGATCTGAGACGAACCTCCGTGGGTCGATCTCAGCTGCTCTAAGCTCCATCTCTTCCTTAAGTTTCTATTCTAACTTAAGCATCGGAGGGGATTTGGGTCGGGACCCAGATCCGACCCCCTGACGCTTCCATGTGGTGTAGATTTACGAGCCTCACTCCTACGCGAGGATCGTTCTAGAGCTTCTCAGCCTTGATCGATCAATATACAGATCACTCGAGGGTCGATCAAGCACCGTAAATCATCCATCATTCATCAACGACCCAGGTTCTTCCAACCTAGGGTCCCACTCAACTGGTTGACTAGGCTCTGATTCATCAGGAAGGGTCCACGTCAGCAACACAATTGTTTCGGTCATTTTTGACCTTAAAAGTTTAGCGCCGTCTGTGGGATAACGTTAACCAGATCGACATCCCAAGGCAATCAAATGCTATGTCGGCTGGACCAGCAACATCAGACCGAACCCAGGTCTAAGTGAGAAATAAAAGGCGAATAGCATCCTGGTGGAGGATGCCTCAGATTCTACATCCACCAACAAAGAGACCTGGGAAGGCCACCAAATAACCTAAGGTGTCCCAGAAACAATTCGACCAATTTGCAGAGCAAGTCGACAAGAGTATCGGTGTTTTAGCGACCTTGATACGCCAAAGCATGGGAGATCTGCCACTCACAAATGAGCAACTGCCGCCTCCAAATCCAACTCTGACACCAACAAGAGGCGCAGCTATGCTCAGGGATCTAAAAGGTCCGAGAGCGAATCGACAAGAGATCGCCTCACACAATACAACCCCCACATCTTACAAATACGACGAAGGGAGGGATGACAATCGTTCCTTTGGTTTCCAGGGAGGACCCAGCCCCTCCAACTATAAGGAAGCGACCCACCACATCTTGGATCAGGTGATAAACGGGATCCCCCAGGTTACAACCCTCTGAATCTTGCAGGTGGGTACATGAGGAGAGAGGAAATCCCAAACCGATCCTCAGGAGCTACAAACGCGCAAGGCAGAGATGGGCGATCCCTACTCATCCAGTCTGCACTTCGGCAGACTCCATTGAAGGAGACCATCACCTCCGCTCCTTCTCTTTCGAAGTTCAAACTCCCTGCCTTGCCAGCATATGATGGCAGAGGCGACCCGTGGGCACACATCCATAAGTATCTATCCGTGATGCTACTTCATAGGGCCGATGAGCCGTACCTCTGCCGAGTTTTCCATGCTACCCTATTCAAGCAGGCAGAAGGCTGGTACGACGGATTACCTGACGGCTGTATCGGGTCAGTCGACGAATTGGCCGATCCGTTCTACAAGCAATTCGTCGCAGGTCGACGTCCCAAGAGAAAGTCTTCCCACCTCTTTACGTTCAAGCAGAAGGACAAGGAATCCATCCGAGCCTTCGTCCAGCGATTCAATGACGAGAGGTTCAAAGTAGAGGGCACACCGAATGTAACTGTCATCACGGCTTTCACCCAAGCGGTGCGTGACAAACACTTGCAGAGGGCGCTCCACCAGTTCCCACCTAACAGTCTTGCGTAGGGGTGTCAAAATAGACCCGACCCGACCCGACCCGACCCGAACCCTGCCTCTTGGGTCGGGTATGGGTAGGGGCCAATACGGGTCGGGTCGAATTCGGGTCAACCCGACCGACCCGGATAAAAATCCGGGTCGGGTACGGGTTTGACCCCTCGACCCGGTTGACCCGAATTCGACCCGTATTTTCACTCTTTTCACCCTGAACCCGACCCGGACCCGACCTTTTTTGCAAAACAACTACTCTTTTACACCAAACCCGACCCGAACCCGACCCGTTAGACAAACCGGGTCGGGTACGGGTCACCCGGGTTACGGCCGGGTCGGGTACGGGTATCCGAACCCTGACCCGAATTTAATTCGGGTCGGGTTCGGGTTTACCCTTATTCGGGTCGGGTCAAACCTGACCCGACCCGAACCCGACCCGACCCGCCCGTTTGCCACCCCTAGTCTTGCGGAGATGTTCAATATAACACATCGGTTCACCATCTGCAAAGAAGCGGAGGAATCGACTGAAACTACTGGAAAAGGCACACCTGCCCATCGTGGAGACACCAGACGGGAAAAGCCAACCCAAGGAACCCCTCGTCAGGAATCTCAGGACAAGAGGCCGAGAGAGAGAAGCCCTCAAGGTAAGGAGCACCCAACTTATGCGAGGCCAAATGCGCCCAAGATGGAGGTCCTCGCTTATGCCCTACGAGAAGAACAAGTCCAAGAATCAGCCAAGAAAGGCAAATATAAGAAGAGTAACGACCTCAAATTCTGCAAATACCACAACGAATATGGGCATGATACCAACAACTGATGGACACTCAAGAAGGGGATCGACGCATTGGTCAAGCGCAGACATCCCAAGAACCCGATCACCGATCAACCCAGCAAGGAGGGGCCCTCGAAGCAAAAGGCCAAGATGACAGGGTTACCTGTCACTAAGGTGGTCGACTAACGCGCTTCTAAGCTCGAGGTCAAATAAAAAGCGTGGGCCAAAAGCAACTCCTGACGAAACTCGGAAATGCCTGTACACTTGTTGCTTTCTTATATAAGAAATGTTTTTCATCAAATAAATTATGCATCCTTTTCGAAACAACTTCCTTCGATAAAGCATTTGCGAATTCTATGATACTTACCCCATCAAAGAGATCCAATCCTTTGGGAAGTCTAGATGGGCCGAATTCGTAATGATGAAACTCATATACCGAGTCGTTAGTCGAAGGGGCCACCCCTTCGCCACTAAACGACTCTACTGCATCGTCAGCCGTAAGTCGAAGGGACCACCCACTCGTCACTGAACGACTCTCTCGTGTCGTCAGCCGTAAGTCGAAGGGCCACCCCTTTGCTACTAAACGAATCTCTCGTGTCGTCAGCCATAAGTCGAAGGGCCACACCTTCGCCACTGAACGACCCCCTCGTGTCGTCAGCCGTAAGTCGTAGGGCCACCCCTTCGCCATTGAACGACCCCCTCGTTTCGTCAGCCGTAAGTCAAAGGGCCACCCCTTCGCGACTGAATGACCCCCTCGTGTCGTCAACCGTAAGTCGAGGGGCCACCCCTTTGCCACTGAACGACTCTCTCGTGTCGTTAGCCATAAGTCGAAGGGGCCACCCCTTCGCTACTGAACGACTCACTGCATCGTCAGCCGTAAGTTGAAGGGGCCACCCCTTCGTCACTGAACGACTCTCTAGTGTTGTCAGCCATAAGTCACAGGGCCACCTCTTCGCTGCTGAACGACTCTCTCGTGTCGTCAGTTGTAAGTCGAAGGGCCACCCCTTTGCCACTGAACGACTTTCTCGTGTCGTCGACCGTAAGTCGAAGGGCCACCCCTTTTCCACTGAACGACCCCCCTTGTGTCATCAGCCGTAAGTCGAAGGGCTACCCTTCGCCACTGAACGACCCCCTCATGTCGTCAGCCGTAAGTCCGCCACTGAACGACACCCTCGTGTCGTCAGCCGTAAGTCGAAGAGCCACCCTTTCGCACTGAATGACCCCCATCGTGTTGTCAGCCGTCAGTCAAGGGGCCACCCCTTCACCACTGAACGACTCCTTGCATCGTCAGCAATAAGTCGAAGGGGCCATTCCTTCGCCACTGAACGACTTCCTCGTGTCGTCAGCCGTAAGTCGAAGGACCACCCCTTTGCCACTGAACGACTCTCTCGTGTCGTTAGCTGTAAGTCGAAGAGTCACTCCTTCGCCACTGAACGACCCTACTGTGTCATCAGTCGTAAGTCGAAGGGCCACCCCTTTGCCAATGAACGACCCCGCTCACATCGTCACCCGTAATTCGAAGGGGACACCCCTTTGCCACTAAACGACTCTCTCATGTCGTTAGCCGTAAGACGAAGGGCCATCCCTTCGCCACTGAATGACCCTATGCGCCGTCAGCCGTAAGTCGAAGGGCTACCCCTTTGCCAATGAACAACCCCTTGCGTCGTCAGCCGTAAGTCGAAGGGGCCACCCTTTCGCCACTGAACAACTCTCTCGTGTCAAAGACGATATCTTCGAATTATCTTCGAATTTTCTCCCTGAAACCGTCTTATATCAACAAGATGACAATGGCATGATGAAACACATGTCGAAGATCCGAGGCTCTAAGCATCTTGGGTTTCAAACCGACGGATCATCCAAATCAGCAAAACGGGTGTTTTGGCGCCTAGAACTTGAGTTTTAATTCCTCAACTGACATGCCCCATTATTGTGATGTAATGTCGCTTGACCCCAACATGCAGACTTTCTGAGGTCGTGCAATGGGGGCCATTGTTGAATCAACGTGCTGACACTCGAGATGGCTCGTCCGACAAGTAACTAAGGCCCACAGAGCCCATAAGAGAAGCTCGATGTTGAATCAGTCAAAGCCCACCTGCCAATCGCTTGTTGCACTCCCACCAATCGAACGTGGGATTGAAGGCGTGCTCATAAATAGCGGAAACGTGGACTACGGTTACTCCTATTAAAGGGGAGAGATCATGGCACCATAATTGGTGACCGTTATCCTCCAACGTCACAAAAAGAACCCAGGAGGTCTATAAATAGTGGAGGTTTCCAACTCACAAGGTACAAGATCTAATACATAGACTCTACTCTTTCAGCTTATATTTCTTCCACTAAAGAGCTTGCGACGTCAGATCTGAGACGAACCTCCTGGGTCGATCTCAGCTGCTCCAAGCTCACTCTCTTCATTAAATTCCCATTCTAACTTAAGCATCGAAGGGGATTTGGGTCGGGACCCAGATCCGATCCCCTGACGCTTCCCTGTGGTGCAGATTTACGAGCCTCACTCCTACGCGAGGGTCGTTCTAGAGGTTCTCAGCCTCGATCGATCGATATATGGATCGCTCGAGGGTCGATCGAGCACCGTAAGTCATCCATCATCAATCAACGACCAAGGTTCTTTCAACCTAGGGTCCCACTCAACCGGCTGACGAGGCTCCGACTCATCAGGAAGGGTCCACGTCAGCAACACAATTGTTTCGGTCATTTTTGACCTTTGCTTGATGGCTTTACAAATTTGCTTTTCTCCCACCATTTTGGAATCTTGTCTTGTTATTCCTTGCCAAATGTATTTTTTGCCCTGAAATTGGAACATCATTTATAGCCTTTTGACGTTTACCATGATGTCATCCAATTGCTTTAGCCATTGAGCACCCGATATACCTCTCATTGGTAGTACCAATAAATCCAAAAGTACAGTAATCCCATTAGCTACCTGAACATCAAATTCGTGTAAATCTTCAAATACTAATCCTAGATTTTGGGCTACTTTAGGGCTTATGAAGCTATATGTTGAACCTGAATCTACCAACACATTCACTACTTTCACACTCAAGTTGTGAGCCATCGGAGTTCCACAAATGGCTTGTAAGGAGATGGTCTGGAGCTCCAGTTGTTTACATCACACCATGTCGGATTGTTGCTTGGAGGAGGGAATTCATTGTCTTGTTGATCTTCTACCTCTCCTTGCTTAGACACCTCTTCTCCAATACATATCCCTTTCAAATGAAGATTTGTCTCTCTTTGCATTTATGATATATACTCCACTTTTCATTGCAAAAGAAACACAAGTTATTCTTTCTTTTGTGGAGAAGCTCTTCTACAGTAAGTTTCTCCACAAAAAATAATTTCAGGAAAACTGTGAATCATAAAGCTAATTTTATGAAAATTTGCCCAAATTTGATGCACATTGCTTCTTTAAAGTTAAATGCCTCGACGAAACTTTCACCAAATAATTTTCAAATATTTTCATTATCTTTTTCTATTTTCTATTTTAACTTCGACAAATTTTTTCGAGTTCGCAACTTTAAATACTGGCGTGCCAAATTTTTTCGAGTTCGCAACTTTAAATACTGGCGTGCCAAGCCGGAGAGAGTCAAATGAGCGTTTTGATTTTAGAGTTTGGTCTATAGCCTTTTATTTGTTATATTACGATCTCTTGTAGAGTTTTGATTGTAGTTTTGACTGATTTAAAAACATAAAGGTAACTTTAACAAAAGTAATGGAAGTTAAAATTAGTTTTGAAGAATTTACTCTTGATTTATATAATTGCATTGGCTTCACATTGAAATTACACTGATTTTTATATAGATGCACTTGTTTCACGTTATCCTTCGGATCAATTTCATATTGCATCCACTAGTTACCTAACAATAATTTTTCCATAGAAGCACATATTTCATATCACAATTGCATCAATTTCTCCAATGAGCCTTTGGATTACTTTTAAGGTTGGTTCGAAAAGACAAGTCTCAAGTTCAATATCGAGCCACCGCCTGTGATTTTATCAACAACAAAAGAGGCATCAATATCATATTGCATCAGCTAAACATGCAACAGCAATAAAACATCCACAAAGTAAGTCTTTTCCCCTCTTGAATTACATCTGTTTTAAAGCACAAATCATGGAACATTCCAATGCCAATTATGGGCATAAAATAGCCCAGATATTCTCCCAAGCACAATACCTAAACGACCATTCTAAGTAAATAGAACAACATTATATCGTATCTTTTAGAGGAGAATCTCTAGTCTAGTTAAATATATTCATATTACATGATATATCTGATTACAATACAACAAATGCAAATTATCATGCGTGCCCACAGCATCGCAACCCCTCCCTCTTGTGTTGCTGATTGCGTGCTCCCTTCTGTGCTTTCCTTTTGGCCTTGTAAATCTAAAATCACTTCAAAGATGGAAGAAAATGAATTTGTACATCAGTAACTGGGGAGGATAAGGCAAAAAAGGATTTTTGGGATTTCGGTTAGAATCACCATGTATTTTAAAGTCATTGTGTTTCATCAAGACAGTTCTCAGGCACTATCCACTAGTAATTTTGAAACCTAACATGCCACTCTAAATTCGTTACTCATATTATTATTATTATTCTATAATATTACAAATAATTGTTAGCACTAAGAATATGATGTACATGTTTTGTGGTTAAAAAAAGAGAACCCAAATTTTATTATATAAAGTTATATACCAATCAACAAGAACTAAATAACAAAGTCAACAAATAGTCCGCGTGGGTTCAAACCAATGTGATGCGATTGTCCCATCCGAGCGGCCGCCTCGATGTTTTACTATCATGCAAGATGAGGTTGTAATGAGTAGGATCCATTGCATATATATTCAAAATGTGTTGGATACACATTTGCAGCAAAGATTCAAACAAAGGCAGTGTTGAGGACCTTGATTGCATATTGCGGCTCCTCAATTGCGGTGCCATGCAAAAGAATTCCCTTCAAAAGCGATAGATCTTGTAGAAAAATGTCAACTAACTTCAAAGAAAGCTGATTCAATTGAATTAGACTCAAAAACTAAAAGGAAAAGCTGAAAGCAAATCAAAAGAAAAATAAAAGAAAATGGCAAATCAAAGAAAGAATTTCATTATTTTTCTTCACAAAGCTTCTTGCACGACCCATTGGGCTTTTATACAAGTAATTGAGAAGAGAAATGCAGCTGTCTTCTTAAAAAGTTTGTTTTCAACTTCTCTTCCAACCGCCTAAACTGAATAAATTATTCGATTGCTCTAACCGCCACCTTCTAGAAGAATATGTTTGAAAAATATTGTCATGGTTTGTTGAGATGAAAGTGTCCACTTTTGGATAGTTAGATCACCATGTGATTAGATAAGGAAGCTGGATTTGATAAGAACACCCACCCGACGCATTTCCATAACCGTTCCATCCCAGATATTGTTAGTCGATCAATACTTGGTCGTTAGTCGACTAATCAGCACCCGAGCTCAGTTTAGTTAACTAATGCTGTTTCATTAGTCGACTAGCAGTCGGCTATAGTTTTGATATATTCCTAACCACGATTGTTAGTCGACTAATCCATTAACATTGGTCGACTAATGCTGGCTCCAGTCCGCAATCCTCTGTAAATTTCTGAAGGTTCCAAACATTAATTTCTGAAGGCTCCCGAGCTCAGTTTGGTCGACTAACGCGGTTTCGTTAGTCGAGCCGACCTGTAGTTGACATGTAGTTCTGATATATTCTGTAATGACCCAAATTTCTTTAGGAATTTTCTGACATTTTTTCCGTAATTATACGATTTTTTTTTCAATTTCATCCTCTTCTTTTGCTTTGCTTCTTTTTCCCCTGCACTTGGACTCAAACCCATCGGCCCACAACCAGGAGAAGCCCACATCTTTTAATTAATTCAGTTTCCCCCTTCAAATCAAACCATAAGCCCGGCCTAAGAGCATGCAGACAAAGCCCAACATCATTTCTATCATTTCTATCATTTATTTCTTTTAATTCCCTTCTTAAGTAAAGGCCCAAGAACCATTCATTTTTTATTAAAGGAGAACTAATCTAATTCTCCCTTAACACTAAACCGAGAGCCCAAGTCCCCAACTCCTCACCCTTCAATCGTAGCCCTTTTCTCGTAGCAAAAGGAAACGAAAGAGCTGTCGCCTCTGCGCCTTTGATTCGAAACCCTAATCCATAAATCTCTCGCTCTCTTTCGAACAAGAGGAACGAAGCAAGCCGCCACCGCCCGTTTCGAAACCGTAATCCGAGCGGGTTTCTCCCAAAATTTCGGGGTTTAAGTTCGATTCGAACTCTTTTACGCGTTTTCTCTTCTCTATAAACATTGATGGATTCCTTGGTTTTAAACATACAAAAATCCTCTTTTCTCGGTTCTCTAAAATTCTGATTTCGTTCCGGGGTTTTCTGATCTCTTTCGAGCTTGGTTTTTGGGGCTTTTGGTCCCTTGGATTTCTTAGCCATCGAGGTATATTATATTCTTCTCCAAACTCTCGGTTTAATTTCTCTTCTTAATTTCTGAATGTATTTGGGTCTTGATAGTTTGGAAATTTGTTTCGATATATGTTGATATGTGGTGATTCACGCTGTGCTCCAAAGAAACTATTTCAGATGTAAACGAGATTCCGGCGACCTCATTAGGCTGTGCGACGACTTCCGCTGCGGCCCTCCACTGTATCTTGTTTTCTTTGGTTGATCGGTCGCTAGGGGAGGTCTTTTCCGCCGTTGCTGCGGCCTAACTTGTGTATTTCACAATGGTGTTGCCTTCGGGGACCCTCGACCTTGCTGTCGTTTTGTTTCTGGGCCTTTTGAGATTTTTCTCCTAGGCCTTCCCCTTTCTGACGGCTATTTCCCCTGGCCTTTATTGCCATGCAGTTTGTGTTCGGAGCCATGTTGGGTCTTTTCATCGAGTTTCTGCCTTGTGCAGACTTGGGCCTCACTGTTGGGCCTGTGGGCTTGTACTGTTCGTATTTATTTTAGGCTTTGATAAAAAGTCTCCCTTAAGGCTGGTAGATTGCCAATTTCATGTGGGTCTCGAATGTGAATCTGGTCCAATCGCTTCTTTGAAATCGTTTATTTCATTTTCAACATTAACTTCTGAATTTGTTTCGATGTTTGGTTTAATTATAAAATTGATGGTTTAAAATAGGAATTCTCTTTGTTTAATGAATAGAATATGATTGCTTCCCATGTAATGATTAACTGTTAAGTATGCCATCTAAATTACGTAGTAGGGCCTATGCAAAATAATGACATTGATATTATTGGACAATAGTGCTTGACAAATGATTTACTATTATTGTTAATAACGTTACTGGAACACTGATCTTTTGCATAGAACCTCCCTAGCCACGTAATTTAAGGATTATAATGTAGACACTTACTGAGAGTGAAGAATACTTGACATTGACAGTTCACAATATTGAACCAACTTTTAGGATGTCATACACTTAACTCACCGTTCATATGATGCGGATACGATAATGGTTAATGTATTCGTTTTTCCACTCTCCTTATGAATGCGTGGTATACTATAAAAGTATTCGTTAGTCCTTTTTTGGAACGTGGGCTCATATACATTTTTCCTATTCCTGACGGAATAAGGGGTAACTCTATATTCATTTTTCCGCTATCTACAATAATCTTGGGGTTACATTACAGAACCTGGTACTGTACATCGCTCCCTTGTACATGAGTCACTGTCTAGAATGGTTAGTTAAACTTTAACCAACACTTAAGTTACAGTTACAGTTCAGTTGATCATTTTCTTACTCACGATATTGAAACTGTTTTGCATATAAACTGTTTGTTTGGTTTATATGTAATCTACTTTTTAATTTCGTTGAATAATTTCTCCTTCAGGTTTAGCAAGAGACTTTTCAGCATTTAAGAATAGCTTTCGTTTCGTGGAACGGTGCACAAAGCTTATGAGATTGCTCGTACATGTATGATTCAAAATTTGGTATTATTTTCTACTTTTTCCTATTCTGTTTTTACTGGTTCCCAGTAGGATCTGCATATTATTGAAATTGTGATGATCCTTAGAAACAGGATCGTTACATATTCTTAATGGTCGACTATTAGTCGACTAATCCATTAACATTGATCTACTAACGATGGCTCCAACCGCAATCCCCTGTAATTTTCTAAAGGTTTCAAACATTAATTTTTTGGGTTCCCAACAGGTATATGATCAATCCGGATACAAGCAACATAGCTTTATCCAAAGAAATTCAGATGGGATGATGATTTGCCATAACACTCCAATTTTTTGATTGTTAAGGATAAAAAATAGCAAGGCAAACTTGGGTTGTTCTTGTTTCTTGGTCCTGTTCTCTTCCTGTTCTCTTCCATCCCTCTCATTTTTTAAATAAGGAATTCTTTTTTAAATGGGTTCAAAGAAAAATTAAAATTAAAATGCCTTTCTCAACTCGGCTCATTTTCAGTTCTTCAATCATCTTGCTATGTCTCTATCTACTTTCTTTCTATAGAGATTCTTATGTGATTATTTGCAATTTAGCCACACTATTTTGTTGGGTTTTTGGATCCGAAATGGCAGGATTTTGAATCAAAAATTACCAAGTTACAGGCAGAGAATGGCAGAGATCGAGGATTCTAGAACGACAGCTGAGTGAGATGTCAAGAATTGCTGAAGGAAAGAGAAGACACAGCTAGAGTCCTCTCTCTGTGCTTCTTAAACCACAGGTAATGGGAGCGGTTTGAGAGTGCTCCCAAACAAGACTTTCACACCAAATACATAGTTTTTTAAAATTATTCCCTACTAACACCAGACTTCAATCTCCAAATGTCCATAACTCTGTCACTAGCACCAACTTCGAATACGCATCGATTTGCACATGCTGAATTTAAAATTTCTTCCTACACGAAGAAGAAGAAAACTGATAATTTTTTGGACAGAAGAAACTGAATTGTACATAAGCAACCATCGAAACCTGAAGCAAAGGAAGAAAGCAGCACTTTTCCGTTCTTTCCTAGTAAAAAACTTCTCCTTGAATGATAACCTACTTGAGCAGCACTTTTCCGTTCTTTCCTAGTCAAAAACTCCTCCTTGAATGATAACCTACTTGGTTTATGCTTGGGAGTGCAATTCATTATGATCAAACCTTTTCATCTTGTCTTTTTCTATGGAAATCTACTGGCCTACACGACTTAACCCAATGGCACCGTAAGAAATCCTGTATCAATTTGATAATATTTATTTTGGGTTTTTAAGGATATACCACCTAAAATCTGTTGTCTTTATACATAACAACCCTTAAAAAATATAAAAAATATAAAAAATAAATAAAAATAAAATAAAATAAAAAAAGTAAATAAAAAAAATCAAACCTTCATGTTTCTATTTTACCCCCTAAATCACTTAAGTTCTTTGAAAAAAAATCTCGACATTAGTTGATGTTAGAATTTTGACATTTAATATTTATAAGATATGGATATATTTTACTATAATATTGGGGCAAAAGCATGGATGTATATAAAGGGGGGCCCGCGGCATGCGCACCCCGAGAAACTTTCTATTTTCTCCACATATTTAACAGTTTCCAAATTAATTCTCTGCATATTATTAATCTGCATACAACATAAATATAATGAGTTGTGCCCATCTGAAAATTTTAGGATCCACTACTAATTTTGTAAAAAATTTAATCGCATGCCTAGAAAACTGATTGAAACTATCAAGCCCAAAAACAGCTCATTAAAGAATAGGATATAAGGAAAGTATTGATTACAAAATATATGTTAGATCTCCTTTTAATTATTTAAAAACTAACATACTAATTAATGAAATTGATTATTATTTTCAAACAGTCCCACTTGATTTCAAATCTAAATTAATTATGTCATATTTTCATCCTTGAGAAGATTACCTCATTTCTCCTAAATTTATCTATTTTCCTTCCAGAGTAAAAGAAAAGTAACTTCAATATATTTAATTTCATCTCTATTCTCATTACTAAGTTTTACCTTCAAGTCGACTTGTCAATGGAGGTTGAGAAAGAGATGTAAATTATTCAGTCTCACCTCTTTCTGTTTAATTGTAAATTTTTGATCTATGATAGGTTTTTAAGTGAAACCTTGATAGCTACTTTTACTCTACAAATATGTTAAAGCAAAACAATTTTGAGGCCAACAGAGCGTTGCTCCAGCGGCACAAGCCCTCGCTTGCTTGCGCGGCCACCCAGGTTCGATCCCGGGTGAGTGGCTCCCCCGCGCCCGCGTCTTACCAGCTTTCCGAAGAAACGAAAGGAAAAAAAAACATTTTTGAGACTTACCTATATCAAATTAAGCATTTTTCTTAGTCATATTTGTTATGCTTGGCAAATTTTTTTTATATTGACTTGAATATTTAATATATATTTGAAATTAAGTCAAATGTTAGATGATATAGTGCTCGTCCTGGCTTAACAAGCTGCATTGTCCCTGGGCATGAGATTAATGAGAAGAATATATAGAAAATATATAGTAATCCTATTTGGAACCCTAAAATTGTAGAAATAGAAAAACTAAAGAGAGAACAAGAGAAGATTGGGGAAATAGAGGTGAGAGGAAATGATATTGAGAGGGTAGTAAATAGAGTTTTGATGAAAAAAAAATGGGATAAGAGGAGATGTGTATTTAGTTTAAATGATGAATTGGAAGAATGGCCGAATTGGAAATTTTAAATTATAATTAAGAACTTAACAAAAAAATAGAATATTCAAAATTTCCATTATTTTTAATGTCCCAAGAGAAGTGGGGTTTACACAACTTAAATGATTTTAGGTGTTTATTTAGGACTATGCAGATGTGGCGTTATATATGGACTTAGTGAAGATTATAGGGGTTGGGGGTCTCTAAAGCATGGTTAGAGGTCTCGCCCGATACCGCTAGGTATCAGGAGTTTCGTCTCGGTATCAGCCTACACCGAGACGAAACAACGGCTCAAGTTTCGGTTTCGGCTGGAACGATGCCGTTTCGGCTAGTTCTCTGGCCGAAACCGAAGGTGAAATTGGAAAAAAAATCAAAAAAGAAGAAGACCAAGAAAAAGACGAGGAAGAGGAAATAAAAAAAAGAAGACCACAAAGAAAAAGATGAGGAAATAAAAAAAGAAGACCAAGAAAAGAGGAGAGAGAGAACATACCCGGAGATCTCACCATGACGCCGCCTCCCGCAACACTCTCACAGCCTCTCGCTGTCTCCTCCATGAGGAACAGGAAATAAAAATCAGAAGAAGCCCGCGTGAAGCCCACGTTTGATGTTAAAAGGCTAGGTAGTGAGTGTTGCGATCAAATTCACTTTTGCTAGGCATGTTACATTTATTTACAAGTTTGACATCCTCTTTTAGACCATTTAAAGAAACGAAATGACAAACTTGTAAATAAATGTAAATTATTTCTCAAAATGTGTAAGTTGATTGCAATACTATTTATGCTATTCACCTGCAGATTTTGCTAGCGAATGTAACACATTTATTTACAAGTTTGCCATTTTAAAGCAGGAAATACAACCTTATAAAAAGTGTAATTTGTTTAGCTAAATGAAGAAGCCCACATGATGTAGCCTAAACATACAAAGTTAGTTAGTATTTGATATATGATATTGTTAACTGTGTATTCATATGGTATATGTATTTATTAATAGTATTTTACATTAATATTTAGAAAAACTATCGAAAATACCGATACAGACGAAACCAAAACTTGCTTTCAAAACCATCGAAACGGGCGATATCGATACCGAAACCTAAATTTTAGGAAGAGCGATGTCGAGACCGAAACTGAGACCTAAAACCTTGCTCTAAAGTTTATTTTTGCAAACATTTTCTTCACCACCATGTCAAATACCAATATCTATTGCAAACATGTTACCCTCACTAGTTTACATAACCATTACAATTAGTATCACATACATTTTTCATTATTTTTATACTAAACCTGGTACATTATGAAAAATTAGAGTAAGTTTAAGTTTAAAACATAATGTACACAAATGAACTATAGTGAAACAAAAAACATTTTCCCAACATGTCCACTATTTTACCGCCTCCCAAGAAACTTGAGTTACTCCATAAAAACAAAATTGAATTATCATGTATGAAGTATATGAATTCCATATAGGTCAAAAACAACAAGCACAGTGTGCCTATTCGCAAAGAAGAAATTTCTTAATATGATAATACTAACAATAGAAAAAAAGAAGGAAAATGAACTATGAACTGAAAATAGAATGTACGTTAAATTGATTACCAGGTTGAAGATAACCTATTCTTTTGCACTTTGGGTTTCACTCAGTTCTGAACTTAATATATGATGAAGAAGAATGTCAACATTGCGGCTCCTTGTCTTCACACTGAATAACAAAACAGAAGGAATCATTATGTCTTGTTCAAATAAAATATATAATATATGACTTTGATGCTTAAATTTACCCAACACGTCGGCGTCGGTCCTTTCTTCCAGGTGAATCCTGAAGCAAGTAAACTATCCATAAATATTTGGGCAGGCATAATGTAAAAGATTCAGTGGAACTGAGATTTCAAATCAAGACAATATACAAGCAATGAGCGGCATGGCTTTGCCATTAGACCATGTGTTACATGACAACAATTTTGTTGAATTGGTACATATCCCGTTACTGGAAACGAAGGGAACCATTGACCCAAGTATGCTGATAAGTATGAAGCGATATCTACATAGACATCATTAAGGAATAATGATTATCCTTTTCTTCCAAATAAACAACTTGATATCCTAGTTAACCAACTGTTGTTAGATAAAATAGAGAACTCGTCGAAGTGATCACAGGTAATACTGGAATTTCTCTGCATATGTCAACAAGAGCTGCTTGGGCTTTTGCAAATAATGTTCTTGACATTATTATATAGAAAATGCTACTAAAGATTAAGACATTTGTATTTCATACACAATTTTTTTCAGCATATTTTTGTAATGTTTTGATTCTTTAAATTTCTCCATGCCACCGCGTAAAATGGTTATGTACAATTGAGTGAACAAACCAGCATACAATATTCTTTTTTCACTATTCCTGAAAAAGGATTTCCCCACTCATTTCTCTTCCAAAATAACATCGAAGAAAATTAAATTCACCGATTTATTATGAAATAAAAAAAAGGAATTGGAAAATGCATAGATCTTCTGATAGATGCAGATGGATAGGTTGGACAGTATGTCAAGGTATTAAGAAACTTGATTATACCTGGTAAACCTTAAGTTAGTGTTAGGTCATACGTTGTGTGACTTTGTTGTCAATAGTGGCACCTTGGTATCTTGATGTTTGTTCTTAATAATCTTGAAGGAGGATCTCGTCTATTGGCCATGTTGGAGGATATGTTGAATGTTATGGTACAAGTGTACAACATGAGGTCCAACATGATGTGTCAGTAGGCTGAAATCAAATGACGGTCTTCAACGATTATCAAAGGTGGATTACTCCAGATCTTTCTATAATCTCTTTTAGACATTCTGGTATACTGTTATGTTGAAGAATCGTTGAAGCTACATTTGGAAGGTGTTATCTCCGAGATTTGATTGAAAATTCTGTTGCAGAAATATTAGCCCGCATATAGTAGTTGTTAGATCTTCGAAGATATTGTGGAACCACCTGCCGTTGTGGTTCCTAAACATGCAGGCTGTCGATCTGCATGAGACTTTCAAGCGACCTACCTTAATGATTCCGTGATTGAGGGGGAGCGGAGTATCTAAGGGCGTGTAGATTGCGGCTAGGGTTTTTACGGCTTTTGAGAAAGTTGATCGAACTCCGGGAGGGAGGTTGATGCCTACCGAGGTAGGAATCAAGTGAGTTGATTTTAGTCAGTAGAGCAAAGGGATCTTGCATGCAAGGGAAGCTTGCATAGATTACTCTATGGGTTTGGTAGAGACCACTCATCACGGTTTGTATTGGGGGGAGTATGCTTCTCCTAATATAAATCCGGTATTAGTGATTGTATTTATTGGTATTATTAGTGAAGTGATCTGGTTTTTCTGGGCGTGGCCCCGCAGATGTAGGTGTGCGCACCGAACTGCGTTACCAAGTTTTGCGTGTTGTTGCTTGGTTTTGTGTTTTATCATTAAGCTTGATTGATTAATCAATACGTACTGAATTACAGCTAGTAATGTCACACGATAACAAAAATGCCTCTGTTTCTGACACATGATAGTGATCTTTATTGTTAAATATGAAAATCAGGAGTCAGTGGGTCAATGAACAGGTATGTCTCATCAATACAACCTGACTGTGGTCTAAAAGTGTAATTTATACTTACAAACAAAATGGACCAAGCTTCAGGATTCTCTACATTCTTAATCAGGATAATGCACCGGGTACCTAGAGGCATCCACATTCATCTCTTTCTCATTTCCTTTCTTATGAATCATATGAATCAAGAATAATAGGGTTCCCAAAAATATAAGTGAGATTATATTTCTACCATCTGGTCAACATAGTTATATCATCTGAAAGCTGTGAAATTATCAATTCATTCATGTTGCACAAACTGGGTCATCACATATATAACCATTGATGTGCCACCCCATCAAAGGGATGAGATTCATGGTTTTATGCATGACCAAAGATTCATGCTTATATATGTTGGCATCCCTCTATATTCCAAATCAAAGTATCTCATAATTTGATAGAGTCTCTTCGGAGGCATTGAACGGCAAGCTCAAATACAGTGTACTTTCCAACTTCATTATTAGTTTATTCTCACTTTTGTTCTTCTTTGAAATCTTTTAAAGTGGCTACACCATTACCAAGATACACCATCAAAAGTATAGACATGATGATAAATATCATTGCTTCAAGTAAAAAAAACTATAAATTGAAGATATTATAATCTGATCATAGAAAGGAAAAAGTATCTTGCCATTGCCAACATAGAGGTGCATGCTAAAACTAGTAGAAACTAGAAACTTATACAAATTTGATTATTTATGTTTAAAGCTGATAACCAGCATTTGAAGAACATATTCCCGACAGTAAATGATGTAAATAAATGCTGAAATCAAACATATGGTGATATAAGTCAATATAGACTTCTGACTTCAGCATGGAAAACATGTGTTCATATGATGATGCAACGACGACAAAACAATGATGCATCAAAGAAGTTTGACCACATGCATGTAAAACAGGTACCCCCAATATTCAACCTTTTCTTCTTCGGATCTGTTGGGTATTTCCAATTCCATCTCAGCAAAAAAAGCCTCCAAGACAAAAGCTACAACCTGCAACGAAAGAAGCAGAACATATCGGTCCTGACATTTATTTAAAATTTGTAATACGAAATTCTACAGCTATGTTTTTTAAGTAGATGCGAGGGGTAACTAACCAAGCTAACTTTTTAAAGAATAAATCCATTATTTTTTAGTTAATAAGACATAGTTGACTGTGGCTTATTTGACTTTTTTTAACACGATACACTTGTATTGTATCTACATTAACTGTCTGTATGAGCCTGATTTTATAGGAAAGAAACTCAACTTGTACAGTAAGGAAAAAAGAAGGCAAAAATAAAATAATCAATACATAACCAAACAATGGTTTTAAGTAAGAACAAATCGTCTAACAATTTTTGTCTTCCATGTATACTTCTAATAGTTAAAGAAATTAACGCACAACCATAAGAATTCAAACAAATGTTGGACATGGATGAAACAAATGTATCTTTCCAGGTAGGGTAGTTGAAGTGTTGAACATGTGGGAAACAAGATGGCTAACATTTGCTTGCTCACTGCACTTTGCTTATTCCCGCTTTCTGGCTACCGGACTACTTGCTTGCGGATGGTATGACATACTTTGTTTAGTAACAAGCGGTAGTAACTCACTGAAACCATATGCACACGAAAAACTGCTTAGATCAACATTGAGGCAATGAAACCTAATCAAAGTCTTTTTCATTAATGCAAACCGGAGCCGAGTGAACGATAAAGATAAGCCAATGGGATGTTGGGGGATTTTTTAAATTTTCTTTCTTCTCCACTTGGATTCCTTCGGACACAATCAATTTTCAGCATGAACAAGTGTCCTATATATCATTGATTACGTCACATTTTGATAACAATTTTGTAAAAGATATAACTTATCATCTTTAATCTAGCCATGTACTGCATCATCTCAAAGAGGTTGGAAGAAAGGTTTATGGTTGAACGGATGGGGCTAAGTGGCAAACAAATATTTTCAGAAGTGGTGCATACTGGTCCAATTACCTGTTATGGCTCTTCAAATCAGCTATGTTATATTAACAACTAGCCTAGTACAATCTTTATTAATCCTTTTGAGTTCCAATATCTCCATTGGAGAGAGACCAAATGAAATAAGAATGACCAACAGCCAGGATGAAATAGCATAGTGAATGACAAACTGCACAACAAGGCTTCAAATTGAGTACTGCTGGTGGTATTCGAGATCAATATCTATTTGGTAGTTTCAGCGACTTCGGTGGTGCCATA
Organism: Scilla litardierei; assembly: GCA_030789695.1. Taxonomy (NCBI): domain Eukaryota; kingdom Viridiplantae; phylum Streptophyta; class Magnoliopsida; order Asparagales; family Asparagaceae; genus Scilla; species Scilla litardierei. The sequence goes on along the minus strand of CM061133.1, from coordinate 272,010,090 downwards.
CCATCAGGCTTTAGTATGTACTGCTTAATTTTTCTAAAAATTCGATTACCTTTTCAAAGTTAAGAATATTAAAACATTTTAACAGGGTTTAAAGTATTTGAGGTACTTTAGGGTTTTGATGGAAGGTGTTTATGGAATATGAGATGAAGCAATAATTTTCAAATAGATACGATTATTTAATTAATATTCCTGCATACAGGAATAAGAGCAGTCAAATTTTAATATTACATAAAAAATCAATAATTTTAATTTTGTATTTTAATTTTGTTGGTAAATTTTGAGTTTTCCAACCAAATTGATTCCCCCCAAAACTTTCTCAAAACTCATCTCAACCTTCCATTCTTCAAGAACAAATCCCAGACAATCTTTATCTTGTCCTAGTCAGCCCTAGGATTCAAAAACTGTTGTGTTTTATATAATAGATAGATATATTTTAAAATAGGAAACACGAATGTACATTAGTTGCTGCAGTGGTAAATCTAACAAGAAAGTAACAAGCTCAGAGAAATGCCTGAACAATTTTTCATTATTAAAAAATATATTTTGAAACGTGTATTTAAGTTGGACAATAAAAAACATATTATCCAACACTTTGCTTGACAGTACTCGGTTAGATCACAGGCATGCATGTTGCCATAATTTGAGCAGCAAGAAAATGACGAAGTGCTTTGACATTTGCCTGTGATCAAGACCACCAGTTAAACATGCGTGTGGGTTACGGGGCCGGGGCCGGGGGGGGGGGGGGGGGGGGGGGGGCTCACCAGATTAAGAAGCAGCAAAACTGTGATGAGATAAAAACTGATGAAATATGCAAGCGTCCAGGAGGTTCCTGTTAAATCCATGTAGCTCTGAAAGGAAAAAATAAGACATTGGAAATGGCTCATAATGCAGAACACAAGACTCAAATATTACCGAATGTGTCACACGTAACAAAAATTTAAGTTAATGTTATGCCAAAATACAAACATTACTACACAAGTTTTCTGCGTTAATTGAAATAGACAAGGACGTTTCTTGCATGATTTCTCAACAATATTTGGGCTGTAGAACTTACAGAGGATAATTTAGATGGGACCTGTGCTATAGACACACACACTGACACACAATGTGCATGTGTGCTACACACACGGACACCTCCTTGTGTGTTTTAGCTATGCATCAAATGACCACAAATTAATCAGATTTATGACATTTTTGAAACATTGATTCGTCATGCCTTTTGTAGAGAGTAGAACACATCAAAAATCATTGAATTTTTATTTACAGGTGGTTCAAGTGTTAAATCAAATTCAACAGAATGGACTTCTGATTTAGGTAGTAATTGAATTTTGATTTAGGTTGTCAGTTTTTAAATTTGGGGTGATATGACCTACACTAAGGAATGCGTTTTCGGCTAATACCACGTGGTTTCGATTGTTCGGTTTTGGTATCAAACATGGATGCTACAAAACTACTACTGAAAACCGATTTCCGTCGGTTTCGACTGATCAACCTATTGGTTTCGACCAGTTTTGGTCAAAACATCACTTTACAATAAAAATATGAGTTTGAATTTAAATACACAAATTCATTAAACTATATACATAAAAATATTTATTAAAATCCTGAAATTATAAAAATTACATAAATTTATTGAAATTCTAAGAATAATATTATAAAAATTCTAAAAAATTTATTATTAATGCATTGTTATATAAATATATACATAAAAATACATGTAAATCTAAAACTGAAACTTAAAACGAAACCAACAATACAGATGAAACTTTTTGAAACTTAAAAATTTTCCAATGGCCGAAACCAAAACTAAAACCGAAACTAAATTCTCCAACTCTTGATCCATATCTTAAGATTAATCGGTATTATTCTAGATGCACATACGCACATCATTTTTCACCCTAAATCCCATAAAAGAGGGCACTCAACCTATGAAGGCATGTTATAATATTTATATTACATTTGATGGCTGCTTTTGAATTCTAAGGCTGAGTAGGACAAGCTGACTAGGACAAATGGTTGATAGAACAGCTGAGATTTAATCTTAAGGAATGAATGATTGAGATGAGATTTTGTGGAAAATTTTGGAAGGAAAAACATTTCTGGGAAAATGAAAGTTTCTGGAGAAATAAAAATTTCTGGGAAATGAAAGTTTCTGGAGAATATCAGAGTGCACACAATTAATGCATTTGGGAAAAAAATTTTAACTTGCATTTAATGCTGCAGATTGAATGATCTCTCGCTCAACGCGGGGCCCACCGTCTCTTCAACGCATGGAAAAACAAGATGAGAATAATGTCTCGCGTCGAAGGCGCTCACGCCGAAATTTTTTAAGCTGATTTCTTTTTTCGCGTCGAAGGCGCCCGCTAAATTTTTTTTTGCTAATTTGTTGTTCCGCGCCGAAGACGTCCGCGCTAAATTTGTTGTTCTATACCGAATTTGTTGTTCTGCGCCAAAGGCGCCCGCGTCGAATTTGTTGTTCCGCGCCGAATGCGCCCGTGCTGCTAAATATTTTTACACTAATTTGTTGTTCCGCGCAATTTTGACCGTGAGAATAATTTTTTGGAGAACAAAGATTTCGTTGGGGAAAATCTTAAATGAACCGTGCCCGCGGGCACAGTTTATGACTAGTAAACGTAAAATCCTCAACTCCTATCATAATTTTGGCGTGTGTCAATCTTCCAATGTGCTTCTGGATTTATGATATGTGGATTTTTTTAGAGAGGGAGGGAGGGAGGGAGGGTATACACTCTCTTTCATAACTCCTTTGTCCTTGGCCAGAAAAGCACCACGTGTGTGTCGATTATAAATGATGGAATCACCCATTAAGATAATATAGAATGACGATTTTAAAATGATGTATGAAATGAAAATGTCACAATATGTTTTTATATATATGTCTAATGGATAGAAGACAAATATTATCTTTTACATATCCACCCACTTTCTCATCTTTTTCAGAAATGATACAATGGAAAATTTCTGTACAGGACTGAAAAAACAGAAAAACTGAAGCCTTTGTTATGTCACATGAGGATAACACGTGGATGTTAGGAAGCAAGAGGTAAAATGAGAATAAAAAGTTGAATAGAGAGGGAAAAATGAAACTGCGAAAGAGGGGAAAAAACAATATGGACACATTACCCATTAATTTTTCCCAAGATGCATATAAAATGGACACATTACCCATTAATTTTTCCCAAGATGCATATAAATGATACATATGAAGGAATTAGATTGTATGGAGATGTGGTCAATTCACGCTTAGCTATGTGAGCATGTTGATCATAGCACAAGCATAAGCTCATAACAAAGCTCACAACATGATAATTTGGACATGGCATATTAAAGTGGTAGAATAAGAGCAGGTTGAGAACAATGTTCACCAAGACACATCAGCTCAAAATCTCCTGAATAGAGGGTCATAATAGTCTAATGAACCCTAACATATATATTCTATCTCCATATCTATTTTTTTCTTTCTTGGCCCAGTCTCTTCGTTTGATCTAACTTATATAAGAAGGAAAAAAACAGAAAGCCTGAAGTCGGTCGATTTGTAGGTTTTTATGTAGCCCGTAATGCCTTGGGAAACCTGACACTTGTTCATCTCAATCGCTCTTCAAGGTTCTCCAAACCCATTGGAGGAAAAGATATTTCAAATAAGGAAAAGAATTGTCACGCCCCGCAACCCGGGGTCGCAGCATGTTTCACAAAGTTGTCAGGTCTTGTCGTTAACCAGTGTTGACAATCTAAGCTGAGGAGACATGTACAAAATGCGTAAAGGAAAAACTTCACTTTATTTATATATGAGCGAGTTTTACAAAAGAGGCTCTTAGAACATGATCTATGTACAACACAAAATAGGATCACATTCTAAGACCTAGGTACACCAAAAAGTTCTACAAGATAACACATCATCACCTAACCACCACTAAATCAAAGATCTGCAGACTCCACTGTTGGCTCTAAAACCCCAACTACAGGATACTCCTCGGAATTACCAACACCTGGTGTTCAATGCAAAACAAGAGCACCAAGTAAATCACAATAACTTCAAGAATTTTGGTATTTGAACATTTATGTGAGCGTAAGTAAGTAAAACTACTGAAAACAAGGCTCAAAATAATGAGAATCACATTTATCAAGGAACTAACTACTCAAGCTAACAAAGAATAGAGTAACATGCATCATTCTGGGGTAGATTTCTTACTTTCTACAAGTTAAGCCAAACCTAGGCCGTGAATCATATTGGGGAGTACAGGAGCAACCAATGAGTCCACAACAGGCCGCTGGGGTGCTCACCTGGGCTAAGCCCACAGAAACAACAGGAGGGCAGACATATGACTCATTGACTCACATTAACAACCGGACTGTAACTGTCTTTTGGAACAAATCATGGCTCCTGTCGCTCCCACACTCCCACTAATATGATGTACCCCATACCCAGTGAGTCTCAAATGCTCAGTGTAAATCAAGTGTACTTCGCTCCACCTCTCAATGATATGTCACATGTGTTACACTAATTTGATATCATTTCTTTTATTTGTCATATAAGACAAGTATTTGATTTCTTAATTCAAGTGTAGTCACATCGAATTTATGTAATATGTGGGTGTGCTATGTGGTACCATACATTCTCATGTCCATGAATTTAATAAGTTCCTTCAGGATATTGCACGGGATATTCATAACAGGATTCAACAAAACTTTCTATTGTCCGTATTTATCATTGCACACCCATTATAAAGCTAAATTCAATGTCATGGACTTAGCATGTAGTAAACATCAATTACTTGAAACATGATCATGACAACAAGTAGTATGGTAGTAGTCATATCATTAATTAAACAAGCATCCAACATGTGACAGATATTATAAACAATGTTTCATTATGAGCATTAATTGAAAATAAAGCACTAATAGCATAATAAAGACCTGTATCTGAGAATTATGATACGGTTGCACTTCATTTTGAAATTAAGATGGAATTTCACGTGGAAGGGGGGGTCATTGATGGTGATCTCAGTTAAGTATCATAAACGATCATTTTAACGAGACTTAGCCATATTTTCGGCTTTAATTTCATCATTAGGCAACATAGCGACTTAAGTATCAAAACCATGTGTTCATGGTTTAATCTTATGATCCTTCAAGCATTCATTTAGGGACTTAATGAACCGAACCCTCAGTTATCATCATTGGACAATCTGAATTTTAAGGGACAAGTATACAACGTAGCTCAAAGGCAACCAATCATTCAATGAGTCGCGATTTATGGGCCTATGGTCTCCATGGCACCAAATAGGGTTCAGCCATACTCTGAAAATAAAACTGCAGGTTCAGGTTAATGCCCAAAATTTGCCTAACAAGAATAACAGAGCCAAGGTTAAGCTTGGCTGAAATTTCAGAGCCAAGTATGGCTCAAAACATCATGATAAAGGTGCAACAGAGCATATGACAGTGACATGAGTTGCCACCAAGCCCAAAAACTACTAATTTACGCTCAGGATTCATCATAACTATGAAACATAAAGGTTTAACACCGAAATTCCTGAAGTTGAGAGTGATTTACCTTGATTTTGAGCTCATAGGACGAACATAACAGAGATCCTAACTTCAATTTTCAGATCAGTCCTCAAACAGAGAGAGGAAAGCCCCAAATTGCATAAAAGGCAACCTTTTTGTGAAAAATGAATTTTTTACATGAAAGCTGAAATTTTTGAACTTACCCAGGTTTAAATAAAGGATGGGAAGAGCTTAGAAGGCTTGAAGAAGAGGTGAGAAGGTGCCACGTATTGTGTATTGTGTGTTATTGGGTGTGTGTGTAAAGAAAAGGGAGGGTTAATATAAATAGAAGTGATAGCCATTCTTTGGGGCTAATCACTATTTTCCCCAAAATCTACATGGTATCAGAGCCCTAAAACAAAAAACCCTAAAACATCAAACCCTAGCCTCACACGCGCCGCCGCCGCGCGCCCGCCGCCGCCGCTGCGCGCCGCCGCCGCGCGCCCCGCCGCCGCCGCGCGCCGCCGCCGCGCGCCCGCCGCCGCCGCGCGCCGCCGCCGCGCGCCCGCCGCCGCCGCGCGCCGCCGCCGCGCGCCCGCCGCCGCCGCGCGCCGCCGCCGCCGCGCGCCGCCGCCGCCGCGCCGCCGCCGCCGCGCGCCGCCGCCGCCGCCGCGCGCCGCCGCGCGCCGCCGCGCGCCGCCGCCGCGCGCCGCTGCTCCTCTTCTCTTCTTTTACGCCCTCTTCTAGCCGCTACAAAGCCCTAACTAGCCACAAATGAGAATCCCAAAAAACCCTAACCCTAGATCTATGGTAGAGTCATGAAAAGGATCCATAGATTTACGGTTAGGGTATGACCTAGAAGAGGAGGAGGAGAAGTAGATCTGCGGATCTAAGGAGGGAGATAGGAGAGATCTGCGGATCTGGAGAGATGTGGGACAATCTTACCTCAGCTGACATGAAGGCCTTCATTGGAGAGATAACGAAGCTGCTTGCTTCAAAGGAGTTGGGATCCTCGAGTGGATCGATGCTTTCACGACCCGTGCAGAAGCTGGAATTGATGCCCAATGATGTGAAATTGGAAGGGACGAAGAATTACCTCAGTTGGTCCAGGAGGGTGCTTCTCATTCTGAAGTCGAAGGGGTTAGAAGGCGTCGTTCTGGGTTCATGTAAGGAACCGATGGATAAGACTGGGGATGATTGGAAAGTCTGGAGCACCACCAACTCACTGGTGGCTGCTTGGTTGATGACATCGATGGTTCCACCCATTGCTGGGATGGTGGAGGCCATAGAGAGTGCTGCGGGGATATGGAGTATGGTGGAGAAAATGTATTCTGGAGCAGGGAATGTGATGCTCATGATGGAGGTTCAGGGCAAGGTCGATACCTTGAAGCAGGGGGAGATGTCTATTCTAGCCTACTCTGCGGAGTTGAAAAGGCTGTGGTCAGAGTTAGACCACTATGACCCTATTGATCTGCCTGATCCTAGGAGTGCTGCGATACACATGAAGTGGGTGGAGCGTAGGCGTGTGACACATTTTCTGAGGAACCTGAATGGAGATTTTGAGGTCAGGAGGGCGAGTATGTGTCACTTATCCTTCATCCCATCTCTGGAGGAGGCCATAGCTGCAATGGCACATGAGGAGACCAGACTGAGAGTTATGAAGGATGATGGTACTCAGGTCACTCGGGCTGCACTAGCTGTACCAGCAGTGGCAGCAGTGAGCGAGGATCGAGAGTGCTACACCTGTGGGGTGAAGGGGCACCTGAGCTTTAACTGCCCACAGAAGGGCAGTGGACGAGGACGTGGCACATGAGGCAGAGGAGGAGGTCGTTGGGGCCGTGGAGGCCGTGGACGAGGTCGCGGCGGCCCACGGGCCAACTTTGCTACCGCTGATGGACGACAGGAGACAGTGATGATTGAGGCTACACCAGCTGAGGCTTCAGATCTAGAGCAGCGGAGACAGTCCAGGTCTACTACTGAGAGCTCGGAGAGTCATGCAGACCAGACTAGGGATGTTGCTTCGCCATTCGGTAACTTTGCCCACTTCGCTCACACAGGATCAGGTAACCAATTAGCCCTTTCATGTAGAGATCATATAGAGTGGATTATTGACTCAGGTGCATCTAGTCATGTGTCAGGTGCATATAGACAGTTTTCCACATATAAACCACATACCATTCATGAAACTGTTCAGACAGCTGATGGCACATCCCAACCCATTAGAGGGATTGGCACTATTCAGTGCACTCCCTCCATACGCCTCTCTTCAGTCCTTCACGTCCCATCATTTCCAATCAACCTTTTATCTGTTGGCTCTATTGTTGATGATCTCGACTGTAGCATTACTTTTGACTCTACTCATTGTGTGTTGCAGGAAAGGAAGACTGGGAGGAGGCTTGGGACTGGCGTCAGGCGTGATGGACTGTGGTATCTTGACAGAGCTAGTGGTGATGCTGCACTGGCTGTCGTTGGTGGAGAGAAGGAAAGGGATGTACTTTTATTACATTGTCAGTTGGGACACTTGCCTTTTGATATGTTGAGTAAAATGTATCCTGATATTTTGAATAGAGTGAATGAAATGAATTTGAAGTGTGATGCATGTGAATTTGGAAAACACACTAGGACATCATATCCTAGTGTGGGGATGAGGAGTGTAGAGAGATTTCATCTTATTCACTCAGATGTTTGGAGGCCCTGCCCAGTGACTTCAGTAAGTGGGTTCAGGTGGTTTATCACTTTCATAGATTGTCATTCTCGGATGACATGGCTTTACATGATGAAAAACAAAAGCGAAGCGTTGAAGTGTTTTCAGGACTTCCATAGAAGTGTCAGAAATGTGTATGAGGCCAAGATCCGTGTCTTGAGAACGGATAATGGGACAGAGTATGTAAACAAGGAGTTTGCATCTTATCTATCTGAGAGTGGGATAACTCATCAAACCACTTGTCCCAACACCCCTCAACAGAACGGAGTTGCTGAAAGGAAAAATAGACACTTGTTGGAGGTAACTAGGTCACTCATGCTCACCATGAATGTACCTAAGATATTGTGGAGTGAAGCAGTGATGACAGCTACCTATCTCATCAACAGGATGCCTTCGCGGATCCTTGGTATGAAGTCTCCATGTGAGATTCTTATGGGAAAGAACACTTTTGTAGTTCCATCAAAAGTGTTTGGATGCACATGCTTTGTGCGGGATCATAGACCTTCTGTGGGGAAGCTGGATGCTCAGGCAATTAAATGCATATTTGTCGGGTATCCTTCAAATCAGAAAGGCTATAGGTGTTGGAGTCCCTCAGAAAGAAGGCTGTTTGTGAGTATGGATGTGACGTTCAGGGAGACTGAGCCTTTTTATGGAGGACTGACAGCTTCTACATCAGTATTTGACACTGGTGCCTCTCCAAACACAGGAGGAGTTGGTCGAGAGGGGGAGACTGATGACATGAGGGTAGTGGTTGGACTTATACCGTGTCCTGTCGGGCCTACTGGTACTGGTCCTGATAGCAGGGAGGAGGAAAGGACCTTGGTGGAAGAGGAGGAAGACAGGTTGTACGGCAGGAAATATAGCAGGAGACAGAAATGTGGTCATGGCGATGGAGAACAACAAGAAAACATCTCCCCCACTGAAGAACTACTAGCTCTACAGCCACATGTCGAGATTGATCAGTTTATCACGCCTGCTCGAGTCCCGACTTCCTTACTGCCTTCCTCTCCTAACACGGATGGTAACCTTTCTTTGCCTTCCTCTAGTTTAGATCTTCCACTTGCATCTCGTAGGGAGCCTCGTATCAATGCCGGCAGGCCTCCTGTACGGTATGGATATGAGACTGATATTGCTAATCATGTCTCCTATGCTTCTCTTACACCTGCATATAGGGCTATCATTGCATCCTTACAGTCTATCTCTATACCAAGTGATTGGCGAGTGGCAAAGCAACATCCCCAGTGGAAGAAAGCAATGCTCGAAGAACTTGAAGCACTGGAGAAGAACAAGACATGGAGACTTGTCTCACTTCCAGCAGGGAAGAAAGCTGTGGGCTGCAAGTGGGTATTCACAATAAAGCAAACTCCAGAAGGGAAGGTGGACAGGTACAAAGCGAGGCTGGTTGCCAAGGGCTACAGTCAGACTTATGGGATTGATTATGATGAGACATTTGCCCCAGTGGCAAAGATGAGTACTGTGAGAGTACTGGTATCCTGTGCAACGAATTTTGGATGGAAATTGCATCAATTGGATGTAAAAAATGCCTTCTTGCATGGAGACTTACATGAGGAGGTATACATGGAGGTTCCACCTGGCTTTAGCACACAACAGACGATGGGAAAGGTGTGTAGACTGGACAAGTCTTTGTATGGGCTGAAGCAATCTCCAAGGGCATGGTTCGACAGATTCAAGCGTGCAGTCATCGCTATGGGCTACAAGCAGAGTAATGGTGATCATACTGTATTCTATAGACATTCAGGACAGCGGATTACCCTTCTGGCTGTGTATGTTGATGATATTATTATCACTGGAGATGATGAAGAGGGAATCTCTCACTTGAAGGTAAGGTTGGCGAGAGAATTTGAGGTCAAGGACCTTGGACAGTTGGGGTATTTCCTTGGACTGGAGATTGCCAGGTCCAGGAAGGGTATAGTTCTCTCACAGAGGAAGTATGCCCTGGATTTACTGGCTGAGACTGGTATGTTGGGGTGTCGTCCAGCAGTTACTCCTATTGATCAGAATCATAGGTTGCATTCACAATCAGGGGAGCCAGTAGACAAAGAGAGGTACCAGAGACTTGTTGGACGCCTTATCTACTTATGCCATACCAGACCTGACATTGCCTATGCTATCAGTGTGGTAAGTAGATACATGCATGATCCTAGGACTGGACATATGGAGGCAGTCTTCAGGATACTGAGGTATCTGAAGAATAGTCCAGGAAAAGGCATATTATTTGGTAGTCATGGTCACATGAATGTGACAGGCTACTGTGATGCGGATTGGGCCAGTTGCCTAGATGATAGGAGATCGACCTCGGGCTACTGTGTGTTTGTTGGGGGCAACTTAGTCTCTTGGCGCAGCAAGAAGCAGGATTTGGTGGCTCGTTCCACTGCAGAGGCAGAGTATCGTGCTATGGTGCTTAGTACCTGTGAGATGATCTGGTTGAGATCACTTCTACATGAGCTACGCCTGCTGAGAGAAGGACCATTGCGGTTGTTGTGTGATAACAAGTCAGCAATTAATATTGCCAACAACCCAGTGCAACATGATAGAACGAAGCACATAGAGATTGGCAGGTTCTTCATTAAAAAAAGATTGGACAAGAAACAGTTGGAGATCTTCTACATTACTTCTGGACAGCAACTAGCTGATTGCCTTACAAAGGGGTTGAACTCTAAAGGAGTAGAGAATGCTTGTAACAAGATGGGCATGATAAATATCTTTTGCTCATCTTGAGGGGGAGTATTGTGTATTGTGTGTTATTGGGTGTGTGTGTAAAGAAAAGGGAGGGTTAATATAAATAGAAGTGATAGCCATTCTTTGGGGCTAATCACTATTTTCCCCAAAATCTACACCACGTTACCCTTACCTTCAGATCTAAAGGGAAAACATGGCAAAACCCCAAAAATTAGGGTTTGGAGATGAGCCATGTGTAGCAGGAGGTGGAAGGAGAAGAAAGATCCTTGATTTACTCCAAGGATGTGTTGGCAAGAGAGGGAGGAAGGAGAAAAACCAGATCTTTCTTCTCTCTGTTTTTTTCTTCCTTTTTTTCCTGCCGCTCAGTTTTTCACGTGCGCGCCTGTTCGCGAGAGAAAGAGACGCGTGAGGGAGAGAGACGTGAGGAGAGAGAGAGAGAGTAAGAGAGAAAGATAGGGTTCAGTTTGTGGGCTTGATGGACTGGGCCGAAAACAAAAGAATAAAGAAAAGAATAAAAGAAAGAAAAGGAAGATAGAAAAGCAGAAAAGGCATTGGGCCTGTTAAACAAAACGAATGGGCTTTACAAGAATGTTGGCTAACTTTGGGTAATGTCCTTATGTCATGTCAAAATTGCCAAACCAGCATGATATGGTTGCTTGCACAACTTGGTTTAGTTTCCCAGCAATACTCTAGAGTCAGCATACCGGCTCACAAAAGCCAGTTGTGATACTCCACTAATGAAGGATTGTTGAGCTTTAGAACGCTTCAAGAAGACGAATGTATATGAAACTCCAATGCTGAATCAATACTCTCATTTTAAGCGCTGATATCCAGCTTACAGCCAGAAACTGTGCAAATCAAACCTTGGCCTGACAATGAAATCTAGTGACCAACTACAATAATCAAGGACTGGTCTAAGGCTTCTACATCGCAATAAGGCCAGTTCAGACTTCTGTGGTGTGGAAACTATGTGATAGATCCGTATGCGGCCCTTTGATCCCGGGGAGAGGGATATCTCCACGTGGAGTAGTATTGCCGTAGACTTCATGCCCCACCTCGAGGACAATGTGGTTTTCGGGGGCGGAGTAATGATAGATCCGGCCACTTGGTCTTTTTGTATTATTTTATTAGTATAAGGGACATTTGGATAATTAGACAATTAGTGGAGTATTATAAATAGGGAAGAGACTGGCCGGCCGTATGTATGCGGAATTTGAGAGTTGTTTTGATATTTGAGAGGAGAAGGTTCCTCGTTCTAGGGAGGGTGTGGACGTCCCCTATCAATCGGCGTTTTGGGAGGGAGATTACCCCTAAAATTGTAATCATTCTATCTCTTTTATTCTCAATTTATCTAATAAAATATCAGATCTACTTTTGGTCCCTATCATTTGGTATCCGAGCATCTACGATCCATGTGCGATTTGCTACAAGTTCGGAGGCGGTGGCAAGAAGGGAACAACCTATACTGAAGGAAAGATTCTTCGAGGCGGTTTTCGAATATATTTATGTAAAAGCTCACTTTGATCACAATCCCACAGTTAAGGAGGGAGCTCAACACTTGCATTACCAAAACATTTGATGGGTTGTTATCTGGTGCTTGGACACTATCAAAGTTGCATAGAATTGGGTCTTAAGATCTTGGTTCACGACTTAAAGAATATGATGGCTTTTATTTATAGAGAGTAAGCTTACAGAGCGGTGGGTCTTCATGAAGCTGCAGACGTCGATATGATAAAATCTCAGGGGATTTTCGAAGAGGATGAAGTAAAAGACGAAATCGCTGATAAAGAAGAAGCGGCGGAGGAGGCTATCCAAGCTGCAGAACTATCAGATCTGAAGATTTCGAGCGTAGATCTACCCGACCCGGAGAAGGAGAAGAACACCGTAGATCTGGAGAAGATGAACTCATACGACTAAGATCTGAAGCCAGACGAATTAGATCTGAACCCGACGAGCCATGGCGACCCACCACAGGTGGCGGCGACCCTCCCTGTGCTTGCAACAACTCCGGCGAGCCCCCAGAGGGCATCGCCGGCCCCGACATGCCCCCAGGGGGCACAACTACTGCAGGGGGCACAACAGCTCCGACGAGCCTTTGAGGCCTTCTGCAAGGCGATCGGAGCTTGGGATGTGGGCGGCGAGGGTGTTCGAGCATCGCCGGTGCCGGCAACTTTTCGGACGGCGACCACCCGCAGAAGCTTCGCCTAACCGCGGCGAACCCATCGGAGCAAGTGTTGGTAGAAACGGACGACGAACTCGCCGGAAAACCTCGTCGGCGTCTTCGTGCCGATGGCGGCTTGGGATCGGCTCGATCCAGCCGATCCTAAGTCGCAACCATCGGCTTGGCTCGAGCCGGCTCAACCGAGCCGGCTCCACCGATGGCTTGGCTGGAGCCGATGAACAGTACAATTTTCCAATTTTCGAGAATTTTCAGGCGGATTTCTGCTATCTTTCTGCGCGGGTTCCATATTTTGGCGAGTCTGGGCCCGTTTGGAATCCAAATTCAGAACGGAAAGAACCCAGGCATAGAGACTCAGCCGCGGACACTTTCCCATTCCTGCAGCAACGTTTCGAGGAAGATGGAGCTCGTAGGTGGCCCTTTGATCCCAGGGAGAGGGACATCTCCATGTGGAGAAGTACCGCAGTAGACTTTATGCCCCACCTTGGGGACACGATGGTTTTCGGGGGCAGAGTAATGATAGACACGTCCACTTGGTCTTTTTGTGTTATTTTATTAGTGTAAGGGGCACTTGGGTAATTAGACAATTAGTGGAAGTAACATAAATAGGAAAGAGACCGGCCGGCCCTAGGTATGCAGAATTTGAGAGTTGTTTTGATATTTGAGGGGAGAAGGTTCCTCGTTCTAGGGAGGGTGTGGACGTCCCATATCAATCGATGTCTTGGGAGGGAGACTACACCTAAAATTGTAATCAATCTATCTCTTTTATTCTCAGTTTATCTAATAAAATTACAGATGTGCTTTTGGTCCCTATCACTATGGTCCAACTCAGGAATAATCAAACCAAATAAGGGAAGCACCTTAACATTTTCCTGCTTTACTTATACACTGTTGCATGGAAACAGACAGACCAACACATGAACAACATGAGACAGTGACGCTTAAGCAAAAATGCAAAATGGCATACTCAAAATAAAAGTATCGTGTCTAATGTCAATTTTCATTATACAATACAATTGCTTGTTCTTTTAAGGGAGAATGTGGTTTTTTTTGCTTTGGAGGGGGGATCCAATTCATCCATCGCATTGATCTTATGGTTAACATATTCATCAGCGCATATGTATTATAGTCAAAATTCAGTATAGATCAATCCAAATTTTCTTTCAAAAGAGAAAACACATATTGGTTATTAAGCCTCATCACTACAAATAGACAAAACGCTTCTCAGACAAACATGCAATGTTTAATATTTTAACTTCCTGAATGTTATGCACTTCAGCAGGCCCAGATTAATGGGGACCACTTGTACATATGTAGTAAATTCAGTTTTGAGAAGTCATAGGTCAAAGACATTGACCCAGATCCATAAGGAAGAGAAATTTGGACAATGAGTGCCAATATAGTTGATGCCAAAGCTCCGGGGACCCAAGTAATGAAGGAAAGAGTAAACTTTGAATAATAACACACATGTTCTCAAAAAATCAATGAAGCATAAGTGGCAATTGTATTATTACCATGCGGGTTATACTTGTTATCTTTTTGAATAATTAGTTGCGTATTTTCAATATGAAAATAATGGCTAATGTAAACTATTATTTAAAAGGGAGGCTATGATATTGAAAGATAGTTTGGGAGAGAATGTAATTGGTGGCTTATTGCTTTCACGTTGAGGTTGAGTGAATCCTCTGTATGGGTTGAGTGAGTCCCCATTTCTATGGGTTGAGTTTCCGTTTCTTGGGCTGACTGGGTCCTTAATTATATCATCTTTTTAGTTGTTTTTCAATTATCTATTATCATCTTTATATTTTTATCTCAATAAAGATATATTCTAATCGTTTGTTTCATTTGAGTTCCGTTTAATTTCCTCCGTGTGTGTTCTGTCCTGCATTACAAAGCAAAGTTTTGTGACCATAACTGTGAATTTATTGGGAGATTGTTCGTGAACAATCTGTTACGTGCCTGTATCTGCATGTATTCATCTGCAAAAGTGGCAATACAGGTTGTTGAAGATACTCGTTTAATGCAAAAGCATGCATTATATTCATCTAGGTAATATTTGTAGACAGCTTGAAGAGTAGCCTTTCAATATGATGATATATGACTACTGGAAATGTCATCAATGTCTTTTGCTGCCACATCATTCCAGAATAATGTTTGGGGTGTAACAAGCCAAGAATAAAAGGTAACATAATAGCATCAGACATTTATTTTCTCATGATAATTAATCATGAAGTTAGGTGAAACAAAATCATAATTTTTGCAATATTTGATACTAAGCTAACACAACAACCAAGTGAAATATTTTGAATGAGAAACTAAGAGCTGATGAAATTTGAGTACCTGCATCCACACTTGCCAATTTCCCATCACTAACAAATTGAATAGGGTCACCATCCCGTTTGGATAGTCATTGAAATTGAAAAGTGTGTAGCTATGACCATTAAGAATGCTCAGATGAATACTTTTTTCAATAATATAGGGAATTTCATCCCATCATGGGCTATAAATTATATATATTAAGAAAAGCAACAATCCAAAGGATACTCATTGTCAAAAAGATCGGTTGCTTTCAATCTTGGGTTACCAGAGTTTACAATTCCACCAAATAGCTGCAAATAAAATGCAAACTCATCAAATAAAGAAAATGCTAATGTTACAACTACTTTGCAATCATTTACTAATTAATGCATAACTTCAAAGCAAACGAGCACAGCAAGCCACCTATTTCACTGTGTTCCCAGTATACACTATATTTTGACAAATATTGTCCAGTTGCCATACATGAACTGCATGACAATAGAAAGTAATAACTCCACCATTTTTATACAGCATAGATTATATTATGAGATAGGTTTATATTCAATGACTAATGCCATTTTTATGCAGGCAATGAAGCACATAGTCAATAGAATCTCTACATAAACAGGGGACAAAACCACTTCACACAATTTACTGACAACAGACTATTTTCAACAGAATCTGCACACATAACTAGCACTTTAGATGCATGTTGCTTTAGAATCTGGGAGCATGGTCATGACAGATATCGACTTCAAGCAATATTAGATGTTCCACTAGTTTCAGACGGCTCATGGCACATTATCGTCATCCATTGTTACTTTAGCTCAGACAGAGTTTGGGACTCATAGGACAATTGTCACACGACATTGACATGAAAATTTTAGCCACATGAAAGAGCTTGAGTTTAAATTATTTGTCATAAGCTAGGTATGTATGCTTTAGCTTGAAGAGACATAGAAATGAATAAGATGTTTCCAAATTAGAATTAGGAGAACTAGGAAAAAAGGGTTATCAATTTTGAAATAAGAATTATAAGTATCAAGTTTAAGAATAAAAGTCAAGTTAGGAATCAAGCATAAATTGTAATCCTAGTTGTAATCATCTTAAATTTTCTACTATATAAACAACATCAATACCTCAAGTTGAGGTGTAGCCTTTATTTCAAATTTAACTAGAGTAAAATAGCATGTATTGTCAAATGTTACGAGCAAACAACATAATGGGCATTTCAAGTATAAAATTAAAGTGAAGTAAACGGTATATCTGTATGACACAAAAAGAAAAATAGGAGCTAGTGTGAGTAGGAACTATATACCTGTAGACCAAGGGAACAATAGATGCAAAGGACACAAAATATAATGCCTAGGTATGGCATCAAACTTGGAATTAAGGTTAAGAATGTCGCCACAAATGCCCTACAACGTTGAACATGCAACAACAGTCTTATTAATCGCAGCATCCTAGCGATAAGAAGGTAGCGAATCCTGTTGCCAATCAAAAGAGAAACATGAATACATAGGCTTGCACCCTGTTAAAACCCAAAAATCATAAAGCTCAACTGATGATGTCCAGTAGTCTCATTTATAGGACCTGTTCATTATTCGTTGCTTATATTGAGAATAGAAGCAGCAGCTTTAAATAAGTCACATGAACCACATGGGTAATATCAGTTGTAGTTGTATGCTACAATTCTACAATGTCAGTAGCACATAATATAGGGCCATGTATTGCTATCATGTCACATGATTCTATATATACCACAGTGGTACGCAATGACATCAGCAACTAGCGTTGTGTATCACATTCAAGTTAATATTTAATTCAACATTAGTAGTAGCAAATATCTTCAATTGCCGCAATGAACAAAGAAACATAAAATGTTGAGAACATACAGTGATAGATATTCAAACGTGTTTACATGTCTAACAAACCGACGTCATGCAAAAGAACAAAGAACAATAGATCGACAACACTCTGCTGTCTACGAAATAAGTACTATACTAACATCCAATATACAAACAAACACGACAATAGATAGAAGCCAGAACTTCTAAATCATAAGGGATAGATGTGAAGAATAACTGTAACGGCCCAAGCCCACTTTGGGCCCTTTTATATTTCCCCCCCTTTTCTTTTTCATTTGCACGCATCAAAGCCCACTGGGGCTCTTTTCGTTCATCGCTGTTTCCTCTCGCCATCCGCTCGATTCGATGAAGCCTGTTAGAGCTTTTGCTCCCCTCGATTGATTCGACGGAGCCTCCCGACCTCGCGTTGCTGTGTGGACCTCGATGAGGCCTTGCCGCCCTCGTCACCTTGCTGCGACCTGTCCATCGTCCTCTTCTCTCCATCTGAGCGATGGGCATCACCACCCTTGTCACCTCCGCGACGCGTCCCCCATCCCCTCGATGTGACGTCACACACGTCCTCTGGGGCTACCCGAATGATATAACTCTCATCCCCTTCTCCCTCTTCTCGGTTACAAGGCACTGTGAGTATTTTTCTAATTTTCCGAGTTCCGACTTGTTCTCTGAGCCTTGAGGATTTCTTTGGTGAATTATTTTGGATTTGCGCTAGGTTTTTGGTTTCCTTTAGTTTCTTTAGTTCTTCAGCTATTAACGGTAGACTTTATCACCATCTCCTGTTCAGTTTTCTTCGATGTTTTGCATGCCTTCACTGAACTAAAATGTAGGTGTTTTTGGGAGAAAGATGAGATTTTTATCTAAGGGAGAGGATGATTTGGGTGAGTGAAGCTGGGTTTGAGTCCTTACGATAGTTAGTGGGGTTGGTTTCCCTCGCCTACTTGTCGTGGGGTCCCGGGGTCCTCGCTTGGGCTGTGCTGGCTGCGGTCTGCCCCATTGCTTGTTGTTTTGGGGGTTCGGTGGCTCCTTAGTTGCGGTTTGTCCCTTGCTGAAATTGGGTGCTGCGGCCCCCTCTTACTTGCGACCTGTGGCCCCTTGCCGACTGTGGTTGCGGCTGGTTATTTCTTGCTGTTGTTTTGGTTCGACTGCGGGTTTGCTTGTTGTTTTAGGTTGCTATTGAGGTTTACTAGGGATGTGAGCCCAGTTCCCCAGTTATTTAGACCAGTAGCCCATAGTCCCTTCCTAGAAACGACTTGGATTTCGCCATATGCACGGGTCCCCCATCGCGTGATGAAAAGACCCCCGATCTGATCCCAAATGGCCTATAGCCATTATGCGTTGACTTTGAGTTTTTCCTTCCCAGAAAAAAGTGGTGTTTTCTTCTTTACTGGTTCATTGCATGAAATGGTTTGGTGCTTTATTAACATTTTAGTTTGGAATATCATACTATGAGAAACATCCATTCCTTTACTTTATCACATGCCAGTTTTATTATCATGTTGTCTCTTAAGCTTGCTAGAGCCATGAAGTTTAATATTGTGATTAAATTGCTTAGTCCCTGGGTTATTATATGTACAGCAGTTAGGGCTGGGCAAAAACCCCGAATCTGGTTCCGGACCTGGTTTCGGACCCGAGTCCGATTCCGAACATTCAGACAAGTCGAATTCGAAACCGAAATCGGAGCAAAAACTAGCAACCGATTCTAAATCGGATCGGAATCGGATTTGAAAATCTACAACAGAGTCCGACCCGATTCCGAATTACATCTCACAGCCGTGGGAAACAGCCATTGGTAAATGGCAAATGGACTCCACTTGCGCCTGCGGACGACAAGCTTTGCAGATTTATTTCAAAAAGCCTTTTTAAATCATCCAATGGTTCTTAGGCTCACCAATGTGGGACAATTCAGGCTCCTGTTGCGCCTCCAAGAACCAACTTTCCTCATAGTTCCATTAGTCCCACATCGGCCACAACAAAAACCTCTATGTAGTTTATAATAGCTTTGTGAGCATCCTGTTCCGAAATTGTTGTCGCGGAGCCAAGTCCTGAATCGGAATCGGATTTGCTATTGGGGGCCACTTTGGCAATATCGGAATCGGGTTTCGGGTCTTCATTTGTCGCCCGATTTATAATTCGGAATTAACTATTTCCGATCCGATAATTCGGATTCGGAAGCGGATTAAATTTTTCCAATCCGAATTAATCGGAATCGGATTCGAATTTCTAAAAAAATCGGGTTTACCCGATGCCCACCCCTAACGGCAGTAGACTATCTTGAAGTTGATTCTTGATATGACAGTTTGACTCATGACTTGACAACGCAGTTTGACTAATATTAAACTTAAGACATCTCACGACACTAAAATTAATAAAAGATTAAATTTCTGCTTGACTCACTGGGTTTCGGGAAACTTATGATCGTAGGAGTGCGGAAGCGACTGTGACCTGTTCTACAGCCCCCAGGTTAGGGGGACGTCCATCTTTCGATGGGTCCTTGAGTCCGGAGGGCAGACATGGATAGCCATCTTGATGGGTGCTGAAGCACCGTCACAAGTCACAGTGTTACCGCTCTTACAGTACAATACCTTCTTCTTTTGGACTCGGCCCGAGGTCGCACCCTTGCGGTCCAGGAAGCTCCCAGTTGCACACCGTACTCCCCTTCATAAGTCACGACCTAGGACTGGTTTACAGTAGCAGCAGTTACTCCCTTATAGTAGTTAAGACATTAAATGCTTATCACATGCTTTATTTCAGTACCATGTCATTATAACCGCTGCTCTTGTTTCCTTTCTGCACTATTATTATCATGTTGTCGTTTGGATAGATTTTGTCTACTCTTCTAAGCTGTGGTACAACTTCTGTTGTGTTGTCCACTTAGGTGACATACAAGATTGCCCAGAGACATTTGAGTCAGAATTTCCGATTTAGGACGCCATGCCTTGAGTTTCTGTCTGCTCGTGAGTACCCTCGTGGCTCTCCTTTTGTACTTTTGGTTTTAGGCTTGGAGCTGGCTCGTGAGTGCCATCGTGGCTCTCCTTTTGTACTTTTGTTTCCCTGCTTTAAAATCAGTCTTATATGTGAGTATCTCTTTACCTCTCTGTATGTTCTCCTTATTTTCACTGGCACATGCGGAACCTGCACTATATTTGCACAATTGTAACGGCACCCGGGGACTTGGGGGCGTTACAAAGTGGCGGCCCATGCAGGTCCGCAATCTCCTCATGAACAGTGTAAAACAGGCAGTAAAGTACATGCATGCTTAAGATACTTACTGACTCGACCTCGCTTTACGATATAGGCGGATGAAAGTATACAAACACAAGAGACGTAGACCATCGAGAGCACTTATGACTGCGAATGCTTCAGGATCAGGATCTGGGTCGGGCGGCACCGAGTCGAACACAGTGCACCAGATTTTGGATCTAGGCTTGCGGGATATGGTCCAGGCGATTCAGAGGGAACCTAGGGAAGGTGGAGTGCAGCAGTTCCGATCGCTGCAACCACCGGTGTTTATAGGACGGGAGGACGCTCTGGCTGCGGAGGGGTGGATGCGCTCGATTACAGACATGCTGAAGTTAGCAGAGGCATTCCAAGCCTTGTGGGTTGACATGGCGAAGCTCCAGCTGACTGGAGAGGCCAGGAACTGGAGGGATGCTGTAGAGGACCAGACAAAAGGAGTTCAATGCCCAGTATTTCTCACCAGAGGCACATATGGAGCTAGAGGCTCAGTTCATGAGCCTGCAGCAGGGATCCATGACGGTGGAGTATGATGCCGAGTTTTCTAAGCTCAGCAGGTTTGCCAAGGACGCGGTGTCCACCCATCAGGCTCGGGCCAAGAGATTTCAGCATGGCCTGGACATCGATATTTGCGATAAGCTGGTGGAGTTCAGGTTGACGACCTACGCTGACATACTCTCCACGGCTTGAGAGTATGAGTACGTGCAATGGGAGCGAGAACGAGGGCGACATGCATGGGTCCCTCAGAGATGACCACCACCACCTTCAGCAGCTTATACATGATCCAGTCGACGACCACCTACCTATACCAGATAGTTCCACCGGCCTATCCAACAGTCTCGGATCAAGAGACCGGTACCCCAGCAACAACACCAGCAGTACCAGCAGCAACAACTGCGATGCCCTGTCCCGAGCTGCTATCATTGTGACAAGTCGGGGCACGTCAAGACGGAGTGCAGGTTATTCATACACCTGTGTCTCATCTGCGGGGCCCGGAACCATGCCGCCAGAGATTGTCCACGGAGGGATCAGAGACCTCCAGCCCCAGCTTCGACGTCTACACCTACTTTAGCTGGGGGCACTCCGCGTGGACCTCCACTTCCACCTCAGCATAGATTGTTTCAGCAGGCCAGACCACGGGCTCCACCTTTCAGGCGCCAGACGTTCAACATGATCATTGCAGAGGCCGATGCTATCGGCCAGGTCATCACATGAATATCTCTTTTATTTCAGTAAATTGTTTTATTTCCTGCATTAGTCGTTGCAAGCTTAGACTTAGTGCATATTACCTTAGGTATAGTGCTGGTGGCTTGCAAACCTGCCCTTGCATTGTTCGACTCAGGGGCTTCTCATTGCTTCATATCAAGACGTTTCGTCGACCAACATGGAGTTCCTGAGTCACCCCTCGCATCTGGTTGGGACGTCAACACAGGCAGAGGAGTGTTGAACACGTCTAGTGTGTGTTCCTCTTGTCCCGTAATGATATGCGGACGAGAGCTTTATGCAGATTCTCTAATTATTGAGATGCCGAGCTTCAAAGCTGTCTTCTGGATGGACTGGTTAGGACCATTTTACGCTACCATCGATTGCAAAGGGGCCGTTGTTACGAAAGAAAGAGCAGTAAATACCCCTGCTGTTGCTGTTGCGACATAGGAGTAGGAAATAGGATAATAAGAGCAAGGAGGTTGGGCTGATAGCTCAGACAGAGGACTAGCAGAATCGAAATAGCGAAATTCTTGGGTCATCTCAATGGGTTCAGAAACCCTACGTTTCTCTGGATCATCATAGCGTACTTCCGAACGTCGTGAGACAGTTCGGTCCATATCCAGTGCATACCAAGAGCAAGAGCAGCTAGGGGATAATTGAGACGATCATTGCTTTTGGCTAGCTACCAGAGCTGCTCTCCTATCGCATGGCTGACTCATGGGGTGGTGCTGTTTGAAATGTCTGATCATCCGAAGTTCGAGTTTGTCAGAGGAACCAGGTCAACCGGACCGATCAAGTTCAGAGCCAGACCATCAGAGGCAGTGGCAACAGATATGGATGCTGAGCCAGAGAAGCCAAAGGTTGTGCGGGAATTCCTAGATGTGTTTCAGAGGAACTTGCAGGTTTACCCAGGATCGTGGTATTGAATTTCCGATTGATTTGTTGACAGGAGTCCAACCCATATCTAAGAAATCTTATCGCATGTTGCCATCAGAGTTGGAAGAAGTGCGGGCCCAGTTGGAGAATCTTCTGTAGAAGGGATGGATACAAGCTAGTGTATCATTTTGGGGTGCACCTATGTTGTTAGGATGGGAGCAGATGCATGTGCATCGACTACATGGAACTCAATAAGGTTAAGTTGAAGAACAAGTATCATCTTCTCCATATTGATGATTTGTTTGACCAACTTGGTGGGTCAGGTATTTATTCGAAGTTGGATCTCAGGACTGGTTACTACCAAGTAAGGGTTAGGAAGGAGGATGTGCCCAAAACTGCATTTCGGACCAGATATGGACACTATGAGTTCTTGGTAATGCCGTTTGGCACTACGAATGCACCGGCAGTGTTCATGAGTTTGATGAATCTGGCGTTGTACGAGTACCTGAATAAGTTCGTAGTAGTGTACATTGATGACATCCTGGTGTACTTAAGGAACATGTAGGAGCATGTAGAGCATTTGCGGAAGGTGCTTGTGACCTTGAGGCGTCACCGTATGTACGCCAAGCTCAGTAAGTGTGAGTTTTGGTTGAGCAATATGATGATGGACCTCCACGCCTGCGGGTGTATACCCACAGGCCAAAATGGGGCGGCCCAAGCCCAGGCTGCCCCTTCCCTAGCCCAGGTTGCCCTTAGTGGCCGCGCGCGCGCCTAGCCCCCCAAACCCTAGTTTCTATTATAAATAAGGGGTAGCCACCTTGGTTTGCCTATGCTTTGATTATTGTTATTTGTGTGATTTCATAGGTAGACGAGTGCGGACGTCCTCTTCGGCGTTTTGGGAGGAGAACACACTTCTTTTATGTTCAATTATCTATTTCTTCATTATTAGTTCTCTATAAAAATCATACCTTTTGTTAGTTCCTAACAATTTGGTATCAGAGCGTGACGATCCAAGGCGGCCGCGACGAGATCGAAGGATAAATTCGAGGCGTTGGAGGAAAAGTTCATGGGGGAGATTGAACGGGTAAAGAAATCGGTGGAATCGGTGGTGGAATCCGTCGAGCACATGAAGGCATGTCAAGCGAAGAACGACGAGCAATTTGTGAAGATCCTCTCCCTCTTGACGGCTAAATCTTAAGACGAAGGAAACCCTAATTCGACACCAAAGGTGACAACTTTGAAGGAGAATGAAAAAAGAGGAGATTTTTTACCCAAAATCAACCCTATTTCGTGGAGGAATTGGACGAGGAAGAAGATGCAGGGCCATGGAAGGCCGATTATCGCGAGGAAGTGCGGCGGAAGGCGGTGGAGAGTCAAAGGGGGGCGGTGGCCCTAGCCGCCCCTTTCAGGAGCCGCACGCCAGCGAGGAGGGGCGACCGGCCCCCCAAAACAATCTGGGGGGCCACCGCAGGACTGGGGCGGGGGAGCCCCCCGTCTACCACTAGAGCCGGCAGGGCTGGGGGGAGCCTGCCGGCCCTCGCCCAGGTTCGGCGACTCGCCGGCCCTCGCCCAGGTTCGGTGACTCTGCCGGACCTCCGGCAGAGCCCGTCGGCCCTGCCCGGGGCCTGGCAGGGCCCGCCGGCCCTGCCAGAGGGCCGACAGAGCCTGCAGGGCCTCCGGCAGCCCCGGAGGGCCCCGCCTGACCTATGTCGAGAGCGGGAGGCCCCCGGCAGCCGCCAGGGGGAGGGGACATGCACGGACAGACCTCGGGGGGATTTTTCGAGCCTTTCGGACAGCGATCAGCAGGGAAGGATCAGTATTAAGGAGATAGACGCGAGCGGGACTATTTCAACGATGGCGGGGGAGGCTACGAGGCTGATTTCGGCGATGATGCGGGTTGGGATGACTTCGAGGGCAGACGCGGTGGTCACCGAGGGGACTATCGGGGTCGCGGAGGAGTGTCACCTAGGCAGTACGAGACCCAGGATGAGAGGAGACAGCACTACCGCCCACATCACCGTGTCGAGGGAAGGCCCGAGCATGGGCACTTTGGAGGGGATTGCAGGGTGCGGAAGCTGAAAATGCCGCTATTTTCTGGAGAGGTTCTACATGCCTGGTTGTTCACAACAGAGATGTACTTCGCGGCGCACCACATGACCGATGCACAGAAGCTGGAGGCGGCAGCCATTTGCATAGAGGGGAGAGCTTTGGGGTGGTTCCAGTGGAAGGAGAGGAGACCGCAGGTTCGTTGCTGTGAGGAGCTGAAAGACCTGGTGCTGGAGAAGTTCAGAGACCCCCGTTTGGGGAACCTACACGAGCAGCTATATGCCCTCAGGCAGAAGGGGCCGGTGCGGGAGTACATCGAGAGATTTGAGACACTGGCAGGGCGAGTACATGGCGTGTCGGACGAGTCGCTGGAGGGAACTTTCTTGAAGGGGCTGCGACCCAGTCTTCGAGCGGCAGTGAGGCCATACAAGCTCAGGGGGCTTTCTGAGGTCATAGAGATGGCGCAGATGGTGGAGGACGCTCAGACAGAGTATAGGAAGGTCAAGAGTGGCTACAGTGGCCAGATACTGAGAGGCACCCCGTCTAGA
Organism: Scilla litardierei; assembly: GCA_030789695.1. NCBI lineage: Eukaryota > Viridiplantae > Streptophyta > Magnoliopsida > Asparagales > Asparagaceae > Scilla > Scilla litardierei. The sequence goes on along the minus strand of CM061133.1, from coordinate 271,984,932 downwards.
GTATCAGGAGCGGGGACGCCTACGGGGGCGGCCCAGACGAGCAGGGAGAAGACTGGAGAGAGGGGTAGTGCACCGCAGGCTGGGGGGTCAGTTCAGACGCATGACTGACGCTGAGATGAGGGAAAAGAGGCAGAAGGGCTTGTGTTTCAGATGCGATCAGCGATTCTCACCGGGCCATCGGTGTGCGGGGCGCAAGCTCCAGGTGATTCTGTTGGAGGACGACGACGACGAGGCTGACGTCGAGGAGGCCGCTAAGGCAGAGGAGGAGCTGGAGGGCCAGTAGTTGGACGTGGCAGAGGTGTCCCTCAACTCTGTGGTAGGGTTCACATCGAACCATACCATGAAGCTGAGGGAGGAGATCGGCGACCAGGAGGAGACCGTGCTCATTGACAGTGGGGCGACCCACAATTTCATTTTCAGGAGGGTGGTGGCACAGCAGGGACTCCAGAGGACAGATTGCGGCAGCTTCAGTATGATGATGGGACGGGAAAGAAGGAGAGTAGTCAGGGAGTTTGCAGGGGACTGGTATTGGCCATGCGTGGGATAGAGGTAATCGCAGACTTTTTACTTCTGGACTTGGGGAGCACCGACATCATTCTGGGCATGACCTGGCTACAGACGTTAGGGGAGATGACAATAAATTGGAAGCTGCTGCGGATGGAGTTTCAGGAGACAGGGAGAGCAATGATACTACAGGGGGACCCCAGCCTCTGCAGAGTTTTGGTCTCATTGAAGACCATGGTGAGGACCACCCAGACAGAGGGTAGATGATATTTGGTGGAGCTGTACTCGTTGACAGATGAGGGAGGCACAGAGTCCAATGCGGAGCAGCCCATTCCAGGAGAGGTGCAACAGCAGATGGAGCAGTTTGAGAAGATCTTTCAGGAGCCTCGGGGTCTCCCACCACCGCGGGACCACGAGCACGCCACTGTACTACGGGAGGACGTGTCCCCCATTAGCGTGCGGCCCAACAGATACCCCCAGCATCAGAAGGACGAGATAGAGGATGATGTCTGAGATGGTACAGGCGGGGGTGATCCAGCCGAGTGTGAGCACGTTCTCCAGCCCAGTGTTGTTAGTAAAGAAGAAAGATGGTAGTTGGCGATTCTGCGTGGACTACAGGGCGTTAAACAAGGAGACCGTCCCAGAAAAATTTCACATACCAGTGATAGACGAGCTCCTGGACAAGCTACACGGGGCAGTCTGGTTCACCAAGTTAGACCTTAAGTCCGGCTACCATCAGATCAGGATGCGACGGGAGGATGTGGCCAAGACGACGTTCAGGACGCATGAGCGTCACTATGAGTTTCTTGTCATGCCCTTCGAGTTGACAAACGCACCTGCCACCTTTCAGACTCTTATGAATAAGGTATTCCGACCCTATCTCAGGCGATTCGTACTAGTTTTCTTCGATGATATTTTGGTGTACAGTCGTACTTTGGAGGAGCATTTGGACCACCTGCAGGTGGTGTTTCAGGAGCTGCAGTACCATCAGCTATATGTGAACAGAAAGAAGTGTCTTTTTGGGCAGCCACATGTAGAGTATTTGGGGCATGTTGTATTCGCAGGAGGGGTGACATCAGATAGAGCAAAGATAGCGGCCAGGCTAGACTGTCCGCTCCCCACCACGCTCAGAGGGCTACGGGGTTTCTTGGGGCTGACCGGGTACTATTGCAGGTTCGTGGAGGGGTATGGGACGATTGCCTGGTCGCTGACGGAGTTATTGATGAAGGACCAGTTTCTTTGGGGCGAGGAGGCGACGACAACATTTGAGGCACTGAAAAGGGCAATGACCACTGTGCCAGTATTGGCATTGCCCGACTTTCTCAGACTCTTCGTGGTAGAGGCGGACGCATCGGGACATGGGCTGGAAGCAGTATTGATGCAGGAGTAGCGACCCATAGCTTACTACAACCAGTTGTTGACCGCGAGAGCCCGGTTGCGGTAGGTCTACGAGAGGAAGCTGATGGCAATAGTGTTGTCCATGTGGAGGCCATATTTTTTGGAACAGAGCTTCATAGTACGCACCGATCAGCGGAGCTTGAAGTATTTATTAGAGCAGCGGATGGTAGCAGAGGAGCATCAAAAGTGGCTGCGGAAGCTGATGGGATACAGGTTTGAGATTGAGTATCACCCGGGACTGGAGTACAAGGCAGCTGATGCATTATCCCGGCGTGAAGAGGAGGGGGAGATAGCGACACTTGCAGTGTCTGTACTTGAGGACTGGGGCCCACTACAGCAGGAGGTGGAGCAGGATCCGGAGTTAGCAGTTATATGAGAGGCCCTTCTTCAGGGGTCGACTGAGTACCCGGGGTATTCTATTCAGGATGGGCGGCTACTTTACTGGGGAGGCTTGTGATATCGAGGACATCTGCATTTTTACCGACCATACTCAGGGAGTTCCACGGCAGTGCTATTGGAGGACATTCTGGGGTCCTCAAGACCTACCAGCGGCTGGCGAGTGAGGTCTATTGAAGGGATTGAAGAAGGAGGTGGCGAGGATGATGGCGGAGTGTGACGTGTGCCAGCGTCACAAGTACCAGTTGATGTCCCCAGGAGGACTACTACAGCAGCTATCTTTACCAGACCGAGTTTGCGAGGACCTCTCTATGGACTTCATAGATGGATTGCCGAAGTCGGGTGGATACACTGTCATTTTTGTTGTGGTCGACCGCCTCAGCAAATATGCACACATTGTCCTGCTTCGGCATCCTTACAGCGCAGTGTCTGTGGCGGAGGTATTTGTGAGGGAGGTCATTCGTCTGCATGGACCTCCAAAGTCCATCGTCTCGGATTGAGATAAGGTGTTCCAGAGCAAATTTTGGCAGGAGTTTCAGGCTACAGGGGACAGTATTGAAGCGGAGCACAGCCTACCATCCCCAGACTGACGGTCAGACAGAGGTGGTGAATAGGAGTGTGGAGACTTACCTGTGATGCTTTATTTCAGAGAATCTTAAAGAGTGGGCGCGTTGGCTAGCCTGGGCGGAATACTGGTATAACACTTCATATTACACGGCGACGCAGACTGCACCTTTCAGGATTTTGTATGGCAGAGATCCTCCGCACTTACTTCATTATGGGCATGAAACGACTCCCGTGTCAGATGTGGAGCAGTACCTGACGGAGAGGAACCGGATTCTGGAGGAGCTGAAGCTCCATTTGGCGAGGGCACAGCAGGTGATGAAGGCTCGGGCAGACCTACAACGTCGTGACATACAATTTGAGGTAGGGGAGATGGTATATCTGAAGCTGAGACCCTACAGGCAGAGGTCAGTGGCGCTTAGGAGGAATGAAAAGCTGGCACCGCGGTATTTTGGGCCTTTCAAGGTCGAGGCGAGAGTAGGACATGTGGCCTACAGATTGAGCTTACCCCCAGGATTCGCCATTCACCCAGTCTTCCATGTTTCGCAGTTGCGCTAGGCCATTGGCGACACACGTCTTCACCGTCATTACTAGAGACCCTTACTGCTGATATGGAGGTAAGACTGGAGCCCGAGGTCCTGAAGGGGGTTCGGCGGAGCGACATAGAAGGGCGGCAGGTGTTGTTGCAGTGGAGGGACTTACAGAGCACGATAGCACGTGGGAGGACATGGACGAGATGACGGCGCGCTTTCCAGACTTTCACCTTGAGGACAAGGTGGCTCTTAGGGGGGTTTATTGATGGGCCTCCACGCCTGCGGGTGTATACCCGCAGGCCAAAAGGGGCGGCCCAAGCCCAGGCCGCCCCTTAGTGGCTGCGCGCGCGCCTAGCCCCCCCCAAAACCCTAGTTTCTTTTATAAATAAGGGTAGCCGCCTTGGTTTGCCTATGCTTTGATTATTGTTATTTGTGTGATTTCATAGGTAGATGAGTGCGGACGTCCTCTTCGGCGTCTTGGGAGGAGAACACACCTCTTTTGTGTTCAATTATCTAGTTCTTCATTATTAGTTCTCTATAAAAATCGTACCTTTTGTTAGTTCCTAATAGGTGACCTTCCTTGGCCACGTGGTGTCCGAAGAAGGGATCTCCGTGGATCCATAGAAGGTGTCAGCAGTTCAGAAGTGGCCAACCCCTACGTCAGTGACAGAGATTAGGAGCTTCTTGGGGTTGGCTGGATATTATCGAAGGTTCATTCAGGACTTCTTGAAGATCGCATAGCAGATGACACGGTTGACGAGGAAGGATGGGGTGTTTGTGTGGACCAAGGCATGCAACGATGTATTAGAGGAGCTGAAGAAGATGTTGACTTCTGCGCCAATATTGATCATTTCAGATCAGATGGGAAGATTCGAAGTATTCTGCGATGCATCTGGCAAGTGTCTCGGCTTTGTACTACATTAGCATGACCGAGTCGTGGCATATGCGTCCAGACAGCTGAAGGTCCATGACAGGAACTACCCCACTCATGATCTAGAGTTGTCGGCGGTTATCTTTGCCTTGAAGATTTAGAGGCACTTCTTGTTGGGAGAACATGTGAAGGTGTTCACGGACCACAATAGTCTGAAGTACCTGTTTAATCAGAAGGAGCTGAACATGCGATGTCAGTGGGTCGAGCTCATGGCAAACTATAATATTGACTTTCAATACCATCCTGGGAAGGTCAATGTTGTGGCTGATACGCTGAGTCGTCAACCAGCAGTGATGAACCTTACAACTCAGTGGAAGCTTCGGCAGGAGGTGGATAGAACTGGTGCCACTAGGAATGGCTGCTTTTTGATGAACCTTCAGATACAGTCAACCTTGGTGGACAGGATCAAGACCGCCCAGGCATGAGATGCGAAGTTACACAGGATCAGGGTATTGGTGCTGGCGGGGCAGAGACCAGAGTTTCAGGTTCATGAGGACGGGTCTTTAAGGTACGACAACAGGATATGTGTGCCGTCTAGAGATATATCAGGGAGGAATTATTGAGGGAATCTCACAGTTCTCCATATTCCATTCATCCAGGCGTGACAAAGATGTACAAGGACTTGGGAGAGCACTATTGGTGGCACATGATAAAGAGGGGTGTGGCACGGAGTGTCGCCAAGCATATGGTGTGCCAACAGGTGAAGGCCGAGCCGTCGAGCATCACCATACTGCTGGGTTATTGAAGCCTCTGCCTATTCTAGAGTGGAAGTAGAAGCACATCACGATGGACTTCGTGACTGTGTTACCTCGGAGTGCGAGACATAATGATGCTGTTTGGATAATTGTTAACCGGTTGACCAAGTCGGCTCATTTTATACCATTCAGGGTAGGCCAATCAACGGAGACGCTTGCTAGGAAGTACATGGAAGAAATTGTGAGACTGCACAGGGTTTCTGTTAGCATTGTCTCAGACAGCGATACTCGGTTTACGTCTCACTTCAGGAAGAGTTTACAAAGACGCCTGGGCACGCAATGGAGTTTCAATACGGCATATCATCCACAGACGGATGGACAGTCGGAGCGCACAATCCAGATTTTGGAAGACATGCTGCGTGCTTGTATGTTAGACTTCAAGGGGTCATGTGAAGATCACATACACCTCGTTGAGTTTGCAAATAACAGTTACCAGGCCAGTATTGGGATGGCCCCATTTGCAGCACTGTACAGGAGAAAGTGCCGATCACCACTAATAAGCTGGGATGATGTGGGTGATCGAGAGCATGTTGGGCCTGAGATGATTGTGGAGGCAGTTGGCATGGTGCGGATTATCAGAGAGAAGTTACAGCTGGCACAGGACAAATACACGCATTGGGCTGATTCGAGGCGGCGTCATCTAGAGTTTCAGCCAGGCGATGGTGTCTTTGTGAAGATCTCACCTAACAGAGGAATTAGCCGTTTTGGTCGGAGAGGGAAATTCAGCCCATGGTACATTGGGCATTTCGATGTACTGGAACGAGTGGGAGAAGTTGCATACAGACTTGCATTGCCACCATATCTGGAAGGGGTGCATAATATATTTCATATATCTCAGCTATGGAGGTACGGTGCGACCCGATGCATGTAATTGATCATTCAGAGATAACTGTTCGGCCAGACTTGTATTATGAACATCAACATGAGAGAATCATCGACTGGCAGCAGAAGACTCTCATGAACAAGACCATCCACCTGGTGAAGGTGATGTGGCACAGAGACTCACCTGGAGAGTCTACTTGAGAGAGAGAAGACAAGATGAGGGAGCGTTATCTTTTTCTGTTTGTTGTATCTTAGTTTGTTGTAATTCCGAGGATGGAATTTTTTGTAAGGTGTGTAGAATGTAAAGGCCTAAGCCCACTTCGGGCTGTTTTATATTCCCCCCTTTTTCTTTTTCATTCGCACGCGTCGAAGCCCACTGGGGCTCTTTTCGTTCGTCGATGTGTTTCCTCTCGCCGTCCGCTCGATTCGACGGAAGCCCGTTAGGGCCTTTGCTCCCCTTGATTGATTTGACGGAGCCTCTCATCCTCGCGTTGTTGTGGGGCCCTCAATAAGGCCTTGCCGCCCTCGTCACCTCGCTGCGACCTGTCCATCGCCCTCTCCTCTCCATCTGAGCGATGGGGCTTCTCTGCCCCTGTCACCTCTGCGACGCGTCCCCATCCCCTTGTGACGTCACCCACCTCTTATGGGGCTCCTCGAATGCTATAACTCCCCATCCCCTTCTCCCTCTTCTCGGTTACAAGGCACGGTGAGTATTTTCTAATTTTCTGAGCTCCGACTTGTTCTCTGTGGCTTGAGGATTTCTTTGGTGAATTATTCTGGATCTGCGCTGGGTTTTTGGTTTCCTTTAGTTTCTTTGGTTCTCCAGATATTAACGGTAGACTTTATCACCCTCTCTTGTTTAGTTTTCTTTGATATTTTGCATGCCTTAACTGAACTAAAATGTTGGGGGTTTTGAGAGAAAAATGGGATTTTTATCTAAGGGAGAGGATGATTATGGGGAGTGAAGTAGGGTTTGAGTCATACGGTAGTTAGTGGGGTTGGTTTCCCTCGCCTACTTGTCATGGGGTCTCGGGGTCCTTGCTTGGGTTGCGCTGGCCGCAGTCTGACCCTTTATTTGTTGTTTTGGGGGTTCGGTGGCTCCTTGGTTGCGGTTTGTCCCTTACTTGCTGAAATTGGGGTGCTGCAGCCCCTTCTTGCTTGTGGCATGTGGTCCCTTGCCGCCTGTGGTTGCGGCTGGCTGTTTCCTGCTCTTGTTTTGGTTCGGCTGTGGGGTTTGCTCGCTGTTTTGGGTTGTTGAGGTTTACTTGGGATATGAGCCTAGTTCCCCGTCATTTTGACCAGTATCCCCTAGTCCACTGCTAGAAACCACATGGATTTTGCCATAGGCACGGATCCCCCCACCGCGTGATGAAAAGACCCCCGATCTAATCCCAAATGGCCTAGAGCTATTATGAGTTGACTGAGTTTTTCCTTACCAGACAGTTGTGGTGTTTTCTTATTTACTGGTTCATTGCATGAAATAGTTTGGTGCTTTATTAACAGTTTAGTTTGGAATATTATGTCATGAGAAACATCCATACCTTTACTTTATCACATGACAGTTTCATTATCATGTTGTCTTTTAAGCTTGCTAGTGCCATGAAGTTTAATATTGTGATTAAATTGTGTAGTCCCTGTGTTGTTACATGTACGTCAGTGGACTATCTTGAGATTGATTCTTGACATGACATGTTGACTCATGACTTGACTACGCAGTTTGACTAATATTAAACTTAAAACACCTCACGACACTACAATTAATAAAAAGTTAAGTTTCTACTTGACTCACTAGGTTTTGGGAAACTTATGATCGTGGGAGTGCAGGAGCGACTGTGACCTGTTCTACAGCCTCAGGTTAGGATGGACGTCCATCTTTCGATGGGTCCTTGAGTCCGGGGGCAGACATATGCGGCCATCTTGATGGGTGCTTGGAGCCCCCGTCACAGGTCACAGTGTTACAGCTCTTATAGTACGATACTTTCTTCTTTTGGAATCGGCCCGGAGTCGCACCCTCGCGGTCCAGGAAGCTCCCAGTTGGACACCGTGCTCCACTACATAAGTCACGACCTAGGACTTGTTTACAGTAGTAGTTACCCCTTATAGTAGTTGAGACATTAAATGCTTATCATATGCTTTATTTCAGTACCATGTTATTATAACTGCTGCTCATGTTTTCTTTCTGCACTATTATTATCATGCTGTCGTTTGGCTAGCTATTGTCTACTTCTCTGAGCTGTGGTATAAATTTTGTTGTCCACTTAGGTGACGTACATGATTACCCAGAGGCATTGGAGTCGGAGTTTCCGATTCAGAACGCCAGACCTTGAGTTTCCGTCTGCTCGAGAGTGCCCTCGTGGCTCTCCTTTTGTACTTTTGGTTTTAGTCTTGGAGCGGGCTCGTGAGTTGTACTTTTGTTTCCCTGCTTTAAATTCAGTCTTATATGTGCGTATTTCTTTACCTTTATGTCTGTTCTCATTGTTTTCAGTGGTACATGGGACAAGGACTTTTAAATGGAATCAAAGCAATCGAGGTTCAAATCCCCACCGGGTGCGAAATTTTAAAAAAATTACCGTTGCTAAAAACCCCAAGTTTCGTCCCATAGAAAAGCACTCAACTTGTGGGGATATGTTAGAGTGTCAGGATATAAAAATAAACCATATACTGACCTCAACTTTGGAGTTTTGGTTCGACGGAGTTTTGGTTCGACGGCAAGGACTGCAATGTGTCCAGAGGTAAAGAGATATTGGACGTCAGAAAATGGAAAAGGGGATTCATGAAGTACTTGTCTACGAGCATGCTTGGTAAATAGACCACTATCAACGAGAGAGCACCGGAACCACACTGAATTTATTGCAATGAGTTCATTGTATGCATAAATGGCAGATCAAATTGGATAATACAAAAAGAACATGTAACACCACAACCATTAGGAATAGTCACACATTGGATATGTGACAAGGGGTTCTTTAATATAAAAGAATTTATATGAACTCAAGAATCAAATCTAACTAGCAATTTAAGAAAGGGATTGTGAAAAACAACTATGATTAAGGGTGCTCAGGCAGGAGGAATTATAGGGTAGGTGACCACCTTGGAATTGCTTGCTCTGGGCGTTATAGAACATAATGATGAGAGAATTTAAGGATGGTACTCATGATATAGTTATGTAGAATTGATGCCAGAAATGTAACTTTAAGGTGGTCATTGCCTTCAAATATACAAATAAAAAAATTACCAGAGGCTTTAGTGTTTTGTGGCAGAACTACATAAAAAGGAATACATCTTTATCAATGCAGCAGATGTGATAATTAATGTGTGTTGGGTCACACGTGGTGAGATTGTTTTGTCATTAGTGGCACTAGCTTATATTCACTGGGATCTTGGTCTTCTTGAAGAGAGAGTTCATCTAAATATTCATTGTGATAGTCATGTTGTAAGTCATGTTGCAACATGAGTTGCAACATGCTAGTCTAGCTTATTGAAGAGAAGTTTCAGACTGCAGAGTTGCTCGCGATGGGATCAGATCTTTGATTTGCAACCGCCACAGATCTTATACTCTTATTCAGTTACCCTGTAACTTTTCTGTTATATGTCTTTTGTATAAGATTTCCTGAAGATCTGATTGAAGTTTATTTCCCGCAAATTCCTTAACGGTTTTTGATATGGATGGGATCACGTGCCCTAAGTGATTCCTAGATTTGCGGGCTGCCAATCTGCATATGATACTCTTGAGTAACTTACCTTAACTACTCCGAGATTAAAGGTGATCGGAGTAGATAAAAGTCGAGCAGATTGCGGCTAGGGTTTTGATTGCTTTTGCTGAAGTTGATTGAATACTTCGAGACGGAGATTAACGGCTACATGAGGTAGGGATCAAGGGAGTTGATTCGAGTCAGTTCTGCAAGGAGATTTTGTATGCAAGGGAAGCTTGCATAGATTACTCCATGGGTTTGGTTGAAACCACACACTGAGGTTTGTATTGTATTGAGACGGAGAATGTTCCTCCTAATAGAATTCGGATATTAGTGATTGTATTCATTATATTATAGTGGAGTAATCTGATTTTCTGGGCGTAGCCCCGCAAATGTAGATTCGGGCACCGAACTGCGTTACAAAGTTTTGCGCGTCTTCTCTTGGATTTGTTCTTATTGTTATATGTTCATTTGATTATCTTCGTAGTACTAAATTACAATTGGTATCAGAGCATGTCATCCGTGCTGCTTTGTATTGTCAAAGCAGGTGTGATCTTGGAACTTTAGTACTTGAATCATGAATACAAGAGAAGGTGCTTCTGTTACTCGTCCACCATTGCTCATAGGGACAAACTACACTTACTAGAAGTCTCGGATGCGGGCATTCATTAAGTCTCTTGATGAGAAGGCATGGATCGCGGTCGTTGAAGGATGGACTCCGCCGATCGAAGTTGACAAAGATGGGAAAGAACACCTCAAGCCAGCAAGGGATTGGGGCCAAGATGAAGATCGTGCCGCTCTGGGAAATTCCAAAGCAGTGAATGCCATTTTCACGGCAGTTGATGAAGAACAGTTTAAACTCATATCAACGTGTGAGTATGTTAAAGAAGTCTGGGACATACTTCAGAATGTCCATGAAGGAACTAGTGTGGTAAAAATCTCTAAACGTCAAATGCTTGCATCTCAGTTTGAAGAACTAAAGATGAATGATGAAGAAACTATTTAAATTGAGAGACATTGCTAATGAGGCATTTCAACTTGGTAAGAAGTACTCACAAGTGAAGTTGGTTCGAATGACCTTACGATCTCTTCCAGACAAATTTTCTGCCAAAGTTGCTGCCATTGAGTAAGCTAGGAATACCTCCACTATGAGGCTGGATGAACTTATGGGGTCTCTGCAAACCTATGAAATGAATCTGAAGCAGAATAAACGGGACAAAGGAGTGGTCCTGAAGGTAGAAGCTGGAGAGGTCTCTAAAGCAGAAGATGAGTCGGAACTTGATGATGACATTGTCCTAATAACCAAGAACTTCAGCAAAATGCTGAAAAAGATAAGTAGTAAAGGGCAGAACTTCAGATAAGGAAACAATATACCACGTCCAAGTAATCCCCCTGCAGTAAAAGTGTTAGTCGCCCTATTCAGAGATATGCCAAGAAAAATAAAGGACAGTGATACAGTGTAGAGAATGTGATGGTTTCGGTCACATACAAGTGGAGTGCGCTAACACCTTGAAGAAACAAAAAGGATAGTCCTTAGCTAGTACCTGAAGTGATGATGAGTCTGAAGGGAGTACTGGAGATGAGGACATCACCAGCAACTATGTTGCCTTTACAGCCTCCTTGAAAAGACATTGCAGCACTCGCAGTCATGTTGGATCTGATGTTGCAAAATCAGTTACGACATCTGTCAAAAAGCTAGACAATGTCAGTCCCAATGTTGAACTATCAACTACAACATATAACAGTGAATCCGACACTGAAGCTGAAAGTGATGAAGACGTGAGTGAAGAGGATATTCGAACAGCTTACAAAATGAAATATGATAAATGGATGAAGATCTGTGAGATAAACAAAATGTTGAAAGATGAGAATATCAGGTTAAAGCGAGAAGAGGAAGAAGCCAAAGTAAGTCTCTTGAAAACTGAATACAGTCTCAGAAATTTGGAAGGTACACTCAGAAAATTCTTGCTCAGGGCTGAGAAGGCTGAGAGTGTTATAAATAAGTGGAACTCTGGGAAGTCGAAACTAGATGATATTCTGAATATGGTGAAGGCTTCAGGAGATCGCACTGGTGTGAGGTACCATAGAGGAGCCTACTATCATGTGCATACGGAGAGACATACTCGTGTAACCAAGGAACTTGAAAGGATGGGTCAGCACAAGGGCCATGATCAGAAGAGGAAGCTGACTAGAGGCATAAGAAGTGGCCGTCCAGCATGTGGTTACTGCAAGTTCATAGGGCATACTGAGACAAACTGTTACAGTCGCATGCGACATTGTTTAGAAGGAAAAAATGTTAGACATCCCGATATGAAGACGAAGAAGCAATGCGTAAGGAAGTCTGAACTGTACAGTATGGTGGCCTACACTTCGTTGATTGCATCCTCCGAGAATATATGGTATTTTGATTGTGGATGCTCTCCTCATGACTGGTAATAAGAAAGTGCTAAACAATTACATGACATGCAGTGGAGGTCGTGTAACGTTTGGTGACGGTTGAAAAAGCAAGGTTGTAGGAAAAGGAGATCTGAATGTGGGATGACTTCCAAAACGTAAGAACGTTCTGCATGTCAAAGATCTGAAAGCTAATCTTATAAGCATCAGTCAGCTGTGTGACCAAGGGCTTCTGGTGAGGTTTACTAAGGAGAAGTGTCTTGTGTTCAACTCTAGTCAAGAATGCATTCTTAGTGGGAAAAGATCTGCTGATAATTGTTATCTCCTTCAAGAGACTACTACGTATCTTCATACACATGTTGACGCGTCTGAACAGTGGCACCAAAAGTTAGTGCACCTAAACTTGAAACTCTTATGAAAATTTCGAAAGTGGGAGCTATCAGAGGTATACCTGTGTTAAACAACAAGGAAGGCGTATGTGGTCCATGTCAACTAGGGAAGCAGCAGAAGACTAGCCACAAACAACAGCAGGTTATTACTACGTCTTAGATTCTGGAACTTCTGCATATGGATCCGACTGGACTAACCTCTGAAACAAGTGTTGGAGGTAAGAAATACATTTTTGTCTGTGTTGATGATTTTTCTAGATTTACCTGGGTAGATTTCCTTAAGGAAAAATCAGACACTTTTGAAGCATTTAAGAAATTATGTGTTCGTCTTCAAATTGAGAAAGGAAGCATTATCTGCAAGATTGGAAGTGATCGTGGAAAGGAGTTTGAAAACAGATCATTTGTTGAATTATGTGAGGCCCGAGGTATTGCTCATGAATTCTCGGCCCCAAAGACCCCTCAACAAAACAGAGTTGCCGAGAGGAAGAACCGCACCTTGCAAGAGATGGCTCGTGTTATACTGAATGCTAAAGAAGTCAGTGTAAGGTGGTGGGCTGAAGCTATCAATACGGCCTGCTATACAATTAACAGAGTTTATCTTCGTCCTAGAGCTGAGAAAACTCCGTATGAAATCTGGAAGGGAAGAAAGCCAGATGTCTCATACTTCCACATCTTTGGGAGAAAATGCTATATTTTAAATGACCGTACTCCAAGAGAGAAGTCTGATGCTAAGAGTGATGAAGGGATATGAGAGAGGGGAGCTGACAAGACGTTATTTGTTCAGAGAACTAAGTCTGCCTTGATTATAGCTCAGATCTATGCTGATGATATAGTGTTTGGGTTACCTCTCAACTGTCAGTATTTGAGTTCAACTCTCATGCAGAAGGGGTTTGATATGAGTATGGTTGGAGAACTAAATATGTTCCTTGGTCTTCAAGTAAAGCAATCCAATGACGGGCTATTCATCTCTCAGGGCAAGTATGCAAGGAATCTGTTGAAGAGATTTGGGCTGGAGAATGCCAGACAGGTACGTACTCCTATGTCCACAAGTGACAAGCTATCTAAGGATGATAATGGAAAGTCTGTGGAGGTTACGTTGTACAGGAGCATGATAGGGAGCATTTGGTATCTCACGGCCAGCAGACCAGACATCAGTTTCAACATGGGAGTGTGTGCTCGTTATCAAGCATCTCCCAAGGAGTCTCACCTCACGGTAGTTAAAAGAATTATCAGATACATAAGTGGTACTGCTGATTATGGTATATGATATACCAAAGATACTAACACTCTTTTATCAGGATACAGTGATGCTGATTGGACAGGCAATGCTGATAACAAGAAGAGTACTACTGTGTTTTTATGTTGGAAACAATCTCGTTTCATGGTACAGCAAGAAGCAGAACTCTATCTCTCTATACACGGCAGAGGCTGAGTCCATAGCGGCTGGAAGTTGCTGTACACAACTGTTATGGATGAAGCAGATGTTGACTAATTATGGAGTGGACCCAAGGTTCTAAATGGCGTGAGGCATGATGTGGCGGCGAGGTCAAGCCTCAAGCCTAATGAGCCTTAGCGGAGCCATGACGTTTTTCAAGGCGTGGCTTAAGGAGGCAAATGTGTGTATATATATTATATAATATATATAGGTAGACAGTAGACTATGCTCCACTTAGATGGATTAGTTTCTAAATCCTACCAAATCCATAGCCTTCCGTCTACAGTGAGATGTGTGCGTACAATTAACTAAATTGTTACTTTACTAAAAAGCAATTGTTTACATAACTAAAAAGCATGTGACCTCAATACGTCATCAATATCAAAGCAATCGATTAACACAGTTGTTAAAGCTATTTAGATAATTGGATCTGAACGAAATTTGCTGATACTTGAAGGAACATCGATTTTTGGCATTTCCTAGTTCAACATCTTGAATAAACTTTGTTCGCAAGTGCTGTCTAAAGCCAGAAAAGGAATAATATTGTTACTGCATATAGACACATTTCAGCCAAGCAAGTAAACAAACACCATACTATGCATAATGCATATAATCATTAAATGAAGCTGATTTGTGGTGTATAATGTAGTTTGAGCTCACCTTCCCAAAGGGCCAAATCTAAACATGAACAGCTCAAAAAGGTGACATTTTGAAGAAATACACCTTCCCAAGATTGAAAATTTTCAAGTTTACCTTTGAGATCGCAGATCGATGACGAAGAAGACGCGGAGATCTCCAGCCAAAATCGCTAGAAGTGGTGGAGGGAGTTGATGTCGTCGAGGTCAGTGCGGGCGGTGCTGACATGGCCGTGGCCGAAGACCCGTCGGCCGTTGGCCTGATGGTGGAGACGAGGGCGACCGGCGACACGGGTGCCGCTCAAAGGGAGGTTCGGAGGAATCGATAGTCGAAGGCAAATCGAATCGATATAATGCCATAATAATGCAGGCGGCTGCGGTCAGGCTGAAAAGCCTCAAATAATAGAGAACGGGTCGGGTTCTCTTAGCCCTATAATACGGACCCGGTACCATTTTTTCGTTTTTTGTGGCGCGCCTTATGTTTTTGTGGCGTGCCTTGTGTCGTCATGGCGTGCCATGGCGGCGTGCTGCCTCAAACAGCCTACATGGGCATTAACGGGGCGTGGGGGTCGAGCCTTAACGCCATGGCGTGCCATCGCGTCGCCGTGGCGAGTTTTTAAAACCTTGAGTGGACCAAGCTGTTTTGACTATTCTATTTGACAATCAGAGTGCAATCAACATTTCTAAGAATCCAGTTCAACACTCGAGAACAAAGCATATACATATCCGGCACCACTTTATTAAAGAAGTGGTAGAGAAGAAAGTATTTGTTATGTATTATGTTGCAACATCTAGTCAATTGGCTGATATTTTCACAAAACCCTTTGATTCAGGCAGATTTGCTGAGCTACGACAAGCACTTGGACTTTGTTGTATCTAATGTTCTTGACCATGTTACATCTCGTGTTGCAACATAGGGGATGCTGCGTTGTTAAGAGCTTATTTAAGGTCGGGTCTTTATTTTCGGGTTTCTATTACGGTGCTCTTTTCAACTTCTAATTTTTTCAAAGAAAAGAAGAGTTGTTTTCTAGGGTTTCTTGGTGGTTCCTTGATAGATTCTCCCTCTTATCCGTTGATATGGCCCGCAATCAAGATCAAAAATCTGCACAAGGGCCTCGCAGGTACTCTCGGCATTCTTCCTCGAAAGCGGTAGCGTCTTCCTCCTCACCTCCTCTTGTAAAGCGAAAAAGGGTGGTATCTCGATCCGCCCGTGTCTCCTTTCGAGGTTCCTTTCCTCCCACTTCATCTCAAATGTCTTCAGGCCACATGCATTACCCCCGTCATGGCGAATTTGGAAATGGTTTCATTTTCCCCAATTTCAGTCCGAAGTGAGAAATCCTCCTCTTCTTCAACATTCTCTGCCCCTGTCACTATTCAAGATTGGTTCTGGCATCTTAGAAAGACTGGAAAGAACTTCTACCTGTCATATATGGATTTCAAAGGAGTGCGCCTTGGTCCCTTTCGATTGGACAAATTGGGAGGGAAGTTGATTAGTTCCAAGTGTTTGATGATGAAATTATTTTGACCACCACTCGGCGACGTCGATCTACTCTAAAATTAACTGAAATAGTTGTTCTTGAAGACTCAGATTCCGATATGTCCATTTCTGCTGAGGGTAGTGGTGTTGATGCTAGTGCTGAGGAGTCTTCTAGTCTGCTGTTGCCAATGAACAACCTCCAAATCCTCCTACCTCTGTTGATGATCAAGACTGCAATCACGGCCCTGATGTTCCTGCTGATATTGAAGATGTCCATCGTATGGAGGACACTGTTGCAGTGGATGATTCTAGTATCCCCACTGATGCTCCTGATCCTGCTACCTCTGAGGCTGATCCAACTATAGGGGCTAGTGACCCTTCAAATGTTACAACACAGACAGATGTTGCACCTGATGTTGCAACATCACCTCATGTTGGTGCTGAGGATGTTTCTTATGTTGATCCAAATGCAACAGAAGCTGCTGCTGCTGATTTTTCCTCTGATGTTGCTCATGATGTTGCAACACAAGATGCAACATGCATCTCAGGTGTCCCAGATGTACATGTTCCTTCATCTCAACCTATCCAGTCCGAGGATGATCTGGCTCCTCCTCATGCTCGCAAGCCAAGGACCTCATCCAAGAAAAGATCTGCTCCCTCTAGCTCTTCCTCTCCAGCTCCTTCCAAGAGAGCTAAGGTCCCTGCTGCCACAGGTTCTGTATCTCCCCCCTTATTTATAGTTTCAGATGCTATGAGTAGGCTGTTTTTCAACCAGGCAAGCAAGAAGAGATGGCCCCCTATATTCTGACAGGGCCATCCTAGCTGAGAAGCATCTGTCTATTTCTTCTTTCTCAAAGACCAAGTTCACCTCTATTTTGAAGGAGAACAATTTATAGCATGCTGCCACCTATTTCAAGTCATATAACCCTATGCTGGTCAGGGAATTTTATTGTAATCTAAGTCTGCAGGAGACTCTTCGTCCAGATGGGCCTTTCATTTTTTTGTCAGGGGAAAAATTGTCTCTTTTTCACCCTCTGTAATTAACAAGCTTCTAAAGTGCTCATGTCCTACATCTCTTTCTTCTTTTGTGGACACTGTTAGTAATGACCATGACACCTTCATTAACGTTGTCACTGCTGAAAAGTTGCTGTGTTGGCCCAAGTCCACTTCTTTTCCCTCTTCCTCCTTGTCTGCCAAATATTTTCTGATGTATAGACTTGCAACAAGGAACTGGCTACCCACCTCTAATGTTTCTGTGGTTACCAAAGACATGTGCGGATTGCTATATTCTGCTGGTACTAAGCAGCCTTTCAACTTGAGAAGAATCGTCTTTAATTCCATCTTATCACTGTCAGAGTCATTTGTAGCCTCACCCTCATTGCCTCATCACTGTCTTATCACCCTGTTGTTACAATCACAGAAGATATTGCCCTTTGCAAATGAACTATCTATTCCTACTGAGAGCATTGGATTTATAGTTAGATCTGTCTCAGGGAAGACTGATGACATCTCCACTGTGCCTTCATCATCACCAGATATTGGAGCTATCTCTTTATCTCATACTTCTCCTGCTAGGCAACCCACTATTGTCCCACCTTCATCAGATCATATATGCCCTGCTGGACCACATTCTCTTATTCTTGAAGACATATCCATTTATGAGGCTGCCTTAAAGGATGTGAACAATCAGATGCGGCTTCTTCAGGCCCAAAAGATTATGTTTGAGGACATGATTCTTCTTCTGAAGTCCAAGCTGCCTTCTCCCTCTTCAGAGAATCAGGGTGATGCTGCTGGAAGTGTTTCTAAATGAGGTAACCATTTGGGATTTATGGCACAAAGGGGGAGAGTTAGTTGACAGTTGGTGCTGTTGGTTGGGTTGAGTTAGTAGTTGCTAGTTAATGTTCTGATATTGTTGGTTGGTTAGATGAAAAAACTTATGTGGAGACATATGTCTGGTCCTTTTGCTATGCTTGTCTCAGATTTACTTAGTACTTTCCTCTTATAGTACTGTTCTCTGATCCTGTATAATCAAAGTTCTTCTCCTGCTAAAATGTTTTGAGGATCAGCCCATCTATTGAACTTGTCTGTTCTGGAAATTGCTCGTGTGCCTCTAAAATTCTAAATTCATATTCTACATGACTCTCTAATGGTGATTGTGCCACTAAATGCCAACGAGGGAGTTTGTTGGATCACACGTAGTGGCACTAGCTTATATTCACTGGGATCTTGGTGTTCTTGAAGAGAGAGTTCATCTAAATATTCATGGTGATAGTCATGTTATAAGTCATGTTGCAACATAAGTTGCAACATGCTAGTCTAACTTATTGAAGAGAAGTTTTAGACTGCAGAGGTGCTCGCGATGGGATCAGATCTTTGATTTGCAACCGCCACAGATCTTATACTCTTATTCAGTTACCCTGTAACTTTTCTGTTATGTCTTTTGTATAAGATTTCCTGAAGATCTGATTGAAGTTTATTTCCCGCAAATTCCTAACGGTTTCTGATATGGATGGGATCACGTGCCCTAAGCGATTCTTAGATTTGCGGGATGCCAATCTGCATATGATACTCTTGAGCGACTTACCTTAACTACTCCAGATTATAGGGGGTCTAATGGTGATTGCGCCACTAAATGCCAACGGGGGAGTTTGTTGGGTCACACGTAGCGGCACTACCTTATATTCACTTGGATCTTGTTCTTCTTGAAGAGAGAGTTCATCTAAATATTCATGGTGATAGTCATGTTATAAGTCATGTTGCAACATGAGTTGCAACATGCTAGTCTAACTTATTAAAGAGAAGTTTTAGACTGCAGAGGTGCTCGCAATGGGATCAGATCTTTGATTTGCAACCGCCACAGATCTTATACTCTTATTCAGTTACCCTATAACTTTTATGTTATATATTTTTTGTATAAGATTTCCTGAAGATCTGATTGAAGTATATTTCCTGCAAATTCCTAACGGTTTCTGATATGGATGGGATCACGTGCCCTAAGCGATTCTTAGATTTGCGGGATGCCAATCTGCATATGATACTCTTCAGTGACTTACCTTAACTACTCCGAGATTAAAGGGGATCGAAGTATATAAAAGTCAGGTAAATTACGGCTTGGGTTTTGATCGCTTTTGCTGAAGTTGATTGAATACTCCGGGATAGAGGCTGACGGCTACCTGAGTTAGGGATCAAGGGAGTTGATTCGAGTCAGTTCTGCAAGGGGATCTTGCATGAAAGAGGAGCTTGCATAGATTACTCTATGGGTTTGGATGAAACAACCCACTGCGGTTTGTATTGAGGGGGAGCATAATCCTCCTAATAGAAATCAGATATTAGTGATTGTATTCATTATATTATAATGGAGTAATCTGATTTTCTGGGCGTGGCCCCGCAGATATAGGTGTGCGCACCAAACTGCGTTACCAAGTTTTGCGTGTCTTCTCTTGGATTTGTTCTTATTGTTATATGTTCATTTGATTATCTTCGTAGTACTTATCTTCGTAGTACTGAATTACAGTGTGCACACTGATAATCAACAAGGATAAAATGCCACAAGATCTGTATCAGTGCTTGCCCAGAAACGCATTCACATGGTCAATTACAAAGACTGTAATCACAGTAATACTGCTATGTATGCACTTCCATTTAAGGGAGAGGGGCATTCTGAAAGAATCACAATTGTGTAGATGAAAAACATTGCGTTGCACCATGTTGGAAAACTCTTTCTAAGTTTCTATACCCCATGAATGTCTAAATAAAAGACTTGCTTTAGCCTATGGATACAGCTAGCCACACATATTGTTAGAATTAGAAATAATAACATGGCCCCATTATTTTATATTGGTGACATACAAACCAGTAGTTGAAACCATTTCTAATCCAAAAGCTTAAGCTAATGGGTAGATACTCAATTACTAATTTATAGACATTACCTTTTTTAAATTATTCAAGGCTATTCTTCTCAATACTTTTCCAACAACTCAAGATGAATTCACTGTTGAATTTATAAAATAGTACTGTAGCAGAATAGGAATACATAATATCCAGCAAGATAGCTTATTTTTTGGGATCTGAAACCATATTAGAGTTAAAAATAAAAAATGAGTGCATATGATTATTTTATATTGGTGAAGCTACCGATAGGTAACACCATATCTAACCAAAAAACTTAAGCCAAATAAGTAAAGGCTCAACTATTAATTTATAGACAATTTTTGCAAATAGGCCAAAAAAATTAATTAGGAAAAACAACATAAAAAGTTAATTACCAAAATCGACCACTTTTTTCCCAAGCAGCAAAAGAGCTGTCGACTGGGCCCGTGGGGCCCCCCCCCCCCCCCCCCCACCCCCCCCCCCCCCCCCCCCCCCCCCCCCCCCCCCCCCCCCCCCCCCCCCCCCCCCCCCCCCCCCCCCCCCCCCCCCCCCCCCCCCCCCCCCCCCCCCCCCCCCCCCCCCCCCCCCCCCCCCCCCCCCCCCCCCCCCCCCCCCCCCCCCCCCCCCCCCCCCCCCCCCCCCCCCCCCCCCCCCCCCCCCCCCCCCCCCCCCCCCCCCCCCCCCCCCCACCCCCCCCCCCCCCCCCCCCCCCCCCCCCCCCCCCCCCCCCCCCCCCCCCCCCCCCCCCCCCCCCCCCCCCCCCCCCCCCCCCCCCCCCCCCCCCCCCCCCCCCACCCCCCCCCCCCCCCACCCCCCCCCCCCCCCCCCCTCCCCCCCCCCCCCCCCCCTCCCCCCCCACCCCCCCCCCCCCCCCACCCCCCCCCCCCCCCCCCCCCCCCCCCCCCCCCCCCCCCCCCCCCCCCCCCCCCCCCCCCCCCCCCCCCCCCCCCCCCCCCCCCCCCCCCACCCCCCCCCCCCCCCCCCCCCCCCCACCCCCCCCCCCCCCCCCCCCCCAGTGTGCCCCACGGGCCGCATCACATGCCCCACGGGCCGCATCTTCAGAGTGCGGCGCTCGGCCGCACTTTCAAAGTGCGGCCCTGGGCCGCACTCTATAGGTGCGGTCGCAAAATGCCATTACAGCAGCAGCCCGCAAACTTGCGGGCTGTTGCTGTGTTTCTTCTTCTTCCCCATTTCCGCCGCATCTTCAAAGTCCGATGATCGTTTTGTGACTTGGGTGATAAATCGGCACCGTTTTCCAGTAATTTCTAGACTCAAGCTCTCAAGTATTGAATGTTTTTGGTGTTTATTGTACAATCTATTTAGGGTTTATGAGATGATTTCTATAATTGGGAAAATTTGTAGGGATATATGATAATTAATTGTATGTTATAGGCTTTCATAAATGGAGGAGGCTGAACCCATAACTAATGTTGTTTTGTATGACCAAGCACATCATCGTTCTGCGGATGTAGTGCAAGGGCATGTATTTTGAAATAATTAATAGTAAAAGTAATTAATTATGATTGGAAGGAAAATAATTAATCTGTGCATTATTTGTTTGCATGAATCGATAGGAGTTGTGGATCATGGGCAAAAACATACATCGTGGAGATTAGATGACCATGCGAGAGATTATATCGAAGCCGCCAGATTACACCTATGTGCGAGATTGTGTTAGGTACGGTTGGACCACGCACTGCTTATGGCTTTGGTTGAAAAGATGGAGGTCAGAGACTAATACATTTCACATGCGCCAGGGAGAGATGACAATCACGTTTCAGGACGTGGCAGTCATCACAGGCCTACCCATTGATGGGGAACTTATATGGCAATGTGAAATGCGAGATAGCAGCTTGGGTGCGTTGTTGAAGATGCTACTTGACCAGGATACCACATCAAGGAAAGCGGCCAAGGTGAAACTTAGTTGGCTACGTGATACATTTAAGCAGTTGCCTGAGGATGCAACGGACGAGGACATTCAACATTATGCACGGGCGTATATGCTTCATATGATTGGAACCTTACTGGTTCCGGATCCAAGCAAAGGATCTATAAACCTCCGTTGGTTGACCAAGCTAGAAAATTTTGAGGAGGCCAGTGCATATTCATGGGGAAGTGCGGTGCTTGCGCACTTGTACTCTGAGCTCAACAAGGTGGCATTAAAGCAAACAAAGTCTATATATGCATGCGGACTTTTGTTGCAGGTATAAATTTTTTTTGTTAGCTAAAATAGGGATATATATATATCACATCTGGGAAAAATTCATATTTACAGACTTGGTCATGGGAGAGAATGTATGTAGGAAGACCAAGGCTCTTGCAGGATGTATTCGTTGACACCGTTCCCAATGGGTTCAGGTGGAATGCGGGGAAAATAGTCATTGAAACTGCTCATGGGAACCTCGATACGTACAGAGACCAATTTGACATGTTAGAGAGTACACAAATATGTAGAGCGACTAGAGCAACTGCCGGCCTTATGTAGAGCCTTATGTAGAGCGACTAGAGCAACTGCCGGCCTTATGTCGCGAACATCCCGAGTTATGGCATGCGAGTGTACCCATATTCTGCTGTTCTCCCAGTCTTGTCGGGGAAGACAAGACTATCACAGCCAGTAGGTGTTCCTGTAATCAGGGATCCACTTGCGCATTGGATCAATAGAGTAGATCACATTGTGCATGAGGAGGATGTGGTATCGGTCATTGCCTGTTTGGATTGGTATTGGGGGATTACCAGGAGGTGGATTTTCAGAGGCATCAACCCCCGTTCGAACAAATGCCGAGCGAATCCATCGAGCTCCTTGTAAGATGTTCAATTTTTTGTTTTTATAGTATTTTTATAACTAATATGATTAGTACTTAATTTGTTTTACAGGTTGGAGGATATGTTACATTATACGATATGGCGGGCCAAGTAATGCAAACACATGTTCAGGGGTATTTCTTTACGACGAGGTCACATATCGATGATATGCTACATGTACACGCCATCTGCCAGAAGGTGTAGATATGAGTGAGCTGAGCTACATCGTACACACCCTCAGAGGATGAGTGAGGGTGACTCCGGCACTTCTCAGCAGGAGCAGACAGGAGCAGATGACACCGGCACTTCTCAGCAGGAGCATACCGGAGCAGATGACGACGGCACATCTCAGCAGCAGCATACATGAGAAGATGACGCCGACACTTGGTAGCTGGAGCATCCCGGAGCATATGATGCCGGCACTTGGTAGCATCCCCACCCAGAGCATATGACGCTGGCACTTGGCAGCAGCCCCCTTACGAAGCATATGACGTCGGCACTTGGCAGCAGCCCCCTCCCGTATCATATGACGCCGGCACTTGGCAACAGCCCACTGGATCGGCTCCTGTATGGGACGTTCCCAGCCATTGACAGCCTACCCATGGTACATAGGATGACATCGACATTTGGCATCCGTAGCAGACAGAATGGGCTGAAGGAGGCGTTTCACAGCATGGTGGCACGTCGCATCCGCATCAGACAATGGGATGACGTATGCGTTTCATAGTAGTATGTGGAAGTGGATGTTGGCACGTCTCAGCCACCTCAGACACAATGTGATGATGCAGACGTTTCACAGGAGCATGCAGAAGAGGATGTTAGCGTGTCTTAGCCGTCTCAGTATAAAAAGGGAACTTCATCGGCTAGGTCATTGTATGAACGTGTATTTAGTCGACGCAAAGGGGGGTCGTCAATGATATGTGTGTTTGAAATGTGTTATGTATATTTGCTGAATATGAGACATGTGTTATGTATAGTTTCGTCAATGAATTTGATATTTGATATATGTGTTATGTATGGGTTCAAAACAATTCATTCATACACCCCATATCCATTCAACATATTCATTCATACACCACATGTTCATACATCACATATCCATACAAGCTGATACATGCCAGCAAAGTGGATACTCCACATATCCATACATATCCACACAAGCTGATACAAATTGACTCACCCTTATCCCTAAGAGAAAGGTTGTGTTAGGGCTTGATGGAGGTATTCAGTCAGCGGGGTGGGCTATGCTCCAATGGAGAACTTCCTCCTCCTGAACTCATATACGTGCACTTTTGCTGCTTCGGTGGCAGTTTGAGCGGCTGGATTTCTCCAAATCTTACAGGAGGAAGACATCGGCTCAAGTGGCTAACGAAGTAACAAAAGAACACGTATATGAGATTAGGAGGAGACCACGTTATCCCCAACCCATTGACAGAATACCTTCATCATTCCGTCAACAATCTTTTTCCAAATAGCGTGACCACGTTATCCCGTCGAGCAAGCGCCATCACTCCAACTGCTTCTAGCCTGAGCACGTTATGAAGTCGGCGGGTGTGTGATACATATCGTATCACTCTGCTGGAAGTTCCAGCTTTATAGCCCCCAGTGCCGCAGTCCATAGGTGCGGCCCTGCACCGCACTTTGAAAATGCGGCTGGGATCCGCATCTGTGGAGTGCGGCCTCGAAAACGATAGTGGCTGCTTGTTTTCTTGCATGTGCTTGTTTTCTTGTGTCGGCGTGTTTTCTTTTGCACTTCGATTCCGATTCAACTCAAGCTGAAATTCGACCCCATGTGCCACACTGGAGCCGATCTGTTCCGATAGAGCAGATCTTCTAATAGGTATTCATCGTTTTTTGTTCATTATTATGTTATGATTTAAGGATTTATATTGATGCGTGTGCATGTTGTTGGATATGGCAAGTATTTCAATTTTTGTCATATGCTATTTTGCCGGTGAATTATATATTGATGAAAATCACGAACCAAGATATATAGGAGGGAAAGTTAAATCGATGAAGCTGAGACATGGTTCGATGTATAACGATCTAGTAGATCGGATATACAATGTCACGAAGATCCGTCGAGAGGAATATGTGTTGAATCTGGTGTGCAACTAGCCAGTAATGGAAGGAAAGACTACTGCTGTAAAAATATCAGCTGACGATGATATGTAGAATCTTTTTGATTATCGCAAGGTCACCATGGAGTTGAAATATATGTGGGTATGGATGCAATAAGCACCGCCCAAGAAAATATGACGGGAGAAGGGTGTTCGCAATATCCGCAAGATGATGATAACATGAACGCGTAAGTTGAGATTTCAATCAAGTTTTACGAATTGTTATATGAAATATTTTAAATATTAGTAGTAGTATCTAAAATATGCAACCTTTCTTATGTCAGTAACAGGTTGAATGATGAAGCAGTGGAAATTGAAAATCAATAATCAACTTACATGGAAGGCCCTTTTGTACCTGAGTCGATACCTGATGAGATTTGCATACCTGGACATGTGGATGAAGAAAGAGATGAGAGCGATACGAGGAGCATGTTGGGGCCAAAGAGGATAGCAAGCATTATGCGGAAAATCCAAACGAAGATGATATAACATGGATACAACAATCGGTTGCCGTTAACACAATTGTGGAAGATGAAAAGGCTTTTTGCCAGATGAAGTTGAAGAGGAAGAATGGCTAAATGCAACATTTATGAGAAATATACTGGAAATAAGAATGGAAGAGCCTAGACCTCACATGGTTAGGGGAGTATTCAATGTCGGCGATATATATGATACAAAGGCCGACTTGATAAAAGCAATAACGAAATGGAGCATTAAGCGTTATGTTTCATTTAGGCCAATCAAGACAAACAAGACAAGTTATAACATGATATGCGGCCTAAATGTTGAGGTCAATCCGGATACACAAGATGAGACTAGTAGGAGATGTCTGTGGCGTATCCATATAGCAGTGCGAAAGAGTAGCATTGGGAAGTTCAAGCTATCAATGGTTGTTAAGGAACATACTTGCAATAATCCAACCCTCAATACAGGTCACAAAAAATCCACAACATCCTTCATTTGTAACATGATTATGCCAATGTTGAAGACAAAGTTAGATTTGACACCGACAGAAATCCAAGAGGCCATAAACACCAAGTTAAGAATCCAAATTTTATATTACAAAGCATGGATGGCAAGATCGAAGGCGTTAGAAATGATTTTTGGAGATTGGGAGGAGTCATATAATCGGCCGGTATTTAGAGGCCATTTCAGAGACTAATCCGGGTACAATAGACAAGATCACTTATGACGCCATCGGAGAAGGAATGTCACAATTTTCTGGGGTCTTCTGGGCATTTGGTCCTTCAATCAAGGGTTTCAAGCATTGTCGGCCGATCATAAGTATTGATAGTATCCATTTGTATGGAAAATATGGTGGGTGTTTACTTGTGGCCACCGGAGTGGATGGAAATGGTGGGCTGTTTCCATTGGCATTTGTTGTTGTGTCAGCTGAGAACTAAGAAAATTGAAAGTGGTTTTTCGCATGAATATATGAATACATACCAAGTGCTCATGGATGAACGATTACCTTCATTTCAGATAGAATGAAAGGAATTCCACGAGCACTAGAAGAGGGCTGGCCAGCACATTGTCACCATAGGATTGCATTCGGTATATTATTGCAAATTACAAGTCGAACGGATTCCAAACATGTACCTTGAAGGGAAACTTCTGGATGGTTGGCACTGCATCAGACTTGCTTACAAAAAATGCCTTTCGTACCAAAATCAGAGACGAGTCTATTGAAGCAGATCAGTGGATATTTGTAGATTTACATAGGGCAGAAAGCATGTTGGCGATGCATGCCGATCGTGGGAAATGCTATTGTATCTTGACAACAAATTATTCTGAGAGCTTCAATGTGGTGCTCAAAGGTGCGAGAGCTCTACCGATACAAGCATTGATAGGAAGAACATTTTACAGGTTAAATAAATATTTCTACCATCGAAAACTGAGTGGAGAAGGGTGGACCACAGATTTTGTACCCACAATAATGGACATTATTGGGGAACGAATGGAAGAAGCCCGAACATTTATGTTCACATGGTTTAGTGATTGTGAGTGGCAGGTGGCGGACAACGATGGCCTCAATTACACTGTTAAGTTACATGACGAGAAATACAGATGAACTTGCAATATTCCTATGATTCAACACATGCCATGTGTCTATGTGATCGCCGCAACGTATAAACAAGAATATGATGCCAACATATCATATATGCCATTCTGTTCGCCATGGTATAGGATTAGCAGATATCGTCTTGCATATGAACCTTTATTTCACCTCATACCCGATGCACGGTATTGGAAGGCTTGGGATGGTCCCAAATTACTTCCACCCGACAAAAGAAGATCTCCAAGTCAGCCTACATCTACACGTATTCGTGGGACAATTGATATTCCCTGTGAAGAAAGCCGACAGAATAGATGTGGCAATTGTCATCAACTCGGACATTAAAAACCAGATGTGGCAATTGTCATCAACTCGGGCATTACAACCCACGCTGTCGAAATCCTCCTCTCACACAAGCGTATGTTGATTTTGCAATTCATATATTTCTTGTGGATATATATATATATGTTGTTCTAATTTATTCTTATCTTTTAGGTCTTCATCTCAAGGCTGCAGGTCTTCATCTCAAGGCCGGGGTTTCATTTCAATGTCGAGGCAGATCCTGCACATGATGCAATGGTGTATGTTACTCTACTGAGAATGTTGTGTTAGGGTCATTTATATATGTTTGCTATATGTTTTATGTAAGTTTGTTGAATTCGATGTGATATGCATTCTGAAAATACCATGGTTGATGAATTCAATGTTGTTTGATATGTGTTATGTAAGCTTGATGAATTCGATGTGATGTGTGTTTTAATTTATATGAACTTTCTGATATCGATGTGATGTGTTGTGATATACTATCTGTGATATTTGTGAAACGCTATGACTGTGAGAAGTATGAGTGTGAGCATTATTTGTGAGATGTTTTGATTTATATGCATATGCGGTGATGAATCATGGGTGAAGTATTAAGGGAGTAGGAGCAGAAGCGGCTGCTGATGTTGCTACTGATATTGTTTGCAAACAGAGAGGGAGCAGATTCTGCTTCTCTATTTGGCATTTTGCAGCCGCTCCTGTAGAGTGCGACCCAGGGCCGCACTTTGAAAGTGCGGCCGAGCGTCGCTCTGAAGATGTTGCCCGCGGGGCACACACCCCACGGGCCCAGTCAGCAGCTCTTTTGCTGCTTGAAACAAAAGAGGTCGATTTTGCTAATTAATTTTTTAAGGTCGTTTTTCATAATTAATTTTTTGGCATATTTGCAAAAATTGTCCTTTTTTTCTTTTTTATCCCATGTGAGATTATTAATGTTAAATTCTCTCAAACTCAAGATGGATACATTTTCAAATTTGTATAGTAATGTAGCAGTGTAGTATACACAATAGCCAACAAAACAGTTTTTTATTCTTATCATAACATGTTATATTTAAACTAAACATAGTAATGGGGGATATGATTATTTTACATTGATGAAGCCGCAAATCGGTAGTTGAAACCATATATAACCCAAACGTTTAAGTCAAAGGACAGACGCCCAATTACTAATTTATAAACATCACGTTTTTATATTTTATCCAATATGTACTGACACATCAAGCAAATTTTATACAGCTCAGTTCCTAAGTCCCCCACCCCCCAACACACACGCGAGCGCGCATGCCAAAAAAGGCATGCACCCATGCATATGGGAGAAAAAGAAGTAAAATATACTGTTGGGGCCTTTGGGCCATGCTAAAAGGCCTCTAGCTAAACATCACTTAGGGTACCCTGAAACATGGACTCAATTTCTAAAGAATAACTTGATGTTTAACAAAATGTGTAATAGTTGCTTATAGAAGTGCAGATTGGGCCAGTGACCTGATACCAGGAGGCCAGTTTCAGGACACTGCGTATTTTTGGGACACAATTTGATCTCTTGGAAAAATCAAAAGCAGGAGGAAGTGGAGTTTCAATGACTTTATGGACGATGCAACTGCCACAATTATTGGGTTTGACTATTCATAACTCCACAAGGTTATGTAACAATAAAATTGCTTTGGCAACGCTGGCAAATCCACTTCATCATGACAAGTTCTTTAGCAATGGTGGCAAATCCAACCCGTCAAGACAGGATGACACATATACAAATTGACTATCTCTTTATTTGAGAGAAGTTGGAGTCTATAAGAAGGTGCAGACAATTTACGTTCCATCAAAAGAACAAATTGCTGATATTTTTACAAAGAGACTGCCAGTTAAGCATCACTTATATCTTAAATGCAGATTGTGCATGTTCCTGATCATGTACAATTTGGAACGGCATGCAAAATCAACTTGTATATATTATAGTTTGGTTAAACCCATAGTTTACATTGATGTGTGTGCACACATGGGGTAAAAAGCAACACTCAGATGAAGTAATATATAGATGAAACTACACTAGCCGATCTCTCTGCTGATGATAAGATGAGACAGATATTTCCTTGTGCAAACATCGGCAACATCTGGTTTAATCACATTAATATGTGAGTTCTTTGTTTCTATTTATGATCTGATTTATGATTCTTTTCACCAATATTACCCCAAGCAAATGAAAATTACAGAATTAATTGTAAGCAAATGTCTCCCAAAACACACAAGCAAATGAAGAATCATGAAAAAAATGTGCATGGGTGCCAACAAAGCATGACTATACCATTCACCGTTTGATAGAAAAGGAAGCTCGGATGAGAAGGAAAAAGTTGTCGCCTCTCCAATAACTGCAGAGAAGGGATACAAACCTTAATTGTTATTGCAACACATGGTAACATACCATATGGCATTCCTGTATAAAACTAAGCATGAGATTTTATCAAGGAAAATAGACATTTCAGCTCAAATTTCGACACAATAAGTAAAACACAAGTCATGCAATTTTAACAGATGTCTTAAGTTTCAAATTCAAAATATATATACAAGAACTAACATATGTTCAAAATTATGGATTGGAGCAATATGTTGTACACTACAAAAAAATCTGTTGAATTGTGGCTCAAACATGGTTTACAAGCACTCATGTTAAATAGCGGAAGAGAGACAAAAAGGCCAAAAGATGGAGTTTAGTTCCATATTGTTAGAGTGCATGGTGTGTAAGGTCTAATGATAGTAGTTGGGAGAGAAGATGCAATAAGAGTGTTTGGGAGATAAAGAGTTACGAGGGTGGTTGGAAAGGTGTAATAATGATAATGTCTATATTAATGAAAGTGGTTGGGAGAGAAGGGGCGATGATGGTGGTTAGGAGAGTAAACATTGTATCTATAAGTAAGCTATGCTATGTCTATCAAAATGAACACGAAATTCCTCTTCTTTAGTAATTCTTCTTCAACATGGTATCAGAGCCCTACATAGCAAATACCCCAACCGTAACATTTCATCAAAAAAGGATAAAAACACCACTGTTCATCTTCCTTACGTTTTATATTCACCTAACCCAAACTCCAACCATCAGATTAAGTCACCACCACTCGATGACCATCGTGTCGCGATGATGTCACCACTCGATGATAATAACAATGCTACCACTCGACGACTCATCAAATACCACCTTTGACTTCCCACGTCCACCTTATAATTTCTCATTTTGACCCTCGTCTTATCTTTTTCTTATTTAGAATTCTGTTGTCATTGTAAAATTTCTTTTAAAATTGAAACATAAAAAGATGGGATTATAGTTTGATGGGACTTTTTATTATGTATTCATTTATTTGAAATGTACTTCAAATCTTGAGGAAAAATCAGTTAGCTTGGATGTGATAGTTGGACGCGAGTGGAGGATTGTCTGTGTGACGTGTAAGGGTGAAATCACAGGGAGGATTGCAGGTTAGGGACTGGATTTGCCTTTTTGGATTTAGAAGGTTGCATGAGTAAGTATGGTTGATGAGATGAAGTAGGAGGTTGGACCTATTATAATTCAAGAGTTCATGTTTAGGAAGATCACTAATCAAAAGCTATTAATGGATGGTAATAATTTTCTTCAATCACGAAGACATCGAGAACCATATTATCAGCAGAGGGAAGGAGATACATCTAATGGACAACCCTCTAATCCTGAAGATCATAGAATGGAAATGTGATTATACAGGTTTCCATAATCAGACCATGGGTAGCATTAAGATTGTCCACGTGACGACAATTAAAGAACTATGTGAGTATTTAATAGAGCTCTGTTAGATACAAACAGCCTGAACAGAACGAGTTGCTTCAAAATAGCTAAAAGAAGGATCGGACTCATGCACAGTTCTACGGCAACTACAAGCGATTGTGCAAAGGATTAAAATCATAATTCTTAATAAGTGCTGGTGTGCAGAACATGAACAATGTGAAAAGATATTTGTGATAGGGTTTCTTGGAGATTTACCACCAGCTTATGTGTATGCCCAATCGCAGGTGATAGGACGTTCAGGGGTCAACTTCGTGTCAGAGATTTTTAGCATGCTTTGGAGGACATTTCTAGATAATCCGTTTATAACAGCAGTGAAGGAGATACAAAATCAACTTGCTTTGGCAATTCATTAAAGATGACTTACCATACCATAGGAAGATCGTGGTTCAACTGGAGCAGCTAGTGACATGGATCGTCGACGAACCCGATTGGAAGGAGCCGTTAAGACCTTGTTGGAATTGACAATGGAGGTCTTGTTGGGATGGGCCATGCGTACCTATCTAGTGGTTGTTAGATGTATATACTCCTTTTGTATAGGGTCTTTTGTGCTTATTTACCATTCCATGTACTCTATATATATCGGGCTATTGCCCTTGGAATAAGACAAGAGAGTTTATTCCTAACATGGTATCAGAGCTAGGTTTAACCTAAACCCTAGCCGTCTTTTTACTCTCTCCCCCGCCGCGTCTCCCACCCGCGCCGTCCGCCCGCGCCGACCCCGCGACTGCGTCCGCCCGCGCCCGCGTCTCCCACGCGCCGGCGACTGCGTCCGCCCACACGCCGGCCCCGTCCGCCCACGCGCCGTCCGCACGCCTGTCGCGCCCTCATCCGCGTGATCCGCGCTGCGCCTGCGCGCGTCCGCCCCCCCCCCCCCCCCCCCCCGCGACTGCGTCCGCCAGTGCTCGCGTCTCCGCGCTGACGCCAGATCCGCGCTACGCCTGCGCGCGTCCGCCCCCCGCGATTGCGCACGATCCGTGCCGATCCGCGCCCGATCCGTGCCGATCCGCCCCCCGCGATTGCGCGCGTCCGCCCCCCGCGATTGCGCACGATCCGTGCCGATCCGCGCCCGATCCGTGCCGATCCGCCCCCCGCGACTGCGCGCGTCTGCCCCCCGAGACTCCGCGCTGACGCCAGAGTCGAGCTGACGCCAGATCCGCGCTGACGCCAGATCCGCGCTGCGCCTGCGCGCGTCCGCCCCCCGCGACTGCGTCCGTCCGATCCGTGCGATCCGCCCGATCCGCGCCGATCCGCGCCCGATCCGTGTCGATCCGCGCCGATTCGCGCCGCGCCCGATTCGCGCCTCGCCCGATCCGCAAGTAACCAACGGTGCCATCTGCAGTGAGAACTGTGACAGGGCTGGAGGGAGTACTAATGGAATGTAAAGTGGTAGAGTCAGGAGTCATATGAAATGAAGCACCAGAGTCAAGGATCCAAGGAGAGGTATCTGAGGTGGTGGAAGATGGTGTCGCAGTACCTGGAGGCTGACTGGCAGAAGAAGTAGAGCCTGATGCCCCAGAAGCAGACATCCGACGAAATAACTTGAGAAGCTCCTGCTCAGTATCAGATGGGGTAGTGCTCCTCTGATAGGGGAAACCCCCAGTGTCAGTCTCCTTCTTGACAGCAGCCTGATCCCTCCGCTTCTTGTGACACTGCGCCTCCACATGTCTGTCTCGGTGGCAGTAGGTGCAGCGTCTGGTGTCACCTCGCACAGGTGCTGTAGCAGAAGGCAGATCTGGTGTGATAGGAGCAGAAGAAGCAGGAGCACGGGTCGCCAAAACAGAAGCAGAAGGTGCCACAAGACCAGCAGTACGAAGACGAGTCTCCTCAGTACAAATAGCAGCAAGAACCTCCAAGAACGTCACGCATGGGTGACGGGCAAACAGCTAGGCACGTATCTGCTCGAACTCAGGCCGAAGTCGGGTCAAAAAGTCATAGACCCGACGAAGCTGCAGGTGGGAGTGCTGATGCTGACAACACTGACAGATACAACAGATCGATGGTCCCAAAGAGTCGAGCTGACGCCAGATAGCAGATATCTGTGTATAGAACTCATCGACCGTGGCATCACCCTGCTGAAGAGCCTGCTCCTGTCGGACGACAGCAAGGTAGATGGAGTCACCGGTAGGCTCATAGTGAGAGCAAAGATGATCCCACATCAGCTGAGACGTCGCCAAACTCACAATGTCGCCAGTCAGGGACACATCAATACTAGCGATGAGGATGTTGGCGGCACGAGCATCGTCATCACACCACCGCCGATATAGAACATCCTGAGAGGAATAAGCAGCAACAGCAGTCGCATACGCATCGGTTGCCGCCTTCTTGGCGGTGTCATCAGCAGTGGGGGGAGTGGTGTCTCGCTGGGAAGCACCGGTCGCGGTGGGCAAGGACGATCGCCGGTGAGAAGGTCCCAAAGGCGCTGACCGCGCATATGGAGACGAATGTGCGGTATCCACTCGTTATCGCCATCTTGTTGGCAGTTTGGTCTATCTTGGGATTACTCGACTGGATATTTCATATTCCGTGCACATCTTGAGCCAGTTTGTTTCTGCACCTACTCAGCTCCACTACAGCCACCTTATTCGTGTCCTGCGTAACCTGCGCGGGACCAGCCACCGTCGATTATTCTTTCTACGCTCTGGTCCCTTACAGCTCCATGCTTACTCTGATGCGACTTGGGCCAGTGATCCTTCTGATCGTCGGTCTCTATCTGCCTATTGCGTCTTCCTGGGTGGCTCTCTCATCACTTGGAAGACCAAGAAGCAGCAGGCGGTTTCTCGATCGAGAGCAGAGGCTGAGTTGCGTGCTATGGCCTTGTTGACAGCAGAGATTATTTGGCTCCGTTGGTTACTTGAGGATTTTGGCGTCTCTATTTCCACACCTACTCCTTTGTTGTCTGACAGTACATGTGCCATCAGTATTGCTCGTGACCCGGTGAAGCACGAGCTCACCAAGCACATTGGTGTGGACGCCTCTTTTACGCGTTCACAGGTACGGGATAAGGTTATTGCTCTACAGTATGTGTCTTCTGAGTATCAGCTCGCGGATTTCTTCACAAAGGCCCAGACTAGAGCACAGCACAGTTTTTATCTTTCCAAACTCAGTGTTGTTGATCCACCATGAGTTTGAGGGGGGGTGTTAGATGTATATACTCCTTTTGTATAAGATCTTTTGTGCTTATTTACCATTCCATGTACTCTATATATATCGGGCTATTGCCCTTGGAATAAGACAAGAGAGTTTATTCCTAACAGTGGTGACAGTAGATTATACCATTATTGCAGGAAGATATAGCATACAGAGAAGATATGTTGGGAGCTGTAGAGTAGAATGTTAGGTCCTCAGTCAACACATATCCCTCATGTAGAAGAGAAGATACAGGTTCAAATACATGAATGATTTTATCGATAGAGTATGACAAATGATTAACTTTCTGATAGTTTCAAGAGTCGTCTTCTTCAGCTCATACAGCTACACCTGCAAGAACCGGTAACTCCACTACTTTCGTTTCTTCTTCAACACCTTGAAGCAGGGTAATAGATGTTAGATGTATATGTCCCATTTGTATAGGGTCTTTTGTGCTTATTTACCTTTCTCTGTACTCTATATATATCGGGCTATTGCCCTTGGAATAATACAAGAGTTTATTCCTAACATGGTATCAGAGCTAGGTTTAATCTAAACCCTAGCCGTCTTTTTCTCTCTCCCGCAAAATCCAAAAATTAAACCCTAGCCGCCTCCGCCTGCACGCCTCCGCCGGGCGTCTCCACCTTCGCGCCGATCTCCCGCGCCACTCGCCACTTGCGCGATCAGGCTGATTTTTCGCGTCTGGGCGCCTCCGCCTGCGCCGATCAGCACTCGATCGACTCTCTGGCGTCGTTGCCGTCTTCAGGCACTCGATCCGCCTCCGCCTTCGCGATCAACAGCCGATCAGGCACTCGATCCACCTCCGCCTTCGCGATCAGCAGCCGATCAGGCACTCTCCAGGCTGATTTTTCGCACTCAGGCTCATTTTTGTGTGTCTTCGCGTCTGATCGACTCTCCGCCTTCGCGACTCTCCGCCTTCGCTGCAAGATCTCGCTGCGACCTCGACTGCAAGATCTCGCTGCAAGATCTCGCTGCGATCTCGCTGCAAGATCACGCCAGCAAGATCTCGCGCCTAACGCACGCCGCCGCGTCTTCCTCCGATCTTCCTCGACATCCGCCTCCCCTCTGCGATCTTCCTCGACTGCAAGATCTCGCTGCGATCTTCCTCGACATCTTGCTGCGATCTTCCTCGACTGCAAGATCTCGCGCCCGTCTGCCGCAGATTTCGCTGCGATCTTCCTCTTCAGCAGCGTCTGCCGCAGATCTCGCGCCTCGCGCCTCCTCGCGCCTCTGCGCCAGTGCCTCGCGCCTCCCGCAGCGTCTGCCGCAGATCTCGCGCCTCGCGCCTCGTGCCTCGCGCCTCCTCGCGCCTCGCGCCTCCCGCAGCGTGCCCGCTGCTGTCGGCCGCTCTTCATATGGCGTCTCCCACGGATCTACCTCTTCATCATCATCATGTTGCTATCCCTAGGTGTTCGTTGATTTTTGATGGCCTTAATTATAATGAGTGGGTACCGCACATTCGTCTCCATATGCGCGGTCAGCGCCTTTGGGACGTTTATTCCTAACAATAGATTCCATAACCTTCCAACACATGATTGGTAATCATAACAACCTTTCTCCTTTCAAATTTAGTTCTTGCCTAGTATCACTTTGGCATATGGATATGTTTCTTTGGTTCATGGTATTGACACTACATATGTAACACCTATATTTTCACCATCGGCTATCTAGCATTTACCTGATTTTCCATGTAATTTGCTATCTGTTAATGAAATTATAAAATCATTAAATTGTTCAGTAACTTTTTTCCTGCATATTGTACCTGTCAGGACATCGGGATGATAAAGATGATTGGCATAAGTCTGACGGAATATATCAACTTGATAGGCTTCATGACTCGACTATATTACATAGTATCATGTATCCCAGCGCCACGCATAATTTTTTAGGATGAATGCTAAGATGATATTGATGATGATGTCTCCAATCGACACTCAGTCAATTAAGATATCTCTATCTAAATAATTTAAAACTATTAGTTCCTCATTTAAATTATTTATCGAGTCTATAATAGATATTGTATCACCCCAATATATTTTGGTGATGTGCAAATAATATGCTTGCATTAACATGTATTGTGTAGCTATATAGCAAAACATATAGTGATGCTCAAGGCTAAAAAATGGACTCAACATTTGAGATCATGGATTTTACTAGTATCTTTTGAGCTCATATTTTTGTATTTACATAAATGATGCGTATTTTATTATTTGTATTAGACGTGATTAAAAGCCTTGAAGACACACACTTCATCCAATAGGTTTAAGACTTAAGAATATCCCAGACTTCTAAACTTAATCATAATATCTTGAGTCTATGCTTAACTATTGATTTCAAATATTAGTAAGTCGAGCAATAACCCTTATAGTTGACTAACATATATCTAATACTTGAAGTTCAAATCTACATTTCATTAGTTGATTAACCCTCTTTCTAGTTGTCTAATACAGACAAATAGATCTTTGCTAATTTGTTTAATTAGTCAACTAATTTAGACATTAGTTGACTAATATAAAAGTATATTTTTCTTTAGTTTATTAATTAATCGATTAACACATTTTATAATCGATCAATGTCAATTTGCATAATTTGAAATTTTTGCTATTAGTCGACTGATGAGTCTACTAGTCAACTATTATATTATAGATTGTAAATCTTTCTTTGACTTGAACAATTAGCTGACTAATGGTTATACTAGTCGATTAATATCCCTATTTTCTAGCTGTGTACTTTCATGATTTATTATTGAATTATAACACAATGGTTTCTGGGATCATTACTTTTCAAGAATCTGCATGTCCTGCTGGTTATTATGGCACTTTATCGCATGTAGCACTTAGTTCCCAACCATGGTTAATCATAACATCCAGAGTTTGAAGTCAATTTATATCATTTAATGATCAGACACAATGTTCAGGCTTGTAGAATATTTAATGAGCAACATCAATGGCATGTATAACATTAAGAGCATGTATTTCAATGTACAATATTACATAACTGTTGGCAAGCAACGACTATGTAATAGTTTTATGTTTATGGTCATAATCAGCTACTATCAATTATGTACATGTGCTATACGATCTATGTAGCAAGAGCTGTCATCAATTAACAAGAATTATGTAAAGGAATCATTAAAGTCCTAATATGTTCCTATACAGTTGCAGTATCATGTATGAGGTTATCCACTTCTTAGTTTTGTATAAGATGTCATGTCAGAGTATTGTGACATGTCTATTCAAATAGAAGTTCTGTAACTTCATGTCATAAGTTGTCATGCCAGGAATCATCTAGGTTATCGGTAAGAGGTCATGTTCAAGTCACCCTAAATCATGTAGCTAGAGATTCTATGCAAAAGTTTAGTATTTCAGTATGATCATCAACCGTTGTAGCATGACATATGTCGAAGTAACAGAGTCAGGCTTAAAGCAATTATATCGATATTATGTTGCATAACACTGAAAACTGAAAAATTCATTTAAAACTGATACTAACATATTTTATAGAAAGAAAAGAAAGATATAAAGCATATAGGATCAGATTCATAATCCTTGGCACCCTAATGGATTGCAGTTTACCTGCCTAGTGGGTTGCTTGAACCAAATGATTACGCGCACAAAACCCAACTGTAAGCCGATAACATTGGAATCACCAACACAAATAAAGTCCAGCCCTTTAACATAACCACGAGACCAAACAAAACCCTAAAGGAAACACATGTCACAGTCGGAACTGGCCCAAGACAATGCAGTCATAAGACTCATAACAGTCAGCCCAATGTACAGAATAGAACAGTGCTAGCATCCTATAGAAAATCCAACAAGAAAAGGCCAGTAAGCCCACAGGAAAAAGCCCTACAGAAAATAATCCTAGCAAGCCCGTGGGAAGCCCAAACAGAAAAACAAAAACAATAAGCCTGCAATAAAACAGACATAAAGGTACATAGTGGAACCAACAGCAAGCCCATAGAGGAACCCATGGGAAACCCACAACACAGCCTACAAAGGAACCGACAGAACAACCGAACAGAACAGTCCACAGAACAGAACAAGCAACCCAACACTAAGTCAACCCAACCACACGAGCAGCCCAATAACAGAGCGCAAGCAACAAACAATCAACAAACAATCAGCTCAGCACGCAAACACAACAGCACACACAGGTCACAAGCTCAAGGTAGGTCTGCAACATGCAAGCGGTCGACATGCACATAACAGGTCGACAAACAAACATGACAGGTCAGCAAGCACACAAGGCAGGTCAGCAAGAACACATAACATCGTAGAACAGGCTGTGAAACCAACGGAGCACCTAGTCACGGTCACGGCCGAGCCCTAGAAGCCACAAGCAACCCCTAAAGCTCGACTGCAACTGAAAAAACACCAACACCTGATCAGCAAAGATCAAGCATGCAATAGTCAGATCAACAAACGCAGCAGAACCAACGCCACAAACAAAATCCAAACAAACCGACATCAAGGTGCAACCTATGACAAGTAGAAAACCAAACAACCATACGGCCGAGACCTCGTACCCGACGGCTAACCACAACCCAAAATATAATAGTCGAACAGAAAATTAAACATGAATCACCGAACGAGGGTCGTCGTAACCCTATAGTGGGGTGTCAAGAAAGTCATTGGAGGAAAACCCCTTGAGACGTGTGAATCATCATCTCCCCAATAATTTCTAAACTCACAATTTTCAAAAATAAACAAAACTAAAAACATAAACCGAAATTCTTGAATAAAGAAATAATCTGGAGCCAAGAGATCCGATAAATCGAAAGCTTCGAAGAAAACCAAACATTTGATTCAAAAGAAATTTTGAAGAAGATAGAAATATTTTTCAAATGCAACACCATAGAAAATCAATCAGATATAAATTGAAGAGAGCACGTGAGAGGAGAATCATGGAGAATTAAGAGTTCGGATTGAAGAGAGATTCGTCACCAAAATTGGGTCGGTTAGGGTTTAGCAAATGAGAGAAAGGGGCGGTTGGCTGTTGTTTCCTTCACTGGGGAGAGGCGCGTGAGATAGAAAGAGACGGGAGAGGGAAAAGAATGGGTTATTTCCGGGCCCTTCTTTGTGCTTCTTTGGCTTGAATGAAGAAAAGTGAAAGGTGAAAGAAAATATTAGGTGGGCTTCAAGGCATGGCCTCTGGGCCGATGGGGTTTTATTGAAGTGAGGACAGGGCAAAAAGTCTACTTGCTGTTTGATTCCAAAGAGAATGCACAGAAGCACGCCGGGCATTTGAGAACGTTCCTAGAGACTTTGAGGCAGAGCAAGCAATATGCTAAGTATAGTAAGTGCGCATTCTGGTTGAACAAGGTGGTATTTCTAGGCCACGTGGTTTCGTGAGAAGGAATCTCTGTGAACCCAGAAAAGGTTGCAGCAAGTTCAAAATCGGCTGGTCCCTAAGACAGTATTAGAGATTCGAAATTTCTTGGGACTAGCGGGTTACTACAGAAGTTTCATCAAGGATTTTTCGAGGATCGCGAAGCCCATGACACAATTAACAAGGAAGGATGTAATGTATGTGTGGTTGAAGGCTTGTAACGATGCTGTTCAAGAATTGAAGAAGCGGTGGACGTCATCGCGAATATTGGTCATTCCAGATCGTATGTGAGATTTTGAAGTGTTTTGCGACGCGTCTCGAAAAGGTCTTAGGAGTGTGCTTCATCAGCACGGACGTGTTGTCGCATATGCATCGAGGCAAATGAAGAATCATGAGAAGAATTACCCCACTCTTGATCTTGAGTTGACGGCCGTAATATTTGCCTTGAAGATCTGGAGACACTTTCTACTTGGGGAGCGCGTGAAGGTATATACGGATCATAAGAGCTTAACATACATCTTCACGCAAAAGAATCTGAACCAACGACAACAGAGATGGATCGAGCTCATGGCGGATTACAAAATTGACCTTCAGTATCATCCTGGGAAGGTTAATATGGTACATGATGCTTTAAGTCGGCTTCCGAGAGTGATGACGCTTACGACGCAGTGGAGGCTACAGCAAGAGATCCGCGAAATGGAGATAGACGTGGTGTTACCCGGTCTAACCTCATCATTTATGAACATGGAGATACATTCGACGCTGGTAGACAGAATCAAGGCTGCTCAGACAGGAGATGCAAAGCTTCAGCAGATCAGGAACATGACATTGGCAGGACAGAGACCAGAATTTCAGATACATGCAGATGGTTCTTTGAGATATGTCAGTAGGTTATGTGTACCATCAGGAGATGTCAGAGAGGAATTATTAAAGGAAGCACACAGCTCACCGTACTCCATTCATCAAGGAGGCACCAAGATGTTCCAAGATCTGCGACGAAACTATTGGTGGCATGGAATGAAGAGAACCGTAGCACGAAGTGTGGCCAAATGCATGGTATGTCAGTAGGTGAAGGCTGAGCATCACCGTGTTGCCGGTCTGTTACAGCCCCTGCTCATCCCTGAATGGAAGTGGCAACATATCACGATAGACTTCGTGACGAGACTTCCAAAGAGAAAAAAGCAATATGACGTTGTCTGGATGATCGTTGATCGATTAACCAAGTCGGCTCATTTCATTCCTTTCAGGGTCGGACAGTCTACAGAGACTCTTGCCAAGAGATACATGGAGAAAATTGTGAAATTACACGTGGTCCCAATGAGTATCATTTCTGATAGAAACAGTACTTCGCACTTCTGAAAGAGTGTACAGGCGAAGTTGGGTACACAATTGAAGTTCAGTACAGCTTAACCTCCTCAGACGGATGAGCAGTCAAAGTGTACTATTCAGATTTAAGAGGACATGCTGCGGGCATGCATGTTGGATTTCTAGGGGTCGTGGGAAAACCATCTACATCTCGTGGAGTTTCCTTATAACAACAGTCATCGGGCGAGTATTAGAATGGCTCCTTTTGCTGCTTTATATGGAAGAAAGTTCCGTTCACCTTTGAGCTAGGATGATGTCGAAGATAGAGAATTGGTTGGGCCCGAGATAATTGTTGAAGCAGTCGATGTGGTGCGAACTGTCAGAGAGAGATTACTGATGGCATAAGACCGTTACAAACATTGAGCAAATGCAAAGAGGCGACATTTGAAATTTCAGACTGGAGATCATGTTTTTCTAAAGATTCCACCAAACAGAGGCATGATCCGTTTTGG
Source organism: Scilla litardierei (assembly GCA_030789695.1). Lineage (NCBI taxonomy): Eukaryota > Viridiplantae > Streptophyta > Magnoliopsida > Asparagales > Asparagaceae > Scilla > Scilla litardierei. The sequence continues at coordinate 271,943,738 of CM061133.1, read as the reverse complement.
TCGCAGAGGAAAACTTAGCCCACGGTATATTGGACCTTTCAACATACTCGAGCGTGTGGGCGAGGTGGCATACAAACTTGCACTGCCTCCATCTCTGGAAGGGGTGCATAACATGTTCCACATATCCCAGTTACGGAAGTATGTAGGAGACCTAACTCACATGGTCGATCATTCAGAGATCACAGTATACCCAGATCTGAGTTATAAACAGCAATCATTAGAGATTATTGATCAACGACAGAGGGCTCTCAGAAACAAGACACTGGATTTGGTCAAAGTGATGTGGCATCATGACTCGCTAAAAGAGGCTACATGGGAGCGAAAGGAAAAGATGAAGGAGCGGTATCTGTACCTTTTCACCGACTTGTGTTTCCTTTGAATTTTGAGAACGAAATTTCTTTAAAGGTGTATAAGGTGCAAATGCACGTTTATTTTTTTGAAAGCCCAAGGTCCACATCCACTTAATAAAAACCCCCATCTCATTTCTCTCTCTCACATTCTCACTCTCCACTCACTTCGCACGAGTCCCCCGATCTTTCTTCGTTCGTTCGTTCTTTTCACTTGCGAGTAGCAGACGAGCGGCGGCGATCAAAAACCAATCGATCGGTTTCGATTTCAAACTCGATCTCATCCGATGACGCGTGATTTCCTTTGCAAGAGATCCCGATGATTCCGGGTCCACGATTCCTTGCGCGATAAGATCTTTTTCCTCTCCTCTCTTATTTATATGAGATGTTTCTAGGGTTTTGATACGTGGAAAATTATCTTCTCCCTTTCAAAAAGTTTTCGGTTTTAGCTTCTGGGTTTCGATTCTTGCTTTTGGGGACTACGATTTTGCCCTAGGGTTTCGGATTGCTCTGGGACTTTTGGTTTTTGCCTCTGTTAGCTTCGGATCTCTTATTTTTTTTCGCAAGCTTCGGTGGAGGTAGATTTGATTCATATTAAGCTTTTAATTATTTTATTAATGGAAGTGATGATTCATGCAAACTTAGTGAGGAGTACCCCTCCGATGAATTTTAATTTTGGCACCAACCCTAGTCGCACGGCGCCTTAGCCATTGTTTGCTGTTTTTCCATATAAACTTTTTGTGGTTGGCTGCCGAGGTGGATGACTTGGTCGTAGGTGTTACGGTGTTGGGTTTTAGCAGATCCATTCATGTGTCTTTGCTGATCTTGGTTTACTTATGCAGATGCCTTACAAATAGTGTCATGAGTCCATCTTCCTAGCGCGTTACTGTCCTGCTTGCATGTACAATTCAGTTTCATTCCTTTGGTCAATACAGTTTTTTTGGTCTGCATGTCAACTTGGAATATGTTATGCATGTTGTCTGGTACTCTATTGTTTGCCTGATTTTGGGACTGTTTGTGTTCTGGTTGCATGGTTAATTGGGTTCGGTTTTTCACCTGTAGTTTGCGTGTTGTTTTGCTTAATGAATGGTTTCAGTTTACCTGATTGCTTCTGGCCCTATTTGTTGTTGTTTCATTGACATGCAATTTCAGTCCCATAGTTGGAAATCTGGAAATCTGCACACCCTTATTACAATGATTTTGGCCTAGATTAATATCCATCTTCTATGAAATTAATGGCCTGAGCAACCCCTCTAGGAAGGTAGACCACAACCCATTAAAGGTGCCAAAACATGAATCTAATCCATTGAGTCATTTCTATAATTTTTCAACACTTTTTGTCTTTTCCTTATTGTACTTATGAGTCGTGCTTTAAATTATCTCTTCTCTGAAATTGTTAAGTTCAGTTGTTACCTATATTATTCCTGCTTATGAGATTGGACATGCGCAATATTGAAAGTTTGGTTTCTGGCTTATACTAAATTACATGATTAGAGATTATGCAACATGATTATACAATGCTATTGGTATGCCTGATATACACAAGACCTGACAGTCCGGAACATAGTTTGCATATCTCTCTTAATTATGTAAGTTAGGTATTAAAGCAATGAACAAGATACTTGACACCCTAAAACTAGAACTACACTTGACATCACGGGTATGTGGTAACTTATAATTGAGAGCGTGCGGAAGCGATTGAAGTCATACTTATGGCCCATATCTGGAAGGATTTTCTTTTATGGATCATAAGTTCTCGGTACAGTTTGACCTATATACTTGGCACGGGGTAGCACCCCGCGGTCCAAGGTGGACTTCATGTTGCATATCGTGCTCTCCTCTTATAAGTTGCAACACTAATTTCCCTTAGTTAATATTATAATCTTACTGCTATAACATTGTTGCCAGGTCAGTAATTTCTTTCACTTCACTTTTGTGCATGTTAATTTCTGCAAATAAAGTAATTAACAGTTTAATATGGATTCAATCTACTTTATTAATGGTGGTTCAATTCTATCAGGTGATACCCAGCTTGAAGAGGAGGCTCCGCAGTACGAGGAGTCTGCCTTCCCTGTCGATGACGTAGATTTTTGAGCTTTTGTGTTATCAGGTGAGTTTTTACCTTCCTTTTAGTTATTTTCTTTTAGTATTACTTAGTTGAACAATGTAGTTTCCTTTCTGTTTTAGATAATGTAATTCATTTGAAGGTTGAATAAAATGAGTATTTTCTTTATCATTGTCTTAAATATTTCCTGTTTAAACTATATTGACTTCACTGGTATCTGCAAGACTTGCAAACCTTTTGAGAGTGTGACGACACCCTTTTTCGGTGCGTTACAACTAATCTTGTATCTATAAGTAAACTAAGCTATGTCCACCAAAATGTATAAGAAATTTTTCTTCTTTACCCATTCTTCTTCAACAATCTGCAAAGGCTTCAGCTCAGTAGTCGGCCGGTTTTCAATATACAAGCGTGAATATGTATGAAGTTGCAGCTAGAAGCTAGTTGCAATCATGTTAAAGAAGGGGGAGAGAAAAAAAGACAAACGAATGAACTTTGATATCACATCAAATAAAAATGAGATGGACATATGATTAAATGACTGGACCTAAAGACTCTAATAGATGGTTTCAATTTTAGGTAAAATTAGGTTAATACATCATGACCCAACACCCAACACTGTATTGCCTTAAATTAGACGTATATATTTATAATTAATTATGATGGGAAACTTAAGTACACATATGATTATTTTAAAAATAAATTAAAAATGCAAATAGTATTTACTTGTTTATGTAAGAACTAGAGTGTATATAATGAGCTTTGTTACATTTGAAATAAAAAAGAAAAACTATTACCAAAATCACAATAAAAGAACTACTGGTATATACACATGGCTTCTCCATCTAACGATCTAACCAGTGTTTTTAAAAGCCTCGCCTAGATGCATGCCTAATCCTAAGAGGTCCATAAGGCTTCCTGCCCAGTCTTTAGGCAACTGGCCTAGGCGGGCTAGCTACCTCAAAAGATTAGGGTGGGCGCCTAGCTCGTCTGAACGGGCAACTCTTTTAATATAGATGCAGGTTTGGGCCTGCTTAAGCCCTAACCAATTGGATGAGGTTGATCATTTGATGTTAAAAACACAACAAACGAATACGAATTTGAACTCAATGTGGCAGCAGTGATGCAACAACAACAATAAGAGTAAATCTCCATCCCCTCTTCTTCCATCTCTTCTTTTTCTTTCTCATCATGTTCTTAATTTATTTTCTTTTGTTTTTAATTCCTTAATCATTTTTCTTCTCTTCTTCTCCTTCTTTCCTCCTTCCTCTAGGATGCTGACGCGATCGTAGACGACATCTTTAGCAGCAGTGAGGGATGAAAGAAGAAAAGTTTAATATTTTTTGGTTTCTCTTCCATAGTCCTTTATTTGTTTTCTCTTCTTCTTAAAAGGGGTGAGAAAAGAACAAAATAAAAAACTGAACACCAAAACTCTGAAACTAAACAAGAAAAAGACTGGGAGTCAGAAATTGAACTTAAGATATTAAATTTTTTTAAAGAGTTAAGAAAAAGAATTTTGAATTTAAATGTTTGAATATTGAATTAAATTGAATTATTGAAATAGGTCCATTGTTTTGGTTGATTTTTCCAACGCATATGTATATCTTTGGTTGACACTTAATTGAATAAGATCATAAGTGCTTGTTCTTTAAATCAATGGCGCTAGAGTCGTGCAAAAAATTTGATTACAACCCATGTAATAAATGTTGGAATAAGTTTTTTGAAGTATATACATTGTGATAATGTGGAATATGGATGTATTTAAAAGTTAAATAAATATGGGGCAAAATGCACTAAAATACCCTAAAGTTTGAGGGTTCTTTTATGTAAATACCTTATCATTTAAGTTGTGCAAGTTAGTACTTTTTCATCAAAGAACGACGTTAAAAAAGATGATTTAAGAAGGGTAAAAAATTGAAGCAAGAAGAATACAGACAAACACCAGAAGAATGGGAGAGGATTTAAGAAGAGAAAGAAGAATAAGAGAGCAAGATAAGAAGTAGATGGTAAAGAAGATAAAGTAGTTTCTTAAATAAACCAAGGGTAAATTGATACATTAATCAATTAATCTGGACATAAAGTTAAATTAGGATAGCAAAATGAAACAATTTGTAACAGTAGGCTATTAACTTGTAAGATTTAAAACGATGTTGTATTTATGTGAAACAACCCCCAAATGTTGGGGTATTTTAGTGCATTTTGCCCGTAAATATAACTGGAGTAATCTTGTGGTATTGGAATGTGACTGCATTTAATAATTCGTTAAATGCAATTGTAGATATATGGTGGAATTTGCAGGGAAGTGATTGCCTTATGATTCAGATTATTGCGTTAAAAGTCCTTAACTTGACAAGTAGTTTCTCTAGATATGAGAAAAATTGAAACACATTCTAAGGGGTAAGAATCATGTTGCTTTATAATGTTACTTATGTATATAGTTAATTAGTTTTTTTTCTTATTTGTTCTTGACTTAATATTTTTTATTGCAGATTCACATTAAGAAGAAAAAAAATGTTTGTAATGGTCCGGAATCTTTAGTAGGACTGATAGAAATTTTCTGAATTTTTCAAGGATTTTTATATCTATTTTTCCTATCTAAATTCTTAATTTTCTCTCTAAAATCTTTTCTTTCCTTTTCAAATTTTATTTCTTTTAGCCGGCCCACTTCGTTTCTTTTCTTTCCTATTTTCCCTTTCAAAATATTTAACCCATTCACAAAATAAATTATAGCCCAACAAAACAAACCAACTTTCTTTTTCCCTCTCAAAATTCTTCTCTTTCACTTAACCAAAACCAGATGCCCAAGACACACTCTTCCTCTCTTTTTCCTTCACTTTTTCATTTCTTTCTCTTTCATTTTTTCCGAAGCCCAACGGCCTACATCATCACACCATACAACCGGCCCAACTCAAGACCTAAAACAAAATAAACCCTTCGTCCCTTCACCCAATAGAAGAACCCATCGGGTTCCCATCGACTTGGTAACACAGTCGACGCCTCCTTCCTTGGATGCATTTGACGGCCTCGAACCTTAGCCGCCACCTCTTCGTTATTCCCTCACCGAATCAAATTAATATTCACTCACGATTGCCCTCTCCTTCTCCCCTACATATTAACTAATATTTCTAGGGTTTTTATCATGCGAAATGTATCTCTTCTTTTTCTAATTTCTTTTGCTTCAAGATTTGATTTTTCCTTTAGAGCTTTCAAATTTCTTGGGTTTTCTTGGCCATCATCGATTATCGATAGATTATCTCTAAACCAAGTTCTTCGGTTTATGTTTTACTTATTTAATTTAATTTCTGTAAATTTTGTGATCTTGGAACTTGCTGAAATTTATCTGCAAGATCAAATTTGAGGCATTGTTATTTTAAATCGAGAGGTGATGATTCATGTTCACTTTGAGATAATCTTTCCCTATGCAACGGTGACTTTCTCAGCAACTCGGCGGCCATGTGGCGACCCTCGCCGCTACCGTCTTCTTTCTCTCGTTCGGTTGGGTTTACGTTCTGTAGTTAACCGCCAGGGGAGGGGCTTGTAGTACTTTATCGACTAGGCGCTTCTTACAGGCGAATTCACTGCTAGCTGTGTTGTTGGGCTATGGTCCGTGGTTGATCTTGTAGGCTCGGCTAACTGTTGATTTTCCTTTAACTGGCCTTGCATATTATTTTACGGGCTTTGCTTTCGGTGGGATTCCATCTTGGTCCTCCCCTCGCTGGAGAGGATCTCTGTTTCTGGGCTTGCTCAAATAACAGCTTTTGGGCTTCGGCCCTGCTGGGGCTTCTTGGGTTGGTGTGTGGTTGTGTTTGGGCCGTTACCCTGCTATTGGTTCATATGAGGTTCTTGGTCCATTGAAGGCTATGATTGGGCTCTTGGGCTTGCTTTGGTAGTTTGGGATTTTCTAAATACGGATTTAATACATGGAGTTGGCCTTTATTGCTGAATTGTCTAAACTTGTAGGCATGTTACTGTTTAAGTATATATAGTTGCGATTAAACCTCCTCTGTGCTGGTAGACTCTGTACAGTGTAGGGTTGCTGCGAATCTGATCACAGACTTTATATCATTTCTTTCTTTTTGTAAAATAGTTTAATATCAATTTTAAATGAATTTTCAAATTTAAGTGTTATGCAACATATTATCGATATGATTATTTTACGTCTTGACAATGATACTTTACCACATGTCATGCTACAACTGTTGATAAGCATACTGGAACGCTGAACTTATGCATAGAACCCCCTAGTTACTTAATTTAGGATAATTAAAACATGGACACTTACTGATAATCCAGATGATACCTGACATGACAACTTATGACATGAAGTTAGAGAACTTTTATATGGCTTAGAAACTGTCACAGTACTCTGACATAACAATTGATACTCCAGATGATACCTGACATGACAACTTATGACATGAAGTTAGAGAACTTTTATATGGCTAGAAACTGTCACAGTACTCTGACATAACAATTGATACACAACTAGAATTTCTATGTACTTGACATTATAACTGTATAGTCACATGGTAGTGTTTAATGGTTCCTTTACATAATTCTTGTTACTGGATGACATCTCTTGCGACATGAATCACATGACACATTTACATAACTTGATAGAAGCTCATTATGACAATGAACATAAAACTATTACATAGCTGTTGTCTGTCAACAAGTATGAAATATTGTACACCGAAATGCATGCTCGTAATGTCATACATGACATTGATATTGCTCATTGAATATTATACAAGTCTGAACATTGTGTCTGATCATTGAATACTGTACATAGATTACAAACTCTTGATGTTGTAAACGATCAAGTTGAGAACTAAGTGCTATATGGGATAAAGTGATACGGTACATATCAAGAGCCACCTCTTAAACACATATGAATCACCTCTAGATCCTCTCCTTATGACAATACCTGAAAATCATTACAATATCAGACATGGTGAACTTCACGTTGCATATTATGCTATCCAAATATGAGTTACATCACTAGTATAGGACACTACAGTATAATATACAGATAGTACGTATAGTATAGATTATCTCATGTTTGGTCTACTGTTACAGTTTCATGTTGCCTTGCTGGATGATTATGTTAATGTTAAAATATTTTGTTTGCTTGTTAGTGAGGTGTTTCCTTATCCATGGTTATGCAATGTTATTAATCGTCATTGTTATCTTTCTGTTTATTAAATAAAATTCATGTCATGCATGCTGTTCCTATAGTATTGTCGTGCTGTTACTTTATGTTTCCTTTCACTGTCCATAACATGCCAAACTTGTTTAGTGGTTTACTTTACTTGCATATACTTGATGATCATAACTGTTGCTCATATTCGGTAGTTACTATTTTTGCCTTGCACACTTATTACTGATTCGTTCCTTACATAAACTGAAAGCTTGGATATATATATAATCTCATGTCTAACCCAATCCTACATCTCTCAGGTTGAATAGGTTTTCTTGTGAGTTTTAGAGTTCTAGGTTTTGCTTATCTTCCTTTGAGTCATGCATAGAGATCCTAAGGTATGTTACTGTATATCTCTATTTTGCATATCCTGTTTTCGCTAGTAACCAGCAGGGCCTACAGATTCTTGAAAAAGTAATGACCCCAGAAACTGAGGCGTTACAAAGTTGCAGTCGAATAAGTTGAATGACCATATTTTACATCAAGTTAAATGCCAAGATCAGGGTGAATACGAGATGTGGAGATGATACCAATCCGCTTCTTTTTAGAAAACCACAACAAGACCCCTTCTTAACTTTGTCGAGGAGTTAACTCTGATGATAAGAAAGAGGTACTCCAAGGTTAGGCCTTATAAGACGTACGGTGGAACTAATCTTGGGGCCAAATGAGGTTGCCCAATAGCGAGATGGCACAAGAGAGTGACCATGGCATACTGTGGGTGATGTTTCTAGTTCTAGAGCATCACAATTAGAAAGGATTCTCGGCAAAAAAAAACCGATTGATTCTGATGAGTTACAGACAATGATGGTGAATATTTTGCCTTGGACTCAGACGACGATAATGAGGATCATTGTGAGGAGTATGGATTTGAAGGGGTGACGATTAGGGTCCTTGGACGGGATTATGTTTTTGAGCATAGGAGATTTATGGATTAATTTACTGCTCCGTATTTTTGAGACTTATTTGTTATGTTCTGTTGTCATATTGTCTTTTGGGTTTTACCTTTCATGTTATTATGATGCAATACTCTAAGTGCTGTTTTTATGTATTGACAGTATTGTTAGCTTTGGGATTTGACTATTTGAGTAAATCTATTCTATCTACTTGTTGCAAAATGAAAGCATGTGTTTTTCACTATTGACTTCGATTTTTTAATTTACTTCGTGATTGTTAAGTTGTTATATATTTGATACTCGATACTAATTAATTACTTTTTTGCTTTCATAAACTATTGGTTGATTTGTTTGGACTGATGATGAAAAGGCATAGAGAAATAGAAGCAAAGTTCTATTGCATTGTAACAGGTCACCCATGATTCATTGGTGCATGCATAATAGGGTCAGCAATTCTTTAGTATATAAATATTTTTTTTTGCAAACTAGAAATAATATAAAAGGAGGACTTGCTCACCAATTATCCATGTGACCACAAAGTCAAAACGGTTTTGACCTTCCATCCAGTAAGCATCAAATCCCATTGTAAATATCTTTAAAGCCATTTCCAAGACGTAAATCCAACCTACAAAACAATAAGCACTTCGATAACATCATTCAAAATGTCATAAATTTATAGAAGAGGCAACAACAATCAAGCACATTGAGTTCATAAATTTAAAGTTGACAGATGGCATAGATTTACATATTTATCTAAGAGATTTAAGAAAAGAAGGACAATTTGGTACAACACATGACAGAACTCCAACAATGGAATGCAGATAGCCCCAACTACATAATCATTAATAACTTAATATCGCACATAAGTTGCCATGTAAATCGAGTATTTTCGATGATTGGCTATTGGTAAGAAGGATCAAGTTGTTAGAGCAAATGAGCATAATAGTGATCGATTCACTCATTAGGGCCAGCATATGCACCACATCCGGTAAGAGAAACTTCTTGCTAACACCTTCAGCAAACCGGGTGAAGGCCAGAACTGGGCATGGCTGGCAGGTTAGGTAGATGTCTACCTTAGTGCCAAAACAATAAACCTTTTTTCTTTAAGGATAAGTTAACTTACCAAAACCAAAACTGTGATTTTCAACATGATCGGCTACCGAGAAGAAGAAATTTAGCACCATGGCAAGTAGCCGAGTGGGTGGAAAGTTCTATAGGAGACCATAAACAAGAAAGCACAAGAATACAGGTTGAAGAATAGCCAATATGGTTGAAGCATCGAACCCAATTTTTGAAATAATGGAAAATATCGATATGTACCGCTCATATCATGTTGGATTTTAAACAAGCCAAAATGATTAGCCGAAACTGATCGATACCACCACTAATAACTAATAACAACTAATATAAGTGAAGATTCAAGGATTTAATTATTAAAATTTTGAGTCTTTAATTTGAAATCTTATGGTGTTTCATATAATCCTTAAAAAATCTCATCGCACTCAAATCAAGGTTCAAGATATTGCTCATGATGGAACCGGTTAAAAAAGAGAGAAAACATTGCCCTAGATAACAGAAATGAACCACTTGTTCAAGATGAATATCAATGTGCAACTAACTACTATTGTGTGATATGGTGTGTGTAAAGAAAAGAGAAAGGTGATATAAATAATAAGTGATAGCCGTCATTAGAGGCTAATCACCATTTTTCACCCAAAATAACATGGTATCAGAGCCAAAACCCTAAAACCCTAGCCCTCCCACGCGCCGCCCTCCCACGCACGCGTCGCCGCCTGCTGCTGCGCGCGCCGCCGCCACCTGCGCGCGCCGCCGCTCCGCTGCCGCTGCTGATCCGCTGCTGATCCTCTTCTCTCCTATTCCCTTGCACGTCCTCTTCTAGCCGCCACAAAGCCCTAACTAGCCACAAAAGAGAACCCGAAAAAACCCTAACCCTAGATCTATGGTAGAGCCATGAAAAGGACTCCATAAATTTACGGTTAGGGTATGACCTAGAAGAGGAAGAAGAAAAGTAGATCTGCGGATCTAAGGAGTGAGAAAGGAGAGATCTGCGGATCTGGAGAGATGGGGGACAATCTTACCTCAGCTGACATGAAGGCCTTCATTAGGGAGATAACGAAGCTGCTTGCTTCGAAGGAGTTGGGATCCTCGAGCGGATCGACGCCTTCACGATCAGTGCAGAAGCTGGAGTTGATGCCCAATGATGTGAAATTGGTAGGGACGAAGAATTATCTCAGTTGGTCCAGGAGGGTGCTTCTCATCCTGAAGTCGAAGGGGTTAGAAGGCCATGTTCTGGGTTCATGTAAGGAACCGGTGGATAAGACTGGGGATGATTGGAAAGTGTGGAGCACCACCAACTCACTGGTGGCTGCTTGGTTGATGACATCGATGGTTCCACCCATTGCTGGGATGGTGGAGGCCATAGAGAGCGCTGCAGGGATATGGAGTATGGTGGAGAAAATGTATTCTGGAGCAGGGAATGTGATGCTTATGATGGAGGTTCAGGGCAAGGTCGACACCTTGAAGTAGGGAGAGATGTCTATTCTAGCCTACTCTGCGGAGTTGAAGAGGCTGTGGTCAGAGTTAGACCACTATGACCCTATTGATCTGCCTGATCCTAGGAGTGCTCCGATACAGAGGAAGTGGGTGGAGCGTAGACGTGTGACTCATTTTCTGAGGAACCTGAATGGAGATTTTGAGGCCAGGAGGGCGAGTATGTGTCACTTATCCTCTATCCCATCTCTGGAGGATGCCATAGCTGCAATGGCACAGGAGAAGACCAGACTGAGAGTTATGAAGGATGATGGTACTCAGGTCACTCGGGCTGCACTGGCTGTACCGGCAGTGGCAGCAGTGAGCGAGAATCGAGAGTGCTACACCTGTGGGGTGAAAGGACACCTGAGCTTTAACTGCCCACAGAAGGGTAGTGGACGAGGACGTGGCACTGGAGGCAGAGGAGGAGGTCGTTGGGGCCGTGGAGGCCGTGGACGAGGTCGTGGCGGCCCACGGGCCAACTTTGCTACTGCTGATGGACGACAGGAGACAGTGATGATTGAGGCTACGCCAGCTGAGACGTCAGATCTAGATCAGCGGAGACAGTCCAGGTCTACTACTGAGAGTTCGGAGAGTCATGCAGACCAGACTAGAGATGTTGCTTCGCCATTCGGTAATTTTGCCAACTTCGCTCACACAGGATCAGGTAACCAATCAGCTCTTTCATGTAGAGATCATATAGAGTGGATTATTGACTCAGGTGCATCTAGTCATGTGTCAGGTGCATATAGACATTTTTCCACGTATAAACCACATACTATTCATGAAACTGTTCAGACAGCTGATGGCACATCCCAACCCATTAAAGGGATTGGCACTATTCAGTGCACTCCCTCCATATGCCTCTCTTCAGTCCTTCACGTCCCATCTTTTCCAGTCAACCTTTTGTCTGTTGGCTCTATTGTTGATGATCTTGACTGTAGCATTACCTTTGACTCTACTCATTGTGTGGTGCAGGAAAGGAAGAATGGGAGGAGGCTTGGGACTGGCGTCAGGCGTGATGGACTGTGGTATCTTGACAGAGCTAGTGGGGATGCTGCATTGGCCGTCGTTGGTGAAGAGAAGGAAAGGGATGTACTTTTATTACATTGTCAGTTGGGAAATTTGCCTTTTGATATGTTGAATAAGATGTATCCTGAGATTTTGAATAAAGTGAATTTGAAGTGTGATGCGTGTGAATTTGGGAAACACACTAGGACATCATATCCTAGTGTGGTGATGAGGAGTGTAGAGAGATTCCATCTGATTCACTCAGATGTTTGGGGGCCCTGCCCAGTGACTTGAGTAAGTGGGTTCAGATAGTTCATCACTTTCATAGACTGTCATTCTCGGATGACATGGCTTTACATGATGAAAAACAAAAGCGAAGCGTTGAAGTGTTTCCAGGACTTCCATAGAAGTGTCAGAAATGTGTATGAGGCCAAGATCCGCATCTTGAGAACGGATAATGGGACAGAGTATGTAAACAGGGAGTTTGCATCTTATCTATCTGAGAGTGGGATAACTCACCAAACCACTTGTCCCAACACACCTCAACAGAACGGAGTTGCTGAAAGGAAAAATAGACACTTGTTGGAGGTAACTAGGTCACTCATGCTCACCATGAATGTACCTAAGATATTGTGGAGTGAAGCAGTGATGACAGCCACCTATCTCATCAACAGGATGCCTTCGCGGATGCTTGGTATGAAGTCCCCATGTGAGATTCTTATGGGAAAGAACACTTTTGTAGTTCCACCAAAAGTGTTTGGATGCACATGCTTTGTGAGAGATCATAGACCTTCTGTGGGGAAGCTGGATGCTCAGGCAATTAAATGCATATTTGTTGGGTATCCTTCAACTCAGAAAGGCTCTAGGTGTTGGAGTCCCTCAGAAAGAAGGCTGTTTGTGAGTATGGATGTGACGTTCAGGGAGACTGAGCCTTTTTATGGAGGACTGACAGATTCTATACCATTATTTAATACTGGTGCCTCTCCAAACACAGGAGGTGTTGGTCGAGAGGGGGAGACTGATCGAGAGGGGGAGACTGATGACAGGAGGGTAGTGGTTGGACTTATACCGTGTCCTGTCAGGCCTACTGGCACTGATACTGATAGCAGGGAGGAGGAAAGGCCCTTGGTGGAAGACAGGTTTTACGGCAAGAAATATAGCAAGAGACAGAAGGATAGTCATGGCGATGGAGAACAACAAGAAGACATCTCCCCCACTGAAGAACCACTAGCTCCACAGTCACATGTCGAGATTGATCAGTCTATCACGCCTGCTCGAGTCCTGACTTCCTTACTGCCTTCCTCTCCTACCACGGATGGTAATCTTTCTTTGCCTTCCTCTAGTTTAGATCTTCCACTTGCATCTCGTAGGGAGCCTCGTATCAATGCCGGCAGGCCTCCTGTACGGTATGGATACGAGACTGATATTGCTAATCATGTCTCCTATGCTTCTCTTACACCTGCATATAGGGCTGTCATTGCATCCGTACAGTCTATCTCTATACCGAGTGATTGGCGAGTGGCAAAGCAACATCCCCAGTGGAAGAAAGCAATGCTCGAAGAACTCGAAGCACTGGAGAAGAACAAGACATGGAGACTTGTCTCACTTCCAACAGGGAAGAAAGCTGTGGGCTGCAAGTGGGTATTCACAATAAAGCAAACTCCAGAAGGGAAGGTGGACAGGTACAAAGCGAGGCTGGTTGCCAAGGGGTACAGTCAGACTTATGTGATTGATTATGATGAGACATTTGCCCCAGTGACAAAGATGAGTACTGTGAGAGTACTGGTATCCTGTGCAACGAATTTTGGATGGAAATTGCATCAGTTGGATGTAAAAAATGCCTTCTTGCATGGAGACTTACATGAGGAGGTATACATGGAGGTTCCACCTGGCTTTAGCACACAACAGACGATGGGAAAGGTGTGTAGACTGGACAAGTCTTTGTATGGGCTGAAGCAATCTCCAAGGGCATGGTTCGACAGATTCAAGCGTGCAGTCATCGCTATGGGCTACAAGCAGAGTAATGGTGATCATACTGTATTCTATAGACATTCAGGACAGCGGATTACCCTTCTGGCTGTGTATGTTGATGATATTATTATCACTGGAGATGATGAAGAGGGAATCTCTCACTTGAAGGTAAGGTTGGCGAGAGAATTTGAGGTCAAGGACCTTGGACAGTTGGGGTATTTCCTTGGACTGGAGATTGCCAGGTCCAGGAAGGGTATAGTTCTCTCACAGAGGAAGTATGCCCTGGATTTACTGGCTGAGACTGGTATGTTGGGGTGTCGTCCAGCAGTTACTCCTATTGATCAGAATCATAGGTTGCATTCACAATCAGGGGAGCCAGTAGACAAAGAGAGGTACCAGAGACTTGTTGGACGCCTTATCTACTTATGCCATACCAGACCTGACATTGCCTATGCTATCAGTGTGGTAAGTAGATACATGCATGATCCTAGGACTGGACATATGGAGGCAGTCTTCAGGATACTGAGGTATCTGAAGAATAGTCCAGGAAAAGGCATATTATTTGGTAGTCATGGTCACATGAATGTGACAGGCTACTGTGATGCGGATTGGGCCAGTTGCCTAGATGATAGGAGATCGACCTCGGGCTACTGTGTGTTTGTTGGGGGCAACTTAGTCTCTTGGCGCAGCAAGAAGCAGGATTTGGTGGCTCGTTCCACTGCAGAGGCAGAGTATCGTGCTATGGTGTTTAGTACCTGTGAGATGATCTGGTTGAGTTCACTTCTACAAGAGCTGCGTCTGCTGAGAGAAGGACCATTGCGGTTGTTGTGTGATAACAAGTCAGCAATTAACATTGCCAACAACCCAGTGCAACATGATAGAACGAAGCACATAGAGATCGACAGGTTCTTCATTAAAGAAAGATTGGACAAGAAACAGTTGGAGATCTCCTACATTACTTCTGGACAGCAACTAGCTGATTGCCTTACAAAGGGGTTGAACTCTAAAGGAGTAGAGGATGCTTGTAACAAGATGGGCATGATAAATATCTTTTGCTCATCTTGAGGGGGAGTATTGTGTGATATGGTGTGTGTGTAAAGAAAAGAGAAAGGTGATATAAATAAGAAGTTATAGCCGTCATTAGAGGCTAATCACCATTTTTCACCCAAAATAACAACTACTATATTGAGCGCATGTAACCGAAATATAAAATTTAATACTTCCGATACAGCTGATACCAAAACTACAAAAGCGATAGTCAATGCCAAGATTGAAACCGAGATGTCTAACCCCAATTGAAAATTTGAAACTTCTTTACTAAGTCATTATAGCTGGTTTTCTCAGTCAGGGTGGGATGGGGGCTAAATGAGAGTTCTATTAGACACATTCATGGTTTCCTACCGATTCAGAAAATTGGACCTTTTAATTCCATTCCCAATTCTTATCATTATCACTTTTAGCTCTACTTACCGAGATCAAAACCGAGATTTTTGCATTGATCCGTTGTTTAATGGAGATTAATGGCTAATATAGAAAAAAATCATGCCCGGTAACTGAAGTGCCAACTCAAAGCATAATAATTCTTAGACAAAAAATCTGGTTCTCCTTAATTGCATGGACTAGAAATTAGATTAGGTTCAAGTCTTGGGAGTAACTAATTGTTTTCTTAAGAAGTTAAGACGCAGAACGCCTTTTCTAAGAATAACCATGGATGTACATCTGATTCCATCTCCCAATTTTCTAAGTGAAATATTCCACATGAAAATAAGTAGGTTCTTTTAGTAAATCAAATGCAGCATTGAAGTATCCAGAAGACTCATTAAGATCTGATTTCTCTAATGGATTTCACTATAAAGCATCAAAACTTGATGCCAGTGACGGTTTCCCTGGGCTCATGAGAATACTTGTTAATCATGTAGTCCTAATTAATTATATGAATCAAAACAAAGTAAATAGAAGAAAAAATTTTGTGGAAAGTCTTTGATTCGAAGCATGCCGATAATGGTCTTAAAAAGCTTTTCATCTCATTCTATGTAGGGTCAAAAGGAAATATGTTCTCAAGATACAATGACTATGATACCATGCCCTCCATATGCATGGCAGTAGTAAGCTTCAAATAAACAGATGCTAAATGTAGAACTCCATGTTGAATTTTTAAAAATAAAACAAAATTAAAGGAATATAGAGGAAAGATGGCTTAATATACATGAACATTTACATCTTGTTCCTTTGTTAGCAGAAGGGGAACAAAACCACTCTAAGGCATAATTACTTAGCATATGTGTAGGTGTCAAACAGCGTAATAAAAGGCGGTTTCATTATTCACACGGTTTAGGAGCGCATAGCGCATAGACGGATTATGCGGTCGATTATGCGAATTATGCGGTTTATGCGAAAATGAATAATTTAGTATATAAATAAGCAATAAGTTTATGTATGTGAGTTTGTGTATATTAAATTTAAAAAAAAATCTTAAAAGAGATGAATAAGGTAAAAAATCCATATCAACTCTTAAAAATATGGTTTAATGCATACTAATTTTTTAGCACTATCAATACGATCAATACATAAAATAACTAACGTCTAACGTTTAAAGCAATCTACACACAAGACATAAATATTTAGTTTTATGTCCAAATCAAAAGCATGTCAAACACAAGTATTTTGAAATTTAAAAAACTGATTTTTATGCTTAACGGTCGGATTTCTTAACGGGTTGGGATTTTTTAGTTGCTGATTATGCTTCTACATATTAGCATATGCAAGCGCATAACATTTATGTGACCGATTATGCGTCCGACTGCATAATTCGACCGCATTTCTTATTTTTCATGCGGCCAAAGGCCACCTCCGTATATGCAGTCGCATATAACTTGTTTTAGAACACTGGTGTCAAATGAATGATACCATTCACTACTCACAAATCTATTATACATTTAACAAACTTTTTTGAATTTTAGGGCTGACTAGAACAAGATAAAGAGTGGCTGAGATTTCATCTTGGTAAAACAATGGTTGAGATTAGATTTTGTGAAAATTTTAGAGCGAAAACTTAAATTTTAGGGGGGAAAGTGACTTGGAAACCAAAACTTTGAAATTAAAAGTGTCTTGGGAAACATTGTGTAGATTAAATTTTGGTCGGAAAATATCTTGGGAAATAAAACTTTGAAATTAAAAGTGTCTTGGAAAAAATTGTGGAGAAACATGATCCATTAAATTAAACAAAGTTAAAAAATTAGCGCAAAAAAATTTAACGAAACAAATTAGCGTAAAAAAATTTAAGTTAATACCCTCACCGAAAAATACCGTGAGATTTGTTGTTCCGCACCGAAGGCGCCCGCGCCCGCTAAATTTTTTAACGCTAATTTGTTGTTCCGAGCAGAAGACGCCCGCACCGAATTTGTTGTTCCGCGCCAAAGACGCCCGCGCCGAATTTGTTGTTCGGCGTCGAATTTGTTAACTCTAATTTGTTATTCCGCGCCAAAGGCGCCCGCGCCATATTTGTTGTTACGTGCCAAAGGCGCTCGCGCGATGTTCCATGCCGATTTTGTTGTTCCGCGCCACAGGCGCCCGCGCCACAGGCGCCCGCGCTGAATTTGTTGTGCCGCGTCGAAGGCGCCTGCGCCGTATTTATTGTTTCGCGCCAAAGGTGTCCACGCCGAAGGTGTCCACACCGAAGGTGCTCGTGCCATTAAATATTTTTACGCTAATTTATTGTTCTTTTAAACTTTGGCTGTGGAAATAATTTTTTAGGGAACAAAAATTTTGCAGGGGGAAATCTTAAATGAACCGTGCCTGCGGGCACGGGTTATGACTAGTGTGTGTGTATATATATATTCTATAAAATAGGGATTTCCAATTTTGGGTGATGTTGTTTGGAGTTGGGTTAAATGACCACCTCATTCCAATTATTTGCAAGATTGCCATTGCTTTTTCATAACACCAAATGCCCTCCCAATTCCACATATCTACGGGTTTGCCACCGGGCTTTTTTCATGTTCACCACGGCATTTTTTGCATTTTTAACGACCGACTTTCCCCCTTTGACCCCGGACGATACCCGTACATACACCCACACTTCTCTCTATTTTTCGTTTGCTCACGGGTCCTGTCTCCTCCCGACGATACGCATACACCCCATTCTTCTCGCTCTTTTGTCGGTTGCGCGCTTGCAATGCAATTTATGTTTGGGTTTTTTCTTCGGTCACCGTGCACTATGTGCACGGGTAATTTCTAGTGAGCTATTAAAATAGAGAATTAACATGCTGTTTCAGCTTGTTCCAAAATAAAGAAGAATTAATTGCAATAGAATAAGGCAATAATAACAAAATTAAAAGAATAAAGAAGACAGCTAAAAAGATTAAAAAGGTTGTTCTAAAACAAGAATAGAAAGGAACCAATTCAAATAAAAATTTAAATAACATTAAAATGAAATGAAATAAATTTTTTACAAAAAATTAAAATGAAATGAAATTATATCAATGTCCTACATAATTCAAAATTTCAAAACATAAAAGTGTAAATTTCAATGAACCCCATCATCCTTACCCTAATTCTCAATAAATCCCCTAATATAAAGAGAGAGAGCGAAAACACCCCAAATCGATTGTTGTTAGTTACTACATAAAATATTTTAATAGAAGCGATGTCAATGACTGTCACATGACCAAATTTTTTTACTTTTAATTTTGACCCAAATATGAAATATGGAGAATTTCTAAAAACTACAAAAAGAACTTTAAAAGTGCAAAAAAAATAAAATTATCTTTCAAAAGTCGAGGAAAATATAAAAATGACATGATTATAAAACTTCAAAAAATGTTAAAATATCTTCAAATTTCATTTTATTTTTCTCATCCGTCAAAAAGTTGTAAAAACTTATAAAAGTCTTAACTTTGAATTTCTTCCACTTCCATTAAGAACTCTAAAATTTTTGAAAATAAAAATCTAAAAAAGTTAAATATCACAGATTTGGTATTCCTCCTACTTTCGAAATTCTAAATACTTCCTAAAAATATTCCAAAAATATGATAATATTCTTTCTCTGCCTTTTAACCATACAAATTTCTGAAAGTTTCCAATTTTGATTGTCCTCTCACTATTAAAATTCAGAAAAAGTTTATATAGCTGTGGCAAAAGCAGTATAACTACAAATACTATTCTCACGCTAAGTCATAGTTATACTCATACTCTAGTTCTTCTCCATTATAATGGGGTAATGCTATGGTTTATGTAATGACCCATATTTTTTGAAAACATTTTTTTCTAATGTTACCTTCTCTCCATCTATTTTCTTCTTTTTTATTTTTTTGGCCCAAGCCAAAGAGGATGGCCCAACTTCTCCATTTCCCTTTACCTTCTTCTTTCTTTCTTAATTTTCTACTACACCATTTGTTGGGCCCAGGCAACATCAAAGCCAGCCCAAAGACCCACTTATTTATTCTCTTCTGAGTCAACTCCACTAACTTTGGAACAAAAGCTACAGGCCCACTTGCTACTTGAATTAATTTCCCAAAACCAATCCATTGCTGATCAAATTAAAACAAAATCCAAAAGAGCAGCGGGCCCTCATCTCTCTGTGCAGTTCGACGAAGCAGGGGCTGCGCCGTTTTCTCCCTCGCACGTCAAGTCGAGCTCGTCGCCGTCCTTTCGAAACCCTAACCCACATCAAATTGAGCTGCCGCTCCTATCTTCGGGTTCTAAAAACCCTAGCCGCCTTCCTCGTTCGACATGCGATCCGATCGGATTTCTCTCCGGAGATTTCGGGATCCGAATCTCCCTTCTTACGTGTATTTTCCTCTATTTATATGTCGATGGTTTTAGGGTTTAATATATGAAAAATCATCTTCTTCTCCTCTTTAAATTTCTAAAGTTGATTTGGGATTTTCGGAGTTCCTTCGTGTATGGATTTCAAGGGTTTTTGATCCACCAATTTCTCCATCTGAGGTAGATTCCTTGTTCTCCAATTTTCAGTTTATATTATTGGGATGTGATGATTCATACTATTCTTTGAGGAATCTCTTCTTTATGCAAAGAACCTCGGCACTTTACTGTTGTGTATTGATTTCTTATTTCCTCGTTGGGTTTCTTTCTGGTCGGCCGCCAGGAGTTTTGATCCCTCTCTTTGCCATGGTTCTCCTCGCAGGTAAGGCCCTCTGTTTTGTTGCCGTTTGGGCTTTGGTCCCATGTTGAGCCTGTAGGCTTAAACTGACGTTGTTCTTATTCTTTTTGGGCATGACTCTATTATTTGTTTCAGTTTCAATCGCTATTATATGTTTGGATCTTTCTTTGTCAATTGCTACTTATTTTCAGGCCAGATTTCTGTTGTTTTTGAGGCATGTCGTTACTTCCAAATTCTGGGCATGTTATTTATGTTCATGGGCTGGTTTAACTTGTGATAGATTAGTGTCAATACCTCCTCTGGCTGGTAGACCATGTGCCGTATGAATCTGATCCCACTGCTCCTTAAAAACAACTTGTGTTACTTTTCAGTTTTCTTTTGTTTACAATTACAAAGTATTTATCTTTAAATTAATTTGTATAATAAGTCTCTTATTTCAATCTTTTGCTTTAATTGATTTATTATGCAAAATATTGATATGGGTATTATTGTTGGACATTGTTAATTGTCATGTGATTCTCCATAATTGTTGACAACAATAATGAAAGCCACAAAGAACACTTAACACTTGACATTGACACCAATCCCATAATTAGAATGGCATTACACCTAGCTCATTGTCTAAGGTATGCGAATGTGATTATGGACAAAGTACTCGTTTTACCACTCTCCTGATGGAAGTGGGGCATATTATCAATTTTCCTCCTCTTTTTATGGAACGAGTGGTTTTTAATGCAATTTTCCTCTTTCGTCTGAAATGAGGGTTTCAATATCCAATTGTCAGCTATCCACACTAATAGTGGGGTTACAGAAACGTGTTAATGAACATCACTCCCTTGGACATGAGTCACAACCTATAATGGTTAGTTAACTTCAACCAATCCTTTAAGACATTTCATAACTCAGTAGACCATTTCTCTTGTACGGATCTATTGTATTGTTTTCGTTATATATAAACTGTTAATCTTGGGTTAGAAGTAATCTACTTTCTAACTCTATTGTGTATCTTCTCCTCAGGTTAGGAGGAGATTTTACAGTTTTTGTTCGTGCATCAAGTTTCTAACACTAATCGTACAGGTATGACTTTAATTTTGGTATTAATTTTTGCTTAGTCCTATTTTGTTTTCACTGGTACCCAGCAGGATCTGCAAAATAATTGTAATTTGTGAGGGCCCCCGAAACCGGGTAGTTACAGTTTATTATAAGCTGAGAATTTTCTGAGTAAACTTACAATTACTACTCATACTCCAATACCTAGTTCTACTCATACTATAGTTTCGAATTATAATCTAATTTATAATTGGAATTATAATTCATGTTTCTACAATACCCTAAATTCCTAATAATCCCAAACCAGTATCTTTTTCCTCATATTATTAAGCTTCAAAAAATTTCCAAAAAAATCCCAAACTTGACACTCAATTGATTCTCCATTCAAATTCCAAATAATTCATTAACTTTATCAAAATCCAAAACTTCTCAAATCCCCAAAGCTTTAGCAACCCAAGTTTCGTAAAAGCGAAGAATCCCCAAATTTGCATCATTTGTCCTTTTACCATCTCAAAACTCATGATGGATTGATGTTTCCATGAAAAGAGTCCACATTGGTGTCGTTACTGTGATAAAGACGAGCAGATACAAGAGATTTGGGGAAGATCAGGAAAAAGAGGAAAGGGTATATAATAGTTTAAAATCTTGGCCAAGTCATATGTATTGCGTGTATCGTATTAGATTTTAGACATGCCAATACAATCCATTCCATATTAACTGATACCATCGATAGTAACTAATACCATCATAGGAATTCAGGATTTGAAATATTAAAATATGATATTTTAGTCATAAAATAATGAATATATTCTCATTTAACGGTAAAAATCAAGGTTTAAAAAATTAGTTGACATCAACACATGGTATCCGATTTGTAGAAGGGATAAAATCAGACCACACGATGAAGCAATTACTAAAGATGTACATCTACTACAACTAACAGCCATGTTTTAGCGAGAGCAAACAATACCTTTTCTGGGTGAGCAAGCAAGCAACGAAACAGTGTGAATCATTTTGTAAACCTGAAGCCTAATATTCTAATAGGTATCAATCGATACAACAACTGCCTAATACCAATGCTAAAACTGGGATTGCAAACCTTAGGGTAGATAAATCTAAATGAGAAAAGGAAGATGAGAGCAAAAGTAAGTAAATGAGACGGAGGGTGTTTCCTATAAGAGGAAGACGGGACAAGAGGAGAAGGCAGTACTGGGTTTTCTTATAAAAAGTTAATTTTTATTTTTATTTTTTTTCATGTTGGCATGCTTCCTGATAGATTGAAAGGAGACAAAGATGTAGACAATTGTATTTTGGTACCTTAACGTTTACTTTTCTTAAATAAATAACTTTGTTCCCACCGATCAATTCTATTGGAGGAAATGATTTATGCAGGGTACAGTAGATTATGAGTTCGCTTTCTAAGATTAGGTTGTATATTGCAAATCAACGTAAAGATGAAGTGTATTGTAATTTACTCAACATAAAAAATAAAGCTTTCAACTACTTGGCCGTTTTATGTTTTATATTTTGAACTTCTGTATGTGGAATATTATTATACTTTCATTTCTTCTAATATGGTGTGGTTAAAAATTTCTATTGCATTGATTCATTTATGAAATTCTTTTTATGCCTCTTTTAAACTTTCATGCTTCATATATTGCAATTTATGCTTGCCTCAATTTCAGGATCAATTTAACACATGCCTATTAAAATCTTCGTTTTAGTTCCTCATTTGTGAGCAGAAACGTGTTACTCATATGGCAAGCTATATAATCCATATGTAGAAGTTGTTTACTTCATCTTGTGCTAGTACATAACCAAGGAGGGTAAAAGTTCACGAACTAAAAGCCATATTTTCCATTCTCCAGATTTCTTATTCTTTTACGCAACTTAGGCATCTGAAAACCAGCATCAATTTGCCTGGAGCTCGTGCTGACATGCATATGAAGAGCGACGGGAATCCCATCGAGCCACAAGTCTAACTTTTCTTTTGTTAACCTTCACTTTGCTTTATATAATTAATTTATACAATTTGTCTAACAATATCAGTATAGTAAGAAGTAGCGATGAGGGGTTTTTTGTGCACTTTATCCACGTGATCCAATTCGATTATAGTTTCACCCCCACCCCCCACATCAATGCAATTGTTAACTACCGCCTTCGCCTTCGCCTCCGCCTTCGCCATCATCATTCACGCATTTTCCTTCCAAATGGGGTTGGCTTTGACTGAAACTCTATACTAGGAAGGCATGGTGCCATAGTAATTTGATTTAACTTAAAAACCAGGCTGTTAACTTTATGTCAGTACTTCCTATTTTAGTTCACAATTCCTGGCCAAGGAGAATTATGGACAAGAAAGGATCATCTTCTTTTTCTCCTCAAGTCACATGCCCTAGTTGATGCAAAAAGTCATACAGTTGATACTTAACATGCCATCTCATCCAATGCCCGCTCCTAAGCGTGGCTAGGATCAGAAGGCAATCGCAATCCAACCAAAATCCTCAGCCTGTAAGGACCTCCATCGTTGAAGAGACCAGGATGTGATGACAGCAGTCCCAAGATGGTCCATCGGATATCCTTTCATGCACCATCGGCCTTTGATTGTTCCAAAGATGAGCCCTTGGTAAACCAAATTGTAGAGCTTTCATGAACCACATTCTAAAACCCATGGAGTGCCTTTGGTGATGATGAAAAGCTTGATTCACCTTGCTTAAGGTGATCCATCAAATGCTCCAACCTCATCAGCTCATGATGCAGAAGAAGCCTACCAATAAAAAGGATAACATCTGCAGGCAATGCATCCTCGAAACGCACTCATATCGTTAAGGTGATCTTCACCCGAGCCGGCATTTATACTGAACGGACCAAAGTTTAAAGGCCGGTCATAAGTGAAACATTCAACTCGAAAGCCCACCAAAACCGAGTTCAACAATAAGGTTTTAAAGTCAAATTAGAACTCAAGCTTATTATTGATTAAAGTTTGTTTTGGTTTGTATTCTTAGGACAGAATAAGATCATTTTGTTTGTTAGTGTTCTGCACAGAGTCAGTTGATTAAGTTCTTCTATATTTCTTAACAAACAAGTGGACGATTGATAGTATTCCCTTAAATTTGTTTCAGTTGATCAGATTACCTATTGAAGACAGAGTTCCATATTGCTTCCGTCCCATTGTGCTCTCTTGTAGGCCAATTGACAGACAGGACAACCTTTCAATAGAGTACTGCTTTAGAGATCTTGGGACAACTTATTGATAATTTATGTATATTAAATGACATAAAAACAATATTTGTACATACGAACATGTCATTGCGGATCTCTAATATACTAATACAAGGAGAAGAATCATTCTCTCCACCACAAAAAATAGTAATCATTAATTAAAGAATATAAATCCACACAAATAATGACCTAAAATTAACTAAATTTTCTTAATAGTACAACTTGGAAAAAAAACTGTTATGATTACAAAATTAAAAAAATATCATATCAGGCTAAGTATTAGCAAATCAAAAACTTACCAAAACAAAACTCAATTGTTTGCCAAACTTCCTGCCCAGAACTGTCCTCTATATCAAGCTACAAAAAAATTAAAGTTCAATAATATAAATGCAATATACAAAGTGAAAACCCCACCAAGCAATTATCGAGTCATATGGCACCACTAAGATTAACCATACGTCATGTTTAAAGAAATAATTTCAATACCATGAAGAAGCAAGCCAAATCAGAATAAGAATAGATATTGCACACGACATATTTAGCAATACGAAAATTTACAATGAAATGTCTAAGCTGAAGTGCTCATTGAATGAATAAGACAAACAAATTCATATTGATTCAACACCCAAAACACCAAGGCCATTTTTACAGGAAGAACCCAACAAACTACAAAAACAATAGAAACCAAACATTTCAAACATTACTATAAGCCAGCATTATCCGGGCTAAACATTGCATGGTCATTTTAAGTTTATATTTGACAGCTTACTGTCATAGAACTTATAATTTTTATTTAAAAATAATGTTCATTTACCTGCAACTTTATTATCATCCTCGGAATCTTTCAGTATTCCAACTGTCTGATGAGCAATATACTCATGACTGAATTGTACTATTAAGTATTAGCTAAAATAAAAGTCATCAGCTTTAACATGCATAACAAGTCAATGACTCCAAAGCCAGTCTCAAACTTCAATGCAAAAAAAGGGAAGTCAACATTATGTGCATGTACGATGTTAAATTATAAAGGTTCAAACCTAAAGTAATAAAATTATTTCCTCATCAAAATTGTTCCAGTTAATTTTTAATGATTTTCTGCTATTTTTTCAGAATTTATTGTGATTGTTATTCATCATTTGGCTCAAACCTGCTCCATTTAAAATCCAACCTGTTAACCCCCTATAAATGCACAAAACCATAACCATAACAATGATACATTGAAAAATGAAGCCATATGTCACATTATTGCCTCCTACATTGGCTATGGAGGAATCCTACAACAAGTTAATCATGTATATTAAATTCAACAAGTTATGATCATTTACCTATTGCACATGAATTTGATCTCTACAACAAAGAACAATCATTTCACCTCATTATTTTCAACCCAATATCAAATTTGACTAAAAATATGTATTTCCTAAAGCATAAACAACACCAAAATCTACTTGACAGTGTGAGATGTTTACTTGAGAGAGTTGGAGCCTTCAACGAACGAAAGGATGATGAAAATCGCCGGCAGCCGATATCTTCTAACCGAAAAAACGAATGAAAGAAAGCTTAGAAAGGGCAACCGCGCGGTTGCCCTTAGTTTTAGATTTGGACGCGATTTGAAACCGCAGCCAAATTGCAATTTGGCCGCGGTTTGAAACCGTGTCCAATCTGAAAATTCGTCCTCGTACACGCGCGGGCTGAGCTGGCCAAAAGTTGGTCGGTTTTCGTAATAAGTTTTTAAGTTGGTCGATTTTATTAATATTTTTAAAAAATAAGCCTTATTGCAAAAATTGTCCTATCATGAAAGCATAATAAATGAATTTTTTTGTAAACTTTAGTTTGCCATTAAATCTTGAGTATGAGACATGAGAGAATTGTAGCTTCTTACGTTTTATGTCACAAAATCTTTTTTATTTTTACTCTCTCTTTTCCCTCAGAGCTCGATGCCCCCATTTCTTCTTTCGTCTTCTTCATCTCCACCAAATTCGCTACCATCACAACCTCAGAAGCCTACCCCCACTGTCACGATTCATCTCCTCCGTTGACTCCCCCCTACTCTTCCACTTTCTCTCCTTTAATCCCAACTTCTCTCTTTATAAAAACCCAAACCCAAAACCCCAAAATCCTAAAAATCATCGCATCACTCTTTAATATCCCTCTCGATAACCTTACCATCATTGTCAACATCATCATCATCATCATCATTACGATCATCCTCACCATCATCGACATACTCATCATCTTCAGCATTCCGACAATCATCTTCATCATTTCATCCAATCTTTGTTGTCGTTATCATCATTATCATCATTACTGTAATGCCCCGCTCCCCGGGTGCAGCCACAATTGAAACAAGTGTATGCGGGTCATGCAGGTGCCAGTGAAGTCAATGTGGAGCCGTGTAGAAAGAATGGAAATACTCATAACAAAGCATGTAAGAACAGAAAAGCTACACAACTGAAATGTAAATAGAACACTCACCTGCCGCTAGCTCAAGACTCAACGTCCTACACTGTAAGTCTGACTCCTCATGCTCAAGCGCCTCCGTATGATCATGTGCGTCACTTAGTGAGCAACAGAGGTCGTACCATAGCTCAATAGAGTAAACAATATCAACCAAGCGACAGAAAAGTAAAGATGCACAAAAGGAGATATGCGCAACAGTAGTAATAAAGGTACAAAAATGTAACATGATACGATGATATAAAAAGACCACAACTACTGAAAGATGACGCTCACTAAAGTGAACCATTCCTAGGCAGTGACTTATGAGGGAGAGTACGGTGTGCAACACGAAGACCTTCTTGGACCACGGGCCACGGGGAGCTGCCCCGGGTCGAGTCCAAATATAGAGATCAAAAGGTGCTCTGGATGCCTCCGCCAGGTTAACAGATTTATGATAGGATTCGTGATCCCTTTGACAAGTAACAGATTCATGAGTGCATCCAGAACAGAAACTATATTGAAGCATGGCTCTAGCCGTTCCCGCACTCTCTCCAATCATAAGTTTTTCCAAACCCGGTGAGTCAAGCTGAATTAATCAATTATCAGTTTTAGCGTCGTGAGGTTGTTTAATATTATGGAAACTACGTAGCCAGGGGGAGGTCCAAGGAGAATGATCGAATGTAGTAACCAGACATATCCAGAGTCAACCTCAATTTCAACAGTCGTCCAGTATCATGACATCACAAGTAACATCCCAAGACTATGTAATTTATCACAATATTAGACTAGCATGCTCCAGGAGATAATGAAATGACATGACAATAAAGCTGGCATAAAGATAAAGAAAGGCATGGATATTCTCATGATACTCCAAAACTGAACTGACATAATAAAAGAAACAACCCACCAACTCATGCATGCAATGAACCAAGAGACGAAGAAAAACAAAAGAAAGCTCGAAAGTCAAACTCACGATGGCGCTAGAGGGTCTAGGCCAGAGGGATCAGATTTGGGGTCTTCTCATCACGTAGTGGGGAAACCGTACATACTGCTAAGTCCACATAGTTTCTAGTATGGAACCAGGGGCTAACGACCACGACTGCAGGAAAACGGGGCTCAGATCCCAAGTAATTCATACCGAAACCCAAAACAGCGAGCAAGGGACCCAGCCGGACCCAAACCACAAGCTGGAGGAGCCAGCTGAGCCCAATACAACCCAAGAATCCAAATCAGCAAGCAAAAGTCCAAGCCGCAAGTAAAGGGAAGCCCAAACAGCAAACCGAAGTCAACCGGACCCCAAACGGCAACAAAGCCAAGCAGCAAAGCCATCCACCCAAACCCCCAAAAACAGCAAGGAGGTTAATCGAACCCAAGACAACCCCGCATCGAGACCCCGGGACCCCCACACAAGCAGGCAAGGGAACCCAACTCCACCAGATAACAATAGTGAATCAAACCATACCCCCAATCCGCCGAATCATCATCTCCCGCTCGTTAAAAATCCCATTTTTCCTTCAAAGCCCTAACGATTCAGTCTCAGATTAAGCATGCACAAAATTGAAATAAACTGAAAAATAAAGGGGAGATTAAGTCTACCAAAAATCTTCCGAATAATCGAAGAAAATTAAGAACTCAAAATCCACGGCAAAGTCCCACAATGATCAATCAGAGAAGGCCAAAGAAAACCAGTCGATAAGCTCCGAAAATAGTAGAGAAATACTTACAGAGCTTGCAGTAAAAAGGAGGAAAAGATGGGTATTTAATGGCAGTCGGAGAGCTCCAGAGGACGCATGCCGGTCGCAGCAAGGGCATGGTGTCTCGGAGAGGCCTCGCAGGCCGTATAAGGGGAGAGTGGAGGTGTTTGCCCATGGCGCATCGTACGGGAGAAGAGGACGAGGGAAGATGGTGTCGTCGAAAGCCCACGGGCTCTGATGTAACGCCCCGTTTCTGGGTACCATTACTTTTTGTTATTTGTTCAGTTCCTGCAAAGTTCCAGTGAAACCAACATAGAGCGAACAAAAAATTTCATAACGGAGATAACTCTATTCATCCTTTGAAAAGAGTACAAAAGAGTATCAAAAGAGAAACTACTAGTATTTCATTCTAAACAATAAAGAAAGAAACTGAACAAAAGTAAACAATCTCCTTACTACTCTGGGATTCAAAAATCAGCACGCCCCACGAGAAATTCTGACTCCTCGAAAGCTGGAGACTCCTCGTACTCTGGTTCAGTTTCTGTTGAGAAAACATTTGAAAGGATAAAGTAAACGATATTTACAATAAACAACAATTATAACTTTCATGCAACCTAGTCCTAAACAAAAATAAGTCAACGACACTAAGCACCAGATTGTAACTATCTAACTAAAACGATTCATTCTTTTATTATACTCATAATGTAAAGGGAAAGAGCGGGCTAAAGAACATCCTCGGGTTTTACAGGCGAGCTCGCCTGTGCCCTAAATTTATTGGTCACAGATATCATTAAATGGACCCCGTCAAGTCTTTACAATTCCGTCAATGAGCGTAGTCTTCGCCACCCTTTCTAACTTTAATTACGAGTTCTCAAAACCTCACGTCATTCTAACTACAATTGTCCTCTAGTTCTACTCCTTCTAAGTTTTGTAAAATGAATAGTGCACTAATCTCTAATGTTTATAGCAATTATTCCAATGTGTCAATGTTCCTCAATTAATACATTTATTTGCACCATCATTATTACAATACATAACAATGCTATAAATAAATTTCTATGATAAGTAAAACTTTATTTATAACATTCCAAAACAATCCCAAAACAATCAGATCTTTCAAAACATCCAAAACTGAAAATAAATCACTTTTAAAAGGAGTAAAACGTGGTTAGGATCATATTCGTATTTGTTTGGCATCCAAAATGGGTTTCTAGGGCCTACCATGCTCGGAGGAACTTCCTCAAAATTCTGAAAATAATCTCATTTAAAATCCCACTAATCAGTTATATATGCTACTGAACTCTTTGTTCCGCATGTGCACGTTAAAATTAAGCACAAAATGAACTGAACAGTGGGGTATTACATAGCCCAGGGGCTGGATTCACTGCAAGTAACATTCAGTCGGCATTAAGAATTCAAAAAAGCATGATAAACCTAGCCGAACCCATAAGGCCACAGAAATACAAGCCGCAAGGAAACAGAAATACAAGCCGCAAGGAATCAAAAATAGCAACCCAAGACCAACCGAACACCCTGGTGAACAGGAAAGAGCCCGGCGGCCAACCCTAATGCCCAATAATCTCAAATCGTTATTACGAAGCTGCGGCGAAGGTGCCGCCTTGCTCGTAGGATGCCACAATTTAACATTAGGGAAGAAATCCCTTCTAAATTACACAAATCATCATCTCCTATATCAAACCCCTAACTTTCGCAACAAAATCGAAGCACAAAAGAATATAATTGGAATTTAAAGTAAAGAAGGTTTACTGAACACTGTAGAAGCCAAAATTTAAGAAATCCGAAGATCGAAAACCACAGAATTCCTTTTCCAATTGCTTAGAAAATTTTAGAGAAGAAATCGAACCCCAATCGGAAGCTTTGGAAGAGGAAAACAATTTTTCGCATACAGAAAACCCAAAAATCTAAGCATCATTTAAATAGAGGAGAGAGACGTAAGAAGATAAGAGAGAGGAGATCTTATCGGAGCAAAATCCCGAAGAAATAGTCGCCGGATGAAATCGAATCAGACTAGGGTTTTCGAAAACCCTAACGGGTCGATCGCTGATGTCGTTCGCTGCTTTCGTCGCGCACATGGAACGAAGGGGTGACAAATGAAGCGGTTGGGTGAAAAAATGTGAGTGGGTAAGTGAAGAGAACAGGTTTAAGTAAAAAAACAAATGGGCCTTGGGCTCTTTTTTAAAAAATAATGAAACGTTACATCTGATGCTGCGGGATAAAGAGAGAGAGAAAGAACATAGCATCGACAAGCCCTAGCAGGCTTCGCATCGAGTGAAATGAGGGGGCAAGAGGTGAGATCGGACGAATGAAACGGGGTCCGAGTGGCTCGATTCATGGAAAAAGAGGGGTGAGGGGAACTAAATAAGCCCGATGTGGGCTTGGGCTGGGCCGATAACAAGAGAAAGAGAAAAAAAGAAAAAGAGGGGGAGATAAAAGAAATCGGCCATCATACTTACCTTTTTCTTCTTCGCGTTCTTTTTCCCTCTTTCTACCGCCTCTAACGGATAGCAATGACAGCAGTAGAGGCAACTGCAGCATTAACCTAGCAGCCACAGTGATAATGATGATAGCAATCGGTAACAGCAGTAGGGAAGCACCAGACCGACAACTTCTTGTTCCTCATGTGTGCCAAAAATAGTTGTCGATAGGGTCGCGGCTCAAATATACCGTCACCCACGGCGAAAACTCTCACCCGTGTCCATCGGCCTGGGCCTTCATAATCTATTAGGCTCTCGTCAAATGACGCTTTAACTCCTCCAACACTCTTCCCATCTCCCCCAAATACTGCTCCACCTGAGAGATGTGTAACTATGGCCGTAATGAAGTAGATATGTAGAGTCATGCCTATATAGCACTCGGAAAGGTATGGTCTGAGCGGCAGTGTCAAAAGATATGTTGTACTAATATTCTGCACATGCCAGCCACTTTGCCCACTATTTTGGAGCCTCTGAAACAATACAATGCAAAAACATCTTGATGCTCCTATTGACGACCTCTGCCAGGCCGTCTGTCATGGAATGATAAGCTGTGCTTCTCTTCGAAACCGTCCACTGCATCCAAAATAACTCCCTCCACAAATGGCTAAGATAAATCTAATATTGATCAAACACGATAGACTTCGGGACCCCATGCGATCTCACCACCTCCTGTATAAATGCTGCTGACATTGTCATTATGGTGTAAGGATTTCAGAGTGCCACAAAGTGTGCACACTTGCTGAGTCAATCCACTGCAACAAGGATGACTACCCATCAGATTTTGGTAGTCCATCAATACAATCCATCGTCAACTCCTCCCAGACTCAATTTGACAAGGATAGGGGCTGGAGCAAATCTCTAGGAACCATCGCCATATATTGGTGACACTGGCAAACGTCACACTTCACAATCATCTCTATGACGTCTTTCCTCATTCCCTCCCATAACAAATCTCTAGATACGCGATGATAAGCCTTGAGGACTCCAGAATGGTCTCCAACAGCACTCTTATGGAACTCCTACACAATACTCGAGATGTGTAGAGGTCCTAGGCAAGACCAGCTGCTCTTGCTACAAGAGATGTCCCTCCAACAAATACCGTGGATAGCATGTCGATCCATGTAGAAGAGCGGACTGAATCTTTGACATGCCCTCATCCTCCTCAATCTCACGCATCAAGGGCTCCCAATCAAGAATCACATGTACCGATAAGGCGGCCAATAGTGAATCCACTTCTCGTCGTGATAAAGCATTTGTCGCCTTGTTCTCCAATCCTGACATGTATTGGATATCAAACTCAAATTCTTACCTCAATAGCTTAGTCAACCGCCTCTGATGCTCCTCGATCATCATCCACTACTCCAATAGATGCTTGATGCTTCTCTAATCTATGCAGACTATGAAGCGATGGCTAAGCAAATGGGATCTCCACTTTTGCACTACTAACACAATAGACATCAATGCGCGCTCATAAACGGACTTGAGCCGAGCTTTCGATGTTAGTACCTGGCTAAAGTAAGCCACCGGCCTCTGGTACTACATCAACACTGCACCAACCCATAACCGGAAGCATCTGACTCTACCATAAAAGGCCAGCTAAAATCTGAAAGTGCTAACACCAATAGGCTCGTCATGGCCCTCTTCAAGGCCTCAAAAGCCCGAGTGGCCTCCTTGCCCAACTGGAAGTTGTCTTTCTTGAGCTGCTTGTCAGTGGCTAGGTGAAGGTGCTATACCCCTTGATGAACTTCCGATAGTAGTCCGCCAGCCCGAAAAATCCTCTCAACTCTCGCAGAGTGGTAGGGTATGGCCAGTCAATCATGTCTGCAATCTTCGATCTATCCACCTCCTCCTCCGTCGACACCACATACATCAGATACTCCACCATCAACTAGACAAACATGTACTTCTTATTGGCATAAAGCCGGTGGTTATGCAGCTCCTATAGCACGATTTATAAGTGCTCCACATATGTCATTATGGATCGGATGTATACAAAAATATCATCAAAGAACACCAGTACAAGCTTCCTCAAATAGGGATGGAACTACTTGTTCCTCAGGGCCTGAAAAATGACTGATGCATTGGTCAAGCCAAAGAGCATGACCAGAAACTCATAGTGGCCATCATACGTCTTAAAAGTAGTCCTTGCAACATCATTAGCTCGCATCTATACCCAGACAAACTTTTAAGTCAATCTTGGAAAAGACTTCAACTCCATGAAGCTCATCTAGAAGTTCATCAATCACAGGGATAGGAAATTTGTCTGGCACCGTCTTCTTAATTAACGTCCCGTAATCGACGCAAATCCACCAACTTCCATCTTTCTTCTTTTCCAGTAAGATCAAGCCCGAGAAAGGGCTCACATTAGGCTGAATCACTCCCACTTGGATAATCCCTGCCACCATCCTCTCGATCTCCTCTTCTGCACCTGGGGGTAACGGTATGGCCTCACGCCGATAGTCGTGACTCCCTCTCGAAGGACTATGGCATGCTCGCGGTCACCGGAAAGTGGGAGCCCACGAGGCAACTGGAACACCCCCTCGAACAGAACCAAAATCTCCTGCACCCCGGGAGGAATGTCATGCTCATGTCCATCATCCTCTCCTGCCATTCCAAGTAACTCCACCAAGAATCATCCACCCTCTGTCTGGATCGCCTTAGACATGGTTTTTAAGGAACCCTGGTTCGGGACAATTTGGGATCTCCCTGAAGCATCACTCTCCCTCCCTTCTGAAATTCCATCTTCAATAGCTTCCAGTTTGTATCGCCTAAGGACTGCAGCCACCTCATAGCCAAAATATCATATGTGTTGCTCAGGGCGAGTGACATAAAATCCTTCACGATTTGTATCTCCTGAAGAGTTAAAATCAGGCCACGAATACTCTGATACGCTCCACCTGCCCAGTCCACATCATTACTGCAAAACCCCTGGTGTCCACCAGCTGCAATCCATGTTGTTCCACCACTCGGTTGGATATGAAATTATGGATGACCCCACAATCAATTAACATTTTGACCTCATGCTCTGAAATCCTTACAGTCAACTTCAATATGTGGTTCGGAGTGAATCCCACCACAGAGTTGAGTGAGACCTTTGGGATGTCCAAGTGGGAGTGCTTCTGCTTACCTTTCCCTTCTTCCACCTCCACAACCTCATCCTCCTCATCCACTAATATCACCTGGAGGGTGCAGTCTCGGCAGCGATGTCCATGGATAAATTTTTCGTCACACGAAAACACAACCCATTCGCCTTCTTATTCTCCATCTCTGCCTCCATCATGTGCCTAAACTGCCCACTAGGCTATGCACCGTTGTTTCTGTCCTTACCAGACTAAACTAGCCCTGCCAGGTCCCTCTGCCATCTGAAGGTGACTGGCTGCGAAGTAGAGCTTCTCCAAGCTCCCATGGCCCATCGCTCTGTTGTGTGTCTATCCTTTACCATCTGGGCCAGCTCCAACACGTCCACCAATCCATTGGTCTCCATAGGCAGAGCTCAGCTCGAATGTCTGTCCTAAGCCCATTCATGAAGCTTCCCATCAATATCGCCTTCGGTATCCCCCCACACACAGCCTGCGAGTGCCTCGAACATCTCTCTGTAATCTCACCGTATCATCCTGCCTGAGTACAAAGAGATGCTCATGAAGATCTCTGCCTTGGGTGTCTCCAAATAGATCCAACACGCAGTCCTTAAACTCCTCCCATGACTTCCCAAGTTGCCACAGTTTACTCCACTGGAACCAAAAAACGCCTGCCTTTCCAGACATACCTGCTGCATGCAGCTTCTCCACCTCCATAAGGTGGTTCATCGCAAAATATCTATCCACATGGTAAACCCATCTACAAGGATCATCCACATCGAACACCGACATCTTCAGCCTCCGGAACATATTGTCGGTGCCAAACCGCACATGTCCTGCTCTCCCCCTCTGTTGGCCGAAGTGAAACTGCTGATAGGTATTCTGCAGAGCACCTCAATCACCCAAGGGGCATCTTGTTTCACTGTTGTTCCCCAGCCTCCATCACCCCCCATCAGGATCTCTTCCATTTGTCAAGCCTCAAGGGTCGCCATCACGATCGTCGTACTCCCTTGAAGTGGTCGCTATCTTCCCGTGCTCGACGTCGAGCTCCGAAAGCCCCACATACACGTCGTGGGACTGCTGGGCTCCAAGGGGCAGCTGTAACGCCCCCACCTTCCGGGTGTCGTTACTTATGTGCAAGTATGTGTGCAGGTCCCGCAAGTGCCAGTTAAAACAAAGAGGACATACAGAAAAGTACAGAGGTACTCACATGTATAACAGGAAAATGAAGCAGTGAAACAAAAGTACAACCACAGAGCCGCTCCAAAACCTACAACCAACAGTACAAAAGGAAAGCCATGAGGGCACTCACGAGCAGACCGTGCTTAACGTCTGGCGTCCTGGATCGGGAACTCTGGCCCCAACGTCTCAGGGTAACCCTGTACGTCACCTATGTGGACAACAGCAGTTGTACCACAACTTAGAGGAGTAGACGATATCTAGACAAACGACAGTATGGTAATAATAGTACAAAAAGAAAAGAGCAGCAGTTAAAATGACATGACACTGAAATGAAATATGTGATAAGCATTTAATGACTTAACTACTATAAGAGGGTAACTACTACTGTAAACCAATCCTAGGTCCTGACTTATGAAGGCGAGCACGGTGTGCAACTGGAAGCTACATGGACCACGAGGGTGCGACCCCGGACCGAGTCCAAAAGTAGAAAGTACCGTAACGTAAGAGCAGTAACACTGTGGCCTATGGCGGGGGCTCCAGGACCCATCAAGAAGGCCATCCTTGTCTGCCCCCGGACTCAGGACCCATCTAAATGATGGACGTCCCCCCTAACCTGGGGGATATAGATCAGGTCCCGTCGCTCCCGCACTGCCTCGACCATAAGTTTCCCCAAACCCGGTGAGTCAAGCAGAAATTAACCATTTTATTAATTGTTAGTGTCGTGAGGTTCTTAAGTTTAATATTGGACAACTGCGTGATTAAGGCATGAGTCAACCAGCATGTCAAGAATCAACCTCAAAATATTCCACTGCCGTATACGAAACTACTCAGGGACTACGCAATTTAATCACAATATTAAACCTCAGGGTGCTAGCAAGCTCAAGAGACAACATGATAATAAAACTGGCATGTGATAAGTAGCATGGATGTTTCTCATGGCATGATATGCCAAACTGAACTGTTAATAAAGCAACAAACTGTTTTTTGCGACAAACCAAAAACGAAGAAACATAACATCAGTTAAATAATGAAAGCTCGAAAGTCAAACACATCATGGCTTTAGGGTCTCTATGCCCTTTGGGATCAGAACAGGGGGTTTGCATCACGTGGTGGGGGCATCCATGCCTACGGCAAAATCCACGGGGTTTCTAGCAAGGGACTGGGGCTACGGGTCAAAACCTTGGGCTCATATCCAAGTGAATCTCAACAACCCAAAAACAGCGAGAAAACCTTCAGGCGAACCCAAATGGCAGCAGGAAAATAGTAAGCCGCAAGTGCAGTCAACACAAGCTGCAAGCAAGGGGCCACAGCACCCCATTTCAACTAGCAAAGGACAACTGAAATCAAGAAGCCACCGACACCAGAAATCAGCAAGCAAAAGAAACAGACTGCAAGCTAGCGCAGCCCCAAACAAAAACCCCGGGACTCCACAACAAGCAGGCGAGGGAAACCTACCCACTAAAATTACCACAGGGACTCGAACCCTACGTCACTCCCCTAAATCATCCTCTCCCATAAATAAAAACCCAATTTTTTATTCCGAAAATCCCAACATTTCATCTGAGAGAAACATGCAAGAAAATCAAAGAAAACGAAACTGTAAAGGGAGAGATAAAGTCTACCGAAACCAAGTCGAAGAACCAGCGAAAGTAGAGGAAAAAGGCCACAGCAAACCGCTCAAAGAATCAGCAAGAAACAATCCTCAGATCCGCAAAAATCAACGGCAGTTTTGAAGAAAAGTGAAAAGAAACTTACTGAGTGTGTAAAACCCAAGAGGAAGAGGGGAGAGAGAGGTTAAATAACCAACGGAACCGTCTCAGAGGGCTTGCGACGAGGTGACAAGGGCGGCAAGGTCACAATCGCTTCAGATGGACGGGAGAGAGACGTGACATGTCGCTGAGAAGTGACGAAGTCGGCGGAAGTCTCCATCGAGGGGACCCACGCGATGGGAGAGCGGGAGGGGGAGAGAGAGAGCGCGAGCGAGCGAGAGAGAGAGCGAGCGGAGAGACCCCGAGCCCTAACGGGCTTCGCCTCAGACGAATTAAAACGGGAGGCTACCAACGAACGAAACGAACACTAGAGCTCTAGCGGGCTTCGCTTGAGCGCAGCATGTAAGAAACAAAAAGGAAAAAAAGAAAGGGGATGTGGTTTTATTTAGGACAATTTTTGCAAATATGCCAAATTAAAAAATTAATTTGAAAACCCGACCTCTTTTTTTATTTAGCAAAACCGACCTCTTTTGGTTTTAGGACCAAAAGAGGTCGGATTGGGGGCTGGGGCACGTGTGTGGCATCGGTCGCATCTTCAGAGTGCGGCCAAGGCCACACAACAACAGAGCCGAATTTGGCTGCTGCTGCTTTCTACTCTCTGTTTGCAAATGCAAATAGCAGCAGCTGCTGCTGCTGTTCTTCTCAATTTCAGCAGCAGCTTCTCTTACTCTCCCGATAATTCACCCCTGATTCATCACAGCATATGCATATAAAAATCAAAACGTACCACAAATTATTCTCACACTAATACTTCTCACAGCCATAACGTATCACAAATATCATAAATTATATATCATAACACATCACTTGGATATCCGAAAGTTCATATAAATCAAAACACACATCACATCAAATTCAAGCTCAAGTAACACATAAATCAAACAACATTGAATTCATCAACCATAGTAGTTTCAATTTCAAAATACATATCACGTCGAATTCAACAAACTTACAAAAAACATGGCCATAACATATCAATCATGGCCCTAACACAACAGTATCAGTAGAGTAACATCCACCATTGCATCATGTGCAGGATCTGCCACGGCCTTGAGATGAAGACGCGCCACGGCCTTGAGATGAAGACGCTCCGCGGCCTTGTGATGAAGACGCGACGCGTCCTTGTGATGAAGACCTACAAGATAAGCATAAATTAGAATATCATATATATATCCATAAGAAATATATGAATTGCAGAATCAACATACGCGTGTGTTAGAGGAGAATTTTGGCAGCGTGATTTGTAGTGCCCGAGCTGATGACAATTGCCACATCTATTCTGTCGGCTTCCTTCGCGCGGAATATCCATTGCCCCCGAATACGTGTAGATGTAGGCCGACCAGGAGGTCTTCTTTTGTCGGGTGGAAGTAATTTGGGACCATCCCAAGCCTTCCAATACCGTGCATCGGGTATGTGGTGAAATAAAGGTTCATATGCAAGGCGATATCTGCTAACCTTATACCATGGCGAACAGAATGGCATATATGCTATATTGGCACCATATTCTTGTCTGGACATTGATAACATGGGCACATGGGATGTGTTGAAGCGAAGGAATATTGCAACTACATCTGCATTTCTCGTCATGCAACTTAACAATATAACAGAGACCATCATTGTCAGTGACCTGCCACTCACAATCACTATACCTTGTGAGCATAAATGTTTGGGCATCTTCCCTCCGTGCCCCAATAATGTCCATTGTTGTAGGCACAAAATCTGTCGTCCACCCTTACCCACTTAGTCTTCGACTGAAGAAATATCTATTTAACCTGTAAAATGTTCTTGCAATCAACGCTTGTATAGATAGAGCCCTAGCACCTTTGAGCACCCCATCAAAGCTCTCAGAACAATTTGTTATCATGATACAATAGCGTTTCCCACGATCGGCATGCATCGCCCACATGCTATCTTCTCCATGTAAATCTGCAGACATCCACACATCTGCTTCAATGGACTCGTCTTTAATTTTGGCACGATAGGCATTGTATGTCAGTAAGTCTGATGCAATGCCAGCCATCCAGAAGTTTCCCTCCAAGGTACGTGTTTGGAATCCTTTCGCCTTGTAATTTGCAATAATATGCCGCAGACAATACCTATGGTGATAATGTGCTGGCCATCCTTCTTCTAGTGCTCGTGGAATTCCTTTCGTTCTATCTGAAATGAATGTAATCGTTCGTCCATGGGCACTTGGTATGTATTCACATATACATGCGAAAAACCACTTCCAAATTTCTTGGTTCTTAGCTGACACAACGGCAAATGCCAAGGGAAACAGCCCACCATTTACATCCACTCCGGTGACCACAAGTAAACACCCACCATATTTACCATACAAATGGGTACCATCAATACTTAGGATCGGCCGACAATGCTTGAAACCCTTGATTGAAGGGCCAAATGCCCAGAAGACCCCTGACAATGCTCGAATTGCTCTCCATAAGGCTCCCAGGTAACCTATTAGGCATGATGTACACAAATATATCAGTGTACTATATTATATATCAATTGATCACCGACGTTATAAAATTTACATGTACACAACTGCGTACTCTCTAATGTGTCAAACTGGTCTCTGTATGTATCAAGGTTCCCATGAGCAGTTTCCATGAATGATTTTCCCGTATTCCACCTGAACCCATAGGGAACGGTGTCAGCAAATACATCCTGCAGGAGCCTTGGTCTTCCTACATACATTCTCTCCTAGCTCCAAACCTGTAAATATGAATTTTTCCTCAGAATGTGAAATATATAGATATATATATATATATATCACTATTGTAGCTAACGAAAAAAATTATACCTTCAATAATAACACGCATGC
The DNA here is from genome assembly GCA_030789695.1 of Scilla litardierei. Lineage (NCBI taxonomy): Eukaryota > Viridiplantae > Streptophyta > Magnoliopsida > Asparagales > Asparagaceae > Scilla > Scilla litardierei. Next base: position 271,903,834 of record CM061133.1, on the reverse strand, counting down.
ATATAAAGCCTTTGTCTGCTTTAATGCCACCTTGCTGAGCTAAGCATACAAGTGCGCAAGCACCGCACTTCCCCATGAATATTGACCGGCCTCCTCAAAATTATCTAACTTTGTCAACCAACAGAGATTTATAGATCCTTTGCTTTGATCCGGAACTAGTAAGGTTCCAATCATATAAAGCAGATATGCCTGTGCATACTGTTGAATGTCCTCATCATCTGCATCTTCAGGCAAATCAGTAAATGTATCACGCAACCAACTAAGTTTTACCTTGGCTGCTTTCCTTAGTGGGGTATCATGTCCAAGTAGTCTCTCCATCAACGCACCACAGCTGCTATCTCGCATTTCACATTGAAATATTGGTTCTCCATCAATCGGTAGGCATGTGATGACTGCCACGTCCTGCAACGTGATTGTCATCTCTCCCTGGCGCATGTGAAATGTATTTGTCTCTGGCCTCCATCTTTCAACCAATGCCGTCAGCAATGTATGGTCCAACCGGACCCAACGCAAGCGCGCACATAGGTGTAATCTGGAGGCTTAAATATAAGGTTGCGCGCGCTGATCTAATCTCCACTTTGTATGTTTTTGTCCATGATCGACAATTGATATCGATGCCTGCAAACATATAATTCACACCTTAATTATTTTCCTTTAAATCATAATTACTTACTTTGACTATTAATTCTTTCTATTTACCTGCCCTTGCACTACATCGGCAGAACGATAACGTGCTTGGTCATACAAGACCACATTAGTAATGGGTCCAGCCTCCTTCATTTTATAAAAATCTATAAAATTTCACCAACTATAGATTCATCTCAAAAACCATAAATTTCAATCTAGATTGTACAAAAATCACAAAAAACATTCAATAATATAACATAGAGAGTAGCAGTAACCTGAAACAAAGCCGATTAATCACCCAAAAAAATTTGAAACGCCGGACTTCGAAGGAGCGGCCGCAAGTGAGGAATGGGAGAAGATGAACAGCAACCCGCAAGATCGCTGGCTGTCTATGAATGTGTGGCCTTGGCCGCACTCTTTAGGTGCGGCTGAGAGCCGCACTCTGAAAGTGCGGCTCTCGGCCGCACTCTGAAGATGCGGCCGAGACCACACACGTGCCCCAGCGCCCAATCCGACCTCTTTTGGCCCCAAAACCAAAAGAGGTCGGTTTTGCTAAATAAAAAAGAGGTCGGTTTTTCGAATTAATTTTTTAATTTGGCCTATTTGCAAAAAATTGTCCTTTTATTTAAGGCCCAGGTGGGCCAGGCCTTACATTCTACACACCTTACAAAAATTCCGTACTCGGAATTACAACAAACTAAGTAACAACAAAAAGATAGGGATAACGCTCACTCATCTCATCCTCCTCCTCCCATGTAGACTCTCCAGGTGAGTTTCTATGCCACGTCACCTTCACTAGGTGGACGGACTTGTTCCTGAGGATCTTTTGTTACCAATCGATGATTTTCTCAGGTTGCTGCTCATAAGACAAGTCCGGGCGTACATTTATTTCTAAATGATCGATCACGTGCATTGGGTCGCCCACGTATCTCCGTGGCTGGGATATATCGAATACATTATGCACCCATTTCAAAGAGGAAGGCAGTGCAAGGATGTAAACCACCTCTCCCACTCATCTAGCACGTCAAAAGGCCTAATGAACTCTGGGCTGAGCTTCCCTCTCCGACCAAAACAGATCATTCCTTGATTAGGCAAGATCTTCAAGAAGACGTGATCGCCTGGCTGAAACTCTAGATGACGTCGCTTCGAATCAACCCAATGCTTGTATCGGTCTTATGCCAGCTGAAGCTTCTCTCCGTAATCCGTACCACGCCAACTGCTTTCACAATCATCTCAGGCCCAACAAGTTCTCAATCACCCACATCATCCCAACTCAGTGATGATCATCACTTCCTTTCGTACAGTGCTGCAAACGGGGTTCTTCCAATGCTGACCTGGTAACTGTTGTATGCAAACTCGACGAGGTGTATGTGATCTTTCCACGACCCCTTGAATTCTAACATACAAGCACGCAGCATGTCTTCCAAAATCTGGATTGTGCGCTCTGACTGTCCGTCCGTCTGTGGACGATACGTCGTGCTGAAACTCAACACCTATTGTTTTGTCTCCTCAAAAGAAAAGAAATATTAATCTGAGACTAAAACAATGGGAGTCATTAGCAACTATATAATGAGGTGATCATCATCAAAACAATAGTGGGCTAAAAGGCCAATACCCAACACGCTCTCCAACAAAGAGAAAAATCTCCCCAACAAAGAGAAAAATCTCAACCTCTTACAGGTTCTCTCAAGATTCAACACATTCCGCAATGTAGTGACCATGTGCTATGAGGAACAAACACTAGAGGGGGGTGAATAGTGTTTTATAGAATTATAAGGAATTTACGCAAAATAAAACCCTAATTAACCAACAAATGCGGAATACAATAAATGAACAACCACACAAGCAATAATGCAATGCAAACAAGCAATCTACCCTGGTTCGGTGCCACTCAAGTCTCTCCGACTTGTTACCGGTGCCCTACTCCAGCAACACCCGGATCCCCTCCGGATACTCTAGCAAACCGCTAGAGATTTCCTTTAGCACACTTGCGGAAACCCCACAAGTGCAATCGACCTACAATCGATGTCCGTGTATCCCACAACCCGGGAACACGCAAAACCCTAAATCCCACAACTTGGGATTTAGGCAAACTCTCACAAACCGAGAGCAAAACTAAATCTTGACTCCCACAACTTGGGATCAAGCCAACACTCTCATCAACCGAGAGTAAACAACAATATAAATGTATTGAAGATGAAATAAATAGCTTCATAACACAAAATCCTATGCCTTGAGAAATACTCACCAATTTAGGGCAAGAATGGATTTTGAGGAAGATGAGATCACCAAACCCTAGCTCCACCAAGATGAGCAGCAATAGATGGCTAGGGAGGAGTTGGTGACTTGGTTTCAAGCTCTTAGCTTGAAAAGCTCACAATGAATGAGAATCTCTCTTGAGGAATTAGTGCTCAAAGAGAAAGAGATTCTTGTGAGATGAGAGAGCTTGGAATTGGAGTTGAATGGCTCTCTTCAAAGGTGTGAAAATGTCTCTAATTTCAGCCCTTGAATGCCTGGTTAGAAGCACTCAAACTTATATAGAGAAGAGAGAAAACGGTCACAAAAATCGTGGCATTAAATGTCCAACGGATCTATTTCTGAAGCTGCTTAATCGGTCTAAGAAGGATCATCAACCGACTAGATTGACAACTAGTCGGTCAGTGAACCTTCTTGGACCGACTAGATGGTTAACAGAGAAGATGGTGAAATCTGGGTAAGAACTAGTCGGTCTAAGAAGGATCATCAACCGACTAGATTGACAACTAGTCGGTCAGTGAACCTTCTTGGACCGACTAGATTTGAAACTAGTCGGTCTAAGAAGGATCATCAACCGACTAGATTGTCATTTAATGCATTAACCATCCTTCTTGAACCAACTAACTGGTCATCAGTGCAAAGGTCGAATTTCACAAGGAAAACTAGTCGGTCTGAGAAGAAACACCAACCGACTAGATCGTCATTTAGTCGGTCGGTGAGCCTTCTTGGACCGACTAATTGGTCAACAAATTGTCTTCAATTGATTAGGATAACTAGTCGGTCTGAGTAGGATTTCCAACCGACTAAATCGTCATCTAGTCGGTCGGTGAACCTTCTTGGACCGACTAATTGACCAACAGAGAATGGGCTGAGTTGAGCAAGGATATCTAGTCGGTCCAAGAAGGATTCCCAACCGATTAGATCGTCATCTAGTCGGTTGGTTCTTCTTCTTGAACCAACTAAGATGCATATGAAGCCGTGAAATGAAACGATAGGCTACAGGAAAGTTTCTAATGGCTTTTAAGGCAATCCTAGAGATACGATATGAAAGTTATGAAGATTTCTAGGCAAGTACTACACAAGGCTTAACATTCTACTAAACCGAAGCTAGAAGACAATATAAATAACATGACGAACCGTCTTCGAAGCTTCAACATGGAGAATCCAAATCCCTTGACTTCATGAATACTACTTGAGCTTCAACAAAGCTCCAGGCACAACGATCACGCGTTCTGAGGAAGTCTTGGGACGTCGCTTGAGATGAACAAATTACTTTGGCGACGATCTCCATAATTCTTCATGTTCTTGAGTCTTTTAGTTGAATGACTTGAATGTCATAGTCTTCGAAGCTTTTGACTCATCCATTCCTATCTTCTCTTTGGATTGAATCTACATTCATTTGTTGATGCCATTGGCTTGAGGTTTGAAGTAGTCTTTGAGTTCTTCAAGCCAATGCTTCACCTTTGTTGATCTACCAAGTTCTCCACTTGAATCAACACATGTAGTCACTTTTGATCTTCTTGAATCTAATTGGTGACTTTTCAGATAACTGCAAACACAAGAGTTAGTCACAATGATTTGTGTTTGATCATCATCAAAATCAAGGTGGAGAGTCCAATACTCAACACGCAAATCCCCCTAGCCTCATATAAATGCTAATTAGAAAATTACAAAATTACAAAAAGACCCCTAAACACTAAAAATCACGAAAACACCCATGAAAACTAAAATTTATGAAACGCCTCTCAAAACTGAAAATTCCAGATCTGATGTCTAATCAGAGTCAGAATGAGAAGAGATCAGTCATGCAGATTCAATAAACAAGTATCTGTGGTTGTTGGCTCAAATTAGCCCATGTGGGCTGCCCAACCCAAGGGGGTTGGTGGTGGGTTGGTGCACCAACCCAAGGGGGGTTGGTGCACCAACCCCCTCCCCCTCCATGCCTATAAAAGGGATGGCAAATTGGGAATCAATGAGCTTCTATTGAAGCATTGTGAGAGTTTGTATGAGATCCTATTGGAAGTTCTATAGGATCATTATGAGCGATCTTTGAGTGAGCCATTTGTGAGGATTTCTTTGTAGTGGTTGAGTGTTTTATTTGAAATTAAGATAAGTGTTCCCTTGGTCGTTTAGGCGGCCTAAATCTTTTGTTTGCTCTCTATTTGTTCTTCGTGCTAGATACTTCGACGATCCGACTGCTTCCGCTCGGCGCACAACAATTGGTATCAGAGCTTTGGCGACGAAGATCTAGACAAAGAAGATGGGCAAAGATGGCGACGATAACCCTTCTACTTCAATGGCGCAATCTTCAACAACGCGAACTATCGTATCCAGTACGAAGTTCGAAATTGAGAAGTTCGATGGGCGTATCAACTTCGACGTGTGGAGATGCGAAGTACTTGACATCTTGAACCAACTTGGTCAAGATCAAGTATTAGATGAGAGGCCGACTACGACGTCGGACTCGGAGTGGAGGATGATGAACCGGACCGCTTGCGGCACGATCCGGCTCTACTTAACAAAGGAGAAGAAGTACACTTTCATGGAGGAGACAAATGCGAAAGCGTTATGGGAAGCGCTTGGTGAGAAGTACATGAAGAAGAACATCCAGAATCGCCTACACCTAAAGAAGAAACTCTTTGGCCTCAAGATGGGAGAATGAGTTTCAGTTGAAGAACACATCGACTACTACAACAAACTCCACACAGATTTGAGGAACATCGACGTCAAGGTAGAAGATGAGGACAAGGCGATGATTCTCCTCAACTCTCTGCATAAAGATTATGAACGCATCGTTTCGATCTTAACCTATGGTAAAGAATCTATCACCTTCAATGAAGTTTCTAACGCTCTTATTAGCAATGAATTTAGAAAGAAGGATGATGAGAAGATGAGGGGCCAAACGTCCGAAGCGCTTACTGTGGTTAGAGGTCGGAGCAATGAAAGAGGTGGAGGCCGCAAAGGGAACCATAGATCCGAGATGAGGGACAATAGTAGAGCTCCGCGCACAGACATCGAGAGGGATCAATGTGCCTTTTGCAAGGAAAGAGGACATTGGGCAAGGGAGTGCCCAAAGGCCAATAAGAAGAAGGATGCTACTGCCAACATCGTCAAAAGCGAGGAGGTGGATGAGTGGGTCCTAGTTGGTGCGACGGAAGGGGTGATGAAGGGGGGATGGGTGCTTGACTCGGGTTGCTCGTTCCATATGACACCCCACAGAGAGTACTTTACTACTTTCCATGAAGGTTGTAAGCGTAAAGTCCTTCTTTGAGACGATGGAGCATGCACGAAGGCGGGCGTTGGCACGGTCCGCATAAAGATGAGTGATGGTGTCACACGGGACATAGGTGATGTTCATTATGTGCCAGATGTGAAGTACAATTTGATATCGCTTGGTTCACTTGAAGCCAAGGGTTGCAAAGTGACTATGGAGTACGGCGCTTTGAAGGTGACACGAGGAGCAATGATCCTTATGAAGGGGAAGCGTGAAGGCAATCTCTATTACTTGGATGGTACGGTGATGATGAAGACGGTGAGAGTTTCAGATGAGCGAGCTACCGACGCAAGCTCGCACGCACCAAAGACGACGTCATTGGATGATCTTCGGAGAGGTGGTGCTAATAGAGGTGATGGTTCAAGTCAGTATGGTGGATATACCTTATCCCCACAACTTGCACAGCGGATGGATTCCATCAAAGTTTGGAGGCCAAGGTATGAGAGATGCCAACCTGCAAGAAGGGTTTCGTTTGCTTTCTTTTTCAGGTGTGATGAGTCTCCGACCTTATGCGATGAGGTGAAGCACAATGGCGACCTATGTGGACGAAGAAAAGATTGGTGTGATGAGATGGAATCAACGACGACGACTGATGAAGCCAAGGATCGGGTGGAGCTACTTGGCACTAGTGATTGTTCGACGGATGAGCTTATGAAGGTTGATATTGGAGTCAAGTTTGAGTATGGATCGGACTTGTATGTTGACGATATGAGATGACGTTGGTGGCCCCTTTTAGGGCAACGAGGCTATGCGAAGCCATATGAGCCTTTCGAGACAAGATGACGGGAACACGAGATGATTCTCACCGAGGAGCGTTGACGGTCGATTGTGTGACATAGAACTAATATCTCTCCAAGGTGGAGATTTGTGGTTGTTGGCTCAAATTAGCCCATGTGGGCTGCCCAACCCAAGGGGGTTGGTGGTGGGTTGGTGCACCAACCCAAGGGGGGTTGGTGCACCAACCCTTCCCCCTCCATTCCTATAAAAGGGATGGCATGTTTTGGTAGTTTAGCATCGAAAATTGGGAATCAATGAGCTTCTATTGAAGCATTGTGAGAGTTTGTATGAGATCCTATTAGAAGTTCTATAGGATCATTGTGAGCGATCTTTGAGTGAGCCATTTGTGAGGATTTCTTTGTAGTGGTTGAGTGTTTTATTTGAAATTAAGATAAGTGTTCCCTTGGTCGTTTAGGCGGCCTAAATCTTTTGTTTGCTCTCTATTTGTTCTTCGTGCTAGATACTTCGACGATCCGACTGCTTCTGCTCGGCGCACAACAGTATCAAGTGGAGTCAAAGTAATAGTAACTAACTCCTTATTTTAGCAACCTTAAAAATAAGCATCAAACTTGTGTGCTAGGATGGAGGATTGCATTGGATCATCATTATCTTAGTCTTCGTCTTCATCCCAAAATATTTGGTGTTAGCTTCAACATGGACTCAATAGACAGAGAGAAAATAAAATAATAATAATAATAATAATTAATCACAAATAGATATGCAAACAAGATTTTTCAAAAATAATAACTAAAAATTAAAAGAAATAATAATAGTAATAAACACAAACATGATTTTTAAAAATCGCATCGCAACGTGATCACGTCGGATCGTGATGTCGGAGGATTGCATAGGATATGCACAATTGATCACAAATGGAAATAGTAAATCTAGATAATGACTGTTAACAGAGAGAGGAGTAAACTAATACAAATCAAGAGTGGTCGTTAGGACAGTAAGCGTAGGTAGCAACCAGGAGCATTCCTGCCAAAGAATTATATATGTGATGGATAGGACATTTTTTGACTCTAGATATTTCCATAAATATAACATATATTGTATGTTTGTGACTTTTCACATACTCTTGACAGATCACTATTAGTCTTTGATGCGCACATGAACATAACGAGGCATGAGTCTTCTTTATTCTAATGAAATAATATAGTTTAAATGAAAGATATTATAACAAATTCGACTACAATAAGATGATATTCTAATATTATACTAGTATGGTTAAAAGAAATGAATTATTCCATGGAAGATGAAGAGCAAAGGATCCCTGACTACAAAAGGTAATAAAAATATTTAGAAGCTAATATTATCATCTATAAACATTATTGGCAAGGGGGAAAATAAATGTTTGTAATTTCATGCAAAACGGTGGTCGTTCCAAATGCAAAATAAGAAAATCGTTCAAGTGACATGCTCAAAATGATTGAAATAGCCCATTTTTTTTATTGCTTTATGAAAAGGAAGTCATGCAGAACAACAGGCCAGAAAAGTTATCAGAGAAAAAGGATACACAACTGCTAGTCAAATGAGAGCTAAGTTACCCTATTTGGTTAGCCAACCGAGTCATTGAAAGCATAGGTTGATGTTAAAATAAAAGGTAGATTAGACAATAGAAAATTATCAAGGGATAGCTGACGCCAGTTCAGCTAAGTGTTTCCAGTCTGAGAGACAAGAATCCTTGCCTAAATTGGCTAAGCACTAACAGACGTCCTCATTTGAGTTTTCAAATAGAAAGATAATAATCCTCTCTTAAAGTTGGCCAAGCAATTCCAAGCATGCTTCCTTCCAACGTACCCACTGAAACAATATGAGCATGCTCCAAATTTTGCATCACAATCGGCCAAGCCAAGGACTACCGTGTACTAAATTCACATCTAACCTGACAATAGGAATATTACAAAAACAGCAGAGCCTCTAGTACTTAGTCAAGAAATCTCAAAGGCATTTATACAAAATATTCTTCATAAGAAGCATAAAAAGTAGATTATGCAACAGATTTTTATTAGCCTTATCAGCTACTGCATCTCTTTGGCATCTAATCATGAAGTAGATACAAATTCAAAAAAGATGCTTCTAAAAAATAAAATGGTTTTCAAGACACATACAATCAACTGAATTTACGAATAAATTAACGTTAGGATAATGCTCTGGAAACAACACATGCATAATGCTTGAACTACATTGTAAACATGAAAATTAAAGTTCATAATTATATATATGAAACATAAGGGAATCAACAAAATATAAATCCAATCTCACCGTTGTTTCAATGATTACAGCAACAAAATTGAGTAGAAGTACAAAAGCTACAACGTATCCAAATGTTGGGCTCCGCACAAAAGCTTTCACCTTTTCACATAGAGGAGAATGATAAAATGTTGGGAACCTCTCGAAACAAGATGGCTGCAATACATATGCATAGAATTACAAATAAGATAATCATAACCCATTGAAAACTCTCTCTCATGAATTTCAAATTTTTAAAAGGGGAGAAGACTGGCGTACAGAAGCTTCCTTTTGGAACCTTAAGGCAATAGCATTGCATAGATCCGTGAACTCTTCCAAATTAATCTGCCAGGAGACATCATCACATTATATCAAGACTTTTTCCAATTAAGAATAATGTGAAATTCAGAACAAAGCTATGTGAATGATTGAACAAAATTACAGTCAGCTGTCAACCTGACATTGACCCTCAAAGTAGATACTAGGAAACTTTTGGCAAGACAGGTCCCTAACATAAATCTAGAAGGCCATTAGATGGTAGAAAAAACCTGTTATGTAGCTTGTTTAGGTCCACAACCAAACAACAACCTACAAAAAGCTACTAGACTGAAAGTGTCTAGAAGAAAGGAAAGAAATGATGATAATCAATCGTGTAATAAGTTGAGATGCAAATGTCAGCTCAAAAATCCCAAATATACAATTTTTCATATATTTTATATAAAAGAAATCATGAAAACCTTCATTCGCATTTGATATAGACAATGCCAGAAGTACTTCATAATTCATTTAGATGATAGGTGCAGCCCATTATGTTCTTGCATTGGGAACTGGAAAGTTCAACAACTTAAGTAGATATTAGTTGTTGAAAAAACAAGGTGAGAAGCATGTTGTGGTTGTTTATAACAAGGAATTCCATGGTCTAAACAGTTGAAAAATTAATAGACATTACAATGGAAATTAGTAAAATCCCCTTCATCTGTTAGCAAATAAGAAAAACATTTCACACTTTAAAATAAATTTTTAACAAAAGGACCTCGTAATACATTGGCACCACATTACAGAGGATTACTGTGTGTGGATGTGCTGGGCAGGCACACCCGATTTGGGTTGGGGGGGGTGTGTGTGTGTGTGTGTGTGTGTGTGTTGGGGGTTGGATGCAGCCAATATTAACACACATCATCTCCAACTTTTTCACAGTATTATGTTTCAAAGTTTCATCTAGAAGCATTCTTGCCCCCATTTTTCAATCATCTCAATCCCTCACAGTCTTAATGCATGTATATTTCCAACCTACCACCAAGCTTTATACATGCAAATTACATTGATTTCTTTGTAATGGTCCGAAAATTTTAGTAGTCCGATAGGAATTTTCCGGCAGTTTTTCCATAATTTTTTGTCTAATTTCACTAATTTAATCCTTTAATTCCTTTACCCCTCTATTTCATCAGTTTACAATTTTTCTTTTATCCCAATGTAAAACTTGACGGCCCAAATCCCGAATGCCCTACTTTTCTACTCTTTTCATCAATTTTTTTTCATATGTTTGTATAAGCCCAACAGCCAAGCCCATAACCCTACTTTATTTCCCCTTCTCTTCAACTGACAGAGACCAGCCCCGAAAGAAAACCCTCGGGTTTGTTCATTCCTTTGGCAACGCAACAGCAGCTGCCTGAAATCTCTTTGGAGAATTTGAAACCCTAGTCCAAGTCCAACTAGTCACCACCTCTATGCGAGGAACCAACTTTAAACTCCTTATTCTCTACGAGATCGGTTCGCCGAATTACCTCCTCTATCCCTCCTCTTCTCTATTTACGGGATGTTAAACCTAGGGTTTTAAGGATACAAAGACTTATTTTCTCTTCTTCTCCTTCAAAATTCTTCTGCTTAAATCTTTACAATTTTTGGATTTTTTCCAATTGATTTCGGGGGCTTCGTCTGGATATCTCAGATTTCTTTGCAACCTCGATGAATGGTATAGATTTAATCTTCAAGTTTCTGTTATTTTTTCTAAATTGTTGCTTAATTGGGATTTTGATGGAAATGATTATTCATGTAAAGGTTTGGAGGGATTTTTCCCTTTGATAACTAAATTTTTGGCACCTTTCGAGCATGCAGCGACCCTCGTCGTTGCTCGACGCTTTCTTATGCTTGGGTCGGATTAGTTGGATTGATCCAGTCGGCCGTCGGGGTCCGCCGTTGGGGTAAAAATCCGGTGCATCGTCGTTACTTCTCTTCTGTTTCTTGTACTATCGTTATCTTGTTGCATTTCTGGGTTTTATTTATCGGGCTGTTCTTGGGCTGCTTTGGATTGTCGTTTGCTGGTAATTATGTTATGGGCCTTGGGCCCACAATTTGTTTGGAAAATTTCCCTGCGGCTAAAATCTTCATTAGGGCTTCAGCCCGTGAGTTTTTCATGTGTCTTTCTTTTATGCGACTGTTCGTTTTTGGATCTATTCTTACTGTTATGCTTGCAGTTGGGTACTATGTCAATATTTGTATGCAACGGAATCTTTCATCCATAGCCTAGTAATAAACTACAAATATTTAGGGTGTCAAATTATGAATATCATCCTATGATTATTTCATTCCCTTTAGTTTAATTATTTTCAGTTTTAAATAATTTCTAAATCCCAGTGATATAAAACAAGTTATATGCGGCTGTATACAAGGAGGCGGCCTTTGACCGCATGAAAAATAAGATATTTGCGTCGAATTATGCGGACAGCCACATAATCAGCAGCATAAATTTTATGTGCCTGCATATGTGAATATGCAGACGCATAATCGGCAACTAAAAAATCCTAACCCGTTAAGAAATTCGATCCGTTAAGCATAAAAATCAGTTTATTTAATTTAAAAGTAATTGTGTTTAACATGCTTTTGATTTGGACGTAAAACTAAAAATTTATGTTTTGTGTGTAGATTGATTTAGACTTTAGACTTTACTTATTTTATGTATTGATCATCTTGATGCTGCTGAAATTTTAGTATGCATTAAACCAAATATTTAAAAGTTGATATGATTTTTTTCCTTATTCTTATCTTTTAAGATTTTTTAATTTAATATACATAAACACACATAAACTTATTGCTTATTTATATACCAAATTATTCATTTTTGCATAAATCGCATAATTCGCATGATCGGCCGCATAATCCATTTATGCGTTATGAGCTCCTAGATCGCGCAAATAATGAAACCGCCTTTTATAACACTGCTAAATTCTGTTACAAATAGTTTCGTCGAATTCTTTAATTGTAATGGCCTATTTCATTAAGCCCAAAGGCCCACTAGCCTTCCCTTTTTAATTAAACTCACTCTTTTTTCTCTCAAAACCCACTCACGCTCGCAACGAACCCAACCCCGATCTTTTCCTTTCATTCGTTCCTTTCACTCGACAGCAGCGAGCGGCCTAACTTCTCTCATCCGACTCCTTCGCCGGAGCCCAGCGAAACACCCCAACGCGTCCTCTCGTTTGATCCTCTCGCAAGCGGCGGCAACCCAGAGACGTTTGTTAGAGTTTTTGAAACCCTATCTTATCCGATGACGGGCAATTCCTACGCATGAGATCTCGATGATTTCGGGTCCACGATTTCTTGCGCGATAAGATCTTTCCCCTCTCATCTCTTATTTATATGAGATGTTACTAGGGTTTTGATATGCGAAAAATTATCTTCTCCCTTTCAAAAAAACTTTCGATTTTGCTTCTGGGCTTTTCGATTTTGCTTTGGGGGCTCCGGTGTTGCTCCTTTGGTTTCGGTTTTACCTGGGACTCTCGGATTTCTTAATTTTCTCGCGTAAACTTCGTTTCAGGTAGATTTGATCCCTATTAAGCTTTAAATTATTTATTTTCTGAAATGGAAGTGATGATTCATGCAAATTTAGCGAGGATTACCCCTCCGATGGATTAATTTTGGCACCTAGTTAGATTCACGACGTTATGGCCGTCGTTCCTTGTTTTTCGGTTTAGACCCTTGCGTCGATTTTTCGTCGTGGTCTGCCGCCAAGGTGGAGGGCTCGGTTGTGGTTGTAGTTGGTTGTTAGCATGACGTTTTCATCCATGTCTCTAGTTGATAGTTGCTGATTCTTACTCGTGTGCTCGCTAAATTTTGCATGGTTGCTTACAAATTATATGTGTTTGCCTGCTTGAAGTGTTCAGTTCGCCGGAACATGTTGATATTTGTTCAGTTATTTTGATGCATGCTTGTAGTGTTCAGTTTGCCTGAAACACGATTATTTTGATGCATGCTTGCAGTGTTCAGTTTGCCGGAAACAGGCTGATACTTATTCAGTTATTTTGATACAGGCAGTTTCGCTTAAAACATGGTTGCGCTGGTTCAGTTTGCGTGATATAAAAGTATTGGTGGTTCAGTTTTGTTGACTTTTACGTAGCCGCATGTTGAGACTCGGTATACTTGTTGCTATAGTACTGAGTAAATTACTGTCCCTAAATAGATATTTTTTTGAATGCAATTCATTAGTCCGAGCAACCCCTCTAGGCAGGTAGACCACAACCCATAAGGTGCCAAAACATGAATCTAATCCATTAAGTCCTTTTCCATAATTTTTCATCACTTTTGATCGTTTTTCTTATTTTTTTCTTGTGCTTTAAATATTTTTTCCCGAAATTGTTAACTCTAATGGTTAACTATTGTGTTCCTGCTAATGTGATTAGACATGCGAAAGATTAAAAGTTTTGGTTTCTGGCTTATTCTAACTTACATGATAGAGATTATGCAACGAGATCATATAATGATATTGGAACGCCTAATAAATGCACAAGACCTGACAATCATTAACATAGTTTGCATACCTCTATCTGATTATGTAATTTAGGAATTAAAGACATAAACATGATCTTGACACCCTAGAACTAGAACAACTACAATGACATCACGGGTATGTGGTAACTTATAATTGAGAGAGTGCGAGAGCGATTGAAGCCATGTTTATGGCCCCTATCTGGAAGGATTTCCTTTTATGGATCCTGAGTTCTCGGTACAGTTTGACCTTTATACTCGGCCTAGGATAGCACCCCGCGGTCCAAGGTGGATTTCATGTTGCACATCGTGCTCTTCCCTTTATAAGTCACTAGTCTTTTGGTTAATTGCTTAATTCTTACTGCCACTTAAATCATGACAAGTCAGTAGTGTTCCCTTTATAGTTCTTTTCAAGTCTTTTAAATTCATACAAACTAAATTAATTAACGGTTTAATATGGATTCAATCTACTTTATTAATGGTGGTTCAATTCCATTAGGTGATACCCAGCTTGAAGAGGAGGCTCAACAGTACGAGGAGTCTGACTTCCCTGTTGAGGACGCGGATTTTTGAGCTTTTGTGTTATCAGGAGAGTTTTTACCTTCCTTTCAGTTATCTTCTTTTAGTATTACTTATTTTAACGATGTAGTCTCCTTTCTATTTTAAATCATGTAATTCATTTGAAGGTTGAATAAAATGAGTATTTTCTTTATCATTGTCTTAAATATTTCCTGTTTAAACTATATTGACTTCACTGGGATCTGCAAGACCTGCTAAACGCTTGAGAGTGTGACGACACCCCTATCTGGGGCGTTACATTAATTGAATTGATGAAGATTTTATCTTGGACGTGAAACTTGAGTACCTCACATGAATGAAGTGTCGAAACTATTAATTGTACCAACTAAATTGCGTAAGTTAGGGACTATGCAACATGAAACTGATATAAGTGCTTTAAGACTTGATACGTGCACCTGACACATAGCTTACGGTGTTTGGGAAACTTAAAAATGAGAGTGCAGGAGCGATTGGAGCCATGCTTTCGGACCGCATCTGGGAAGATCCTCTTTCTTGTTTCTTATTATAAGGATTCTAAATCTCTTGATGTTTTCTGTTTTGGACTTGGCCTGCTTCCCGTGGTCCATGGTGGTCTTCGGATTGCATATTGTGTTCTCCATTGTAAGTCACAATACAAATTGTTAACTAAACTATTACTAAACTATAGAAAATTAATGTCACTGCAAGAAAATCATATCATGTTACTTGGGGGATTACTTTACTTGTTTAGATTGTGCATAGCTTGTTATTCCTTTGTTAGTAGTTTTCTGTTGAATGACTGTTGCATTTTGTTTGCATTTTGTCTGGTACCTAAATCAATGCTTACTATAGATTTAATTTACTTTATTAAATAGTGGTACAATTCTTGTTGTCTCTGCTAGGTGCCGAACAGGTATACGAGGAGGCACTAGTACAAGAATTCTGAATTTCGGTGGAAAATGTGGAGTTTTGAGCTTCAGGATTAGTAGGAGTATTATGTTGCTTTATTTATTTTGTCTTTCGTAGTTGAGAGCTTATAGTTTCTTTTTTTGCATTAGACGATGTACCCTCGTTGAAGGATGA
The DNA here is from genome assembly GCA_030789695.1 of Scilla litardierei. Lineage (NCBI taxonomy): Eukaryota > Viridiplantae > Streptophyta > Magnoliopsida > Asparagales > Asparagaceae > Scilla > Scilla litardierei. Next base: position 271,888,284 of record CM061133.1, on the reverse strand, counting down.
ATAAATGAGTATTTTAATTTTAAAATATTTCTTTCTTTTTCTATATTGTTTTCACTGATGCCTGCAGGACCTGCTTTACTTGAATAATTGTAACGGCACCCGAACATTGGCGATAGAAGTGATGGCACATGCAAGTCCTCGCAACCACATCGTGATAAGTATAGAGTAAGTATGAAATAAGTATAAAATACTCAACCGGGCCGACATTTCCTTTGGAATACAGAATGTCGAAGATGTACAATCGTCATGGACGTCCAGCTAGAAACAATTCAAATATCATCAACGAGGACAAAACGAAAAATCAAGGCGACTGAAGTGGGTCGGACACCATCAACGCCAATGCCAACGCCAACGCCAACGCCAACGCCAACGCTAACGCCAGCAATAACACCAGACCACACTCAATGGAGCACCTGACACCGGAAGATATCATATATGGCATTTATAGTCTGCGACAGCAGCATGGCGATATGATGAAGCAAGTTTCTGCTGAAGAAATCACGAGCTAAAGGAAGCGTTCGACAGTTTCGAGCATTAGTGCCGAGGAGCTTCACTTGTAAGGAGGACCCTCTATATGCAGAGGAATGGCTGAGTAGCACTATTGACAACTTGCATGCCGTCCGAATTTTGGAGAACTTGTGGGTGTACGTAGCAACGTTACAGCTAATAGAAGGTGCCAGAATCTGGTGGAAGGCAGAGGGCCGCTTGGGGCTACGAAAAGTTCTTTCCAACACATGCAAAGGTGGAGTTACAAACTAGGTTCATCGATTTGAAGTTAGGTTCAATAATGGTAAACCAATATGATGCCGAATTCTGAATTCTCTATACTCAGCAGGTGTGTCCTTCAACATGCAATAACAATTTATGCATTAGATGTATTATCCTAACAATTTGGTATAGTAGGTTTGCTCCAGAGATGGTGGCGATGCCTTTGAATCGAGCCATGCATTTCAAGCAAAGACTAACCATAGAAATTCGGAAAAAGTGGAACTCGGTGGACTGACTACGGATGCGTGATACTATCAACGACTCGGAAACATAAGAATGTAGAGAGGGAAGCTAAACAAAAGAAACTATTGGCGGCCCCTCCAAGTTGACCACCTCCAACGATTCCTGCAGGATCGGGCCGACAATCCTCGGTCACTGACAAACAGGTGCATTGACCGATGCAGCAGACACAATTCAAGAGACCGGCACTGTAGCAGCGATCATGATGACCTTCCCCAATTTATATCATTACTGCAACAAGTCTGGACTCATCAAGCCAGAATACCGACTTTACCTGAACTTGTGCCTAATCTACGGATCGAAAGAACACAATGCCAGAGACTATCCTCAGAAGGGGCAAAGACATGCAGCCACAGCTTTGACCATTGCACCAGCTATTGATACTGCTCCATCTCTAGCTTCAGCACGGAATACTCAGTGTGGACCCTCATTTCCATCCCAGCAGAAAGTATTTCAGCAGGTGTGACCTCAGTCTCCACCACCTAGCGCCAGTATTTTACCTCAGTCTCCACCACCTGGTGCCAGTCTTTTACCACCTAGCGCCAGTCTTTTACAATAACTACAAAGGAAGCCAAAGCTACCGGTCAGGTTAACACATGTACAAATTTATAATATTCGATATTTTCCTTACATGTTTTAGCTTTTGTTGCATAGACAGAATCTGTGACTAGGTACCGTTCTAGTAGCTAGTAAACCTGTCCTTGTCTTATTTGACACAGAAGCTTCCCACTATTTGATGTCGAAAAGATGTGTCGACCAACACACTATTCATGTTTCATCCCTTGCCTCTTGTTGGAACATCAACACGGGTAGTGTAATGTTGAAGACGACTAGCGGGTGCTCCTCTTTCCCAGTAGTGATTTGTGGATGCGTCCTTTATGCTGACTTTAAAGTTATCGAGATGCCAAGTTTCAACGCCATCTTCGGAATGGATTGGTTGGGAACGTTTCACGCCAATATTGACTTTCATCATAAAAAAGTGGTGTTCGAGATACCAACTCATCCAAGATTCGAGTTTGTCAGCGAAAGCATATCCGAAGGACCGATCGAGTACAAAGCCAGAATGACAGATAAAGTAACAACTGGCATGAAGATAGAGTCAAAGAAACCAAATGTAGTGTGAGAATTTCTGAACATATTTCCGAACGATCTTACAAGATTGCCCCCAAACCGTGCCGTTGAGTCCTCAATTGAGTTAGTGCCAGAGCCCAACCCATCTCTAAAACACCCTATCGTATGGCACCACCCGAGTTAGAAGAAGGTCAAGCCCAGTTAGATGATTTTTGCGAAAAGAATGAATACGACCCAGCGTAGCTTCATAAGGTGATCCAATATTGTTGGTGAAGAAAAAAGACGGATACAGACGTATGTGCGTCGACTAGAATAAAGTGACAGTGAAGAACAAGTATCCCAAATCGATGACTTTGATCAGCTTGAAGGATCATGTGTCTTTTCAAAATTGGATCTATGAAATGGATATCAAGTGAAGGTTAGGAAGAAAGATGTTCACAAGACAGCATTCAGAATCAAATATAGACACTACGAGTACTTGGTAATGCCGTTTAGTGTGACCAATGCATCGACAGTATTCATGAGTCTCATGAACGAAGTATTGTACGAATATCTAAATAAGTTTGTAGCAGTCGACATCGATGATTTTTAGTATATTGCATAAATGCTCCTGGCGGTTTTGCCGCATTTCAAAAAGACCCGGACGGGCCTACAGGTGCTTGGGAAAGCATTGGCGGGCCCCTTAAGTCCGTCCAGGAGTCTTAGGCCCATGTGTGGCCCGTCCGGGCTTGTGGGCACCAGTGCAACCCGCCAAGGCCTGGGAGGCCCGCCAGGGCTCCTTGGCCCCAAGATGGCCCGCCCAAGGGCCGCCAAGCTCTGGGTGATTCGTCCAAGGCTCGTGTGCACAAGAACGGTCCGCACAAAGGCAGCAAGGCCCAGAGCATCCCACCATGGGATCACCATGCATATGGCGGCCCATCAGGGGACCGAAGGCAGGTGCCGCCGTCCTAGGATCGCCATGCATAGTGCGACCAGTACTGGGGCTACCGACCTCCAAGGCGGTCCGCTTGGGGAGCGCTGGTACCACTAGCGGCTTATCCACTTGTCGTGGATTTTCCGCTCTAGATCTGAGGGAAGTTCCTCCTCAAAGTCTTCATCTTTCCACATTTTCTTGCTCACAGGTGGTGCATTTTGCCCTAGATATACGTCGTAGTAGTAGTCGTTGATCAAATCTGATGCCGGATCACCCTTCAGATGGATTTTTCCCTCGCTATCGACTAAAAATTTAACCTTTCGCCTCAGATCTACATCCTATGAGGGTTGATCCCCTATCAAGTCATCAACTCTCTTTTTCCTTCGTTAAAATCGCGCCTTTCACTCTATATCTGAGTTGTCCTCGCCATTGTCCAGATCTAGCGTCGTCGTCGCTTTCTCTTTCGATTGACGACGATCAATTACTAAAATCTTCTCCATCCGTGCATTAAATGCCGCCTTTATCCTGGGTTCCATAGAGGCCATTGAAGTTTTCTTCTCCTCCATTTTCTTCGATCCTTCCACTGCCTTATCGAATTTATCTTCCAAAACTTCTGCCTTTCTCAATGTCGCCATCAGAATCTTTCTCTAATACAAATTTAGTGGGTTTCCTAGGGTTAATGAGGTACAAAGAGGATTTTTAGGAATAAAGTACTCACTTTTTAATTGGAATAGACAGTGTTACAAGGGTAACTCGTCGCGTTCGAGATGTGGACCTCCCTCCAAAGCCACCAATTCGAGAGGATGTCCGCACTCTCAACAATCTAGTGTTTCACTCAACCTTCAACCTCCTAGAAATTCTCACACAATACACAACACACAACATCCACATAATCTCTCTAAGTCCCCACTCATATAATAATCAGATTTTTAAAAAAAAGTACGAAACGCCCCATAGACCCCAAGATTACAAAAATGCCACTGATCTTCCTGAAATTACAGATTAGCCCCTATATGTGATCTCATCAATATGTGAACGAGATGTTTCTATTTTTTTCGTTTGTCACATAAAAATTTGCATCAAACTACATATTCTCACACTTCATAACAAAAATGGCCTTGCTAAAAAACATCATCATCTTTTAGGCATGGCTAGGACACTTATGATCCAGATGCAATTTCATAATACAATCAGGTAATGCAGTATTTTGTGCATGTCATTTAAATAATCAGATGTCTTCGTATGTACTTCATGCTGATTCTCTTTTCTTGTCTAATCTTGATAGGTCTACATTCTCAGTTCTTTGGGTCTTTGGATGTACGTGGTTTGTTCAAAATCTACAACCTAGCGTTGATAAGCTATCCCTTAGGTCTCTGAAATGTCTTTTTATTAGATACTTAGTTCAAAGGGGATTTAGTTGTTTTAATCCAGTGCAATATAGATATTATGCTTTTGTGGATGTCACCCTCTGAGTTGTCCCAAACTTCTCAACTACATGAGAATCTCCACCTTTTACCTCTCCCCTCCCGTAGCGTATGCCTAGTCCTGGAGTTACATAGGCATTCCCAGCATCAAACCCATTGCATGTGTATTCCAAACAAAGCTAAGTCAACGAGTTCACCACTAACTAATTCAGTGACTCCAACAACAGATTATGATCAGCCTACTGATCTACTTGACCTTGTTTTCTCTAATCTATAACTTCCAATTGCACATCGCAATGTTAAAAAATATAACACAACTTACCCAATTTCTAATTTTGTTTCATGTGATCGTCTTACTCATTCTGATTGCCAGTTTGCAGTGTTATTGTATGTAGTTTCTATACCCAGATTTTGTCAGAAGCATTAATGCATCGAGCCTATAAGCAAAATAAGTGTGAGGAGACTGATGTTTTGCTTTCTAAGAGACGTGGGAGTTGGTCTCAGCTTATCCATAATTAAATATTATCAGATGTCTTAAGGTTATCAAAGTTAAGTATAATCCTGATGGAATATGGATATGTGCAAGACTTGACAGTTGCCAATGAGTTCACACAGATATGATGTGAACTATCTTGAGACCTCTCTAATGGTCAGACCTACCTCTATTCAAGTTTTCTTTTTTGCTATAAACCTGCAGTGACAGATGTTTCAACCAGACATAAAAAATGCATTATTGAATGATGATTTAGAGGATGTATATATGAAGCATCCGCATGGGCATTTTTGTACAAGAAGATATCGTAATATGCAAGCTTATTAATGCGATTTATGGCCTGAAGCAGAGTCCACATGCATGGTTTCATAAGTTTGGCAAAGCTGCTGTTATATGAGTCGGTTTCCAATGGTGTTATTCTAATCATTCTAGCTCAAATGGATATGTGGTACTAGCTGTATAGGTGGAATGTGGATGAAATTGTTTTGACTGGTAATGATATTGATGGGATTGAGAAGATCAATAAATACCTCAATGAGTATTTTGTGACTAAAGATGTAAAGAATCTTAGGTGCTTTCTTGGGATAGAAATTGCTCCTAGAAAATATGAAGTGCTTTTCCAACAAAAGTATGCTTAGGGCTTCTAACTGGAGACATGATAACTTGGTTGCAAGCAAGTACTATTGATGCTGATACTGATTTTTAGGATGAGAATGGATTAGTCTCTAAAGATGTTTCTCGCTATAAAAGGTTGATTGGTATGCATGTCTACCTCACGGTTGACAGCTCATATATTACATTTGTAGTCAGAGTAGTGAATCGATTTATGCACAAACCGTATGAGGTCCACCAGCAAAAAAACATTTTGCATTTTGACTTACATCAAAGGACCGCCAAGGAAAGGATTGTTGTACAAGATACAAACATCCAAGAATCGTAGCATCCACAAACTTAAGGTAGGCGTGAGACAACTAAGATCGAAAGTATACTTGTGATTATTGTACCTATATAGGAGGTAATCTTGTTCCTTGAAAGAGTAAGAAGCAAATTGTAGTATGATATTCGAGCATAGAGGTTAATCGTACAGTTATAGCTCATACAGCATGCCAGATGGTGTGGTTAAAAAATTTAGTATGAGAATTGAGATATCGGGAGGATTGACCAATGGTTATATTTTGTGATAATCAAGCAGCAATTTATTAATCATGTAATGGCCCAAAACTTTCTAGATTTCCCCTACATTTTTATTATTTTAATTTAATTTAAACCATTTATTTCTTTTTCTTTTTCCCTTATATTTTTTCTATTCTTTTGTTAGCCCAAAAAGCCCAACTCACTTTTTCTCTTCCCTCCTTGCTTCTCATTCTTCTTTTCTTTCTTTTGCTTTGAAGCTCATAACCCGCACAACCTAGAGGCCATTCTTTTAAAAACCCAAAACACAAATCCCTTTCTCTGTATCTCTCCACTCCCCCGTAGCCAGCAACCCCGACCCATGCCCTTCTCTTTCTCTTTCACGGTGAACCAAAGGAGCATCCGATTGAAATTTTAAAAACCCTACCCCTATCTCCATACATGACGCCGCTTTGGGAAGAATTCCCATCCGATAAGGACTCTAATCTCACCTCTTAACACGATTCGATTTTCCTATTTATATGCCAATGCAAGAGGGTTTGATTTAGGTAAAATCTCTCATCTCTTCAAAATTCTGTCGGTTTGATTTCTATCTTGCTCGGGGATTTCTGGATTTCTATCTTGCTCTGGAATTTATACATTTTTGCGCGACTTCGGTACACGGTAGATTCGATCTTTACTAAATTTTAATTATTTATTTTGTGAGTTTTATTAGAAATGGATATGATGATTCGTGAATTTCTTAGAGAGGATTATTGTTTTGATGAATTAATTTGGCACCTAACCTAGGATGACGACCATCTTAGCCGTCGTTTGTTGTTTTCGTTTTAATTTTTTGGTGATATTTTGGTTGTGGTTGGCCGCCGGGGGGAAGGCCGGCCGAGGGTTGCTTTCGGTGATGGGTTACGCTGGCGGAAATTACCACTTTGGTGATTGGTTTCATGGGAGTCTTGGGAGTGTCTTGTGGCTTCTAAGGTTTGTCGATCTGATCTGTTCTCTGTTGTTTGCTTGCAGTTTTTGTTCGGTTGCCTTGTTGATCCAGTTTGGTTTGCTTGGCTGCTTTTGTTTGGTTGCTTTGTTATTCAGTCTTGTTGCTTGCTTGCCTATTTGGCTGCTTTGCTATTTCTGTTCGGTTGTTCGGTTGCTTTGCTGTCAGTCTTGTTGCTTGCTTGCTAACCATGTTGCTTACTGTCTCAGGTCCAATTTGCTTGGTGTTTTGGGGTTTTGTTTGCTTGATGTATGAAGTCCTGTTTGCTTGATGTTGAGGTTCTTTTGCTTGCATCTTGGGGCATGTCTGCTTGCTGATTCTGGGTTTGTTTGCATGGTGGGTTGTCATGTTTGCTTCCTGGGTTGTGTTTCTGTTTGCCTGATGTTTGTGTAATGTTTGCTTGCTGGGTTTGTCCTGTTGACTGATGTTTCATTGGCATGTATGCTCAGTTGTATTGTTGAAATCTGTTTTCTTTTACTACACTGATGATTAAATTGTTTTGGCCCTAAATTGGTTATTTTCGTGCATGCACTCGTTGGTCCGAGCAACCCCTCTAGGTAGGTAGAACACAAACCATTATGATGCCAAACATGAATCTGATCCATTCCTTAACTTTTTATCATTTCTTTGTTTATTATAAAATCATGTGTTTTAAAGTTTTTTTGGAAATTGTTGGCTTTAATTATTAAATAGATAATTATTTCTGAATGTGAGACTAGACATGTGAATAATAGGAAATTGAGCTGTTGGTTACACTAAATTATTTGATTAAGGGTTATGCAACGTCATAAAATAATACTTGTGGTCATGTTCTTACACAAGACATGACATAATACACTGCATAGCCTCTAAATTATATAATTTATAGACTAGACATGAACATGATACCTGACACAACTAAAATTAGACCAACCACACTTGACATCACGGGTTTGGGAAAACTTATAATTGAAAGAGTGCGGGAGCGATTGGAGCCATGCTTACGGCCCCTGTCTGGGAGGATCTTCTTTCTTTCTGTCTCCATCTGTTCTAAAATCCTGAGTTCGCTACATGTTCCCACAAATTTGGACTCGGCCTGTAGTCGCACCCATGGTCCATGGTGGACTTCACGTTGAACATCATACTCTTCCATTATACGTCACAACACACTTTTTTCTTATTGTTTCATTTTCGCTGCTATGACTTGTACCATTATTAGACCATGCCAGGTTAGTACTCTCTTATTATATCTTTTCCACTGCATGCATATTAATTCCTCCATGATAAATAATTAATCATTTAGTATAGATTTAATGTACTTTATTAATAGTGGTTCAATATTTGTTGTTTCCGCTAGGTGACAAGTAGACGTACGAGGAGGCGTCGCAGTACGAGAAGACGTCTGGGAGGATACTCTTTCTTTCTGTCTCCATCTGTTCTAAAATCCTGAGTTCGCTACATGTTCCCACAAATTTGGACTCGGCATGCAGTCGCACCCATGGTCCAAGGTGGACTTCACGTTGAACATCATACTCTTCCATTATACGTCACAACACAAACTTTTTTCTTATTGTTTCATTTTCGCTGCTATGACTTGTACCATTGTTAGACCATGCCAAATACTCTCTTATTATATCTTTTCCACTGCATGCATATTAATTCCTTCATGATAAATAATTAATCATTTAGTATAGATTTAATGTACTTTATTAATAGTGGTTCAATATTTGTTGTTTCCGCTAGGTGACAAGCAGACGTACGAGGAGGCGTCGCAGTACGAGGAATCTGAGTTTCCAGTTGAGGACGTAGAGTTTTGAGTGTTTGGATTCAGTAGGAGAGTATTTGTCATTTTCTATTAATTATTTTCCTTCAGTTCTTTGTAGTTGAGAGTTGTAGTTTTCTTTTATTCTTCAGACATTGTATCTTGTTGGAGGATGAAATAAAATGAGTATTTTCATTTCTTTTATAAATACTTTCTGTGTATCTCTTTATCTATTGACTTCGCTGGTAACTGCAAAACATGCAAAATTATTATGAGTGTGACGGCACCCGAATCTGGGGCATTACAAATAAATAAAACAATGATCCACAAGACCAAGCAATTATGTCCCATGGACATTAAATTAATCTGCACACCCTTCATTTCTTCATAGAATCAGACATCAAAAATGTTAACCAAAGTTTTTTCTCTTATAATGTTGTCGTCTTTATATAAAAAGCTAGGCATGTTAGATAACCATGCTCTAGCTAAGAGAGTATGTTAGAATTTATAATTATATATTCTCAATATTCAGCTATATGTCTGTAAACCTGCAATCATCATCTCTTTCTTTTATAGAGAGAAAGTTTGATTAGGATACGTTCGAGTGAACCAAACATGCACATCTAACCAAATGAAATTAAAATTAGATAACTTAGATAGAAAATCCATTCTGTTAGATTTGATTTAACATATCTAAACTACATATAATCAAATATTCAAATTATTTGGATGCTTCTAATTCACGCATCAAATGTTGACAAATTAATCGAAATTAATCGATATAAGAAAATTTTAAACCCTTGATTTTATGATCATATCTTTCACATTGAAATTTTTTTATTTTTTATTTATAGATAGTTTAGACATGTTACATCATATCTAAAAAATATATTTTCTATTTGAGTTACACAATTATAAATTTGGTTGGGTTAAATCCGCATGCTTGGTCCACTCGAATGTAGCATAGTCAAACTCTCTCTTTATATGATAAAAGAGGTGGAGCCGATTAACTCTCTAACTTAATTCTTAAATTTTATTTTGGTTCTAACAATAATATCAGCTTCCTAACCCAATCCCCCCTTTTTTGTCTTAGCTTGAGCCAAGCACTAACGCAACAAATACCTTTAACAGGAAGCCAATCATTGGTCTAATCAAAAATGTTCGAACTAATGATGCCAATATCAAGAAGAAGGTTCTTTCAGATGGATAAACAAGCAATTATAAACTAGAATGTTAAAAATTAGGTACTTTTGTCATAAATATAACAAAAAACAGTCCAAGTGGCTAAGATAGCATTTGCAATCAGCACATTCGTACCTAGAAAATTTTATATATTTTAGACCGATAGTAGTACAAAGAAGCATGAACACATGTAGTGACCATCATATAAAAAAGGGAGGGTGAAGGCTTAAGGAGGTTCTCACGAAGAGAAGGAGGTTAAGAGTTGGGGTTGTGGGTCTTTCTGAGCATTTTGGGCTTTGTTTCTGGTTGTGTTTGGGTGTGAGGGAGGAGAGAGAGAGAGGTTTGGGGGAGGGGGGGGGGAGAGAACCTTGAAATCATCACTATCATCAAGCTCATCGAATATCAATTCAAAATCTTCCCTCGAAGTTTTAGGCAATGACCTACAAATGAATGGTGCAAGTTAAACAGAAATACTCAAGAAAATTACCATGCAAAATGAAAAGGTTTTTGGGCAGTATATATTGGCAAGTCATGCAAATAAAGCATTTTCACTAATAGTTAAGGAATCAGATTAAGTATGATACCTGGCAAAATGAAAAGGTTTTTGGGCAGTAAATAATGGCAAATCATGCAAATAAAGCATTTTCACTAATAGTTAAGGAATCAGAACAAGTATGATAACAAATACATGATAGTGATAGAGTGTAGCCAAAACCTTTTGAGTGTGTGTGCGCGCATGGGGGTGTGCATGTCCTCTGAATACTAATCGTTGGGATGTGCCATCTTAAAATATTATTTGAATTATGGAACTTTTGCATAGAGAAATATTCTTCCTTCAAGCCAACAATCGATTAGGTTCCATATGCATGAGCAATAAATGACAACGCAATAAATGACAACCACATGATAACTGAACAGTAAGTGGGAGACCACATTAACTTTTTAGTTAAGGAAAAGAACCACTTGTATTTAAAAATAGGGTAAATTGCAGAAAAATACCCTCACGTTTGGGCCATTTTTACGTAAATACCCTGAGGTTTATTTTCATCAAAATATATACCCAAACGTTTTCGACGCTTTTAAGTTACCTTTTTTTTTTCATTTTCCATCCAAAAGACAGAAATTTGGACAAATTTACCCCTGAATGTGCCTTTTATAAGTTAATACTCTCACGTTTGGGCCTTTTATAAGTTAATACCCTGAATTGGGTGTGTATGTCCATTGGGGTGAGTGGGTGCATGGGTGTGGGTGGTGTGCATTCGGGTGGGGGGGGCATGTGTGTGTGCGTGCGCGCGTGTGCATGGGGTGTGTTGTGTGTGTGCGTGCATGGGGTGTGTGTGGGGGCATGGGTTTGTGTGCATCGAGTGTGTGTGCATGGGTTTGTGTGCATCGAGTGTGTGTGCATGGGGTGGGTGAGTGTGCATGGGGTGGGTGAGTGTGCATGGGTGGGTGGGTGTGGGCATTGGATGTGTGTGCATGTGGTGTGTGTGCATGTGGTGTGTGTGCATTGGGGTGGGTTGGTGCATGGGTTTGTGTGTGGGTGTGTGCATGCATGTGGTGTGGGTGAGGGCATAGGTGTGTGCATGGGATGGTGTGTGTTCACATGCATCAGGGTGGGTTGGTGCACGGTTTTGTGTGTGGGTGTGTGGGTGCATGGGTGTGTGTGTGGGCATGGGTGTATGTGCATGGGGTGGGTGGGTGTGTGCATTGGGTGTGTGTGTGCATTGGGGTGGGTTGGTGCATGGAGTGGGTGGGTGTATTGGGTGGGTGTGTGCATTGGGGTGGGTTAGTGCATGTGTTATCGTCTACCTTGTAGTGCCTAGATTGAGCCAATACTTCAACAGGTCACACACGCCCATGCACCCATCCCTCAAGCACACACACCTCATGCAATAAACCCACCCATGCACGCACGCACACCCCATGCACACAACCCACCCACCCACCCCACGCACACACACCCAATGCCCACACCCACCCACCCATGCGCGCACACACACATGCACATACCCCCCCTTAAGCACACACACCCCACCCACCCCACGCGCACACACCCACCCACCCCACACGCACACACCCATCCCACGCACACACCCCAACCGCACCCACACACCCCCCATGCACACAATCCACCCACCCCACGTGCACACACCCACCCCCATGCACACACACCCACCCCAAGCATACACACCACATACACACACCCCCCCGCACACACTCAGCCACCCCACGCACATCCACCCACCCACCCATGCACACACACCCACCCCAAGCACACACACACGCACACAACCCGCCCACCCACGCGCACACACGCCATACAAACCCCCCCCCCACGCCCCCCAATGCACACACAACCCGCCCACCCCACGCACGAACGCACACACACCCACTCACCCACCCCATGCACCATCCCATCCGAGAGAGAATCAGTAGAGAGAGATTCGGTGTAGAGAGAGAAAGAGCGAATCTGTAGAGAGAGGAGAGAGAATCAGTAGAGAGAGAATCGGTAGAGAGATACATATATATATAGAATTGGGGAGAGAGAGATTCGGTGTAGAGAGAGAAAGAGAGAGAAGCTGTAAAGAGAGAGGAGAGAGAGAATCAGTGGAGAGAGAGAGAGAGAGAGTGAGTGATGGGAGGAGGGGCAAAAACGGTCCAAATTAACATCGTCAGCCCATTTTCCGCTACAGGGTATCAATTTGTCACAAAATGGACCTCAGGGTATTTACATAAAAATGTCCCAAACGTGAGGGTATTTTTATGCAATTAAACCCAAAAATATTCAGTTGCATATATCTCATTGAAATATTGATATTTTCAAAATATGTATCTCAACAATAGTCCAAATGTGAATGGATATATTCTCTAATACATATCTAAAATCATCTCAAAAAGAACTTAAATATTTCTGAATTTAAGTAACTATGGATTATAACTATCAGTTTAGAGTATTTAGACATTAGATGCCATAGCTGTGAATCCTTAGGATAATTTTGCAATGTATTTGTTCATAGCCGTGTAAATTTTAGAATACACGTGATGCATGTTCTTAATACAAGTATAAAATAATCCCAGTATGAACAACAAATATTGATATATTTTCTTAGACATTCTTTTTTGCACATAGATTTTTTAATGTACTTCTTTTGCTGGTATGCATTGTTCTGGTCATGTACTATATTCATTTTATGTGAGAATATGGTAGAGTAATATACAATGTTTTATAAATCAAATAATATAACTGGAAAAAGTTAATGAGGTTCACATTTAGTGTTTTGATCAGAATTTCCGTATCAAAAGACGGTCAGCTTGGCAGTAAAACGACCCCCCCCCCCCCCCCCAAACATAATTTGATTATATTTGCAACAGCAACATTATGTCAATCTTCTGGACAAGGAGGAAACACAGCTAGCAGAAGATAGTAGACAAGTTTGCGGACAGCAAAGAAAAACTACCATAAATGTTGAACAGTGCAACCCAAAGATTTTCCAAGATTGGGATTCTAGAACAAAATTATAAATTTGGTACAGAAGTTCGTCAATCTCTAAGACATGATACAAGCCCATTAAAGTCATTCCAAAGTAGGCAGTCAAGATAAAGATGAAAAAAAAAATCATGGAATAGTACAAGATAAAAATTTTAATATAAAGAGAAAAGAAATCTGATAATGTTAACTTGGGAAAGTTTCTATTATGCACCTTGATAAATAGTCATGATAACATTTTTAATGTTTCATATTAAAATCCACATGATTATAGCTTAAGAAAAAAGCTCATGCAGGAACACTGGATATACATTCAGAAGAAGTGATTACCTGTACTTGTTTAGTTCCTCAAACAGACGAGTGCATTGTTCTTTGTTCAGAAATCCATGGTTCTGGTATGCAGTAAAACATAATGAGTTAATGTGAACGGTGAAAAGAAATACTGCCTCAGAGCTATGGAGGAGAATTTTCAATATAGCAAGAACACCAAATAATCTTGTTGGGAGTGGGGGGTTGTAGCCACACCGGTGACAATCTAGTGATTTTGGGCTCCATGTGGCAATTTTGTAATTTTGGGCCCTATTGGCATTTTTATAAATATGGGCAAATCAGCCCTATATATATTGAGTGAGGGGTTAGGGTTAGTGGGAGGAGGAATTTGAAAAAAGAAGCGAGAATAGGAGTAGATGATAGATTAGTTGTATGTCTTAGAAGAATTAACCATTTATCTTGAATCAAATGGTTGTGGAGTTGTTTTCTCTCTAATTGGAAGCAACTCGTATTTCCTATTTATTCTCTATAAAAGCCATCTTTTCTCCCACATCCCTAAATTTCTTCCACCAAACCTTAGCCTTTTCTAACAAATTGGTATCAGACCGTTTGATTCTGGAATCAATGGCGGATCTGGAGGAGTTGGGATCCATGTCGAAGCAAAACTTCGAAGAGATGAACCACCAACTATCGGAGAACCTGAGATACTCGATGAAGCAAATCTTTGTGAAGACGCTCTGCGAAATCGCCGCTGAAGGAGCCGTGATGACTCAAAACCTTGAGGAGTCGCGAGGAAAATTTCGGGAGGCTTTCCTCCCTCATATGGAGCTCGCAAGATCAGATGTACCAAATCTAAAAAGGTAGGAGGCCAGCGGTGCAGACCTAAAGAAAGGGGGAATCAACGACCGAGATCTGAGGCCGACAAAGGCGTGAAAGGACCCACCAGAGGCTATCGACCCTCGGCATGGCTGCCATGGGCCTCGTGACCTCTAGGCGGCCCTGCTTGAGGCAGGCGAAACCCTAGCCGGTCGCCTGGGGCTTCGTGTCCTCCAAGCAACCTGATGCGTTTCGCTAGGGATTTGATGATAAAAAGGGGATTTTTATTGGAATTTCAGATCTGGAATTAAAAGGGAAACCTACTACAACTCAACTACTCGCTAACTAACGCCTAGAAGATAATTATTAACCTAGGGGAAAAGCCAAATCCTAATACAATTAATCTAAGGGAATAAATAAAATAACTCTCACAATTTTCGCATACCCTCTAGGGCTGGCTCAACCCCCTTTAAATAGAAAAAACACCCCTAATTGTTATTTTACCCAATTGCCCATGCTCCTAATTACTGGCCGCAACACTACTCCGCCCCTGAAAACCCACCTTGTCCTCAAGGTGGTGCGTGAAGTGTATGGACAGCTACTACACGTGTAGGTGCTCCTGATCATCGTCCACACCAGCTTCCAGCATTACCACACTCTCTCCTCCCTCTTCTTTGTCATTCACTATCAGGATCTGAAGAGTATGATTCCCGCACCGGTGCCCAGGAGTAAACTTCTCGTCGCATTTGAAACACAGGCCCTTGGTCCGCTTGTCACGAATCTCTGTCTCGGTCATTCTTCGTGTATGTCCTCCAGGTCGTGGTTTCATCCACTTCTCCTTGGTAGCCGTTGTGCTGTCAGTGGATGTTGCCCCTCCTACGGGCCCCCTTCTGTCCCCCTCCAGGATCCGGCCCTCGAAAAGTGGAGCCTTCCCATGTTCACCGGGCTCTTCTCTCTGTCTCCTGATGGTCCTCTACCTTCCTCGCCAACGTCATCATCCCGCGCAGATCAACTGGCTCGAACTGCCTCAATCCTGACCTCACCGTAGGCTTCAGTCCCTTCATAAAGCAGCCCTCCAAAGACTCCTCAGAAACCCCCCGGACTCGGTGGCAGAGCTACTCAAATTTCTTGATATAATCACATACGCTCCCCTCCTGCTTCAGAGAATATAGTCTCTCGAACACGCCACCTGACTGTCTTGCACCAAATCGCTCCGTCAAGAGCGTCGTAAACTCCGCCCACGTCTGAAATGGCTGCTGCTGATCGGTCCAACGAAACCAGCCTAGGGCCTCCCCCTCCAGACAAACACCTATCGCCCGAAGCCATTCCTCTCCTGGAACTGCTGACACCTCCAAGTACCTCTCCACCCGGTACAACTAGTCATCTGGGTCTCCTCCCTCAAAGATGGGCACCTCAAGCTTACTCAGACGTCTCTCGCCAGCGTATCCACCTCTATCATGCGGCTGGAATCCTCCCATCTGCTGGTACCCCTGTCGTCTGTCGGGAAAATAAGCCTCGGCTCGCTCGCGGAATCCTCCCTCCGCACCATGCCCCTGCCAGCCATCCTGGGGGTATCCATACTCTGCCTGGCGCCCCCTGGTGGGTCCTGGTACGCTCGCCAATCACCCGTCATTCCCCCGAAAGGTGGGGGGTGGGTCGACGGGCCTCCTGTGAACTGGTGGTGCCCTCCAGGCTGCTGATTTCCTCTGCTGGGTCCCCCGAAAGGCTTAAAACCTGAAAATTGTGCTCCTCGGACCTTGGGATGCCCCCCCGAAACTCGGATACGCTCGAAAACGGCTGTCTGGAGGCCTGGAGGGCATGTGGTGGGGCCCTGGGGGTCTGCCGCAACTCGGGGGGGGGGGGGCCCTGGGGGTCTGCCGCAACTCGGGGGGCCCCCAGGAGTCGGCCGAGACCCCCAGGGGGTCGCCGGGGGCGGTCGACCCCAGTTTTGGGTCGGTGGCCCCCAGGCGGTCCCGCCTGGGTTCGCCGAGGCCCCAGGAGGGCTCGGGGGTGCGGCCGGCCCTCCTGAAGGCCTGGCGGCACCCCCGCGGCCCTCTGGGGGTTCGCCGCCCCCCCAGAGGCCCGCGGGGGTGCGGCGGCATCCCTGCCTGCTGCCGGAGGGGCGGAAGGCCACCTCCGGCGTTCTTCTCTCCTACGCACGACATCGGGGGGTCTTGGTACACCCCCCACTCCTTCTCTTCTGGATCCACGCCTCCCGCCATCTCGTTCTGGCCCGTCTTCGAAAAAAATTGTCTTTTTACCCATGTCATTCGCTAAAGGTGGCTCCTTTTTACTTGGATCCACATTTGGTACGAGATGTGCGGTCAACGCCGCTATAACTTCCGTTAATTCCGACAATTTTGCCTCTCTTTTCTCTTGGTTCTCTTTCATCTCTTTCCGGATCTCCGCGGCTATCTCGGCGTCTTCCTTCCTCAAATCGATGAAACCCTTGCTGATTTAGGCCTCCATCCGCTCAACCTTTTCTTCCAAAACTTCAACCCACTCCTTGGAACGTGTGCTTGCCATAGATTGACCGCTCTGATACCAATTTGATGCGTTTCGCTAGGGATTTGATGATAAAAAGGGGATTTTTATTGGAATTTCAGATCTGGAATTAAAAGGGAAACCTACTACAACTCAACTACTTGCTAACTAACAACTAGAAGATAATTATTAACCTAGGGGAAAAGCCAAATCCTAATACAATTAATCTAAGGGAATAAATAAAATAACTCTCACAATTTTCGCATACCCTCTAGGGCCGGCTCAACCCCCTTTAAATAGAAAAAACACCCCTAATTGTTATTTTACCCAATTGCCCCTGCTCCCAATTACTGGCAGCAACACAACCCCGCCAAGGGCCGACAGGCCCCGACAAGGCCACATAGGGCCTTGCAAGCCCCACAGGGTCGCCGGGGGCATGTGACCCACCGACGGCCCATCGGAGGCCCGGCGAATATCCATCGAGCCGCCAGCCCTCGCGGGGCTTTCCTGACTGGCGGATGACATTTTTGCCCTGCCATGCGGCTGCATTTAACAAAGGTGATGGTTTCGGACAGCGACGATTGATTTCGGTGATGGCGTGGATCACTTTCCGAGTCCCCATTGCCCTTAGATGTTTGGCAATCCACGGAGACATCTCGCAAAGGGCAACGACGACATGGAGTGGCCCTTTAATCCTGGATGGGACGAGCATCCATTTGATCCGGAAGGAAACGAGCAATGCCTAACACGCATATAGATGTCATGCACCACCTTGAGGACAAGTTAGTTTTTTCGGGGGCGAAGTAGTGTTGGGAATGTGGGCTTGCGACTATACCGGTGGCAATGTAGTGATTTTAGGCTCCGGATGGCAATTTTGTAGTTCTAGGCCCTAGGGACATTTTTATAAATATGGGCCAATCAGCCTTATATATAGTGAGTGAGGGGGTCAGGGTTAGGGGAGGTGGAATTTGAATAAAGAAGAAGAGAGAATATGAGTATAGGATAGATTAGTTGTAGGTCTTGGGCGAAATAACCTTTTATCTTGAATTAAAGAGTAGTAGAGTGGTTTCCTCTCTAATTGGAACCATCTTGTATTCTTTTTATTCTTTATAAAAATCATCTGTTCAACCACATCTCTAAATTTCTTCCACCAAACCATAGCCTTTCAAATCTCTAGCATCGGTACAAGATACCAGGAAAAAGTAGCTCACATAGATGATAGCCAAAACATTAGTAGTTATTTATATTGTATTTTCTATTCATTTTTTGTATCTTTTGATGATACAAAGAACTTGGCATTTTTCATGAATGAATTCTTTATATTTGGCTGTGTTTTACTCTTCTAGTTAATAAAAAGGGTCGACACCAGGTCTGAGAACACAGGTCGGTCTACCAGTTGATTTAACATCGCGAGCAGAACCACACGCGAATATACCAACAATTCTATTAGTATGACTACTCGATTTGGCTAGCCCAGAGGCCCTAGACGGTCCTGCTCCCACCCATCATTTTGCTCTCCGGTCTAATCTCTTCTTCGGCATGTTATTACCTACTTACCCCAAAAGCTCTTCTAAGGTCTCTTACCTCCTCGGTATCATCCTTACCCTCATCTGAGTTATCTAAGATTGCCTCTATAGGCCTTGTACTTAACTCATCCTCAATCCTCTCCTTCTCATATCTGGCATACACCAAGTATTCTTCTCATATATGTGTGCATTAATCTTTGCATGCACTTCTTTCACCACCTCGGAACATGTCATCACATGCCTGGAAATTTCTGCCAAGTGTTCCTTAAGGCAAGTCACACCTCCATGCATTTCTTTTAAGCAGTAGTAGCACTTTATATGTCTATGGTCGTTTCCAACCATTTTACAATAATATCACGCAATATCCAACAACTCCTTTGGAGTTCTCCGAGACATTTTAATAACTGTTTATAACTGAAGGCAACATATAACAAGATAAAATTGTAGTGAAATACAAACAGTTATAGTGCACAATATTAAAAGTAAAAGGGAAAAAATACAAATAGTATAGCAAAGTTGTAAATAAGATAACGGTAATCTAACATATTTAACATTAAACATTAGCATTTTGCTAAAATTTGTAAATAAAATCTGTAAAATTAAACATTAATTAAATATTTCTGTAATAACTAACAAACATTAAACATTAACATTAACTATTAGTTAAATTTTGTAAATAAAATCTAATATTCACATTAGTATCATTTTTAGTATTTCTATAGTATTTTTAAACCCCTTTTTATAATTTAAACTTCTTTTTACTAGAAATTTTAGTTTTTTAGTACTTAATATTTACAAGTATTTTTAGTAGAAACTAGAAAGTACTTATATAATGTGCTAAATCATAAATGTGTTAGTTTCGAAATTTTTTAGTGTTTTTCTAAACTATTTTTTATAATTTCTATCATTAATTTCTCTAGATATTTTTAGTATGTTTTACTATTTTCAGTATTTCTTTAGTATTTTTTAGTATTTCTATTTTCTATAGTATTTTTCTAACCACTTTTTAATAATTTTAACCTCTTTTTACTAGAAATTTTAGTATTTTTAGTATTTAATATTTATTTGTATTTTTAGTAGAAACTAAAGAGTACTCAAATAATTTCTTAAAGCATAAATGTATTAGTTTCTAAATTTTTTAGTGTTTGTCTAAACTATTTTTTATAATTTCTAACATTAATTGTAAGGAAGACCTTCAAGGAGAACTTTAATACTCAGTTTTCTCTACAGAGGCAAAGAGGGAACTGCAGGCCCAATTTATGAATCTGAGGTAAGGCTCCAAAAACGTGTAACAGTATAATGCCGAGTTTTTCAGACTCGGCAAGTGTGTATTCAACTTGTAAAGTTGATCTATAAATGTATGTAACTAACTAACAAGTTGTTTTTGCAAGTTTGCAAAGAAAATGATGTCTGATCCATTGGACAGAGCTCAGCACTTCCAGGAAGGCTTGAACATCAAGATCCAGGAACAATTGGTTGGATTAAAGCTGAAGACTCATACAAAACAGCTCGAGACTACAAATACGTGCAACGGAAGGACGACAAGCAAATGCCCCTCAGAGATGACGTCCTCCACCGTCCAACCTACAGGCGCCCCAATCAGCAAAGCACACCTTTTAAGAGGCTAGCCCCACCACATCCGCAACAGCCACAGCAGCACCGACAGCAAACTAGCTGCCACTGCTGCAACAAACCAGGGCAAGTTTGAGTGTCGGTATCTATTGAACTAGTAACATATTTACGGAGCAAATGACCACGTTGCCAGGGACTGCCCTCAGAAGGGACAGAGACAGCGGCTCCAGCACCGACAGCTGCACCAGCTACAGCTCCATCGGGAAATACTCAGTGTGGACCACACCACATCGGAAAGGATTTCAGCAGGCGTGACCACAGGCTTCACCGCCTAAGTGACACACGTTCACCATGTCAGCAGAGGAGGCCGAGGCTACAGGTCAGGTCATTACGGGTATGGAATTTACCGTTTTCCTTCATTTTGTTACATTGAATATTGTGTGCTTAAGCGTAGTTTTTGCAACCGTAAGTGTTTGTGCTAGTAGCTAGCAACCCCGCTCTTGCACTTTTTGATTCGAGAGCTTCGCATTATTTTATGGTGTCATGTTTCGCCAACCGACCCGTTGTTCCCATTTCGTCCCTCACTTATGGCTGGGATGTCAAGATGGAAGGTGGTGTGTTGCAAACCACTAGTGGATATCCATACTGGCCCGTAGTTATTTGCGAGCGAGAACTCTACGTTGACTTCTTAGTAATTGATGTCGCATTCAGGAGGAACTTTCTAAGGACCTTTCACACCACAATTGATTATTGACGCAGGAGAGTGGTGTTCAAGATCCCGAACCATCCGAGATTCGCA
This sequence comes from Scilla litardierei, assembly GCA_030789695.1. Lineage (NCBI taxonomy): Eukaryota > Viridiplantae > Streptophyta > Magnoliopsida > Asparagales > Asparagaceae > Scilla > Scilla litardierei. The sequence goes on along the minus strand of CM061133.1, from coordinate 271,867,379 downwards.
TTCGTCAGCATGAGGCGATCAGAAGGACCAGTGGAGTACAAAGCCAGACTTACACTGTGTTGACTTCTATGGATGCCACACCAGATAGATTGGAGATAGTACAGAAGTTTTTGGATGCATTTCCGGATGACCTTACGGGATTGCCTCTGGACCGTGTCGGAGAATTTGTGATTGAGCTAGTGCCATGAGCTTAACCTTATTCTATGAATCCTTACCGTATGACCACATCAAGTTGATTGAAGTTCGAACCCAGTTGAGCGATCTCTTGCAAAAAGGCTAGATTCGACCCAGCTCATCGTCAGGGAGTGCCCCAATATTATTGGTAAATAAGAAGGATAAATCCAGGAGGATGTGCAGAATGCAGGAAGTTCAATAAAGTGACGGTGAAAAATAAGTACCCTCTATCACGCATCGACAACTTATTTGATCAGCCTGGGAGATCGTGCATCTTTTCTAAGTTGGACATGAAGAGATGTTATCATCAGCTGAAAGTCAAGCAGGAAGACATTCAGCACCAGATACAGATAGTACGAATTCTTGATAATGTTGTTTTGTGTAATCAGTGCACCCGCGGTATTCATGAACCTAATGAACCAAGTGTTGTACGATTACCTGAATAAGTTCGTGGTGGTTTACCTTGACGACGTCTAGATATATTCAAAAAACGACCAGGAGCGCATATCACAATTGAGAATGGTTATAGAAACCTTGAGGCAACACAAATTGTACGCTAAATATAGCAAGTGCGAATTCGGGATGAACAAGGTGTGATTTCTAGGCCATATGGTATCGGGAGAAGGGATTTCCGTATATCCAGAGAATATAACTGCCATTCAGAAGTGGCCAGCTCCTAAGACAGTGTCTAAGATTCGAAGTTTTCTGGGTTTGGCTGGCTATTACAGGAGGTTCATTCAGAACTTCTCGAAAATTGCAGAACCGATGACCCGATTGACACAGAAGGATGTGACACCTACGTTTGGTCTAAATCTTATGACGGAGCGTTTCAAGAGCTGAACAAGAAATTGACTACCGCGCTAGTGCTTATTATTCCAAACCGAACGATAGGATTCAAGGTTTTCTGCGACGCATCCAGCAAGGGTCTCAGGTGTGTACTGCTGCATCAGCATAGACGTGTGGCAGCCTATGCATCGAGGCAACTGAAGAAGCATGAGAAGAACTACCTCATCCATGACCTGGAATTAGCTGCCGTTATTTTTTATTGCAGATTTGGAGGCATTTATTACTCGGAGAGCATGTAAAGATATTCATGGACCATAAACACTCAAAGTACATCTTCACCCAAAAGGACCTTAACATGCGGCAAAGGCGATGGATTGAGCTGATGGCGGACTACGACATCGATCTTCAGTACCACCCAAGAAAAGTCGATGGTGTGCCCAATGCACTAAGTCGACTTCCAGAATGCTTACCCTTATGACTCAGTGGAGACTTCAACAAGAGTTACGGGAGATGGAGATCAATGTGATACTACCTGGGCTGACGTCTACATTGATAGACCTTCAGATACAATCCACCTTAGTAGACAGGATCAAAGCTGCACAGAAAAGAGATTGAAGTTATAGAAGATCATGAGGTTGGTGATGGCTGGACATTAACCATAGTTCACGTACATGTAGACGGATCTTTGAGATTTGGTAATAGGCTTTGTGTACCTTCTGGAGATGTTAAAGAGGAACTATTGAAGCAAGCTCATAATTCACCTTATTCCATCAATCCGAGCGGAACTAAAATGAATCATGATCTAAAACAACACTATTGTTAGCACGGAATGAAGAGTGTTGCACGGAATGTGGCCAGTGTGTCAACAGGTGAAGGCTGAGCACCAACGAGTTGTAGAATTATTACGGCCACTACCTATTCCTGAGTTGAAATGGCAGCATATCACGATGGACTTCGTGACTGACCTACTCCGGAGCAAGAAACAAAACAACGCAATTTGGGTAATCTGGATCGATTGACGAAGTCAGCACACTTCATCCCTTTCAGAGTTGGTGAATTTACGGATGCTCTTGTCAAGAGATACATGGAAGAGATTGTGACTGCACGAAGCACCAGTGAGCGTAGTTTTAGACAGAGATACCCAATTCACATCGCAATTCTGGAAAAGCTTACAGAAGAATCTTGGCACTCATCTCAAGTTCAGCATTGATTATCATCCACAGACAGATGGACAATCGAAGCGAATAATTCAGATTTTAGATGGCATGTTGCGAGCATGTATATTAGATTTCGGGGGTCGTGGGAGGACCACCTACGCCTCGTGGAATTTGCATACAATAATAGACATCAGGCGACTTCGAATGATGCCATGTGCGGCCTTATATGGAAGGACGTGTTGGTTGCCCTTAAGCTGGGATGACGTTGAAGATCTAGAATTGATGAGGCCCGAGATGATAGTAAAGACAGTCGACATGGTGCGAACGATCAGAGAGAAACTATAATTGGCGCAAGACATGTACAAGAATTGGACAGGTTCGAAGCAAAGACATCTAGTGTTTCAGCCAGAAGACGATGTCTTCTTGAAAATTTCACCAAATCGGGTTTTGATTCGCTTTGGCCAAATAAGAAAGCTTAGTCCACGTTACATCGGACCTTTCGATGTGCATGAACGAATGGGAGAAGTGGTATACAAGATTGCACTGCATCCATCCTTAGAAGTGATGCATAATGTATTCCACATATCTCAGCTACGCAAATATGTGGGAGATCCAGCGCATATGGTGGGGCCATTCAGAGATATCAGTGCGTCCAAACATGACATACGAGCAACAGCCAATGGAAATTATTGATTGGCAACAAATGGTCCTGAGGAACAAAACTGTCAACTTGGTAAAGGTGTTGTGGCACCGTAACGCGCCAGGCGAGTCCACTTGGAAACGAGAAGAAAAAATGAAGAAGCGCTACCCATATCTATTTAAGAAGTCTTAAGTCTTCTAATTCCACGAACTGAATTTATTGTAAAGGGGGAGGATGTAATGACCCATTACCTCTTTTTTTAAATGAAGCCCATACTCGGGCCCCTGCAGACCGGCCCACTTCCCTTTAACTTAACCCCTCTCTCTCACTCTTCCCTTTAACAAAATGTCTTGGAGTGGATTGAGTATGGTTTTCATTTACCATAGAAATTTCCCTTTAACAAAATGTCTTGGAGTGGATTGAGTATGGTTTTCATTTACCATAGAAATTAATTTATAGAATTGTTAGTTAGAAGATAAAATCATGTAATTTGAATTGTATTAATAAAATTGTTTCTGGGATAATGATACATTGGACATATTGTTGTAGACACTACAGTTTTGTGTACGATTATTTTTACATAATTTAAAAAGTATAGAACTAGAGGATAACTGAAATAGAAATAGAAATAGATAGAAATGACACATGGGGTATGGAACTCATAATTAAAGATAGGAAGAGTGGCGAGAGACCACGCTCATTGGCCGATTTGTACCGATTTGGCTGGTACCCTACCGACTTCTTTGGGCCATAGAATTAAAGCACAGGTGGGGTGGTTCTTCAGTTCACTCTCTCTTTACATTGTGAGTAAAATGATAGTGAACTGCATTAGGTAGATAGTCATAGATTAGTGCTTAGTTGATATTGTCTTCTTAGGACTATGGCTGCATGTAAAATAGTTGTTTGTTTATCGTAAATATAGTCTACTTTATTGTCTCTTTTAAATCTTTTTCAACAGGTGACGATCCAGCTTACGAGTAGGCTCCAATGTACGAGGAGTCAGAATTTTCAGGAGAGCGTGCAGATGTCTGAGCTCAGTTTTGTAATGAGAATTTATTTATAATTTTAGCTTGTTTTCTTTTTATTGTCAGAGTGAGAGACTATAGTTTTTCTTACATGCTTTTGTAACCTCTTGAAGGATAAGTAAAGATTACATCATTTATAAAATTTTATGCTTCGTTCGATGTTGTTTTCCATAGGAACGACATAAATAATGAAAAATGTAACGGCAACCGAACATGGGACGTTACAGATGCACACGTCGTTGTGCTATGGCATCGTGTGCGAGCGCAGGTGGGGGTGGGTGCGAGCAATTGATACTAGGAAGGGATAGATATTGTAGGGGGTGTCAGGCGGAAAGAGAGAAAGAAGAAATTGAAGGGGGAGACAGGGCAGACTAATATGAGGCAGGTTAGGTTGGGGTCTATTGAAGCGGGTCGTGGGTTTGGTTAGGGTTGCATGCCTGGTTTAGTTTTAAATGGGTTTTCAGATGAATTAAATCCATAAAATTGTAGAACAATCTCCAAAAGTCTTAGAAAAATATTTTTAGTATTTAGCACAAAATTTAGGCCATTACAGTCTCTTTTGTGCTATGCCATTTCATGTATCACTGGCTCTTCCAACAGCAAGCGACTTGCTTCTTGATGATACCACTGATAAGTAGACAATGATGTAGATAATGGGGAAAATAAAAGAATTTATTATCAGGATTCACATATGAAACAAAGAAGCCTTTCGACCAAAAGGGTCTGCCTAAGACACGTCAAGCTGCCAGCCCCTACCATGTCTAAGCTAATTGAGGTTCATCTTTACAGTTATGATCTGAAAGGTGATTGGAGGCTTGTCTATTAAAAAAATTTAACATGGGTACCAGAGGGTGAGATGGTGTCTCCTTTGCATAAGCAAAGGACAAATATTGCATTTTAGTTGCTTTTATGCTTTATCTAGGCTGCCTACTCTTGTTTCCCCATTGTACTGGCTTCCATTTTATGAGATGTGTGTTCTTTTTGGTCCCAAGTCAAAGCTCTATTAAATCTCATAAAAGAGATGCACAGTTCAATTATAACACACATCATGTAAACAACCAACTCTGCACCTAAAAATATGTACTCCTAGAAAATAATAAATTATATTTAGTACATTTTAAGATTGGAAAAATTAAAAAAGTGAAACTGCTGATAAAGTACTTACATAATTATCAATTAGGCTGAATGCCTTCCCCAAAATACCAATTCGCATGGCATCCATCTCACTAACTTGTTTTGCAAGCTATGAAAAAAGGCAATAAACCAACATGAATATTCATAAGGCAAACATTTACCAAGCCAATTAAGAAAAACATCTCCAGATCGGCATGTGATACTATAAATGCGCAATTGCATGATTAAACATCTTTGCAAAATATTGAGTCCAACAAGTAAATACCTGGCCTTTAAAGCTATCATATACAACGGCAAGAATTAGGTTTGTAAGGAAGTAAACTCCCAACAGCACATAGACAACAAAAAAGAGGGAAGACAATCGTGAATTCCTGTTCAAAAAGCCATATGATCAAAACTCAGAAAAAGAAAATTAAACAGAGTACCGATGTCGTCAATGTGACCCCTTGGGGTGCCAAGGCTAAAACCATTAAAAACAATTTAATGCATATACAAAAGACCAATAAACAGGGACTTCTATAACCCATTATCATTCGGTTGCCGATATATCAAGCAAAAAGAAACTACTTCATACTTCAACTGGAATTTAAGCAAACGTTAGCATGCTTCCTATGGAAACACAATTCAACTGGAATTAAAGTAAAAGTTAGAATGCTTCCTACAGAAGAAACACGATGTCAAATAAATGTTATATTTATTTTGTATATGTATGTATATGTATATGTATCTATATAGAATAATGGTATCATAAGACAATGGAGGCACCTCCTCATATACCAAGACACAAAAAGTGGGGTGGTACAAGTACAAGCCCATGTGGGCTTGTACCACCCCACTGTTTGTGTCTTATAAATGAGGAGATGCCTCCCATGTCATATCATACCCATTATTCTCATGTGTATGTGTGTAAATCTTCAAACGAGAACATTTCGCACGATGCGAAAATGTTTTTACTTTTTTTTTGAATTTTTTTTGTTCAAAAAAAATTTTCCACCTTCATTTCATGTTGTTATACACCCCTCAAAAAATAATCGTTGAAACATAATGTCATTTGGCCTTCGATTAAGGCATTACAACAAATTCGCACGTTCTGAAACCGTTAAATTTGTAACGGATGGATGGGTGCTCAAATCCCCCTAGGGTTCACCCATTATTTTTCCTGGGTATATAATTGTATAGATTGAACATCAAAAAAATTCAAAAAAATTCAAAAAGTTTTCGCACGATGCGCACCCGAAAACTACTATATATATGTGGAATCATGTAGATCAGGTGGCACCTGATCTAATAGATCAAGTACAAGACACAAAAAGGCGGGCCCCATGAAAAGTACAAGCACATGTGGGACTTGTACTTTCCACCTTTATGTGTCTTGACACCTGATCTATTAGATCAGGCGCCACCTTTTCTACATTATTCTCATATATATATATAATAATAATGGGTATCATACGCCATATGAGAGAGGGCCGCATATGCCCTCTCACATAAAGGGGGCGGGTACAACCAAGCACAAGCCCAAATGGGATTGTACTTGGTTGCTTTATGTGAGAGGACATATGAGGCCATCTCTCATATGTCGTATGATACACATTATTCTCATATATATATATATCATTATTACAATTGAGGGATGTTTTTGAATTTGTCTTATGTGGCAATGTCACATCGCCACATGGGACAGCCTCCTTAACCCCAAAACCCCCAAAACCCCACCCACCCCCTCCAAAACACACTCAAATCCAAAACACCCAAAATCACACCCCCAATCAAAAAAACCAAAAACCCCAAGACAATACACTCACTCAAACCCACTCTTCTCATTTTCACCCGGTTTTGCACTTATCGAAACACTCGTGTGGGTCCCGCGTCCTGATTGTGTGGGTTAGTGTTTGGGGTGTCAGTGCATTCGCTCCCCTTTTACCCTCCGACGCTGCCGACATGCACACCCACGCTTTTCGCTGGTCCACGCGTGCATTGCGGCCGTGTTCGTTGGGGGTTATTTTTGCTCCGTGTACCAAGTGCACGGGAAATTTCTAGTATATATATGAGAATAATGCATATCATACGCCATATGAGAGCGGGCATCATATGCCATCTCATATAAAAGGGGTGGGTACAACCAAGCACAAGCCCGCTTTGTATGTGAGAAGGCATATGAGGCCCTCTCTCATAGGCGTATTATACCCATTATTCTATATATATATATATATATATATATATATATATTTGAAGGGTTATAAAATTTCATTAAACAAACATATAATGTACATTATGCACCTCAGTATGACAAAGAAATCTAAACTGACTTGGATGTAGAGGGGAGAGAGGACACAAGCGTCGTCATCCCCTACTAACCAATCCTAGAAAAGAATTTAATCTACTGAGTTAATGAACACGACGAGAAAACTCCCACGCAAGGGAGAGAACATGAGGGTTGGCTTTGGGCTGGTCGTCAAATTAAAAGAGAAGAGATGCGAAAGAAAAAAACATGGGGAAGATGGACAGAATGAGGGGTCGGCAAAGAAAAGAAAATTGCGGGAGTGATAGAAGAAATAATTCTCTTGGGTTGTTGAGAAAATAAACGAAAGTAGAAGTGGGGGATGTTCTGTTGGTCGGAGAGAATAGGGTGGTTGTTGTCTTGGGGAATGAATGAAGGGGGACGTGTTAATTTAATTAAAATGTGGGGGGGGAGTAGGCTGCATTGGTCAAAGAAAGAGGAGTGAGAGGGAGTTCAGTTGGTCAAGAATTAAATTGATGGGGAAGGGAGTTGGCTTTGTTTGTTGAAAGAAAAGAGATGAGGGAGTGTGAGAGTGTGTGAGGGAATAATTGAAAGGGGTGTGCTAGTATTTTGTGAGAGTGTGTGAGAATGTGTGAGAGTATTTTGTGTGTGCACGTGCCTATGTACGTGTCTACCAGCATAAGCATATGGATGTGCTATGCATAAGCTTATGCATATGGATATTGGATATGTCTATGAAGTGGTGATATAAGCCCGAAGATGATACTGTCATGCTATCTTACCTAATACAAACAGTTCATCTCCGGTTCATTGTGTACTAAATAAGCACAGTCGTCCAATACAGTTGGTGTTGCAACTACTGAAACTACTGATACTGCTTTCAGTGGATTGACATGAGAAAATTCTCAGCCAACATTTCTGAAGTAAGAAACTTTGATAATAGAAAGTGATTCTTGGGAATTAGTTTACGGCAAGTGACAGAAATTTGCATATTTGTACATTTTCCTCTTCTCATAGAAATTCATTTAATGCACAAAACTGTGGTGCTGGCATATAGATATGGTAAAACAACTGTTACTATTAACAGGGCTTTTAGTCAATCCAACAGATACAGTATTGTAACATGGACTCTAGTCCATACTAAAGATGTTGCCAGGTAAGGGACAAAGCATATTCCAATGCAATGCAGAAACATAAGGTAGAGCAATCAAAGTGCCCCAACTCCCAAGATAACAATTGCCTTACTGAATTGGAACTATAGATGAACTTTTTTCGCAACACAGTAGAATTGCTTCTTTATCAGCCGAGAAAACATTGTCACATAAGTCTCACCATAATGTTGCTCGAGTGAAATTGAAAGAAAGAATGAATAAATTTTTTCATATAGAGAAGAGTATGGTATAGTTCATTATATAATTTTTTGCGAAGATAATGGAGTAAATTGCAACAGTTCACTACAAATCACAAACTGGACCAAGTTCTCCTATAACATCCTCGATGTGTAATATAAGTTGTGCATAGAGTATCACATTCATACAAAAAAGATGTGGTATGAGAACAATGCAGAACAGATATGCTTAACATGAGCATAAGAATGACAGGAAATACAGCCTCACAAGTACCATGTTATATTTATATTATTACTGCCCAAAAACTCTATTTAATGAGTGGCAAAGTTGTTATTTCATGTTGCAAAAGTAAATCATCGCTTTCCCTGTTTTCAAATAATTCGATTACAGGAAACATTGCTCAACTTGTAATCCACCTTACTTGTATGCAGGTATCCATACATCTGGATTATTAGACGTGGTGAAAAGTACAAACATCTGATATAGAGTGGCACCATACGAGTAAAACAATATCTCTCCCTGCAGGGTGTCTTCAAATGTGACATATGCCAACCAGCTGGCAAACAACAAAAACAACAGCGAAAGTGCCTGGAATCACAAGAGCAATCAAGAAAAAATAAGCATGAAGAGCCTGTGTGTAAAAATTGTGAATGATGAGCATCTGCATGTGTGCTAGCTACCGAAAATAAAAGGATATAAAGAACATTTTATGAACCATAATCACCCTTCTCCCACACAATTCAGGACTGTATGATAAAAACTTTACCGAAATGAAACAGACACTACAATACTAGCTGAACATATCATCCAGACAAGCGTATGTGTTACTTGGTGATATTTTACGCAAACAGTGCAGAGAGAAATTGCAACCCGTTTAGGAAAATATATGTTAACTATGGGTAGAAGTGAAATCAAATAACAATCTTACCAAAACATTCAGGTACATTCCAACCATGCCAGCCAATGTAACTATACATGTTCGCAGTTCCCTGTCTCAGAGAAACTCATCTCCATTAGAATAATGCATATAGGAAACGTTGCTTGGTAATCTATGCGGCAACAAACTCAAATAAACCAATCCTTAGTAGAATACGGTAGATATGAAAATGTTGCCTAGATCCATGTTTTGGTGTTACAAACATGCTACCTGACAAGGATCTCACTAGGATTACACAAAAAATTATGTGAAAATCAAATCAATGCCATACTAACTTGGATGTCAAGATCCCAGTTGTATCCAACAATTAAAGGTCATAAATTTTAGCAATATAAAAAGTAAACTTGAAAAAAGAAATAACAGAAAAAGTTCCTTCAACTGATAAAATAATAATACTGTATCTGAATTTGTGCAAGAGCAAGAACATCAATTATGCATGCATTTTGTGGACACGATGATTGTAGGCTGCATTTCGCAGGCATGTTCTTTCCGGTTTCTTACGACATCCTTTCATTAGGATCTATATAACAAACATAGAGATATCACTATGTGGGTGCTTAAGTTTAAGCTACAAAACATAAATACCAAATGAGTGTTGCTTCGCACACCCACCGTTTTACTCCGCGCACATACCACTACTTACAAGTTTGCCATTCAAGTGGTATGTGCACGGGAGTAAAATGGCAAACTTGTAAGTAGTGGTATGTGGCGGAGTAAAACAGTGGGTGTGTGAAGCAACTCTCATACCAACTTTGTTTTAATCTGCAGTGTTATTCCATGGGAAAAGCAATTAGGTGGGAAGTTTTGTAGCTTGACATAAGATTGGTTGCTTTACAGTTTACCATAAAAAGAGGTGAAGTTTAAGGGAACTTTTCTTGGACACTACCAACCAACTAGTGGCGATAGATCTAGGTTATCAGCTAGCCTTCTCCATTAAACACTAAGACTCTGATATGGCTACGGTTTTGGAAAAGTAAAAGTAGGCTTTTTATATGTGGAACAAGGAAAAGGATGGGAATTTTGTTGGAATAAATCTGGAATAAAAAGATAACTAGCCCCAATTCGAGAAGATGCATTTCTCATAACTTTCGATTCGAGATGAAAGTCTAAAATCTCCCGGCTAAGGTCGTTAAAACCTTTAGCAATAGTTTTCACAAGAATAATCAAGCATAAACCCCTCCTAGCCGGCCCTAGCTAATTAAAAAGAAAATTACAGATTTGATCTTTTTTAAACCCGAAAGTTTAGAATTTACGAAATAGCATTTGAATTTGATGCATGTCCGAGCCTCCTCCTATATGTAATGATCGCATCATTACTCCCCCCAAGAGAGCCACCTTATCCTCAAAGTGGAAGTCTGGAAACTACCGCCGGATCACCACGCTAGACTCCCATGTAGCATCGTAGTCTGGTAGTTCTCGCTATCTGATAAGCACATCATGGGTCCCTGATGCGCTCTGACGAACCCCTTTGACCTTATGTGGCTCCAGCAATACCTCCATGTTGTCGGCCAAGGTGGGTGAAAGAGTAGGTGAGAGAGTGTGGTACTCAATGGCGCGCCGCAGCTGTGATACGTGGAACACTGAATAGATGGTGTATGTCGTCGGTAAACTTAGGCAGTACGTGACCTTCCCAATCTTTGCTACACGAATGGCCCATAATAACGGGCTGCCAGCTTCTGTAATGGGCTATTTTTTCAGTTTTCTTTTTCTTTACTTTTTCTTTTTGGTTGGCCCACCGAACACAAGCCCACATGGGATCTTTATTTTCTTTTTCTCTCCCTCATTTGCACATGATCGATCCCACACTGGGATTTCGACCTAGGGCGATCATGACCGCCCCTCTCTCGCTTTCTCTCATTTGTTCTCTCGCTTCGATCGAGCGATCGTGCAAAAACCCTGACCGCTCGCTTCGATCAGTGAAGCGACGCCTCTCGTCTTCTCATACGACGTGAACGCCTCTCTCGTCCCTCTTGTACGACCGACAAGGAAGCCCTGCTTGGCCTTTCCGAAGCTGTCACCGTCCCTCGCTTCAACCGTGCAGCTCGCACGACGCGTCCCCTCTCCGGGTTTGCTCTGATCTCTATTAAAACTCTACATCTTCTCCTTCATGCTTACGCAAATCTGTAAGTTATTTCTTAATTTTTCTGAGCTTTTTGGTTTGGTTTTCTTTGGATATCGATCAATTTCTCGTGAGTACCGACTGGATCTTGCTGGGGACTTTGTTCTTTGATAGCTTTGGTTCATCGGCAAAATCATGGTATGTTTATCTTCCTCATGCTACAGTTAATTTCAGTTTCTTAAATTGTGTAAAAATTGGATTTTTATTGCTAGGGAAAGGATGATTTGGGAGGTGATTTAGGGCTTGATTCCCTTCATTTTATTTTTGTAGAGTTGGTTCCCTTACAGCTTGCAGTGGGGTCTCGGGTTATCTATGTTTGGGCTGTTTTGGGGTTTCGGCTTGACTGTTTTGGGTTTCGGCTTGACTGTTTAGGGGTTCGACATGTTCCGTGATTGCTGTTTTGAGTTCTTGGGTGGTTGTTTGGGTTCAGTTGGTTTCCTTACTTGTTGTTTTAGGTTTCGGTGTGAATCACTTGGGATATGGGCTCCATTCCCCGTTGTCTTGGTCGTTAGCTCCTGGTTCCTTGCTACAACCCCTATGGAATTTTCCACAGACTCGAGTTTGCCCCCATAATATGATGAAAACCCCCAAATCTGATCTCTCTGTCTGAAATTTTCAGAAGTACAAGATTTTCAATTTCAGTTTCTTCTTCAAAATAAATATTATTACATCTATTGTCTAGTTGTGCATCTATTTTCAATTACCAGATGTTAGCTTAAAACTGGATAGTTAACAGGGAATATTCCTTTCTGGAAAGTTGTTTCTATGCAAGCGGAAAGTTTAATGTTATGTTAAATTGTGTAGTCCACAGGATGTTACTCATGATGACACTGATAATGAATGGCTGGTGAATGGAAATTAAGAATTGGCTCATGACATGTCTGTTTACTACTACATGTATGTAGATTCGATTTATAGACAGTGGACCCCCTTGACTACGTGGTTTAAATGATATTAAACTTAGGCTATATCGACGTGAAAATTACACGACACAAAACTGCTAACTAATCAACTTAACATGACTCGCTGGGGTTTAGGAAACTTATAATTTAATAGAGTGCGGGAGCGATTGTAGCCTGCTTTCGGCCCGTATCTGGAAGGATTTCCGTATATGGATCCTGAGTTCTTGATACTCGGCCCGAGGTAGCATCCCGCGATCCAAGATGGTCTCCGAGTTGCACATCGTACTCTCCGTTATTAGTCACGATTTAGCATTGGTTCACATTATTAAGTACAACCTTGAAGTAGTTTGATGACATTAAACGATAATAATATGATATATCTTTGCACCGTATCATTTATATCTGTTACTCACATCTCATTGTTATGCACTATCATTACTACTGTTACTTGGTTAGATATCATCTATTCTATTGAGCAGTGGTACCGCTCCTGGTGTTGCCACTAGGTGACGAGCAAGGATACCCGGAGGCAACTAGGTACGAGGAGCAGGAGTTTTCGATTCATGACGCTGGATCTTGAGCACTTGCTGAATATGAATGCACTTGGCGTTTCCCTTCCATATAATTGTTTTGTTTTAGCCTTGGAGTGAGTCAATGAGTTGTACTTTTGTTTCCTTGTACTGAAATTCTATAAATATGATATGAAAGTAATGAAAGTAGTATCTTTATTTTCTGCTTTGCTCCCCTTTGATTTCACTAGCATCTACAGGACATGTATGTAATTGTATAAATGTGACAGCACCTGGAGACGGGGCGTTGCAGCTTCCCATTGCTCTAATGCGCCAAACTCTTCTGTCTATATGGCATCAGCTTAAGGTAAACAGTGTCTCCCACCTCGAGTTGCGCATCCCTCATGTGCTCATCCGCCTTAGCATTCATGATTTGATGCGCACGTAGCAAGTGCCTCTTCAACTCCTTTAGCATTTTGTCCTGCTCCTCCAAGTACTCATCCACCTGTGACACCGTGGTCGAGCTGCGGCTGCAATGGATCAAATGTGGTGGATCTCGTCCGTAGAGGATGCAAAAGGGTGTGCACTACGCCGTCGAGTGGTAGAAAGTGTTGTACCAATATTCTGCTTATGCCAACGACTTGGCCCATTGATTCATCGATTCTAAGGCAAAACAGCGCAATTATGTCTCCACACTCTTATTCACCACCTATATCTGGCAGTCGGTCTGCGGGTGGTATGTCGTGCTCCTCTTCAACATCATCCCTTGCCTTAAATTGATCCTTCCAAATATTGCTCATGAAGACTGTCTCTATCAGAAACAATCTCCGCTGGAAAACCATGTAGGTGAACTTCACATTGCACATCGTGCTCTTCATTATATCTCACAATACACTTTTTATTGTTTCATTTTCGCTGCTAGGACCTAGACCACTGTTAGACCGTGTCAGGTGAATACTCTTTTGTTTTTTTGTTGCAAGCCTATTAATTATTGCATGATAAATTAATTAAATGTTTAGTATAGATTTAATCTACTTTATTAATAGTGGTTCAATTTTTAGTGTTTCCACTAGGTGACGAGCAGCTTAACGAGGAGGCTCCACAGTACGAAGAGTTCAAGTTTCGAGTCGAAAACGCAGAGTTCTGAGTGTTTGGATTCAGTAGGAGAGTACTCATCATTTTATTTTATTTATTTTCCTGCAGTACTTCATAGTTGAGACATGCAGATATTTTTCTGCTTTAGACATTGTACTTCTTTGAAGGATGAAAAAAATGGGTATTTTCACTTTTTATAAATATTTCATGTTTATCTCTGTATTGACTTCACTGGTAAATGCAAGACCTGTAAAACTACTATAAGGATGATGACGCTCGAGTCTAGGGCGTTACAACATTTGATCCAAACCTAAAAGCTTTAACGTGAGTAAGCGGTTCAAATCAAGAATATGCCCATATTAATCCCACCAAAACAAATTTGCAATTAAGCGCCAAATAGTTTCGTGCATATGCTTACAACTTTCATAGGGCCTTCCATTTAGTGCTAAGCTAACTTTCTAGATCTTTGATTACCATAACAGTCATGGTCATTACTTGCCAATCTCCTTGACCTCGTCTTGGCCAAATTCTTGGAGAGAATTATTAAAACCTCTATTTGCTATTCTTGCGCAAATTGATGGTGCTTGTAAACCAGTCTTCTTAAAGACTCTTTCTCTAGTAGTCTTAAATCCTTTTGAATAATGTAGTCCTTAAAGTCCTCAATTGTGCTTGCCATTGGACCAAAGAGTGCAATGGGGTGAATTCAATTAATAAGCTTCTTAGAATTATCGTTTCATGATCAGGGCAAGGCTGCTATGTTTTTTCGATCACCGTAAAGAAGGCTATTATTAGTAGAATAAGCCCAATTGTCATAAAGTAATGATCTATACCTCTTCGGCCTTATTTGATGATGGCTTTAAGATGGATTAGAATGAAGAAGTAAATCAGAAAATCCATTTCGAAGAAAGAGATATGATGGCGGGTTATTTAACTAAGCCTGTGTGAGATTAAGGAAAATCTAGTACAGATGTGTTAATTTAGGTTGAGAAAAGATTTTGTAGAAAAATCTTTTAAAAATAAAATGGTTATATCTTAATGTGGTAGACCAGTTTACTACTCCGACCAATTTTTATATTTGATAGATTAATAATGGATTAAATTCCCTAGCGAATACCACTTATGCTTCGTATGCTAGAGAGGTATAAACTCTCTTAACCCTCCATTCAACCTTTTTCCCCGCGGCTCCGACATCACATTGCCAATACCAATTATCCCACCAACCCTGTTTCATTCCAATGTTGATGCATAGGACTTCCAAGGTTAATGTGTAGGATGTCAATAATCAATATGCTATGGCACAAAACAAATAGGTTTATCATCAAATAGCACAAAAAGGGTAAAAATATTTACCTTATTGTCAAAGCCACAAAGGCCACACGAATATATGGAGCGAATCTGAAAGGTAGATAAGCAGCCACCAGAGGGGTGGCATAAAAAGCACACACCAACATATCACAAATCAAAAGTAATACAAACAAGACCTGTCAATGCAACAGAGAGTTAATTCAATAACAAATGAGAACAGAAAATTTATGCAGAACTTCAAAATCCACAATGGAAAAGTTGAAGTGAAAATAATCAAGAGAAATTCATATGTAGATTGTCTCAAGGGCAGCATTCTGATCAGCATTGGCCGGCCATTCACTTGGAGGCCAACACCAACGAGTTCAAGGCTGTATGTACATGTGTGTATGTCAAGCCAACATAGAGATAGACTTTAAGCATAAAGCCAATTTTATTCAAAGTGATACTTTATAATCTTTCCAAGTTTGAACTTTTAAGAAAAGTATTTAGCATTATAAATTAGAACTGTATAGTTAAATCTACGTTTGAGCATTGTTTTAAATATTGACTTATTTGGTCAATGTATAAGTCGATATATCATTTTTGGAATCTAACTATAAGATACAGCCGATACAGTTTGAGAATAATGGGTATCATACGCCATATGAGAGCCTCTCTCATACGCCCTCTCACATAAAGCACCCAAGTACAAGCCCACATGGGCTTGTACTTGGTTGTACTTGGGTGATTTATGTGAGAGGGCGTATGAGAGAGGCTCTCATATGGCGTATGATACCCATTAATCCCATATAGAAAAACCAGTTGTATGTTTTTGATTCATATCAACCGTTATGGCCTCTTTTTGTTATTTGCTATAGTTTTACTAATAAAACATAAAAGTATGGCCTAACTTTTATGCTCAATGCTACTTTATAAGTCTTTTCATTCAAGTTAGTTAAGCTTTTCTGTATTAAGTCATGACATGATAGAATTAAGAGAGAAATAAATAGAAAAGTTTAATGATGACTACAAATCAGATTATCTGTAGTTGTTGCTCAGAGGTTAACGATGTGCGTCATAACTGGTTTTTCACCTTCAAAAAAAATTCTACAAATTAGATAATTACATGTGAAAACTGATACTTAAATGTTGATTTAATCCTTTTTGCTGGATATGCCTTGCTTCTTATGTCATTGTTGTTGCACCATACCTTTGATGTTTGCTCCTTCCTTTTGATTGATGTATTTATTCGTATTCTCAACGCTGTTATTGCTGCTTGCTTCTTCTGATGGTTGCTTACGATATTGCAACAAGAGTGGCTATTATCACTATTACTTATGATAGTTGTAGCATAATAAACAATAGACTGTAGAAGATTTTATTGTTCAATAGAGGATAAAAATTTAAAACAAAGAAAAATATGAAATTCGAGAAATGAAGAGATGAAGTATTGTCACAGCTCATATAATTTTACATATTATTTGATGAGAATTAAAATTCTCTGATGTTTTGTGCCAATTACGATGCATGTCATGGCTACAATTGTTTTGAAAGTTGCTGAAGCTATAATGTTTGCTAGCAGTTTATGAATCATCCACAGATCATATAATCTTGCATATCGCATCAATGAAATTTTAAACTCCTATGATTTTTTTAGGACGATTTTTTCATTAAGTCTAAAATTTAAAAAATATTTAAAAAAACGACCAACTAAAAAACTAATTACAAAACCGACCAAGTTTGGTCCAGCTCAACGCGCGCGCGTGTGGGAGGCAGTTTTATACTTGGCCGTGGTTTGAAACCGCGGCCAAAACGCAATTTGGCCGTGGTTTGAAACCGCGGCCAAAACGCAATTTGGACGTGGTTTCAAACCGCGGCCAAAACACATAATAGAGGCTCATGCATCACAAGTTGCTAGCCATGCTCTATGCATTTTGGCCGCGGTTTGAAACCACGGCCAAATTGCGTTTTGGCCGCGGTTTCAAACCACGGCCAAATTGCATTTTGACCGTGGTTTCAAACCGCGGCAAGGCATAAAGCTACTCTCGCACGCGCGCGCCCTGAGCTGGACCAAATTTGGTCGGTTTTGAGAAATAGTTTTTAAGTTGGTCGTTTTTTAAAATATTTTTTTAAAATAAGCCTAAATGGAAAAATTGTCCTTTTTTTTACTCATTTGTGATACATATGTCATAGCTCATAAACGTTCGCATATTTTTAGATGAATTTTAAGATCCTATTGTAGTGGTTTGTGATACACATGTCTTGGCTTATATTATTTTGAAAGTTGTTGGACGATGCTTTAAACTCTATAATGTTTTCTAACGGTTTGTGAATTGTGCTATACTTTTTCTATTCATAATTTATTGCGTTGTATGAAATATGTTTTCCTTAATACAAATTTGATCACATTCATGATATTTTGATGACATTTTGATGATATGGTGATATATATTCGTTATAACTACTCTTTATCAATATATATGTGTGTGCGTGTGAATAATGGATATGTGATATCGACACAGTGGGAATTTCATGTGCTGACAGCCATGTGTCATCACGCGGTTGGGCGCCAAAACAGCCGCCCCTGCTCTTTTCGAATTTGCAGAATAACCCCCAATTTGCAAAATCGTCATCCGCCTCTAATCTCCTCTCACGCAACTATTGTTGTTGATCCGTCGTCGCCGCTAGCATAATCATATTGCTGGTCGTCGCCTCCCCATCGAAACCTCCTCTCCAACAATCGACAGCCACTACCCTTTGTCACTCCTTCCCACCGCAACCTCCTCGTCGTCGTTAACAAACCCACCAAAACATCATCTCAAACACACCCCCCCACGCCGACTCCTTCCCACCACAATCCTAATCACTTCGTCGACAACAAGCATAACATCGTCTCCACCAACCCCGCCCACCCCGCCGTCGACAACAAGCATAACATCATCTCTACCAACCTCAAAACCACGCCCGTCACGCTGTCAACAAGTATAACAACCACCATCACCGTCATCAACATCGCCCTCCGACCTCCCCCCTCCGCATGTTCGTCATCACTGTCATCTCCCGTTCCCCACTGTCATCAACACCATCTACTGATCCCCCCCTCCCCATGACCTCCCCCTCGCGATCAGCAGCAGTATCGATGGACGGGAAAGAGGGGATGATGTTAATTTATAATTTATAATTTTTTTGTTTTCAAAATGAACAGTTGATGTTTTGCAAACCAACCATGACCAACCGTATGATGACACGTGGATGTCAGCACAAAAATTTTCTGTGTTGATAGCACATATCCATTATTCTCATATATATATATAATGTCTAATATGTGTACCCTAATATCATGTGCTGACAGCACATATCCAGTATTCTCATATATATATATATATAATGTCCACTATGCACACCCTAGCATTGATATGTATCTCCGATATCCAATTTGAAAACCATTTATCCGCCACAATGCCAATATCTGATATTTGAAACCTTGCTTTTGACCCGTTAAACTTGCAATAACTAATGAAATTAGACATGTTCTTATGTTTTATTACTAAATTTGAAATTACAGAAACTTATATAAATTCATTAACCACTACCTTGCTATTAGTCCATATTCTTGTAGAATTTTGAACGTGACTTCAAAGATAGTATAGTATTAAACTAGAATAAAAACCCCTTTCGTCAATATTCCATTATTTGTGTCATTTGCCGGTAATAGTTTTAAGTCAATTTTAACACGGTTGTCTTTGACTTTTTATAAATTAAACTATAAGGGTCCGTATTTTCAAGGAGATTTTTCGTGAATTTATTATACATTTTTTCTTTTCTTTTCTTTCTCCTTTGCTCTCTTTTTCCTTTTCTTTTTCTTATCTTTAATTTTTTGTTTGGCCCTAAACCGAAACAGCCCATTTCTTTTCTTTTCTTTCTCATTCCATTTTTTTCTTTTCTTTTCTACCCTCAATCCCCGAGACCAAGAAACCCAGCCCATCACTATTCTTTTCTCCTCTTCTCTTTCTTTTCTTTCCCTTAAAACCCCGGCCCAAAACTCTCTTTACTGCTCGAACCCGAACTCAATCGTCCCTCTCTTTCGTTCCCTCTTTTTCTCGCAACGACAACCGACCAAACACTAGTCGATGAAACCATAACCCTGCAAAAATGAATCTCGATCGGAGCCGACCCTCACTTAAGAAGTCCCTCACGGATTGGACTTCCTATTCTCCTACTACTTCTCTATTTTCTCTTCTATTTAAGGACCGTGAGTCCTAGAGTTTTATTGCAAAAATTGTTTTATTCTCTTTAAATTTTTCGACTTTGATCGATCGACTCGTGGGGTTTCCTGTTGGTTTCTTGGCTTTCTATTTGGGGTTTTGCATGACTTTGGTGAATACATTCGATCTTACTAAACGTTTAGTTAATTATTTGTTGGAATTGCTTGATTTGGAGATGATGATTCGGGTGATTTGATTTAAAGTTTATTTCGCTCTTACTGTTTGGGGGTTTGGGATATGATGATGCGTACTCACTTTATTTTGCTCTTGCTTTTCTAAAAAGTTTATTTTAAATCAATTATCGAACACCCAATTTTTTTCAAAAAAAATATTTGCTTTAAAAGTGGTGAAAGCATTTTGATCATAAGCAATGATGAACTTATTTGCTTCAAAACTTGATTGCTCATGTTGTCTAATGTTCAAACAACCTCATCTAGTTGGATCAAATAAATAGGTTGGGCTTGGAGGGTACTTTCTGTACTGGCGAGCATGATGATTGCTGATGCACTAAGAAACCAGATTGCAATTAGAACATGAAGTTTTCTAACAATTCTTGAAAATATTACTGTAACATTTGCAACTCTTAAATTGAAGCATTGTTCACCATTATTTCATCCGTGGAGGCCAAGTGTCATTTTCTTCAAGTGGCAACTTTAGTTTATGGCATCTGATAGGTTATCTTTATGAGGTTTTTTCATGGGGATGTGATTAGAAAGAGACGCTTGAGTGGAGATCTGGAGATACGTGAAGTATCTGATACTCGAGAAAAGGAGGGAGCCCAAAAAGAGGAGAATGACGTTTTTTCAATTCTTTGAGCACGGTGTGTCCCCTCTTTGTTTATACCATTCACATCAGACCTTTGGGTTTCCTTCCACGATGACGGTATCCATAAAATACAATTGAATATATGGATATCGTTATGAGGTTTGAGTAACAGACTTAGCATACAGAGAGATTAAATGCAGAGGTCATCTTCATATGCATGAGAATGAAGGTATTCATCGGGCCATGCCGGGCGGCCCGAATTCTTATCGGGTCGTGCTCAGGTCGCCGCTCAATGGCACAAATTCTTATCGGGTTGTGACGGCCCTGTCCTTTAATAAAACTAGGCCGGATCTACACTGCCCGATAAGATCGGGCCGGCCCAAATTGCCACCCTTACAAGACTACGATAACTCGTGACTTATCCACGACCCACGTTGTTGTCTCCTCTGATTTTCTCTAGTTGTTCTCCTTTTTCAAACCCACGCCGGCTGCCGGTGAGAGCTATTACTGTCGATCGAGTTTTCTGTTTGGCTGTTTAATGTCGAAACCTCGGTGGGCTTCTCTGTGGGCCTTTCTGTCTTGTAGGCTGACTAGGACTGTTCTACAGGATTGCTGAAAATGTTTCTCTTTGGGCTTTTCCAATGGGTTTGCTGTCACAATCCGTGGGCTTTCTTTGTGGGTTTGTTGGTGCAGTTCAGTCTTGGGCATTTATGAAATTGTTGTGTTGGTTTATTAATTTGTTAATTACCAATCGTAACGAATCCTCCATCGAGCTGGTAGGTTGTAGGTTTATAATGGGTTGCCTGGATCCCACGCGTTAATTTTTATTATTTCCTTTCATTTATTTTTTTAAATCGTTGGTTTAAAATTGTTTTCGGAATAAGATTGGTTTTAAAGTAGAATACTGAAAATAACTATTAAGAAGACAATTGCATCTGAAATGTGAATTTGGTCATATTGCATGGCTGGAACATTTGACTGTTTTGTATTCAATATATTACGTTAAATAGGGGCTTGCAATATGAACTTGATGTAACTGTTTTGACCTGATACTTGTACCTAACACATGACATGCTACCATTGAAACGTGGAATTTATGCATAGCATCTTAATTAAGAAATTTAGGGACTAGAGACGAGAACTTTCTAACTTGTTGACATGACGACTAGAGCACTCCAGAAAATCGTTTTAGGACATGACCCTTAACCCAAACTAAAACTAGAACTAGAACAATACACATCACACCACTCGCGTGAGTTTATGAAACTTATACTTGAGAGAGTGCAGGAGCAATCAAAGCCATATTTTTGGCCAGTATCTGGGAGGATCCTCTTTCCTTCCCGTCCTAATGATCATGAGTCCATCTCATGTCTCTTTGTTCTTGGACTCGGCCCAGGGGTCGCACCCTGTGGTATAAGATGGACTTCATAGCGCGCACTGTACTCTCCATTATAAGTCACATCACAAGCTGTTAGATCAACTGTAGACTTCTTTTACATGTTGTTAGACTATACGTAGATTAGTACATCTCTGATCTGTTACTTCCTGCAAGATCAAGTAACTAAAATGTTTAGTATAGATTTAATCTGCTTTACTTAGTAGTGGTGCAATTTCTGTTGTCTCCGCTAGGTAACGAACAGGTTTACGATGAGGCACCACATTACCATGAGTCTAAGTTTCCAATGGAGAACGCAGAGTTTTGAGCGTCAGGACTTGGTAGGAAAGTATTACGATGTTTTAGTATGTATTTCTTTTTAGTCTTTTATATCTGAGAGATTGTAGTTTTATTTTTCTGCATTAGACATTGTATCCTCGTTGAAAGAAAAATAAATGAGTATTTCTATTGTTAATAATATTTCTGTTTCTATTTTTATATTGTTTTCACTGATACCACAGAACCTGCATATTACTTGAAATTGTAACTGCATCCGAATCTGTGGTGTTACGGAAACCATGAACATTCCATAAAGGACAATTTTTGCAAAGAGGCCAAAAATTAAAAATAATTAGCAAAATCGACCTAAAATAAAATAATTAACAAAACAGACCTCTTCTTGCCCAATTAGCACAGGAGTTGCTGACTGGGCGACCCTAGCGCATGGCCCATGGGCAGCACTTCCCACGTGCGGCTCCTGGACGCATCTTCCAAGTGCAGCCTTGGGCCGCACCTGTGGAGTTTGGCCGTTGCAAATAAGAAGACAGCGCCTGCCCGTTTGGCTGCTGTTCTTCTTCTTCAAAACTTCTGGATGGCTGGCACTTCATCAGACTTGCTTACATACAATGCCTTTCATGTCAAAATCAGAGACGAGTCAATTGAAGCAGATCAGTCGATATCTACAGATTTACACGGGGAAGAAAGCATGTGGACGATGCATACCGATCGTGGGAAACGCAATTGTATCATGACAATAAATCGTCCCAGATTTATGGTCGGACTACACAGGTGCGGCGACAGAAATCAAAAATGTTGAAGAACAGCAGCCAAACAAACGGACGTTGTCTTCTTATTTGCAAGTGGCTGCACTCCACAGATGCGGCCCAAGGCCGCACTTCGAAGATGTGGACATGAGCCGCACGTGGGAAGTGCGGCCCATGGGCCACACGCCAGGGTCGCCCAATCAGCGGTCCATGTGCTAACTAGGCAAGATGACGTCTATTTTGCTAATTATTTTTAATTTTTGGCCTCTTTGCAAAATTGTCCTTCCATATATTACAAGATATGTCATATTTTTACCTTGGAATTTGTAGTAAAAGATTTCAATAAAGATTCATTAAAAACATAGGTTTCCAAGGTTTTGCTCCAAATGCGACTTTAGGAATAAGTGGCTAATGTAGAAATAGAGCAAATTTTAACTTAGGTATGCCACAGGTCTTTAATGGCATTCAATCAGCGCTCTGCACTTCAGTAGGTAGTCAGGCCACCCACTATGGCTTTTCAACTGGTGTGCGGATCTTTCACCACCACTGGTAAAAACATGCCCAGCTTGTGTCAAAAAATCATCCACAGCTTGTTTGCATATAAAAAATATATATTGCCAAATGATTATCTACAAGATGCCACACCAACCCAACAGTTTGTCAAATGCATTTTTTAAGATTTCAAATTGTACACAGCTTTGTGAAAATTGTCAAAATGTTATCCCAAAAATCATTGTATACCACGATGATGTCATTGTTGAATATTTCGCAAATTGTTTCTGATTATGTGAATATAGTTGATTCTCAAGAAGAAATAGTTAATTGATAATGATACATAGGTTTTAATAATTAAATTACTAGATAATCAACTGTCATGGTGAACCTTAGCCTATGTTGGCCCGCTTGCTAGTGTTCTATGCTTGCTCCTTCGCTAATGGCTCACATTTAGTGATTTATGGTTCCATCAGTCGGGTTGTGTTTTAGCCCTTACAGATGCTTTATGGTCAATGGTGGTGAAATAATCCATGATTATTCGTTTATTTATAAATATAAGAACAATGGGTATCTTATGTCATAATCACTTATGTCATATAACGACCCTAAAAATCACACTCCCACAATTTTTTCCCAGTTCAGCTCCACTCATTTTGATCTTCATATTATAAAACCCAAACACGCAAAAGATCTAACGAACTCAAAGTTGTTTGCTAGTTGGTCTGCTTGTTGAAATTTTAATGATTTTACAAAAATAGAAATTGTTGACCCCCTACATCGACAAGCAAAAAACTTCAGGTTTACTAGACGTTTAGTTGGTTTGGGTTTTAGAATATGAAGTCAAAACAGACAAAACCCATCATTAAAAATTGTGAAGAGTAAATTTTTAAGTGCCACTTTACACAAGTGTTCAAATATCATATGATACTCTTTATGTATATGTGTTGTCAGCATGGAAAAATTAACCATGCTAACGCATATTTATACAATTAATTTTATTTTTGAAAAAAAATTGGATATGTTCTATACCTCATAGATGATCATCGTACCAAAATGAAATGAATCTAACGCTATTTACCCTCGGTCGAACCGTGCAGATTCAACGATTTCAAAACAATAGAAGTTTTTGCAATGAGTAGATCGAGGGTCAAATCCCACTGGGATTCACCCGTATTTGGAGTTTTGAGATTTCAAAATGCGTATAACAATCCAAAAAAGTTTTAAAAAGTTTTTTTGGGTTTGGTCTATCAATGCAGAAAATTTCCAGAGCGTTGTCAGCACATACTCATTATCCTCTTACTGTATATATTATATATCAGCTGGTCTAAAAAATTTATTTTTTAGAACAAAAATGTAACGCCTCAAATAAAAAAATTGGGAACTCAAATCACAGATTCAATTTGTTAAGCATGATCTAATCAATGTAAACTATCTAAACATAAAAATTCAAATGATTTCAGTATGTTTTACATATGCACTAAGTGTCGATAAAATCAACGTTGTAGAATTTTATTAAAGATAATTAATTTATCACCTTCTTGATACATGAGTAAAACATAACAAAATCATTTACTTTTTTGTTTGTAGATAGTTGAAATTGGTTAGATCAAATCTAACAAAATGAATTTGTAAATTAGATTCATAATATTTTTGTTTAGGGCGTTAAGTTCTTGTTTAAAAATAAACAAAAATTTTGTATCCCAACTCTCTATATCTATAGACGTTAAGGTAGATGGGTAGCCAGCATTGAAAAGTTCCTACACCAGCCCTAAAAATTCATGGTCCATCTCTTTCCTGATGGTGTTTTAATATAGTGATGGGGAATTCAATATGGCATCAAAGCAATCTAGGCTCAAATCCCACTAGATGCATAAAAGGTTAATTAAAAAATATATCATTGTGCAAAAAGTTAAGTTTTCGGCCCTTAAAAGGGCGCTCAACCCTGCAAGAGCATATTAGAACATAAAAATATTTCCATTAACCTTCATCACAACTCTAGAGTTTTCATGTAGGGCTAAGGAATTCAATATGAAATCTACACCATTCATATTGATGTTTGCAATCTAAATCTCAAATAAAATATAAAATGAGTGAATCGTATGTTATTTACTTGCAAATTTAGACATGAGAAAAAGTTCTATAATCGTAAAAATTTTCAATTACTAATGATCTGATCCATGTAAAAATATGAACCACAAAATTTTTTATTTACCTATACTTTAAGATGTGTAGATTAGCACGAACGGTGTTGATCGCAGGAGAAAGAAGTAAAATAGTTGAGGTTTTGATGGTCGCATTAGGGAATTTTCTACATTTTTTACACTTGCTTTTCATATACTTTATTCTCTCTCTCGTGTGCACACACACACACAATATGAAATCTACACCAGTCATATTTGATGTTTACAATCTAAATCTCAAACAAATTATAAATTGAGCAAATCGCATGTTATTTACTGGCAAATTTAGACATGAGAAGAAGTTCTATAATCATAAAAATGTTCAATTTCTAATGACTTGATCCATGTAAAAAAATATGAAAACAACAAGATTTTTTATTTACCTTTATTTTAAGCTGTGTAGATTAGCATGAACGGTGTCGATCATAGGGGAACAAAAGTAAAATAAAATAATGTGTAGTTTTTTTTTTGCCGTTCTAGGGAATTTTCTACATTTTCTACATTTGCTTTTCATGTACTTTATTCGCATACACATACTTTATTCTCATACGCACCCCTCCCCTCCAGTACATTCATTCACATTGGAAAATGCCCCGCGTTCATCTATATAGAAACCAACATCCCAGATTAAAAATGGCCTCAAGCCCCCATGGATACTGTTTGAGAATAAATGGGGCACGTGCCACCTAATAAAGTCTACACCCCCCTCAAACCAAAAAACAAAAGACAAAAACAAAACAAAACAAACAAAACACAAGCAAAACGTAATAGAAAGAAGAAGAAATCCCCATTTCTTGAACCTGTTGGCTGTGGCATGCTTATTTTCCTGCTATTTCAGTTAGATAACAGGAGATGCCAACAGTGGAATTGTTATTTCCCCTTCCACATGCTTCGGGGGTTGAACTCTAAATATTATGATTTAGGGTGCATTGTATATTAAAGTTTTGTGGCCCTCTTGTTTTTTATTAAAAAAAATATTTGGAAATGGCTACTAGAAGAGGTCATATATGGGGTTATCTGCAATTTTTTGCATTACAGTATAACACTATCATTGGTTTGTAGTGAAGTTTGGGATCCTTTTTAGTGCTAGCTGGTAGTACATACAGAAACAGGGAGGGTGCAGCAATCCTGGGTACTTGAGGGGCACGCAAAATCCACACAGAACTTTCTCTGGATCTGCGAATGCTTGTAAATATTTAATTCTTTTCATGTAGAATCTAAAAAGAAGTTACATTCAGGTATGTGGCATGCAAGGGCATGCAAGGGCATGCAAATATCAACATGAATTCCAGTTCATTATTCAAAAAGATATCTTTAGACTGAGCCCCACATGCAAGCAGTATTAACAAGGCTTTTTTAACATTATTGTTATGTTATTTCTAGTTGAAAGCCGATTTAACCTCACAAGGTTGTAGCCTAAATTAGTGTATGCTTAGAACAGAACCAAGTTCGCATGTTCAATTGCAAAGCAAGGATGATGGTGACAATGAAATTTTATTAATATTTCAAAACACTTAAAACTGCACCAAAAATAAAGATATCATCTCAAGCATTATCTAATCAGTGCCAAATTGATTTATAATGTACCTTTCAAAATTAAATGATAAAGCTACTAGAAAAAATTATTGTGACAAAATTCATAAGCTATACCTTTAACTTGTTGAGGTGATTCTTCCAAAAAAGTTGAAAACCTTCATATGCCAGAGGAAAAAGTGTATGTAATATGAGTATTAACATGGTAATTCCCTGCAGCCAGAAACAACTGTTGTTTGAGTTTCCTCCTGATAAAATTAATTACAATTGCTAGCATCAAAATCACAACCCTACTATTTTTTCCTTTGATCATATCCGTTCATTTTGATATGCATGTTCTAAAACCCTCAAACCATTAATTTTCAAGTGAATTCAATATGTTTGCCCGTTCATCTTCTCGTGACAAGTTTAGCACACAGTAACTAAGATTTTTTGCAACAGCAAGTTAAACAAGTACACCCCCTCAAGTTCATTTGAAAATTGGTGTTTTGGAAATTTAAAATATGAAGATCAGAATGAACGAAACCGGTCGTAGAAAAACATTGGAGGTGGGATTGTGTAAGCTAACCAGGAAGGAAATTTCTCCTACTTGGCTAGCTGACCTTCATATTATTCTATATATATAAGAATAATGGGTATAACATCACAACTGATAGATCTCTATTATATACGTCGACATGATGCATTCTTCCCCACAAAATATATGGACAAAAAGCAATGACTCATTGCACTATGTAGAGAAGAATGTTCCACATTGGTGTGTATATATGAGATCCCTCATATGAAATGATACCTATTATTTTATACACAAAAAAAATTTAGACAATCATGCAAATAAAAACTGCAAACGCTTTTGCTGAGGTTACTACTGGCCAATATGAGCAGAAAAGAAAAAAAAACAAGAAAAGGATTAGAGAGCATTATGCACGGAAATATTAAAGTGATCCCCAATAAAGAAGTTTTTGAGTATTATGTATATACTGTTTTTTATGGTTACTAATGTTTGAAGGAAATCAGGATATATATAACAGCATGTGGCCTTTTTCCATATATTAGTAAAATTACCCAATAACATTTACATAGTAAAAGGAGAAAGCAGATCTCGTCCAATGCAATAAATAACTTCCTGTTGATACAAATACATACCCGGAACTATATAATTAGGAGCATTTGTACGACATAATGACAGTAGAACCTTTATAGATCATGTTTTGAGAATAAATTAGACATAATCATGTCCGGAAATGAAACCAAGTATGCACAATACAAACAGAAATATGTGCCAATTTATTAATGACGAAAGGTAGAGCTTAAGAATAATCGTTGAAATTGTCTACAAAGCAGCATTACCTCATAAATGAGAGACTCGGCACTGGTTAAGTAGGGCAACTGTCCAAGGAAAAAGTAGTCTCTGTCCTGACAAGAATATGGACCAGATCTGGCACACCATAGAGGCTTCTGCAATTTTGTTGATAACCAGTAACTTTATCTCGATATTTTTTATAGGAAACAGAAATATAATATCGGCAGTATGACAAACCAAAGGAACATCTATCGTAATTCCCAACATTCAGACAGTGCTGAGAGATGTTTGATTCAAACGATTGAAACATGATGTCGGAACCACATTCACGAAAGGATGAATAGCAACGATTGATGAAAGAGCACAAACTAACCTCAAAAAAATTGAGCAGTAGTAAGGCAAAAAGATTCAAGGACCACAGTAGGTCAAATTTAATATACATGAAGTAGAACTTAGCAGCCCTTTCAAATCTTAGATCATTTAGAACTTCTTCGGGTAGACCAATACCATCTTCTGCCTGGAAGTACATTAGAACCGGTCAACATCACAAGGTAAATTAAAAACAATTTTTCAGATGAATGCAGTAATATAGAAATAATAGCAGAAACAGTTTCTCTTGAACTCAACAAATCCAATGTGCATGTATTGACAGCAAGTCAGGTAAGACAAGACTGACATAGCTCATAAACAAACTTCATGGTCTTTAGCCAGTCATGTTGATGTTATCAGAGGTGACCAACACTGACATGTAAAGACAATAAAAATCAGGTAGCAGATAGTTTTCATAAGATCTGTATTTCTATTTTTACCTGAGTGTTTCACATAATAATCTTTACGTTCTTTGCTAAAACAAGCAGAATCATCCTTTAAAATAGAATACCAGATTAGTTCAGGTCAAGATGTTACTCTATCTAACCATTGTACTTCCAATGAGATGAGATGTCATGTACTGTCTATTAGCATGAATGTTACAGCTATACAGCATATAACATAAACTGCTGCAACTTTTGGATATCATAATCAAGTATGCAAAAGCTGAGAAGCCAAGAAAAACAAACAATTCAGATGCATTTAGCAAGGTGACAATGGATAGGAAGATGTCCATGAGGCAGCGGCAAAAGTAGTGTACTTGAGAAAATATGAAAAGCTTGTGGGAGAAGGCATGCAACTGAACGAAACGAAGATGTATACAAATAATCTTCATTACTCTATATGTTTAAATTCCAACTTTCCAGTTCCTATTACCCATCATGTACTGTTTGGAACATCAACCAAGTGTGCATGTCGTTTTGATTAAAAGTTGGTGTAGCTCATGGTAATTATGTTCTAGTGTTTTTCAATCAAAATCAGTACCATATCAAATTTGACCCGATAAATCATTCACAATGACTTCCTCCTCCTCCTGGTGAAAGTATCAAGTAAAGCTTAACAGTTGGATTCAAGGTAACATTAAATGGGTACACCGGTAAACTAGGCTACAAGCCTAATGAAACATGTCTGTACATAATGCAATTTAGTCATTATTCATGGAAATGGATTTTGAAATTAATTTTTTATTCGGGAGCCACCATTGAGGTTTCATGTGTCATCTCTCTTCTGACAACCTCTACCACATTTAGAAGTTGATCTAACTTTCCTAAATACCAATCAATACCTTTGCAATCTTTCTTATGACAACCCTACAACATTTGAAGGCTGATCCAACCAGTGGCAATCACACGAGCGCTGATCTGACTTTCATATATCACCATCGATAATCTTAGCTTCATTTTTGTAAAATAATTCTTTTCCGTTTTTTCCTACATCGGTACGTTATTTAAAACACATGTACATACACACCTGTTTACATATATCTGTATCCTACATCAGTAAGTATATGTATTGATAAATTGCAGAAACATACAACTCCCCTGTTGTCACTGTTTGGCAAAAAAAACCCTTTGTTTTATTGGAAGTAGCAGCAAGCCACTCTAGTTACATTTGTTTTGCCTCATGACTACCACATATCATCTATGCTTTGGAGAAAGACACCAGCTCTATCTTAGATTTTGCCAAATGGATTTTCCGGAAAACCCCTTGCACTAGGGAGTTTTAGCAGAATCTAATGTCAGTGAAAGTTTTCAGCTTAAACTAACAGACAGGCATTTTCTGTGAAACCCAATGGAATGTGTGGATTTTATTTATTGCCAAGCCTTGATGGTGAACGAGGATTTTTGCAATTTACCATCTATCTTTGTGTAACTAAGGTATGTTCCTCTATTTCTCTTTCTACTATTAATATTATTCCTCGATCTGAGATATATCCCAGTCAATGTAAAATTATAAATTTGGTGTTTTGTCCTCAATGCACTAATACATGTAACATAATAAATGCTATGCTTCTAATTATGTCACTGTAAATAAGTAGCATGTTTCTAACTTATGAATTGTTACAAGGACACAAACATGCTAACAGCACACAACAAATTCTTTTTTAAAAAGAACCACAAAAAACAGCAATGGCATGGATAGAAGCATTGTGATTGATTCAGTGCCCAACATGACACCAAACACGAAACTGATTGAAATGTATGTCCAAATAGTAATTACTAAGCTACCACATGCTAGTACAGTTTTTTTTAGTTAGATATTAAAAACTATTTGTTTCCAATTGTAGTTACCATGCACGATACGAGTGAATATTTTTGCTACTTAGCTAATTGATTGTTTTTATTGCCTTGCATTGTAGTTGCCGGGGTCTCAAGAAATGCAGTTGGTCCTTAATAGCAACATCTCATCTCATCTGAATGAATGAAAGAATCTTTAACTGATTAAATTCTGAGAACTCGTGCTGACCCAGTTTCAATCATCACTCTTATTGTTGCATGGATGGCTTAATGAGGTTCCATGACAACACTTCGGCAGCTTCAATTCTAGATGAGCAAGTTCCAAACATGCAGCCCTATGATTCACAATGTGACGTAAGACGAAATAAATTTAGGGATTTTTGTGAAGGATTTGGGGAAGATTTTGGAAAGATTTGATAAATTTAGGGTTTCTTAGCTTCTCATCAAGGGTTTGAGGCCACTTGGTAGGAAGATAGAACGTTTCCCAGGTTTGTGAAAATTTTTCCATGGAACTATTCATTAATTCATTGATTGATTGGAAAAAAAAGTCTAAGTTGGTACTTACATAGGCTTACAAACTTTTCCTAACCCAACTCAACTTGGGATAAAACTCCTAAATAATAAAAACTCTCAAAATAAGTAAAAGACTCCAAATAACTAAAACTCTAAAAATCAAAATAAAATAAAATTTTAAAAATCTTGATCTGATCTTTGTCATTCTCCCGGCTTGAGAACTTCATCACCTGATAAATGACAACAAAAATAGCACAACTGAGCAGCAATAATAGTATCTTGCAGTTAGAAAGTCCACAAACTCTGAAGTGTAAGAGGATACAGACTTGCCGATGGACATCTGCAGAAAAGTTATCCTAACTCGCAAAAGATAAAAAAACATTTAAGACATATTTGTTGGTAAAGGAGTATCTGTAATAACAGACTCAACATGCTCGATCGGTTTCAGTGGCGCTTATATCGGTAGCTCTGGTGCAAGTTCAACAGGTGGTTCATGATAAGTCTCTGGCTCGGAATATGATAATGAATCAAGCACTAGTCTGTCTCGGAACGCGATACTGAACCAAACTCTGGTTCAAACTCTGGCTCTGGCTCTTGATGCAACTCCAATACTAGTTCAGGCTTCAGGTCAAGCTTAGGCTCCTTTTCAAGCTCCAGCACACAATGTCTTAATCTCTTGGTCAGGATCTGGATTCAGTTCATGTTCAAGCTCACACTCTGCCTCGGAGGTTGGATCAATCTCTATCATAGGCTCTGACTTCAGTGTACTCTTTTGTTTGTATGCTTGAATAATAATGCTGTGCATCTCACGTATCATTTCTATTAGATCATTCTTTACTTTTGGAATTGAAGATTGCGGGGGGTGCCTGTGAAATGTGTTGATGCTTGGAAGAATATCAATTTTGAAGATGGATTTTGAACACTGATCATCGACGACTATGAAGTAGGGGTGGCAAAATGAGTCCGACCCGACCCGGCCCAACCCGAATGACCCGAATTTGACCCGGTTTACTTTCTATATATATATATATATATATAAATTTAAATAGTAACTTCACCATATTATTACAAGAGGAGTTATGCTTAATACGGTTTGAATTGTTTCCCTCTTCTTTAATAGGTTTTTGATTCAATTTCATTTACATACAACTTTTTAGTTACTTTTATTATTTTCGTTAATAAAATGGTAAAGTTAATTATACTTCCCCGCCGTCATCAGTGAGTTTTAAGCGATGAGCTACTAGCAATTATGCAATACTTAATAAAGTTGACGGTGACTCTTAATAAATAGCCGGACATCGAAAAAGGAGCAGTTGCGTGTAATTCAAATCTTAACCCGACGGGTGAACCCGAACCCGACCCGGGTATTTTCCGGGTCACCCGAACCCGACCCAACTTCAATCCGGGTCGGATTAGGGTTTACCCCTATCCGGGTCGGGTCAAATCTGACCCGACCCGAACCCGACCTGACCCGGCATGTTTGCCACCCCTACTATGAAGTGGAAGTTGCCTGGATCTTGCTTCTATATTCAACGTGTGATATGCATATATATATATACATATATATATATATATATATGTTCTTCAAAAAAATCAAAATGGGAGAAAAAATATTCTAGATGGGATTCTCAATCATCATTTCCATAACTTCCATTAAACCCATAAAAGTACTTTTATGGGACCTGAACATACATTGCTGGAGGGGAATAGCTTTTACCATCTTCATCGTAGTAATCAATATAGTATACCATAATTTAGAGTAGATCTTCTTGTATAAATGGTACATATGCGTCTTGGCTGAGTTAGCTATCCATTGGCGTGAAAAGCAATGAATTTGGGCTTCAAACGGATCAGAATGTTCAAAATAGCATGACTGCATACAAAATTCCCAAAAATTCAATCAAAAAATCCTCAAAAAGATCACGGCTCACTATTAAGTTGAGGCTTGGGTCAGCAGCTCGACTGAGTGCAGTGTCGGGGTCCGCTCAACCGAGCCGACGCTGTAAAAATGTCGGCTCTGATCGGCTCTGACTCTGATTTCCGATGACTTCAGCGTCGGTTCACCACCGATCTTCTTCCTGGGGTTCGACTTGACTTGAATGTTCCTTTGGTGGGATCGATGACCCCAGCCGTTGCCGAAAGCAGCACCGGCAGGGTCAAAGCTTCTCGATGTCACAGATCTAGGGTTTTAGAACGACGACTGTCATTTTTTGGATGTCGTGGGCATTGTCGAGGGCGGAGGAAGGTAGTGGAGGGGACGACGACAGTCGTAGGTGCTATGTGAGGCGGTGACGATGGATTTTGAATAGCGATTGGTTTTCTTTTGGTAGCGGTGGATCTGTGTGTAAAGTGACGGCGGGGTTTGCTGTCGGGTGTGGATGTGGCCGTCGAACCGTTGGGGATATTTAGGGACGACGGCAAGGGCTGCCAAGGACTGAGGAGGCCGTGGTGGAATTTTTTTGATGTGGATTTAGGTGCAACATGTTTTAGCAGAGGCTAGGGGTCTGATCGAAAAGACAAAAGGCCAACTGGGAAGCGGGCAAAGGTGCAGATGACGTCATCGTGATCACTCGAGGTCGCTGAAGAGAGACCACTACCAATGCAACTGAGGTGAAGGTAAAGGACGTCTAGGTGGTGGCGACATCAATCGACTGTGGGAACTTGGGCGGCATTGGGGCTTAGGGTTAGATTTTCTCTCTCCATTTTTTTAGTTCTTTTCCCTTCTCTTTTTTATCTAAGATCTAGACGAGCGAAGATGGGATCATTGGCTCTGATATCAAATTGATGTATGATGTGATAGATTTAGGAATTTTTTGGAGGATTTGAGGAAAATTTGGAGAATAATTGATAATTTTAGGATTTTGTAGCGTCTTACCAAGGGTTTCGAGGCTTCTCATCAAGGATGATAAAACATTTTCCACGTTTACGGAAATTTTTCCATTGTATTATTCATTCATTTATTGATTGAAAAAACAAGTCTAAGGTGACCTTTATATAGGTTTACAAACTTTTCTAACCCAACTTGACTTGGGACTAAAATTCCTAAATAATAAAAAATCTCAAAATAAGTAAAAGACTACAAATAACTAAAATTCTAAAAATAAAAAAATAAATAAAAATAAAAAGATCTTGATCTGATCCCTATCACAATGCCTCGCACCGTAAACTTGGGTAATAAAGCCTCTCAATTGTGGACTTTCGAGATATCTTCTCATTTTTCCCTTTTTATCTTTTTTCTTCATCTTCTTTCTCTTTTTACATTTTTTTGTCGAAAGAAACACAGTTTCATGACAGAAGGGTGAAATTATAAATGGAGTGAGCAATCAAAAGCTTTAAACTCAGTTTTTCTTTAAAATAACTCTTTTTCCTTAAAGTACGATGCGACATCTCCAAATTAGTTATGACACTAAACTTCCCAAAGTTTGGAAGACCCAACTGTTCTAGATGTCCTCAAGTAAGGTTAGAGTCAACGGTTCAAAATGTAAGAACAAAAGGCTACAGCCTTAGATGCCAAATGTTTTCTAAATAAATGTAGATATACCAATCTATCATACAATTGAGGAATATTGTTGAATGGTTTTGTTGACTAAGACAAAAGGATGTATAGAAAGACACCTAGAATTGAATCTTCTGTTGTAATGACCCATAAGTTTTTTGAAAACATTTTCTTTATTTCTTTTCATTCTCTTTCTTAATTTTCTTTCTTTCTATTCTTCCTTTCATTTCTTTTTAATAAGAAGCCCAGCCCATTTGGCCCAACTGACTTCATCCCTTCTTCTTTAATTTTCTTTTTCCTTTCATCTATTTACTTAGCCCAAAGCCCACACCATTCCAACTTTTATTCCTTTTATTTCTCCTATCAATTAAAGTCACAAGCCCAACTCCCTTTAAAATGAACCAAAGAAAACCCCACACGTGTGGCACTATCTCTCCTTCATTTTACTCGGGCCGAACTGTCTCTTCCCTTCGATGAAGATGGCATTCCAACAGCTCTTCCCCTCATGCGAATCGCAACCCAGCCACCGCCTCTTCTCCAATTTCGAAAACCCTGCCGATAAATCTCTCTCTATCACTTTCGAATAAGAGGAACGAAGCTGTCGCCGCCCCCTTTCGAAACCCTAGCCGCCGTCCCTTTCGAAATTCGAATCCGATCAAATTTCTCCATAAATTTCGGTTTTTAAGTTCGATTCGAACCCTTTCACGCGTTTTCTTTTCTCTATAAATATGTAATGGATTTTAGGGTTATTTTCATCTACAAAAATCCTCTTTACTTCCCTAAATTTCTGACTTTGATATGAGGTTTTTCGAGCTCTTCGGATTGAGATTTTGGGGCTTTTGGTCCCTTGGATTTCTTCACAGTTGAGGTAGATTGCTTATTCTCTAAGCTCTCGGTTAACTATTTCTGTTTATTTTTCTGAAAATAATTTTAGAGATTGATCGATAGCCTGTTTGCTAAGTTTGTTGGACTATAAGGAGATGATGATTCACTTGGTTCTTGTAGGGGGTTTTTCCCTAATGAGATTTCTCAGCATCTCGCATGTTCTCATGGCCACTGTGCTACCCCTCTTTCTGTTATAGACTTCGGTTGATTTTATGTTTCTCTTGTTCTGATTGAGAATTGGCTATCATGGGTCCTTTTTGGGTTTCTTATTTGTTGACGGATATGTGGGCTGTCGTCGTTCCCTTTTCGCGGATCTCGTGCTCTGTGGGATTCCCTTTTGGGCCAATTATTTGCTGCTGCTAGCGGGCCGTTGGCTGAGTCCTATCTTGTTTGCTGGGCCCTGTTTCTAATGCTTGGGGTTCTCTGTTTTCTTTTAAGCTGCCCTTTTAACTGACTTCCTGCTTGGCTTGTTCAGCATGCACTTGTTGACTGAAATGACAAAACTACCCCCTAGTCTGGTAAACTATCAAGCAATGGGATGCTGAGTGATGTGGATCTGATCCAATGCATAATTGTTCCTCTTATTGTTTTCTTTTTTTAGTCTTTTGTTTTTGATAAATAATTGTTTCAGGTTTCTCTTTCAGCTTTAATTAAACTGTTATGCAAATATTTATCTCTAGGTGGTATGGACATGCATGGCATTTTGGGATCGTTGGAAAACATAAAACATGATTAACTTATGTGATTAGGGACTGCATAATGACACTAGAATAGTCATTCATGACTCGACATAAAACATTAACACATGACTTGCTATAACATTGACATCATTATTGGAATATTGACTGATGCACAGAATCCCCTAATTATGTAATAATAACCATGACACATTTTTGGGGAACTACAAAGAAACACTTGACATTGATACTTCACGACACCAAACCCACATCTAGGATGTCATACACATAGCTCACATGTACCACTCTCATGTCTAAAGGGTACAGATGTGATTATGTTTAATGTATTTGTTGTACCACTCTCCTGTTGGAAGTAGGGCATATTACAAAAGTAATCGTTTTCCTCCTTTTATTGGACGAGTGGCTATATACAATTTTCCTCTTTCTTCTGGAATGAGGGGTTACTATATTCAATTGTCTGATGTTCACACTAATAGCGGGGTTACAGAACCTATCAATGTACACTACTCCCTTGGTCGAGTTACGGGTTAGAATGCTTAGTTACACCTTGACCAACACTTAAGTGACATTTTCAGGTTAGTAGATCATTTTCTTGCTCAGTAATATTGTAACTATTTGGTATGCATATACTGTTAGCTTCATTTAGATGTAATCTACTTTTATTTCCATTTTATATGTTCTTCTCCGGGATTAGAAGAAGATCTTTTAGCATTGGAGATTAGCATTCGTGGTGCACATAGTCTCTAATATTGCTCCTGCAGGTATGATTTCAATTTTGCTATTATTTTCTACTTAGTCCTATTCTGTTTTCGCTGGTACCCATTAGGAGCTGCGCATTGATTATAAAATTGTGATGGCCCTTGGAAACGGATTGTTACAAGTGGTGCCCCATGCAGGTCCGCACTGACCACCTCGTGGACAGTATAGGTTGAGTAGAATATACCATAAAACATACCCGTACTTATTCGTTGTATTCTATTAAGCAGCATGACGAAGGCATAAAAACGTCGTGCACGTCCTACTACGAACAACTCCATCGTTATTAACGAAAATGTGACAAGGAATTTAGTCGACGGAAGTGGATATGCCATCGTTAACAATACCGACAATAACACCGTAAGCGACAATGTCACCAACAATGTCGACTACAAGCTCCATGGAAACGACGACAACGACGACAGTAATCACGACGTCAACGACCAACCCAATAACAACGTCGACAACGATAACGTTAGCAACGACGACGACAAGCTCGAACAGCCTGCAACGACAATCCAGATTTCAGACCAGACCCTACTAGAGATGATTTGCGCTTTACAGAAGGAGCCCGAGCACATGCATAAAGGAGTACGAGAATTTCGATCGCTGCGTCCGCCAACCTTTAAAGGAACAAAAGACCCCCTTGCAGCAGCAGAATGGCTACGCTGCACCGCAGCCA
This sequence comes from Scilla litardierei, assembly GCA_030789695.1. Lineage (NCBI taxonomy): Eukaryota > Viridiplantae > Streptophyta > Magnoliopsida > Asparagales > Asparagaceae > Scilla > Scilla litardierei. The sequence continues at coordinate 271,829,431 of CM061133.1, read as the reverse complement.
TGCTGAAAGCGGCACGGATCGTGCCAGATTCGTCGGCAGACATGGCAAAGTTACAATTGATTCAAGACGCTAGAGCATTGTGGGATTCAGAAGAGGATCATCTGATACAACCAATTGCATGGAGCACTTTCAAAGAGAACTTTAATACTCTGTATTTCTCCCCAGAGGCGAAGAGGGCACTGCAGGCCCAATTCATGAATCTGAGGCAAGCTTCCATGACCGTAAAACAGTGCAACGCTGAATTTTCCAGACTTGGTAGGTTCACGAAGAACATGGTGTCTGATCCAGTGAACCGAGCTCAATGTTTTCAGAAAGGCTTAAACATCAAAATTCAAGAACTCGTCGGATTGAAGCTGAAGACGCATGCAGAAGTACTCTCAGCAGCTCGAGACTACGAATACGTGCAACCACCACCACCACCAGCTGTAGGAGAGCAGAACCGACGCCCTCTGACAATTACGCGTCCCAGTGAACAAAAGAAGCATGCTTTATAGATGACGCAAACCACGCAATTTAAGAAGACCGGTACTCCAACCAATAATCAATGATCTGTAGTGTGCCATATTGTCAACAACCTGGGCACATGAAGGACTATCGTCGCTACTCGCTACAGCAAGATGTGATTGATCTACGACGTGGCCGCGCACCCCATTGCAAACTGTCCTAAAAAGGTTGAGAACGCAACGGGCAATGTTAGTCGGCAAGACCAAGATCTACCACCACAGCCTCAGAGGCGCCAGAATTATACCTTGACAGCGACGGAGACAGATGCACTTCCCTCTTAGAAGACATCATTAGTCATCTTAGGATAGGCTTTACTATTGCATTTATTATTTGTATTTTGCATTTCTAGAAATTTCGAAGACAGAATTTATTGTATGGGGGAGGATGTAATGACACATGTTTTTTGAAAATACTTTCTTCATTTCTGTTAATTCTCTTTCTTAAATTTATTTATTTCTATTCTTCTTTTCATTTCTTTTTAATAAGAAGCCCAGCCCATTTGGCCCAACTGACTTCATCCCTTCTTTAATTTTCATTTTCCTTTCTTTCTATTTACTTAGCCCAAAGCCCACACGATTCCAACTTTTATTTCTTTTATTTCTCCTCTCAATTAAAGTCCCAAGCCCAATTCCCTTTAAAATGAACCAAAGAAAACCACACACGTTGGGTACTATCTCTTTCATTTTACTCAGGCCGAAGTGTCTCTTCCCTTCGATGAAGACAGCAGGCCAACAGCTCTTCCCCGCATGCGAATTGCAACCTAGCCACCGCCTCTTCTCCGATTTCGAAAACCCTAGCCTATATATATATATCCCTCTCTCTCCCTCGAACAAGAGGAACGAAGCCGCCGCCGCTGCCCCCTTTCGAAACCCTAGCCGCTGCCCCCTTTCGAAACTCGAATACGATCATATTTCTCCGTAAATTTTGGTTTTTAAGTTCGATTCGAACCCTTTCACGTGTTTTCTTCTCTCTATAAATATGTGATGGATTTTAGGGTTATTTTCACCTTAAAAATCCTCTTCTTTTCTTCTCTAAATTACAAGCTCTTCGGATTTGAGATTTTGGGGCTTTTGGTCCCTTAGATTTCTTCGCCATTGAGGTAAATTGCTTCTTCTCTAAGCTCTCAGTTTACTATTTCTGTTTATTTTTCTGAAAACAATTTTAGAGATTGATTGATGGTTGCTTACAGAGTTTGTTGGATTATTAGGAGATGATGATTCACTTGGTTCTTGTAGGGGGATTTTTCTCCAATGAGATTGCTCAGCATCTCGTAGGTTCTAATGGCCACTGCGATGCCCATCTATCTGCTATGCACTGTCAGTTGATTTTATGTTTCTCTGGTTCTAATTGAGAGTTGACCGATGGGGGTTCTTTTTGGGTTCCTATTTGGTGACAGCGATGTGGGCTGTCGTCGTTCCCTTTTTGCGGATCTCGTCGCTCTGTGGGATTCCTTTTTGGGCCGATTATTTTTTGCTACTAGCGGGCCATTGGCTGAGTCATGTCTTGTTTGTTGGGCCATGTTTCTAATGCTTGGGGTTCTTTGTTGATTTCTTTTAAGCTGTCTTTTTAACTGGCTTTCTTCTCGGCTTGTTCAGCATGCACTTGTTGACTGAAATGACAAAACTACCCCTAGGCTGGTAAACTATCGATCAATGGGATGCTGAGTGAGGCGGATCTGATCCAACGCATAATTGTTCCTCTTATTATTTTTTAGTCTTTTGTTTATGATAAATAATTGTTTCATGTTTCTCTTTTAGCTTTAATTAAACTGTTATGCAAATATTTATCTCAAGGCATGGACTTGATTGTTTAACATGCATGTCATTTTGGAATCGTTGGAAAACATGATTAACTTATGTGATTAAGGACTATGCATAATGACACTAGAATAGTCATTCATGACTCGACATTAAATATTGACACGTGACTTGCTACAACATTGACATCATTATTGGAACATTGACTGATGCACAGGATCCCCTAATTATGTAATACTAACCATGACACATTTTTGGGATCTAAAAACACTTGACATTAACACTTCACGACACCAAACCCACATCTAGGATGCCATACAATTAGCTCATTGTCTAAAGGATGCGGATGTGATTATGTTTAATGTATTCATTTTACCTCTCTTGTTAGAAGTGGGGCATATTACGAAAGTAATCGTTTTTTCTCCTCTTTTTATGGGACAGTGGTCATGTAGTACAATTTTCATCTTTCTTCTAGAATGAGGGGTTACTATATTCAATTGTCCACTATCCACACTAATAGCGGGGTTACAGAACCTATCAATTATATCACCCCACTTGGACATGAGTCACGGCTTAGAATGCTTAGTTACACCTTGACCAACACTTAAAGTGACATTTTCATGTTAGTTTTTGCTTGCTCAGTAATATTGTAACTGTTTCGTATGTATAAATTGTTAGCTTGGTTTAGATGTAATCTACTGTTAATTTTATTTTATATTTTCTTCTCCATGATTAGAAGGAGATCTTTTAGCACTGGAGATTAGCTTTCGTGGTGCACAAAGTCTCTAATATTGCTCGTATAGGTATGGTTCCAATTTTGGTATTATTTTCTACTTAATCATTTTCTTTTTTCACTGGTACCTAGCAGGATCTGCACATTAGGTACCTAGCAGGATATGCACATTAATTGTAAAATTGTGATGACCCTTGGAAACGGGTCGTTACATGTGTTATCAATGGATAGGATTAGAGTTTGAGAAATTTTTGGAGGGAAAACCTTTGCATTTTGAGGGAAAACAAAATTTGGGGGAAACCGAAATTTTGGTGGGCAAATTTGGAAGAAACCTTTAAAACTTTGGGAAACTAAATTTGAAGTGAACTAAAAATTTTAAATTTTGGGGGAACTAAACGAGGAGGGAACTAAATTTTGGGGAAACTAAAATTTTTGGACGGACCTAAATTCTCTGAGTAAACTAAATTTTAATTTAAAATTGTAAAAGAAACTAAATCGGGAGTGAACTAAATTTTGGATGGCTAAAATTTTAAATCTGGAGAATAACTACATCTGGATGTAACTAAATTTTACAGGAAACTAAAATTTTTGGAGAAACAAAATTCTCCTGTGGTAACTAAATTTTAGTTTGAATGTGGTTAAAAAAATTTGGGTGTGAAGATTTTGAATGGGTTGAAAATTTTTGGAAGTATATTTTGAATGTCCAGTGACCTATGGTCACAGTTTATGACTAGTAGCTCATACAACACAAGCTTAAAAAACTTTGAAGCTTGAGACAAATTATTAGCCGTTACTGTTCATCTTGATCCTAATGAGAGTGATATCCAGAACCTATCTTGGAGGTGTGGAGTTCTGCTTGATATGTGAACTATCATTTCTTGATATTCAAGCTCTACATGCCTTCCATAAATATGCCCAAGAGGGCGCGGGCGTGGGCGCATGCTGTTAGTCATGATGAAAGAGAATTGCAAATTATTTTCATCTGCTTGATCTTTAGGTTCTTATTTAACCAGAAATATCTTCTGGTCATCTTCCGTTTTTTTAAAATAGGTGTTCTTGTTATTCTCATCCCCGCCACTTCATCCATCCATTTCGATCCTATTTACCCAGGTGACTGATTCTCAATCAGATACCACGATAAGCTAGACAAGTCCAAGTAGTTAAAATCAATCATTAAGCAAAAACAGGAAAAATGTACAAGTATAATCTTAGAAATATAAGCTAAGGGCAGCCACTCAATATAACTAAAATTGGCCACCAAGAGGCATCACACACAACAAAAATGAACATAATTTGCCAGTTAATGATGATGATGATGAGCAGTTGCAATCAAGAAATCTAGAGAAACTGACAAGATCGACGAGGGCCGCTGCCTTCTGGAATCGAGTGCCGTGAGCAATCGCATCGGACCTTCCCTGGTACGGCTTCGCCGGCCGCCGCTGGTGGACGCTCCCACCGCTGTTATTTCTTCTGATGGTGCTACTGCTGCTTGCTTCAGTGATCAAGGGCTCTTCCATCTCTCTCTCTCTCTCTCTCTCAGCCAGCAGATGGAAGTAAATGCTCAGCAGCTCAGCTATTTTTTAATGGCCATCAAGATCTGACCTTCCGAGTCTCGCACGTCTGCGTCACTTCGTTAGGGTCTGGCTTTCCACTGAACTGAGCTGGATGGGTGAGGGGTCACTGTACGGACATCTACATTTTATTGTGCGGTGTGGGAGTTACTTTGCGCACTCCCCTTTTTGCTCAATGCACCGTTTAAATTTTTATTCCGTGTATATAGGGTTTTCAAACGGATCGGGTAAGGTCGGGTTCAGGTCGGGTCAGATTTGACCTGATCCGGAAAGAAGTAAACCCTAATCCGACCCGAATTGAAGTCGGGTCGGGCTCGGGTGACCCGAAAAATACCCGGGTCGGGTCCGGGTTAACCCATCCTGTTAAGATTTGAATTACTTGCAACTGCTCCTTTTTCGATGTCCGGCTATTTATTAAGAGCAACCGTCAATTTATTAAGTGTTGCATAATTTTCAGCAGCTCGTCGCCTAACTCTCACTGATGACAGCGGAGAAGTATAATTAATTTTACCATTTTATTAACGAAAGTAATAAAAGTAACTAAAAATTTGTATGTAAACGGAATTGAATACAAGACCTCTTAAAGAAGAGGACAACAATTCAAACCGTATAAGCACAAGTCCCCTTGCAATTGTGTGTTAAAGCTATTATTTAAATTTTTTTTATATAGAGAAAGTAAACCGGGTTGAATTCTGGTCATCAGGATTAACAGGTCAAACCCATACCCGACCCGGATTTTATCCGGGTCGGGTCGGATCAACTCGAATCCTACTTGACCCGGATTGGCCCCTACCCATACCCGATTAAGGAGGCCGGGTTCGGGTCAGGTCGGATCAAGCTCATTTTGCCACCAATACGCGCATATACCGTTTAAATTACAATAGTTTTTGCTCATCCCTAAACCAAGAATACCAAAAACACACATAAGTCAAAACTGTTGTAAACCATGGCGGCTACAGAACCCAGTAGCCATGTATTTATAGTAATATGGTTACATAATGGGTGGATACCCACTAACGGGTTGGGCCTCCAAAGCCCGTTTATAACACTTCCCCTTATCCATCCATTGTTGTAAGCCGTGATGAACGCTTCAGGGTTCATAGAGCTTATCTGATCATGGGTCTATGGATACTTCTGGATCCCAAGTTTAAGAGTACTTTCCTCGTTAAAACCTTTGCCAAGGAAAACCCAGTGGACAAAAACAATGGCTAGGGAAAAGAGTACAAGTATCTGTAACTTCCCCTGATCGATTGATATCACTAGAGGTGGATACTTCTGGATCCTAAGTTAGGGATAACTGCATCGTTAAAACCTTTAGCTATGGAAAACCCAGTGGGAAAAACCAATAGCCAAGGGAAAAGAGTACAGTTTCCGTAACTTCCCCTGATTAGTGGAAGTATTAAGGGGGTGGATACTTCTGGATCCAGAGTCAATGAGGTTGACTCGTTAAAACATTTAGCTATGGAAAACCCAGTGGAAAAAACCAATAACCAAGGGAAAAGAGTACAGCACTACATTTGACTCCCCCTGATTTGTACAAGCTGCAGGCTTACAGATCTCCTAGGCAATTATACATCAATCTCTTACAGTGTTCCGATAATAAGTACAAAGTACAAGGCATCGCTCACCTATACAAGACATCGCTCATCTATACAAGTATCGCTCATCTATGGCAGCTACTGAATCTGAGGGATCTCTTCTGAAGAGGAGTGGTCTGCAGACTCGGTAAGTAGCACCACGTCTCTGACCCAGTCGTCACTGTGTCTGCGAGGTACTGCAGGACCTGGCTGTGCGTACTTATGATTTGCTTCTTGGATTGATGAGCCTCTCAGGATGGTGGGATTGATGTTGCCTTGGAAGCATGCTTTGCTGGTCTCCAGGAGTTGGTCGCTTCTTTGTTGCAGTCATCGCGATGATCTGTAACCTGTATCTGCAAATACATTTAACATGTTGTATGATCCTTGACCCTTGGAGATAGCGCAGAAGCTACATATCTCTGGTCCAGTGGTGCGCTGCAGGTGTTGCACTGTATCTGGTTAAAGTGTTTACTGCCAGATAAAGGAGTGTACAAAAGACATTTGAGTAAGGCACTTCAGGACCTAGGATATCCTTCCCCTCTTCCAGCGAACGGAAGGGGTCTTAATGTGCATCCATACAACCAGTGGGTGTATTAGTGGATTGCAATTTTCCATGTTTCTTCATCGACTGGATGATAATTTCATCTTCTGGATGGTAATTCATCTGCTGGATGATTATTCATCTTCTGTATGATTATTCATCTTCGGGATGATGGTTTCATCTTCGGGATGATTATTCATCTTCGGGATGATGGTTTCATCTTCGGGATGATTATTCATCTTCGGGATGATGGTTTCATCTTCGGGATGATTATTCATCTTCGGGATGATGGTTTCATCTTCGGGATGATTATTCATCTTCGGGATGATGGTTTCATCTTCAGGATGATAATTCATCTTCAGGATGAAGGTTTCATCTTCGGGATGATAGTTTCATCTTCAGGATGAAGGTTTCATCTTCAGGATGAAGGTTTCATCTTCAGGATGATAATTCATCTTCAGGATGATAGTTTCATCTTCGGGATGAAGGTTTCATCTTCAGGATGATAATTCATCTTCAGGATGTAGGTTTCATCTTCAGGATGATAATTCATCTTCGGGATGATAGTTTCATCTTCGGGATGAAGGTTTCATCTTCAGGATGATAATTCATCTTCAGGATGATAGTTTCATCTTCGGGATGATAGTTTCATCTTCAGGATGATAATTCATCTTCAGGATGAAGGTTTCATCTTTAGGATGATAATTCATCTTCTGGATGATAGTTTCATCTTCGGGATGATAATTCATCTTCAGGATGATTATTCATAAGGGTATGTTGTCACATCATCCATAGCAACATAGCCTAAAATTATCTTTGCTAATCGCATGGGTTTTGCAATCATGACCAGGGAGCCTGATGCATCAGTTTGATTAATTTTGTAAGTGAGTTAAACTCATCTTACATGGTTACTTCCTGGTTTCTGCGAAATAAACCTCTAAGGCTATAGCGTTTTGCTTATAGCATACGATTTTATTTATTTATACAATACTCGGTAGCCCACAGTTTGATATCTTTTGATATCAGGACTTCAGGTCCAAACACTTCACATTGCATAAGTGAGTCCAGCTCAACTTATTATTGCCTCGTTCCACATAATTTGGCCAAATGTCTGTGTTTGCTTCAGGAAACGGAGATTGTGAACGATATCAATGGCAAAATGAAATGTGAGTAATTGTCGACAAGTGTGTTTTATCCAAATACCTCTCCGTGTACGTACATTATTCAATTTATTCCAGATTTATCTCTTCTGGAGGTTCTGAAAAGGGAGAGGATATGGAGATGAGCTCACTTTCCTGTGGTGGTATTGTTTTAGGGTCTCGTGGTATGTCCTCTCATCCATTGAGGATATCCACTTCTGCTACTGGTAGATTGCATCCATTATAGTTGGTATGTCAATCCTAGCTGGATTTTTAGTAGCAGGGATGTGTAAATTTGACAATATTTATATTGTCAGTAGCTATGTCTGATAACTGTTTAACAGTTTCATAAGTGTGGATCTTCAGGATCTCATCACTATTCATGATAATCAGATCATAGGTATTAATGTTTTAAATGGTCCATAGTGGTGATATGGGGATTTAGACTCATCATGGCTCCATCGATAAGATGTGCACTAAACGCTTCCCCCGTTAGGGGTTCTCGGAAACTGTTTATATGAGGTGATCAGGCTCATATAAATAGTTTCTAAGGAGGCGTTCTGAAGGTTTGCATGCTCCCACGTGGTCACCTACAACTGGATTTCTAGTGGACAAGTAATCCGTTTAAATCATTTTAATGATTTACATATAACCCATTTTTGGGTGTGAACACAAAGCTTCAGGGTGTTCAATTTTCTTCCAGTTGTTAAATTGATTTCCCAGTGTTATCCCAAAAATCCGCAATAAGCTCGACTTCAATGAAGTTGAGCATAGAACTAGGGATATGAACCCGTCAAGGCTCCATCTATAAGATGTGCTCTAATGCCTCCCCCGTTTGGGGATCTCGGAACATATTCATCTAGGAGGGTTAGTCCCGATGAATAAGTTCCACTGCGGCATTTTTGAGGGTGGTATGAGGGTAAGTAAAAGCCCAACCAATATCCCAGTAATGTAATGTGTCCGTTGTGATTAATAATAATCTGGACTGCGGTTGGATAACATGGTTTTGATTATGGCCATTTTAAGAGGATATATAGATGAGTACTCTAAGGTACATCATCAGCCATATGTAGGGAGTGTGTGAGTCCACTTTTATCCCTCAAATACTCTCAAGAGGCCTAAAGGTCTCATTCTTCTAATGATAGAATATCATCTTAAATTCGTTTGAGGAAGTGAGGAGAATCAATGTCCACGTGAATGGAGATGATCTCGTAATCATTTTTCCCTTTTGAATGGGATAATGCGAGTTTCACCCTTTTTTGAAGAATCTTCGGGTTCTTCTGGTTAATGATGTCTTGCATCATCAATCCAGGGTGACATCGATCCAAAGTTGGTCGATTCTGGACACTTCTGGTGTTCCAAATTAATTCCTCTGTTCGAATTTATGTGGGACTTTTGAACGTCCATTAAAATGCTCAAGTTAATTTTGTCCGGTAATAGGTGAACTCTGTTCAAACTGTGAAGGATTACATCTTCACAATGACTATTATGCGGATCATAGTTGGATAAAGCTTCAGGCTTTATTGGTTTCTTGAGTCATTAGGGATTTCATTTTGACGAATATCCTTTGAAACGTTATAAGTTTCAGAGAGTACATGGCATCCTCATTTTAGGAGTATTCAGGATGACAAATCATTTACAGTAAAATAAAATGCGTAAAAAGCACATATATACTGCAGGAGAATACTACTAATAATTATGTTAGAGCAACAAGTTTCATAGTATGATGTGGGTTCTATAAAATATATGTCCACAATAGTGCTCATTTTAGACTCATATTATGACAACATGTCAAATTTATTTTCAAAGTTTATTTGTCCTCGGGGAGTAGCGAAATATACATACAGGCAATTTGACTTTCGTCGTTTAGACTAGATATGTATATATTTTTATATGGCATAGGTTAATGCCCATTCATTTTGCAAAAAGCATTATGGGTCTTATCAGAACTGCTGGTCTGATATTGGGTTGCCATTGCATACTCCATATCGAGATACATTATATCTTCCCTTTCTTATTTTTATTCAAGACTTCCCCTGTTTTCAGTCTTCCTTATTGTCGTTTATAAGGAAGAATGATTATTGGTTTTACGAAGTAGACACATACAAGGGAAATGAGTTAGTCTCTATATTTCCACTTTCTAATTTATGAGAGACTTTTAAAAGTCTATTTGAAAACTCAAGTATGGTCTTCAGGCCATTTTTATTGAGTCATTCAAGTATTGTGTGGATATAGAATCATACTCTAGGGGAAACAATTACGTGGGTACGAATTTATAATTTCTCACTTATCTATAAAGCCACGACTTCGGGCGTACGCTTAAAAAATAAGGTTAGATTCAAGAATCATACCTTGTAAAGTGAGATTACTCAAAAGAGTTCGGTGGTGTTATGGCAACTGCTGGTGTCAATATTGGTTTATACAAACCATAGATCTGAGAGATCTATTTACCACGAAATGCGTATTTCTAAAAGAAAACGCATAAATGTTTTTCGTATAATCCATCGTACTTGTTAATTTTTATTAGTGTGAAAGGGTGTTGACTTTTGATTTGATTTTGAACTTCAGGTTCATTTTGGTTTTGAACTCCAGGTTCATTTTGTCAACTAGGATATGATGTTAAACTTTTTGAAATCATTATTGGTTTGTTGACATAAAATGTTGTCATATCATGAGCGCATCATACATATAATGTAAATCTAGTAAACTAAAAAGTTGTGCTCAATTAACCAAAATTGAAACAAGTATGATGTATACACATGCTATTTATATGCTGCAGGCATTTAAATAATCTTATCGCAGACATACAGTTTTGCTACAGGCATTAAACTATGTCATAGTGATTTTAGCATGCTAAATAAAAATGTACATCACAGAATCATTAAATATGCGGCAGGCATATAAATTTCTACACATGCATTTAATCATCACAGAAATTTTATAATGGAAATGAAAATTTTTCGTTTAATAATTATTGGACCACTGGGCAACGTCATACACCGTTAGGTTAGTTAACTAATGGCAGAGCGGTCGCAGGATCTTCCTAATTATTAAACGTGTAATAATCAAATAATCCAAGAAAAAATTGCGATGATTTATAAAGCATTAATCAGATTATAGCGAAGGAAAATCGAATTTAAATCTGAAAATCATTTGAAAATAGTGAATTTTCGGGGTGAACCCATAGTTAGGGTTTTTGGTCGCGCGGATTGCCGCTTCAGGCGGTTAGGGTTTTCGGACATGAGCGCGCACCGGGTGGGCCCGATACGAGCGCACCGGGGTTTGGGGGACCGCCGCTGCCGGCGGTGGGAGGGGATGGGGGCTCGCCGCTGCGGGCGGTGGGGCCCGCCGCTGCCGGCGGCGGGGGGTGGCTCCCGCCGTTGCAGGCGGCGGGTTTGGCCCGCCGCTGCTTGCGTCGGGTTGGCCCGCCGCTGGCAGCGGCGGGGCCGCCCGCCGTTAGCAACGGCGGGGTGGGAGGGGAGGCCGCTGCTTCGGGCGGCGGGCGGGGGGGTTTGGCGCAAGTTTTGGGGGGGATTCGCGTTCCGGCGAGAAGATCCCATAGGGGTTCAAGATTTAGGGAAGAAGATCATAAAAATAGGATTTTTATTTAAAAAGAACTATTTTTAGTCTTCAAAACAACGTTTTCATCGAATGGGTGGATACCTTAAATCAGTTCATTGCTTTTTTCTCCTAAACAAAATTTGCTCCAGTGCACATACCATTATATAAATTCATTTTAATTCCCAAAAAAAATTATAATATATCCTTACCTACAACAGGATACAACTCGCGTTAAGTGTCTTTCGAACAATTTTAGGGAAAAAAACCCTAAATCTTTCGATCTCGCAAAATCATTTTAGGGCATGAATAATTTTTAGGCACAAAAATTTCTCCAGAAATATTCGAATCTTTGTTGGCTTAAAGAATTCTTCGAACTTCTTTGGAAAAATTCAAAACCGAGCGGTTAGGTCTTCGCACGATGAGAAAATTTCAAACTGAACTCACTGATGTTCTCGTTGAGCAAAAAGAGATAGGATGCGTGTGGTGAGTAATTTGGTACTGGTGCAGAGTAATTTTGTTTGGCTAGGTGTACACGTTGAGTAATTTAGTATGGGCGTGGAGTATTATTTGGAGAGTTGTGCGTGGTGTGCGGGAGTATGTGATGGCCAGAAACTGTCAAAAATATTTTTAGATCGTCCCGGTCATTTTTTCTATTATTCTCATTTTCGGAGATCGTAATCGTCTTGAGACCAATTACTATTTTAAGATCGTCCCGGTCATTTTTTATATTATTCTCATTTTCGGAGATCGTAATCGTCTTGAGACAAATTACTATTTTAGCTCCAAAAATTTTCTAAATGTTTAGTAATTTTTCCAGAATTTTTCGGAAATGTTTCTTTCGGATGTCAAAAATATAAATTTGCAAATTCGTAAACATTAACTAAATTAATTTTACTAAATTACCTATCCTAATTACCACTAAGGAAACCCACCTCAAGAGTGGGTAAGATCCAGCATCACCGCGTGATTTATTATTGAGAATTGATACGCGCACCTACCATTTTACTCTATGCACGACCACTCATCCCACCCCCCACAACCACTTATTTACAAGTTTGCCATACTCACTGCGCATAAGCAGGTCAAAATAATCCATAATAAGTTTTACTGGTCATTTAGACGGTTCATAATCATTTTTTGTAAAGTGTCAAACTCTTTGACCACTTTGTTAAACCATATGTTCCGGCTCCTTGATGCCTCGGTTGCTTTTATTCGCTCCCACTGACCTTGAAAACTCTCTGGCCAAATTAATATAAGTTCGTTCTTCTAAATCACATTTAGAAAACAGACTATACATGAATGCTCCAGTTTTCATGGTTATCATGAGCATTTACTTCGAGTTCGATCCTAGTACATCTGTACACATTTGCTAGTCAGACAGTTTCATCATAATCCATGTATAGGAGTTAGGATGATAACCATTCTCAATCAACATAAGTTGTACTTCACTATTTTCTCTCTGCACCAATCTTCTGTCTTGAAGATTTACTTGTAGCCAATTAGAAACACTTTCTTTGGGCATGTAAACTAAAGTCCATTCTTTTCTGATTGCATCAAGCCATTTCTTAGAGTCACTACTCTGAATGTCATCTTGGAAGTTGTCTAGGCCATCATCGACTGTGATGTCTAACTCGACTCTTCGTCTCACGAGACTCGAGTAATCCTTTAACTTCCTAACGATTAATTTAATGAATATCTTATTGATAAGGTACTCATAGAACCTTATCAAAACCTATGCATTACTATCTGGGACTTAACCCAGAGAGAGGATTGTCACTCAGGGTCACTTGCTATGCATCGCACCATGTCCAACAAAGTGCGATTCATGCTCTCTAACACACCGATGTGTTAAGAGACTTGACCCGAGAGACAATAACGTTTTTTTAATTTACGCAAAGATTTATACAGTTAAGTATTCGACTTTTCGATCTGATTGAAGCAGTTCAAATACTTCTGTCATTTTGTTCCTTATTTTATCAGACTTGTGTTTCATCAAGAACTTGTGTCATAATAAAATAAGTATAACTTTTCTAGGCTAATTTAGATTTGGGTCTGAATACATCCGTATGTACAAGACCGTGAGTTTTCCAACTCATTCTCCCACTATCTTACAGAAGGAGTTTCGGCCATCACACCTTTGAGACAGAATTCACAAGTGTCTTTCGACTCATAAAGGTCAGACCCTTCTTTATGTGACTTGGGAAGCTTAGTCTCTTTGGTACGACCTAGTCTATTTTGCCATATAAGTTTTGTTATTATCTTGCGTATTTATGTATTAACATTTAATACATTATCGTTATACAAATTACTCACAAAAACATTGCTTCAGAAGCAAAGGTGATGACCTTCGTCAAAAATGTGTTTGACGTCCTACATGGTCCAAGGAACAACAATTGTTCCTTTTTCCAACACGTAGATAATTTATTTCTTTTGTATAACGGTTATCCTAATACCGTGACATCAAATATGTCACATTTTCAGTTCCTCCTAATTATGCCTTTTCTAATGATAAATAAAACCATCTTTCTCAATTGACTTTCCTTAGTGCCTTCTTCCTTTTCTAAATCTCATTTAGATATTATGTGTCTTAACAAAAATAATAGCCATGCAAACATCTCATGTATCCAAACGCTTGAGCTTTGCAACCTTGAGTGTGCTCAATAAGTTGTTCGTATCAAGATTCGGTTGTGATACATAGTCTTGCACCGTTCATGCACTCATTTTCGATTCAAACAATTTGATCGAAGTTTCGAACTTTGCGGATCGAAACCGTTTTCTATACAATCTTGAGTGTGCTCAACAAATCGAATGGAGAAACATGCTTTGAACATCAGTATATTCAAGCTGCCCCTCATATAGGCGAGTGACAGGTAGCGTGCATTTATTTTGTTGGACCTAGAGCTTAAGGAAATCATTGTCCTTAAGCATGTACTTAAGAAGGTCATTTTAATGTCAATGAGAACATGGTTTAGTCTATCAATTAGAATTTAAGTTGATAGTCCATTAACCAACTATTTGGACAAGTTAACTTATTCTCTTAGAATATTAAGTTTTTGATTCCATCGGTAAACATAGAATTATCCTAGTTTAGAATATGTTCAATATTAAATAAAGATAGACTGGCTTTTATCTAACTATATTCTCCCACTATTTTAGCGATCATTTTAAGCCATAATAATGAACGATTTAATTAAATTAAATTAATGTGAAAGAGATCCAACCACCCTGAGCCTCACAACCTTGAGTGTGCTCAACAAATTGCTTTACTCTGCGATTGGTAGATGACTTTTCATCAATCATATCATATATGATTCTCTTATTTGTTTTTACCCCTAGTCAGTTATGATCATGAGTGTGCTCATCCAAATCACAATGACTAGTCTAGTCGGACTCTTGTTTTCGTGTCTAGCTTAACTTACGTCAGCGCTCGGTGTATTCACGACACGACAGTTTGGGTCAAATCTAGACTACATCTCATGTATTGAGACGTTGGTTTCCATAAAGGGTCTATGTCATAGCTTGAGTGTGCTCAACAACTATAAGAAAGAACCTATAGTTTCCAACCTCTTAAACAAGGAGGGCTACGGCTAATCTTGAAAAAGATTTTTAACGTAAATAACTTAGATATAATCGACGATGTCATCATAATAATAATTCGCATCCTTGCGGTCCAGCGGAACACGGCCAGGGAATTGACTAAGCCAGGATCACTTATCCCCAGTCTAGCTAGGGTGATCCAACAAACTTAGCCAAGCACATTGACCGGATCATGGTCCATTGAAGGAAACTTATCATTCATATGTGTCACGTACGATTATTAATGGCTTCATTAAATATAGTTAATCCTATCAACTAGTTGAATCCTAAAATTCGAAACTATTAGGATTGGTTAATAACTTTTATTAAGTCCTTATCAACTATAAGGAATGATTTTTAAGGTGCTATCCTAATCGTGTATTAGGCATTTAAAACAATTTTAAGTCATAAGAAAGCAATCTAAAGTTATCTCATAATAATTAGATGGCTTTTAATGGCTAACCTAAAAGGCTTTCTTGAATTATCATATAATAAGCAAGAATTTAGAATAACCATTTAAAACCATAAACTAACTTTATCGCATAAAATCAACATGCATCTTATCAACTTAAATATCGCATAAAAAGTTTCTGACTATTTAACAATTATCAAATAATTATTAAACATGAACAACATATTAAAATTTATCCTATAAATAATAATATGCAACTTAAAATTTAACACTTAAATTATAGGTATGATTTTAAAAAATAAAAATTTTTATTTAATAAAAATCAATAGTTTCATAAAAATTATCACATTGTTATAAACGGGCTTTTGGTGGGCCTACCCGTTAGTGGGTATCCACCTATTATGTAACACTACTACTATAAATACAGGGCTATGGACTCCATAGCCACCACGTTTACAACACGTTATCAGCACGCTCGAAGCTGAGCCGAACCCCTGCCGACGGACGAACGCGACGCGAACGGGCTTCCTTCACCGAACGTCGCTAGATCCGGCGGGTAGGATCTAGAGGTAATCCTGAAACCCTAGATCTAAATCCGTATGCGCATATGTCTAGATCCAAGATCCTTGGATCGATTGTTTAATGAAAATCAACGTTTTTATTGATTAAAAATACAATAAAAACGACTTTTTGGAGATTAAAAAATGATTTTTTTCTAATAAAAATTGGATTTTTATCCCCAAAAACCATCAAACCCTAGGGGATCTTTTCGCCGGAATGCGAAACCCCCACCAAAAACTCGTGCCGCCGCCACCGAACCCCCCTTCGGCTTGCGACAAAACCCCCCTACCCGCCGCCCGAAGCGGCGGGCGCCCCACCCACCGCTGCAAACGGCGGGCTCGCCCCGCCGCCAGCAGCGGCGGGCCAAACCCGCCGCCAGCAGCGACGGGCGACCCCGCCGCTGCAAGCGGCGGGCGAAACCAGCCGCCAGCAGCGGCGGGCGACCCCCGAAACCTACCGCCTACAGCGGCGGGATCCACCCCCGCCGCCCGCCGCGGCGGCTCCCCGCCGCCCGTAGCGTCGAGCCCCTTGCCGCCTGCAGCGGCGAGCCCCGCCGCCCGCAGCGACGGGCACCCCCCGGTGCGCGCTCATGTCCGAAAACCCTAGCCGCCTGAAGCGGCAATCCGCGCGACCAAAAACCCCAGCTAGGGTTTCACCCCGAAAATTCACTATTTTCAAACGATTTTCAGATTTAAATTCGATTTTCCTTCGCTATAATCTGATTACATGTGATTTAATTCAACGCTTTTTATTCGGATTATTGTAGGAAAATTGGCGGTCCCTTAGGGCACAAAAACTCTAGTCCCGTCCTAAGTCAGACGGAACAAAGACACAAAAATCATTTGCAGCGGAAGAAAAACTAGTTAATCTAAATTAACAAGCAGTTAAAACATTTTTAACTTAGCCCTAAGGTCCAAGACCCTATGCCAAGATCTATGCCGACTTGGGATGGATCTGACCATCCCAAGAAGGATCTAACCTACTGCGATTAAACTAAACTAATGCTAATAAAATACTTTAACCACATACCCGGAATCTCAGCCCTGGAGCAGGCGAGATGTTCCGCGCCGTCTTCCGAGCTGCTCCTGTCCCACGCCGAGCCGCTCCTTGAACCGCTCCCCGAACCGCTCCTCAAACCGCTCCGCATCCCGAGGCGATCAATCCCCGTGCCGCCGAGCCAACCACGCGCCGAAGAAAGTTTCACGCGAGTGAAACCTCCGCCTAGATTTCGGATCCAGAATCCGAACTCCTTCGTGGCTTTGCTAGAGCCCTCAGGAGTAAGGAAGAAATTTAGGGAGATGAGAAATATTAATTTAAGCCTAGATCCGAGCGTGCTCCAACATTTACGAGAGCCGCTCAGATCTAGAGCTTGGGACGAGTTTTGAGGAAGGGGGGAGACCCCTATTTATATAGGCGGCGGACTCTCCCCTTTTCTCAAAATCCGATGTGGGACTAAATAATGGGTTAATTAAAATCAAGTTAGTTTGCACTTCACAAAGTTCAAACTTCCGTGAATTTTAACTCACTCACTGTTGAGCTCCAAGATTGATACAACCTAGCAATACGACGAGCATTCAACGGTGAACGCATAGGAAAAAACCGTTCGTCAATCGGTGTTCGTTTGACCCTCCAATTGAGTGTCCAAAGATCAGCCATAGGCTAGTTTTTCGCAAAAACTGAGCCGTCATTTGATTCAGCACACTTAGGGTTCAAAACCCTAGAGGTGGGGCCCATGTGTGGGCCCCACGCATCCCGCGCGCGCCTAAATCCGCCTGGGCAGAGCCCAGGCGGGCCTGGGCTTAGCCCAGGCTTGCGCCTGGCTTGCCCAGGCCGAGCCTAGGCTAAGCCCAGGCTTGTGCCTGGCTAGCCCAGGCAGCCTGTTCTGCCTTGCATTTACTGGGCCTGGCCTGGTCTGATCCTTTGGGCTGTTTTGGCTCTAACTTGAG
The DNA here is from genome assembly GCA_030789695.1 of Scilla litardierei. Taxonomy (NCBI): domain Eukaryota; kingdom Viridiplantae; phylum Streptophyta; class Magnoliopsida; order Asparagales; family Asparagaceae; genus Scilla; species Scilla litardierei. The sequence goes on along the minus strand of CM061133.1, from coordinate 271,811,553 downwards.
CATTTGGTGTCCGATTTGGACGCCGTTGGAACCTGGGTCTAGACCGGGACATTCCCGTCTTACCCTTGAACTTTTCCTTGCGTTTATATTATTGAATATTGTATCAAACAATTTAATACACATTTAATCACTTTTGAATCAAATGCAAAATAGTCCCTATCTAGGCTTAAATTACAATATTGCATCAAATGCAATTATTTCATCCCTTGCATCAAAAATGCAAAATATTCTCCCTAACTAATTTCTACCTATTACTAGACGAAGCGTTGCACTTTGTGTGAGACCCTACGGCCTGACCCTACTACAGGTTGGGCTCGAAGCCCTATACGACAAAGACCACGAGCAGTGGCTGCCGTCCCTGTTTCAGCATCATCATAATGTGGTTAGCTCATCAACATGAGAATTGTCGGGACCACCCTGACCGTGTCTGTGATGATTTCTGCAGTTATAGTCTCTTCGTCTAAACTGTGTCGTGTAGATCAAGTCTGGGGTACGGTTAAACTGTCAACCCCAATAACTTGACTCCGGTTAGTTTCGATCAATCATTAGTCAATAAATGTTGGACTTCTTCCAACATACTCTGCGCAGAGTTTTTACTAAGACCGAACTAACTCTACGACACTAACTCCCATTGACCGGGAGAGACGAATCCTCTCTTGGTCATTACTCGCCTCGTACGTTTCAAGTAACACCCAATCCAAAGACCTTTCGACATGCATTGCCTCGAAGCTAGGTCAGTTGATATAAGTGGCACCGTTCACGCACAGGTTTGTCAAAATGACCTCAAGTCAAAAGACCAACTTTCCTATCATCACTCAGAGTTATCACTGACAGATTGGTCAATATAACCATATGATAACTCTAGTGGATCGTTCAGTGAACTCATTCTAATGAGCACCTATGTCTCGTCTTCGACTTCGCCAAGTCAAGCGATCATGAGATCATCGCCACCGCTAAACGGTGAAGACTAAGACACAATGGTCTATCCGATGTTTCGATATCCTTGTCTCGGAACATCTACGACCACGAACCATTTTAGACTTATGCTACAGACGGTCAAACGTTTCTCCATGATCGAGATACTCATATCGATACCCGTTTGACCTTGCATAAAGTCTCAGGACTTTACCTAAGTCGATATCTAATTATAAAATAACTTGGATAAATCATTACCAAACAGCTTACTGTTATTTCAAACAAGATGTTTGTGCTATTCACACAGGAATAAATGGTCTCGAGGGCATAATATTCCTACAATTATATGATTTTTACTCGTTTAAAAATTAGGAAGATCCTGCGACCACTCTGCCGTTAGTCAACTAACCTAACGGTGTATGACGTTGCCTAGTGGTCCAATAATTTTTAAACGAAAGATCTTAATTTTCCACTATAAACTGCCTGTGATGATTAAATTACCTGTAATGTATAAACTGCATGTGATGATGCCTGCTGCATTTTAACTGCCTGCGACAAATGTTAAATATTTGCTGTGGTTTTGAATCGGCTAGTTATCACCATTTTCTTTTTCATGCATTACTTTCTTTTTGAGAGAAAAATGTAGTGAGGATAATTTTGTAATATTACAAGCCCGGCGGACGCCTCAAGAAGATGTAGGACCATTCCCGAAGAATAGGGGCCCCACGGGGGTTCCCGAGTTATACTTTCATTTTCTTTTTGGGACTGTATGGACTGTAATTATTTTGGTGATTAGCCGATCCACGCAGCAAATATCTGTGTCTGAAATGCTTAAATTATTTATTTCTCTGTGAAAATATCTAATTATTGCCTATCTTTTAACATGCTAGAGTGATAAATGGCCAAAATTGCGAGCGTCGATTTCGACGTTTTGGATGCTTCAGGCAATAACTACTTAAGCTGGCAGTTGGACATAAAATTCCATCTGCGAGCACAGGGATTGAGCCACGCCATCGCTGTAGGCGATAAGGTTTCTGATATAGATAAAGCGAAAGCAATTATCTATATCAGACGCCATATCGATCGGACCCTGAAGGCCGAGTACCTCATGGTGGAAGACTCGTATGAGTTATGGACCGCCCTCGAGGATAGGTATAAACATCAAAGAGATGTTATACTTCCCCGAGCGTGATATGAATGGGAGAACCTCCGTCTCCAAGACTTTAAGTCTATTGCCGAGTACAACTCGGCACTCTTTAGCATCACCTCACGCCTGAAGTTGTGTGGTGAAAAGGTGACGGAGGAGCGCATGTTAGAGAAGACGTATACATCCTTCCACGAGAAGGATGTCATACTAATGCAACAGTATCGTGAACGAAAGTTCATGAAATACTCAGATCTTCTCTCATGCCTTCTGATGGCAGAGCAGAATCGTGACCTTCTTCTGGCCACCCATAACTCACGCCCTACCGGCACTGCTCCTGCGCCTGAAGCGCATCACAGCTCCTCCCAGAAGAAGAGGAGCAACTTCAAAGGCAAACCCCAGAAGGGTAAAGCGATGAAGAAGCAGGCTAGAGGACCCCCTCCCAGAAGCAACAATGAGGGGAGGAAGAAGAAAAATGTGTGGAAGAGAAAGGACGACGGCCAGACATCTGCCCCCAGAAAGGACTGGGAAGACAAGTGCCACAGGTGTGGCATGACTGGACACTGGTCCAGGAATTGTCGGACTCCACGCCACCTGCAGGACTTGTACAAAGCGAGCCAGAAGCAAGCTGAGACAAACCTGGTGGTTCAAGAAGACCTGGCACCAATCAGGTTCATCGCTGAGGACTTCTCAAATGATGACATGCTCGACTGAGGACATTATCCATTTTCAATGCATTGTAGCTTTCCTTTTTGAGAAACTATTTATCTGCTTGTTTTTCTTCTGTAGCATGTTGAAGTACTTTTTCAGACTTTAATTGATTATCCGTAGTATATCTTTTTGTGTGCCTTATACTGCGATATTTTCTTTTAAAAATAGATGGACTTTAAATGCCTAGTGGACAGTGCATCTACGCACACGATCCTCCAAGACATCTGCTTTTTTCAAAGCATTAATAAATACGATGGCACCGTAAATACAATTTCCGGTCCATCAGGTATGATTGAAGGATCAGGGGAAGCACAATTTATGCTCCCCAACAAAACACAACTACTTATAAAAGATGCGCTTCTCTCCCCTAGCTCGCATAGAAACCTGTTAAGCTTTAAAGATATCCGCTTAAACGGATACCACCTTGAAACGGTGAGCAAACAAAACAGAGAATACCTAGATGTAACGTCTCATAAAAACGGTGCTAAAAACACCGTCGAGCGTTTTGAGGGACTCCCGTCGGGTCTCTACCACACAAGGATCAGAGCAATGGAAGCAAACACACTAGAGCACCAGAAGTGCCATGATCAACCAGAATTCAAACTCTGGCACGATAGACTAGGACACCCTGGAAGGAATATGATGCGTCGCATCATATCCCAATCCCAACCCTAGCCCTAAGGCCCCTAACAGAAGCCACGAAGCCACCCAAAATTCTCAATCGACGCTCCGAAGCCCTAACAGAAGCCACGAAGCGCCGTCTCTCTCGCTTCTCTCGCGACGTCTCTCTCTCGCGTGCAACCAAGGCTGCGCCTAGCTCTATCGGTCTCTCGGGCCGTCTCTCTCTCTCTCGCCGTATCTCTCTCTCGCCACATCTCTCTCGCGCCGTCTCTCTCTCTCTCGCTGCGCCCTCAGAGTCTCGGACCCAGGTGAGTTCGGTTTTTTTTTTCATTCTGATTTTTTTTCCATCCTATTTTTCTTTCTGTTTTTTCATTTCGTTTTTTTTTTCGTTCTCTAATTCGTTCGTCATTCTCTCTCTGCGTCGTCTCTCTCTCTCTGTCGTTTTTTATCAGTGTTGTGTTGTCTGGACTTTCATCATTCATGCCACTAAGAAGCTTACCATGAGATTTGCGTGAAGAGGCGAAAAGCATCCACAGTTTCATATCAACTGAGGTCTGTAATCTGTATTTTACATTTTTACTCTTCAGTCCACAGTATGATGTGTACAAATAATTAGACAAAGAAATACTATGAAGTTTGAATTAGTCTTTAGAAGTAACGTATAAACTGTAGATATCCGGATCAAAAAATGGTACTCCTCCCATCAATTTGTTGGATCAAACAATGGTACTCGTCCCATCGATATGTTCTTCAATCTCAGTTTTGATTAAAGGAAAAAAAATTGTATATCATATCTTTAGAACAAAATTTTAAAAATGCAGTTTGTGTGTGAAACTAGAACATCATGAGCATGCGCTCTAAACTACTAAAGGGAGCAAATATGAATGATGGCTGTTAAGAACGTGCTTCAGTGCCGTGTGCTTAAATTACATTAGGACACAACTTTATCGTTCACTCTCTCGTAGACAACAAATTATAGCATACTTTACAAATCTTGCATGAACATACACATACATGGAAGTAAGTAGAATATTGATGAGAGTTTTTTTTGCTTTTTCTACAAGTATATTCTCAGTTGGCCTCACGGTGCCATCACTTTGCAAAAAGCTTCAGTTCACCCTTTTATGAGAAAATAATGCATAGCTAAGGTCCCGTGAAAAATAATGCCTGAATCCCTGTCTGCCTGCATTTGTATCATTCTTTGAGTATTGTGCCTGCATTTGGAAAAAGAATATGAGTACAATGTACATGAAACTATGGAAGTATAAAAAGTAATATCAAATGCTAAGGTGTTTACATAGTTAAATTTCCTTTTTATTTTTTATTTTACTGATTTTTTAGGAATTTCAGCACTTAACATTTGTTCTTTTATTTTACATCACATGTTGTATATCAATTATAGTGATTATGGCTGGAAATAACCCGGAGGGGGCATCGACAGTAGGCGCTCCTAGTAGAAAGGATCCCGCTTGGAAATACTGCAAACAGTCGGATCCTAAAAATACGAACGACTTGAAATGCAATTTTTGTGGAAGAGAGTTGAAAGGAGGCGTGTATCGCGTGAAGCTACACCTTGTTGGAGGAAACAGAAATGTCCTTGTATGCAAACATGTACCCGATGTTGTTAAAAAGGAGATTCAAGATTACATGGACTCAAAAAGCGGGAAGAAGTCCTTTGCATCGTCTGCTGCTTCAAACGTTGGTGATCCATTTAATATGGATGTTTCGGGAGAGGAAGACCGAGTCATGGAGGAGACTACGAGTGTTGGAACCGGTAAAAGAAAAACCGGTAACACTATGGATAAGTTTTTCTCAAAGAGGCCAAATACATCACAACCTTTGAGACAGGCGACATTAGATGAGTGTCTGGATCCTGCAAAGGTTGAATATGCTAATACATGTGTGGCTAAATGGTTTTATCAAGCATGCATTCCATTCAATGCAGCAAGACTTGATAGCTTCAAAGAAATGTTTGATGCAATCTCTCGGTGTCCTGGCATGAAGCCAACTAGCTATCATGAGCTGAGAGTTCCATTGCTTAAGAAGCAAGTTGGTATCACTAGAGCTCTCTTGGCTGAGCATGAAAAGGAGTGGAAGACGGCAGGTTGTTCTCTTATGTCAGATGGATGGACTGATAGAAAAAATAGGTCTCTCATGAACTTCTTGGTCAACAGTCCTAGAGGGACGGTGTTCATGGAATCTATTGATGCTTCAGCCTACACAAAAACGGGGAGCAAAGTATTTGAGTTGATGGACATGATGATTCAGAAGGTTGGGCCACAACATGTAGTTCAAGTCATCACTGATAATGCATCGAACTACGTGGCAGCTGGTAAATGATTTATCCTTTGTTCCTTCCTGTTGATATAATTTAAGTCTTTTATTTAACTTAATTTATCCTTCATTCATTATTTTTTTGTTCTCAATGTGATAGGGAAGTTGATAGAGGAGAAGTATCCCAATATCTTTTGGACCCCTTGTGCAGCACATTGTCTTGATTTAATGTTGGAAGATATTGGGAAATTGCCCAACATAATGAAGACTATCAAGAAGTCCGTGGAGTTCAGTGGTTACATTTATAACCACGGGAAGGTGTTAAGCATGATGAGGGGCTTCACTAATGATAGAGAGCTAGTGAGGCCAGCAAAAACACGGTTCGCTACATCCTTTTTGACTATGCAGAGTATCTACAATCAAAAACGTCAATTGCAAATGATGTTTAGGTCTCAAGAGTGGCTATCTAGTACTTGGGCAACAAATGATAGGAAGGGAAAGAAAATTGCAGCAACTATTCTTTCTCAGAGCTATTGGAATGGGATGGTGCTAGCATTGAAGATTGCATACCCACTTGTTAAAGTCTTAAGGCTAGCTGATAGTGAGAAGAAGCCAGCCATGGGTTACATGTACAAGGCCATTGAAATGGCAAAGAATAGCATCCGTGAGTCTTTGGACAATGATGAGAGCAAGTTTGGTGAGGCGATTAACATTGTTGATAAGAGGTGGGAGTGTCAGCTTCGCCGTCCATTACATGCGGCTGGATATTTCTTAAATCCAGGTACGTTTTATGATGATGAAGACATCCAGCTGGATATTGATGTGATGAACGGTGTATATGCTTGTGTGAAAAAGCTTGTGCCTCCTGAAGATCAGAAGCTTGTTTTGAGTCAGCTCCCCCTATACAAGGCTGGAAGTGGATTATTTGGGATTGAGTTTGCTATCATGCAGCGAAAGGACTTAGCACCAGGTAGCTTACATTTTATTTAATGTATCATACATAGCTTAAATTATAGGTAAATTTATACGGCAACTACTCACTAGTACTCACGTTTGTAAAATTGGCAGCGGAATGGTGGAAGTCTTATGGGGCCACTGCTCCACAATTGGCGAAATTTGCGATCCGCATACTTAGTTTGACTTGTAGTGCATGCGGGTGTGAACGAAACTGGAGTGTATTTGAGCAAGTAAGTAAAAGACAATCTATTTGATGTTATTTTTGTATTTACCTATTTATAAATATTAACCAATAATCTTTTATTGTTTACTAGATTCATTCCAAGAAAAGAAATCGGCTTGAAACTCAACGGTTGAATGACTTGGTGTTTGTTAAATACAACACCATCTTAGAGGAGAGGTTCAAGATGGGTGACAAGCTTGATCCTATCTCACTTGTTGAGTTACTTGAAGATAGCAATGAGTGGACGACGGGAACGACACTCGAGGAGGAAGAAAGTGGAGCTGTGGACATTGATACTATTACTCCCATTGGTGAGCTAGCCATCCTACATTACTTTTTTTCATTTATAAGACAAGTGCTAGTTATATTTTATTAATAAGCATGTTTAATACTATTTCAATGAATTAAAGGAACTCAAGGGAATGTGGGTGTGGCGCCAACCCCAACCCCTCCAAGTGCGGCAGAATTAGAGGCAGATGATTCATGGCTTGAAGAAGGGAGACGTGAAGGAGATGTTGCAGTAGAAAGGGGGGTGGCTGATTTAGAGGTGGATCATGCAGGAGGTGGTGGTTAGTAAAAAATTGATAACATTTCATATCTTTATTTTCACGAGTTCTGATAAGTTTATTAACATATTTTTCTATGTTATGGGCATATAGGGTCAACTTCTAGTACAAGGCCAAGTGCATCAGATAGAGTTATCAACATCACTTTCACTAGGAGGAGAGTTGGAGCACTAGGGAGAGCCTCCACATCATCCTTTCATCTTAGAAATGAGAGCTCTGGAGAGGAAGAAGCAGCATTGGCAGACGATGATGCACACGCAGTTGATGATGATGATGAGAGTTTTGAGGATGAGGCCGACTTTCATGATGCATATGATTGATCTTTCTTTATTGCTAGATGGATCGTGGTCGATGGACAGATTAGTATATTATTGTTTTTCTATTTTGGATATCGGTTATGGATATCGTACCATGGATTATTGATTTTTGATTTGGTGAACCCATTATGATATATGATATGTGATGTTATATTTTGATGTTTTAATCATGATTAATTCTAGTTCCTATGCAAATTTATTTCTGAAATATCATACCTCTTCGGGGTTATATATCCAATTTTTATACATTGTGCGCTTTTTCAAAAAAGCCCGCGCCTTAAGTGCGCCTTGCGCCTCAGGCTCCAAAGGACCTATGCGCCTTGCCTTGCGCCTTGCGCCTTGACTACACTGGGCACGATAGACTAGGACACCCTGGAAGGAATATGATGCGTCGCATCATATCCCAATCCCGTGGAATTAACCCGAAAAGCCTGACGCTACTTCGGAAGGGTACATATCCTTGTCCCCCTTGTTACAAAGGGAAATTGATTACGAGACCATCCAACCTGAAGGTGGACTCTGAGTCTCCAAGCTTCCTAGAGAGAATACATGGAGACATTTGCGGGCCTATTCACCCCGCAAGTGGACCATTTCGGTACTACATGGTACTGATTGACACATCTTCAAAATGGTCGTATGTGTGCCTCCTGTCCACCCGCAACGTAGCCTTTGCAAAGCTACTGGCACAAATTATAAAGTTGCGGGCACATTTCCCAGACAACCAGATCAAGAAATTGCGTCTGGACAATGCTGGGGAATTCACATCACAAGTCTTCCTAGACTACTGCCAAGCAACCGGCATAGAAGTTGAACATCCTGTAGCTCATGTTCACACCTAGAACGGGTTAGCCAAATCTCTTATAAAGAGACTACAATGGATCGCTCGACCATTGTTGATGTAATGCCAGTTACCGGTAATTGCATGGGGACATGCCATATTGCACGCTGCATCGCTGATAAGATTACGACCGTCAGGTAGTCAATCTTATTCTCCGATGCAACTTGCATATGGGAACCCACCCGATATCTCTCACTTGAGGATATTCGGATGTGCTGTCTATGTCCCCATAGCACCACCGCAGAGAACCAAGATGGGTCCTCAATGGCGTCTTGGTATCTATATTGGTTTCGACTCACCATCGATCATTAGATACCTCGAACCCCTTACAGGGGACGCCTTTCAAGCATGTCTAGCAGATTGTGAGTTTGATGAAAGCACTTTTCCCAAACTAGGCATTAACACACAGAAGCCAGAAGCTTCAAAGACCATTTCATGGGACACAAAGACTTTATCCCATTTTGATCCGCGTACAAATCAATGTGAAGACGAGATCCTGAAGATCCTTCAAATTCAAAACACAGTTCACATTTTACCGGACAAATTCACTGACAACCAGAAGATTGTCAGATCACACATCCATGCTGCAAATACGCCAGCTAGGATTGACATACCCGAAGATGGATGCAATCCACCTGTAGCAGAAGCAGCCGTACCTCAACAAAAAAGAGGACGACCCCCAGGCTCCAAAGATAAGAACCCTCGAAAGAGGAAAAATCCTGGAGCAATAATAACGATACCCCCACAGGATGCTGAGCTCATCCCAGCTACCTCTCCCCTCCTAACAACCCCTGAAGAGGAAAATATAGGAGAAATATCATTAAATTATGTACGTACTGGGAGGTACTGGACAGAAAAAGCACAATCATCGATAATAACTTCGCGCTCATTATTGCCACTCACGTCACTGAATACGACGATGAAACCGATCCACGCTCTCTAGCAGAATGTAAACGCAGAGAGGATTGGCCAAAGTGGAACGAGGCAATAGGAGTAGAGCTGGACTCATTCTCGAAGCGCAAAGTTTTTGGACCTGTAGTCCTAACACCAAAGGGTGTTAAACCTGTGGGATATAAATGGGTATTCGTGAGAAAAAGAAACGAGAACAATGAGATCGTGCGTTATAAAGCGCGCCTTGTTGCACAAGGCTTTTCCCAACGACCAGGAATAGACTATGACGATACATATTCCCAGGTCATGGATGCGATCACTTTCCGTTTCATTATAGGCCTATCCACAAAGGAAGGCTTGGATATGCAGCTCATGGACGTTGTGACTGCATACCTATATGGAAATATAGACAAGGACATCTATATGAGAATCCCAGATGGATACAAACTACCGACAAAAATGACAGAAAGACCTCGGGAAGTCTATTCTGTCAAACTCCAGAGATCACTGTATGGTCTAAAACAGTCAGGTAGAATGTGGTACAACAGACTCAGTGAATTCCTAGTGCAACAAGGATTCACAACAAATGAAGTCTGCCCTTGCATCTTTATAAGAGCAAAGGGAACATGATTCGTAATTATTGCCGTCTACGTAGACGACCTGAACATCATCGGATCTCCTGAAGAGATAGGTGAGATATCCAAAAGCCTCACACAGACTTTTGAGATGAAAGACCTCGGTAAAACGAAGTTCTGCCTAGGCTTACAAATTGAACACTTGAGCGGAGGAATCCTGTTACACCAATCGACATACACAAAGAAAGTGCTGAAAAACTTTCTTATGGACAAATGTCATCCCCCTCAGCACACCAATGGTTGTTAGATCATTGGATGTCGACACAGACCCCTTCCGACCGCTGGAAGAGGGGGAGGAAACACTGGGTCCTGAAGTACCATACTTAAGTGCAATTGGAGCACTCCTATACCTGGCAAACTGCACACGTCCCGATATAGTGTTCGCAGTTAACTTACTAGCCAGATACAGTTCTGTGCCCTCAAAGCGCCACTGGAATGGAGTCAAACAACTTCTGCGCTACCGCCAAGGGTCTGTGGACAGGGGACTATACTTCAAGAAAGGTGTATCCTCCGACTTGGTGTTATGCAGATGCAGGATACATGTCCGACCCACATACCGCAAAGTCCCAGACCGGTTTTGTGTTCACGTACGGTGGGACGGCCATCTCATGGAGATCCGTGAAGCAGACATTGACAGCAACCTCATCCAACCACTCCGAGCTCATTGCGATCCACGAAGCTAGCAGAGAATGCTTTTGGCTTCGATCAGTCATCAACCATATCCTCAAGACCACCGGCCTGAAGATGGGAGATCTTGGACCTACCACCATGTATGAAGACAATGCTGCCTGCATCGCTTAACTACGAGGTGGCTACATCAAAGGTGACAGGACGAAGCACATTTCCCCCAAGCTCTTCTGGACGCACGAACATCAAGTGGACAACCAGATCGACATCCAGCAGATCCAGTCTTGTGACAACCTGGCAGACCTGTTTACTAAAGCTTTGCCTCGCAGTACCTTTAGAAAACTTGTACTAGGAATTGGGATGAGACAGTTGAGAGATTTACAAGCCTGAAGCTTGTACTTATCAGGGGGAGTTAATGTAGTGCTGTACTCTTTCTCCTTGGCTACTGGTTTTTCCCACTGGGTTTTCCATAGCTAAAGGTTTTAACGAGGCAGCCACATCAACTCTGGATCCAGAAGTATCCACTCCTGATGTTATCCATCGATCAGGGGAAGTTACAGAGACTTGTACTCTTTTCCCTTAGCCACTGGTTTTTCCCACTGGGTTTTCCTTGGCAAAGGTTTTAACGAGGCAATACTCTTAAACTTAGGGATCCAGAAGTATCCATAGACCCATGATCAGATAAGCTCTATGAACCCTGAAGCGTTCATCACGACTTACAAAAATGGATGGATAAGGGGAAGTGTTATAAACGGGCTTTTGGTGGGCCTACCCGTTAGTGGGTATCCACCCATTATGTAACCCTACTACTATAAATACAGGGCTATGGACTCCATAGCCACCACGTTTACAACACACATAATTTTTATTTCAAAAACATTTGTTTAAAAATCATTACATAAAATTAGCATGCTACAAAAAGATTTTATCACATAAAATAATTTTTAAAAGCAACTAATAACAAGTGGTCTCGTTTTAACATTATCTCATAAAGTTAGAATCGATTTTGTATGTATTTAAAGCATACTTGCATTTATAAATATTGCAGTCCTTAGATCAGAAGTAGACCTAAAGCTCTGATACCACTGATGGGTTTTGAAGGACCCTTAGGGCATTATTCTATTCTCGTCCCACATCGAACGAACGATAGAAGCAAATAGAAAAGAAAGCAACGGAAAACGTTAAACCATTTAACGAGCAAGCCCTAAGGATTTCAAGACCCTAGCCAGGATCTATACTATCTTGAGGTGGATCTGACCACCCCAAGATAGATTTAAGCTACTGCAATATAATAAATGAAATGCTTAATTAAACTACATACCCGGAACTTTGCTTGCACCGGTAAAGTGTACCAAACCGCGTCCCGAGCCGCTCCTCGTCCCGAACCGCACCGCGTCCCGAGGCGAGCAACCCCCTTGTCGCTGAGCCAACCACACGCCGAAGAAAGTTTCACCTTGAGTGGATCCTTCGCCTAGACTGCGGATTGAATCCGAGCCCCTTCGTGGCTTTGCTAGAGCCCTTCAGGAGCAAGGGAGAAACATAGGGAGAAGAGAATATTTATTTTAAGTTTAGATCCGAGCGTGCTCCAAACTTTTGGGCGTTGCTCAGATCTAGAGTTTGGGGACGAGTTATGAGTAGGGGGCATGCCCCTATTTATATAGGCGGCTTACCCCTCCCATTTACTCCACTTTCTATGTGGGACTAAAGGTTTTGGAGTTTAAAGAGTTCAAGTTAGTTTGCCTTAAAGAAAAGCCAAACTTCCATGAATTTTAAGTCCCTCACCATTGAGCTTCACATTTGATACAACCTATCAAATCGAAGACCGCTGAACGGTGAACGCGTAGGAAAAACGGCGAGTCATTCTGAGTCCGTTTGACCCCTCAAACGTGTGTCCAAAGATCAGCCCAAAAGAAATTTTTGCTGAACAATTCAGTCGTCAAAATTAAATCAATTAGGATTCAAAACCCTTTCTGTGGGGCCCACAGAGTGGGCCCCACAAGTTGATTCTGCCTAGCCCTATGGGTCATGCGCCCAGAGGGCGCTGCATGGCACACGCGCCTCTGTGGGCCCCACAAGTTGATTCTGCCTAGCCCTATGGGGCACGCGCCCAGAGGGCACTGCATGGCACACGCCCAGAGGCGCGTGCTGCTGGAGCCCTTTGGGCGACAGTCATTAATTGCCCGGCCAATTGGCTAGGCCAATTAAAAAAACTATTTTTCCCTCAAAATTTGCTTTAATCACATTTAAGCTTTTGGGCTTTATCTTTTGGGCCTTTTGTGCTCTATTTAAAGAACTCTTTTAAACAGACTTTAGTGGACCCATTTGAACTCCGATTTTGACGCGGTTTAAACATGCGTTTAAATCGGGACGATCCAGTCATCCAGGTAACCATTTCAATGCATTTATTATAGTAAATATGTGTGTAAACAATTTACGACATATTTAACTCACTTTGCATCATATGCAAAAATGTCCACATCTATTATCTAAAATCAATTGCATCAAATACAAATGATCTGAGGACATACATCCCCCAACAAGTACTTCACTGTTCAGTCCATTATGTGCTTAATTTTAGCATGCACCTGCAGAACAGATAGTTCAATAGCATACATAGCTGATTTGTGGGATTTTAAATGAGATTAGTTCGTGTCCATATTTTCAGAATTTTGAGGAAGTTCCTCCAAGCATGGTAAACCCTAGAAACCCATTTTGGATGCCAACAAATATGAATCTGATTCTAACTCTGTTTTAGTCCTTTTGAAGTGATTTAGTTTCAGTTTTGGATGTTTCGAAAGATCTGTTTGTTATGGAATTGTTTTGGAGTGTTATAAATAAAGTTTTATTTATCATAGAAATTTATTTATAGCATTGTTATGTTTTGTAATAATGAAACAATGGCACATTGGAATAATTGCTATAGACATTACAGTTTAGTGCACTATTCATTTTACACAACTTAGAGGAATAGAATTAGAGGACAATTGTAGTTAGAATGACATGGGGTTTTGGGAACTCATAATTAAAGTCAGAAAGGATGGCAAAGACTACGGTCATTGACGGAATTGTAAAGACTTGACGAGGTCCATTTAATGATATCTTGGACCAATAAATTTAGGACACAGGTGAGCTCGCCTGTGAAACCCGAGGTTATTCTTTAGCCGCTCTTTCCCTTTACATTATGAGTATAATAAAAGAATGAAATGTTTTAGTTTGATAGTTATAGTCTAGTGCTTAGTGTTGTTGACTTGTTTAGGACTAGCGTTGCATGAAAGTTATATTTGTTATTTATTATAAGTATCGTTTACTTTATCCCCTTTAAATGTTTTCTCAACAGAAACTGAACCAGAGTACGAGGAGGCTCCAGCTTTTGAGGAGCCTGAATTTCCAGTGAAGAGCACTGATTTCTGAGGCAAGGATTAGTAAGGAGAGTGATTACCTTTTTGTTTAGTTGTTTCTTTCTCATTGAAATAAAAGTCTAATAGTTTCTCTTTTGTTATGCTTGTGTACTCTTTTCGAAGGATGAATAAAGTTTTCTCTTTTGGTGAAATTTTCTGTTCGCTCTATGTTTGTTTCACAAGAACTTTGCAGGACCTACACAAATAACGGAAAAAGTAATGGTACCCGGAAACGGGACATTGACGCCTGAAGTTCTAATTCCAGATGTTTTAACAATTTGTCAGACACCTGGATGGTGAACATCAGACGTCTGTTTAATTCTAGCTATAGAAACAGTAGCTCGGCCTTTGACGACTGACAGCAAACAGACGTCTGGATGATATGCATCAGACGGCTGGGAAATTCATTCGCAAATTTTCTGTAACTCATTTTCTGTGGTTAGTTAGTTCTAGGCGTCTGAAGTTGTATTACCAGACGTCTGAACAGTTGACCAAATGCCTGGATGATGAACATCAGACGCCTGGATGATCGGAATATAGATATTCAAGTAACGTTATTTCTCACTGTCTGTATGATCAGACGTCTGAGGCATGGTGCCAGACGACTGAACAGACCAAACATATGGGAAGTCTTCTTCAGACGACTGGTATATGTCTGTTAAACTGCATTTAATGCGCAGTCAGAACAATACTACAGGTGACTGTTCGCCCTTCATCAGACGACTGGTGACTAGGATTTCTGCCCTTAATAGCCATTTGAAGCATTAAATACTTGGGCTCTTTAGCTGAGTTTGAGCAGATCTCTAGGGCTTATATATAGGACTTTAATGGTTTGACTTGAGAAGTTAAGAAAGCATCTAAGACTTCATTCATTACACTCTCAAGTGTATCAAAGTCATTAACTTCTCATCTAGAGCATTCATGAGCTTTCAAAGCAAATCAAGCTCAAGCTCTAAAGTTCTTCGTGTCTACACAGCTTTCAAGATTAGCTTCAAGCATTCATTGCTACACATCATGAGACAAGTTTGTAAGTGCTCTCAATCTCATCATTTAGAGCATAATCACACACCTTTATTGCCTCATTCTTAAGAGTAATATTGTGAAGTTGTTTCATATTTCGTATCAAACTCTCTAATTGTATTTTAGAAGTTCCTCTCGGGTTGAGAGAAGTCCATTCCCGGTTTGTGGGAAGTGGAAGAAAGGTGCCTCTCGGTTGTGAGAGAAGTTCATTCCCGGTTTATGGGAAGTGAAAGTGATTTGTATCATTTCAATTGTCAAGTTTGGCAAATGGACATTAGAGGAAACACTAATCACTAGCGGGGAGCTAGTGGGTTGCTAGAGTAGGATTCAAGGGAGCAGGGAAGACTCTGTGAATCCGAACCAGTGTATATCTCTTGCTTGCGTTTGGCTTCCTGTGTTGTTGCTCTCCTTCTCTATTCCGCACTTAGGTTGCATAAGGGTTATTTAATTTGGCGTAATTTCCTTATTAAGTTTTATAAAGCGCTATTCAACCTCCCTCCAGTGTTTTACCATATAGTTTCAGATCCTACAGTTTCCCATGCTTTACGTTTCATGCATACAATTATTGTTGGTTACCTATGGAAACCTACCAAATTTATCCCGCTGATCACAATCATGTTGTCGTGTGAATGTGGGTCAAACCCTGTGAAGCGGTATGTTGAGGAGGAGCATTGTGACCCTATAGCCGGAGACGAATCTTACAAACATGTAGCACGAGAGGAGCTGTTTTACTCGTTGGGACATTGAGACACACCATAATGGAGTTTTGATGATATTCACAAATGATATGGATACTAACGATTTACTTCAAGTGTGTATAGAAAATAAATGATGATACATATATATAGCCATGAAGAACTAATATGTGTAGTAGCTTTAAATGAAGACTTGGAAGCCATGATCGTGGAGTCAACTTTAGAGTCAAGGCATGAAGCAAGTAAAGACTTAATCAAGGACTCAAAATCAAGACTTGATGGCCTAAAACAAGAGAACAAGACTCAAGAACTCGAGAAGAGCGGAACTTGTAAGTTATAAGTCTCTTTTTGTTAAAGTCAATACCATGGAGCTACACACCCACAAAAATCTTTGAAAAATGTTTTTAAAATGTGTTAAGATGCTTTAAATTAGTATATAATTAATTATAAATAATTTCAAAGTAATTTGATGAAGAAAAACGCATGAAACATAAAATAGTCGACTATGCACTTCCGATAGCAGACTATCTGAGAGCAGATTACGCCTAGAACTTTCGAATTGCTGCAGTAGTCGACTATCACATGAATAGCTGACTATATGAAAATATATATCTGATTATCTCCTGGAGATAGCCAACTATCTGGGTCAAATGGCAATTTTTAAGGAAAGCGTGATTTTCATTTTCTAGCTGTTACTAGCCGTTGGAGAAGAAATTTTGAGCACGTTTTTGAACTGTTTTTCAACTCTATAAATACTAGAGACCTCAGAACTTTTATATATGAATGATTAAGCATTTTCTATTATTTTTCAAGCTAAATTCTCAAAGCTCTATTCTTTCAGAAGCTCTCACTTTTGGCCATAGTTTTCAAATTATTTTGTGCAAATTCTCTGATATTTTTATACTTATTTTGGCCATGTTAAAGCTTCATTTTGATATCTAAAACTCAAAGCTTTTATTGTTAGTAGATTCATTTCAAGTTTTCTTTTGATCTACTTGTGCTTTATTTACATTTCTTTCTAGATCAAAAGAGTTGATTTTTATATAGCCACTAAATCACACAAAGCTTCATATATATTGGCTATAAGAATCACAAGTATTGTCAAAAGGTTTTAAGCCTTTGGAGAAGGAAATGGTAAGGTGTTCCATAGTGAAAGGGAAGTGTTGTGTTTTACTTTGTTGGAAATTCATAGTTTGGTTGTAACTAGGTGTTTGGAAATTCCTAGCAAGTGAAGCTAGGTGCTTGTACAAGTTCTCTTAGGTGTGTTGAGGCAAGGTTACTCTTGGATTTGAGAGCAAGTGGATCGGTTGTTGTACGTAGGCCAAAGGTAGGTCGAAACATGGTAAAATCTTGTTGTTTGCGCTGTAACTCTTTTTGTCTCTCTACTCTTTATTCAGTGCTTGTAATATGTATTTCTGTTGTGATCATCATATTTATTTCATTACAAGCTCATTAATTTGTGTTGATTAAGTACCAAACGATGTAACTTTCCTTTGAGACTTATGCAACAAATAGAAGGTTTTAATTTACGTGAAAAGTTTTTACTTTACATACAACACTATTCAACCCCCTTCTAGTGTTGTCTGTCATCTATAGGATCCCACATTACTCTCAGGATTAGTTTTCCAGTATTATTTGACTGTAGTTTGTGGACCCACCATGTACAACTTGTATATTTTCATTTCGAATCATGTTGTAATAATTAACTCCTTTTTTTAGAGTAACTCTTGTATGTTGAGCTGGGATGTAATTTATTATTTCTGTGGTTTGTTAAGTAATTTGCATAGAGGACATGTGGAAAATTTTTTATGCTTGGCGTATTTAGATTAAGGGAAAAGTGGAGGAAAAGAGAGAAAAGAAAAGAAAAAATATACTATTGAGTATTGATTCCCCTGATTTGGTTTTGATGATGAACAAACATAAATATCGTGTACTAATTCTCTTTGAGCGCAGTTAAGGAGATCATCGCCAATTTACTCTGTAGATCTCAAGCGACGTCTCAAGACTTCTTTAGAGCGCATGATCGTTGTGCCTGAAGCTTCGTTGAAGCTCAAGGACTTGTTGATGAAGTCAAGAGAATCTGACTCGTCATGTTGGAGCTTTGAAGACGGTTTGTCTTGTATATTTCTTTGTCTTCTAGCTCCGTTATATAGAATGTTAAGCCTTGAGTCTTACTTGCTTAGCAACCCTCATATCTATCTTATCTTATCTCTAAGAATGCCTTAGAAGCCATTAGATAGGGTTCATTAGCTTATCGTCTTTGACATTGGCTTCTTGTGCATCTTAGTTGGTTCAAGTTGAAGAACTAATCGATTAAATGACAATCTAATCGGTTGGGAATTCCTCTTGAACCGACTAGTCATCTTTGAGAACTTTTGCCTAATCTCTGTTGACCAACTAGTCGGTCCAAGAAGGTTCACCGACCGACTAGTTCTCAAACTAGTCGGTTAATGTTTCTTCTTAGACCGACTAGATTATCCTTCTTATTTCACACAATTCTCTGTTTGCAACTAATCGGTACAAGAAGGCTCACCGACCGACTAGTTCTCCATCTAATCGGTTAATGATTCTTCTTAGACCGATTAAGCTGTTTTAATTTTCCAGACGTTGGAAATTTTATTTCCACGATTTTTTCTGGATCTGTTTTGTTTCTTTCCATATCTGTTTGATGCGTTTCAAACATGGAATTTCTTCTATTATGAGAGGGATTTTCAGATCTAGGTTTCATCATATCGATTATCAATTTGAAAAAGCTCTCTCTCTCTCTCTCTCTCTCTCTCTCGAAGAACTATCTCTCTCTTTTTGACCTAATTCCTCCAAGAGATCTTGAGCTTTTGTGCGTTCATTCTCCTGAAGGATTCAAGGATCACGATCATCATCATAGCCGTCTCCATCTGGTCATCTCAGTGGTGCTAGGGTTTCGTGATCTTTTCTCTCCATCATCTTTCCTTGCCCTAATACCGTAAGTATCTCTCAAGGCATACGAATTTGTGGTGAGTATTTCATATTTAATTGAACCTTTTATTTGATTTTTGCTATCGGTTTGTGAGAGGTTCGTGATCCCGGTTTGTGGGAGTCACATTGAATCGTTGTATTCATTTGTCTTGTAGTATTTTCTACAAGAGGTTTTTTAGTGAAAGCTTGAGTTAATGGACTCTAACTCAAGTAGCCGGAAGGGATCCGGGTGTCTGGGACGTAGGATCATCGGAAACAAGTCGGGGAGACTTGGGTGGATCCAAACCCATTACATCACTTGTTTGTATTGTGATCTTCTTGTTGTTACTTCTATTCCGCATTATTGTTTGTGTTTGCAAAATAATTAGGAATTATCCTCTTAGTTATTTTAAAGTACTATTCACCCCCCTCTAGTACTTGTGCAATAGCTTCCAGGGTATTACATTTGGTATCAGAGCTTGGTTCATAGCTATGACAAATAACGACAACAAGGCCGTTCGACCACCTCCCGACTACAGCTCTTACAAGAATCATGAAGGAGCATCTTCAGTGCTCGAAGGCTACTCCTTAACCAGGCCTCCTCACTTCAACGATACCAACTATGGTTACTAGAAATGCCGGATGGAAACTTTCCTCCAGAGCGCATCACTTTGGAGAGCTACATTAACGGAGTACGTTGAGCCCATTGAAGAAGACTTCACAAAGTGGACTGCCGGGAGGTCGCCGCGGAGGTGAGCAATGCCAAGGCAATGAATGCCTTACAATGTGCTCTGGAGCCTGAAGACTTCAACAAGATATGCACATGTAAGCGTGCATATCAGATTTGGAATCAACTTCTCATCTTGCACGAGGGAACGAGTAGGGTAAAACACTATAAACTCACTGTTGCTAACAAATAATTCGAGTTATTTCACATAGAACAGGGTGAAAGAATTAAGGAGTACTATGCTTGCTTTGTGGATCTAACCAACGAATTGGAAGCTCTTGGGAAGACCTATACCCAAAAAGAGAAAGTCGCAAAGATCATTGACGGACTTCCTTCGAGTTGGAAAAAGCGAACCTACGCTATCGAGGAAGGTAATGATATGTCTAAGTATTCCGTTGTTCAACTAATGGGTACATTAATGTCTTATGAGCTACGAAAGGACAACAAGATCAAGATGCATGACAAGATGAAGGCGTTCTTGAAGCAAGAAGAGTCGAAGAAAAGGCGATTGCTTTCAAGGCCGCCCCTACCACACCTACCAATAGTGAAGAATCGGAAGCTGAGTTGGACATGGAATCTTTGGCCCTCATGGCAAAGAAGTTCAACCGGTTTTTTCGAAAAGGTAAATTCAAGAACAAATCCAAAGTTGGTTCTACTAATGCCTCTTCTTCTTTGTGTTTCAAATGCAATAAGCCAGGACACATCAAGGTCGATTGTCCCCTCGATAAACAAAAGGAGAAATGGAAGGCACTTAAGTACGACAAGTCAAGAAAGTACAAGAAGGAGTACAAGAAAGGGCTTGTTGGTACATTCACCGACTATGAAGAGGACTCTTCAAGTGGTGAGTCAGATGAAGAACAAGTGGAGAAAGCACACATGTGCTTCATGGCAAGAGAACAGTATGATCAAGAGACCGCTTCAGATGAAAGCGATGATGAAGGTGAAGAGATAACTATGGATGACCTTAGATTAGCGAATGAAGAAATTTGGTCTAAGAATTCTAAGTTAGTGAATAGATATACTAAAATCAAAGATGAGCTAACTAGTATTCAAACCACACCTAAACCTGTCATCACCAATAATGACGATGTTGTTGAAGCCTTGAGAATTTAGATTGTAAATCTCAAATCTCAACTTGAGCATGTTAACATTGAGGATCCGGATGAACATGAGATAGCGGATTTGATTTCTCGAAACTCAACTTTGAGTATTGAGAATGAGAATCTCAAGTCACGTGTTTGTGAACTCACCACGCAAGTGTCTACTTTGGATGCTAAAATACTTTCTCTCACTGAGAAATATGAGTTCACATTAGGCCGTGTTGAGAAATTCAACAAAGGCAAGGATCATTTGGATAATATTCTGAATGACTTACTTCCGGCCAATCATCGCATTGGGTTGGGGTATAATAAGGAAAATTTATCCAAATCTTCCACCACCTTTGTAAGGCCATCCTCAGATGCCGCAACTAGTGGAAGCAAACACCCCATGTGTAGTTCATCTTCTAATGGTACTTCCACTAAGTTCACGTCCCCTTTTGGAAAGAAACCCACTTTGGGTGGACCTCTAAAGTAGAGTCATGC
Source organism: Scilla litardierei (assembly GCA_030789695.1). Lineage (NCBI taxonomy): Eukaryota > Viridiplantae > Streptophyta > Magnoliopsida > Asparagales > Asparagaceae > Scilla > Scilla litardierei. The sequence continues at coordinate 271,790,477 of CM061133.1, read as the reverse complement.
ATTTATGTACATAAATGCCATACCACGTAGGAACACACCTCCTACTCCACATGTTCACACTTATGATGATGTTTATGTTCCACGTCCATGAGCACGTGCACACCAAGTGAGACACACTCACGCACATGTTCCTCCACATGCATATGCTCACCCTCATCATTATTACATGAATGATTACCATCATGCACCGTATCATATGTTGCCACCACCATTTCATCATGTGCAGCATGCCTATCCACATCATGCATACACTATGCCACTTCCTCGTAGAACACATACACCACGTAGAAATCAACAAAATGTGCATGTTCCCAATAGGAATAGGGATCCCAAGGCATTCACTATTTGGGGCCCGAAGGACACTAACATGCATGAGAAACAAGCATATATAAACTCATATTTTATGAATGTTGTGCACAATGATGATTATATTGGGAAGTCTAAGTCCAGTTGGACTTGGCTTCTAAAGGTCTAATCTTTTAGGACCCAATGACCTTGGGTACCATGATACAATGTTCTTATCTTCGGGTACTCAAGAAAAAGAAAAGGAGCAACAAATCTAAATTTGGCTTCAAGAACGGTTGGATACTTGATAGCGGGTGCTCAAAACACATGACTGGTAAAGCTCTATTGCTATCCGAAGTGGTACCCATTGAAAATGAAAACCGAGTGGTCTTTGGAGGCAACGAGAGTGGAACCATCATAGGTGTTAGGAAAGTTAGTAACCCTTCTAAACCTCTTATAAGTGATGTTTACCTAGTTAAAGGTTTATATCACAATCTAATTTCTATAAGTCAACAAAGTTAGCTTTGAGAAAGGAATGTGCCATATTTTAAGAACTGATAATAATAGTTTGTTGTTCTCTGGCACATGCCATAAGGACTTATATATCCTAGATATTCCAAATTCCCAAGAACAATGTCTTATTGCCAACATAAGTGAGCAACACTTATGGCATAGATGTTTTGGTCATGCGAATTTCAGAACACTTTTTAAACTATCCAAGCTAGATTCTATAAAAGGATTCCATAAGCTTTCTTTTAACAAGAAAAGCTTTTGCGACTCATGTCAACGAGGCAAACTTCCAAAATCATCATTCAAACCTAAGAAAAACATATCCTCTAAACGGCCTCTAGAGCTTTTACATATAGATCTTTTTGGGCCAACTAGAGTTGCTTCATTAGGGAATGCCCGATATAGACTTATCATCGTTGATGACTTTTCTAGGTATACATGGGTATTTACTTTAGTTAATAAAAATGATGCTTTTGAAAACTTCACAGTATTTGCTAAGAAAGTACAAAATCTCCTTGGAACCACCATTGTCACTATTCGTAGTGATCATGGCAGGGAATTTAAGAACGAGTCTTTCTCAAACTTCTGTGATGAGGTTGGTATTACTCACACCTTTTATTTTCCTCGCGCACCCCCTCAAAATGGTGTTGTTGAGAGAAAGAATAGGACGCTAGTGGAATGTGCTCGCACTATGATTGATGATAGCCACCTTGGCCATCAATTTTGGGCAGAAGCGGTACATACCGCTTGCTATGTGTTTAATAGAATACTCTTGAGGCCCGGCACTAAACAAATTTGTTATGAATTGTTGTTTGGTAGGTTACATCAAGTTAAACATTTTAGAGTTTTTGGTGCAAAATGTTTTATCAAGAACACGTATGGTAGCTTGGACGAATTTGATCCAAGATCCGATGAGGGGATCTTTGTTGGATATTCCTCCCGTAGAAAGCCTACCGGATATACAACAAGAGAACCTCAACGATCGAGGAATCACTTCATGTATCATTTAATGAAGACTTTGTCTCTCCTAGAATTATCGCTGACGATGACTCTATGGAAGTAGTTTGTGATTCTGTTGATAAGTCTAATGCTATTGATTCTGTTGAAACTAACCCTACTAATGAATCTCTTGAGAATGTTCCTAGTGACCAGGGTGTTCCCAGAAAGCTTCCAACTGTTAGTGACCATCCTCATGAACAAGTAATTGGCAACATGAAAGATGGTGTCAAAACGAGGTCACAAGTCAACTTCTTCGCTCATTGTGCCTTTGTCTCTTCCGTGGAGCCAAAGAATATCAACGAGGCGTGCGAAGATAGCTCTTGGATCGTAGCCATGGAAGATGAGCTCATTCAGTTTGAGAGGAATGATGTCTGGGAGCTAGTTCCATTGCCTTCGAAGAACTACAACGTTATAGGAACGAAGTGGATTTTCAAGAACAAGACAAACGAGAACCAAAATGTCATCTGGAACAAAGCTCGGTTAGTTGATCAAGGCTACATGCAAGAGGAAGGTATCGATTTCGAGGAATCCTTTACACCTGTAGCTAGATTAGAATCTATTAGATTATTATTGTCATTTGCATACCATAAAGATTTCAAACCTTTTCAAATGGACATAAAGAGTGCGTTCTTAAACGGAGATGCCGTTGAGGAAGTATATGTTTCTCAACCTCCGGGTTTTATAAACGAAAAATTTCCTAATCACGTTTTCAAACTTAAGAAAGCACTTTATGGTTTGAGACAAGCTCCTAGAGCTTGGTATGACCGCTTAAAGAACTTTCTTTTGGATTTGGGTTTCAAAATGGGTGAGGTTGATTCATCGCTTTTTGTTTAGTATTGTAATCATGATATTATTCTAGTTCAAATTTACGCAGATGATATCATTTTCGGTGCTACTAACTTCACTCTCTGCGAAAAGTTTTCTAATGTTATGAAGGATCAGTTTGAGATGAGCCACATGGGAGAGCTCAAATACTTCTTAGGACTTCAAATTTGCCAAATGAACGATGGGATCTTCATCCATCAAACCAAGTACACGGCAGAACTACTAAAGCGATTTGGAATGGAGAGTGCTTCTAGCAAGAAGACTCCGATGAGCACCACAACGCATCTTGAGGAAGATACGAGCGGCAAAGATGTAGACATTCGTCTATATCGAGGTATGATAGGTAGTCTATTATATCTTACTGCTAGTAGGCCAGATATAATTTTTGCCGTTTGTGTTTGTGCTAGGTATCAGTCACAACCTAAGGAATCACACTTAATAGCGGTTAAACGTATGTGCTGTTATTTAAGTCATACACTAGACTACGGATTATTCTATCCAAAGTCAAGCACATATGAGTTAATCCATATAGTGTTGCAGATTATGCTGGATGCAAATCCGACAGAAAAAGTACTAGTGGCACTTGCCATTTTATAGGAAATTTCCTTGTCTCTTGGTTTTCCAAGAAGCAGAATTCCGTATCACTTTCAACCACCGAGGCGGAATATATCGCCGCCGGTGCTGCATGTGCACAGGTTCTTTGGATGAGACACACACTGAAAGACTTTGGTGTACACTGTGATACTTGCCCTATCATGGTGGACAACCTAAGTGCGATATGTCTCTCTAAGAATCTTGTACACCATTCCCGTACCAAACACATAGATGTCTGTCATGCATTTTCTAGATGATCATATAGCTAAAAAGGACATCATATTAGTGTACGTTGAAACCCAAAAGCAAATCACCGATATTTTCACGAAACCACTTAAGGAAGATTCCTTTGTACGGTTACGTCGAGAATTGGGGATTATGGGTGAATCTGAGATTTAGGATTCATATTTTTTATATTGTTTGCATGGATAGTGATATTCATAAGCTCATGCATACATTTGTTAAGATATTCTTTATTCATGCTGGATTTATGACTGGTTTGCGTTTTGCGCGTCGTATTTATGGTTTTATGGTTTTATGGGGTAGCATAAGTTCATGCACTTTATTGGTATATGTTCATGCACTTTATGCTACTCTCTGCTGATGTTAGATATTTTTTTGTTGCCTGGATATATCTTTTTTTGCTGGTTATATATATATACACACACATCCTGTTGCAGTTCGTATCATTGTGCATGTTGTGCTTTGTCTCTGTTGTTTCTTTCGTCGCTCGTCGACTATGTTAGTTCTTTAGTTTTGTTTGTATGAAAACATGAATTGTTTTCCATGCACTCAATTCGCTAAAATGTTGATATTGGAGAGATTGTTCCTTTAATCAATCCTATGATTTGATGGTGTTTTTGATGATTTCTTTTTTCGTTTTTCGACTATGGTCTAGTTGACACACTTTGTTGTCTTTCTTCGATGTTTTTCCTTGGTGTCATTTGGACCGTCGTTATATTCTTCGACTCTCTTGTTTGGACTTTTATTTAGCCATGGTTGTTATCGTTGCCTTCCTCCCGCTCTTTTTGGATAATGCCAAAGGGGGAGAGAATTAATAATGACTTAGTGCTAAATGATAATTTAAACATTACCGTGAATCTAATTTCATATGCTAGATTCAGGGGGAGTGAAGATATAAAAATCTATGGATTTCGATCCTATATTTCAATAGTTGGATCATGTTTTATTCTTTTCTCAGCTGCTTGATGCTTCTGTTCATTATTTAATATGGAACTAACGTATCATCAATGCAGGGGGAGTAAGTAAATTTCATTTATTTCATTATTATTGATTTATATTTATGTTGGTTTGTCATCACCAAAAAGGGGGAGAATGTTGAGTATTGATTCCCCTGATTTGGTTTTGATGATGAACAAACATAAATATCGTGTACTAATTCTCTTTGAGCGCAGTTATGGGGATCGTCGCCAATTTACTCTGTAGATCTCAAGCGACGTCTCAAGACTTTTTTAGAGCGCATGATCGTTGTGCCTGAAGCTTCGTTGAAGCTCAAGGACTTGTTGATGAAGTCAAGAGAATCTGACTCGTCATGTTGGAGCTTTGAAGACGGTTTGTCTTGTATATTTCTTCGTCTTCTAGCTCCGTTATATAGAATGTTAGCCTTGAGTCTTACTTTCTTAGTAACCCTCATATCTATCTTATCTTATCCCTAAGAATGCCTTAGAAGCCATTAATAGGGTTCATTAGCTTATCGTCTTTGACATTGGCTTCTTGTGCATTCTTAGTTGGTTCAAGTTGAAGAACTAATCGATTAAATGACAATCTAACCGGTTGGGAATTCCTCTTGAACCGACTAGTCATCTTCGAGAACTTTTGCCTAATCTCTGTTGACCAACTAGTCGGTCCAAGAAGGTTCACCGACCGACTAGTTCTCAAACTAGTCGGTTAAAGTTTCTTCTTAGACCGACTAAATTATCCTTCTTATTTCACACAATTCTCTGTTTGCAACTAGTCGGTCCAAGAAGGCTCACCGACCGACTAGTTCTCCATCTAATTGGTTAATAATCCTTCTTAGACCGATTAAGCTGCTTTAATTTTCCAGATGTTGGAAATTTTAATTCCACGATTTTTCTGGATCTGTTTTGTTTCTTTCCATATCTGTTTGATGCGTTTCAAACATGGAATTTCTTCTATTATGAGAGGGATTTTCAGATCTAGGTTTCATCATATCGATTATCAATTTGAAAAAGCTCTCTCTCTCTCTCTCTCGAAGAACTCTCTCTCTCTTTTTGACCTAATTCCACCAAGAGATCTTGAGCTTTTATGCGTTCATTCTCCCAAGGATTCAAGGATCACGATCATCATCCTAGCCGTCTCCATCTGGTCATCTCAGTGGTGCTAGGGTTTCGTGATCTTTTCTCTCCATCATCTTTTCTTGCCCTAATACCGTAAGTATCTCTCAAGGCATAAGAATTTGTGGTGAGTATTTCATATTTAATTAAACCTTTTATTTGAGTTTTGCTCTCAGTTTGTGAGAGGTTCGTGATCTCGGTTTGTGGGAGTCACGATTGAATCGTTGTATTCATTTGTCTTGTAGTATTTTCTACAAGAGGTTTTTTAGTGAAAGCTTGAGTTAGTGGACTCTAACTCAAGTAGCCGGAAGGAATCTGGGTGTCTGGGACGTAGGATCACCTGGAACAAGTCGGGGAGACTTGGGTGGATCCGAACCCATTACATCACTTGTTTGTATTGTGATCTTCTTGTTGTTACTTCTTTTCCGCATTATTGTTTATGTTTGCAAAAATAATTAGGAATTATCCTCTTAGTTATTTTAAAGTACTATTCACCCCCCTCTAGTACTTGTGCAGTAGCTTCCAGGGTATTACATATACTACATTATTTCCTTTGTTTTAAATACGTCACGGCCTTCACATTCCACTCTCCATGTATTATGGTAAGCGGGGTGTGACAGAGTAAGTTGGTATGTATGCGGAGTAATTTTCAGGCTACAACATATGATTACCAGATTGTCGATGATCCATCAGCTGGTGTCGTTACAATCAAGTTTTCTGTTAATCATGCTTTATTCCTACAATTTGCTTTGTACACACAGCTATATTGATAGTTCTAACTTCCTCTGGGGTGTAGGGATGTTTTCCAATACTTTGTCTTGCTAAGCTTTTGGCGTATCCATCAGGCATAAAAAATTGATGGAGAAATGTTCAGAAATTGAAACATGTGTAGAGATTTTAAGACGGATGAGAGATATAATAGCCAGTATTTGCAGAGGAAACGATGATATTGATTCTTTTGAAGCTTTCATGTAAGATTTTGTTGATTGCTCAGATTTCTTGGATTACTTGGAGGTTGTATGGTATCCCAGAATAGGTCTGTTTGCGTTGAGAAAAATGGTTTGCATTATGCGTGGTGAGTAATTTGGTATGTGCGCGTAATAATTTGTTTTGCCATGTGCGCGATGAGTAATTTATTATGTGCATGGAGTACTTTTGTTTTGCCTGTTATGTGCGATGAGTAATTTGGTATGTATGCAGTGTAATTTTTTTTGCATGTTGTATGATGTGAGTTATTTGGTATGTGCGTGGAGTAATTTTGTTTTTCTTGTTCTGCACGCGGTGAGTAATTTGGTATGTGCGCTGAGTAATTTTTTTCTTGTTTTGCACAATGACGTAATTCGGTATGTGCGCAGAGTAATTTTTGGCGGAGGTATTTCGGGGGGTTTAATATGACAGTTACATTATTTTTCAAAAAAAAGCTGTATGTGCGCAAAGTAACTCCCTTGATATAAAGGAGAAGAGATCAAGAGAGGCTATACACACAAAACTAATTGCTACACACACACCATTTATCTACAAGTTTGCCATTCCATTTTTTCCCGTTCCCCCTTGTACTCTCTTCATCTCTTAGTCACAAACATCCCCCACCCAACGCAACAAAAACCCAAAATCCACTCTTCCCCTCCCCCTTCCTCCTCCGTTCTTCTTCGAAAAGAACACACCAAACTCTCTAAAGAGAATTCTCAAATAGCACAAAATTTTCGCCTACAATGATGCAAAAAAAAACATCACCTACTCAGTTGCACAAAATTGTCACATGTCAAGTCTTTAGGTGGGACGAGAATAGAGGCGGGGAGAGGGGATGCAGAGATGATGGTAATTTTGATATATGGATGTACTATTCATAACCCATGCCCACGGGCACGATTCATTTAAGATCCCCCGCAAATCTTTGTTCCCCAAAAAATTATTTTCACAGCTAAAATTTAAAAGAACAACAAATTAGCGTAGAAATATTTAGCGGCATGGGCGCCTTCGACGCGGAACAACAAATTCGGCGCAGTCGCCTTCAACATAGAACAACAAATTCGACGTAGAACAACAAATTAGTGTAGAACAACAAATTCGCGCGGGCGCCTTTGGCGCGAAACAACAAATTAACGTAAAAGCGGGCGCATTCGGTGCAGGAAATTATTCTCATCTTATTACCCCATGCGTCGAAGAGGCGGTGAGCCCCGCATTGAGGGAGAGATCATTCGATCTGCACAACATTCAATCAGCATCATTAAGTGCAAGTTAAAGTTTTTTTCCCAAACGTATTAATTGCACTCTGTTATTCCACAGAAACTTTAATTCCCCAAAGAATTTCCTTTCCCAATAAAATTTCATTTCCCAAGTTCCCTCCAAACTTTCCACAGAATCTCATCTCAACCATTCATTCCTCAAGATTAAATCTAAGCCGTCTTTCTATCAACCCCTTTGTCCTAGTCAGCTTGTCCTACTCAGCCCCAGGATTCAAAAAAAGTTGTCAAATGTATAATAGATGTAAAATAAAAAAACTAATTTTAAATAAAACTGAAGATGTGTAAGTGGCATAAGAGTAAAGCAATTAGGTCTGTGTGCATAGAATTTCCATAAGAGGCATCTTTTGCACATAACAAAGCACATGCATTTAAAAAAGCATAAAAATTATAACGTTCTATCCTATCTTTCTGGTTATATCTGAAGGGATTTGTCATCCCTAAAGGAGACTTACCAATACTTACCAATGCTTACCAATCTACTTGGATGTGCAATGGAATTATTAATTGCCAAAGTTTCTCTACACGATTGTTGTAGATGATCACACGATGGAAAATCTACTAGTTCTCACAACCTAAATCTCTCTCTTTTGATGCACTCTGATGGGGAAGATGAATGCCTTTTGGTAGTAGTTATTCTCTATAAAAACTTCATCATTCTCTTAAGAGGGAGGCTATTTATAAACTTCCCACTTGTTAGGAATTCAAATTCAGATCATAACCACTTTTTGTAGTTATAGCAACCACCCAAAAACTACTTTATAGACATACTGTGTCATTTCCTAAGTCTCATACTTAGGGATTCCATTAATGCGTGTATTAGCTAAGTTATCACTCACTTATGAGTGAAATAACTTGGTCATTAGCCATCATATACCAACAATAGCCAAAACTTTAGTGACACTAAGCTTTTTTTGGTTATTAATAAATCATTTAATAATGGAAAAAAGTTTGACTAAGTGGCATGACAACCTGACTCGGCTTGGTTGGGACTACATCTGTATCATCACGTGTTCGCACCATGGTAACAAGAATGTTAGAGATCAGAGTCTGGGTGTGGGTTTCTCGGCTTCGACTCCTTCAATACTCAAATTAGAAGTTGTGAGATAATCGAAAATAATGTTAAAGCAAATAGAAAGTTTTTGAATGGAATCCATTATCTTCTCTCTTAAGGGCAGGGTAGGGATTTTTATATAGAGTAAGGATTGGTTTTGGTAACTTCACCTAATGAGTTGACCAGTTTTACGAGCTTATTTTGAACTTCAGCATGTGAGAGCCTATTGTTTACCTTGGGACTAGGGATGAGAATGAGCATGTCCAAAGCCTGATTGGGATTCCAATCGGGCATACCACATCATCATCCATACTCATCCCTTCACTAATTTTTCTAGAATTAGTGAAGGGATGAGTATGGATGATGATGTGGCATGCCCAATTGGAAGCCCAATCAGGCTTTGGACATGCCCATTCTTATCCATACTTGGGACCATGTGCCTTTTTTTAAAGGGCGGTGTACTTTAAAAAATGTTCCTGACACCACCTAATTGGTGTCAACTTAAGCATCTCCTTGTATTAAATCGCCAACATGAAGGAGAGATGGGATGACTCTGACCAGTGGAGTAAGAAAAACAAGCGGGAGGTAAAGTAGGCAATGAGCTTTGTATATCGGCATAAATTCAAACAAATCACCATAGGTTTTGTCTCTCTTACACATGCAATCTGATTGGATCCAGCACAATACACATGCAAGAAGTAGTGAGCATACAAAGCGGTAGGCAGCAAACATTAACCTCTTACCAACCAACAAAATCCGGTGCAAAGAAATAATGTCTAAATTGTTATGAGTTGAGGGAGGCCCTTTGGCTCCCTCCTCATTTATCCCTCCATTACACCACCATCCCACTAAGCCTTTAGTGGGTGACTCTTGGGCTACTACAATAATGAGGATGTGATAAAGGTAGAGCCATGGTGTTTGCCATGGTTACTCATTCCTATTGCAAGAAAACTTTGTCTCCTATGAGTCTCTAGAGTTGATCTCTCAACACGTTATCAGCACGTGTCTTCTACAAATTTTGAGCCACTAAAATTATTCCAAATCCCCTCTAAATCAAACTCCTACGCGAAGGAATCTAATTGTTGTTGCGGTGATCCGTTGCGGTTTTCGTTGCGGCGTTTCCTAGGCGTTCGGGAGCGGGGAATTCTATCTACAGATTTTATATTGCGATCTTCCATAGATCTTTGATCTAGAGGTAAAAATCTCTTTCCCGTAGATATACAATTCTATATATGGATCATACAAAATTTTACAATGATAATAAATTCTTGTAAAAATTAAAACAAAAATAATTTATTTACAATATCTCCCTTTTTTTGCCAACCGATTTTCTCGTCGGAAGCGAGAATCAACGGACATCGACTACCGGTCTACCGGCCACCTCGCTAGAAGCGAGACCAAAAATATAGGGGGTGCTGCCTTTCGGCCTCCACCCCCACCCCAAGGCCGCAATCAAACAAGGGGGGTGCTGCCTTTCGGCCTCCACCCCACCCCCCACCCCCTGAAGGGGGTCCTTCACCGGAAACCTAATCTGAAGGGGGGGGGGGCTTCCCCCGACAAACCCCCCCACCGAAGGGGGGCCCTTCATCGGAACCCCCCTGACGGGGGGAGCTTCACTGGAACCCCCCATCAGGAGGGGCCCTTCATTGGAACCCCCCTAACGGGGGAGGCCTTCACCGGAACCCCCCGTCAGCGGGGCCCTTCTCGGAACCCCCCCGACGGGGGAGGGGGGGCCTTCACTGGAAACGCCCACCCTCAAAGGGGGGGGGGGGGGGCTTTTTCATCCGCAGGGGGGGCCTCTTGCTCCGACGAGATCCCCCCTGGCCGAGAAATCCGAAGGGGGGGGGCCTCTTTCTCCTGCGCAACCTCCCTGGCCGCGAAAAAAGAAGGGGGGCTCTTGCTCCGGTGAGAGCCCCCCGGCCGCGAAATCCGAAGGGGGGCCTCTTTCTCCTGTGCAACCTCCCTGGCCGCGAAAAAATGAAGGGAGGGAGGGCCTCTTGCTCTGGCGAGACCCCCCAGCCGATTAATTAAATAGGGGGGAGGGGTTCTACTGAGGTAGGAGCCCCTCCCACATGGATGCTTTTGATAACGGGGGGAGATGACGGCTGACCTATTTCTCTAACCCTAAAATTAGAGATTAGGGTTTTTCAACAAACCCTATTATTGGGTTTTGGGTATATTATTAACCCCATGGGCCTGAAGACCCTACCTAGGCCCACAGGCAAATAAAAATTTCAGCGGGTCTACGTTAAAAATTTGTTTTTACACCAGATTAATATATGCAATATTCCTTAAAATTACCAGAAAACCCCAGAAAAATCCTGGACAATTCTATAAAAATTTAAGGAAAATCGGTAATATTTTTGGCAAATTACTTATAAAATTGGAGAAAATTTTGTATATAATTTACTGTTTTTTTTATCCATGTTAAAATTGCTAATATTATGTAAAACATCTCTCTTGCATTATTAACTATTTATAGATTATTAGGATTTTTCAAAATATAATTATCTTAAGGATCCAGCGACCACTCTGTCGTTAGTCATCTAACCTAACGGTGTATGACGTCTCCCTGTGGTCCGAGAGATTATTATATTTTATAGTTTCTTTTTCCATATTATATATGCCTGAGTTATATGCGTGGTTGTTTCTTTGTGCCTGTAGCATATTTAAAACTACGTGGATGTTTATATAAGTTAAAAGGTGTTTTTGGGATCAGCCAGTTTGATACCTTTAATTTCCTTGCACTTTTATTTTCTTTTGAGAGAATTTGTAAGTAAGGATTGTATGTATAAATGTCAAAGACTGGTGTACCAACATATGAAGACGGAGGTGAAATTTGCAAAAGATAGGGACCCCTTCTGGGTCTCCAACTTGTATTTTTCTTTTCTTTATGAACTGTAAATCGGACGTTGGACTTTGTATGTTTTTGGGTATCTGGCCGATCCCCACATTTTACTTATTTTATTCTTTATGCATGAATTTACATTTTAATTAATTCATGCTTATTTTAAATTGCATAGATAAATGGCAAAATTGGCAAGCGTCGATTTCGAGGTTCTTGATGCTGCAGGAAAGAATTACCTGAGTTGGCAAGTGGACATGAAGTTTCACTTGCGTTCGATGGCCCTCCTTGGCTCAATTTTGGCTCCTTCATCGGCCCCAACAACGGCTACTACTTCTGCTAGTAAGGCCACAGAAGCGGCCCAATCATCTAGCAGCACTCCTACCACTGTCTCTGATGTGGATAAGGCGAAAGCCATTATCTATATCAGGAGACATATAGATCGGACCTTAAAGGCCGAATACCTAACGGTAAAGGACCCAATTGAGTTGTGGACAGCGCTGGAGGCACAATATAGGCATCAGATTGATGTCATATTACCACGTGCCAGTTATGAGTGGGAAAATCTCCAACTTCAGGACTATAAGTCCGTGGCTGAGTACAACTCGGCACTTCATAATATCACCTTACGCCTGAATTTGTGTGGTGAAGAAGTCTCGGAGATCCGCATGTTGGAGAAGACATTCACCTCGTTTCACGAGAAAGATGCAATCCTCATGCAACAGTATCGTGAACGAAACTTCACAAAATTCTCTGACTTGCTCTCTTGCCTTCTACAGACGGAGCAAAATAGAGATTTATTACTGGCCACACATAATCTGCGCCCTGCAGGTGCTGCTCCTCTCCCTGAAGTCCACAATGTTACTCCCCAGAAGTGGAAAAACAAGAAGAAGGCTAGAAAGAACAAGGGGAAAGCTGCGATAAAACCAATAATAGCACCTCCCCAGAACAACAACTACAAAGGAAAGAAAAACTTCACATGGAAGCGTAAGAACACTAGTCCAGTGTCAATTCCAAAGAAGAACTGAGAGGACAAATGCCACCGAGGTGGCATGACTGGACATTGGTCCAGGAACTGTCGCACACCTCGCCACCTCCAGGATCTATATCAGGCGAGCCAGAAGCCTCCGCCTGAAACAAACCTGGCGGCTGTTCAGCTGCCAACGAAGTTCACTGCAAAAGACTTCGAGAATGACGACCTGCTCGATTGGGTCCTATCTTTATATCTATGCATTTAAAATTACACGTAGCTTCATCTTTAGTTTGATTTTATACAAACTTTTATTTGAATGTCATTTTACATTTACTTAAATAAAATTTCGTTTTGCTTATATAGATGAAGTATGAGTGCCTGGTGGACAGTGCCTCGACGCACACAATCCTTCGCGAACATTGCTATTTTAATAGCATACATAAATATGACGGTCCTGTTATCACAATTTCAGAACTGTCCAAAATAATCGAAGGATCTGGTGAAGCAATAATATTGCTCCCAAATAACACAAGACTTTATAATAAAGAATGCATTATTCTCTCCTAAATCAAATAGGAATCTCGTAAGTTTCAAGGACATTCGTTTAAACGGATATCACTTAGAAACTAGAGATGAAAATAAACTTGAATATCTGTATGTAACTCGTCAAAAAGATGGCCAGAAGACCATCTGCGAACGATTCAAGGGACTCCCGTCGGGTCTCTACCATACATACATTCAACTAATAGAAGCCAATATGACTGAGCACCAGACGTGCCCATCATTACCAGAGTTCCAACTCTGGCATAACAGACTTGGTCACCCTGGATCAGCTATGATGCGACGCATCATCACTGAATCCCATGAACATAATTTGAAGAACATGAAGATTCTTCATAAGGGTGAATTTCCTTGTCCCCTTGTTTCAAGGGAAAACTAATAACGAGACCCTTCGTCCTGAAAGTGGGATTAGAGTCTACTGTCTTCCTTGAGAGAATTCATGGTGACATTTGCGGGCCTATTCACCCTGCAAGTGGCCCATTTCGGTACTTTATGGTACTGATTGATGCAGCACAAAATGGTCTTATGTGTGCCTCTTGTCCACCCGCTTTCAAAGCTATTGGCACAAATAATAAGGTTTCGGGCTCATTTCCCCGATAACCATATCAAGAAACTACGTCTTGATAATGCGAGTGAATTCACTTCACAAGTCTTCGAAGACTATTGCCGGGCAACGGGTATTGAAGTTGGACATCCAGTAGCACTTGTTCACACCCAGAACGGATTAGCAGAGTCTCTTATAAAGAGACTCCAATGGATTGCACGTCCATTTCTTATGCAATCCCAGTTGCCTGTGGATGTTTGGGGCATGCTATTTTACATGCCGCATCACTTATTAGGATAAGGCTCTCTGGAGGTCATACATTATCCCTGATGCAACTTGCATATGGCGCACCTCCAGACATCTCTCATTTAAGAGTGTTTGGTTGTGCGGTATATGTCCCAATAGCACAACCTCAGAGGACCAATGGGTCCTCAGCGTCGTCTAGGTATCTATATTGGGTTTGATTCACCCTCTATTATCAGATACCTGGAACCCCTCACAGGGGGACGCATTTAAGGCATGTCTTGCTGACTGTGAATTCGATGAGAAAATTTTTCCTAAACTAGGCACATAGTCTAAGAAGCCTGAAGCTACTGAGACCATTACTTGGGACCAGATGTCTTTGTCCCTATATGATCCGCATACTAATCTGTGTGAAGATGAGATACTGAAGATCCTCACATTCAGAATACAGTACATCTTTTGCCGGATAAGTTCACGGACAACCAGACAATTGTCCATTCATACATACCTGCTGCTAACACGCCAGCTAAGATTGACATCCCCAAAGATGGATGCAATCCACCAGCAACAGAATTGGATGTACCTCAATTGAAAAGAGGACGCCCACCAGGTTTAAAAGATAAAGTTCATCGAAAGAGGTAGATTCCTGGAGATAATAAGATTATCCCTCCACAGGATGCTGAGGTCAGACCAGCTACTTCTCCCCTCCTTATTTCCCCTGCAGAGGAAACAATAGGAGAAACATCATTAAATTTTGTACGTACTGGAGAGGTACTGGACAAATATAGCACAGTCATCGACGACGATTTTTGTGTTTGCTATTGCCGTTCACGTCGCTGAATACGACAATGACGTCGAATCACTATCTCTAGTGGAATGTAAACGCAGAGATGATTGGCCAAAGTGGGACGATGTAAAAAGAGTAGAGCTGGACTCACTCTTGAAGCGTAAAGTATTTGGACCAGTAGTCCAAACACCAGTAGGTGTTAAACATGTGGGATATAAGTGGGTTTTCATAAGAAAAAGAAATGAAGAAAATGTGATCGTTCGCTACAAGACACGCCTTATAGCCCAGGGTTTTTTCCAAAGACCGGGGATTGATTATGAAGATACATATTCCCCGGTCATGGATGCGAACACATTCCGATTTTTAATAAGCCTAACTTCTCTGGAAAGCCTAGAAGTGCAGCTCATGGACGTTGTGACTGCATATCTATATGGCGATATAGATAAAAAGATCTATATGAGACTTCCTGATGGGCTCAATCTTCCCCCAGTGATGAAAGAGATACCTCGTGACGTATTCTCTGTAAGGCTGCATAGATCATTATATGGTCTAAAGCAATCGGGCAAAATGTGGGCAAAATGTGGTATAACAGACTTAGTGATTTCCTTACACATCAAGGATTCACAAATAATGAAGTCTGCCCGTGTATCTTTATCAAAAGAACGGAAACATGATTCGTCATCATAGCAGTATATATTGATGATTTAAATCTCGTAGGATCTCCTGCAGAGATTAATGAGATATCTGAAAGCCTAAAGCATACTTTTGAAATGAAAGACCTAGGCAAAACAAAGTATTGTCTTGGCTTACAGATTGAACACCTACGAGGTGAAATGCTATTGCACCAATCAAATTATACAAAGAAACTTCTAGGCAAGTTTTATATGGATAAATGTCATCCTTTAAGTACTCCTATGGTCGTAAGATCACTAGATATACATAAGGACCCCTTCCGGCCACTGGAAGAGGGGGAGGAGATACTGGGTCCTGCAGTACCATACCTCAGTGCCATTGGAGCACTTCTATATCTGGCAAACTGTACGCGTCCTAATATAGCGTTTGTAGTTAATCTCCTAGCGGAGGTACTGCTATCTCCTGAAGATCGGTAAAGCAAACCACAACAGCTACGTCATCCAATCATTCAGAGCTCATTGCGATCCATGAAGCAAGCAGAGAGTGTTATTGGCTACGCTCCGTCGTCCAACACATTCTTGACTCCACTCGCCTGAAGACTGGTGATTTGGAGCCTACTTTCCTGTTTGAAGACAATGCTGCATGCATTGTTCAACTTCAAAGGGGCTACATCAAGGGCGACAGGACGAAGCACATATCTCCCAAGTTTTTCTGGACGCACGAGTTAAAAGAGGACAAGCAGATCGAAGTTCAGCAAATCCAGTCCTGCAACAACTTAGCTGACCTTTTTACTAAGTCTTTGCCCAGATGTATTTTTGTAAAGCTTGTAAAGAATATTGGTATGCAACAGCTGAAAGAACTACAAGCATAGGGCTTGTATAGATCAGGGGGAGTCACTTGTGGGGTGTACTCCTTTTCCTTAAGTTGACGGTTTTTCCTATTGGATTTTTCGCGGCTAAGATTTTAACGAGGCAACCACAGTGGCTCAGGATCCAGAAGTATCCACCCTACTAGCTTTATGAATCCTGAAGAATTCATAGGCCAAGTCCTAGAGTAATGGATGGATAAGGGAGAGTGTTATGAGTTGAGGGAGGCCCCTTGGCTCCCTCCTCATTTATCCCTCCATTACACCACCACCCCACTAAGCCTTTAGTGGGTGACTCTTGGGCTACTACAATAATGAGGACGTGAATAAAGGTAGAGCCATGGTGTTTGCCATGGTTACTCATTTCATTGCAAGAAAACTTTGTCTCCTATGAGTCTCTAGAGTTGATCTCTCAACATAAATTTTAATAAACCAACGTCAACTTTGCTATGTGTTAAACCACCAACTACCCCCCCCCCCAACACCCCAAAAAAACAAAAAAAAAACAAAAAAGGCACATTTTATGCACTTATTTTAAAATATAAAAACGAATTCATTCTTCGGCCTTTATACACTTATTTTAAAAGGTTAACTTAATGAAGATCTAAAACTGAGATCCAGAATAAACATTTTTATGCTGAATGTCACAAAACTACCTTATTTTAACCCTCTTTCATAAAACTACTCCATACTTTAAGATTTCAATTTGCTTCCTAACATTGTGACAATGGAAAAATGTAGAAGATGAAAATACTCCTCATTTTCTTTTTGTGTTGTCTTTCTCTTTCTTCTTCTTACTGTTTCCATTTCGCCAAAAGAATCTCAAATAAAAAAGGCTAAATGACATTAAAATACCTTAACGTTTGGGCCATTTTCACTTAAATACCCCAACATTCATTTGGTAAACTTTGCTACCCAAAACTAAATTTGACTAACGGAGGACGTTTTTCATAAATTCTGACCGTTATGCCCCTGAATTAAACAAAAGGGGCAAATGACTTACCTTCATTTTTTCACCGTGCAAACAGGGAAACACGGTAAACGCTAGGGTGAAAATTGGGGAGATCCGGGGTGAAAGCTCAGAAATTGAAGAGAAATAGCTGAAGCACTCGGTGATCGGAGGTCATCAGACGATAGTGGGCAGGAAGAGGGGGTGCTGGTGGTCGGGGCTAGAAGAATATTTACGAGGTGAATCAGATTGCGATAAAGCTCATGATGGTGAGTATTTTTTCATTTTTTCGCAAAAATATGTAAATATAAAATGGCAGCTGATATATAGGGTTGGATTATGTTAAAATATTAGAGGATTGTTAGATCATGAATTTGAGTGGTCGGAGCTAGATGAATTTGAGGGAATTGTAAATTTTTATGTTATTTATGCATGTTAATAATGTTAATTATGTTAATTAATGCACATGTGATGTTAGTAGTTAGCTAAGTAATAGAATTTGCCAAGCATCTAATTAGTTAGCTAGGTAAGGTAGTAGTTAGAAGATGGGTTAGTAGTGAGCTAAGTAGTAATATATTTCAATAATTAGATAGGTTAATTATGCTACTTATGGAACATGCAACATGCAACATGCAACATGCAACATGCACCAAAGTATATGTGCACAATGGTTAACATGCTAATTATGCAACATGCAACATAAGCCCTGCTATATGTGCACAATAATTTCCAATGATAAATTATTCTAATTATGCACCATGTTAAATGTTTTTTTACAGAGCCACAAAGTTAATTTGAAGATACATCATGGGGGGAGTGCTGAGACTTGGTTATCAAGGGTGTTATGAAGGTGGACAGGAGGTATTTTACACAGACTGTATTATTAGATTGTTAATTGGACAATTTAAAAATGCTGATAAAGGAGTTAGGACATAACATAAGGTGCTTCATATACTACAAACCATGGAAGGTGCTTCCACATGTACTTTTGTGCTTCACCTGTGCTTAATGAGCTGAAATTGTGATATGTGTATTGTGAGGTATTCAACATGTGCTTTCCACCTGTCATGTAATGTTATGCACAGTACTGCTGATATGTGTAATTTTTAGTTTTGATGTGCTCTAGTATTTTGGTCATATAATGGACAAGCATGCTGCATGGTTATTACATTGAATCATGTATATAAGTTGCTCCAGAATGAAGCATATTGTTCTCAGAATTAAGTTGGTCTCCTGTAATGTGCATACTAAGCTTGTTGTTCTCAGAATCATGTATACACATTTTGCATGGTTATATAAGTTCTGGATACACATTCTTGATAACATGTTGCATAACATGTCCACATTCTGGGTAACATTTCCCATAATATGTTGCCTACATAGATACAATAATCCATACTTGATACATGGTTATATCAGTTTCTCTCAGAATCATGAATACACTAATACACTGAATCAGATTGATGTTAACAAAATAGATACATGTTGCATCACATTTAATAAAAGTTTAACATTGATATTAACATTGTTTAGGGAACATATACAACATCACTACAACCATAATTATAAGACCAATTAGTGAGCTTACATAGAGCTTAATTGATCTGCACTCATTTAAGAAGAGCCGAAGTTTAACATGGCTTTCCTCACACAACCCTATTGCCTTATCCAACTTATTCTCTCTATCTATCATCCTTCTATCCGTCAATGCAAGTGAAGAATTGTCCACCTTGATCCTACTCTCATTCGCATCCATTAAGTGTAGTATCACCATCCTTGACCAATCCGAGTGGGGTGGATCCGTCCATATGAAGAATTTGCAGCTCTTCTCCTTATCCCTACTTGGACACGACCAAAATCTTCTTACTAGGTTTGCTCTTGTCCATGACATCCTCCTTGGCGTCCGCAACCCACAATTGCAGTACTTGAAATCTTCATTATCTGTTTCAAAATCCCCAAAACTTTGACGTGATCTACCACTATTGCTACCACCAACACTCATTTCCTTGCTTCCAATAACATCAAAACATATAATTAGTACAAACATTTCGGCAATTACTCATGCTATCTAACAAAGTTTCCTTACACGTATGCTTTCTTGCTTGCAGCAGCTCCTCCCTGGCTTTCTTGCTTGCTTCAGCTCCTCCCTGGCTTTCTTGCTTGCTTCAGCTCCTCCCTGACGGGAAATCGAATCCCATCCCTAAGTGGTTTTGATGAAGAACACACCAACTGATATTAGTGTACTAATGTCACTATAACTTAAGTGTGCAGGTTGTGTGATCGATAGCTTTAGGCATACTCTGAAGAAGCTCAACCACACTCGAAAGACGGAGATGAATTTGCAAGCTCTACATCAAGCACACATATAGTTCAATAATGAAGCTCATGCAAGTGCTCAAGCTTAATGAAGAAGAGCTCAAATTCAAGAGAAGCACACATCTACTTTAAACATTTGATCGGCTTCCTGAAGGTCTCGTCTAAGTCTAGTGTGTGAGTTGGTTTCTTTAGGACTATGTTAAAGCCAAGCAAATATTGTGCACACACACAAAATGATTTTAAATCAAAAACATTGTTAAATCCTTTTAAAACTCTTGAGAGCATTAGCTAGTTGATTTAATTCTTAGTAGTCAACCTCCAAACACCAATGAGTTGATTACACGTCTTGCTAGCTGAGTTTTAGTGAAAAATGCTCTGGGAGTCGACTACCAAAGGAGGGAGTCGACTACCAGCAGAGCAGAATTTTTCAATGAAATTCTCTGGGAGTCGACTACCTCAGCAGGGAGTCGACTACCAGCTGTCGTTTTTCTTCTACGATTATGCTTCCCGATTTCACTCCATTTCCTTATTTGATTGGACTGAAAGTCAATCATTTTTGAAATTTGAAATCCTTTTGAAACTCTATAAATAGAGCTCTTGAGATCATTTCAAAATACAACTAATCTCTCTATTATTTCTTGAGCTAAAATTCTATTCTCATTGCTCTCAACGCTATAGCCAATTTCTGTTTCTATTTTCTGATCTCAAAGTTCTAACTCTGATTTTTATTGAGACACACTTTTTATTTTGGCTATCTTTAAATTGTTTTTCAAAATCCATTACTCCTTATTTTCATTCTTGAAAAGGATTTTTGAAAACAAGAGATCTAGATCACATCGAATCTCCCTATATTCTTTGTGTGATCTAAAGATCGATTTAAATTCTTTTAGCCACTTAAACGCACAATTGCAATTTTTATCTTGGCTATAGAATTTCGGGTGTAAACCCATCTCCGTCAAATATTGTGGAGAATTGGATTTTTATTTGTATTTGGGATTTCCCTTTGTGATAAGGAATGGTGTAAATCATAGATAAGTCTAGGTGGTTGGAAAAACCTAGTTAAGGCTGGGTCATTGGAAATCCTAACGGGTGAAGTTAGGTAATTATATTGCTAATGCAATATTGGATTAAATCTCGTACCGAATTGGTCGGGGACTGGAGTTGCGGAGAACCAGGATAAAATTGCTTGTCTCTGCGTTTGCTTTTCTGTGATTTTTTATATTTTTTATATTTTATATTTCTGCGTTTGCTTTTCTGCATTTGCTTTTCTGCGTTTGCATTTTTCATTTGCTAATATTATATCTTTGTAATTCCTTGTTCATTTATTATTGCAAAGATTATTTATTTAATTCCGCTGTGTAAAGATCTCTTTGTAAAGATCTCTTATCTGATTGTAATCTTATCTCTTTCATATTATTTGAAATATTATTTTGTTGATTAAGAACCAAGCGTAGATCATTCTACTTGGTTTCTTAGGCAACATTAGAAGGGTTTTATTTGTGCTATTATCAACGATCGAAAAAGTTTATTATTTGTACAACACTATTCAACCCCACCCTTCTAGTTTTGTTTGCCATCCACAGGATCCAATACTTGGTATTAGAGCGAGGCTTGAAAGGCGATGGCATCAACATATTTCACTCTGAAGGACTCAACACCATACGACCACCTTTGTTCGATGCAACAAACTACGCAAGCTGGAAGATCCGTATGAAGACTCACTTAGAGTCACTAGACATTTAAGCTTGGACAGTCACCAAGAACCCTTATAAAGTACCTACGGAAATCGACACCGGAAAGTGGTCTGCCGACGAAAAGAAGAAGACCAACCTCAACGCCAAAGCGATGAACGCATTATTTTGTGATGTGACAGGTAATGAATTCAATCGTGTCTCTCAATTCGAGACGACACATCAGATATGGCATACTCTTCAGGTAAGTCATGAAGGAACCGAGAAGGTAAAAGAATCCCGTATTAATATTTTGCACTCTAAATTTGAATCCTTTAAGATGAAAGAAGGAGAGAGTATCATCGATGTGAATACTCGTTTTACTAACATCACTAATGAGCTCGCAGGTCTAGGTAAGAAATTATCTGAATATGATCAGGTAATGAAGATACTAAGATCTCTCAGACCCGAATGGAAGGGAAAGACAACAGCCATTCGAGAAGCTCACAACTTGAAGGATCTCACCATTGAAGAACCGATGGGAAACCTCATGGCGTATGAGATAAAACTTGAAGAAGACAAGAAGATAGAGGAGAAGCCTAAGAAAAAGAACCTAGCATTCAAAGCTCAAGAAGAAGACTCCGGTTATACCGACAAAGAAGACCACATTGCTTTCACCTCAAAGAACTTCCACTATTTTATTACAAGTAAATATGGTAAACGCTCATTTCGTCCTACTAATAGTATTATCTATTTTGGTTGCAACAAGCCAGGGCAAGTGAAAAGAGATTGTCCCTTGGAAAAGAATAACCGAGACTCCAAAGATCGTGGGAAGAACAGAGAGAACAATGAAAGAAGGAGCGATAGAAGGAACAAAATTCAACGACCAATGAAGGAAGCTTATGCAACCTTCGATCAAAGCGATGATTCTACATCAAATGAATCTTCATCAGATGATAAAGACGAGAGAAGAGAAACATCCCATATGTGTTTCTTAGCCTCCACGTCATCAAAGGTAAGTTCGCTGCATGACTTATCATCTAGCAATCGTGATTCATCATCAAGCGATGATGAAGACATGGATTATAGAGGAGCATATAAGGAGCTGTGCTCAATGCATGAAAAGCTTATTAAAGAACATAGAAGAACACTTAGAATAGTTAAAAAGGATACAAAAGAAAAAGAAGAGCTTATTAAAGAAAATACTATTTTAAAAGAAAAGAATGATTTTTTGGAAAAAGACATTCTCTCCATGAAAGAGAAAATTGAAAGTTTGAATAATATTCTCGTGTCTGTTAAAGACAAATATGATTCTATGATGAAGATTGTTGAAAATTTCAATAAAGGGAAAGGAAAACTAGATAACTTAATAAATAGCCAAAAAGCGTCACTATCAAAACCGGACTTGGCTATGATTCTAATCATACCAAGAAAAAGGTTAAGCGTACTAGGATGCATCATACTACTAACCAAATTTTTTGAGTATATGGATACCAAAAAATCTGACAGATCAAACGCGAAAAAGGAACACAATTAATTCCTTTCAGAAAGTTCATTTGAACAAAGATTACAAATATGTTTCTAATGAAGGAACTAAACCTTATTGGGTTTGGTTTCCTAAAGGCTAACCTCTTGGACTCAATGAATAAAGAGTACCATAAACGATCATATTTTCAGGTACTCTAAACCAAGGAGGAGGAACAAAAGTCTTATCAACACCTTGTGATGAAAATTGAATTTCTTCGGAAAACTTAATTATATGAATATTCAAAATGTGTTTTTAATATTTTTTGGCTTCATATAAATGCTTATAAATGTTTATTATGTTTTCTTGTGAAAGATTTTCTGTCAAACACTCAAACCAGTGCGTCAAAATCCCTCGGGATGAGAAAACAGCTCAACCCAGCAGGGAGTCAACTACCACCCATAGGGAGTCGACTACCAGAGTGTTGTTGCAAAAAAGTGGGTTTGATTTCTGATTTTTTTAAACTAATATTGGGTTTCATTGAGCTTATTGGTTTCATATCCAAAGAATGACTTAAACCCATTAAGAGAACTGATCTCAACCCTTCATCCTCTTGATCAAATGGCCACACATCATCACTTCTCTTCATTCAAAAACATAAAAACCCACAAGCCCAAACCCTAAGGTAGCCGATTACCTCCTTGCATTCATCTCATTGAAATTCCTCTTGGGTGCTTGATCTCTCTTGGAAGGAATCCTCATTTCTCATCATCCTTCCAAAGAGAAACATTATTTCAAGGTATAATTGTTCTTAAACTTCTTGATTACTTCATCTTATCACTTTGAAATCTTGCATATCTAGTTCTAGAATTCTAAATTACTATCTAAAATGCCTTTCAAGAAAACTATTGCTAAGAAGAGAAAGGTAACCAATGAATCAACTCTTACAGAGAAAAATATCATTGAACAATATCTTTTCAAATAAACTAGTTTTGAGAAATTTCTCAACATATCAAAAAGGCAAATTATTCATGAAAGATTTGTCAAGATCGAAGATGTTGAAAATTACGGCATTGATAGCATTTTTGAGTTTCAGAACTTATCAAATCTGGTTTCCTCTGATAATTCATATCTGTGTTATCCAAGACTAGTGTATCTGTTCTATGCTAATATGGACTTTGATCTTGTCAAATATCGTTTCGTTACAAAAGTCATTGATACTTGTTTACGTGTGTTTTCTCACCACGAAATCGTTGACCGACGACTGGACGGTCAACGTGGTCAAGGGGTCGAAAGGATCCCTTGGGCATGCCAAGCACACGTGCTCTCGGCATGGGTAGGCGATGGATCCGCGGCTGAGCGGATGCTTCTTCACAGAGCGTCAGTCTTCGGTCGACGTGGAGATGAGGGGAAGCCTCGGTTCCAGGTCAGGTGCTCGGCCTCGGCTGGCGGGGGGTCGAAGGGTAGCCTCGGTGCCCAGGATGCTCCTTGGTCTTGATTGATGTCTACTCCTGCTGGAAACGAGCGGGTCAGTACCGTGCCAAGGGGTAGCCTCGGTGCCTCGGCTCAGCTCCTTCCTGGACAGACGAAAAATCTCGTCAGGGGGGCCGGACCTTGGTTCCGGCCAAGTCCCCTCCGATGCCTAAGTCAGAACGGATCTGTGAAACTCTCGGTGGGCACGACACGACTCAAGGTGAGTTCGGTGGCCGTATCCTCTGACCGAGCGGTGGCAGAGGAGATACTTTGGGGAAATAGCAAGGTCTAGTTATCAGGATACCTCAGTTGTAGATGCCAAGGATTCGATCCCTCTCCCGGTTGTCCCAGTTCTCCTTTTATTAGGTTCGGCCCACGACGACCCTTAATCCATGCCCCCCGTCCGCCTCCCCCCACGCCCCCCCACGATCCGCCTTCTTCAAGGCACCCGCACATCGTGGGGGGGATCGATTAGTGGGCTCCTTAATGGTTATCAAGGTTCCATGCTTTCAGGGGGACGGTTGTCTTCGGAGAGCACGAGCTGATTGTGCGTTCTCCAGGCTGGGGCCGGCCCGACTTCAAGTCCTTCCACGGGCCTCATCATGTGGGCCTACTCCCCTATGCGGGCTTCCCGTCCTTGGCTTAGGCTTGGGTCTCCTGCTCTCAGGCTTCTCCAAAATAGTCGTATCAATTGCCCCCATCATCCGAGCCGTTCGGGTTCTGCCGGTTCGGTCGGGCGATGTGACTCTTGGTGATTTTGACAGGTGCGTCAGTCGAGGCCATCCCATTAAATGGGGGTCAGCATGACGCGGTCCGTTTGAACTTCCATTGGTGCGGGATTCGAAGCGCCGTCGATCATCAGATGCCACCACGAGCTCCCTTTTGGATGGTCTGGATTTCGCGATTTCTTCCCATTTAAAGGCATCGGCTTCCAAGTTTCGATTCTTTCGTGCATTTCTTCCCAATTCTGGTCTTGCAAGATCCTTCTCTCCGTCGCCTATCTTCCTCCAGGTTCTTTCTGATGGTAACCTCCTCTCTCCTTCACTTGCCCCATGGCCACGGTTAGGATAGGTGATTCAGTGTCGGGATCAAGGGACCCCCGACGCTCAAATCTGGCAAAGTCCAGCCTTCGGGACCCGGCGCCTCCTCGAGGACTCGTCCCGTCCAAGACAAGGGTAAAAGGAAGCTTTTTACGGACCCCGTAGGCGATGATGTCGCTCGGGCTGCTGAGAGGTTCGATGTTCCCCCGGCGGTCCTTGGGTCTCCGTCTATGGTCACCTTCCCGGTGGTTACGGAGATCCGAGAGAAGTATTTATGCCATCCATACGACGTCAGGATCCCCTTTAGTGACGAGCAGATTTGCTTCCCGCGGAATAACGAGGTCGGTGTTTATGTCGAGATGTTCCACCTGGGGCTCCGCTTCCCCCTTCATCCTTTCATCATCCAAGTCATGGAATTCCTGATGGTGGCTTTGTACCAGTTGACTCCGTACTCCGTCGCGGTGCTGACCGGATTCATCATGATCTGCCGCGTCGACAGCTTGGAGCCGTCTCTTCCTCTTCTCTTTAACTACTATCAGGTCCAGATGGTCAGCCAAGGGTCGTGGCAGCACCTCCGGGCCTGTGTGGGGAGGGAGTGTTTACTCGGCCTACCCCACTGGGTGGGGGACTGGAGCTCGAGCTACGTTTTTGTTGTCTTCCCTGGGGACGCTGAGATCTTGACAAGTTGGAGAGGGTTATGTCAATATAACTTGACATTGACCCTCTCCGAGGCCGACCAGGCAGCCGTCCGACTTCTGTCATCTCTTCCCGTAGAGGAGAGGTCGGTCTGGCCTCTGCTAGACGACCTGCTTCTTAAGAACGTCCTGTGGTCCCCCGGTAGGTGCTTCTTTTCTTTCCGCTTTCCTCCTTGCTTACCCTGATCTTCTTTCCTTCTACAGAGATGGCTGGGCGCGAGTTTACCAGTAATGTCGACGAGCTCATTCGGTGAGGATCCAGCCGAAGCAGAGGGAACCCTTCGGGCCAGGCGCCCCGTCGCACCATTGACGAGGAGGTGTGTCAGACCGAGCCTGCCGTGGGAAGGGTGGAGGCTGCGCCGCTCCCCTTGGTCACGTCGGATCTCCATGCAGGAGAGGCTACGGGGGCCGAACTCCACCTCCCCGTCCAGGAGGAAGGAGGAAACGATGGAACCGGGCCGGCTCCTCGTGTGCCCACGAGTGGTCGCGGCGCGGGGCATAAGCGCTCCCCCCGGCGTCTACTGGACCCAGCGAGAGGAAGAGGAGTATGGAGGGTGAGGAGTCCCGCACTCCGGTGGCTCCTGAGATGCCGATGGCCTCCGACGAAACTCTCCAGTTGACCCTGGTTGCCACCCCTGCTGTCTCGACCGAGCCTTCCGTGGTGGGAGCCGGTGGCGTGCTGTCGAACATCCTGGCGGGCCCCGAGGTTACCCCCGATGACTCGGTATTCGTTGACCGGGTCGTAGCCAACCAGTTGGCGCTCGGCTCCGTCCTCCTGCGAGACCACTCTCTTCTAGAGAGGGATCCCACCGACACATTGTCGGACTCCTTAGTCTGGTAGCTTCAATAGGTTTGGCCACCTTGTTGCTCTCAAACCTGTCCCTTGACCCTTCTTAGCATAACTCCTTTCTCTTTGCAGGTCACTGTGATGGCGGTCGAGGCGCATCGTCGGGAAGATCAGGCAAAGGACCTCGAGGAGTCTTCGGCTCGGGAGCATTCGAGGGCCGGGGCGGTCGATGTGGCTACTCAAGAGGCTCACATGCAGCTCTGACGCCAGGTGGATGAGCTTGCTTCCCAGGTGCTGGACCTCCAGGGGGACTGGCCGACGCTCCGAGGTCGGCCAAAGAGGCAGAAGAGGCATTCCGCCAGGAGAGGGGCGACCTCCGGAGCGAGCTGGCAGAGCTGCGTCAGATGACCTGGTTCGTCAAAGAGGTAGAGAGGGGTGTTAACGGGATCCTGAGGCCAAGGATCGCGGAGGTCCTTAGGGAGGCCTTCGGCTCCTACGAGGACCTCTTGGCCCCCCGGATTATCAACATTGTCTGGGACTCCTTCCAACGGTTCGTGGAACACGCCCAGCAACCGCTCCCGCCCCCGACTGGTCTAGCTGACCCCCCCGCTCCGAGTAGGGCGAGGTTCCAGAGGACGCTTCCTCCCGTGCCCCTGGGCCTTAAACGACCCCTCTCTATCTTGTCCCCCTCCCCCCTTTTTGGCTTGTAATTCCGAATAATTTATATATAAAGCTTCTTTGTCGGTCCATGTACTTATCGTCTTTTTCTTGTCGTTGGGGGTTTTTGCTTTGTAGGGATCCTCGGTCTTTTGTTGCGTTTGACATTGTCATGATTTCTATGCCTTTATCACTCGTGGCGAGTGTGAAGGGTATTCAGGACTCCGGGCCTGTTGACCCCAGCCTCGGAGGCACTCTCGACCGACCCGCTGTGGCTTTTCCCTCGTTCGCGTTACTTGAGTCGTTTGGGTAATCTCCTTGCATACTGCGGGATTGCCCCTGGTCTCGCGGCCAGTCGGGGAGCTCGGCCTGAAGGAGGAATCGCCTCTGGTCCCTCGGCTCACGGGATCCTTCGGACCGCAAGGGATGTCGTCCCTTGACTTATACCCCTCTGACGTTCAGACCTGCTGGGGGAGTTGCTTCCAGCCTTATGGTCGGTCCAATCGGTTGGTCGACGAGGGGGGCTAACCCTCGGCTTATAACCAATCGATGTCCCTGTCTGCTGGGGGAGTTGCCCCAGCCTTACGAACGGGCTCGACGATCAACCTGCTGGGGGAGTTGCCCCCAGCCTTATGGTCGGACCGGATCGGTTGGTCGGCGAGGGGGGCTACCCATCAGCTTCAACCAATCGATGTCCCCGTCTGCTGGGGGAGTTGCCCCCAGCCTTACGAACGGGCTCGGCGATCGACCTGCTGGGGGATTTGCCTCCAGCCTCATGGTCAGATCGGATCGATTAGTCGGCGAGGGGGGCTACCCCTCAGCTTACAACCAATCGATGTCACCGTCTGCTCGGGGAGTTTCCCCCAGCCTTACGAATGGGCTCGGCGATCGAGTTGCTGGGGGAGTTGCCCCCAGCCTTATGGTCAGATCGGATCGGTTGGTCGGTGAGGGGGCTACCCCTCGGCTTACAACCAATCGATGTCCCCGTCTGCTGGGGGAGTTGCCCTCAGCCTTACGAATGGGCTCGGTGATCGACCTACTGGGGGAGTTGCCCCAGCCTTATGGTTGGATCGGATCGGTTGGTCGGCGAGGGGGGCTACCCCTCGGCTTACAACCAATCGATGTCCCTGTCTACTGGGGGAGTTGCCCCCAGCCTTACGAACGGGCTCGACGATCGACTGGCTGGGGGAGTTGCCCCCAGTCTCATGGTCGGATCGGATAGGTTGGTCGGCAAGGGGGCTACCCCTCGGCTTACAACCAATCAATTTCCTCGTCTGCTGGGGGAGTTGCCCCCAACCTTACGAATGGGCTCGGTGATCGACCTGCTGGGGGAGTTGCCTCCAGCCTTATGGTCGGTTGGATCGTTGATCTCCCCCAGGAGCTGGCTTCCTGCCTGTTCTGCAATCGATCATCTAGCCAGCTAAAGTGAAAGACAAAGAGTTGTACTAACACGGTTCTTTCCATTCCTCGAATCCGAGCGTACATTTGGAGGAAAAACAGAAAACGGAGATGGCGAGGGCAAGCTAGCCTCGCCCAGGCGAGGTGGCGACCGGCAGTCTCGTCGGCTCACTCGATGATGCGTAGGGCCGTCTGGACCACATTCACCCTCTTTCTCTTGTCTGCTTGCTTGGACGTTCCTTCCCCGAGGGCAAGGGCCGAGTCGTCGGTGAAGTTTTTGAAGTGTCCCCGGCTGACCAGCTTCTCTATATCCTTCTTTCGGTGCCAGCAATCGTCAGTGTCTTGGCCGTTGTCCTTATGATACTTGCAGTATTTATCCTCGTCCTTTCTGCCCCTCTTCATCCTCGGAGGCGGCCTGCTAAAGCGCCCCTCTTTTTGGGCGTGCGTGAGGACAGCCTCTGGGTTGGCGTCCAGCTTGGGGGTCGTGGCTCCTCCCTGTGATGCTTCCCTTTGGCTTTCTTCTCCTGACGATGCTCGTCAGGGCCGCGGCGCTCGCTCTCGTCGTGCTTGGATCCCCGCCTCGTTCCCATGGGGCGTCCTAGGTCATCCACGGCCAGCACCTCCTCCGTCAGCTTGTAGCGTTCTGCCCGGGCTATGACGCCGACGAGGTCTTTCGGAGGATCATTATGCAGCGATTTTCTCAGGCCCCTGTGGCGGAATCCTTTCTTCATGGCCGTCTTGACGACCAATTCGGGACAACTTTCCACATTCAGTCGCTCTGCATTGAATCGGCGTATGTAGCTCCTCAGGGGTTCGCCGGGGCCTTGCACCACATTAAACAGGAGCTCCGAGTCCGGCTTTACCTGACATCCGGCCATGAGTGTTTTTCAGAATTACTGGGATAGGTCCTCGAAGCTATCAGCGGACCGGTTGGGAAGACCGTGGTACCAGCTCCTGGCCGCCCTCCGGAGGGTGGAATAAAAGCCTTTGCAAAGCAAGGTGTCATCAGCCCCTTGGAACGCCATGACCCCTTCGTAGTCCATCACGTTATCCGCTGGATCGCTCGTGCCGTCGTACTTCTCCAGCGGAGGCACTTTGAACCTAGAAGGTACCCGTGCCTCAGTTATCCTCCGGGATAATGGACAGCGATCTCGACCAGCTCCCCTCGGGGTTCCCTCGGTACATGTGCCATTGCCGGCCGACCGGGGTGAGATAGCACGGTCACCCCGGGAGTTCGCCCAAGCTCGTGCCGAACTGGGGGTGGGGGTTGACTGGCGGGCGCTCTTTCTCTCCTCTCGGTATTCTCGTTTCTCCTGCCTTATGTGACGGGGACTTCCGCTCTGTCGGGGTCGGTCCCCCTCGGATTGGTGGCTCACCGGCCGCCGATTTAAAGAGGTCGGTCGTCGAGATGAGGCTGTAACCGATTCACCTCCGGTCCGCTCGAGTCCCATCCCGCATCCTTCATGGATCAAGGTGGGAGTGAGGGATTTCTCCGAGATGAAGCCCGGCATAGTGAACTGCCGCTCCAAGTTGGTTGCTCTGTCTCCGTGGCCAGTGACCACGGCGGACCGTACCAGCGGGCGGCCCGTTTCCCCTTGGTGGGCCCTTGTCGTCTCCTCTAGTCGGGTGACCGGGTTGCCGACGACCTGTTGAATCATGGCGACTAAAGTCTGGAGATTGGTGTTGGTTTCCTGAGCGAAGAGACGAAGCTGCTCTTGGGTTACCGATCAGGAGTCGCCTGTCCCCTCGGTAGTATGGCTGTGCTGGTTCTCGGAAGGGACGTAGTCACCTTCTTCATGGATGGGGGCATGCGCCCTGAGCCGTTGCAGAGTGGTTCCATTCTGGTGGTCTGACGTGCGTTTGTTTGGTTCCCACAGATGGCGCCAGATGTTTACGGGTGTTTTCTCACCACGGAATCGTTGACCGACGACTGGACGGTCAACGTGGTCAAGGGGTCGAAGGGATCCCTTGGGCACGCCAAGCACACGTGCTCTCGACGTGGATAGGCGATGGATCCGCGGTTAAGTAATTTCTTGGCAGAGCGTCGGTATTCGGTCGACGTGGAGATGAGGGGAAGCCTCGGTTCCAGGTCGGATGCTAGCCTCGGCTGGCGAGGGGTCGAGGGGTAGCCTCGGCACCCGGGATGCTCCTTTGTCTTGATTGATGTCTACTCCTACTGGAAATGAGCCGGTCAGTACCGTGCCGAGGGGTAGCCTTGGCGCCTCGGCTCAGCTCCTTCCTGGACAGATGAAAAAGCTCGTCAGGGGGGCCGGACCTTGGTTCCGGCCAAGTCTCCTCCGATGCCTAAGTCAGAATGGATCTGTGAAACGCTCGGTGGGCACGACACGACTTAAGGTGAGTCTGGTGGCCGTATCCTATGACCGAGCGGTGGCGGAGGAGATACTTTGGGGAAATAGCAAGGTCCAGTTATCAGAATACCTCAGTTGTAGATGCCAAGGATTCGATCCCTCTCCCGGTTGTCCCAGTTCTCCTTTTATTGGGTTCGGCCCACGATGGCCCTTAATCCATGCCCCCCGTCTGCCTCCCCTCACGCCCCCACGATCCGCCTTCTTCAAGTCACATACGCGTCGTGGGGGGATCGATTAGTGGGCTCCTTAATGGTCATCAAAGTTCCACGCTTTCAGGGGGACGGTTGTCTTCGGAGAGCACGAGCTGATCGTGCGTTCTCCGGGCTGGGGCCGGCCGACTTCTAAGTCCTTCCGCAGGCCTCGTCATGTGGGCCTACTCCCATTCGTGGGCTTCTTGTCCTTGGCTTGGGCTTGGGTCTCCTGCTCTCGGGCTTCTCCAAAATAGTCGTATCAATACTAAACTCGCTATCACTGTTAAATCACTTGGTTAAGCTCTAGGGATACCTTATACTGGAATGCTACTAGATGAAATTGAGATGGTTAATGATGATATTCTAGAGAAGGTGTATTTGCCCGGTAGATCCTTCCAAACCAAACTACCCTGTAGCGATCTTCGTTATCCAGGAAGAATATTGGCAAACATCTTATCTTATAATATCACCCAAAAATTTGGTCGTCATTCCGTATTATCTGAAAAGCAAGCCAAATGCATCTATGCCATGTTAGGAAACAATCATATAAACTGGTCCAAAGTCATCATGGATTCTATCCTTGCATCTGCCTCTTTAGATAGACCCACATCCACTCTAGCTCATGGTCATTTTCTCACCATCCTCTTCAATGCATATGACATTCCTTTGGATAATGAAACTGAGGTTCTGGAACCTGCCCGTGTGTTTGATGCACATGCACTCGGCGGGATGAGTCTTCACAGAGACTTCACCAGAATATTCCAGAAGAGAAGCTTGCTGCCGAAGGAGGTTCGTCATCCTCAAGGAAGAAAAGTAAAGAACATCTTATTATTGATACGGAAGAAGAAGAAGAAGAAGAGGAGGAGGAGAATGATGGTGAAGAAGAAGAAGAAGAACCACCGGCATACATTGTTGAGCTTCAAGATATACTTTTGAAGAAGATTGGGAAATTGAAGATTTCTCAAGAAAAAGGATTTGAAGAACTCAACCGGCAGGTGAATGATCTTAAAGACTTTGTGGCGTTAAGCAATGAAATGACCGAAACGACTCTGAAGTTGATCCTTGATGAGATCAAGGAACTGAAGAAGAAGAAGAATGGAGGATCTTCATGAACTAGTTTATTTGGTTTCTAATACAATGGCTCTTTAAAAATATTTTTTTATTCTGTAATAAATTTACTATGGTGTGGTGTTTTGGACTTATTACTTATGCTTATGGTTTGATATGCTTTGACGTGCTTTGAATTTCTATATTATGTCATACATAACATAATCTACTAACTTTGTTTTGCAGAAAATTATCTTGAAATATTTTGAATTTTCTTGATTGAAGAAATTCTCTCCAAACTTTTAAATGTTTGTTGAATAAGGCTCAGTTGTTTATGTTTGAAGTATTCAACATATTATTTTTTATTTGTCATCTTTTTGATTGATGACAAGGGGGAGAAAAAGAAGTAAATGCAAAAATGAGAATGAATATCTTGTTATGCTAACCAGCTTTAATACAGGGGGAGTACCACATCTAAGCAGGGAGAGTAAGTTATCTTACTCGGTATTTTATTGAGCTAATTTATTCATCTTATTTTTCATTTGGGTGTCATTATCAAAAAGGGGAAGAGTGATGGGAAATCGAATGGTTTTGATGAAGAACACACCAAATGATATTAGTGTACTAATGTCACTATAACTTAAGTGTGCAGGTTGTGTGATCGATAACTTTATGCATACTCCGAAGAAGCTCAACCACACTTAGAAGACGGAGACGAATTTGCAAGCTCTACATCAAGCACAAGTATAGTTCAATAATGAAGCTCATGCAAGTGCTCAAGCTTAATGAAGAAGAGCTCAAATTCACGAGAAGCACACATCTACTTTAAACATCTGATCGGCTTCCTGAAGGTCTCGTCTAAGTTTAGTGTGTAAGTTGGTTTCTTTAGGACTATGTTAAAGCAAATCAAATATTGCGCACACACACAAAATGATTTTAAAGCAAAAACATTTTTTTATCTTTTTAAAACACTTGGGAGCATTAGCTAGTTGATTTAATTCTTAGTAGTCAACCTCCAAACACCCAGGAGTTGATTACACATCTTGCTAGCTGAGTTTCAGTGAAAAATGCTCTGGGAGTCGACTACCAGCAGAGCAGAATTTTTCAATGAAATTCTCTGGGAGTCGACTACCTCAGCAGGGAGTTGACTACCAGCTGTCGTTTTTATTCTACGATTCTGCTTCCTGATTTCACCCCATTTCCTTATTTGATTGGACTGAAAGTCAATCATTTTTGAAATTTGAAATCCTTTTGAAACTCTATAAATAGAGCTCTTGGGATCATTTCAAAATACAACTAATCTCTCTATTATTTCTTGAGCTAAAATTCTATTCTCATTGCTCTCAACGCTATAGCCAATTTCTGTTTCTATTTTCTCATCTCAAAGTTCTGATTTTTATTGAGATCCACTTTTTATTTTGGCTATCTTTAAATTGTTTTTCAAAATCCATTACTCTTTATTTTCATTCTTGAAAGGATTTTTGAAAACAAGAGATCTAGATCACATCGAATCTTCTCATATTCTTTGTGTGATCTAAAGATCGATTTAAATTCTTTTAGCCACTTAAACGCACAATTGTAATATTTATCTTGGCTATATAATTTTGGGTGTAAACCAATCTCCATCAAATATTGTGGAGAATTGGATTTTTATTTGTATTTGGGATTCCCCATTGTGATAAGGGACGGTGTAAATCCTAGACAAGTCTAGGTGGTTGGAAAATCCTAGTTAAGGCAGGGTCGTTGGAAATCCTAATGGGTGAAGTTAGGTAATTGTATTTCTAAGGCAATAGTGAATTAAATCTCGTACCGGATTGGTCGAGGACTGGACGTACCCATGTTGCGGGGAACCGGGATAAAATTGCTTGTCTCTGCATTTGCTTTGCTGTGATTGTTTATATTTCTTGTACACACATTTTTCTTTTGCTAATATTATATCTTTGTAATTCCTTCTTCATTTATTATTGCAAAGATTATTTATTTAATTCCGCTGTGTAAAGATCTCTTTCTAAAGATCTCTTCTCTGATTGTAACCTTATCTCTATCATATTATTTGTAAGATTATTTTATTGATTAAGAACCAAGCGTAGATCACTGTACTTGGTTTCTTAGGCAACATTAGAAGGGTTTTATTTGTGCTATTATCAACGATCGAAAATGTTTATTATTTGTTCAACACTATTCAACCCCCCTTCTAGTGTTGTTTGCCATCCACATGATCTAACACTCCCTGCCTCCCTCCTTGCAGCAGCTCCTCTCTCCCTCCTTGCAACAGCTCCTCCCTCCCTCCGTGCCCTAGATGATGAAGAAACAGAAATTGGTGGCAAATTCTTGTCTTCCCCTGCGAGAAATATGTAATGGATGGTGCGGGCATAATTGTCAATTTTCAATCACGTGATATCACATGATCAACTAATCTGATGGTAAACTTAAAAAAGATATCACGTTTTACATTTCATCAAACGTTTGGGTAGCAAAGTTTACCAAAATGAACGTTAGGGTATATAAGTGAAAATGACCCAAACATTAGGGTATTTTAATGTCATTTACCCTTAAAAAATCAGACTCCCTTTTCACCTTCCTCTATCATCATCATTTTCTTCCTTTCATAGTCATCATCTTATTCTCTCTTAAACCCATCAACCTATCAACAAGCAATTCAACAATTCAGAAAAAACAGAAGAAAAGAAAAGAAGAAACAAAATGCCCTCTTCTCTTCATTCACTTCATCTTCATCCTCTTCCTTTTATTCATCTTTATCCTCATTTTTATCTCAAGGGCTTTGATTTACGATTAATGAAGGGATTGGAGGGTTTCAATTTGATAAAATAGTGCAGTGCCACCTCCCACAAACCTTGGCCGGACTTTTTACCTTCATTCTCGGCCCAATTTCATGAAGAAGAGGAGTGTCACATCAATTTTCTTTTCATATAATTTTGTTTTATTTTCATTGCTTTTCATTTTTTAGTTATTTGGGTGAGAATTGGTTTGTGAAATGATTGAATAGAAGAGAACAAGAGAGAAAGAGGAACATGCATCGAAAATTTGGAACCACTTTAGCTAATCTCCTATGATGGTTATCATGCTTCGCTTCTTAGAATACTAAGAAAAACGAATGGCGACAAGCCCATACTTAGGTCTACTTGAATTTCCCTCCTTTAACCTAAATATGAAATCATATGTAAATAAACTACGGATTTGTGTGCTTCAAACTAGTAAAGAGCAGCTATCAGCAAGGCATATACAAGGCATATACGATCTAAAATCAAGGAATAGATGAATAAATGAGGAAATAGGAAAAGATTAATGCATGATAGAAATATAACAAAGCGAAAGAATTGAAAAGCCGTGTAAATGAAACTTACACAATTGCAGGGTAAGACAATCTCGAAACGAATCTATGCGTACAAGGAAGAACCTAAGAGGAATCTCCTGATGGATATTTCCCAAAAAATAAAAACAAAACAAAATAGAATATCTGTCAGTAAGGCATACTTACGTAGGTTTCCAAATAAATATTAACAGTAATAAAAGCATGGAAAAATACAATATCGATAAACTGAGCATTTGTGGTGAACAATAGATCGTTTGGATCATGTGGATGAGCAAGGAGAAAACACTATATGTGTGTAAATAGTGTTTTATAAAATCAACAAAAACTTATAACTTTTCTTCCAAGAATTCATATTGTGTTACCTTAGATGAATATTAAGCAACAATTTTACAACAAATACGTTTAAATAAGAGTATAGATATGCAACAGAAATAAAAACACTATTTTCAAGATCATAAAAATAAACTGAACCTAAGGATATATTCTGGTTCGGTCAACCTTGACCTAATCCAGTCTCCTAGTCTCACCTGAGATTTCCACTACTCTCTTCCAAATCGAAAGAAAGGGACAATCTATCCACTGCACTACGACCCGATGTATGGATCTAACACTCGAACAACCTTGAGCAAATAAACTATCAACACTTGAGAGAACACCTCTCTTCTTATTAACAAAAGAAGTAAATATTACGTTCCTTTTTGGCTTTACAAATTACATATAGCCTTCCATTGAAGCGCATGTATAGTAGTGAGGCTATAAGGGATTTTTATCTCTAGACAGATGTTAAAAACTGTGCTTTGGAGATCAAAAATTTTAGCCAAGAATAACAATGAAATTTTTTTGAGCAAGAAGGACAAAAGAGAGGGGTTTCTAAAGAGAGAATTTGAGCATAAAAAGAGATTTCTTATTAAAAATATAATTTTTCTTGATAATGAAACACCTGAGTAATCTACATTATTTATAGATGAAAATTCTTGTTAAATGAAATTCCAAAAAACACCTTCAAACGGTAACAAACAGCTAGTTTATGCAACTGCTAGTTTGGCCAATGGTAATTTTCTAATCGACTGCAATTTGTTAACTAATGGATCAGCTAGTCGACTAATCAGAAGATTTAGTCGACTACTCATGCAGTCAAAAAAATACTAACTCGCAGGTAAGCAATTTGTCCATTATGTTGGATATTGAATACCACAAGTATAGTTTTATGATGATTAAATAGATGAAGGTACCAATCTTGATTACTGAGTGTGTAGGTTATAAAGATCGTTTCTATAAGACAAGTTCAAATGAAAATTTAATGAAGACATTTAATTGGAGCATGAGATCAAGATAGAATGTGTAGGAAACTCACTCAAGGCAATAAGAGCTCAAGATCCCAAGGCATGTAGATGAAGGACTTCAAGCTACATCAAGTTAAGATGGTATATATTTGATATATTTTTGTATTTTAGTCCATTTACTTAGAATTGATGTAGGCCTATGAGATTGGAGCTCCACACACTCTTCGGAAATATTTTAAAGTCACAAAATTATTTTTGAAAACATTTTGAGTTACTTTGAATAGTGTATCATACTATCCTATGATACATGTTCACGCATCAGATGAGGAGTCGACTCCCTATCATATAGGAATCGACTCCAGAAGCTTAATAGCTTCTGAGTGTTTTTGGCCATTGCCTAGAGCAGTCGACTCCTGTAGCCAGTGTAGTCAACTCTTAAGGTGGTAGTCGACTCCCTGTTGTATAGGAGTCGACTCTTTGGTGTACTGGAGTTGACTCCCATGCCCTAACTATCGAAAATTAACGGCTTCCTTGATTAACATGATTTTGTCGATTTTTATCTGTTGGGAGATGGTTTTCTCAATCTGTTTTGTGCAAAAATCATCTTTATAAATATAGAGACTTAGCAAGAGTTTTATATCATCAAGAAAATATTATAAAGCAATTTTTCAAGGCAATATTCTCAAGTGATTTTCAAAGCTCTTCATTTATCTTGCTTAATTTTCAAGACCATTGATCTTAGGGTTTCTAAAAAGTTTTAATGCAATTTTCAGACCTTTTCTGATCTAAAACTCTGGAGTTTCATATTTATCTTTTTAAGATTAGATCGAGTTGATTTTGGTACTCAAGCAATTTTATTTTCTATTTTTTCTTGAAATCAAAATATTTTATATAGTCACTATACACACGAGCTTCAATTGATTGGCTACAAGAGCATTGTTATCTCTGTAAAAATTGTAAGTAAACCACAAGGGTGGTTGGTAAGTGGTAAGTTGTATCACTTTTTGTAATTGTGTAAAACCCTCACGCGTTCGAGGATATCTCAATAAAGAGGTTATTTGGTTGTAGAAACCCTCACTTTAAGGCAAGGTAATTGAACTCCAAGTGGTGCTTGGGACTGGACTAGCCCGGGGGTGGATGAACTAGTTTAATTCTCTCTGTGTTTGCGATTGGTATGATCTCCCCTATCTCTCTCTCACTTAACTTGCTTGGTTGTTTTTATTCTCTGCTGTGCATTTTTATTATTGCAAGTAGTTTGAGTAGTTGATTACATACCTAGTGGAGTAACATCCGTAGGAGACTTAGGCTTTGCTAGAAGGATTTTTTTACCAATCAATTATTTTTAGCAACACTATTTAACCCCTTATAGTATTGCTTGCTGTCTATAGGATCCCAACAGACTACTGTTCGCAGATTATTCGACTAGACCACAAGTTAGTCATATTCCTTGAACTATACCATTGGTTTTCATGTTTATTAGTCGACTAGGGGATACTTCTGGTCGACTAGTAGTAGGCTCAAAAAACAATGCTTTGGCCAAAAAAAACTTAAAAAACTTTTCAGAAACTTTTCAAAAAAATTCTATGATTTCCGAAGAGTGAGAGAGAGAGCTTCAACAAGGTTTTAACTTAGTATCTAAACAAGATATAAAATTACATCAAAATTTATATTTTTCCTTGAAGCTTTCTTGATATATAGTACCTTGAACTCATGTCTTGTCTTTGATTTTTTGAGAGTTTCACTCCTTAGGCCTTTATTGAACTTCAATTCGCTTTGATTTTCTTTATGCGTATACATACACTCATAAATCATTAGCACAAAAAATATTTGTTCATAATCAAAAGCAACATTAAGGTGACCCAATATTCAACATTCTTCCCCCTTTTGATGATGACAAATACATAATACATAAAGTATGAAAAACATGCTTACTCCCCCGGAAAAGATACATATGGTTAAGATAAACCTATTATAACTCCTCCTACATCATTATATGTTAGGAATAAGCATTTTTAACTATACATCTTTTTGAAAAAGTATAACTTCTCATTCCTTTTCAATTGATACTTTACAATTGTAAAGGAATTTGAGATGGGAAGCCAAATTCTTTAGCTTCCAATGCCAAATACACCAAAAGTAAGGTTATAGAAAATAGAGTATTAAACAATATACTATCCTATACATTTATCAAAATCTCACAACTAATAACATAATCTCACTCCTTAGTCTTGATCTTCTTTATGGGGACTTGTTCAAATCTGATTTTCAGGTCATTTTTCTGGCCTTTGAAGACGTCCTTTAGATTTTCCTCCTTCAAGTTGAATATCTTTTGATTCCCATCACCCCAAACTCCATAAATGCTCGCTGTCATAAAAGCCCTAAGTATCCAATTCTCCACTAGGCAGCACCTCTGGCCATTTATTAGTAACTTCGTCCATTTTCAAAACTCCAATGGGAACTTCTGTAATTTCAACCATACCTTCCCTTCATCAATCGTGCCATTTGACCAATTACATTTGAAGAATAGTAGTTTCTTGTTCTTCCTTGCACAACAAACAACTATTATCAGTAATTGGGATACCAAAGGAGACACGCATGTCCTTGGTGTATATTCTTCTTTCTGCCACCATCCAGGATAAGGAGTGTCTAGGAATATTTAACTATATATCTTATGTATCAAAGATTGTGGTAAAATGAATGTCTAAGTAAAGGATATTTAATATAATCAGATTTATATGCTAAAGATTTCAAATTTATATCCAAAATTCCAATTTATTATTATATACCAAATGACATATATTCAATTATATCTCCCCTTATGGCATACTGTTTGTCTTTTATTTCTCTCATTCACATTTTCAAAAAGGGCGACTCAATATTTTATAATCTATTTTATAATTCATTCTCACTAATTATTCCTAAATCTCTTCTTAACTTATCAATAACTTGGGGTTCTGTTGGAATATATTTAAGTTCTATATCCTTTTTATTTGCATGATCATCTAGAAAATGATGTTTAATATCAATATGTTTGGTTCTAGAATGATGTGCTGGATTTTTAATTAAATTAGTGGCACATGTGTTATCACAAAATGTTGCTTTACAAAACACCTTCCCCGTCTGTGAAAGTTTGGCACCATTGAGCGTGCAGTGCTTTCACAGGATGTGGTTTCCGTTAGTGAAAGACAGACTTCCATTGACAGCAAGCAAAAGCATTGCAGTGAGTAAATGTTTTGTAGTATTAAAGAGTAAATGTTCAGTCGAGAAATCGAATTATCAGAAGGAAAGTTAGGCAACTCTCGGTGAGTTGGTTCTTGGTGAGATACAAATACTTGAGCCTTGGTAGGTAGAGAATCTCCATCGGTATCTGACTGGTGAGCGAGTTTGAGTCGAACGCAACATACTTAAGCCGAGGGAAGAATTTTATCTCCTTTGGAGTTAGGCCTGTGAGCGCATTACGGCCAAGATTGAGCTCAAAGAGGAGGCCTGAATGAAAGATTCAGGTGGAATGTTGCCAGAAAGTAGATTATGTTCTCTCTGTAAGAGTCTGCTGATATTCGAGGCTGCCAACATGGAAGGTCCAACACACCTGTCCATGTCCTTTTTGTCCGCTCACTGCAATGCTTTAACTGACGGGAAGGCGAAGATGTTGATATGAGCTTCACATTTGTGTTTTGGGTTTGACATGGTCGTGCCACATTCAGCACGGCTGTGCCACATTCAGCACGGTCGTGCCTTGTTTTACAGAGACTGCGAAGTTCTGTACAGTCTGTGACACGATCGTTTACACGGGCCATGCACTAAAAAACAGAGAGTCGACAGTAATTTCCTGCTTGCCTAACATGGCCGTGCCACTTTCTCGCACGGCCGTGTCACCTGTAATCAGTCCAAATACAAGATTTGGGTTAGGTTTTTGATCTAAAACTTAATCTAATTGGACGGCTAAGATTCCACATAACGCATGTGACTATTTAAACCCTTCCTAGGGTTTATTTTGAAGAGCGCACGGGCCGTCGTCAAGTTTCTTCTTCCTCGCGCGTCTTGGAGCTTTGGGGCATGATTTGGTGAGTGATTTCTTGAGATTTCTTTGTGAAATTCATTGTAATCTTCTTCTTGGTATCTCTCTTTTCAGGTTGAGGGATTTTGGTGAGAGTTTTGTTTTCTTCTCTTTTGGTAAGATTGAGATCTCCATTGGGGTTGAAAGAAGAGTTTGAACTCCAAGCTTGGAGTTATTGGTGTTCTCTATTGTTGAAGAAGATTGAAAGAGCTAGAGTAATTCTCTCTGATCATATAGTGGAAACTGTCATCGAAAAGCTGGACGTAGGTGCTGTTAGCGGGCCGAACCAAGGTAGCTCTGTGTTGCTTGACTGATTGCTTTACTGCTTATGTTACTTTTCGTATTACTAGTTTTGGTTGGATATTGTGCTATTGTGGTGTATCTCGGAAAGATCGTGGCGTATCGATCATTGGGTAACTTTCTGCCTCTGGGGACCGCTTCCACTGTTCGTCAGTCCCCTATTATTGCCTAACAAGTGATATCAAAGCTTCTAGGTTGTCAGAGGTTACACAATGGTGGAGACATTCAACATCTGTGTACAAGATCAAGAAGTTTGCATGAAAGAATAGCTTCACTCTATGATGCATGAGGGTGAAGGCTATGCTCAAGCACAAAGAGTTTTATAGGATAGTCTTTGACAAGAAATCTATTCCAGAATCTGTAACAGACTATATGAGATAAGAGTTAGAGATGAGAGCCCACATCGCTATTCAGATGGTTCTATCAGACAAGATCTTTTGCAAGGTTGTGAAAGAGGAAACTGCAAAGGCATTGTGTGAAAGGCTTGAATCTTTGTACCTGACTAAGTCACTCATAGGGAGACCATATATATTACAGAAGTTTTTCATGCTCAAGATGAAAGATGGGACATCATTACAGGATCATCTTGATCAACTGAATTAGTTGGTATTGGATTTGCAAGCAATGGAAGAGAATGTAAGTTTGGAGTACCAAGCAATTTCATTGCTTTGTTCTCTACCTGAGGAGTACTCACACTTCGTCGAAACCATGACACAAGGGAAGGACAAAATCTCTTTGGAGGAGGTCGAGGCAGCTCTATGCTTGCATGAACTCAGAAAGAAGGTGTCGAGAGGTGACACAAGTACTGATGATCAGGATGTGATTCTTTTTAGGGGTTGTCAAGCTAGACGATCCAAATCTAGCTCCAAGTTTAGGAGACCTGATCGCGTCCGAGTGTACACCCGAAAAATGACTTGTAGTCTTACCGCAAGCGCACGGTGTAGCGGCGAGCGGGTATCAAACTCAGGGAGGAAAAATGACTGTGTCTTTTTCAGATCACCTAGCTATCAAGAGAATCAAGAATAGTTTTGGATATAACTGTCACAATCGTTCAAATATCAAGAGAAATATCAATATAATAAAACGTCTAGGGATAGGGAATCCCCATTACGGACCGTCTCTCATCCTTGTGATTCGTAAGTTTCATTGTTGCTAAGCTTGAATATAGGTGAACTAGTCGCAACTTAATGTAGAACCAAGCTCATGCTCTCGCGCTATTACCGGTCTATAGCAAACCCAGGATAGAGCCCACTCTCGTGCAAACCCTAGCCTAAGCCGCTAGCGTGAAGAACGACATCATTGTTCAATCATATCTCGAGCCCACTCTCGTGCAAACTCGAGCTACGACCTAGGTTATGATAGTTCCTATCCGTCCAATCTCTTGCAAACGGATATTAGTATAGAATCACAATTAAAAATCCTAGCTTTGGTCCAATCTCTTACAAACCAAATCTAGATAAATCCAATTGTCAATCTAAATCGAATATCTAGGCCTTCCTATTAATTGGGATCCAATCTCTTGCAAATCCCAATTGATATGAATTCCTAGCTATCCGTAATCAATTGATCATTCACAACCTAACCTTAATCAATTCTAGCAACAATTCTACAAATTCATCACAATTTAGAAATAGGGTCCATAGGGTTCATCCCTACGCCCTAGGACGACGGCACTTCTCATTAGACATCATGCAAATCTCAGAAAAATCAATAATAATCTCAGCACAATTCATTGCAAAAGAGAAATAATGCATAAAAATCAAGTTTTTAATAGAAATAGACAAACCAATGTAATCACCGACGATCTCCAGCTGAGATTTCACAAAGAGTAGCCGTCAAAATCCTAAAAGAAAGTCTAAAAATTAATTGTTCAAAAGCTCCCTAAACTAGGGTAAAAACTGGGTTTAAATACCCTCTAAAATCGTCCAAAAAATCGTGACCAAACTGCCCCTGCGCTGCCCAGAAATCGCAACCCTAACAGCAGGCGGAGAGGGTCACTCGGCCGAGTAACCCTTGTCACTCGGCCGAGTGACAAACCCTTTAAAAACAGTAACTTCAGGGGTTTCAGGGTCTGTCATCGGGGGTGGCTCGGTCGAATGGACTTCCTCATTCGGCCGAGTGAGCATTCATGCTCGGCTGAGTGGGCCTCCAAAGAATCTCTGAAAATTCCAGTAACTTCGGCCTTTTCTCTGGACGAATTCCCTGTACCACTCGGGCGAGTGAATTTTCTCACTCGGCCGGGTGGGCTTTCTTTGTTCGGCAGAGTATACGCTGAAAACTCCATGTGCGTATCCGTTCTGGTCGGCTGAGTGGGACTTCTTGTTCGGCCGAGTGAGTGGTCTACTCAGCCGAGTGATGTGCTGCTGTGCTTGTTTCTTCTTCTTTTTGCCTCCTCGTCGCTCCTATTGATTTTATTCTTCTTTCGCTCATCCTCCATCGCTGATAAGCCCTCAAATGAGCCGTGGGTAATACTCTTAAGCGCTTGAGAATCCCTTGATCTCAAATTCGCTCTAAATCACTCCATATTTCCTGAAATATGACAAAAACAAGAAACAGTGAAAAGCATCG
This sequence comes from Scilla litardierei, assembly GCA_030789695.1. Lineage (NCBI taxonomy): Eukaryota > Viridiplantae > Streptophyta > Magnoliopsida > Asparagales > Asparagaceae > Scilla > Scilla litardierei. Next base: position 271,746,602 of record CM061133.1, on the reverse strand, counting down.
CAATATTGTCGAAAAATCGTGAAAAACGTGATATGGACGATCAAAACGGCATGCAAACATGCAGAAAAAAGGTGTAAAATATGGAGTGATCAAAATCCCCCAAGCTTACCTCTTACTCGTCCTCGAGGAAGATAAGTAAAAGGCGAACCCGACGGAAAAATTAATAAAAATGAAAAATGGAAGAAAAAGAAAGTAAGGAAAGAAAGCAAAGAGAGAGGTGTTCGATCATTTTCTCAGGACGTGGGCTTCGCTTACTCATATAGCATACAACGAATATAATAAACACATGTCAGAGATTTTCATCTCGATATCACGGTCATATGGATGCATTCAAAATAGAAAACCCGAGAATATCAAAGCAATATGAAATATGGAATCGTTCTAGAATTAACATCGTCTGAAGCATCTAAAGCGGTATACATAATCATAGACCACACACTTTCAATTGAATGCTTTCTATTTGGAGTATAAGAGATATCACACATCATGGATCAATAAGAATAGAAAGGTATGGTTTTCATGAAATGCATGCTAAGTTTCAATTCCTGGATTTCGTAAAACCTTCAGTGATCTCACCGAGTATAGAAAATTATCTAGCTTAGGTTGTTATGCAGAGTCAAGTAGTCACTCTCTCACACATCATTGGATCCTCTCCCCCAAGCTTATCTATAAGCATGGTGGCATAAGTAAATCAATAAGTACATTCCCCATTTTTGGGGCTCCAATAAAAAAAAAACAAAAGAGGGAAGAAAGAGGGAAAGAGGGAAAGAGTATGATATGGGATCATGTATAAGCTTCTTTTCTCTTTTCTTTTCTTTTTTTCTCTTTTTTTTTTCCTTTTTTTCTCTTTTTTTGGCATATATACATCAGAGATCCCAAATCAAAAGATAGAAAGATATTCATATTTTTTTTTCTGTTTGAATTTGGGGAATTGGAGCATGGAATTTAATAGCGGGAGAAATGCCAATGATAGAATCGCTAAATGGAGATTCACCAATGAATATAAGTATAGAAATAATGCTCAAGATATGTGGAGAAAGAAATATATGTAATGCTCGGTTCACTCTATATGACGTGCACGACAACTTTCAGCAGAGTAATGTAATCTACTCAGTTTAATCTTAGAAAGTAAACTAATCCCGTTATATCAACCTAACATACATCCATTAAACCTGAAAGTGAAGCCTACAATTTTCATGCAATAAGAAGTGATATAAGAAAAGAAAGCAGTACTCCAGATATAAGCAATCAATGCGTGAAGCTTGGTGTGTTTTCTACGAAGAGTATACAGTGAAAATCATCAGGCTCAGCTAATAAAATAATTTCATCCATATTCAAGCATGAAAGTGCGGGTTACAATCTCAAATGCATAGCAAGACATAACATATGATATCTGAAATAAAAACTATGGCATGACAAAGTAATATGCATATAGAGATAAGCTAACACCACGTCGTCGTCATCACATAAAATTCATCTCTAGCAAAAAGATGAAAGAAATAAGGATAAAAAGGAAATGAAAACTACTACTGTACAATGCAGCACACTCAAGAAATAGAAAAAACGTGATGCATGATAATAAAGGAAAAAGTGGGTGAAAATGGGTGTAAAAACGAAGAAATGTGAGGAAAATAAAAATAAAAGGTGACAAAAAAAGGAAAAAAAAAGAGAAAGAAGAAAAGAAAGAGAAAAGAAGCTTATACATGATCCCATATCATACTCTTTCCCTCTTTCTTCCCTCTTTTGTTTTTATTTTTATTGGAGCCCCAAAAATGGGGAATGTACTTATTGATTTACTTATGCTACCATGCTTATAGATAAGCTTGGGGGAGAGGAACCAATGATGTGTGAGAGAGTGACTACTTGACTCTGCATGACAACCTAAGCTAGATAATTTTCTATACTCGGTGAGATCACTGAAGGTTTTACGAAATCCAGGAATTGAAACTTAGCATGCATTTCACGAAAACCATACCTTTCTATTCTTATTGATCCATGATGTGTGATATCTTTTATACTCCAAATAGAAAGCATTCAATTGAAAAGTGTGTGGTCTATGATTATGTATACCGCTTTAGATGCTTCAGACGATGTTAATTCTAGAACGATTCCATATTTCATATTGCTTTGATATTCTCGGGTTTTCTATTTTGAATGCATCCATATGACTGTGATATCGAGATGAAAATCTCTGGCATGTGTTTATTATATTCGCCACATGCTATATGAGTAAGCGAAGCCCACGTCCTGAGAAAATGATCTAGCACCTCTCTCTTTGCTTTCTTTCCTTACTTTCTTTTTCTTCCATTTTTCATTTTTATTAATTTTCCTGTTGGGTTCGCCTTTTACTTATCTTCCTCGAGGACGAGTAAGAGGTAAGCTTGGGGGATTTTGATCACTCCATATTGTACACCTTTTTTCTGCATGTTTGCATGCCGTTTTGATCGTCCATATCGCGTTTTTCACGATTTTTCGACAATATTGCGATGCTTTTCACTATTTCTTGTTTTTGTCGTATTTCAGGAAATATGGAGCAATTTGGAGCGAATTTGAGATCAAGGGATTTGCAAGCGCTTAGGAGTGTTACCCACGGCTCATTTGAGGGCTTATCAGCGATGGAGGATGAGAAAAAGAAGAAGAAAATCAATAGGAGCGACGAGGAGGCAAAAAGAAGAAGAAACAAGCACAACAGCACATCACTCGGCCGAGTAGACCACTCACTCGGGCCGAACAAGAAGTCCCACTCAGCCGTTGAGCTATCCGGAGGGTCCTCCAATTTTTCTTCAATGCTAGAAGTTTGGCCTTCTTCAAGGCCATCATCATGGAGAGCGCCAATAGAATATGGAATGGCTTCGTCGATTACCTCATCAAGGAGGTCCACATAATCCAAATCCTCTTGGTAGGGCATATGCTTCATGGCTTTGGGTATGTGGAGCTCAACCTCGATGTTCCCGACATTCAAGGATAAAGTGCCTTCCCGTACGTCGACTATAACACCGGCGGTGGCTAGGAACGGGCGTCCAAGTATAAGTGAAGTGTCGCCCTCCTCCTTAATGTCCATAATGACGAAGTCGCAAGGCAAGCATTTCCCTCCCGGAACTTGTAGCGGAATGTTCTCCGCTATCCCTACCGGCCTAGTAACCCGACCATCCGGTAGTTGTATTCTCATGTCGGTTGGCTTCAAGTCGGTCACCGTATTCAATTTCCGGAACATGCTAATGGGCATTAGGCTCACACTTGCTCCCAAGTCAACTAAAGCCTTTTGCAATGGGACTCGTCCAAGTGTGCATGGGATGCGAAAGCTTCCGGGATCCTTGAATTTCGCGGGCTCGTTTTCCCTCTGGGTGAACCAAGTTCCTTGTTCGGTAAGCATTATTTTCTGCTTCCTTTTCTTTCCCGATATTAAGTCCTTCAAGAACTTTGCATACGACGGGATCTCCACTATAGCATCCAAGAAAGCTACGTTGAGGCTTACTCCCCTCAAATACTCAAGGAACTTGGCGAGCCTCTTCTCTATTTTGGCTCTCGCCAACCGTTGTGGAAAGGGCACCGGCGGCATGTAGGTGCGCTCCTCATTAGGCTTCTTTATTTCAGAATTTCAAACTTCTTGCGGCTCTTTTGTGCTCTCCTCTTCAATAGTCGGCTCTTTGTCATCCAAAATCTCTTCCACGTGCTCCTTGGTTTTGACCATGGCGGGAGTGGTATCCTTCCCGCCCCTAGTTGTGACCGCCACTACCGCATATATATGGCCGGTATTGCTCCGTGGATTGGGCTCCGGTTGAGCCGGCAATTGTTGATTGTTTTTGTTTAGCAACGCAAGTTGCTCTCCAAGTTGCGCAACGACGGTATTTAGCGAATCTTGTTGCACCGTCAACCTAGCGTTGATTTTTCTTTGCTCCACCATGAATTCCTCCACCCTAGCTTCATGATCCGATCGTGGTTGAGCTTGTGGTGGGTTTGGAGCTCTCCAACTTTGGTTATAACCGGCGGTCTATACAGTCCCGCTTGTTGCCTAGGCGGGTAGCTTTGTTGCGGTGGCCCTCTCGGTTGGTATTGGGGTTGTGGAGGTGGAGGCCTAGCTTGAGGTTGTTGCGGTGGTGGGGGGTTTAGAGCCCCTTCATTATTTGCATACGAAAATCCTGGATGATTCCTTGCGGCCGGGTTGGCCCAATAACCGGAGTTCCCCGCAACATATTGCACTTGTTCCAAGGCTCCCTCTCCATGCTCTCCTCCTACAAACATAGCTTGAGATTGGTCTTGCCAATCACTCATATTGCTCCCCGTCGTAGATGTGGAGGGAGCTCCATGTGGCTCGGTGATATACTTCTCCAATCTCTCCACTACCTTGTGGAGAGAGTTGAACTTATTGGAAAGCTCTGCTACGGCCTTGGCTTCATATATGCTCGTTGGCTTCAAGGAGGTAGAAGATTGCCCTCGCTCGTCGCCCCATTGTTGATTATTAGAGGCCATCTCCTCTAATAGGGCCGTAGCTTCATCCGGTGTTTTGGAAAGAATGGCTCCGTTGGCGGTTGCATCTATGATTTGCTTAGTGCCCGGTTGGAGTCCATTATAGAAACTGTGAACTAGCTCCCATGCTTCTATGTTGTGATGGGGGCACTGATGCTGTAGATTCTTAAAGTGCTCACATGCCTCGTATAAGGTCTCTTGCGGTCCTTGCTTAAAGGACATGAGTGCACTCCTAATCTTCACTGTCTTAGATGGCGGGTAGAATTTATCAACAAAAGCACTAGCCAACTCATCCCAAGTAGTGAATATCCCTTCCGCCTGCGTCCTCAACCAATATAGAGCTTTGTCTCTGAGGGTGAAGGGGAAGAGTCTCAAACGGATCGCATCGATGGAAACACCCGGCATTTGAAAGGTGGCGCACTTGGACAAGAATAGCTGGAGGTGATAATGTGGATTCTCATGGGAGTTCCCATGGAATGGGTCTTGTTGCATTAAGACCACTAATCCCGTCATGGGCTTAAAATTCTTATCCGCCTTCAACTCCGGCATAACGATGGAAGAAGTAGTGGAGGAAGTCTTAGGCCGAAGCCTATCTCTGATGGATATAATCCTCGCCATACGTGTCGCTAGTTCTTCCGATGTCTTCGGGCGGTTCATACAATTATCCTCTATAATGAGCCTCTTCTCGGCTCTGATCCTCCTCTGAGTACGTTCGATCTCCGGATCAAATATTATATTCTCTGGATCTGCCGTCGATCTTCTGTTCATGCAAAGAAAAACAGAGCTTCGATGGGATTGTTAGCACGATAGAGGAGTAAAATAAAAAATAAAAAAACAAAAAGAAATAGCTAAGTAAGGAAAATAAAACACTGTCACCTCCTCGGCAACGGCGCCAAAAACTTGATCACGTCCGAGTGTACACCCAAAAAACGACTTGTAGTCTTACGGCAAGCACACGGTGTAGCGGCGAGTGGGTATCGAACTCAGGGAGGACAAATGACTATGTCTTTTTCCGATCACCTAGCTATCAAGAGAATCAAGAATAGTTTTGGGTATAACAGTCACAATCGTTCAAATATCAAGAGAAATATCAATATAATAAAACGTCTAGAGATATGGAATCCCCACTACAGACCGTCTCTCATCCTTGTGATTCGTAAGTTTCATTGTTGCTAAGCTTGAATATAGGTGAACTAGTCACAACTTAATGTAGAATCAAGCTCACGCTCTTGCGCTATTGCAGGTCTATAGCAAACCTAGGATAGAGCCCACTCTCTTGCAAACCCTAGCCTAAGCCGCTAGCGTGAAGAACGACATCATTGTTTCATCGTATCTCGAGCCCATTCTCGTGCAAACTCGAGCTACGACCTAGGTTATGATAGTTCCTATCCGTCCAATCTCTTGCAAATGGATATTAGTATAGAATCACAATTAAAAATCCTAGCTTTGATCCAATCTCTTGTAAACCAAATCTAGATAAATCCAATTGTCAATCTAAATCGAATATCTAGGCCTTCCTATTAATTGGGATCCAATCTCTTGTAAATCCCAATTGATATGAATTCCTAGCTATCCGTAATCAATTGATCATTCACAACCTAACCTTAATCAATTCTAGCAACAATTCTACAAATTCATCACAATTTAGAAATAGGGTCCATAGGGTTCATCCCTACGCCCTAGGACGACGGCACTTCTCATTAGACATCATGCAAATCTCAGAAAAATCAATAATAATCTCAGCACAATTCATTGCAAAAGAGAAATAATGCATAAAAATCAAGTTTTTAATAGAAATAGACAAACCAATGTAATCACCGACGATCTCCAGCTGAGATTTCACAAAGAGTAGCCGTCAAAATCCTAAAAGAAAGTCTAAAAATTAATTGTTCAAAAGCTCCCTAAACTAGGGCAAAAACTGGGTTTAAATACCCTCTAAAATCGTCTAAAAAATCGTAACCAAACTGCCCTTGTGTAGCCCAGAAATCGCAACCCTAACAGCAGGCGGAGAGGGTCACTCGGCCGAGTGACCCTTATCACTCGGCCGAGTGACAAACCCTGTAAAAAAACATTAACTTCGGGGGTTTCAGGGTCTGTCATCGGGGGGTGGCTCGGCCGAGTGGACTTCCTCATTCGGCCGAGTGAGCATTCATGCTCGGCCGAGTGGGCCTCCAAAGAATCTCTGAAAATTCCAGTAACTTCGGCCTTTTCTCTGGACGAATTCCATGTACCACTCGGGCGAGTGAATTTTCTCACTCGGCCGAGTGGGCTTTCTTTGTTCGGCCGAGTATACGCTGAAAACTCCGTGTGCGTATCCGTTCTGGTCGGCCGAGTGAGACTTCTTGTTCGGTAGAGTGAGTGGTCTACTCGGCCGAGTGATGTGCTGCTGTGCTTGTTTCTTCTTCTTTTTGCCTCCTCGTCGCTCCTATTGATTTCCTTCTTCTTTCCCTCATCCTCCATCGCTGATAAGCCCTCAAATGAGCCGTGGGTAACACTCCTAAGCGCTTGAAAATCCCTTGATCTCAAATCCGCTCCAAATCGCTCCATATTTCCTTGAAATACGACAAAAACAAGAAATAGTGAAAAGCATCGCAATATTGTCGAAAAATCGTGAAAACGCGATATGGACGATCAAAACGGCATGCAAACATGCAGAAAAAAGGTGTAAAATATGGAGTGATCAAGACCCAAGTCCAAAGGTCAAGTTAGTAACGACCAGACATGCCATTATTACAAGAAGGCAGTACACTGGAAGAACAAGTGCCCACTGTTTAAGGTCAAGGGTAAAAAGTTTACTCAGCATGTAGCAGCTTTTGGTGGTGCATGCATCGATGTTGATAATGGAAAAATATTGGTGTCTTCTTTGAAGACAATCGGGCTTCATGGATTCTTGATTCAGGGTGTGATTCCCACATGAATCCGTTGCTCAGTTATTTTGTGATATATACTCTTAGAGATGGACCAGTCATATACATGGGGAATGAAGATATGTCAAGAGTGGTTGGGGTCGGCACAGTTTGGTTCAAGATGCAAAATGGAGTCATTCGAACACTTACGGGTGTTAGGCATGTACAAGATTTACAACAGAATTTGATTTCGCTTGGAGCCTTGACAGGCTTAGGGGGTTGTGTGGTACTCAAGGGAGAGCGACTACAGATGTCCAGAGGAGGTCATTTTGTGACGGCGGAGAGGAAGATTGGCAACCTTTATAGGCTTCAGTGTCAGACGATGTTAAGTCAAAAGTCTGGTGCACCAGAGAGCTCCAGTGGAGGAGCGTTTAGGACTCATTGGGGCATTGCGACAGAGAAGTAAGGTCAGTTGCATGATAGGATAGCTACGGTATGTACCGAGGAATCGTAAGGAGACGGAGTCCAGAGTCCATCCCATTGTAGTTCAACTCCATGTGCATCTGATATGATCTTATTTTACATGATTTATCGCATATTTTCATGACACATTTCACCGTCCAAACCCCCATTTTATACACTTTTACGCTATCATTTGGAACTATATGACTTTCGGAGCATTTATGCCCATTTCAGGGATTTGGAGCATTATTAGAGCAATTTGGAGTCAATAAGATGATCGGCAACACGAGAGCACCAAGGAGACTCATGATGACATACTTGAGGTGCCAAAGAAGAAGACTAGAGGAAGAAAGGAGGAAGAGAAAGAGAAAGAAGAAGCCAAGAAGCAACTAGGCCACTTTCCCAGGCGACTCGACCCGAGCAGCATTCTGCTGCTCGGTCGAGATGAAACGCGGATTTAGCCAGGAGATGTGCACGAGCCACTCGACCGAGTCAACCCAACTTCGAGCTTCTACCATCAGACATCTGACTCAATTGAGTAGGTGTCTACTCGACCCGAGCAGGCAGAGCAAGGTTTTGGACGAAGAATCCAGGCTTCCTGACGACTCGACCGAGCAGGACCTACTCAACCCGAGCAGACAGAACGACAATTTGAGGAGAAGCTCAAATCCACTGATGACTCGATCGAGTAGGCGGGCTACTCGACCGAGCACGAAGGCTACTCGGTCCAGTAAGGCAAGCGCCCAGATTTTCAGACAGCCTCACACTCTTTTAAAACTATCATTCTAGAGAGAAAATTATTTTTTCTCATATTTTTTTTTGGTTAGTAGACTTCATGAAGGTTCCAACGCCGTCAAGAACGCGCCAATCGGAGGTCGGATGAAATCTATGGAATTTCTGCAAGTTGACGCTGCAGTGCTGAAATCGCTACTCGACCGAGCAGCATAGGCTACTCGACCGAGTCAGAGCGGGCCTGGAACTTAAGTTGCGGTCGTAATTGGTTTTGGGCACAAATTTCAGAGGGTTTCTTGGGTTATTTGCTAGGGTTTTGAGGGGAATATATATATGAATTGTAGTCGTTATTAGAGGGGGAGTTTAGACCTTTTTAGAGAGTTTTGTGTAATTTTAGCCTGTATGGATCAATACACTAGAGGGGGGTGAATAGTGTATATAAAAAAAATGTTGCAAATAGAACGTTACTAATATTTGCAAAGATGGCACATAAATAAAATGTCAAGTTTAGAAAATTAAACCAATCGCAAACACAGAGATTTATCCTGATTCGGATCCTCTTGATCCTGCTCCAGTCCTCTACTCCCAGTAGAGATTTTCAATCCACTATAATCACTTGCCCCGCAAGCACAAACTTACAAAAATGGCGACACTCCTCCTATCCCAAACTTTGTACAGTCTCTAAACAGAGATTCAAACCTGTTAAATAATGAAATAGAAAAACACCTATAGCCTTGTTATAAATTTCAGAGAATGAATTCAAGGATGGTGTTTAGAAGATGAACTTCAAGATGTAAAAGATATGTAATGAAGAGCAACACTTGAAGTTCTCTGGTTCATAAAAGAAGAGAGAGATCAATCGATTTCTTCTTGAAATTATGAACACAAACAACTTTCCAAAATGAAGTTGAAAAAATCCAAGTTCTTCCGTTCTTAAACGAAGAAAGAAATCTAATGATTTCTTCTTACAAATAAGAAAAGAACAACTAATGGCCTAAAGCTTTAGAAAATGAAAGACTTGATTTCAACAAATAAGAGAGTAAAGAAGAGGAAAGTGAGTGAAGAGAAAGAGAGGGTCTACCCCTCTATTTATAGTGTTTAGGGATGGTTGGGGACTGTAGTTAACGTTGGAAAACGGGCAAGAACCGTCCCTGAAAATTTGGGATCAAAACAGCTAGTTTTGAAATTGGTCGACCAAAAGGACAATTGGTCGACCAAAATTTAGAGAGGGAATTTTGACCGTTGGAAGGCAGTTCTAGAATCTACATGGTTATGGGAGTTAGCATATGTAATCACATAGTCAAATTTGAAGGTTTAAAATTGGTCGACCAAAATGGGGTTATTGGTTGCCAATTTTCAAAGTTGCGAATTTTCGAAATTGGGAAGTGTAGATCCCTGAGTAATGGAACCTAGATGACTAAGACATATTATCACAAGGCTTTGTGACTCTAATAAAGTAAATTTTACATTGATTACATAAAGCCGTAGATAGGACTGCATCTGCAACTGAATCTGAGAAACGTCTTTGCAGGAGATCCTTATCAAGTAATTATATTTCCAAGTCGTGGATTAGGTGCCTTTGTCTTTCCAGCTTCATGAATGATATATCTGATTGAGTATGCATGAAGATATCTGATTGTGTGGAACTCAGCATTGATTTGTATCTGCATACATAGAGTTAGTAGCACTGAATGTGTTTGTCATATCAAAACCGTATTGGAATAGAAATATGGAATTATGAAATTCCAACATTCTCCCCCTTTTTGATGAAGACAAACATGTAAATATATATCTTTAAAATTTAACATATTAGATATACTCCCCCTGAATATGTGGAGTTTGTGAATACTCCCCCTGAGTAGATATATTCTCCCCCTTTGGAATCCTCAAAAAGAGGCAAATTAGGGTTAGTTAAAAATTAGGCGAAAAAATAAGAGAGAAATTTAATTAGCGGCAAAAGATGGAGTATATAGCTATAAACGTAATGAACAAAATTTGGTCATTGATGAAAAAGAATACGTAGGCCGAAGAGAGGGCCGAAAAAATGTAGAAGGCCAATAAAAAACAATGAATAAAACCATGTAAAAATAATTAGTGACGTGTTTTGGAAAAAAATAATTTTAAAAGAGGACACAAGAGACTTGGCTTGTGGCAGGTTGCGAAATGACCAACAGGGATACTGGGTGGTGTGTATAAACAGAGGATAAAGTGGAGTTTAAAAATATGTGTGTGCCTTGGATTAAATCTTTGAAAAAAAAGTTAGTAAGGCTGTGTTTGGTTGCATGGAAAAGGAAATAAAGAAAAGTGAAATGAAAAGGAAATAGAAAGAAAAAGAAAAGGAAAAGGAAACCGATTTCTTTTTTATGTTTGGTTAGTGAGGAAAATTGTAAAGAAAATTAAAAGGAAAATGGTAAGGAAAATGATTTCTCATGTTTGGTTGCTTATGAAAATGAAAAGGAAAACTAGAAAGAAATATGATTTTATTTATAATTAATATTTTAAAGGGTCTCATTTTTCTATTAAACTCAATCCAAAACCATTCTTCTGAAATAAAAAATGAGCAATAACAAAAAGATAATTTTTGTTGTCGATAAAATTTTTGGCTCAGAAAAGGGAAGAAAATTTTTGGGAATGAAACCGGTTTCCTTTCGATTTAGGAGAGAAAAGTAGAGAGAAATTCTATATATTTTTTCTTTCATTTTCCCTCTCACTTTCTTTCTTTTTACTTTTCTATACAACCAAACAATGGAAATTAACTTTCCCATCACTTTTCGTTCCTTTTCTTTTCTTTTCCTTGCAACCAAACATAGCCTAAGAGAATATCCTGGGGGGAAGGAGACATGCATGATATGGGCATCAAAAAATTCTTTACAGAACATGTAGTACATAATAATGAGCCCGTCCTGCAGAAAATTATTATTCAAGTAATTTTATTCAAGTAATAATAACGAATAGAGAGCAGAACATCACATAATAATTATTCAAGTAACCATGGGAAATAACTAAAGGAACTTGACAGAACCACTAGCAAAACAATATAGCCATTGACAACCAAGTGATATAGCAAAAGAAATAGGTGATAACAATTACAGAACAACCAAGACAACATCCAAGTAAAACATCGTAGATAAAGTAGCAACAAAAAATATTTAGCCAAGGGAATGGGTGCAGAAGAGAATGCAAACATCACCATACATAAACAGAAGTGATGAGCCAAAAATAACCCAAAGTGTGGACAGAACTGATTTGGACATCATAAGCACATTGCTGGAAATCATCACCAACGAAGGGAAGAACATAGAAACAACATACATCCTATAGTCTGAACATATTAACAACAGCAAAAAACAACAAAACCCAAAGTTCTTACAGAACAACACCAACAAACCAAGAAACTAACACAAGAGTATCACCAGACACTTAAGAAACGGGTACCCAAAGTGCCCAAAACAACCATCAAAATCCACTGAAATCAATGGCAAACAAAAGCTAAGGCCTAGTGGAGGGCTCAGGCCGCGAAGGAGAGGCATTGGAGTGGCGACGAGTAGCACGGATCCATGGAATGGAGTGTGGAATAGGGTCGATCTGAGGGAAGGCGGAGCCAGAGGAACGAAAAATGACTGGGAGCCGGAGATATTGGGGGTGGAGTCGTCAAAATCGGTAGTAGGCGGCCGTGGAGAATGGCGGAGGGTCGAGAAAAGGGAAGATCGGCGACGAGCTGGTGTTTGGAGAGAGGCGTCGGTGAGAAGGCAGGAGATCGCAGGCGATTTTGGGGTGGTCGGCGGTCGATTTGGGAAGGGAGGAGGCCGGCGGGATTTTGGGGAAGATGGGCGTGTTGCGAAACGGGAAAGAGAATGAAGAGAAGCTATGGGAGATATTTTGGTTTTGAGGTTCCCTAGGAAGGAGAGAAATTAAATAAGAAAGGAAATGATGCAGTTATGGTTAGTTACGGGAAGTTGTGGAATTTTGGGGAACTGCTATTTTTGCAATCAGCAGGAGTAGTTAAGAAAACGGAAATAATACAGATAGCAAATCGAATGGATGGGTGTCGTTGGAAACAAGAAGTTGGGAGTAACTGTTAACGAAAAGAACTGGGAAGATGAAGTACTTACCGAAAAATAAAAAATAAAAATAAAAAATTCGATGCGACCAATATTGGTGAATTGGTCGACCAATTTTAAAAAACAGTCAAAAAATTTGAAAAAATTCTAAAAATAAAAATAAGAATGTGCCATAAGTCCGATTCACTAATAATCCCTAAATTCCTACGAAGCTTAATAAAAGTCTATTCTTTCAAAGGTTTAGTCAAAATATCAGCAGTCTGATGTTCAGTAGCTATAAATTTAAGAACCATATCTCCTTTCTGAACATGATCATCTAGAAAATGATGACGTACATCAATATGTTTTGTACGAGAATGATGCACATGATTTTTAGAAAGATTAATAGCACTAGTATTATCACACATAATAGGGCAAGTAGAGCAATCAATACCATAGTCTGAAATAGTTTGTTTCATCCATAAGATTTGAGCACATGCTAAATCGGCGGCAATATATTTTGCCTCGGTTGTAGATAATGAAACAGAGTTTTGCTTTTTTGCTAAACCAAGATACTAACGCATGACCTAAAAAGTGGCAAGTACCACTGGTACTTTTACGATCTGATTTGCAACCAGCAAAGTCTGCATCACTATATGATAATAAATCAAATGTGCTTGACTTGGGATAAAATAAACCAAAATCAGAAGTGTGCTTAACATATCTAATAATCCTTTTTGCGGCAGTTAAGTGTGAAACTTTAGGATCTACCTGAAAACGTGCACATAAACATACTGAAAACATTATGTCTGGTCTACTAGCAGTTAAATAGAGTATAGATCCAATCATACCTCTGTAAAGACGTTGATCAACACTCTTACCATTTAAATCTTTGTCGAGAGAAGTAGATGTACTCATTGGAGTACATTTTTCCGCAGAACTTTCTAAACCAAAACACTTGATGAGTCCTTTAGAATACTTGCTTTGGTGAATGAAGATTCATTCCTTCAATTGTTTGATTTGAAGACCGAGGAAGTAATTGAGTTCACCCATGTGACTCATCGCAAATTCTTTCTGCATAATCTTAGAAAAATCTTGACAAAGAGATTCATTAGTAGAACCAAAAATAATATCATCAACACATATTTGAATAATGATTATGTCAGATTTAATGTTCTTAATAAATAAAGTAGAATCTATTTTACCAATATTATACCAGAATTTAAAAGATAACTTTTAAGTCTTTCATACCAAGCACGAGGTGCTTGTTTGAGACCATATAAAGCTTTCTTCAATTTGAAAACATGATTTAAAAACCAGGCGGTTGTTCAACATAAACTTCCTCCTTGAGAAAACCATTTAAAAAACCACTTTTGACATCCATTTGAAATAATTTAAAATCTTTAAAACATGCAAATGATAACAACATGCGAATAGACTCAAGACGGGCAACTGGTGCATAGGTTTCATCATAATCAATACCTTCTTGATTATAACCTTGTGCAACCAATCGTGCCTTGTTTCTAATTACCTGACCAGATTCATCCAATTTATTTTTGAATACCCACTTGGTACCAATAATTGAATGATCTGTTGGTCTGGAAACTAATTCCCAAACATCATTTCGTTGAAATTGATTGAGTTCTTCCTACATAGCGATAATCCATGAACTGTCTTCACATGCATCCTTGATATTCTTTGGTTCAATGGTTGAAAGGAAAGCACAATGCGCCATTTGTTCAATTTGACGACGAGTTCTAACTCCATCTGTAATATCTCCAATAATTAACTCTGATGGATGATTTGGAACTTGTGCAAATGCCTTGGGAAGATCTGTATTATCTGAAATAGACTCAACAGAAGGTTTAGTAGCATCAATTTCATCAAGTTTAATATTATCTAAAGAATTAGATAAAGGTAATATATTCTCTTCATCATCTATGATAGGAGAATTAGATGAGGGGTTCTCATCAAATGTAACATGTAGTGATTCTTTAACTGTTGAAGTTCTTTTGTTATATACTCTGTAGGCTTGCTACGTGTTGAGTATCCAACAAAAATACCTTCATCAGATTTCGAATCAAATTTATCAAGTGCATCTTTAGTATTAAGAATGAAACATTTACATCCAAATACTTTAAAATATGATACACGTGGAATGCGATTAAAGAGTAATTCAAAACAAGTTTTATTAATCAATGGCCATATAAGAACTTTATTCATAATGTAACAAGCAGTTGCGACAGCTTCAGCCCAAAAATATTTTGGTAATTTACTATCACAAAGCATTGTTCTTGCACATTCTTGTAAAGTTCTATTTTTCCTTTCTACTACTCCATTCTGAGGAGGAGCACGAGGAAAAGAAAAATTGTGAGTAATGCCATTTTCATTACAAAAATTGGTAAAAAAATTCATTTTCAAATTCTCCTCCATGATCACTACGAATAGTGGCAATTTTAGAGGATTTGATCTTTTGTATCTTTTTACAAAATATTGAAAATTCTTCAAACGCATCATTCTTGTTTTGTAAGAATATAACTCAAGTATATCTTGAATAATCATCAACAATGACAAATGCATATCTACTTCTATGCAAAGAAGCTACTCTTGAAGGACCAAACAAATCTAAGTGTAAGAGTTCTAATGGTCTCTTTGTTGAGATAACGTTCTTTGATTTAAAAGAAGATTTGTGCATTTTTCCTTGTTGACAAGCATCACAAAAATGTTTGTGTTTGAAAGAAATATTTGGCATTCCATTTACTAATTTGTGTTTTGAAATATGTGCTAGGTTTTTGAAATTAGTGTGTCCAAAACGTTTATGCCATAAAAGTGTATCATCTAATGTAATTATTAAACAATGATTATTAGTGGTAACAGACATGCATAAGATATAAATGTTATTCTTACGCTTATCACGGAATAAAATAGATGAGATATCAGAATCATAAATGATGCAATCATTTTGTTCAAAAACAATTTTGTAATTTTTATCGCATAATTGACTAATGGAAAGTAAATTGTGTTTCAAACCGTCAACCAGGAGAACATTCTCGATGATAGGCTGATTTGTATTGCCAACTGTTCCAGTGCTTATGATTTTGCCTTTGTTGTTGTCACTAAAGGTAACTGTGCCTCCATCTTTATATTTAACGGTTGAAAGCAAGTTGACATTTCCCGTCATATGTTTTGAACATCCACTATCCAAAATCCATCTTTCCTTTTTAGGTACCAGAAAGATAAAACATTAAGCATTGGTACCCTTTATTTGAGGGTCCTTGGGATTAGATTTTTGGAAGCCAAACCCAAGTGGAATTTGGCTTTTTAATGTAATCACTAGAATGAACAATAGACTGTAAATAATGAGAAATATAATAATTTCTGTCTTCTAAGTATGAATTCTTAGGAACCCATATACTAACTGTAGTATGTTTCCTAGGAGATGATTTTGAAATGTTAGTAACATTTCTTTGTGAAGAAGAAGTAGGAATATTTACTTTCTTCGTGTAAATGGATGCGTGATTCTTCTTTTGTGGTTTAACAAAAATTGTTTTGCTACCAGAGGAAGAAGTATTATAAGACTTGGGTGCATCCTTATGATAATATCCCAGTCCTTGTCTATGATTTGCTG
This sequence comes from Scilla litardierei, assembly GCA_030789695.1. Lineage (NCBI taxonomy): Eukaryota > Viridiplantae > Streptophyta > Magnoliopsida > Asparagales > Asparagaceae > Scilla > Scilla litardierei. The sequence goes on along the minus strand of CM061133.1, from coordinate 271,730,427 downwards.
GATATTGAATTTTTAGCAAATCATCGAGATTTGTCTTTCCTTTGTTAAATTTATTAATATTGGAAGACATCTCGTTGTATTTCATCTTTAGTGATGAAATATTTTTATCCATTTCGGATATTTGTGTATGAAGTTCTAGATTCTTAGTTTTGAGAATATCATTCTCTTTACTAAGATCTAAATTTTGAGAAGATGTATTCTCAATAGTTGTAGTGTTCTTAGAAGAAGATAATTCTTGATATTTAATAAGGAGATCGTCATTATTCTGTTTCAAAGATTTATGTTGACTATTTAAATTTTTGAAACGAGAATAGAGATCTTTCAATGCATCTAATAATTCTTCATTACTAAAAGCACTTACCTCTTCTTCATTATCTTGTGCCATAAAGCACATATTAGCACTTTCATTATGATCATCATCTTCATCATCTGAAGATTCATCCCAAGTTGATGCAAATGCTTTCTTCATCTTGTCAAACTTCCTTTCTCTTCTGGATTGATCGTTGTTGTTGGAAGTTTTGAAATTTGCTTTCAGAAGTGGACAATCTTTCTTCATATGTCCTGGCCTATTACAATTGAAACAAAAAAAAGAATCAGTATTTTTAGATTTATTATTATACTTACCTTTTTGAAAGAACTTTCTGAAGTTCTTGGCAAAGAATGCCATGTCATCATCTGAATCTTTATTATATGATGTTGTGTTGAAGGCGAGTACTTTCTTCTTTTGATCTGATTCCTCTTTTGCATCTTGTAATGTGACTTCATGTGCCATTAAGTTACCAATTAGATCTTCCATGGATAATGTGGAAAGATCATTGGCTTCCTCAATAGCAGTGATATTTGAACGCCATTCTGGGGAGAGTACCTTAAGAATCTTGCGTACCTAATCAAGAGAAGAGTAAACTTTTCCAAGATCATTAAGAGAATTAATAATGTTAGTAAACCTGGTGTTCATTTCTCCAATCGTCTCTTTGTCTTGCATCTTGAACAACTAATATTTATGAACCAAAGAGGCAATCTTGGTTTCCTTTACTTGATTGGTTCCTTCATGAGTTACCTTGAGTATGTGCCAAATCTCCTTTGCACTTTTGGCCTGAGATACTCGATTAAACTCATGCTTATCCATGGCACAGAATAAAGCATTCATGGCCTTTGAGTTGTTTGTCTTTGCAGCTTTGTCGTTGGCGGTCCAATCAGCAACAGGTGTTGTTGGCTTTATATATCCTGTCTCTACGATGTCCCAAATCTCATAATGCATACTTTGGAGATGAATCTCCATTCGTATTTTCCAATATGAGTAGTTTGAACCATCAAATAGAGGAGGACGAACTTGAGAGTGCCCTTCAGGATGCTGATTTGTGTTGTAGTTGTGTGGAACAACGTTCAACCTTGATTCTGCCATCTTAACCTTGCTCTGATACCAAATGTAATTTTAGCATGTATGGATCAATACACTAGAGGGGGGGGGGTGAATAGTGTATATAAAAAAATGTTGCAAATAGAACGTTACTAATATGTGCAAAGATGGCACGGAAATAAAATGACAAGTATAGAAAATTAAACCAATCGCAAACACAGAGATTTATCCTGGTTCGGATCCTCTTGATCCTACTCCAGTCCTATACTCCTAGTAGAGATTTTCAATCTACTATAATCACTTGCCCCGCAAACACAAACTTACAAAAATGGCGATACTCCCCGTGTCCCAAACTTTGTACAATCTCTAAACAGAGATTCAAACCTGTTAAAGAATGAAATAGAAAAACACCTATAGCCTTGGTATAATTTTCAGAGGAAGAATTCAAGGATGGTGTTTAGAAGATGAAATTCAAGATGTATAAGATATGTAATGAAGAGCAATACTTGAAGTTCTCTGGTTCATAAAAGAAGAGAGAGATCTATTGATTTCTTCTTACAATTATGAACACAAACAACTTTTCAAAATGATGATATTGAAAAATCCAAGTTCTTCCATTCTTAACCGAAGAAAGAAATCTAATGATTTCTTCTTACAAATAAGAAAAGAACAACTAATGGCCTAAAGCTTTAGAAAATGAAAGACTTGATTTCAACAAATAAGAGAGTAAAGAAGAGGAAAGTGAGTGAAGAGAAAGAGAGGGTCTACCCCTCTATTTATAGTGTTTAGAGACGGTTGGGGACTGTAGTTAACGTTGGAAAACGGGCAAGAACCGTCCCTGAAAATTTGGGATCAAAACGGCTAGTTTTAAAATTGGTCAACCAAAAGGACAAATTGGTCGACCAAAATTTAGAGAGAGAATTTTGACCGTTGGAAGACAGTTCTAGAATCTACACTGTTATGGGAGTTAGCATATGTAATCCCATAGTCAAATTCGAAGGTTTAAAATTGGTCGACCAAAATGGGGTTATTGGTTGCCAATTTTCAAAAGTTGCGAATTTTCGAAATTGTGAAGTGTAGATCTCTGAGTAATGTAACCTAGATGACTAAGACATATTATCACAAGGCTTTGAGACTCTAATAAATTAATTTTTCATTGATTACATAAATCCGTAGATAGGACTGCATCAGATTCAGTTGCAGGAGATCCTTATCAAGTGATTATATATCCAAGTCGTGGATTAGGTGCCTTTGCCTTTCCAGCTTCATGAATGATATATCTGTTTGAATACGCATGAAGATATCTGATTGTGTGGAACTTAGCATTGATTTGTATCTGCATACATAGAGTTAGTAGCACTGAATGTGTTTGTCATATCAAAACCATATGGGAATAGAAATATGGAATTATGAAATTCCAACATTTTGAAGACGATCTTTTGGGAGTTAGGCTATGCCCTAGGGCCCTCCCTTGTATTAAGATAAGTATTTTTCTTCTCTTTAATTCTATTTTAGTTCTTCTTATTGATTGCTTATTGAGTATATCTTTAATGCATGCAATGAAGTTTTCTATCGTTCTTATATCTATATCTATGATGCATGAGTAGTCTTTTCTAGGGCTAATGGATTAGCCCTAGGATTTAGGATTTTGATGCGAAGTTGGGATTTTTATGATGCGTAGGACAATAAAGGGGGATTATTTTGGTTTATCTTGCAAAATCCCTAGGAGAACTCGTACTAAGATCGTGCCCACGGTCGGTGGAATCGATTAGCTTAAGGAGTATCTTATGGATTTAATTAGGGAGTCAGTGGATTCAACCAAGGCTCGTGACCATGCCCGGCTCGTGTCTTGATGGGATCCACCGACGAACTATATCACTAATTGACGGCTACCGCCATTGCGTCAATAAGAGCCACCAAAATACCTCGAAGCTCTAACCCACAAGAGTGGTACGAGTTGAGAGCATTCGACCCACGAGAGTGGTGAGATTATTGTAGATCCTTAATACACGTATCATATGCGCCTATCATGAGAGTGGGGTCAATGTGATACGTTAGATTAATGATGCACAGACGCATGAATTCACTTCCTAGATGCTACAACCCCCAATGAAACCAATGCAACGTAGAATTCTAACCTAGCATCGACCTCCGACGGTCCTAGTGGTGAGTCCTAACACCCTAGTCTTTTCTCTTTTCTTTATTTCTTTGTGTGGTGTTTGCGCCATCGAGTGACACGACTTTCACATCCATCACCATTACGACACTCCACAATCCACATCCACCAATAAATCTGCAATTCTAACTCAACTTGGGAGTAGATATGTAGTATAGCACCGCTTTCCCTGTTCGATACCCGCTTGCCACTATACCGTGCGCTTGCGGTTAGACGACATCGTTTCGGAGTTAATTCTGGGTCGATCAGTAGCTCAGATTATCTACATGGAAGCGGGTGGCTTCAGGGTAGAGTTGTAGTACTCAAGAGAATGTGTTGCTGAGAACAAGGAGGAGTTGGGCATTCGGATGGAGCACTTGTAGCACATTGATGTGCACTTACACAAGAGGCATGGGCGGCATGGCTCAAGGTGGGTAAGACGTGGTTCGTCCAAGGGATCATCTGGAGTGCACAGACCCAGCGACTCAGAGATGACGAGGAGTAGTGAATCTTACAGAGATCATGGTGGTGATGTGGTGAAGTCCTATTGGAGAGTTAAATCCAAAGGCGGTGAGTTGAGTTCGTCGAAGCCCGATGAAGATGTTGCTCTCACTTCTTGTTTGGAAAAGTCAGTGCCCGGTGCTTCCTCAGAGGGTAGAGGCAGATCAACTCAGGAGACTACTGTGAAATGAGGCCATGAATCGACTTCGGGTACTTTGGGAGACACAGGTTTGGTGTCAGTTCAGTTGATGATGGAGCATGAGGTTGTGGTGTCAACCTCAAAGAGAGATATCACCACAAGTAGGGTAGTAAGCATGATTCAGTTCTTCGCGCTCAAGAGGTGTTTGGGCTCGAAAGGTCTCTTGGAGTGCTGATGCACCGAAGGGCACAGTTCTCGATGACAGGTTGGTGTTTCCTAGATCCGATGGATATGTCTGGAATCTGGGTAAAGACATGAAGAGCCTTTGATGACAATGTTCGTTGGAGGAAATTTGAAGCAGGGTAGAGTTTATTGATATGTGCTTCAAATTTGTGATTTGGGCTTGACACGGCCATGCCATATTTAGCACGGACGTGCCTTATTTTACGGAGACTGCAAAGTTCTGGACAGACTGTGACACGGCCATGCGCATGGCCGTGCACTAAAAAAAGAGAGTCAGGAGTAATTTCCTGCATGCCCAACATGGCTGTGTCGCTTTCTAGCACGGCCGTGTCACCTGTAGTTGGTCCAAATATGAGATTTAGATTAGGGGTTTGATCTAAAACCTAATCTAATCGGACGGCTAAGATTCCACGACCTATGTGACTATTTAAACCCTTACTAGGGTTTATTTTGAAGAGCTCACGTGCCGTCATCAAGTTTCTTCTTCCTCACGCGTCTTGGATCTTTTGAGCATGATTTGGTGAGTGATTTCTTAAGATTTATTTGTGAAATTCATTGTAATCTTCTTCTTGTTATCTCTCTTTTTGGGTGAGAGATTTTGGTGAGAGTTTTGTTTTCTTCTCTTTTAGTGAGATTTGAGATCTCCATTGGGTTTATGAGAAGAGTTTGAACTCCAAGCTTGGAGTTATTGGTTCTCTCTATCATTGAAGAAGATTGAAGGAGTCAGTGTAATTCTCTCTGATCATATAACGGAAACTGTCATCAGAAAGCTGGACGTAGACGCTATTAGCGGGACGAACCATGGTAAACACTGTGTCGCTTGACTTGTTGCTTTCCTTCTTTTGTTACTTTTCGTATTACTAGTTTTGGTTAAATATTGTGCTATTGTGATGTATCTTTGAAAGATCACGACGTTGCGATTGTTGGGTAGCTATTTGTATCTGGGGATCGCTTCTGCTATTTTTCAGTCCCTATTATTGCTCAATAGAAGATTCAACACCATTTCTTATGTCCATTTCACCTGCTCACTACAATGCTTTCACTGACAGGAATGTATTTCCATCTGCGAAAGTCTGACTTTTGTGATGGACGCCGTCAGTGAAAGTTTAGTCCTGCATCGACCATGCTATGGAACAAGACATAGTTTACATTAATTTTTGCGTGTTAGTTCACGAACTTAGTTACTACATCTGTATTGCAGCATGTATGGCTCGAGCACCCCAACGCACCCCACTATGTACCGACGCACGCTACACCATGCAAGTCCTCTCAACCACCGTGCGAAGCCCCTCCTTCGCTAGCACCGACATGCGCACTCCATCGTTCTTTTTGCAACCATGCGCGATCCATCCCCCACACCATCTCAACCTCTGGCATGCGCATCACGCTCTGGCATGCGAGCCCATCCCACCGTGTGAGCCATCCCATGTACCATCACGTGAAGTCATGTCGTAGCGATATCCATCATGTGAAGCCCCTAACCCAAAGACAAATTCAAAGAAACAACATATTGTCGACGACACTTTTCTGTTAGTAAAAATAAAACTTTGTACTTACCACCACGCATTGACGTGATTGTTGACGGATTTTTCCTTTAGCAATAATTTTCGCTGACGGAAATTAAACCTTGTTGATGGATTTTGACATCAGCAAAGGGATTTTTTCTTGTAGTGGACATAGTACTCTTGATTCCATAATCAGTTAAGGTTTGTCTCATCCAAAGTACTTATGCACATGATAACCCGATAATTATATATTCTGCTTTGGTTGTGGAGATGTTAGATCATGTAGATCATATGGATAAGCAAGCAAAAAACATTAGAGGGGGTTGAATAGTGTTTTATAAATTCAATAAAAACTTTTGACTTTTCTGCCTAAGCATTCAAATAGTGGTACATTAGATGAATCTTAAGTAACAATTTTACAATGGTTGAATAGTGTTTTATACATTAAACAAAAACATTTAACTTTTCTTGTAACGGCCGGTACCCACTATTCGTTATACGGCTATGCGTATAGCAATTCCAGGTACCTGATTGGTATTGTTGATTTGTGTGTGAGTCGTGTCGTTGAGACGATAGGGCCGTAGCACCTTGGTTGCATCCTAAGCAAGCCGACCCCCGACGCGTGCCCAACTTGGAATTTCTGTCGCTTTTGGACCCCGTATCCTTTATACGCTTTACGTGCACGTAGTCTTGTTCGTGCACGTATTTTTTTAAGACTTTGTCTGTATCCGAACCCTATAGTATGATATGCCGTTGTGACCCTCTCTGGGAGTATTAAAATTGTAGTGTTAATTGGAACGTCATTTCACGGGTCGTTCACCCACGATTTGACTTTGTTTGAAGAGACGTCACGATTTTCACTTTTGTCATGAGGCCTTTTTATTTTTAGTTTCGTTTCTCGTCGTCGTAATTATGATCCGTCTTCTTAGTTTTCTTTCTCTCGACGGTACAGTCACCCCAGTATTTATTTCATAATTTTTGGGCTTCATTTAACCTGCTTTCACTTTTTTGCCCAACTTATTATCGGTTTAACCCTAAGTTTCACCCTGCTTCTATCCCCTAATAATTTTTGAAATATTGTACATCTTAAAATTATTTTGACCTAGCCCAACTTATCTTGGCCGACCCTAGTCACGCTTGTTGCCATGTCAGTGCACAGCACACGCGTCTCCAGCTCCTTGCACACATAGTTGTTGGGTAAGGCTTTTGTATTATCATTATATATTTGAAGAGGAGCAGGCCCACTCTTTGTCTCCAAGGCCGCACTCACTCAGAATTAGGAAAGGGTGAGGGTTTATTATTATTATTATTTTTTGTTATAACTTTTTAAACCCTAACTAACCTAACCTAGACTTTTCTCCCCGTGACCCATCCCCTTACCCTATATTAAACAATAACCTAGGTTTCTATTCTTTCCCCCAAGCTCAACGTGTTGCAGCCACCGCCTAAAATTTCGATTCACGTGACTTTAAAACTCCAAGCGCCAGACTTCACATTCACTTCTCCCTCCCTGACCTCGCACGATGACCCCTCTCCGTCGTCGGACCCTCGCCGCTGCCGCCCCTCACCCCTAGCACCGCCTAGCCCGTCAGAGCATCGCCGCAGCCACCAACTATCGCAGCAACAGTAGCACACATCTGCAGCAGCAGCGATCCGCCCAGTTTCGCTCTTCGGCCAACTTCGCTTCGCCCTCTGATCATTCAAGCATCCCCGACGGCCACCTATCCTCCCCCACGCCCAGTTCTCCGACCCCCTCCTCCTGTTGACACCGGACGGCCTCCCCACGATGGCCGCGCCACCACACGTCAGTAAAGCTCCCAAGGCCGCAACCAACATCTTCAGGCCCGCTCCTCGCTACTCACGACAACCCTGACGTTCTCATCTGCATCAACGCCGGAGCACATGAATCGTGACCTGTCTGTACACATACTTTTAAAGGTGAGGGATTATTTGTATTATAAGGGTTGTAGTTATCTCCTTAGTATATATATTTATGTTCTTGACTGTGTTCTCTTTTCTTGAGAATAGAACCTTGATACCTAGGTTTGTTATTAAGTTATATGGGTATGGAGCTTTCGTAACATATCGTATTACCTACTTACTAGTTGGTATACAGCGTATAGGTGTTAAATTGGTGTTATCGTTTAATTAGTTAAACACGTTTAGCTTAATACCGTGTATCTGATGACGCAGATTTAGTACGTCTTTCTTCGTGACTCATTACCCTTTCCGAGCCGACGTCGTTACCATACGCACTACCGGAACCCAACCCCTGGCGTCGCTACCCGACGCCAGTGTAGCTCTCGCGTCGTGTTGAGGTAACGTTTTACACCCCTAGGACCCCCAACCACAGCCTGTTAAACAAGACTAAAATTGATGTTGTTAAATTGTTTTAAATTCACTAATCAAGATTAATAATATGGGACTGTAGGCTGGTGGACTTGTGCACATAGGTTGTTTGTGACTTGTGGACTTTTAGACGGTGTTTTTCAGACGTCAGATTTGCAGGCAAGTGAAACTTGCCGTCTTCTTGTTTAGGCCATGTTTTAGGCCGCTTTTTGTACCGTAGCGTAAAAGAGACTAGGCAGTGAAATGATAGCTGCCTAGACGCCCATTGATCTAGCTTGACAATGAAGCTAGATCCGACCTCTTTTACTTGTTCATGTCATTCATGCATCCTTATCTGTCATGTTTAAATTCCTTATCTGTACGCCATGTTACTTGCCATGCCATGTCATCCATGCATTGAATGTTGCATTCGTAGCACACGCTACATACTTCTACTTCCTTGTTCAGGCTTGGCACCTGCTTTTGAGGGCATAACCCTATGCCAAATATACTTCCTGGCTTGTGATCCAGAAGCGAGCATTCCGTGTTCGGGGGTAAAGCCCTGGCTCGATACACGTGGAGGGGTAGGGATAAGCGATCACTTGAGTGTAAGAGTTGGCCCGTACAACCACTCTAGCCAAAAGGTTAATCCCTGTGCACGACGTGCTTACTAGACTTGTCCTTGTCCTTGTGATTATTTTTGCAAACTTGATATCCATGTCATGATTTAAATGCCAGTTGCCATGCCATGCTCGTACTTTACTTCACTTGTTGCACTCATTCGATATCTGCCATGTCATTGCATCATGCTAGAACTGCTAGGTTGCTTTACTTTTACTTTCAGTTTCCTTGCACAAGTCTCTTGTAGACTTGCTGACATGTGACCCTTGCTCTTTTGGGTGTCACATGTTAGACCCTGAGCCAGAGACCGTTGCTGAGGACGTGGTGTTTGCTGACGCTGAACCTGAGCCCACGTCTGTCGAGGAGTTTGAGGCCATTGGAGACCAGTTTTAGAGACTGTTCTGAGTTGCTTTGCTTTAGGCTGCTGTTAGTTGTCGGTGCGTAGCACCATTACTCTGTTTTCTGTACGTTTGACTTTGTTGGCCATGCTTGGGCCTTTAGACTCTTTTCTTCCAGCCTGGTGGCTTTTCTGTGATGTTAGAACTTATTTTATGGATATTCTGAGTTTGTTTTTGTCTCATTATCTTTGTTTCGTATCGCATTTGCAAGGACCAGCCATTTGAAGTTTTATTGACGCTTATCAGGCTTGTAGCTTCGCAGCTTCAAGTCTGTGCGGACCTACTCACGCCTCGCCTCCATATTTTTGGGAAGCGGGGCGTGACAGGTTTTGTTGGTGGCCCATGCAGGTCCCCTCTTGTAACTTCGAATTATCGGAACAACGATAATAATTATAGAATGTCCATTAAATAAATTTAAACATCCAAATCATAAGATCTGAGTCTAATTTTTATCACTTCCTATGTCTTAGGTGGCTGGTAGACGTGTTGCCCGAACATCTGTCTCAGCTTAGTAGGGAATCAATTAGGTCAAGACTATAGTAAGACTTAGCTAGACGTCTGTGCTTGCTAGTTAGAGGTCCCTGATTGTTAGCTAGACTCCATGCTAAAAATTGATATAGTCGTCTTAGGAGTTACCTTAGTGGTTCCTGCCTAGCTCTGACCATATTAGACTTCTAGAATTTCTTTAGTCGTTCGCTTGGGTTCATCGATTTCGGGCCAAGCCGAACGCAATTCGTTACCGTCTAGATTCTTAGAAAGTTTTAGCACTAGGTTTCCTAATCTTTAGTCGGTCGACCGTAGGAGTTTTTCGTAGATTTTCCTGAGTCATATCCTAGGCGTATCTAAGTTTCGATGATACAACTATTTTCCTTGCACTCGATTCACAAGATTGCCTCATGACAATCGTCGTTAATTTTCGAATCTCTTCGTTACAAATCTTGAACTTCCTGAAAGTATTTTCGATATTCCTTATTCGCTAAGTTTAAATTCGTTCGAAAACTTTTAATATATATTTAGATTTCATACTATATCGTTGACTTAAATCTATTCTTTTTGAATTTCGAGACTTTTGTCGAGATTTTTATTACTATTTTATAATATTTTTCCAGCCTATACTTTTCATATCTATAAATACCTTGTCCCTTTTCCTATACTAGTTTTATTCTGAACCATACTTCTATTTTTCCTGATTCGATTTATAAATTTTCTTTTCTTACTTATACTATTAAAACTTATTCGAACAACTCATCGCGCTTACCTTAATATACTTTCATAGTTACATGGGACTTCAGCATTTAACGTGTCGATTTTATACTCATCCTTTTCCTATTTCGATTTTTTTTGTAAAATACTATCCCCATTTAAATTTATCTGCAATTGCAAAATAATTCATTCACCTCCATACTCATTATTCTGCGTCTAATCCTTATGTCGTGATTTAACTTTCATGCTACCCTTCTACATTTTATAATGATATTATTATATTATTATATTTTTATTTTTTAACTTGCACTTCATTACCCTTATTTCGTATTCTATATCCATCTTCCCTACTTGACTATTCTGAACTATGATTGGTCCCACCCAACCAAGCTATTCCCTTGTATGTCGCTTCATCTGAACCCGGTCATCTCGATCTTGTTTCATTTCCATTCTGATTTCGGCTTCCTCACTATTGTTTAGTTATCACATTAGTGCTTATTGTTGTCTACATTAACCTTAGTTTTGCATGGTGGACCATTAGTATAGATTGTGATGTCGTTGTAGTGCATATAATTACATGTTATTTATGAAGTTGTATGTGTGTTGGTATTTAGAGATATGTATGTATGTAGATAGCTAAACCGCTCTGGGGACGTCTGTGTATATAAGGATCGGTGTTGAAATATCTAATGGGGTGTATGTAGTTGGAGATACTTATAATGGTTGAAATAATATGTTGGTAAAGTTATGTGTATGATAAGTGTAATGATAATAAGTGTACTTATAGGTAAGTGAGTATGCCTATTATATGACCTATATGTTAGTACGTGTGAGTGTGTGCTCGTACGTAGATATGTGTTGTGCTTAGACGTAAGTAGTTATGTATTTGCTGCATGAGTATAAATGTGATATACGTATGGTAGTAGGATTATAAATTGGTTGGTATTGTTTGCCTTTACGGGATGTTGTGTGTGCACGTGTATGCCTCGAGGTATACACGATTATTGAATGTCGTAACTAGGTATGGATACGCAGATGTGTTGGTATACTAATTATAGGTAGATGGATATGGTGTGAATATATATTACATGTATGTGAATATACGATGTATGCTTGCTTAGGAGGATGTATTTAATTGTATACGTGTGTTGATGTTCGTAATATTATTGCAGTATGTAGAGTGATAGAATTATGTGGGTGTTAATTGATTAAATATAAAGTTGTGATTGATTTTATGATATGTATGTGTAGTCCGTTGGTAGGTATATATGTATATATTAGAGTATTGTGTTGGTGTAGATATAAGTATCGTGCTATGTATATAGAGTATTCTAATATGAATTTTGAGCCTCACTCAAGCTTGAGTGGGTATACTCTAAGTATATTGTTACGTATGTTTGTGGTTGTGTGTAGTACCATGAATATAGTGATGGATGATGTGTGTATAATGAATGGGCTGGTTGTGTCTGGTTGTGTCTGGTTGTGTTACACACATGATTGTGGGTGGCTATACCATTATATAGTTATAAATATTGGTCTTGTGGTATAGTTATTTACTAAGGACTTGCCTGTGTGAATATATGTATATGTGCTAGCTAAACTAAGTGCGAAGACGTGCTGAGTATATAGTGGTATTAGTGGTATATATGAATGGTATATTAGCGTGTGTGGGTATGCACCATGCACGGGTAAGTATGTGCTTAGTTATAGGTATTCGTATTTGTGGTACGTGTGATGAGTTTGGAATATAAGTTATAGAACCGTATGTGTGTAAATATATGGTGAAGTATCTGCGTGCACTGAATGACTATATATTGGTGAAATTCTAGTAATGGTGAATGTATGTTAGATATAGTAAACCAGATTTAATAATGGTATGGTGTGATTAAATGTGTTGATGTGTTTGGTATTGGATATATATTAGGAAATATTAGGGAGTAGCATACCCATGTTTGTTTTGTGCACAGGTAGTTATCTATACATAGAGCAATGATTGTATTTGCCAAGTGTGAGACTATTCTTATGTGAGCATCTAAACTATTGTTTTGTGCTAGGTAAGTAGTAGTTATATAAGGGATGTATGCATATATATATATATATATATATATATATATATATATATATATATATATATATATGATTGAAATACGCGTATGAATTTGACTGACTATGATAGGTATAAGTGTATAATGTGCGTGAATATATACATGATAGTAGTGTTAATGCTTGACTACCTAGTGCATATGTAAGCACTTGTAATGAATATACCTGGTTTAAATTATAATGTGATATGAATGGGGTATTTACTAGAGCGGCTAGATATGTTAGAAAGTCCGAGGATGGACTTTGTTCTAAGGTGGGTAGGATGTAACGGCCAGTACCCACTATTCGTTATACGGCTGTGCGTATAGCAATTCCGGGTACCTGATTGGTTTTGTTGCTTTGTGTGTGAGTCGTGTCGTTGAGACGATAGGGCCGTAGCACCTTGGTTGCATCCTAAGCAAGCCGACCCCCGACATGTGCCCAACTTGGAATTTCTGTCGCTTTTGGACCCCGTATCCTTTATACGCTTTACGTGCACGTAGTCTTGTTCGTGCACGTATTTTTTTAAGACTTTGTCTGTATCCGAACCCTATAGTGTGATATGTCGTTGTGACCCTCTCTGGAAGTATTAAAATTGTGGTGTTAATTGGGAACGTCATTTCACGGGTCGTTCACCCACGATTTTACTTTGTTTGAAGAGACGTCACGATTTTCACTTTTGTCGTGAGGCCTTTTTATTTTTAGTTTCATTTCTCGTCGTCGTAATTGTGATCCGTCTTCTTAGTTTTCTTTCTCTCGACGGTACGGTCACCCCAGTATTTATTTCATAATTTTTGGGCTTCGTTTGGTCTGCTTTCACTTTTTTTCCCAACCTATTATCGGTTTAACCCTAAGTTTCACCCTGCTTCTATCTCCTAATAATTTTTGAAATACTGTACATCTTAAAATTATTTTGACCTAGCCCAACTTATCTTGGCCGACCCTAGTCACGCTTGCTGTCATGTCAGTGCACAGCACACGCGTCTCCAGCTCCTTGCACACATAGTTGTTGGGTAAGGCTTTTGTATTATCATTATATATTTGAAGAGGAGCAGGCCCACTCTTTGTCTCCAAGGCCGCACTCACTCAGAATTAGGAAAGGGTGAGGGTTTATTATTATTATTTTTTTGTTATAACTATTTAAACCCTAGCTAACCTAACCTAGACTTTTCTCCCAGTGACCCATCCCCTCACCCTATATTAAACAATAACCTAGGTTTCTATTCTTTCCCCCAAGCTCAACATGTTGCAGCCGCCGCCCAAAATTTCGATTCACTCGACTTTAAAACTCCACGCGCCAGACTTCACATTCCCTTCTCCCTCCCCGACCTCGCACGACGACCCCTCTCCGTCGCCGGACCCTCGCCGCTGCTGCCCCTCGCCCCTAGCACCGCCTAGCCCGCCAGAGCACCGCCGCAGCCGCCAACTATCACAGCAACCGCAGCACACATCTACAGCAGCAGCGATCCGCCCAGTTTCGCTCTCCGGCCAACTTCGCTTCGCCCTCCGATCATTCAAGCATCCCCGACGGCCACCTATCCTCCCCCACGCCCAGTTCTCCGACCCCTCCTCCTGTTGACGCCGGACGGCCTCCCCACGATGGCCAAGCCACCACACGTCAGTAAAGCTCCCAAGGCCGCAACCCACATCTTCAGGCCCGCTCCTCGCTACTCACGACAGCCCTGACGTTCTCATCTGCATCAACGTCGAAGCACATGAATCGTGACATGTCTGTACACATACTTTTAAAGGTGAGGGATTATTTGTATTATAAGGGTTGTAGCTATCTCCTTAGTATATATATTTATGTTCTTGACTGTGTTCTATTTTCTTGAGAACAGAACCTTGATACCTAGGTTTGTTATTAAGTTATATGGGTATGGAGCTTTCGTAACATATAGAATTACCTACTTACTAGTTGGTATACAGCGTATAGGTGCTAAATTGGTGTTATCGTTTAATTAGTTAAACACGTTTAGCTTAATACCGTGTATCTGATGACGCAGATATAGTACGTCTTTCTTCGTGACTCATTACCCTTTCCGAGCCGACGCCGTTACCGTACGCGCTACCGGAACCCAACCCCTGGCGTCGCTACCCGACGCCAGTGTAGCTCTCGCGTCGTGTTGAGGTAACGTTCTGCACCCTGGGACCCCCAACCGCAGCCTGTTAAACAAGACTAAAATTGATGTTTTTAAATTGTTTTAAATTCACTAATCAAGATTAATAATATGGGACTGTAGGCTGGTGGACTTATGCACATAGGTTGTTTGTGACTTGTGGACTTTTGGACGGTGTTTTTCAGACGTCAAATTTGCAGGCAAGTGAAACTTGCCGTCTTCTTGTTTAGGCCATGTTTTAGGCTGCTTTTTGTACCGTAGCGTAAAAGAGACTAGGCAGTGAAATGATAGCTGCCTAGACGCCGATTGATCTAGCTTGACAACGAAGCTAGATCCGACCCCTTTTACTTGTTCATGTCATTCAGGCATCCTTATCTGTCATGTTTAAATTCCTTATCTGTACGCCTTGTTACTTGCCATGTCATCCATGCACTGAATGTTGCATTCGTAGCACACGCTACATACTTCTACTTCCTTGTTCAGGCTTGGCACCTGTTTTTGCGGGCACAACCCTATGCCAAATACACTTCTTGGCTCATGATCCAGAAGCGAGCATTCCGTGTTCGGGGGTAAAGCCCTGGCTCGATACACGTGGAGGGGTAGGGATAAGCGATCACTTGAGTGTAAGAGTTGGCCCGTACAACCACTCTAGCCAAAAGGTTAATCCCTGTGCACGACGTGCTTACTAGACTTGTCCTTGTCCTTGTGATTGTTTTTGCAAACTTGATATCCATGTCATGATTTAAATGCCAGTTTCCATGCCATGCTCGTACTTTACTTCACTTGTTGCACTCATTCGATATCTGCCATGTCATTGCATCATGCTAGAACTGCTAAGTTGCTTTACTTTTACTTTCAGTTTCCTTGCACAAGTCTCTTGTAGACTTGCTGACATGTGCCCATTGCTCTTTTGGGTGTCACATGTTAGACCCTGAGCCAGAGACCGTTGCTGAGCACATGGTGTTTGCTGACGCTGAACCTGAGTCCACGTCTATCGAGGAGTTTGAGGCCATCGGAGACCAGTCTTAGAGACTGTTCTGAGTTGCTTTGCTTTAGGCTGCTGTTAGTTGTCGGTGCATAGCACCATTACTCTGTTTTCTGTACGTTTGACTTTGTTGGCCATGCTTGGGCCTTTAGACTCTTTTCTTCCAGCCTGGTGGCTTTTCTGTGATGTTGGAACTTATTTTATGGATATTCTGAGTTTGCTTTTGTCTCATTATCTTTGTTTCGTATCGCATTTGCAAGGACCTGCCATTTGAAGTTTTATTGACGCTTATCAGGCTTGTAGCTTCGCAGCTTCAAGTCTGTGCAGACCTACTCATGCCTCGCCTCCATATTTTTGGGAAGCGGGACGTGACATTTCTGCCCGAGAATTCAAATAGTGTTACCTTAGATAAATCTTAATGAATAATTTACAACAAATACTTTCAAATAAGAGTATGGATATGTAATGAAAATAAGATCACAAAAGTAAAGCAACCACAATGATATATCCTGGTTCGGTCAACCCTGACCTAATCTAGGCTATAAGTCTCACCTGAGATTTTCACTACTATTTTCCAAACCAGAAGACCGATACAATCTATCCACTACACTACGACCCGGTATATGTAACTAACACTCGAATAGCCTAGAGTAAAAAAAACTCTCATTACTTAAGAGAACACCTCCCTTCTTACCAATAAAAGAAGAAACTACTTACAATCTTTTTCGGCATTACAAGTTACTTATAGCCTTGTGTTGAAGCGCGTGTAGTAGTATGGATATAAGGGCTTTTAATCTCTTGAATGATTTTGAAAATTGAGCTTTGGAGATCAGGAATTTTGGCCATGAAAAACAATGAAAAACTTTTAACAAGAAGGCCAAAAGATAGGGTTTTTATAGAGAGAGAATTTGAGGACAACATATATATTTCTCACAATAAAATTATGATTTTTCTTGATATGAAGCACCAGAGTAATCTTCACTATTTATAGATGAAAATTCGTGTTAAACAAAATCTCAAAACACCCTCAAAATTGTAACAAACGGCTAGTTTGAACAAATCTCGTTTTCGCCAACGATAATGTTCTAGTGATTAGAGTAGCCCAATTAGGGAACTAATGGCTCAGCTAATCGACTACTCAAAAGACATAGTTGACTACTAAACCAATCAGAAAATTGCTAACTCTTGGTTAATCAATTAGTCGACTAGTGTTCTTAGATTGGTAGACTAGTCCATGTTTTAGTCGACTATTCCTCGAACTGTAGTCGACTAATTTTGACATGCTGATAACCATTGATTTTCAGGTTTATTAGTCGACCAGTGGATACTTCTGGTCGACCATTAGGCTTAAAACATATTTTGGCCACGAAAAGTTAGGAAAACTTTTCAAAAAAAATTGAATCTTTTTTATGGCTTCCTAAGTATGTGTGTGTCAGCTTCAACAAGAACATGGAATCTAAACACGATAGAAATTACATCTAAATTTACATTTTCCTTACTTATACCTGCACTCATAAACCATTAGCACACAAAATATTTGTTCATCAACAAAATCAACATCGGATGACTCAATATTCAACAACATCTACAATTTAGCAAGGCAATAGTAAATAGTAGCATGAACATGAACAATTATGCATGATGATCATCATATAAACATTGACTGAACTAAGTAAATGAATAGTGTCGTATACCTAATCTAGTGCCGATATCATATCTTATGGTACAATATGCAACTTAGGTATAATCAAGAACATGGGCAATGTTATTGCACACCTAAAGGTGCCAATAGTAAATAATCACACTTTCATTGCTGAAGAGCATAAAACATAGAGACAGTGGTAAACCTCACTTCCGTTGCTAGCTTGTGGAAAATACAGAAACAATAATATAACATATTCACCATTAATGGAGGCAAAAAATATGGATACAGTAAGAAATCTTATCGATATCGGATCCTATGAGATAATGAATGAGTTTTATATCCACATGTGTTCTATATTAAAACAATATCAAGTACGGTAAGCGAGTACACTATCATGTAATCAAATACAATAATCGAGAACAATATCGGGTATACTATCATAAGAATTTAATCAGGTACGATGAGTATCATGAGCATATAATTTGGTACAGTGAGTAGCATGGGTATGTACTCAGGTACAATGATCATGAACAATGACTGTACTGCAAATCATGTGACAAATATTGTAAACTGTCTATATGAGATTAATGGGTATCATACGTCATATGAGGCTTTGCCTCATACTCCCTCTCACATAAAGCAACCAAGGACAAGCCCACATGGGCTTGTACTTGGTTGTACTTAGTTACTTTATGTGAGAGGGAGTATGAGGCAATGCCTCATATGGCGTATGATACACATTATTCTCATATAGTAACATGAGCATAAAATGAACTCTAAGGCATGACTAAGCATATTATTTAACACTACTATACTGACAATAAATCCATTTTATTTAAGGAATGATTAATTTAGTAACTTAATTATGGGAATATATGGAGCATATAATATAGAAGAGAGACATTGTCTCAATGTCTAAGACATGTAAAAACCATGAAATAATCCTTACTGATGTGAACGCTTAGGGCCCGTTTGGTTTGAGGGAAAAGGAAAGAAAAGGAAAGAAAGTTGGAGTGAAAACTGTTTTCCTTTGTTTGGTTAAAAACAAAACAAAAGAGAAAAAGAAAGTGAAGGAAAGTGAAAGAAAAATGAAGGCTAAACTTTTCCCTCCTCTTTTCCCTGCCCAAACCCAGAGAAAACGATGGAAAGAAACAACAGCTTTCATTCAGACCCACAAAAAAACCAGCAGCACTCCTTTCCATTGGTCGATCCCGATCCCGAGATTTCCACCATCCCCTGATCTCGAGCTACACCGATCTCAGCTGCTGTCTGCTCTCCCATGGACGACGACGGCAACTCCCATCCCCTCACCATTCCCATCCCCCAACAGTCCCCAACCGATGACCCACCGGCAGAGAAATGAGCTCGAGGATCAAAAGCGAGAGAGAGGAGAGGCGGAGAGATGACGCTGAGACTGAGAAAGGCAGAGAAACGAGCCGCTGACGTCGTGCCATCGTCGGAACAGAGATCAAGGAAGAGGCAGCGGGTGATCTCCTCCTTTACCTCGTCAACGTCGAATCATCTGCAAATTTAATTTTTGATGTCGACTCAAGGTTGTTTGCGATTGGTGCTTTGAAATTTTGGAATGTTCATGTGAAATCTAATGATCTAGAGAATGGAATTGGATTTTGATTTTGTGATTTTTATGGTTTTTAGATAATAGATCGAGTTATTTGAGAGCCTGGCATTTTGTCAAATAGTGGGTAAGGCATTGATAGAAGCTATGTTTTAATTTTGAGTGCTTTTAGTTTTATTCAGAAATTGGATGCTTTTCGTCAATTCAAGCAGAATCATCTGTACATCTCGAATTGGATTCAACTTTTCTTCGCAATTTTCCTCTAACAACCAAACACAAAAAAGAGTTTGATTTCTTTTTCTTTTTCTTTTTCTTTCATTTTCATTTTCATTTCATTTTTCTTTCTCTCACTTTCCCTGAAACCAAACATAGCCTTAAGGGACTATAGATAGCATACTAACTCATAACAATAATCAAAGTCAGCATCCATCATCAATATCATGAACATAAATCGACTCATCAATATAACCAACATAATTGGTAAAGTAACAATAGCATGGCCCAAAAGCATACATATAAGGTATTACCCTAAAAGTTCGTTATAAGGTCTAATCATCTACGCATGCATCCTATAGTTTATGCTTTACCAACATTTGAATAGTATTTGTAAACATGGTAATCATCCTATATCATCACTAAATATGGTTCAAATTAACCACAGTAGCAAACAACCCAATAATAATGAAATTTTTCATGAAACTAAAGGCCAAAACAGAACCCAAGTAAGGTCATGAGGGTCAAAACAGAACCTGTACAAAAAGTCAAGTTTCAAAACGGACATAATAGAAGGCAAACAACAATTGAAATAGAGAATCAAGGCTAAAATAGACTAGAATAAAGGGAGTTAAAGTCAAAGGTAAATAGCCGCGGAACAGATAATCAGTGTTCAAGTCAAGCCGAACAAGGTCAGCATGGCTAGAACAACAGTCGAACAAGCACACAAGGTTAATGAATCACACCAGCAACAATCTCAAAGTCAGGAACATCATCTGATCAAAGGATAATACATAATTCCAACATCAAAATACATCACACGTCTCAAGAATAAGGCTACGTTTTTAAGGCTATAAAAGTAGTTAGGAGAACCAGCATGTCACTAATGGGTTGTTGGTTTGGGCTTAAACGATAATAAGTTTAATGAAACGGTTTACAGGGTTGGGGGCATAAATGAGCTTTTAAAAAAAATCTGAAAATTACAATGAAAATTACAACAATTATATGAATAATGTTGTAAACATGGTGGCTATGGAATCCATAGCCCTGTATTTATAGTGGTAGGGTTACATAATGGGTGGATACCCACTAACGGGTAGGCCCACTAAAAGCCCGTTTATAACACTTCCCCTTATCCATCCATTGTTGTAAGCCGTGATGAACGCTTCAGGGTTCATATAGCTTATCTGATCATGGGTCTATGGATACTTCTGGATCCTTAAGTTTAAGAGTACTTGCCTCATTAAGACCTTTGCCAAGGAAAACCCAGTGGGAAAAACCAGTGGCTAAGGGAAAAGAGTACAAGTCTCTGTAACTTCCCCTGATCGATGGATAACATCAGAGGTGGATACTTCCGGATCCAGAGTTGATGTGGCTGCCTCGTTAAAACCTTTGGCTATGGAAAACCCAGTGGGAAAAACCAGTAGCCAAGGAAAAAGAGTACAACACAACATTAACTCCCCCTGATAAGTACAAGCTTCAGGCTTGTAAATCTCTCAACTGTCTCATCCCAATTCCTAGTACAAGTTTTCTAAAGGTGCTGCGAGGCAAAGCTTTAGTGAACAGGTCTGCCAGGTTGTCGCAAGACTGGATCTGCTGGATGTCGATCTGGTTGTCAACTTGCTGTTCATGCGTCCAGAAGAGCTTGGGGGATATGTGCTTCGTCCTGTCACCTTTGATGTAGCCACCCCATAGTTGAGCGATGCAGGCAGCATTGTCTTCATACATGGTGGTAGGTCCAAGATTTTCCGTCTTCAGGCCGGTGGTCTTGAGGATGTGGTTGATGACTGATCGGAGCCAAAAGCATTCTCTGCTAGCTTCGTGGATCGCAATGAGCTCGGAGTGGTTGGATGAGGTTGCTGTTGATGTCTGCTTCACAGATCTCCATGGGATGGCCGTCCCACCGTATGTGAACACAAAACCGGTCTGGGACTTTGCGGTATGTGGGTCGGACCTGTATCCTGCATCTGCATAACCGACCAAGTCGGAGGATACACCTTTCTTGAAGTATAGTCCCATGTCCACAGACCCTTGGAGGTAGCGCAGAAGTTGTTTAACTTCGTTCCAGTGGCGCTTTGAGGGCGCGGAACTGTATCTGGCTAGTAAGTTAACCACGAACGCTATATCGGGACGCGTGCAGTTTGCCAGGTATAGGAGTGCTCCAATTGCGCTTAAGTAAGGTACTTCAGGACCCAGTGTTTCCTCCCCCTCTTCCAGCGGTCGGAAGGGGTCTGTGTCAACCTCCAATGATCGAACGACCATTGGTGTGCTAAGCGGATGACATTTGTCCATAAGAAAGTTTTTCAGCACTTTCTTTGTGTATGTCGATTGGTGTAACAGGATTCCTCCGCTTAAGTGTTCAATTTGTAGGCCTAGGCAGAACTTCGTTTTGCCGAGGTCCATCATCTCAAAAGTCTGTGTGAGACTTTTGGATATCTCATCTATCTCTTCAGGAGATCCGATGATGTTCAGGTCGTCTACGTAGACGGCAATAATCACGAATCATGTTTCCTTTGCTCTTATAAAGATGCAAGGGCAGACTTCATTTGTTGTGAATCCTTGTTACACTAGGAATTCACTGAGTCTGTTGTACCACATTCTACCTGACTGTTTTAGACCATACAGTGATCTCTGGAGTTTGACAGAGTAGATGTCCCGAGGTCTTTCTGTCATTTTTGTCGGTAGTTTGTATCCGTCTGGGATTTTCATATAGATGTCCTTATCTATATTTCCATATAGGTATGCAGTCACAACGTCCATGAGCTGCATATCCAAACCTTCCTTTGTGGATAGGCCTATAATGAAACGAAAAGTGATCGCGTCCATGACCGGGGAATAGGTATCGTCATAGTCTATTCCTGGTCGTTGGGAAAAGCCTTGTGCAACAAGGCGCGCTTTGTAACGCACGATCTCATTTTTCTCGTTTCTTTTTCTTACGAATACCCACTTGTATCCCACAGGTTTAACACCCTTTGGTGTTAGGACTACAGGTCCAAAAAATTTGCGCTTCGAGAGTGAGTCCGGCTCTACTCCTATTGCCTCGTTCCACTTTGGCCAATCCTCTCTGCGTTTACATTCTGCTAGAGAGCGTGGATCGGTTTCATCGTCGTATTCAGTGACGTGAGTGGCAATAATGAGCGCGAAGTTATCATCGATGATTGTGCTTTTTCTGTCCAGTACCTCCCCAGTACGTACATAATTTAATGATATTTCTCCTATATTTTCCTCTTCAGGGGTTGTTAGGAGGGGAGAGGTAGTTGGGCTGAGCTCAGCATCCTGTGGGGGTATCGTTATTGTTGCTCCAGGATTTTTCCTCTTTCGAGGGTTCTTATCTTTGGAGCCTGGGGGTCTTCCTCTTTTTTGTTGAGGTACGGCCGCTTCTGCTGCAGGTGGATTGCATCCATCTTTGGGTATGTCAATCCTAGCTGGCGTATTTGCAGCAGGGACGTGTGATCTGACAATCTTCTGGTTGTCAGTGAATTTGTCCGGAAAAATGTGAACTGTGTTTTGGATTTGAAGGATCTTCAGGATCTCTTCTTCACATTGGTTTGTACGCGGATCAAAATGGGATAGAGTCTGTGTGTCCCATGTAATGGTCTTTGAAGCTTCTGGCTTCTGTGTGTTAATGCCTAGTTTCGGGAAAGTGCTTTCATCAAACTCACAATCTGCTAGACGTGCTTTAAAGGCGTCTCATGTAAGGGGTTCGAGGTATCTAATGATCGATGGTGAGTCGAAACCAATATAGATACCAAGGCACCGTTGAGGACCCATCTTGGTTCTCTGCGGTGGTGCTATGGGGACATAGACAGCACATCCGAATATCCTCAAGTGAGAGATATCGGGCGGGTTCCCATATGCAAGTTGCATCGGAGAATAAGATTGACTACCTGACGGTCGTAATCTTATCAGCGATGCAGCGTGCAGTATGGCATGTCCCCATGCACTTACCGGCAACTGGCATTGCATCAACAATGGTCGAGCGATCCATTGTAGTCTCTTTATAAGAGATTCGGCTAACCCGTGCTGGGTGTGAACATGAGCTACAGGATGTTCAACTTCTATGCCGGTTGCTTGGCAGTAGTCTAGGAAGACTTGTGATGTGAATTCCCCAGCATTGTCCAGACGCAATTTCTTGATCTGGTTGTCTGGGAAATGTGCCCGCAACTTTATAATCTGTGCAAGTAGCTTTGCAAAGGCTACGTTGCGGGTGGACAGGAGGCACACATACGACCATTTTGAAGATGCGTCGATCAGTACCATGTAGTACCGAAATGGTCCACTTGCGGGGTGAATAGGCCCGCAAATGTATCCATGTATTCTCTCTAGGAAACTTGGAGACTCAGAGTCCACCTTCAGGGTGGATGGTCTCGTAATCAATTTCCCTTTGTAACAAGGGGGACAAGGATTTGCACCCTTCCGAAGTAGCGTCAGGCTTTTCGGGTCAATTCCACGGGATTGGGATATGATGCGACGCATCATGTTCCTCCCAGAGTGTCCTAGTCTATCGTGCCAGAGTTTGAATTCTGGTTGATTATGGCACTTCTGGTGCTCTAGTGTGTTTGTTTCCATTGCTCTGATCCTTGTGTGGTAGAGACCCGACGGGAGTCCCTCAAAACGCTCGACTGTGTTTTTAGCCCCGTTTTTATGAGACGTTACATCAAGGTATTCTCTGTTATGTTTGCTCACCGTTTCAAGGTGGTATCCGTTTAAGCGGATGTCTTTAAAGCTTAACAGGTTTCTATGCGAGCTAGGGGAGAGAATGCATCTTTTATAAGTTGTTTTGTTTTGTTGGGGAGCAGAAATTGTGCTTCCCCTGATCCTTCAATGATACCTGATGGATCGGATATTGTATTTACGGTGCCATCGTATTTATTAATGCTTTGGAAAAAGCAGATGTCTTGGAGGATCGTGTGCGTAGAGGCACTGTCCACTAGGCATTTAAAGTCCATCTATTTTAAAAGAAAATTTCGCAATATAAGGCACATACAGAAATTATACTACTGATAATCAATTTAATGTCTGAAAAGTACTTCAACATGCTAGAGAAGGAAAAACAAGCAGATAAATAGTTTCTAAAAAATGAAAGCTACAATGCATAGAAAATGGATAATGTCCTCAGTCGAGCAGGTCATCGTTTGAGAAGTCCTCAGCGATGAACCTGATTAGTGCCAGGTCTTCTTGAACCACCAGGTTTGTCTCAACTTGCTTCTGGCTTGCTTTGTACAAGTCCTGCAGGTGGCGTGGAGTCCGACAATTCCTGGACCAGTGTCCAGTCATGCCACACCTGTGGCACTTATCTTCCCAGTCCTTTCTGGGGGCAGATGTCTGGCCGTCGTCCTTTCTTTTCCACACATTATTCTTCTTCCTCCCCTCATTGTTGCTTCTGGGAGGGGGTCCTCTAGCCTACTTCTTCATTGCTTTGCCCTTCTGGGTTTTGCCTTTGAAGTTGCTCCTCTTCTTCTGGGAGGAGCTGTGATGCGCTTCAGGCGCTGGAGCAGTGCCGGTATGGCGTGAGTTATGGGTGGCCAGAAGAAGGTCATGATTCTGCTCTGCCATCAGAAGGCATGCGAGAAGCTCTGAGTATTTTGTGAACTTGCGTTCATGATATTGTTGCATTAGTATAACATCCTTCTCGTGGAAGGATGTATACGTCTTCTCTAACATGCGCTCCTCCGTCACCTTTTCACCACACGACTTCATGCGTGAGGTGATGCTAAAGAGTGCCGAGTTGTACTTGGCAATATACTTAAAGTCTTGGAGACGGAGATTTTCCCATTCATATCGCGCCCGAGGAAGTATAACATCTCTTTGATGTTTATACCTATCCTCGAGGGCGGTCCATAACTCATACGAGTCTTCCACCGTGAGGTACTCGGCCTTCAGGGTCCGATCGATATGGCGTCTGATATAGATAATTGCTTTCGCTTTATCTATATCAGAAACCTTATCGCCTACAGCGATGGCGTGGCTCAATCCCTGTGCTCGCAGATGGAATTTTATGTCCAACTGCCAGCTTAAGTAGTTCTTGCCTGAAGCATCCAAAACGTCGAAATCGACGCTTGCAATTTTGGCCATTTATCACTCTAGAATGTAAAAAGATAGGCAATAATTAGATATTTTTGCAGAAAAATAAATAATTAAGTACATCAGACACAGATATTTGCTGCGTGGATCGGCTAATCACCATATTAATTACAGTCCATTACAGTCCCAAAAAGAAATGAAAGTACAACTCGGGAACCCCCGTGGGGCCCCTATTCTTCTGGAATAGTCCTTCATCTCCTTGAGGCGTCCTCCGGTCTAGTAATGTTACAAAATTATCATCACTACATATTTCTCTCAAAAGAAAAAAAATGCGGGAAAATAAAATGGTGATCCCTAGCCGATCCAAAACCACAGCAAATATTGGCATTCATCGCAGGCAGATAAAATGCAGCAGGCATTTAATCATCACATGCAGTTTATTCATTACAGGCAATTTAATCATCACAGGCAGTTTATAAAGGAAAATGAAATCTTACGTTTAAAAATTATTGGACCACTAGGCAACGTCATACACCGTTAGGTTAGTTGACTAACGGCAGAGCGGTCGCAGATCTTCTTAATTTTTAAACGTTTAGAAAAATCATATAATCTGAATAAAGAGCTATGTGTTATGTACGGTTATTTAACCGTAGTTGGGTGAGACTCTGGGCTATCCTAGAGATAAGCTCATATCATTATAAGCCCATATTTGTATTCTCCCAATTACCTATAAATAAAGAGCTGGGGGCTCCTCCCCCAGGAGTTGATTCATAACACGTTATCAGCACGACTCTAAAATTTTTTCTTTTCCACAAAATTTTCTTTCCGTTCGTTGCGAAGGCGAAGGCGAAGGCGAGACGGGAGATCCACGAGCGCGGTGCAAGGCTTCCTCCATCAATGGTCGTCATCCGCGTAGGGCTTCGAGCAACCGTCGCTATATCCGGAGGACGGATATAGAGGTAAAAATACTAAAAACGATATTTTTAATCATACGTATGATTGCCCCTCCCCTAGATCTCGCAAGATCGTCATGGGGATTCATCGTCGCCTTGAAAACGACGGATTTTTCATCCCAAAACTCAATTTCTAGGGTAAAAACCCTAATTTTGAACCCTCCGGCGGCTAGCCGTCACCGGACCCCCCCCAAACCTCACCGAAAACCCACCCTCCCTCCTCTCCGGTCGCTCCCCCCACAGGGGGGGCGGCCGCCGCCGCTCCCCCCTGCAAGGGGGGCGGCGGCCCCCTTGGCCGCTCCCCCCCTGCAGGGGGGCGGCCCCCGCCTGAGGCCGTCTCCCCCTGCGGGGGGGGGGGGGGGGGGGGGGGGGGGGGGGGCGGCCCCCGCCCCCCACCCCCCCCCCCGCAGGGGGCGACGGCCCCTGAGGCTGCTTCCCCCTGTGGTGGCCCCCCCCGCAGGGGGCGACAGCCCCCCGAGGCCGCGCCCCCGCAGGGGGGGCGGCCCCCTCCGCACCCCCTGCAAGGGGGGCGGCCCCGATGGCCGCGCCCCCCTGCAGGGGGCGGCGGCGGCGCCGGCCCCCCCACATGAAACCCTAGATTAAAAAAAACCAGATCTGTGGGGCCTGAAGCCCACAGCAGATCTGTGGGCTTCAGGCCCACAGAATTCAAAAAAAATCAGAGTCTGTGGGCCTGAAGCCCACAGACCTGTTGTGGGCTTCAGTCCCATAGATTTCAAAAAAAAAGAAAGAAAGAAAAGCCTATGGGCCTGAAGCCCATAGGTCGACTGCGGGCTTCAGGCCCGCAGGCTGGTTTATCTGAAAAAAAAATGGGGGAGGCAAAGGGCTATAAACTCGCCTCAAAAGGCAACTTGTTAGCCTAAAAATTAATTTAAAAAGGGGATTCAAAGGCAAAATATTCGTGAAAAATCACTGTAAACTACGGGACAAATATCGGGAAGGAAAGGACTATTTGGGGACTTTTGGGGGGCTTTTGGGATGATGAGGGAAACTTTTTCCTCTGACAAAGAAAATGTTTATTTTGGGCTCTTAATCAATTTAATTGATTAAACCCATTTACTTTACAACCTTTGCATTGTAATGATTTTTTCTGCAAAAATCATATTTACATGCTTTGCATCTCTGGTATATTCTGTTGGATATTATATGCGTGGTTGTGCATTGTATTTAAAACTTAATAATTAGGAAGATCCTGCGACCGCTCTACCATTAGTAACCTAACCTAACTGTGTATGAAGTTGCCCAGTGGTCCAATAATTATTAAGTGTTTAAATTTTTTATCCATCTCTGCGAATATTAAATGCCTGTGATGCCTGTGATGAAAATGTCTGATGAAAATGTTGATGAGCATAATATTTCTGCATGAATTGCTAAATGTGGTTTTTGGATCGGCCGTTTAGTCCCACAGTTTATTTCCCGCACTTTTCTTTTATTTTTGAGAGAAATTGTAGTGAGGAATTTATGTAAATGTCAAAGAAAGAAGACCAACTTCCATGGAGACGTAGGCCACGCTTGAAGATGGAGATATCATATGGGACCCACGGGGTTTCCAAAGTTGTATTTTCATTTTCGTTAAGCTGCAAATTTGTATAATTTGGACTGTGGACTTTTTTGGACTCTTTCTTGTGGGACTGGCTGATCCACACATTTAGCTTTTCGTTAAATATTGCCTCCGCATGAAAATGTTTTCTCTGATTAATTATTAATTCATGCATGTTTGTGCTCTGCTAGATAAATGGCTAATACTGCAAGCGTTAATTTCGAAGTACTGGAAGCATCAGGTAGAAACTATCTAAGCTGGTAGCTAGATGTAAAGTTTCACCTGCGGGCAAAGTCCCTCATCGCTGCTGTGACTGAAAAAGAAAATGTTAGCGATATAGAGAAGGCGCAAGCCATCATCTATATTCGCCGCCATGTGGACAAGACCTTAAAGGTTGTATACTTTACGGTCGAAGATCCACTTGAGCTATGGACTGCCCTTGAGGACAGGTATAAACATCAGAAAGATGTTATACTCCCAAGGGCACGATATGAGTGGGAGAACCTGAGACTACAGGACTTTAAGTCCATTGCTGAGTACAACTCAGCACTTTTTAGCATCACCTCACGCCTGAAGTTGTGTGGTGAAAAAGTCTCAGAAGATCGCACGCTGGAATAGACGTATACGTTCTTCCATGAAAAAGATGCGATACTCATGCAGCAATACCGTGAACGCAAGTTCACCAAGTATTCTGAGCTGCTGTCATGTTTACTCATGACCGAGCAAAACAGAGAGCTTCTCCTCGCCACTCACAATATGCGCCCTCCCGGCACTACCCCTCTACCAGAAGCTCACCGTTCCTCTTCCTTCAAAAAGAAGAGGGATAATAAAAGAAAAGAAAGACCACAGAAGGGGGGTCAACAGAAAAAAGCCAAGGGCCATGAACAACAGCAGCGAAATAATGAAAGTAAGCAGAAGTTCACGTGGCACAGAAATAACAAAAATAGAAATGATATACCCCCACCCAAGAGGGAATGGGAAGACCAGTGCCAAAATTGTGGCATGAAAGGCCACTGGTCTAGAGTGTGCCGAACTCCGCATCATCTCCAGGATTTGTATAAAGAGAATAAGAAAAATAAAGCTGAAACAAACCTGATGACATCTGATGCTCCAGTTAAGTTTTTCAGCTGACGACTTCGAAAATAATGGCATGCTTGACTAGCCTTTACTTTTATCTTAGCAAATTGTTTAGAACATCTCACGTTATGAGAGCTTTTGTATTACGCAATCTGTTTTGATTGAAAAATTTTAGTAGACAATAAATGAATATGTCTATCTGAATATGCATGTGCCTTTATGTTTCATCTTTTGAAACTGCTCTCATAAATGATTAGTAGACAATAAACACGTACGATTTCTTTCAATACGAAGCCCAATATCAGGGCTATATTGAAGATCCAGGGAATGCAACATAGTTGCCCCCAAACGTCACAAAAATAGAGGATACACTAACCCCTCCGAATTCCAAAAGAAACTTTCTAAGTTTCAAGGACATCCGTTTCAACGGATTCCATTTGGAAACAGCAAATGTAAATGAAAAAATTACCGTATGCAACGTCTCAAGATAAAGGAGTAAAATCCATACTGGAACATTTTGAGAGCCTTAGAGGCCTCTACCATACGAAGATTCGGAGAAAGGAAGCGGAATTAAACTGAGCACCTGAAGTGCCCGACATCTGCCAAGTTTTTTTAATCTGGCATGATGGACTTGGCCACCCCGGATTTGCGATGATGCACTGCATCTTATCCTACGGGTATAACTTGAAGAACCAGAAGATTCTTCAGAAGGGAAAATTCCCCCGCATCCCTTACTATAAGGGAAAACAAATTGCAAGGCCATCTCCACGAAAAGTTGAAAAGAATCTCCACGCCTCCTCAAAAAGAAAACAAGGAGATTGATGTGGATAAAATCCACCACCCCTAGTGGGCTATTCTGGTACTTCATTGTACTGATAAATGCATCCTCAGAATATTCGTACGTATGTCTACTACAAGACCCGCAACTTAGCTTTTCCAAAGCTATTGGCACAAGAATAAAAACGTTGCGGGCACATTTCCCAGACAATAAAATACAGAAAATAAGTCTGGTTAATGTTGGGAAATATACCTCCCAGACAATTCAAGAATACAGCCAAGCAACGGGAATAGAAAATACAAGTGCCGCATGTTCATACCCAAAATGGGTCAGCTGAGTCACTTAAAAGTAGACTCCAATGGATTGAACGTCCATTAAATCCCGATTGCATATTGATGCATGGGGACATGCAAATTCCGCATGCTGCATCGTAAATGAAAATAAGACCCTCTGGAGGTCAGAGTCTCCAATGCAACTTGCATATAGAATGCCACCGAACATTTCTCTTCGGAGAATCTTCGGTCCGCAGTTTAAATCCCCATCGCACCAACACAAAGGACAAAAATGGGTCCTCAACGTCGCCTAGGCATCTATGAAGGGTTTGACTCACCCTCAATTAAAAGATACCTAGAACCCCAAACGGGGGATGTATTTAAGGCACATCTTGAAGACTGTGATATCGATGAGACGAGTTTCCCAAAAATAGGCCCAGATACTAGAAAATCTGGCGCGAAGAAAATTATAACGTGGGATACAAACAGTTTGACCCACTATGATCCGGTAACAATACAATGTGTAGAAGAGATCCCGAAGATCCTCCACATACAGAACACTGTTCACCAATTACCGGAATCATTCATTGACAACCAGAAGATTGTCAGATCACACATCCCTGCTGCAAAAACTCCAGCTAGGATTGACATCCCCGAGAATGGATGCAATCCACCAGCAGCAGAAGTGGCTGATCCTCAACAGTAAAGAGACAGACCACCAGGCTCCAAGGACAGAAACTCCTGGAGACCTTAAGACAATACTACCACAGGACAATGAGCTCCTGTCCACACCATCACCCTTCCCAGAATCCACTGTAGAGGAATTGCCGGGAAAAAGTGAAATTAAGTAAATGTTGTACGTACTGGGGAGGTGTTGGACAGATAGAACATAAATTGTCGACAAATGTATTCACGTATCATATTGCCATCGCAAAAGCAATGATGTTCATAAATTATCGTTCCACACTCCGTTGCTAGAAAGCAAACGTAGAGATTGGCCAAAAATGTGGAATGTGGCAATAAAAGATGAGCTGGACTCACTTATGAAACGTGAAATGTTCGGACATGAAGTCCGGACACCAAAAAGGTGTCAAACCTGTGGATAAAACAAAGTATTGCACACATAAGAAAAATACAAAATCGTATGCTATAAGGTACAACCTATAGCCCGAGGAAAATTTTGCTGAAACTAGGGATCGAACAAACTCAAATGAGCATGTCTCATAAATGATGCATCAGTCTCCCTAAGTTATCAAAAGCGAATACCTTACGATTTGGCGAAGGAAATTTATGGATATGCAGTTATTGGATGTTGTGACAGCATACCTTCATAGATATCTGGTAAAGATAATTTCCACATTTCCTTAAAATGCCTGAATAGACTTCGGGACGTCTATTCAAATGAAGAAAAACAATAAGTATAATAAATAAATGTACAACCAAGAGAATCATTTGACAAGTCAATGATTCCTACTGAAGGTTGTCTTTGCATCTGTGCAAAGAACAGGATTAGAGATCATAGTTGGAGACAACTAAAATCTCACCGGATCTCCTGAAGAGAAAACCGAACTACATGAACAAGCCGGACTTTTAAACATGAAATAAAAAGACCTAGGCAAATATAAAGTCATGGCTCATAGAATCCTGTTACAAACGCCCAGAAGTGCGTTGGAGAAATTAAAAGGACCATTGTCATCCAAAGTACACCTACGGTGGTACACTTACTGGATGAAGAAAAAGAACCCTTCCGATTGCTGGAAGAGGGGGAGGATATAACGGGTCCTAAAGTCCCTTATCTAAGTGCAATCATGCACTCCCGGCTAACTGCATGTGTCCCGGTATAGCAATTGCAGTAAACTCATTAGCCAGATATAGCTGGCACCTAACAAGGGCCATTAGACCGGAGTCAAGCCTTCTGCGCTTCCTCCAAGGGTCTAACGATTTGGACTTACAAATTATAGTAGCATCCTCCAATGTTTATGCAAATGCAGGTTACAGGTCTGGTCCCTATACTGATAAATCACAGAATGGGTACCCACAGTGGGATGGCCATCTACTGCAAATATGCAAAGCAACTTATGAAGGCAACATCATCCTATCAATTCCGAGATCCTCACCATTCCAGAATCACACAAATGGTGTATTGGAGGGTGCCTGGTGGTACATCACATCCCAGTGACGACTGGGATAGAGGCTAGTTCTGTGGAGCTGACCATATAGTCTGAAGACCACATCAGAGGCGACGAAACTTAGCACACCTCTCCAGAGTTTCTGGATTCAGCAGCTGCTTGATGGTGATAAAATTTGTAATCTGTGTACATTTTCGGAATATTGTAAATAGGAGTGATGAGATAAGCCTAAGAGATCTAAAAGCCTAAGAGCTTTTACAGATCAGGGGGAGTTGAGGGAATTTGTACTCTTTTCCCTTAGCTATGGTTTTTCCCACTGTGTTTTCCATAGCCAAAGGTTTTAACGAGGCAAATCAAATCAACTCTGGATCCCGAAGTATCCACCCCTCTGTGACGCTCAGAATCCAGAAGTATTCATGAGCAGAGTCACTTGTACAAATCAGGGGGAGTTAAAGAGCGTTTGCACTCTTTTTCCTTAACTATGGTTTTTCCCACTGGGTTTTCCATAGCTAAAGGTTTTAACGAGGCAAATCTCACCAACTCAGGATCCTGAAGTATCCACCCCATGTGAGACTCTTCTACGCTCAGAATCCTGAAGCATTCACGAGCAAAGTCCACACCTATGGCTTGATAAGGGGGAGTGTTGTGAACGGTTATTTAACCGTAGTTGGGTGAGACTCTGGGCTATCCTAGAGATAGGCTCATATCATTATAAGCCCATATTTGTATTCTCCCAATTACCTATTAATAAAGAGCAGGGGGCTCCTCCCCCAGGAGTTGATTCATAACACTATGAATAAAATCACATGTAATTTTGTCCAGATTTTGACGAAAAAATCGCAATTAAATCTGAAAAAGATTTGAAAATCGAAAAATTTTCGGGGTCAAACCCTAGTTAGGGTTTTTGGTCGCGCGGATTGCCGCTTCAGGCGGCTAGGGTTTTCGGACATGAGCGCGCACCGGGTGGGGCACGAAACGAGCGGATGCCGGGGGGGCCCGCCGCTGTCGGCGGCGAGGCCCGCCGTTGCCGGCGACGGGCGGGATGGGGGCCCGCCGCCCGCCGCTGCAGGCGGCGGGTTTGGCCCGCCGTCGCGGCAGCGGGGCCGCCCGCCGCTGCTGGCGGCGGGTTTGGCCCGCCGTCGCGGCGGCGGGGCCGCCCGCCACTGCAGGCGGCGGGTTGGCCCGTCGCTGGCAGCGGCGGGTCGAGCCCGTCGTCGCAGCGGCGGGAGGGGGGGTTTGCTGCCGCTTCGGGCGGCGGGCGAGGGTTTTGGCGCGAGATCTAGGGGGGATTCACGTTCCGGCGAGAAGATCCCCTAGGGTTTCATGGTTTTTGGGGATAAAAAATCTAATTTTTAGTCGAAAAAGTGTTTTTTGATCTCCAAAAATCGTTTTTTATTGTAAAAGTTTGATTTTTATCAATAAAAACGATCGAATCATGAGCGATTGATCCAAGAAATTGGATCTCAACATATGCGCATATGGAATATTTAGATCTAGGGAGAAAGTTACCTCTAGATCCTACCCGCCGGATCTAGCGACGTTCGGTGAAGGAAGCCCGTTCGCGTCGCGTCAGTCCGTCGGCAGGGGTTCGGCTCAGCTTCGAGCGTGCTGATAACGTGTTGTAAACGTGGTGGCTATGGAATCCATAGCCCTGTATTTATAGTGGTAGGGTTACATAATGGGTGGATACCCACTAACGGGTAGGCCCACCAAAAGCCTGTTTATAACAAATAAACTATTTTAATATGGAGTAATGCCTCAAAACAACCCAAATATTTTATCGAAAATCACTTGCATACCTTAATGTATTTTTGCATCGCTTAACATCCGTTGACCATTGAGTCCCTCAACCCTATTAAATTATCATTATGTGATGCTATTTTTTTCTATATTCATTCATTCATTCTTCTTTTTACATCTCCATTTATGAGTTTAAACCCAAAAAATTAAACCCTAACCCTAACCCTAACCCCATCACTTGCTGCCACACGTCGGTGATGCCGCCAGTGCTGCTGGCCATGGTCCCATCCTCTCTTATTATTATTATTCTTCTTTCTTATGATTCTTGTTTTTGTTGTTGCTATTTTTGTTGTATGGATGAAAGGAGAAAGTTGATGGGGGGGGCAATGAAAAAACATGATGGAGATGGATATGGAGCTGAGATTGATGAAGTTGGGGGTGAAGATGGAGTTTGAAGATTATGGAGGTTGACTTTGGAGGTGATTGGTCATGGTAGTATATGCTAAATTTATTCTTCAATCTCAATTTCTGGGCATGACATGATCGTGCTAATCTCACTATAAGGTTGATGAGGTTGGCACGATCGTGTAGATGTGGCAAAGCTAAGGTTGGCACAATCGTGCAGATGTGGTAGAGCTAAGGTTGGCACGATCGTGCAGATGTGGAAGAGCATCCTGGGCTAGTGGCACGGTTATGCCAACTTTGTACTGGGTTAGCACAGTCGTGTATAGTTAGCAGAAAGTTTCTAAAACAGACGATTGTGCCAACTTTTGTACTGGGTTGGCACAGTCATGTATAGTTAGCAGAAAGTTTCTAGGACAGACGATTGTGCCAGCTTTTGTGCTGGGTTGGTACGATCGCGTTGGGTCAACAGAATGTCTGGATTTTTAAGCAACACAGTGACATGATCATGCCATATCTGGCACGATTGTGCTAGTCAGGTTTTCAGCCTATTGCGGGTTCTATTTTGAGCTGTTGATTAGATACGTGGTCAAATCAAACATCCACGACTTATATATAACGGCCTCTACAATCCTAATGATGGATTCCTTGGTGAAAACACGTGACATTTGGTGCAGCAAGAAGATTCAACGATGGCTACAATTCTAGAGAGAGATAGTCTTGTTTCTAGGGTTTTTAAGAGATTTCTTCATTGAGTGAGTGTGCAATCGTTTGAGATTTAGGGTGCTAGACTCAAATATCAAGATAGTTGCACTTTTGTTACAATAGATCTAAAGACATCGGATATAATCAACTTGCAAACGTTTCATCTCTGATCTAGTGGGTCACCATTAACAATGGAAAGCTGGACGTAGGTCTCATTACGTTAGTGAGACCGAACCAGGGTAAATCACTCGCGTCCTTTATGCTTTGATTGAATTTATTTATTTCTTGTGTGGTGCTTGGTTCTTGTTCTTGCAAAATTTTCTATCCCTAGATCCATTGCGTTTGTTGGTGCTTCCGATGTAAGAATCACACATGTTGGACTTGATTGTGGTACCTTCGTGAGTAATTTCGACCCAACATAGTATTGGAGCAATAGGTTGGGAGTAGATTAGCAAGACAAGATTGAAAAACACCCGATAGGGGGTGAATAGGGTGTATGCCACAAATTAAAAATTTAAGCACAACGGAATAAAGTAAAGCACACAATCACAGATTAGAGATACGCGCACAAGTGTATTTAATGGAGTGGATCATCGCCTCTACTCCGACCCCAAATCTATGAGGATTTCAACCCTTTTATAACCAAAAATGTAGACAACTTGATCATGCATGCAGGTGGTGATCGAACCGTACAAAATAGGGTTCACAAATATTACGCTCAAAGATAACTTCTGGGTGAAGCTATTCTCTCAATAAAACCTCACAAAAATAAAATCAAACTGATTGAATACTGAAGCCAGAATATACCACCATGATGTATTTTATGAGATCATGGTCGCGTCGGTGAATACGGTTCGTCAATCCGAAGTCTGGATCAAAAGTTATGCTCCTCTGAAGTTCATTGCATAAATCGGAAATCTGCGGGGACTATTCTACACAACTGCAGAATCTGGATATGTGCTTGCTAGCTAATTAGAAGATAAATATCACCATTTAATAGAACGTGAAGTTGTGGTCATCCAGACACAAATGATTCGTCGCTCCGACGTCTGGATCAAAAGTTATGATCATCTGAAGTTCGTTGCGCAAATATGAAATCTACAGGGACTATTTTGCACAACTACCGAATCTGGTTCTGTTTCTACTGGCTGATCAAAAGATAACTATCTTTGTTTTGTAGAACGTGAAGTTGTGGTCGTCCAGGTGCATATGGTTCGTCGATCAGAGCTCTAGATCAAAAGCTATTCACTTTTCAGCGACGTCCGTAGAGCTTCTTTTTCTTCCAACGAAAATGATGATCACTATGAAGCTTGGAGGAGAGAAATTCGGTCAACAATGGAGGAGATGATCTCTGGAGTTTTTTGGCTCTTTGGGATGCTTATCCAAGGGAGGAGTCTTCCTCTTTTATAGAGATATGAGTTTCTCTTCAATTAGAACACTCTATCTTCAAATCAATGCTAAAATCTTCAATCAAATTTCAATCAAAACATCATTGATTTGGATAGGCCAATTCTATTGAAGCTAGGACTCCTCAGTAGATAAAACTTCTTTTGAATCCAATCAGATCTTCAATCTTTGACCAAGTCAAACCTATTGAAGATAGGACTCCTTATTAGATAAAACTCCTTTTGAATCCAATCAAATCTTCAATCTTTGACTTAGTCAAATATTCATCTTCATGTTGCATGGATAATTGTGGATGAAATAGAATTATTTTGAAAATTATTTGCACAAATAATTTGTCATGCCCTATTTTGAACTATACGTGTATTCTACTGAACACACGTGGTATTTCTACTTACGATACGTGGGTAGGCATGAAATAAACGTAAATATCGATGTAAGTAACGTAGTGCAATGGGGAGTGGGCTGTAATACGTGGCTAAGGGAAGAGAATGCGAAATGTGAATACGGGAGAAGTGTGAGTAACGTCGTGTGTATAATACAACAGGAATGTATTGAACGTGTGTGTGTGGTGCATGTATGCATGTGTAGGCATGCATGGGTGTGTGTAGGGAAGCCATGCTAGTGTGAAATGGGTTAGGGGGGTCAATGGCATCTCCGTAAATTTTTAGAAAGGTGAGGGGCAAAACGGTCATTTGGACTAAAGCTGCTGTGTGTACATACTAAAGTGGTGTGTGCATAAAGTAATGGCAAACTTGTAAATACCTAGAAGTTGAGGAGTATTTTTGGAAGGGTATTTTAGTCATTTTAGGTAATTCATGGCTTATGGAGCAAGTAAGAGAAGTGTAGAAATTTCTAAAAGAAAATCTTTTCTTTCTTTTTCTTGAACTTTCTCTTCTCTTCCCTTTTTCTCTTTTCCTCTCCCCCCTAGCTATGGCCGGCCACTACATCTCCCTTTTCTCCATTTTCTTCAACTCAAAACCCTAATTTATCTCACCAAAAATCAAGAAGCACAAGTAGGTTGCAAGAGAGAAGAAGGTGGAGAAGAAAGGAGAAGGAAGAGAGGAGGAAATCAAGCTATTTGAGGTAGGATCTAACTTGGATTTGAAAACCTATTTAGGGTTCTATTTTATCATGTTTTTATACCATGCTTTATCAATATGAAGTAGTGGTAATCAAATTAATGTGCCATGCTTCAATTTTCATGAATTTCCCCATGAAATTCTTAACAAAATTATCCCCTTTAAAATTCTGAAATCTTAATGTCTTTTGTTGCCTTGATTCTGGTTACTATAGCTCGAATTAAGTTTAGAAAAAATATATCTATGTAGATCTTGAAGTTCTACCCCAAAATCATATAAAATTTGATATATGTTCAATTCATAAATTGGGAGCAAAAATTACATCTTTATAACACGTCTGTTTGATTTTCAATCTACACACAGTTTAATAAAATGGACCTAAGTACATGCACACACAATGGAATCTGATGTTCTTGGTCTCGTTAGAAAATTAACAAATTTTTCTAAAATTTCATCTCAGTACATATATTTTGAAATTCTATCTAAAACATGATCAAAAACAGCAATCTTTACATGCCCTGAAATTTGTCTGAAAAACAGATTTGACGGACTTCACCAAATAATTCACCATAAATCACTTACTTAATATTTTTGCATGAACTTTTATCTGTGAATCCAGGGCTAATATATCTATAACTTTAATTTGGGACAATTTTTCAAATTCTCAATGCAAACTGATGTTATATGGCCATGTATTGTCACTTCCTGCAATTTCAGCAAGCTGAATTCATTAAGTGTTGTTCTTACTCGTTAATTGTGGTTAATTGGCCATCATTATTCTTGATTAATATGGTTGTGTGGTGAAATGAATATTCATGCCCTTGGCACATGTAAATGATATTGTGTTGCTTGGATATGAATGACGCCTGTCATGTGTTCGATGAAATGCCTCAATGAAGGCAATATCCGGTAATGTGAGGAATGTGCATGTGTTAGTATTGGCCTTGAGCCACAGTGATGATTGGTAAAGTTAGAGGCTTGAATGGTATGGGTACACGGCATTTGTGAGTGGATGACGTGTTGTGATAGAGGGCATGTCACGTGAGTGCATGACCCTATGTCTAATGATGGACAGCTGAGGTGATATATGCATACCCATGCCATCATGACCCCTAACGTGTCACTTATGATGTTAACTTATAAAATTGAATAAGTCTCAATCCTCTAAAATGAGGGTGAGTTAGCAAAACCCGGGTTTTATGTGGGATTTGAGTAAATTGTAGATATGAGGCCTGGACTGAGAAGTTGGGGGAAATGATTATGTGATCTGTGATATTTATACCCACTCCCCTTTACCGGGAATGGAGTGGATATTTATACCCACTCGCCTTAACCGGGAGTGGAGGGGACATATGGAGGTTGTGTTAATATGTGGAGATCCTCACTCTTGCTAGGGACGGGGGAGCTGAGAGGCCCGGTGTCGTACAGTGCCCGTGTCCACTGCGTCGTGTGCTATATTCACCCCAAATTTGGGGTGATGTCCAGGTCCTGGTATCACACAGTTTACCTAAGGTCCAATTAATTCAATAATAAAATAAAAGTCTTGCATGTTACTTCTTCTGCTTACTGCACTTCCTTTGTCCTTATCTGCTATGCTTGTGATGACGTATATTGAATTACACTTATGGCATTAATACATTCCTTTTTAAATTATGTTGGTATGAGCACTTGCTTTGTTATTCGTGCTAACCCTTTTCTTGTAGTAGCTCGACATTGGACCGCAGGTATGATCCTCTTCCTTGGCTATTTACTTTACGCCATATTACTTAGTTTACATGTCTTATGTTTCTTGCCTTGCCTTGTGTATTGATAACATTAGAACGGTGTTTCGAATCCAAGTTGGTTCCTACTGGGGCACGCATTAATTTGCTCCTCCCCATTTTTCAGGTAGAAGGGTCAGCTTGGTTGGAAGTGTCTTGGAGTTGGGTTTCAGCTTGTAGAGTGACTTGGTTGTCTTGGGAGGTGGAGAGTGTTGGTGTATGTGAAATGATGTAACTGGGTTATGTATATAAATTAAAGTTGTTATATAAAATGTGTTGTTGTTGTTCTATGTCATTATGAGTTGTTTGATATTATAGTGGAGCTTCACTTGTATTATCCCAGCATGTGCACAATGGTCTGCTTATTCAGTTTCTTGTTTCTCTCTCTTTTCCTCTCTCATCACCCTCACTCTTCAGGATACTTGGAAAAAAATTAAATGCCTGGTATTCTGGGGAACGGGGCGTGACAGTTTTTGGTGGCCCATGCAGGTCACCGCACTACGATGTGCGTAAGGATAGTACATGTAATTCTTCAATATTTGATTGGGATAGATTAGCCCTAAGATGGGTAGTGACCTTAGAGCCTTAAGTGAACCACCCTTAAACCCCTAGCTTAGGAGGTCAGGGGATGAACGTCCTACAGTGGAGTATACTATAGATGTACATTTGTTGGTATCAGTGTATATATATATAATAATGAGAATTCGTGTGTATAAATGCAGTTGTTGTACTTGGATATTTGAATTATATACGTCGCATGTATACTTGTATCCAGTAAATATAGATATTTTCATTTGAATGGCATGAAAGTTGCACGTATGGCGTATATACTAGGTGTGCGAGTGCTTGAGTATATGTATATGCTATGTCTCTATATAGATACAAGGTACGGATAAGTGTGTAGGTATGTGGTATACTTGTGTGACTTTGAGGTGTAGGTGATATGAATATGTTTGTCAGTGGATGTATACTGGTGGATACATATCAGCAGCGGGGATATACATATATGTTCTGTAGAGGTGTGGGTGAGGGTGTGAACGTAAGTGATATGAGTGGATGTATGCGGTGTACTATCTATAAATTATAGTTGTGTTTCAGGTGGAGAATGTACCAATGTGTGTACATCTACCCTTGTATGGATAGAGTAGTGGAACGTCTATATTGTCTTTGGACATGGGGGAAAGTGTATATGTGTGGATATATGTGAGCCTGTATGGGTAGAGGTTATAAATATATGTGTGGGAAGTTAGTGTATATATATCGCTAGAGTTGCATTAATAGGGTATGAATTCCTAGTGTGTTAAAAAGTTTAAATAACTGAGAATATATGTATGTGCTGCCTATGTGCCTATAGGAATTGGGATATTGTTTTACTTGGGTATATGGTCGTGGGTTGTATTACTGTGAGAAGATAGGTATTGTGCTATGGCCATATATGGTGTGTATGTAGCGATATAAATAAGTAATGGGCGTACAGGTAGTGTGAGTAATACCATAGGGTGTTTGGAGTAGATGTATCCTATGGTGGGTAGGGGGCGCTTTAGACCCGTCCACCCTCAGTTTAGGCCCTTAGTCCTATACCGTGCCTATTATGGGATAGGGATATATGTATGATGTGTAACACATGTAGGATGTGATGGATATAAGGATTTGAGATTATAGAGTGCATATATAAGTGGGATGGTTATAGGTTTGCACAGTTAAGTGGAGTTATGGTATATGTATATATGTGTGTATACGCTTACCCGTAGAATGGTGTCTATAGGACCATTTGGATGTATATACAGTGCATGTACCTTTCCGTGTATACTGGCATGAGGGAGGATTATGTATTAGTATATGAGATACTTATATGTATGTAGGTGTTTTAGCAAGTGCGGTGTGATTGTGTGCATGTGTTGTTATTATTAAATGTGTATTGGTGTATGTCTTATGAGTCGTTATATGTATATGTATGTGAATGATCCCTATTCTGATATACAGGTATCGGTAATATGGATGTGTACGTATAGTGGATGTGGCTATTTATCGAATGTGTATGAATATTGAAATGTACTTATTTGTCTATGTACTGGTATGTTAGTAAGAGTAGGGGTATATTGGACGTTATGTATATAATGGTATGAATGGCTACCGACTACCTGCTAGTATAGTTTGGGTAATTTGACTGTATGGGTGTGTGTGCCCATACATGGTGATGTATGTGCATAGTGCATGGGTCCTACTACGTATATATATGCATGTTTGTGTGCATATCTACTATTAGTATAATAATCTTGTGTGTATGTATGTACATGCATTTGGTTATATGTAGATTCAGAAATCTATGTATGGTATTGATACTTGTACACATGTGGGTGTATAATGAGTATGTGCTTGTGGAGTATCTATGTAGGGTATTGCTTGTTGCGTAGAAGTGAATATGTATCATAGTTTTATGAATTTCTATTATATGTGTCGCAATGGAGTGTAGGAATGCGTTCAGGTATGTGTAATGTGCAGTAGGAGTATATGTAATGGTGTGTATATTGGATGAATGAATGAATATATATCTATATGC
Source organism: Scilla litardierei (assembly GCA_030789695.1). Taxonomy (NCBI): domain Eukaryota; kingdom Viridiplantae; phylum Streptophyta; class Magnoliopsida; order Asparagales; family Asparagaceae; genus Scilla; species Scilla litardierei. The sequence continues at coordinate 271,688,912 of CM061133.1, read as the reverse complement.
AAAAAATGTACCTAAGAATGACCTCGGGTAGAGATACCTGAGCACACCCTCGCTGTTCGGGATTTGTGAGTATGTTTTTTTGAAATTTTTTTTTGCAGTAGGTAAATATACTTGTTATGTAGCTCCCCACAAAATTTCAGCTCGATCCGACACCGTTTGAGCCTCCGTTCATCGATTTCAAAAACGTTGCGCAAAACTGTCCAAATTCTGGACAGTTTTGCGCAACGTTTTTGAAATCGATGAACGGAGGCTCAAACGGTGTCGGATCGAGCTGAAATTTTGTGGGGAGCTACATAACAAGTATATCTACCTACTGCAAAAAAAATACTCACAAATCCCGAACAGCGAGGGTGTGCTCAGGTATCTCTACCCGAGGTCATTCTTAGGCACATTTCCCTATATATATATATATATATATATATATATATATATATATATATATATATATATATATATATATATATACTAGTCATAACCCGTGCCCGCGGGCACGGTTCAATTAAGATTTTCCCCCGCAAAATCTTTGTTCCCCAAACAGTTATTTCCACGGTCAAAATTGCGTGGAACAACAAATTTGCGTAAAAATATTTAACGACATGGACGCATTCGGCATGAAATAACAAATTCGACGCAGAACAACAAATTAGTGTAAAAACATTTAGCGGGCGCCTTCGGCGCGGAACAACAAATTAGTTTAAAAATCGGCGCGGGCGCCTTCGACGCGGGCGCCTTCGGCGCGGGCGCCTTCGGCGCGGGCGCCTTCGGCGCGGGCGCCTTCGGCGCGGGCGCCTTCGGCGCGGGCGCCTTCAATTAAGATTTTCCCCCGCAAAATCTTTGTTCCCCAAAAAATTATTTCAACGGTCAAAATTGCGCGGAACAACAAATTTGCGTAAAAATATTTAGCGACATGGACGCATTCGACATGAAACAAAAAATTCGGCGCGGAACAACAGATTAGTGTAAAAACATTTAGCATGCGCCATAGTTCAAGCAATTGAAGTTTCCCATATCTAGTACCCAACACTCACATTCATATCAAATAAAACTTCAACGCAAACATAACCATAGTTCAAGCGTCTTAGAGGCCGCACCCAGGCTACGACTACCAGAACCTCCAATTTGGAAAAGGTTAAAACATCTAAAAAATAGAAAAAGAAGTTAAAGAAAGAAATCAAGGTAATATCACAAAATAAAGGACTGTTCATCCAAGACAATCATATCATTGAGACTAACAAAATTATACAAAAGTACACATATCATAGAAGCATCCAATCTCAGCCTAACGGCCAAACTTTACTTAGAGTCTGTTGGAACTTATATTGATGCCACATAGGTCATTTTTTGAATGGTACATATAACATAGCAAACTGCAAAGGGGCTAACTAAAAAATCACCTTTTCATATACATTTCACAATGCCATATACCAAAAATGTCACAATGTCACAATTTCATACACAATGTCACAATTTCAAAAAATTGCTAGCTTCATTCACCTACAGCATCATTCTCAAAAAATTGCTAGCTTCATTCTCAAAAAATACACCTTCTCAATCTCAGTTCAAAAATACACCGTATCTAGCCCCTTTTGTTCAAAAATACGCAGTCTCAGTTCAAAATTGGCATGTGCTACGCTTCCATGTTACACAGAAATTTCCCACCAGGGTTGTCCAGCATCCAGGTTGCAGCATGCATGTTACCCCTTCAGTGATACCTGAGTATCTGAATCAAAAAAAATCTGTTACAATATGCAATGGCAAGTATCTGAATCAAAAAAATTATATATGCATTGAAATGGCAAGTATGCAGTGAATATATGCAATGGATCTAGCATGTGAGTATCAATGGATCTAGCATGTGTTGAAACATATTTCATGTTTCAGCAGGATATATTTCAATAGAACTCAGATTGTGAGTATCAAACATATTGTGAGTTCTAAACCTATTGAGTGGAGTATCATCATCTTCTCTACAAATATGCTATCCATTCAATTTGAGTTCTATTGCATATTGTTTGACACTATCAATCTATTGCTGAATCTGTTGAAGCATATGACACTATCAATATGTCATATGACACTATCAGTACAAATTGAATGGAGTTCTAAACATATGCAATAGAACTCAAATTGAATGGAGTATCAAACATATTGTGAGTTCTAAACATATATTTCAATGGAGTTCTAAACCTACCATCATCGCGTCAGATTGTGAGTTCTATTACTGAAACATATTTCATTCTATTTGATACTACAATGGCAGTGGAGTTCATATGCTATCCTGCTGAAACATGCTATCCTATTGATATTATTTGATAATTAACCCAAAAAGATGAAACATATTAGTAGGTTCTAAAAAATGGAAACACTCCTAGCTGAAACATATACATTCTCTATGAAACATATTAGAAACACTCCTGGAAGTTTCTTAGTGAAAACACATGAACTGGCACAGGATACTTAGTGATATTTGGTATGTTTATTCTTAGTGATATTTGGTCACAGGATACTTTCACTTTCATTTCAACTGGCATGCATGTTTTTCACTTTTTTGAAAGTATGTTCATCTCAAGCTCAACATTTCGCATTAAAAGAGATTGGTATCCAGTGAAAGTACTTTCACTGGATACTTTCCTATGAACTGGCATGCCTGCATCATTAAATTAATTGGTATGAATTAAGTATATCATTAAATATCACTAAGTATATCATTAAATGCAAGTTTTTTTTATGAATCTAAAAAACTTCCAGGAACTGGCACAGGATACTTATGATATCACTAAGTATCATGTGCCAGTTCATGTGTTTTCACTAAGAAACATATTAGTAGGTTCTAAAAAACACATTTTGTTCTTTGGTCCGGTTCCTAGCTGAAACATATACCAAATATCACTAAGAAAATTTTTAGACACATTGAACCCAACAATTCCTACCTTGGATACAGAAACACTACAATTCCTACCTATTAATATGGTTGTTGCGTTTTTATCTAAGATAGTCTTACAGTGGCGTCATTGTTTGGATCATCCATCACAATAGAAGCTCAAGCAAGTAATATATGTTAAACCTTCTACTTTATCATTACAATGAGAGTCTTATAAGATAAGAAAGCATCATTGATATTTCAAACATTGTTGTGTTATTAGTCAGAACCGGAGTTCATTTGAGTTAATCTATTCTGATATTTTTATGTCTGTATCGAGTTATACCCCTCTTCTAAATATTGTCATTTCCCTTGTTTTGCTCATAATTTTTCTAAAGCTTTTTAGACATATTTATTAAATGATGGAACTCAAGTTCCACCTGTTATAACAAATATTATAATGAATGTATCAATTTGAATCTTGGGTACCGATAATGCTCTTGAATCTATGAAAAAAATAGTGTGATTTTTATGTATCATGTGATCTTTTGCATCAAACAACTAATCTTCACACATCCCAGCAACATAAGGTAGCTAAAAGAAAATATTGATATCTTTTAGACATTACAAAAAAGAATGTTCCTAAATATCTCTGAGTTGATGTGGTTCTTTGTGCATGATATCTAATAAATTGAATGTCTTCTTTTGTACTTTATAGGGGTCACTCATTTCTCACGTTTCATGTTTGTATCCTGATAAGCTCCTTTTCTTAGACATTCATATAGTATTTGGATGTGTGTTTTGTTCATAATCAGCAGCCTAGTTTGGAAAAGCTTTCCCATTAATCTATTACAGATTTAATAGATGTCAAGATGATGTTTTAACTCTCTAAATAGAGTAATTGACATGTGAAAAATATCAGCACCTGTGTGTTAGCAGGACTTAAAACATAGTAGCTTGGATGAATATCACTCTGCTGATTCTTTTCTCCATTATCTAGTGTGTTAGGAGGACTCAAATCATAGTAGCTTGGATAATTATAGATCAAACAAATATAAACAAAATAAGATAATAAAAGTTAAGCTGCAGATGGAAATGAATATCAACCGGGCCAAACTGTCAAATTTATTCCCAAAAAATTTAAGATCAAACAAATATCAACCGGGCAAAACTGTCAAGTTTCATAATAGCTTCGATAAGCATAGATCAAACAAATATCAACGAAATAAGATAATAAAACCACTCAGAAAACATCAACAAACTCACTCAATATAAAAGTTAAGCTACAGATGGAAACAATTTGGGAAAGGAGAAAATTTTGAGAAATCCAACCTGAGACTTTTGCGTTTGAGAAATCAATGCGTTGCTCAATTGAGAAATCAACACCTTGCTCTTAATTGAGAAATCCATGCATAACCGGAGAAAAGTTTCAAAACAAATTGGAGAAACCTGTCAACAATAATTAAATCTTGGCTAATCATAGGAGCAGAACCAGAGAATTTATGGACTATTAGCCATAGTTATTACACAAAAGTAGAAAAGAAGAATTAAATGCATATGCATGATAACAAAAAATAATTCTCTCAGTAAATAGAGTCATTTGTAATTAAAGATGTTAGAGGTCCAAGTCATGCTACCAACATAACTGGTGTTTACCCCTACTATGTGAAAGTTTGGGATAAAAAGATGAAGGGATATATCAATTTCATGAACACTTTGTGCAGCAGTAGAGTGGCATCTTAGAATGATAAGGAAAATGGAATAGTTCAAAAAGATCTTTATTGCATAGATTATATAAAATGAGAAAGAGAGTCAAACTCTTTTATGTCAAATGCATCCACACATATTTAAATTGCCAAATGACCATTTTGAGTTTTTTTTCACAATTTTTAATTGTAGAGTTGAATAGATAATTGGCATATGCTAGTACCTGTAAGGTAGGAGTCTCAGATGCCCGTTATCAAAATTGAATAGATATAGCACCAATAAATGTTTCATATATGAAGAATAACTCTTTCAGCAGTTATTGGTCATATCTCAGTAACATAATAATGGATTATATGTAGACAAAATTATGTTATTGAGTTTCATAAATTTTTGAGAGAACATAAAGTGATTTTTACCACTCTTTTAATGGCATAATGCTAGATAAGCAATACTGCTTGTATAGGGAGAACTTTCAAGTAGAGGCTAACTTCTTACTCATTTTTCACTTCCACGGCTCTACTCCCCCTCCTCATCCCATGTACATATGAGTCGGGGATTAAAATTGACGTAGCACAACAGGTTTTAGGAAACAAACAAAGTTTCCCATTATTATTTTTCATTATAATATCAAATGCTTAGGCAAGCATATACCACATAGTCTACCTGAAAGCTAAATAATAATTACCTGCATCGCATTCTGATATTGCAGAGACCTTCTTTAGCCATTGTAAAGAGAAAGATTGTAAGATGCAGTTGCTCAGTGGTGCACTAAGATGTATCAGCTTCACAATTACTCAGCCATCACCTTTCAGCTTCCATCCTGCATAAATGAGCATTTCAGTGGTGCACTAAGATGTATAAAAGATGGATGCAGAGAAACACAAATGCAGTTAGACACACTAACCTGACATATGGACTATGCCCCAATGCCTGCCTATGGACTTGGATTTTATGGTAATACTAATTTTGTAACATGATCTTTAAGTTCCATTCATCCTGTTAATAAAAATTACTAAAAATGATGCTTAGTAACATGGCTAAGGGATCAATTGGTATTAGCTTAGGAGCTCAGGTTCTAGTCATCCTTTGAGACAATAACTAACATGGCTTCAGCTCTTTGCTTGATGGTAGCAACCAACCAAAATGGAATGATATCTATTACTCCTGATATCAAAAATTATCAAAATGGAATGATTTGGTATCAAAAAGGGATAATTTTCAGCACAAAAAATTACAAAAAATGGAATGATTTGGTATGCATGCTGAAAAGGGATAAAGTATTCAAATTCCACAAAAAATTACAAAAACCAAGACTGCTGAAAAAATTACAAAAACCAAAAAATTACAAAAACCAATTTTCAGCTTCAGCAAATCAGTTTAATTCCAGAAAATATCGTGAAAAGGCATCAGTTTAATTCCAGAAATGCGTGAAAAGGCATCAGTTTAATTCCAGAAAATCAGTTTAATTTTCAGCTTGCATCAGTTTCTTGCGAGGAGAAGGTTGTTTATTGCCTCTTGCCTCTTGCTGCGAGATGCTTCTTGGCAACCTTGGTGAGATTTCTGAGGGTTGAGGCGAGAAGAGTACTCCAGAAAGAGCTCAGGCGATAAAAGAAGAATGTTAAGTTGCGAAAGATCTTGCTGTGTACCTTCAGAAAGAGCTCAGGCGAGGCAATGGCGTGAAGCTTAGGCGAGAAGACAATACCGTGAAGCTCTTCCCTGCGAGATAAGCTGGACAAATCCCCCGTGCAATGAAAAATGAAAAGAGAGAGACGCCTCTTGACTGCGAAATGGTGAAATGGTGAAATGATGAAATGAAAAGAGCTTGCTGTGAAATGAAGTTTGAAGAGCTTCAGAAATGGTGAAATGAAAAGAGCTCAGAGCCGTGCCTGCGAGATGCACCTCTTGCCTGTGAGATGAATTGACTCCTCCTCTTGCTTGAGATGAACTGGCGTGAAGCTCTGGGCTCTATTGTGAAGCTCGTACCCTATTGCCTGTGAAATGACGCCTCTTGCTCGTCCCCGTTTCTCTATTTTGGGGAAGAGCAAGAGACGCCGCTTGCACTTCCCCAGACAGCCTTCGTTTCTATCAATCGTTTTGTTTATGTTTTCAAAGCACGCTGAGATCTTTACCCAGAGAAAGTTGGACCCACAAATATCAAAATTATGTTTAAAATTTAATCCTAACCGTTCATCATCCAAGATTAAATCCTGGCCGTCTTTTAGCTACCCCTTTGTCCTAGTCAGCTTGTCCTAGTCAGCCCTAGGATTCAAAAAACTCTGTCAAATGTAATATAGATATATATATATATATATATATATATATATATATATATATATATATATACTTATACATATCTTGTTTGTTTACTTGTTGATCTATCCTATAGGGTTGTCTATCCATATGTATCTCGGTATGCACTGGATAGATGTATTTCTGCTTGTATTCGTGTATATATAGGTCTGTACCAAAGCATGTGTGCATGTATATACATGTGCAATGTGGATGTAAATGTGATAGATATGGAATATAGGTGTATATATGTTTGATAAATGTAAGTGAATGAAACTGTTTGATATGTGGGTATTGGAATGTGTGTATTTGTTTGCATATTTATGGGTATACGCGTGTATGGGGTGTAGATGGATGTTTATAATTATTTGACTATTATGGCTGTATGTGCGTAGGATGTGCAAAGATAGTTATATATATAGCATATGGCAGGGAATGTATGATGTTTGTTCACTCTTGTGTGTATTGCGTGTGGTATATGTGCCTATCTGTGTGAGGCAGTAGGTGCATCACTATGAATGTGAGGTTATGTGTATATTTATTTATAGTTATGATTATGAACCTTATGTGACTTGATCATGCATGTGTTAGTACGTGCACGTGAACGTATATATGGATGTGACTAAATATTGTGTGTGTATATATATTTATGTGCCTATGAACGCGAGTGAACTCATATGACTAAGTATTGAGTGTATAGAGACCCGGTGTACATACGGTACGACACCGTGATAGTGACATTGTTTATCAAGTAATGGTGTGTAGATTAATGTGTATTGTTGTGTGTTTGTGCATGGATATAGACGTGTGTGTGTGTGTGTGTGTGTGTGTGTGTGTGTGTGTGTGTGTGTGTGTGTGTGTGTGTAAACAGATAAGATGTAAGTCGTGTATACCTGAATGTATTGTGGTGTATATGAAAGCGTACCATGTGAGAGTGCCTTATGAATCATGATATGGATATGATGTGATGTCCTATCATATAGGTATGAGTAGTGACCTGGATACGTATAAGGATACATATAGAGATCTATCTGTGGCATATGTGTTCTTAGATGTTTATGTGAGGGATGTTTATGTATATGTATGTAGTGATATACATAGTGATGTGGGTGTGCTACTAGATAAATAGTAGGATGTATCCGTGATATGTATATGATGCGGATGTGTATGGATGATAACGAAGTATATAGTGTATATAGGTATGGTGCAGGTATGTATTCTTGTTTATGCTTCATGGGTAATAAGACCATCATACCTAGCTGGCCTTTAGTGGGGTTCACACCCTAGAAAGTCCGAGGACAGACTTTATTTTAAGGTGGGTAGGATGTCATGCCCTATTTTGAACTATACCTGTATTCTACTGAACACACTTGGTATTTCTACTTACGATACGTGGGTAGGCATGAAATAAACGTAAATATCGATGTAAGTAACGTAGTGCAATGGGGATTGGGCTGTAATACGTGGCTAAGGGAAGAGAATGCGAAATGTGAATGCGGGAGAAGTGTGAGTAACGTCGTGTGTATAATACAACAGGAATGTATTGAACGTGTGTGTGTGGTGCATGTATGCATGTGTAGGCATGCATGGGTGTGTGTAAGGAAGCCATGCTAGTGTGAAAGGGGTTAGGGGGTCAATGGCATCCCCATAAATTTTTAAAAAGGTGAGGGACAAAACGGTCATTTGGACTAAAGCTTCTGTATGTACATACTAAAGTGGTGTGTGCATAAAGTAATGGCAAACTTGTAAATTTAGAAGTAGAGAGGTATTTTTAGAAGGGAATTTTAGTCATTTTAGGTAATTCATGGCTTATGGAGCAAGTAAGAGAAGTGTAGAAATTTCTAAAAGAAAATCTTTTCTTTCTTTTTCTTGAACTTTCTCTTCTCTTCCCTTTTTCTCTTTTCCTCTCCCCCCCCAGCTATGGCCGGCCACTCCCTCTCCATTTTCTCCATTTTCTTCAACTCAAAACCCTAATTTATCTCACCAAAAATCAAGAAGCACAAGTAGGTTGCAAGAGAGAAGAAGGTGGAGAAGAAAGGAGGAGGAAGAGAGGAGGAAATCAAGCTATTTGAGGTAGGATCTAACTTGGATTTGGAAACCTATTTAGGGTTCCATTTTATCATGTTTTTATACCATGTTTTATCAATATGAAGTAGTGGTAATCAAATTAATGTGCCATGATTCAATTTTCATGAATTTCCCCTTGAAATTCTTAGCAAAACTATCCCCTTTGAAATTCTGACATCTTAATGTCTGTTGTTGCCTTGATTCTGGTTACTGTAGCTCGAATTAAGTTTCGAAAAAATATATCCATGTAGATCTTGAAGTTCTACCCCAAAATCATATAAATTTTGATATATGTTCAATTCAGAAATTGGGAGCAAAAATTACATCTTTATAACACGTCTGTTTGATTTCCAATCTACACACAGTTTAGTAAAATGGACCTAAGTACATGCACACACAATGGAATCTGATGTTCTTGTTCTCGTTAGAAAATTAACAAATTTTTCTAAAATTTCATCTCATTTGAAATTCTATCTAAAACATGATCAAAAACAGCAATCTTTACATGCCCTGAAATCTGTCTGAAAAACAGATTTGACAGACTTCACCAAATAATTCACCATAAATCACTTACTTAATATTTTTGCATGAAATTTTATCTGTGAATCCAGGGCTAATATATCTATAACTTTAATTTGGGACAATTTTTCAAATTCTCAATGCAAACTGATGTTATATGGCCATGTATTGTCACTTCCTGTAATTTCAGCAAGCTGAATTCATTAAGTGTTGTTCTTACTCGTTAATTGTGGTTAATTGGCCATCATTATTCTTGATTAATATGGTTGTGTGGTGAAATGAATATTCATGCCCTTGTCACATGTAAATGATATTGTGTTGCTTGGATATGAATGACGCCCGTCATGTGTTCGATGAAATGCCTCAATGAAGGCAATATCAGGTAATGTAAGGAATGTGCATGTGTTAGTATTGGCCTTGAGCCACAGTGATGATTGGTAAAGTTAGAGGCTTGAATGGCATGGGTACACAGTATTTGTGAGTGGATGACGTGTTGTGATAGAGGGCATGTCACGTGAGTGCATAACCCTATGTCTAATGATGGACAGCTGAGGTGATATATGCATACCCATGCCATCATGACCCCTAACGTGTCACTTATGATAACTTATAAAATTGAATAAGTCTCCATCCTCTAAAATGAGGGTGAGTTAGCAAAACCTGGGTTTTAGGTGGGATTTGAATAAATTGTGGATTTGAGGCCTGGACTGAGAAGTTGGGGGAAATGATTATGTGATCTGTGATATTTATACCCACTCGACTTTACCGGGAGTGGAGGGGATATTTATACCCACTCGCCTTTACCGAGAGTGGATGGGATATTTATACACACTCGCCTTTACCGGGAGTGGAGGGGACATATGGAGGTTGTGTTATTATGTGGAAATTCTCACTCCTGCCAGAGACGGAGGAGCTGAGAGGCCCGGTGTCGTACAGTTCCCGTGTCCACTGCACCGTGTGCTATACTCAACCCAAATTTGGGGTGATGTCCAGGTCCTGGTATCACACAGTTTACCCAAGTTCCAATTAATTTAATAATAAAATAAAAGTGTTGCATGTTACTTCTTCTGCTTACTGCACTTCCTTTGTCCTTATCTGTTATGCTTGTGATGACATATATTGAATTACACTTGTGGCATTAATACCTTCCTTTTTAAATTATGTTAGTATGAGCACTTGCTTTATTATTCGTGCTAACACTTTTCTTACAGTAGCTCGACATTGGACCGCAGGTATGATCCTCTTCCTTGGCTATTTACTTTACGCCATATTACTTAGTTTACATGTCTTATGTCTCTTGCCTTGCCTTGTGTATTGATAACATTAGAACGGTGTTCCGAATCCAAGTTGGTTCCAACTGGGGCACGCATTGACATGCTCCTCCCTATTTTTCAGGTAGCAGGGTCAGCTTGGTTGGAGGTGGCATGGAGTTGGGTTTCAGTGGTAGTACTCGGTGTGAGCTGTAGCTTGTAGAGTGACTTGGTTGTCTTGGGAGGTGGAGAGTGTTGGTGTATGTGAAATGATGTAACTGGGTTATGTATATAAATGAAAGTTGTTATATAAAATGTGTTGTTGTTCTATGTCATTATGAGTTGTTTGATATTATAGTGGAGCTTCACTTGTATTATCACAGCATGTGCGCAATGGCCTGCTTATTCAGTTTCTTCTTTCTCTCTCTTTTCCTCTCTCATAACCCTCACTCTTTAGGATACTTAGAAAAAAATTAAATGCCGTGTATTCTAGGGAACGGGGCGTGACATAATTATCCACATATAATTCTTTTTTTCAGAAATAATTTCGTTTGCATAATTGTACTTGAAATCACTAAATGAAATTATTAGTACCACATGACTTGTTTGTCATCATCAAAATTAAAAGTGTGACATAGGTAGTGGGATAACTAGGCGAACAAACATGTCGCTACTGTGGGATACAAGATAGATAAATTCACTGGAAGGAATGACTTTTCTCTTTGGAAGATGAAGACAAAAGCCTTCTTGATGCAAGATGGTTGCTACCAGATTGTTTTTTAGCAAGATCAAATAGATGCGAAGTTCACTGTGATAGATACGGTAGAGATGGAGCGGAAAGATTTTGGTGGACTTTAGTTGTTCTTGGTAGACGAAGTCCTTAAGAAAGTAGCCACAGCCAAAACTGCAAAGGAAATCTGGGATAAACTCGAAGCTCAGTATGTAAAGAAAAGTTTGACATCATGATTGTACTTGATGAAGTACTTATTTACATTAAGGATGGAGCCGAACAGTCAGGTGAAGGATCACATTTGCGTTCACGAAGTTAACTTCAGACCTAGCTAATATGAGAGTGAATCTAGACAAAGAGGTATTAGCCATAGTTCTTTTAGCTCATTATCAGATGAATACGCTTTGTTAGTCCGGTCCTTGATGTATGGAACGGAGAGTTTATTTTTTAAAGAAGCAGCAGCTTTGCATTCAGAGCGCTTCATGGAGGAAATGATTCTAGCAGTCATGGTGAAGCGTTGTTCACAAGAGGCCGTCCAGGGAAGAAGGGTGGCCAAGGTGCTAGAAGAGGACGCTCAAGATCAGTATCACGAGAGCATAGGGAAAACATGTGTTTTCTATTCAAGGAGACTGGGTACTGGAAGAGAGATTGTCCAAAGCTTAAGGCGGATGGTAAATGAAAATGAATAGATATAGGTTCAACTTCAATTGGAGTGGACACGAAGACTATTGATAACGATGATAGTGATGACAGGGATATGTGATGGCTAGCACACACAATGAAAATGGTATTTCATGACTCATGGATTCAAGATGTTTGTTCCACATTGTTGGAAAATGTATGCCGTTGAGGCCCACTATTTGTAATTGGGACATCTTGTTCAAAAAAATAGTATGATATTTGGTACCGTTTATCGGAGTATGTTTATAAATGTTTTATCTGCATTAATATTTAGATAAAGTTCTGAGACTCAATGCGAGATCAAACATTTATCCAGATGATGATCACGATTATGGAGAAGTATTTCGACCGTTTGTAGCATTAGTCTAAAACTATTCATAGTCATAGATGCATCGAGAAAGGACATCAATGCATCTGATAGGCTACTGTGTTCTCTGTCTTCACCAAGTGTTGGTGGCGATGATCTCATAATAGTTCGATTTGGTAAAATCAGATACGAGACATAGGTGCTAATTAGAAAATGAGTTCACTGAATGAAAAAATGAGAGCTGCTACATGGAATGCATATACAGAACTGTCAATGGTAGCTCTCAGTGATGATAGACAAACAGGTCCTTTGACTTGAGGTCATTGTATGACCAAGTGCGTGAACGGTGTCACTTTTATCTCTGACCTAACTTCGAGGTAGGGCATGTTGAAAGGTCTTTGATTGGATGGTACTTGAAGAGTATAAGGGGAGAAGTGGCCAAGAGAGGATTCGTCTCTCCTGTAGTGGGGAGTTAGTGTTGCAGAGTCAGTATGATCCTTAGCGAAAATCCTTGGCTGACGTATGTTGGATATGATCCAACATAAACAAAGCTAAGATCGAATGATGTTGATCCGATCACGAAGCTATTAGGGGTTGACAGTCAACCATATCCTAGGCTTCGTAGCAGCATAGTGATGACGAAGAGATTCAAACTATGGAATTAATCACTAACATAGCCAGGGTGGCCTTGACAACACTTATGTCAAGGGACAGACCACATAATGATGATACCAAAGTAAGGACGGTACCTGCTGCTCGCGGTCACTATTATTAGGGGATATAAGTCCCACGTGTAGTATGGTCTGGCTGTAGGGCCTTACGCAAGACGATATCCTCGTCCAGGTAACAAGAGATAAAAGTTTCATGCATAAGATGCTGTTAGGTTTACTAAAAGAATAACGAAACTAATACGCAGCATAAAAAAAGAAACCCACCAAAGATCCATACGTTTCAAATGATTCGATTGTGATTACTAACTTTTGTTGACTATTCGAATGAATCAGGCTGCAGGTGCTGCTCTGATGAACGACACCCTCTACCAGTATCCACACACGAACGTCATGAATGAAAATTGCAAGGGTGCTAGCTCCTTATCTGTAACTAGGGTTTTTCTCTCGCTCTATATTTTCTCAAAAATGGCATAGATCACGTAGTCTTCTGAAAATCCTTTCTATAATATATATATAGTATAATGTTGGGCCTAACTCAATCTGATGAGTGGTTAACGTGTTTTAGTTACGCAGAGATATCTTAGGGATAATATATTAACAAGATACAATATATGAAAGTTAAATTACATCATCTTATTTCAAATTTCAAACCAAGTTTTAAGTTCAAAATCTCATTTGAAACACTATCCCATCTATTATGTTCTTTATGTGCGACCCAATATGCTCATATCAAATTGGCAGTGGGCATAATCCCATTATAAGCCCACAAGTCATAAGTGGTCTCTCGCAAGACATTATGACTACCCAATTAATATGAATATCGTTATTCTGATATTAACATAACCAATATAATATGTCATAATCCTTTTGTCACACTATATCTGATTTGAACGTAAGTCATGGACAGTGTCATACTTATATTATTCAAACATTTAATTTCTCGATTACTAAGTAGACTGATAAAATCAAATGACATTGATCATGTATCAATTCATCTGAGCACGGCCATGCATTTCTCAGTCATACTTATTGAGGGGCCCATTAGATATCTCTCTCACAAGAGAGGGACAAATTCCATCTTGTTCATTCACTTTTCTCTGCTTAATTCTCATCATGTTCAATCATAACCTTTATGATTATCTGATTAAAGAATACGTTTGGTTATGCCAAAAACATAATGTTCCTTATGTAGGAAACTGTGATGATCTCAGGTCTAAGGATTCTATGACTTAACTATTATGAGATCATTTATGACACTGATCCAAGCAATGATCTCATAGCGAGTCTATCCAATACCTTGCTCTCCAACAAGTACCTATAAGTTTTGATTTGTCTCACCATACATATAATTATCTCATAATTATCAACCAAAATCATACTAGTCTTACTTCATCATTATACCTTTAGTGATTAATGACTAGAGATATTTAGAATAACATTAAACAACTATTCAAACATTATCATAATGAAACATGCTATAAAAATAACATTAAGAGAACCATTTTATAAATGAAAAATGACATAACATAAAGGTCCAACTATTTGGCCAGTGCATTCCACTAGCACTAGGCCTAATCATGAATGTATCGGATACCTATTGACCTCATATGTTTATCATGGTTGGCTTGTAAGAGAACTTTGGTAAGTGGATCAACAATGTTGTCATCTGTTGGTACTCTTCATTACTCGACGTCTTTATTCTTAATAATTTCTTGAATGAGATGATAACCCATGAGTATATGTTTGGATCTCTGATGGGATCTGGGCTCTTTTGTCTGTGCAATAGCACCATTATTGTCACAATAAAGAACCACATGATTTGTAATCCTAGGAACAATTCCTAGTTCAACAATGAACTTCTTGATCCATACTTCTACCTTAGCTGCATCTAATGCTGCAATATACTCAGCCTCTGTTGTAGAATTTGCAACATTGCTTTGCTTAGAACTTTTCCAGCTTACAGTACCTCCATTTAACATAAACACATATCTTGACTACGATTTATAATCGTCTTTCTCATATTGGAAGCTTGCATATGTGTAACCATTCACTACTAGCTCATCTTCCAATCGTCCATACACCACGAATGCATCCTTAGTTCTTCTTAAATACTTAAGGATATTCTTGACTACTGTCCAGTGACTTTCACCAGGAATTGACTAGTATCTGCTCGTCATGCTCAAAACATATGATACATCTGGTCGGGTACATATCATGGCATACATGATAGATCCTATAGCTAAATCATAAGGAATCTTACTCATGCGATCTCGCTTAGTAGATGTCATGGGCATGAGACATTGGCAAGAATCCAATTTTAGATTCTTGCATGCTGAACTTATTCAACACTTTATTTATGTATGCACTTTGACCCAGACCAATTATCCTTTTAGATCTATCCATATAGATTTTAATCCCAATGATATAAGTAGCATCGCCTAAATCTTTCATTGAGAAAGAACTCTTTAACCAAGTCTTGATTGTTTACAACCTAGGGATGTCATTTCCGATGAGTAATATGTCATCAACATATAACACAAGAAATACTACTGCGCTCCCACTAACATTCTTGTACACACACGGTTCATCTTCATTTTGTATGAATCTAAACTCTTTGACGGTTTCATCAAAACAAAGATTCCAGCTCCGAGAAGCTTGCTTTAGTCCATAAATGGATCTTTGAAGCTTGCAAACTTTTATAGAATTCTTCGAATGAACAAAACCCTCAGGTTGTGTCATGTACACATCCTCGAGTAAGTTTCCATTAAGAAACGATGTTTTGACATCCATTTCTCAAATCTCGTAATCATATTATACAGCAATGGCAATTATAGTCCTTATTGATTTAAGCATTGTGACTGGCAAAAAGATTTCATCATAGTATATACCATGAGTTTGTTTGAAGCCTTTTGCAACAAGTCTTAATTTAAAGGTATGCACTTTTCCATCCATATCAGTTTTCTTTTTGAAAACCCAATTGCACCCAATGATTTTAATTCCTTCAGGTGGATTAATCAAGGTCCAAACTTGATTATCATACATGGATTGTATTTCAGATTTCATGGCTCCTAGCCATTTCTCATATTCTGGACTAGGCAGTAAGCTCATTTTGATCTATGAGCATTACTTTACGAGTATCCGTTACAAGAAATCCATATCTCTCGGGCCCGTGTCGTTGTCTATCAGATCTGCATGGTACTTGTGTAACTCGTACATGTTCTACAACTGTTTGTGGAAACTTATTGAGCTTCCATCGTTGGTTTTATGCTATCTTGTGGTTCTCGAAACTCTTCAAGGTGTACTTTGCTCCCACTTGTTCCTTTAGAAATAAATTCCTTTTCTAGAAAGACTCCATTTCGAGCAACAAAAACTTTGTTCTCTGAGGGATTATAAAAGTAACATCATTTGGTTTCTTTAGGAAATCCTACAAAAAGGAATTTATCAGGTTTTAGGTCTAATTTATCTGAGACTTGTCTTTTCACATAATCCTCACAGCCCCAAATCTTTATAAAAGACAAACTAGATATTCTCCCAGTCCATATGTCATATGGTGTCTTTTCAACCGCCTTAGATGGAACTTGGTTCAAATTAAACACATTTGTTTCTAAGGCATGGCCCCAGAAGGATAATGGAAGATCTATTTGACTCATCATATTTAATAAGGTTCGATTTCTCCTTTCAGATACATCATTCCACTGTAGTGTTCCTAGTGGAGTTAATTGTGAAACAATTCCACAACATTTGAGATGATCATCAAACTCTTGGCTCAAGTATTTACCCCCCCCCCCCCCCCCCCCGATTAGATCGAAGTGACGTAATAGTTTTGCCAAGTTGATTTTGTACTTCATTTTGAAAGGTTCTGAACATTTCAAATGATTCATGTTTATGTTTCATTAGATAGACATAGCCATATCTACAAAAATCATCGGTGAATGTAATGAAGTACTGAAATCCTCCCCTAGCATGGATACTTCATGGACCACATACATCAGTATGTATTAGGCCCAATAAGTCATTGGCCCTTTCACTGTATCCAGTGAAAGAATTCTTTGTCATTTTGCCTAATAAACAAGATTCGCAATTTTCAAATGATTCAAAATCAAATGACTTTAAAAGTCCATCTTGATGGAGCTTAGATATAAGTTTCTTGTTTATATCGCTAAGATGACAGTGCCATAAATATGTGTGATTCATATTATTGGGTTTGGATTTCTTAGCAGTAATGTTATAGACATCCCCACTGTTCGAGTTGACAAGATTTAGGACGTAAAGGTCATCATATGAATCAGTAATACAATAAAGCACGTCATAATAATAAATGGAGCATCTCTTATTCTTTATAAGAAAATAAAATTGTTCCTCATCCAGACAAGAAACTGAAATAATATTCCTACTCAAAGTATGAACACAGTAGAAATTATTCAAAGGGATTAATGTAGAGCAGGTGGCACCTGATCCAATGGATCAGGTGCAAGACACAAAAAGGTGGGACCCAACGAGTACAAGCCCATGTGGGGGCTTGTACTTCCCACCTTTTTGTGTCTTAGCACCTGATCCATTGGATCAGGTGTCACCTTTTCTACATTAAATCCTTATTCAAAACTAATAAAAGCCCATTTGGTAAAGACAATTCATAGGATCATACAGCTAAAGTAGCAACTCTTGCTCCATTTCCTACTCGTAAGTCCACTTCACCCTTTTCCAATTGTCTACTCCTTTTCAGGCCATGCACATTTGCACAAATGTGAGAAGCACTTCGAGTATCTAATACCCAGGAAGTAGAAGTAGATAAAATAATTTCTTTAACATAAATACCTGAAGATGTAGTCTCACTACTCTTCTTCTTCTTTAGATCTTCCAAGTAGAGCTTGCAATTCATCTTCCAATGACCAGGTTCATTGCAATGGAAACAAACTCCCTCCTTTGGAACTTTTGCCTTGGGTTTAGGTTTGGCGTTTACCTTAGGCTTACTAGCAACTTTTGCTTTAGCCTTTCATGTATGTTTCATTCCTTTCCCTTTGTTGACCATAACTACATGACTAAGTTTTTTCTTAATACTTTGCTTAGCGGGTTTGAGGATCGAATGCAGCTCAGCAAGGGATTTCTCCATGTCATTCATATTGTATTGCATGATAAACTGGTCAAAACCATCAGGAAATGAATTGAGGATCAAATCTGTAACCAGTTCTAAACTGGGGGGGATCCAAGCCTTTCAAGATGGTCAATGTAGCCTTTCATCTTCAAAACATGAGCGCTCATTCATGCATCTTCAGTCAGTTTGCAAGAATGCAGAGCTTTGGTAGTCTCATACCTTTCATGTCTTACATGTTGTTGGAAAGTCTCCTTGAGATGAACACTCAGCTCATAAGCTTCCAAGTGTTCCAGATCCTTCCAAAGTTCTGGGCACATAGTGGTTAACATAAGACATCCAACATCAACAAAATCATCCAGATGTTTCTTATACTTATCCTTTACAGCCCTTGAAGTATCAGCAGGTGGGTCATCAGGTAAAGGATCATCCAGGACATACAGCTTCCTTTCTTGCTTGAGAACAATTCTCAAGTACATGAAATAGTCAAGGAAGTTGGTGCCATTTTCTTTCAATTTGTCCTTCTCAAGGATAGATCGCAGTGATAGTGCAGAAATGGTATGTGATGCCATTGATCTACAAATATGCAAAATAAACATTAGTACCAATTTCATTTTAAAGTGTCTAATAAAACTCCCACAAAATTAACAACTCTCAATATTAATTACAACAATTGTAACCCTTTAGTGGGCTAAGATCTATATATCACCTAATTTTAAGTCAGTTTTGGCATGACACTTAAAATCAAGTTATTTAGGTAGGTAACACTTTACCAATTACATCTCATATAACTCTTAGATTCTTTATGGGATTTTGACATTATATGTCCCAGCATGTTATAATCACATCTAATGCCCTTAAGCCCAAAACCATTTTGACAGCCTAATTAAGTCTAACCATTTTTAAATATATTGGTAGCACTATTATCTATCCCACCTTACTATGATAACCTAATGTACTTTGCTTTGACAGAACCCACATTTTGGTGATTATAGTCTTGACATGTATTCAAATTATGGGTGGCATAAGACTTAAAATTATGGTGATGGAATTTTAATATTAAGTTATGGTGTCTATTTATATTTATATATTATGCATAATTCCATACATGGCATCTCATACTCATATATCATTATACATCACATCTCATACAAAAATGATAAACCTAATATATTTGAAACATGTGATAGCATGCAAAAACATCATACATATATAAAAATCATGTTATAATATATAAATATATTAAAATGATGTTATGCATTAAATTATATTTAAAATGATGTATCAAAATTTCTGTTTAATAACTTCCACGATATATAAGCCCAATGAATATGGTGGTCCCGCTAGCCGGTTAGCAGACGAGGTTAAGAGGAAGCGACTATCGACGCTTTGAGGTATTAGTAATCTTCTTAAATATTTTCTGCATTTAAGAACCCTATTCAGTATCTATGAATGATGAATCTGCTGATCATATCCGCATTAGTTTAATCATATTAAACAGTCATTCAATAGAACCTGCTGATCATATTAGCATTAGTTTAATCATATTAAACATTCATTCAACAGATATAGAATACTACCAGAAACTATCTCATTAATCACATTAACAATAATCATAAACTAACTCTTTAATCACATTAAAAATAATCAACAACTAACTCGCTAATCATATTAACAACAAAGTAATCATAAATCATGTTAATCGTATTAACAGTAGTTAATTTCGTGTCCATATACATATCATATATATTATTGAATGTTGATTCTATTCATATCTTATACAAACATATTGTCTGTTATAATTAACAACATGTAATCGTTTTCATGCATCAACATACTTACATGTCATAAATCATGGCAATGAATTAATAGACATCACATACATATAACACATGGCATATTCAAATTAATTGAATCTGCAAGTGGCAATGATACCACTGTTGGGTTTACTGAAAGAATAACAAAACTAATACGCGTCGGAAAAACAGAAACTCACAAAAGATCCATGCAGTTCAAATGATTCGATCATGATTACTAACCTTTATTGACTATTTGAATGAATCAGACTGCAGGCGCTGTTTTGATGAACGACCACCCTATACCAGTATCCACACACGAACGTCACGAACATAAATTGCAAGGGTACTAGCTTCTTATTCGCAACTAGGGTTTTTTTTCTCGCTCTGCATTTTCTCAAAAATGGCAGAGATCACGTAGCCTTCGGAAAATCCTCTCTTATATATATATATATATATATATATATATATATATATATATATATATATATA
Source organism: Scilla litardierei (assembly GCA_030789695.1). NCBI lineage: Eukaryota > Viridiplantae > Streptophyta > Magnoliopsida > Asparagales > Asparagaceae > Scilla > Scilla litardierei. The sequence continues at coordinate 271,668,454 of CM061133.1, read as the reverse complement.
TATATATATATATATATAGTGATCTTCAAATGCGAAAAAGAGGCTTTTCGCACCGTGCGAAAAGATTTTTATTTTTTTTTTGAAATTTTTTTTTTCAAAAATTTCTTTTTTTGATGTTTAATCCATACAATTATATACCCCAGGGAAAATAATGGGTGAACCCGTTGGGCATTAGAGCACCCATCCACCCGTTACAAATTTAACGGTCTCAAAACGTGCGAATTTGATGAAATGGCTTGATCGAAGGCCAAATGACATTATTTCTCAACCATTATTTTTTGAGGGGGGTATAACAACATATAATGAGGGTGGAAAAAAGAATTTTTGAAAAAAAAATTTCAAAAAAAAGATAAAAACATTTTCGCACGGTGCGAAATGTTCTCATTTGAAAATTTTCCTATATATATATATATATATATATATATATATATATATATATATATATATATATATATATATATATATATATATAGTCCGATTTTAACCTAACTCAATCTGATGAGTGGTTAACACGTTTCAATTACGCAGAGATATCTTATGGATAATGTCTTAACAAGATACAATATTTGACAGTTAATATATATCATCTTATTTCGAATTTCATATCAGATTTTAAATTCGAAATTTCATTTGAAACCTTATCCGATTCATTATGTTCTTTATGTGCGAACCAATAGGCTCATATCAAATTGACAGTGTGCCTAATCCCATTATAAGCTCACAAGTCATAAGTGGTCTCTCGCAAGACATTATGACTAAACAATTAATATGAATATCGCTAGTCCCATATTAACCTAACCAATAGACCATGTCATAATTCTTTTGTCACACAATATCTAATTTGGATATAAGTCATGGACAATGGCATACTTATATTGTTCAAACATTTATTTTCTCGATTATTAAGTGATTGATAAAAATCAAATGGCATTAATCATGTATCAATTCATCTGAGCACGACCATGCATTTCTCAGTCCTACTTATCGAGTGTCCCATTAGATATCTCTCTTATAAGAGAGAGATAAATTCCATTTTGTTCATTCACTTTCCTCTGCATAATTCTCATCATGTTCAATCATAATCTTTATGATTATCTGACTAAAGATAATGTTTGGTTATGTCAAAACATGATGTTTCTCATGTAGAAAACTGTGATGATCTCATGTCTAATGATTCTATGACATAACTATTATGAGATCATTTATGACACTGATCCAAGCAATGATATCGTAGCAAGTCTATCCGATACATTGTTCTCCAACAAGTACCTACAAGTTTGATTTGTATCACCATACATATAATTATCTCATAATTATCAACCGACCACATACTATTCTTAATTCATCATTATACATTTAGTGATGAATGGCTAGTGATATTTAGAATAACATTAAACAACTAGTCAAACATTATCATAATGAAACATGTAAGCTATATAATAATAACATTAAGAGAACCATTTATAAATGAAAAATGATATAACATAAAGGTCCAACTATTTGGCCTTGGGCATAACCACTAACAAATTCAGCCCGCGAGGTCTTCTAATAATAATAATAATCCTCGATTGTATAACCAGATTCGGCGTGTAAGGTCTTCATAGAATAATAATAATACTACTAGATCGTATAGCCAGATTCGGCACGCGAGGTCTTCATAGAATAATAATAATCCCCAATTGTATATCCAGATTTGGCCTACGAGGTCTTTTGAGTTATCCTCGATCTCATAGCTAGCTCGACCTGTGAGAGGAGTGGCCCCTGACCTACAACCGATGCAGAGCTAGGTCAGCCCACAAGGGGAGTGCCCCCAACCTACAGTCGACGAATGGCTAGGTCGGCCCACAGGGAGAGTTAACCCCCAGTCGTATGAAGAGAAAGCTTAGCTTGCAAGGGGTGACCCTGCGCCTTACGGCTGACGAAGAGCTTGATCAGCATGTAAGGAGAGTGGCCCCTCACCTTACTGCCGATGCAGAGTTAGGTCGGCCTGTGAGGGGAGTGGTCCCGTGCCCTACGACCGACTAAGAGCTTGATCCTCCTGTGAGGATAGTGGCCCCCACCTTATGATGATTAAGAGATAGGTTGGCTTACAAGGGGAGTGGCCCTGCGCCTTACAGCTGACTAAGAGTTTGATCAACATGCGATTGGAGTAGCCCCTACCTTACGATCGATGAAGAGATAGGTAGGCCTGCAAAGGGAGTGGCCCCCTCAACTAACAGCTGACTGAGATTTTGGCCAGCCTGCGAGGGGAGTGGCCCCTCAACTAACAGCCGACTGAGATATCGGTCAGCCTACGAGGGGAGTGACCCCGCCTTAAAATCGATGAAGAGATAAGTCGGCCTGTGAGGGGAGTGGCCATGCGCCTTTCAGCCAACTAAGAGCTTGATCGACATGCGAGGGGAGTGGCCCCTCTACTAACGGTCAATGACATAGGTAGGTTGGTTTTCAACGGGAGTTGCCCCTTGACTTACGACTGACTAGCTTGTGAGGTGTTCTGAGCTGATTTGTGTAACTGAGCACTTTAGTGAAAATAAAGTGGAAAAAAGGCTGATCAAATGCCCTCCTGGGGTACATTTGTCGAAGGTATTTCAGCTCGAAAAAAATATGTTATCTTGGCAAAAAACAAAAACCGAAATAAATACAAGGTTTAGCTTGGTTAGCTTGTTTTACTGATAATACCCATCCAAGCTGTTGGATGATCTTGGATGGCGGAGGCAGTATAAGCCGTCCCGTGTATGTCATCCTGCATAGGTCGTCCTGGGTAGGTCGTCCTGTATAGGTCGTACTGTGTAGATCGCCCTCGGTAGGTCGTCCTATATAGGTTGTCCATTGGGAGCAGCGTGACATCTACTGTCACTTCGGGAGTTGGTCTCTCAGGCCTTTGGTTGGTGGGCTGAGTCATAATCGGTGAAGATATGGATGGACTCAAATATTCCAACAGACGGCACCAATTGTTGATGGGTGAATACGCCAATCTGAGATGGGTGTATGTTGTTCTAAGCTATCTCTGAGTTGCCTGCAACACAAACAGCTTGTGAGGGAGGGCCGGACCTGGGGTATGACCTAATCCCCTTGGATGCTTAAGTCAGTATGTGACTCAAAGGAGGCGCGGGGGCAACCAAAGTCAATCTATTTGGCAGACCTGCCAGGAGTAGTTGCGCCGAGCTAAGGAGAGCATGTAGTGCTTAGGTCGGAGAAGGTCATGTTTAGAAGATACCTGAATAGTCTGAAGTCGTTTCAGACTGTCTAACCTTTATTGTTCTTGTGAGTGGTCTGGAGTTGTGCGAGGCTCCTGCGACCCGAGCTTATCCTGGAGATTGTTTTCCACTCTCCCATTGTTGGGGAGACTTTTTATAAGTGTGGTGTGCCTTTATTACTGTCGAGTTATTGCCATTAAGGACGGGTTAACGGCCAGCATAAATTGAAGAAAACGATCGTCATTGATGGCAGTCAATAAATGAGTAAGCCCAACAGTTTAGGCCATAAATGCCATAAATGCAAGCATCTCTCGAACGTTCACAAAATAATTGAGCGAAGTTTATAAATAACTGACGGAAGTTTATCCCTGGACTAGTGTTGTATCCTAGTAAATGGACTAGTGTTGTATCCTTGTAAGATAATGACATGCTTGTAAATAAAATATAGCATCTTCAGCAATGTAATGTGAATAGCAGCTCCTCCGGTACGTGATATACACACGATCTTTTTAAAACAACATTAGCTTTCTAGTTGGCGGAAAAAAACATCACCCTAAGCTAATTTATATGAATTATTTGTTATAACCCAATTGAACAAACCCAGCGACTCTCTTAATATAACCCAGTTGGAAGAGGGAATCACATGCGAGACCAAATTTTCCCACATTAAGTATCAACTTCTTCTTAACGTTTGGAATTGCTTTGCGCACCCACTGTTTTACTCTATGCACATATCAATTATTTACAAGTTTGCCATTACTCCCGCGCACATACCACTTATTTACAAGTTTGACACTGAAATTACTCACCGCGCACTCCCAGGACCAAATTTCTGAAAATGCCCCTGGGCGTGCGCTGTGAGTACAATGGCCAAACGACTATAGGATGCGACGCTGCCCCCCTCCTCCGACCTCCCCAGCCCCCCCTCTCTCTTCCCACACCCCCTCCTCCGACCTCCCCCTCTTCCTCTTCAGCTCCCCCCCAACCTCCAGAGCCACTCTCCCTCTTCCTCTTCAGCTGCCCCCCAGCCAACTTCCCCAGCTACTCCCCCTCTTCCTATGGAAGTTGGCTCAATTTCGGCGTTGACGAATCATTGGTTATTCAGCCGAGCTATCTTGTGCCGAGATAGCTCATCTGTGCTCGGATACGACCCATCTGACTCTTCACAAGTCAGATAGGTCGAATGCCGAACTATGTGACTTTAGCAGTGTATACCACTCTCGGTTGTGAGGGTCGTAAGGGTCGGCGGCTCAGATGGATCGACAGCTCGACGGTTCGACCTACCTAGTGGATCGAACAACTTGGGTCAGCACTTTGGATCACTCGATTTTCAGGAGGAAGCTCGGTCGTGCGTAGCGGGACCCACATGGATGCGACGGGGACTACTAGGGTTCGACGCATTAAATGCGTGGAGCTGTGATGGGATATAAATTCCGTTAAAGTCGGGATTCGTATCTTTTGGGGACTCCTCCTCAATGATGGTACCTAATGTACCCAAAGGGTATATATAGGTAGTTTTAGAGGAGAGTTTCGAGGAACACATTGGGAGTTCTTGAGCCGCCATTTGTGAGAGCCAACTTTGAGAGATATTGTTGTGAGCCTTTGGAGAGATCATTACGTGCTTCTTCTTCGGATGTGAAGAGAGAAGATTTGTATTCGTTCTCTCCTTACGTAATAAAGCTCATTGGTGTTCCCTTGGCCGGCCGACGGCCTAAAGTTGTAATCTATCTTAGTGCTTCTCGTTTGTTTGACTACTTGTCCTTGTTCTCAGTCATCGACGATCCTGTGTATTCCGCTGTGATGTGCGCCGTCATCGCACAACACTTCCAACCCCTCCATCCACCCTCTCCCCTTCCCCTTGAAGGGCGATTGGCGGCGGCATCCTCCGACCTCCCCGGCCCCCTTCCCCCCGCCTCCGACCTCCCAAGCCCCACCTCCCCCTCTTCCGCCGACCTCACCAGCACCCCCCCCAACCCCCCCCCCCCCCCCATCTTTCCCACAGTCTATTCCAAACACTGGTAAATCGTCCTCGGAGTTCGACGACCCCCTCCCCTCCCATCTTCCCCACCGCCCATTCCAAACACTGGTAAATCGTCCTCGGAGTTCTCGTCGTCAACGAGGGTAAAAGTGAAATAAGTGGTATGTGCACATGATGTAATTGAATGACAAACTTGTAAATAAGAGGGATGTGCGTGTGAGTAAAACGGTGGGTGCACAAAGCAACTCCCCTTCACCTTTTTTCCCCGGACAATTTTTGCAAATAGGCCAAATTATTAAAATAATTAGGAAAATCGACCTAATTTTTTTTTAATTAGCAAAACCGACCTCTTTTGGTTTTGGGAGCCAAAAGAGGTCGGGCTGGGGCCGGGGCACGTGTGTGGCCTCGGCCGCACCTTCAGAGTGCGGCCGAGAGCCGCACCTTCATAGTGCGGCCATGGGCCGCATCTTCAAAGTGCGGCCCTTGGCCGCACCTGACAGCTGCGGCCAAGGCCACACAATTACAGAGCCGAATTTCAGCTGCTGCTGCTGCTTGCTCCTCTATGTTTGCAAATACAAATAGCTGCTGCTGCTCTTCTCCATTTCAGCAGCTGCTTCTCATACTCTTCCGATAATTCAACCCTAATTCACTCCAGCATATGCATATAAAAATCAAAACGTGTCCCAAATTATTCTCACACAAATACTTCTCACAGCCATAGCGTATCACAAATAGTATATCACAACACATCACTTGGATATCCAAACGGTCATATAAATCAAAACACACATCACATAGATTTAAGCTCAAGTAACACATAAATCAAACAACAATGAATTCATCAGCCATAGTAGTTTAAATTTCAAAATACATATCATTTCGAATTCAATAAACTTACAAAAAAACATGGCCCTAACACATCAATCATGGCCCTAACACAACAGTATCAGTAGAGTAACATCCATCATTACATCATGTGCGGGATCTGCCACGGCCTTGAGATGAAGACGCGCCGCGGCCTTGAGATGAAGACGCGCCGCGGCCTTGTGATGAAGACGCGCCGAGGCCTTGTGATGAAGACGGGCCACGGCCTTGTGATGAAGACGCGCCGCGGCCTTGTGATGAAGACGCGCCGCGGCCTTGTGATGAAGACCCGCCCCGAACTTGAGATGAATACCTACAAGATAAGCATAAATTAGAACAACATATGTATATACACAAGAAATATATGAATTGAAGAATCAACATACGCGTGTGTTGGAGGATTTCGGCAGCGTGATTTGTAGTGCCCGAGTTGATGGCAATTGCCACATCTATTTTGTCGGCTTCCTTCGCGCGGAATATCCATTGCCCCCCGAATACGTGTAGATGTAGGCCGACCTGGAGGTCTTCTTTTGTCGGGTGGAAGTAATTTGGGACCATCCCAAGCCTTCCAATACCGTGCATCGGGTATGGGGTGAAATAAAGGTTCATATGCAAGGCGATATCTGCTAACCTTATACCATGGCGAACAGAAGGGCATATATGCTATATTGGCACCATATTCTTGTCTGGAAGTTGCGGCGATAACATGGGCACATGGGATGTGTTGAAGCGAAGGAATATTGCAACTACATCTGCATTTCTCGTCATGCAACTTAACAGTATAACAGAGACCATCATTGTCAGTCACCTGCCACTCACAATCACTAAACCTTGTGAGCATAAACGTTCGGGCTGCTTCCCTCCGTGCCGCAATAATGTCCATTGTTGTGGGCACAAAATCTGTCGTCCACCCTTGCCCACTTAGTCTTCGACTGAAGAAATATCTATTTAACCTGTAAAATGTTCTTGCAATCAACGCTTGTATCGGTAGAGCCCTAGCACCTTTGAGCACCCCATTAAAGCTCTCAGAACAATTTGTTGTCATGATGCAATAACGTTTTCCACGATCGGCATGCATCGCCCACATGCTTTCTTCTCCATGTAAATCTGCAGATATCCACGCATCTGCTTCAATGGACTCGTCTTTAATTTTGGCACGATAGGCATTGTATGTCAGCAAGTCTGATGCAATGCCAGCCATCCAGAAGTTTCCCTCCAAGGAACGTGTTCGGAATCCTTTCGCCTTGTAATTTGCAATAATATGCCGCAGACAATACCTATGGTGATAATGTGCTGGCCATCCATCTTCTAATGCTCGAGGAATTCCTTTCATTCTATCTGAAATGAAGGTTATCGTTCGTCCATGCGCACTTGGTATGTATTCATATATACATGCGAAAAACCACTTCCAGTTTTCTTGGTTCTCCGCTGACACAACCGCAAATGCCAAGGGAAACAGCCCACCATTACCATCCACACCGGTGGCCACAAGTAAACACCCACCATATTTCCCATACAAATGGGTACCATCAATACTTAGAATCGGCCGACAATGTTTGAAACCCTTGATTGAAGGGCCAAATGCCCAGAAGACCCCCGAAAATTGTGCTACTCCTTCACTTATAGTGTCATAAGTGATCTTGTATACGGTGCCTGGATTAGTCTCTGAAATGGCCTCTAAATACCGAGGTAGCCGATTATATGACTCCTCCCAATCTCCAAAAATCCTTTCTAATGCCTTCGATCTTGCCATCCATGCTTTGTAATATGAAATTCGGATCCGTAACAGGGCGGTTATGGCCTCTTGGATTTCTGCCGGTGTCAAATCTAACTTTGTCTTCACCATTGGCATAATCATATTACAAATGAAAGATGCTGTGGCTTTTTGATGATCTGTATTAAGGGTTGGATTATTGCAAGTATGTTCCTCCACAACCCTTGAGAGCTTGAACTTTCCAATGCTACTCTTCCGCACTGCTGCATGGATACGCCACGGACAATTCCTACTAGCCTCATCTTGCGTTGCCGGATTGACCGCAGCATTTAGGGCGCATATCACGTTATAACTTGTCTTGTTTGTCTTGATTGGCCTAAATGAAACATTATGCTTAATGCTCCACTCCGTTATTGCTTTAATCAAGGCGGCCTTTGTATCATAAATATCGCCGACATTGAACACCCCCCTATCGTTTTGAGGTCTAGGCGCTTCCACTCTCCTTTCAAGTGTATTACTCATAACTGTTGCATTTAGCCATTCCTCCTCTTCAACTTCATCTGGCAAAGCCTCCTCATCTTCCACAATTGTGTTAACGGCGACCGATTGTTGTATCCATGCTATATCATCTTCGTTTGGATCATCCGCATAAAGCATGCTATCCTCTCCGGCCCCGACATGCTCCTCGTCATCGCTCTCTTCTATTTCTTCATCAACAGGTATGTATGGATCTTCAGGCATCGACTCCGGTACAAAAGGGCCTTCCATGTAAGTTGAGTGTTGAAGTTCAATTCCCACTGCTTCCTCATTCAACCTGTTACTGACATATGAACGGTTTAAAATTTTAGTTGCTACGACGAATACAAAAAAATTTAGTTACAATTCGCAAAACTTGATTGAAATATAGACTTACGTGTTCATGTTAGCTTCATCTTGCGGATATTGCGAACACCTTACTCGTGTCGTATTTTCTTGGGCGGTGTTTATTGCATCAAGACCCACATATATTTCAACTCCACGATTATCTTGCGATAAATCAAACAGATTCTCCATATCATCGTCGTCTGATATTTTAACTGCGGTAGTCTTTCCTCCCATTACTGGCCAGTTGCACACCAGATTCAACATATATTCTTCCCGACAGATCTTCGTAATATTGTATATCCGATCTACTAGGTCGTTATAGGTCGACCCACTTATAAGCTTCATCGATTTAGCTTTCCCTCCGACATACCGTGGTTCGTGATTTTCATTAATATATAATTCACCAGCAAAATAGCATATGACAAAAATTGAATCACTTGCCATTTTCAACAACCTGCACACACACCATTATAAATCCATAACTCCCTAAAGTATAACATAAAGATGAACAAAAGACGCTTAATACCTATTAGGCGAGTTGAATCGTCACGGATAAGTTCTCGTATGGCAAAGAGTTTCGGAGGGCAGTTGAGTTGGATCGGACCAAATCCCGCCGTCGCAAAAAACACAGTCGCACAAAAACAAACACAGCAAACAGAAGCCGCGGCCGAGGCAGGGTGTCGACTACTGGACGCAGTAGTCAGGTGCGGCCCAAGGCCGCACTTTGAAGATGCGGCCAAGGCCGCATCTTCAAAGTGCGGCCTTGGGCCGCACCTGACAACTGCGGCTCTGGCTGCTATATATTTCCAGCAGCCAGAATGTGATCTTCAGGCATGGAGTGTGATACGTATCACACTCCCGCCAACTTCAAAACGTGGCTGCCCTGATATTGTGATACGTATCACACTCCCACCAACTGAGAAGTGTTGGCGCTTGCTTGACGTGGATAATGTGGTCACGCTAAATGGAGAAAGATTGTTGACGGAATGATGAAGGTATTATGTCACTGGGTTGGGCTCCGCTCCAGTGGAGAATTTTCTCTTCATGATCTCATCTACGGGTCTTTTCGCCGCTTCGTTGGCCGCTTGAGCCGCTGTCTTCCTCCTGTAATCTGTGGAGAAATCCCGCCGCTCAAACTGCCACCGAAGCAGCAAAAGGGTGCGTAGATGAGTTCGGGAGGAGAAAATTCTCCTCTGGAGCGCAGCCCAACTCAGTGACATAATACCTCCATCAAGCCCGAAAACAACCTTCCTCGTATGTATCTGTGATGTATAAATATTGGGTGTATGAATAAATTCGTTGAATAAATAAGGGTGTTTGGAAACACTACATATCAAATTCATACATAACAAATGTCTGAAACACTACATATCAAATTCATTTGAGAAACACTACATATCAAATGTCTGAAATCCAGCAAATATACATAACACATTTTAAAGATACATATCATCGACATAAGGCTCCCAGGTAACCTATGAGACATGAAGTACACAAATATATCAGTGTACTATATTATATATCAATTGATCACCTACGTTATAAAATTTACATATACACACCTGCGTACTCTCTAATGTGTCAAATTGGTCTCTGTATGTATCAAGGTTTCCATGAGCAGTTTCCATGAATGATTTTCCTGTATTCCACCTGAACCCATAGGGAACGGTGTCAGCAAATACATCCTGCAGGAGCCTTGGTCTTCCTACATACATTCTCTCCCAGCTCCAAACCTGTAATATGAATTTTTCTTCAGAATGTGAAATATATAGATATATATATAGATATATCACTATTATAGCTAACAAAAAAAATTATACCTGTAATAATAATCCGCATGCATATAAAGCCTTTGTCTGCTTTAATGCCACCTTGCTGAGCTCAGCATACAAGTGCGCAAGCACCGCACTTCCCCATGAATATCCACCGGACTCCTCAAAATCATCTAACTTTGTCAACCAGCGGAGATTTATAGATCCTTTGCTTGGATCCGGAACCAGTAAGGTTCCAATCATATGAAGCAGATATGCCCGTGCATACCGCTGAATGTCCTCATCATCTACATCCTCAGGCAAATCAGAAAATGTATCACGCAACCAACTAAGTTTTACCTTGGCTGCTTTTCTTTGCGGGGTATCCTGTCCAAGTAGTCTCTCCATCAATGCACCCCAGCTGCCATCTCGCATTTCACATTGATATATTGGTTCTCCATCAATCGGTAGGCCTGTGATGACTGCCACGTCCTGTAACGTGATTGTCATCTCTCCCAGACGCATGTGAAATGTATTTGTCTCTGGCCTCCATCTTTCAACCAAAGCAGTCAGCAATGCGTGGTCTAACCGTACCCAACGCAAGCGCGCACATAGGTGTAATCTGGACGCTTCAATATATGGTCGCGCACGCTGATCTAATCTCCACTTTGTATGTTTCTGTCCATGATCGACAATTGCTATCGATGCCTGCAAACATATAATTCACACCTTAATTTTTTCCTTTCAATAATAATTACGTACTTTGCATATTAATTCTTTCTATTTACCTGCCCTTGCACTACATCAGCAGAACGATGACGTGCTTGATCATACAAGACCGCATTAGTAATAGGTCCTGCCTCCTCCATTTTATAAAAAACCTATAAAATTTCCCCAAATATAGATTTATCTCAAAAACCCTAAAATTCAATCTATATTGAACAAAAATCACAAAAAACATTCAATAACATAACATAGAGAGTAGAATTAACCTGAAACAAATTAGAATAACCACCCAAAAAAAAAATCAATCGCCGTACTTTGAAGGCGCGGCCGCGAGTTGAAGGAGTCGACTTCTGCTGCAGCCCGCAAGGTCGCGGGCTGCTGTGAGGTCTTGTGGCCATGGGCCGCAGCTGTCAGGTGCGGCCAAGGGCCGCACTTTGAAGATGCGGCTCTCGGCCGCACTCTGAAGGTGCGGCCGAGGCCACACACGTGCCCCGGCCCCAGCCCGACCTCTTTTGGCTCCCAAAACCAAAAAAGGTCGGTTTTGCTAATTAAAAAAAAATTAGGTCGATTTTCCTAATTATTTTAATAATTTGGCCTATTTACAAAAATTGTCCTTTTTCCCCAGTGAAGTATCAACTACTTCTTCCTTCGCCTCTGTTATATATTATAAATATAAAAATAGAAACCAGAAGAAAATTGTTTAACCTTAATTTATCAAATTCCGCTCTGTATTGTTTCTAACCCAACATCACCCTTCACGTAAAAGCAAATCTATATGCACCAAGAAATTTCAAAGATACGCATACAACAACAGTCGACTAGAACCGTTATAGATCCCAGAATCGGAATAAAAAGAACAAAACTGACGCAAGATCATCGGTCCAAAAAAGGCCGGCATTGTATAACGTTATGTGCCCGAATATATTGTAGCATGTATGAATGTTGGTACAAGAGCCCATGATGAGCTACAACACACACACACGGGGAACACAATGAAGATTCCTGTGGGGATCTGATGCAAACAAGTCGCGCATCCAATCCCCATGTATAAATCCGCTCTAAAACTCCAAAACTCTAAACTAGGACTCGAGGAACATGTAGTATCATTGAGCCAGCGCTTGGGTGAGATGATCGGGAATAATCGCCGTTAAATAGAAGATCGGTATGCCATAAGATCTTCCGCAGTCTATTCTTCATTGTATCAGTTAAACCTAAGAAGCAGTAGGGCAAAATTGCCCGCCAATTACATTCCCAGGTGGAGATCATCCAGCCCAGGAGGAGACATCGGGGGGACTGCCTTCGCAAAAAAGTCGAGGGACTCCAGCAGCTTCCTGGTGCTTGCATGAGATCCATTAGTCCCGGCACTTTCCTGAGAGTTGGGAAGCACCCATGAGGTCCTGTTCTCCGCGGATGGCAAAAATGACTTCTTCGAGTGCGACTGTGCAGAAGCAATTGCTGAGCTGAAAGTCCCAGATTCCCTCAAACCTTGAATTATGGACTGCGGGCAACAAACATGGAGTTCAAGTAATAATGGAGGCATGCATATAACGCAAAGCTAACGTACTCATAATCGATTTGGTCAATGTTTTATAGAGTTGAAATTACCATTGGTGCATATATCCGGGTCAAGATGCCCTTTCTTAGAAGTTTAAGGTTTAGATCTTTATCAGTCCATACAACATGCTCACGGAACCTGAGACAGGAAAGAAAATCTGAAAATAAAACACGATACAAATTATCTTAAAAGGAGACAGAACACACAGTAATGTTATGCAAAGATCAAACCGTTAGGCATTGAGATTTGGGAATGCAAGAAACATCTCAGATAAAATTTCAACTCATATCTGTTGTCGGCGAACATATGTTCTATGCTAAACGAACATGTATGGCTTAGAAATGCACGTTAAAAAAAACTATATGTCATGATGCACAAACATTTATTTAAAACTATTTAGGACATTTTAAAATAAATACAAGTATGCAGTTTGAGGAGATTACCATCGTAGCATTTCATCTTCAGAAGCAGTTGATGCAATAATGAAAGCCTGCCGAGAGAAATTTTGGTAATATTAATTTGACAGCGGCAGTCAAAGCAAGCTATAGAAATTATTGTGAAATACAGGAGAACCCCATATATGTGCGACATACAAATTTTCACACACTAACTACACCGGAATGATCTAATTTTATTCAATGCAGAAAATGTTCATAGCACATCATATTAATGTTCTCTGGTGGGAAGCATCTGTAATACATTTTGGCAGAATGATCAACTCTAAATTTATAACATCCAAAGCTATGGCTTAAAGCAGACAAAACACACAATGACTGCGACCAAATCATGTGACCCGTTGAAATCCCATCTCCGGTTAATTCGGGGTATGTATCTTGTTTGTCGAAGAAAGGATTTTTTTTAAATACATAAACGCTCCTGAGTGCTCAGAGCATATATCCCCAAAAGAAACTTTAGTTATGCCATATTCCACTTTCGTTGACCAAGGATAAGCACGCACGCATGCATGAAAAAAGGATGTGTCCATGAGCACCTAGTTGTTTAATTGGGATTCTATTTGCCTGGTTTCATTATATGTCTCGATAGGCTGACTCCAGATCATTCGGCAATCATGTATACGATACGTTAACAAGCATATAACTAAATTGTTTTTGTATATTCTAACAAAAAAGTGACGGACTGACAAGTGCTGAAAGGATCAAACTAGGTCTAGGAAAATAATGAAATCATCACCATTTCCAATCAAACTTGGACCAGCTATGGGTAAATCCCTAGATGACGCAACATCAATGGGCAATAGATGTGTCTGCACAAAATAAGAAAAAGGTACACGGCCAGTTGGTGGGTAATGCTGCTCCAAAAAGAAAAGGAAACAATGTGGTCCAACTCCTCAGTCTTGAGTGTGATATTATGATACCCTATGGTTGGGTGCACTGTATACATAATTCTTCAGCGACTTAAGATTAACCATGTTAAAATTATTTCAAATGATTGGTAACTTCGTAACTTGTGTGAATTTGTGAGGCTTTAGAACTTCTTTATGAATGATTGCTTGGGTTTTATCTCTTACCAGTTAAGGTTTGGAGGACAAGCATGTGATATCTACATACCATGTGGTTGCTAGAACGTTATTAATTCAATGTCATACAACACTAAGTAGAGGTTATCCTTAAAAATATTTAGGATTTAAAGATTTTATCTATAATTGTACAAGCCATACACGGGTCGCATCAAGGCTGATCTGACATATCCCAACTGTCACACTGCCTTAAGCTCTCAATTCATATAAACTGGTTGGATTTAACAAGGCTATACAGAATTAGAGGGTTTGGAACCAGTTTATGCACACTAGACCCCAATATTCTCAACTCTCAATCCCTTACCCGGATCCCCTTTTTTACTTGTGTTTTTAACTTGGCAGATCTGGGCACCCAGGGTGGGGCCTAGCAGCTAAAGCTGCCTACTCAAAGCATCTTCAAGAAACAACAGGATGCCCTCCTCTTAGTTTATTAGAAATTGGTTGCCTACTGTGAAGGCTTTACATATTTTTCCTTTCCTTGCTCCTTGGCATGTTAGCCATACTCCCTCTTATGTTCTTCCAAATATTCACCAGATCACCAAACTAACCCTAATCCAATCAATTTGTCTCAAGATGTTCGTTATATCCATGCAACCAGAAGTCCACCACAGAATGTTTCATTAAATCCTTCCAGGCTGCCACCAATCTCATCCATCCTCCTTTTACATCCCTTGCAATCCACCAATAGTTCACCCACATTATTTCCATTATAAATCATGGCCACCCAGATCATTCAATCAATCCTGCTGCTAAAGGTCATAGACACAACTGGCAGTTGACATTAATGTTACATGTGACATTGGGAACCAGAGGGTGTAATGCAATGAGGCTGGTGAAGGCTAGTCATTTGAAATTCGAAATGCCCTATGTTCGGGGGAGAGATGGTACCTCATAGACAAAGCGCTGGTGATGCTATTTTCAAAGAATATAACAAGTTTACTTCATAGCTCTTCCGGTATCCAGAGGATCGAAATTGATAAGAGAAGAAATGTCCAGCTCCGAAGAGGATTATACGATACTACCATCTGACTAAGAGAGTGTTCTTGTGTTTCAGCAAAATGATAACATGCCATGTGGCTGTCTGTCTACTGCCTACACATTTTATTGCATTGAATTGGATAGCAGAAGACGCACATATACATCCTGGTGCTAAAAATTAACTTCAAAATTACTGTGGATGAGAATATCATCTATCTGCTAAACTCAATCCGTCATCAATCAATTTCATCAATATGTAACTACGAAAGTAGTAGTAATTCACGGTAGTTTGGAATAATATAGTGTATTATAAAAAAACAGTGCAGCATGCTACCATAAATAATAAATTAACATCACTTAAACATGTGCTTTCAACCTTCCCAGCAAATAAGATAAGGTGGTACTTCAACATTACATGCAATTTGATGACGTGCACACTATAAACATAGAATGCATTGCCGCATGAAATTTAACGAGTCAAACCTTTGGATAACCTTTTGGAAATATGATGTATCGTGGCGCATCAGTGAATAACTTTATGATGTATCGTGGCGCATCAGTGAATAACTTTATGATGTATCGTGGCACATCAGTGAATAACTTATTCCATCACTTAAGTATGTAATATTCCATTATTTCTTTTTGAGAGGATGGCATTGGTAATTTATTCGCATTTAGGAACAGAAGGGAAAAAATCAACGTGAATGCATCATGATGTGATAGAGGAAGGTATGATCATTTATCTAAAACGAGTCTGCACGTGCATGTGTGCTTTAATGATGAAGATTTTTTTACACTGATGCTCATAGAGTGAAGAACATTTGTGCGCCTACATTAGCCAAATAAAAAATTCTATACAAACAACTTTGATATATTAGACAATACTCACATCTCTGTCAAAATCTAACATAAAGCATCTTTTTACATCCTCCTTTGTTGGTTTGCAGCCACAACGATCACGTCGAGAAGTTAGGTCTGAAAATTTGGTATATGTGTAATGTAGAATTGCAGCCTCATCCAATTTTATCTCACTGTAGAAGTTGTAGTCTCATGAAAAATACATATTAAAGTACTCAACGATATAGAATACAAAAGATGGATGTACTTGTCATTGAAAGATAAAGGATGAAGCATTAAATGGCAGAAAACAATTAAATTTCATCAACACCAAATCTTATGCCTGTAAGGTCAAGAAAACAAAAACTTACTGTGGAGTTTTCATATAGTTGTGCCATCTATGAGCACCATTAGGACGGAGATGGTCTTGAATTCGAGCAGCTGATTTTCCGTTACCATAAGTTAGAAAGTAGTTAGGGTTACCACGAGTTGATTCCTTGTACAATCCAAAATAAGTTTCTTTTGGTAGATGGTCATAGTTCTTCTTAAACATGGAAACCTGTTATCAAGAAAATGAGTGTTCACATAAGAATGCAACACAAACTAACATGTTTTTCATCTCACTGGATAATAAATGAAAGGTTTCCCTTTGCACCTACAGATGGATTTTGAAAGCAGAATAAAATGATGGTAGCATGCCAAATTGGTCAAAAGATTAACTTCAATGGACAGCCGCAAGTAAGCACAAATCATGGCAAGGATGTTCAGACGGATGTGTGGACCTCTGCTGCGGGGCAGTATCTACGGCACAACCTCATGACCACTGGTCGAAATCTCGATTTTGTACTTGCATCAACTGTATCGGAAGCTTCAGGCAATATGTATCGAAAATATTAAAATTTATGTAATTGTTGTATTTGCTGAACATAGATGTCAGTTGCAGGAAGATCTTCAACTTCAGTCGGTACTTCATCTATTCATATATCATCTCTGTCATCCGAAAACCATCTTCGCTTTATCTAATCCATTCATTCAATTGGGTCATCTTCATGATTATTTAAATCAATCATTTTAACTTCGGTTTGTTTTGTTTCAGAGTTCAATGAACTAGGCTCATACTATAGTCAAAATAGCTTCATATTATGTGCCTCGCGAAACTTGAATAGTTTCATGTGGCGCCATTGAAGATAGATCTATGTTTATCTTTCCTATGAATCCGAACCGAGGTTACTGATATGCATTGGTATCATACACTATTTCGAAGTTCAAACCTTGAATTTGATGTTAACTGAGATTCTTGCACTATAATATGAAATAAAATAGAATCCAAATTTAAAACCTTGAACTCTCCTCTTATATTAGTTTTTAATAGTTAGTATCAATGGTACGGTCAATTTTGGGTGATCGTGTCGGCATGCTTGTATCCGATAGGATACGAGTGATGCATATCTTTATCGATCGAGATTTCAAACAGTGCGCGTGACCCATAATACACAAGCATATCATGGAGCAAATAGTGTAAGAGAATGAGAAGATAGGAGCCTGAAATATAACTGTATACATGTATTACATCAAATGCAAAATTTTCTTTTGCACACTTTTCATTTTTAATGTTAAAATCGAAGTGGACTAAAACCTGCAAAATCAGGACTCTGGAAAGATTGAAACTGAAACAAGAAATCCAAACCTTGGAAGTTAATCAGTTCAATTATTTCAGTTTCTCATCATATTATTTTCAAAAGCCCTACCTCGTGCATCTTAAGCAATATTAATATACACTGAAGAGATAAGTAAACCAATGTTCGCATTCCTCTTATCATACAAGTTCAAAAATGGGATAAGCTTACTGATAGGATCCGGTGGATCGAATCAATAGAAATCAGATTTTAAAGGAGGAAAAATTAAAAAGAGGACTTTTTGATTTAGAATTTCGAAGAAGAACAAGATAAGTGAGTTCTTTCGAGACGAACTCGATCTCCTAGCTTTTATTTGAACGGATAAAAAGCCTAAAGATCCTTCGCAAGATGCCTAAGGATGTTCTTCAACAAAATAAGCATAGCCCTAACAATGGCGGCTAGCCCTAATAAATAGAAAATGGGGATTTACTAATTTAGCCCGAAAAGACTAAAATACCCCTCGACCCACTAAACCCACTACGTGACGATCCCGCGCCTCCTACGCCTCACGTATGTCACGATGGATGGACCCGCATCATCAATGGCCGGTGGGGTCCGCATCAATACCCCCCCTAAAAGAGCCACCTTGTCCTCAAGGTGGAAATCTGGAAACTGCTCTCGGACCACGTCATATGCCTCCCACGTGGCGTCACAATCAGGCATGCCAACCCAATAGATCAGCACCTCTCTCCGTCGTTCCGGTCCATGACGAACTGCTCGCACATTCAGGGGCTCGAGCAACACCTCCATATCCTCCGTCAGTGTAGGTGGCAGTGTCGACGTGGCTGACTGATCTCCAATCGCTCTCCGTAGCTGTGACACATGGAACACCGGATGTATCATCGAGGAAGGTGGCAGGTGTAACCGATACGCCACCTTCCCAATCTTGGTCGCAATCTGGAAGGGACCGCAGTAGCGAGCTGCAAGCTTCTCGTTCTGCCTCCGAGCTAATGTCTGCTGTCTATAGGGCCGCAGCTTGAGGTACACCATGTCGCCCTCCTGAAACTGGATGTCCCGCCTGTGGCCATCTGCTCGAATCTTCATCACCTGCTGGGCCCTCAACAGATGTCGTCGTAGTTCCTCCAACATAGCATCTCTGTCTCCCATGTAAGCCTCCACCTGAGACACCGGCGTTTGCCGATCACCGAAACGCAGCAAGGGCGGCGGTTCTCGCCCATAAAGGATCCTGAAGGGAGTCGTCCCCGCTGAGGAGTGGTACGAGGTGTTGTACCAGTACTCCGCCCAGGCCAACCACCTGTACCACTGTCGTGGCTTATCTGACGCGAAACACCGCAAATAAGTCTCTATGGAGCGGTTCACCATCTCGGTCTGCCCGTCTGTCTGTGGGCGGTACGCCGTACTCCTCTTAAGGACCGTACACTGCACCCTGAAGAGCTCCCGCTAGAACCCGCTCAAAAAGACCTTGTCCCTGTCGGACACTATAGACCCCGGGTTCCCGTGTAGGCGTATCACCTCTCGAATGAATGCTGCGGCCACCGAGACCGATGTGTAAGGATGTCTCAAAGGTATGAAATCGGCATACTTACTCAGGCGGTCTACGACGACTAGGATCACTGAATATCCCTCGGAACGGGGCAGCCCGTCAATGAAGTCCATCGTGACCTCCTCCCATACCCTCTCTGGCAACTCCAACGGCTGTAGGAGTCCGGCTAGGGCCATCGCCATGTACTTGTGACGCTGGCAGACGTCACAAGCAGCTACTAACTGGGCAACTATCCTCCGCATCCCAGGCCAGTACACCTCCCTGGCCATCCTCTGGTACGTCTGTTGTACCCCCGAATGGCCTCCAGTCGCTGACCTGTGGAACTCCTGAAATAGGACTGGAATGAACCCTGAGGCTCGCGGTAACACCAACCTCCCCTGGTAAAGCAGTCTGCGCCCCTGTAAGGAATATCCAGTCGGCCCCTCCTTCCCCTGCTGCAGCAACTCACGGATCCGCCCCAGCTCATCATCACTCTCCGCCTCCTGAAAGATGGGCTCCCAGTCCAACCACATCGGTCGGGATAGAGCTCTCCAATCCACGCTCTCCTTCCTGCGAGACAAGGCATCAGCTGCCTTGTTCTCCAGTCCTGGCATGTACTCGATGGCGAACCGGTACCCCACCAGTTTGGACAACCAACGCTGGTGCTCCTCAGTAACCAATCGCTGCTCCAGAAGGTACTTGAGGCTCCGTTGGTCCGTCCTGACCACGAACTCCCGACCCAACAGATATGGTCGCCATTTCGCCACTGCCAAGACAATGGCCATCAACTCTCGCTCATAAACCGATTTCAGTCGTGCTCTAGCCGACAACACCTGACTGAAATAGGCTTTGGGTCGTCCCTCCTGCATGAGCACCACCCCTAATCCATATCCCGACGCATCGGTCTCCACCACAAAAGATAAGCTGAAGTCGGGCAAGGCAAGAACGGGTGTTGTCGTCATCGCCACCTTCAAGGCCTGAAATGCCTTGGTGGCCTCTTCCCCCCAATGGAATCCGTCCTTCTTGAGCTGTTCGGTAATGGGTCATGCTATGGTACTGTACCCCTTAACAAACTTCCGGTAATAGCCTGTCAAACCCAGAAATCCGCGAAGTGCTCGTAGTGTAGTAGGTACTGGCCAGTCCAGCATAGCCGCTATCTTCGACCTGTCAGCTGCTACCCCCTCCGCTGACACCACATGCCATAGGTACTCGATCCGCTCCTGGCCGAAACTGCACTTCTTCCGGTTGGCGAACAGCTGCTGGGCCAACAACTCCCGGAAGACCACCTCCAAATGGTCCAAGTGCTCCCTCAAGCTCCTGCTGTAGACGAGGATGTCGTCGAAGAAAACGAGGATGAACCTCCTCAGGAAGGGCTGGAAGACCTTGTTCATCAAGGCCTGGAAAGTAGAGGGGGCATTCGTCAAGCCGAAAGGCATGACTCTGAACTCGTAATGCCCCTCATGGGTGCGGAAGGCAGTCTTCGGTACATCCTCTGACCGCATCAAGATCTGGTAGTACCCTGCCCTCAAGTCGATCTTCGAAAAGATCGCCGCCCCATGAAGCTCGTCCAGCAGCTCATCGATCACCGGAATAGGAAACTTGTCCGCGACAGTTTCCTTATTCAGCGCCCGGTAATCGACGCAGAATCTCCAACTCCCGTCCTTCTTCTTGACCAGCAAGACTGGGCTCGAAAAAGGACTCACACTCAGCTGGATGATCCCCGCCTGCAGCATCTCCCGCACCATCCTCTCAATCTCGTCCTTCTGCACGTGCGGGTACCGGTATGGTCGCACACTCACCGGTGCTGCTCCATCACGCAACACGATCATGTGCTCGTGCCCCTGGACGGTGGTAGCCCCTGCGGGTCCTGGAAGATCTCCTGGTACTGCTCCAATACCTGCTCAACCTCCGCTGTGGTCTCCCCCTGCTGCTGCTCACCCTCAGCTGTCAGCCCCTGATACTCCACCAGGAACCCCTCTCCCTCGTCCCGCAGCGTCCGAGTGATGGCCTTGAAGGCCACCAAGGAAATACAAAGGGTCGGGTCCCCTGTCAGCACGACGGTTCGATCTCCATCTTGGAACTCCATCCTCAGGAGCTTCCAGTTCACCTTCATCTCTCCTAACTTCTTCAGCCACTGCACCCCTAGGATGATGTCCACGTTGCCCAACTCTAGTGGCAAGAAGTCCTCCATGATCTGTACCCCCTGCAAGGTCAGGCACAGACCCTTGCAGAGTCCCTTGCTCTCCTCCATCTTCCCTGTCCCCAGCAGTACGGTAAACTTCTCCAGGGTGCTCAGCTGTAGCCCATGTCGCTCTACCACTCGGCTGGAGATGAAGTTGTGGGTAGCCCCACTATCTATCAGCACCGTCACCGCCGTGTCCCCCAGCTGCCCTGATAACTTCATGGTGTGGTTCGGAGTGAACCCCATCACAGAGTTCAGGGAGACCTCCGCGAAGTCTAGGTGAGACTTCTCCTCCTCTATCAGTGGTTCCTCCTCAGGCTCATCCTCCTCCTCACACACGTACCCCTCCTCGTCGGGCACCATGGTGATCTGCAGTAGGCGGCTCGCACACCGGTGCCCAGGGGTGAATTTCTCGTCGCAACGGAAGCACAACCCCTTGGCCCGCTTCTCCCTCACCTCCGCCTCAGTCATCCGCCGCCCCAGGGTAGCTGGACGGCCTTCTCCGCGCGTCTCAGGAACAGCTGCAGGTGGTCTCTGTGCCACGGCTAGTGGAGTGGGGCGGGAACTCTGGCCCCCCTAAGCTCCCTGTATCCTCCTCTCCTCTGAATGCTTCTCCTCCGCTTTATGGGCTAAGCGGAGGACATCCTCCAAGGTTGTCGGGCTTTGCATCCGCAACTCAGCTCGTATCGAGGGCTTCAGCCCCCTCATAAAATTCCCGATCATTACCTCATCGGTCACCCCCTTCACCCGACTATTCAGCATCTCAAATCTCTCTACGTAGTCTCTCACTGTCCCCTCCTGTCTCAGGGCCGACAGTTGCTCGTAGAAATCTCCCCCTGCCATCTCCTGTAACCGATCTACGATAAGTGCTGACAGCTCCTCCCAGGTGCGAAAAGTAGTCCGTGCGATCTTCCACTGGTACCACGCCAGAGCCTTCCCCTCAAAGTAAATCCCGATGGCCTTCAGGACCTCCTGCTCCGCCAGCCCCATCACCTGAAAGTACCTCTCCGCTCGATATATCCATCCATCGGGATCGGTGCCATCAAAGGTCGGCATCTTCAGCTTCATCAACCGCCGGTCCGCGTTGATGTCTCCATGTTGCCCCCTATCTCCTCCACGGTCACCTCCCCGCACCAAACCGCTACCCCGGTTCTCCACCGGGCCTCCCCCGTCAACCCCGTACAACTCCTCCGGCCAGGCAGGCCTCTCCCATGCCTCGGGCTGATAGTGATGTCCGGGGAACTCTGGTGCTCGTGCAAAAATGGGCCTCGACCCAGGTGGGGTGGTCTCCGCTCTCCAAAATTGGCCCGCCGGGGTCCCAATCGCTGCCCCCGAGACCCATCCTCCTCCCACTGTCCCCGAAGTTCCCCAGAGTAGGGTACGAACCCCGCCACACCCCCAAAGGGTCGGGACGAAGTCGCCGGGCCCCCGAAGGGTTCGGCCCAGCTTGTCGGCCCCCAGGCTGGGCGGTCGACAAACACGGACCCCCGCCTGGGGTCGCTGGGCCTCCCGCACCCCGAAGGGGGGTGCCGCCACCTCCCCGTAACCGTAAGTGGCCGACGAGGCCACGAAGGGCCCCTGCGGCCTCTGCGCACCCCCCGATTGGGGGTGCCGAATGATCCCCGCCCCCGGTGGGGGCCGCCGACTGCTCCAGACCCCCGCCGGGGTTCGCCGCCTGTCCCAGACCCCCGCCGGGGTTTGCCGCGTGCCAGGGGAGGCTTGGCGGCCTCACCCAGGCCTGGGGAGGCCTGGGTTGGGCCGCCGCATCCCCGACAGGCCCGATAGGGCCTGTCGCAGGCGGATCTGACCCGCGTGGGTCTGTGGTTGGCCAAACAGGCCCGCGCGGCCCTAGGTTAGGCAGCGCCGCCCCTTGGCGCTCTCCCGAGCCGTCGCCGTGATGTGGGAACTCCGCCGTCGTCTGCGCTTGTTCTAGGGAGGCCGATTCTAGGGTAGCATCTCCCCCCTCTTGGCTCCCCTTGCCTCGATCTCCTCCTTTCGCCACCGCGAGGGCTTGTATCATCTCTTTCAATTCTCGGAGATCTCGTCCTTGTTGCGCCGCGTCCGTCCTCATCCCCCGAAGTTCGATCTGGATGTCTTCTTGCGAATGGGCGTGATCCTTTAGTGAATCCCCCACCGTTTTCTTCAATCCTTCGAACCGTTCTTCGATCTCCCGATTGAGATCCTCCCGTAGCCCTTGAATCTTCTCATCGATCAAATCCGCCTTCGATCGTGTGCTTGCCGCCATTGGGATCTAGTGCTCTGATACCAATTTGATACGATCCGGTGGATCGAATCAATAGAAATCAGATTTTAAAGGAGGAAAAATTAAAAAGAGGACTTTTTGATTTAGAATTTCGAAGAACAAGATAAGTGAGTTCTTTCGAGACGAACTCGATCTCCTAGCTTTTATTTGAACGGATAAAAAGCCTAAAGATCCTTCGCAAGATGCCTAAGAATGTTCTTCAACAAAATAAGCATAGCCCTAACAATGGCGGCTAGCCCTAATAAATAGAAAACGGGGATTTACTAATTTAGCCCGAAAAGACTAAAATACCCCTCGACCCACTAAACCCACTACGTGACGATCCCGCGCCTCCTACGCCTCACGTATGTCACGATGGGTGGACCCGCATCATCAATGGCCGGTGGGGTAGGCGATGCGTCCGCATCACTTACACAAAAGATACTCCAGCAAAATTCTTAATCATTTCCTTAATACAAGTGTTAGTGACATGCAGTAGACCCATTATCATTTGTTCCATAAAGCTATGAAATCTATGGATGGTCCTCAATTACTAGCAATATTACATAATGAGATCTATATCCGAAGTAACTTTGTAGCTGCTATCATGGAGTGCATTTGCAAGCGGACTTCCATTTAGAGAACATTAAACATAACTTGCATGTTTTCATTGTGTTAGCTATTATTCCAGAATAAAAAGTATGAAAACTCATGTCAACCATATTACATGCGCAAAATTAAGAAAATGTCTTTGACTTTTAAAAAAGAAAAAGGAAAAAAAGAAAAAAAAACTTAAGAAGAGGTAGTAGAACAAGCATTAAAGCTGCAAAAGAAAATGTGATAAAAGTTACCTCACTGAAGGGATCTTTTATGTCATCTCGCTCAATGCTACTTTCCTGACCCAAAAAGCAGTTGGTCACATTTGAAAGTAAAATATCAAATGCATTAGTGACAACAACCCACTTACATAATTTGGAAAGATAACCATGTCAACGTTGATCGGTACATCTGACAGCAACCGCCTTAATGAGTACTCTCTAGCACCGGCTGGATGCATCAATTCATCAGTGTCAAGGTGGATGATCCAATCCATACCAGCATCCTACACAGGATCAACAAAATTGGTTTTCTATATTTTCTCTATTCATAAATACTAAAGGAAATAAAAGAAAGGGCACGAAACAAATGTAATATCTAAACCAAACCATTTATCAAAATGCCAATCATAATGGAACAACAAATCATGACCACACAGCAGAAATTTGTGTGTTAGCGAACAACAATGTTTAAAGGAAAGGTTCATATATGGTTAGCTGAATGTACATACCCGTGCCATAACAATAGCCATCTCCATGTTAAGTGATTGCTTTACAAAAAGCTCATAATTGCAAGGCTTGTAAAAGAAGCCTGCCAGCCATGTCTCGTTCCAAATACGACTGCACAATATAAATAAATAAAAGTTTAAAAAAGTAAGTGGCACAGTGGCATATAGAAATGCATAATCACATTCCCATAATGAATATTCCAGAAGGCACCTACATTTGTATAAAGCAGTACTGGTTACCCATAATCTTTCAAATCAATAAAGCATTAGAATACAATTCGCTTTTTTCACTCAGCAAGTGCAGTAATTAAGAATTTCTCTATGGCAAACAACTCAGAGCTAGCACTCACAAAGACTTAAGCCTTTCAAAATGAATATAAAAGGCAAATGTCCATTTTCTATCAGAAAAATAATGATGCGTCCTAATAATGTAGAATACTTTGACCTGAGGAATCCAATCACCATATTCTCAGTTTGATTTCCTCAATAATGAATATAGAAAACAGGTAGACTCAATTCGAATGTACTTCCCAAGGACCAATTCACTCCATGAATGTACTGTTCAAACCTTTTTTCAAAAGCTAGTTTCTGAATCAACCAGCATTTAAAAATTACAGAAAAATATTCTTGGAACCAAACGCCCATCATAATGGGCTTCCTATTTGAAATAGCAAAACTGCAAACAACATGGTTCAATGCCATGAAAGTCTACTTTGTAGATATGAAACACCCTCAAATAATCCAACTGTCAGAAAGAAGATATTTAGACTTCAAGATATACAAATAAGAGCTTCGTTCATGAAGCTTCCACTAGGAGCTTCGTTCATGAAACTTCCACTAGGAGCTTGATGCGTTTCGGATCTAGATCTGGGAAATTCAGATCTGAAAATAGCAAAAGAACTACTACAATTCAATTAATTCCGAAATAACAACTACGAATCGACGAAACAATTACTTAGAGATTATTAATCTAACGGAATAGGAAAAGCCCTAATACAAATTATCTAAGGAATAATATAATAAAAGGTTTTTCTTCAACAATTTCCGCCTCCTCATTAGGGCCGGCTCCTCTCTATTTATAGAGAAAAGTTACATCATTTGTCCAATTACGATAATGCCCCTGACCCACAAATCCCAGCCGCATCATTACTCTGCCTCCGAAAAATCCACCTTGTCCTCAAGGTGGTGCATACAGACCATGGACCGTGCTACTCCGAATGAACGTACTCATCCCTACCCAGGTCCAAAGGCCACCCGAGGTCTTCGTCATCTCCCGTGAACCCACCAGAAGATCGGTCGCGTCCAAAACACCGTATCCAAGGTCCAATAAGGCCCCCAACTACAAACTGGGGCTTGCGGGCCCCCCTGAAAAGTTTTTCGGGGCCCGTAGGCCTCAAAGCGGCCCACCCGAGGGAACGCCCGACTCGCGACGGCCCTCCGGGGGGGACACCCAAGTCCGTGCGGCCCTCCGATGAACCCCATGCGTCATCATCTTCGGATCTGTGCCGTCGTTCGCCTTCTTCTCTGGATCTGGTAGATATACGCTTGAAATCTTCAGATCTGGCTCCGGATCACCGTGTGAACGGAGCTCTTCGTCGAAAGGTGCCACCTTTAGCTCCGGATCTGGTAGATCTACGCTTGAAATCTTCGGATCTGGCTCTGGATCTGGTAGATCTACGCTTGAATCTTCAGATCTGGCTCTGGATCTGGTAGATATAGACTTGTGGCCTTAGATCTGTGTTGTACTCGCAGTCAAAGGTGGTTCCTTTTTGCTTGGATCTAACTTTTCTCCAAGAGTCGTGATACTTTGGTTAGTTTGTTGTATGAGATCCATTAGCTGTGAAAAACGACGATCCAAGTGTTCTGCCACTTTCTTCCTTACCTCTTGGATCTCTTCTCTGACTTTGCTTTTGAACTTCTCCAGCTTCTCTTCTAACCAATCGATCTGCTCCTTGGATCTCGTGTTCTTCATGGATCTATTGCTTTGATACCAAATGATACGTTTCGGATCTAGAACTGGAAAGTTAAGATATGAAAATAGTAAAAGAAACACTACAATTCAATTAATTCCGAAATAACTACGAATCGACGAAACAATTACCTAGAGATTAATCTAATGGAATAGGAAAAGCCCTAATACAAATTATCTAAGGAATATTATAAGAAAAGGGTTTTCTTCAACAATTCCCGCCTCCTCATTAGGGCTGGCTCCTCTCTATTTATAGAGAAAAGTTACATCATTTGTCCAATTACGATAATGCCCATGGCCCACAAATCCCAGCCGCATCAGAGCTTTCCCACAACTAGAGCACAAAATGAATAATAATGCATAAAAGTTGATGCCAAAATAGCCATTACCCATCATCATCATCATCAATCATCTTAGCCTTCATCCAAAAACTGGGTCGAATTTTAGATCATGATCACATCAGATCATGATATCAAGTGTGTTGCATAGGAAAGTGCACTTCAAGAAAAATTTCATATAAGTCTATGATCATAAGAGTGTGACAAGGTATTGTGCTGGCATTACTCATGCAGGAAAAAAATAAAAAAGCCAAACATTAGCAGATACGAGGGCTAGGAGTTGCTTGAATAAAATACTCTTATAATTGTTCATGTAAATGATTCATCTAGGGACGCTTTAAAAAATCAATTGGGTTCGCTTGCAATTAGAGCTCGGAAAATTAATATTTGTAAGTCGGAAAGGAACAAAATATTATGCAGCCGGTAGCCTGGCACGCAAGTGAGAAGTCATAAAACTATGCATTTATTCCTTACATTGGCTGCAATGACAACATGCAACTATGTGTATATCTATCTAGAACTACCAAAATGAGCATGACCGTAAACCTCCAACCGCTAAGCATTATTATTATTTGTTGACTGTATTTGTACAAACACGTAGGTACAGCATAAGTAAACCAAAAGCTAAAATTGTAAAGGCACTGAAATCTGAAATACAATCATACCAAAGATGCTAGAGGGGACAAGGTCTGCTGTCATTTTGATATCGAATAAAGAAGGCAGTGACAGATCCACTAGTAAAATCAACAAGAAAAATATAAGTTTCATCAAGAATAACAAATTCTTTCTTGTAACTATTGGACTGATTCTCTAACAAGATAAAGGTGGTATTGAAAGATATTCAGATGACTTACTTTCTTTGATATAATTGTCTGGAGTCAATGTATATTATTGTATAATATGTGTTTCCTATTTTGTCATCAATTTAATTATAAATCCAGCTATTGGCTTAAAGATCAATATAATAAATATTTCTAACCTTCAATATGAAACCAGCGCATCCCTCTCCCCTCTAAAAATAAATCTTCCAAAAAACCCAAGCCGCCAATTTTTCTCTTTCCCGTTCATAATTGGCGTCTCAACTTGCTTTTTCCTCTACGACACCGTATAGATCTCAATATTGCCTCATTGATGTTGAGATCCCCTCTCGCGGATCTCACCTCATCATCTCGTTTCGTCTCTGATCTCATCTTGTTGATCCATCCAGATCTTGTATTGGATCTAGATCTCATCTCGTTTCTAACCACCACCAAACACGTCGACAGCCAGCTCACTTAGCTCACCCAACTAGCTCATTCACAGCTCTTTATGATTGACAGCGTCGATTCTGTTTCTTAGATCTATCATCATTTTTTGTTATCATTCCCAGCATAAAAAATTACAATATTCATGCTAATTCTTACTCTCATTACCAGCAGCCCAACAACTATCTTCTCATTTATGGTCTTGTTTACAGACTTGACTCAAACCCAAGAATTGAGCCTGAGCGTAATAAATTAGACGCTATTACTTCATATCTGATCTGACTCGATAATGAGAATCATTTCCGCCTAATTTAATAGGTGACTCTAGTATGTCTTCCACAGTTACTTCTCCTATGTCTTATTTTTTTGACAAATGATATGAAAAGTAAATTTTCAATTATTTCTTTTAGTCTATTGTGGTCTCAAACATATTAGATTTGGACAAAATTCGTCTCATTTTATTCACTCAAAAAGAAATCTGCTCACATTGAACAACATCCTCCTAGACGCTATAACTTCATATCTGATCTGAATCGATAATGTGAATCATTTCTGACTAATTTGATAGGTGACTCTAGTATGTCTTCCACAGTTACTTCTCATATGTCTAATTTTTTTTGACAAATGATATGAAAAGTAATTTTTCAATTATTTCTTTTAGTCTATTGTGGTCTCAAATATATTAGATTTGGACAAAATTTGTTTCATTTTATTCACTCAAAAAGAAATCTGCTCACATTGAACAACATCCTCCCAATGTATTTGATCCTAATTATTTTAAATGGTCAAGGAATGATATTGATATAATCAATATAATGATGAATTGCCAGATGTGATTTGCTCAGTGGTCTTTCACAATACTGGTCTTTCATGATACTACAAAAATGATTTGAGTCACTTTTCCAACACAAATAACATAAGCTGTCTGTTTGATCTTTATAAAGCTATTCAAAATACCAAGCAAAATGAAGACGTATCTATCTTTATGTTTCGTTATCATTAATTCTTGAATGAGTGGAACTCTATCAGACTATCTCTGCAAATCCTGCTATCACCCTCCAATAGCATGAAACATTATTGGCACTCCTTGAACTGAGAAAAACATATCGTGCCTTGAGTCTATGCACACTATATTCTAACAATTATACCACGTCATACCCTTTCCATTATGAATTTGCATCTATCTTTAGCTCATGTCCCATCTACAGTGGATACTTCCACGACCTCTATCCTGAAAGCAACATCTGGTTAGGGATAAGAAATTTTCCTTGATCGGGGGAATCCCCCCTCTCAAGTTAATGATATGCATGGTCGCGGACGTGGTGATATGAGTGGTGGACATGATGATAGTCGTGGTGGTGTCGCAACTCAAGGTGCTGTACTTTCTATCACAAGACTAACCACACCTATGAAGTTTCCAATCAGAGACAAGAATGTTATGCTTATTCATTTACGCTAAATATTTTGACCCCTGACTTCAGCTTCAGAGACGAGATCCTCTGACCTTGGTGCTTTCTCTTGCTGAGGGTCGTGCATACGGTAACTTCTCTCATCCTTCTACACACTCTTTTCAGCCGGGTAATGCTTACAGTGCTTCGACATATAATTGGATTGTAGAAACATGAGACTTTGACCAAATAATACCTCTTTCTTCTTCATTGTTTATCCATGTATTTGATTTTCTTTTTTGTACTACTAATGGTTCTCCTATTTCGGTCAAAGATGTTAGTAACATTTTCTTTTACACCTTCAATGTATTTATCATCTGTACTTAACATTCCAACTTTTCTATCCAGTGTATTATATGTAGTAAACTTGTTAAACAATGAAACTGTTCTCTAACATTTTATTCTACTTGCTGTGTCATTCATGACATGAAGAGAAAAAAAGGTGACTAGTGGAGAATGTGAGTAATGTGGTCTTATCTCTTGGATGGTTCAATTTTAGATTCATCGCTAAGTTTTCACAAATTCAATTGTTTGGCATCACCGATTAGGATCCATCATTATCTATTATTTGATAGGTTATCCCTAGTTGTAGGTTAGTTTAATCTAACTTTTCTTACAAGTCCTGAGAGTTAGGAAAACGTCACCATGCTCTTACTCAGGTTGCGTTAATAAACGTAATGATGCTCCTTTTGATTTAGTCCGTTCTGATGTATTAAAGTCGTGTGAACATTCCTATTTTTAACAAATAGTGGTATTTTGTGACGTTTATTGATGACTATTCTCGCATAACTTGGTCATATCCAATATGTTTGATGTTTTTTGCACATTTTATAATGAAATTCATACTCAATTTAAGGGGGAAATTAAATGTTATCGTTCTTAAAATGCAAAAGGATACTGAATAATAATTTTCAAAATGTCTTAACCAAAAAGGAGTATTCATCATACATGTGTAATTGTACACCTAAGC
This sequence comes from Scilla litardierei, assembly GCA_030789695.1. Taxonomy (NCBI): domain Eukaryota; kingdom Viridiplantae; phylum Streptophyta; class Magnoliopsida; order Asparagales; family Asparagaceae; genus Scilla; species Scilla litardierei. Next base: position 271,637,577 of record CM061133.1, on the reverse strand, counting down.
GGAATGGTATAGCTGAACATAAAAATCATCATCTCGTGAGCGTTGTTCATTTAATAATGTTAACAATGTATATACCTAAATCCAATTGGAGTTTTGTTGTCCTGATTGCATGTTTTCTTATAAATCAAATTCCTATACCAACACTTGACAATAAACTCTATTTTCACTCCTATTTTCAAATAACGAACCGTTTCTTATGCCTCTGAAAGTTTTTTGAGGTAGTGTTGGGTAGAATTTGGGTTTTGGTCACGATAATTTATATCCATGAGCTATTAAGTGTATTTTCTTGGATATTCTCACTTGTCAAAGAGATACTTGTGCTATTCTTCATCTTATCACAAACTATTCACCTCATCTGATATAATGTTTTATAAAAACCAACCTAACTTTTAAACTAACACTACATCATAACATCTATTAGTTTCTGTTCACGCTATAGTAGATAATTTGGATTTTTTTCTACTAAAACATTTTATGTATATGTGCAAAAAGGAAAGTTAAATCACACGCAAAACAACCAAGGGGGCTATTTCTGTTCATTAACAACTTTTGAGGCTATGCAGTCCACTTTTGAATCATCATCATCCTCTGGTAAAAGTTCTTATATTGATTATTGACCTATTACACTTCGTAAATGAAAAAGACATTGTCCTAACTATCCCGTCTTTTTCTATTTCAAATCATAATCTAACTCTTTCATTTCAGGCTTTTATGTCTTCATACGACTTGGTTTTAATATCTAACAACTAGTCATAACCCGTGCCCGCGGGCACGGTGTATTTAAGATTTTCCCCTACAAAATCCTTGTTCCCCAAAAAAATATTTCCACAGCCAAAGAACAAATTAGCATAAAAATATTTAGAGGCACGGGCGCCTTCGACGCGGAACATAAAACAACAAATTCGACGCAGACGCCTTCGGCGCGGAACAATAAATTTGCATAAAAAATTTAGCGGAACATAAAATAACAAATTCGACACGGACGCCTTCGACGCGGAACAACAAATTAGAGTTAAAAAATTTAGCGAGCGCCTTCGACACGGAACAACAAATTCGACGCGAAACAACAATTCGGCGTAAAAAATTTAGGGGCACGGGCGCCTTCGGCGCAGAACAACAATCCGGCGTAAAAATATTTAGGGCCACGGACGCCTTCGGCGCAGAATAACAAATTCAGCACATGCTCTTTCGACACCGAACAACAAATTCGGTGCAGAACAACAAATTCGGTGTTGAACAACAAATTAGCTCTCCACAAATTTCGCTATGCGGCATCTTCCTTGACGGTGGGCCCTACGACCATTAAATTGTCCTGATCATTCGATCTGATAATGTGTGAGCATTACAAATGCATGCCAATGCATTAAACGTAAGTGCACATACTATACTGCATTAAGTGCAAATGTGTGAGTGTGACTAATGCATGCAAATGCATTACGTGCACTTGCTTTTCCAAAAATGCATTAAATCCACGCAAATCCACGTATAAATGTTGTCCCATACTATAAAGTTTCCGAGGTAAGATATTTGCTACGCCCAAGGTAAGAGAGGGTCAGCTGCGTTTTCCATGCAAATTTCAAAATATTGATTTTTCCAACCAAATGGATTCCCCTCAAAACTTTTTCAAAACTCATCTCAAGCTTCAATTCCCCAAGATCAAATCACATCCACTCTTTATCGTGTCCTAGTCAGCCCTAGGATTCAAAAATATTTGTCAAATGTAATATAGATGTTCAGAATGCACAACATTCTAGATGGCAAACTGCTATGGAAGATAATTTGCAAGCTCTTCAGAATAGTCACACTTAGATATTAGTGAAGGTTGTTGTCGGCTACAACTTGATCGGTTGTCATTAGCGATTTATAGTGAATCATAATTATAATGGGATAGACGCGTGTCTAAAGGCTTGTGACCAGGAGCTTTATCCAACAGTTTGGTATTGACTATGTTGAGAGTTTTTTCTTGTTGCAAAGCTTACCTTTTACAACTATTAGTATTATTGGCTTTTAACCAATCTTAGCATCTCCATCAATTGGATGCCAATAATATATTTCTTCATGGAGACATTAAAGAGACAGTTTGTATGCCTTTGATTTTTAGTGACTAGAAGTGTAATGGCCCACTAACTTGACAAAACAATTTCTTTTCCTCTTCTATTTCTTTTTTCTTTTCTTTTCCTGTTGCTTTAAAGCCCACTTGCAGCCAGACTCATGGTGTCAAAGAAGCCCGGCGGCTCGCTGGCCCGGCCCGTTATGTAGATCATGAATTTTTAATTCAGAAAAGAATTATAGGATTTAAATTGTTAGAGCATGCGCATACGGGTGGGGTTATTGCTAGGCTTTTGCTTTCTATTAGCCGTGAGTATGATACGACTGAAAAAAATTTCGCACTTACTTTTGATAATGCTTCTAATAATAATAATGCTATTACTTATTTGAAACGTCAATTAAACCCTGATCAAGATGGGTTACTTTTCATTAACGGTGTGCATGTCATATTTTAAACTTAGCAGTTCAGGATGGACTTAAAATTGTTGCTATTTATCTTGAAAAGCCAAAAAACCTAATGTTATTAATTGCAACTAACGCACAAAAGAAGAGTGAATACAAGCAGCTATGTCGTAGTAACCAGCTGCCCTATAGAGCCTTTAAATTTAGTGTTCCACATAGGTGGAATTTAACATATCTAATGATGTGTTGCATGAAAATCAATAGAACTCAACTTAGTGATTAAGCAAGTACACACCTTACAAATAACATTGATTATGACATTAGTGATTATGAGTGGCAAATTATAGATGAACTGTATGATTTTTATGAAATTGTCTACTTATAAACAAACAAGTTTTCTGGGATGTACTACCCCACATCAGTTATAGGCTTATAGAACAATTAGTTTTGATTTCTTTTGTTATAGAAAAACATAGAGATAATGAGACCCATATTAATCCTGACATTAGAAATATGATTGATGAAATGGAGAGAAAACTCCTTAAGTATTGGAATCCAGTTCCTTTGCTATACTCTTTAGCTAAGGTATTTGATCCCCGTATTAAGGAGGAAAGTGTAGTTGACTTATTAGATACATATTACGAAAATATGAGAATTTATGTAGAAGAACAGATAGCTAGTTTTAAAAGTAGCTTAAGATCCCTTTTTTCTTTATATGAGACACAATTAGGGAGTTCTGTACTCATCTCTTCTGTTCAAGCATCTTCTTTTGCTCCAAGTAGGCTCCGTCAGCTTATAGGGAAGAAGAAACAAAGTACAGTAGTCACAGATGGTTCTTCTAGTGAACTGTCTAACTATTTGGCAGATGCTTGTCCTTTTACTGAAGAAGAATTGAATAATGAGCATTTTGATGTTCTGACATGGTGGAAACAATATAAAACTAGTTATCCAATTCTTTCCATCATGGCTCGTGATTTGCTAGTTGTACCCATATCTACTGTTGCTTCGGAGTCTGCTTTTAATACAGGTAGTCACGTTCTTAGCAACAAGAGGTCAAGGCTGAAGGAAGATATGGTCGAAGCGGCGGTTTGTGCCAAAGATTGGTTCAAGGCTGAAGCGAGGACCCAACATGAAATTGACCTTTCTAAAGACTCTGACGAAGAAGCAGCAACAGAAGAGACTTGATTCTAGATTTCTTTATTTGTATCAGCATTTTCTTACGTGTATTAGATTTCTTTTTTAGCCATCGTATGAGGGGTAAGGCTGGCCAACGTATGTCCCCCAAAAAGATTTCAATTAATACAATTTAAATGTTCAACCTTGAGAATTTCGGGATTAAAAATTTTCTTCCTACCACTTAACATATTACATTTAGTATATAAATTTTTTTATAAGTTACTTATATTTTTACGACATATATATGAATTTTTTAGATTTATTCCTTATTTATTATATTTTAAAAAAATAAATATGTTGCTTATTTATTTTATAACTTACTTATATTTTTCCAACACTTAACATATTACATTTACGATTTATATTTATAAGTTACAAATTTATTTATAAGATTTTTATTTTTTTTAATAAGTTACACTATTTATTTTCTAATTTACTTATATTTTTCCAACACTTACATATAAAAAAATTTAACTTACTTATATTTTTATAACATTTAAATTTAAGAGGAGGGATCAAATGACCCCCAAAAATAACTCACTATCAAAAATCCAATGCCCCTCATTTTTTTCGGAAGATTCGAACCGTTCATCTTGATCTCCACCCTCTAAATACCTGACCCACCAATTTTCAACCCGATCCCATGTGTTTTGCACGTTCATCCATCCAACCCAAATTTAACGGTTTCGCATGAACAGAACTTTTGCGAATGGTTGATGAATGGGCAAAACACATGGGATCGGGTTGAAAATTGGTGGGTCAGGTATTTAGAGGGTGGAGATCAAGATGAACGGTTCGGATCTTCCAAAAAATGGGGGACATAGGATTTTTGATAGGGGTTATTTTTGGGGTCATTTGATCCCTCCTCTAAATTTAATAGATGAATTTTTAGATTTTATCAGATTTATTATATATATCTAAAATTTTACTTTTTTTAATTTTTAGATTATTAAAAAACCGGGCCGGCCGGGCTAAGGCCAGTGGGCCGGGCTGGGCGAGGGTTGCTCCCCGACCGAGCCGGGCCGGGCCGGGTTTGGAAGCAGCCCGGGCCAGGCCGGGCCATCCCACTGTCACTTTAAAAAAACCAAACTTAAAGTTTTTCTCTCATGCCACTCATGCACACATTGGAGCCAGCGACCCGCTCTCTTTTTTCGTTCTCTTTGCCTCGCGCGAGAACAACGGCGGTGAAAAGAAGGGTTTCGAAAAACCCTAATCTATCCGATGACGCGTGACCCCCTCACAAGGGATTCTCGTCGATTTCGAATCCCGAATCATGCGCGATAAGATCTCTTCCTCTACCTCTCTTCCTCTCTATTTATGTGTGATGATTTCTCTATGGGTTTCTTTACGCGAACATTATTTTCTCTCTTTCAAAAGTTTCTGACTTTGCTCCTAAGGGTTTCGATTTTCTTTTGAGGCTTCGACTTTGCTCCTACGGGTTCGATTTGCTTTTAGGGGCTTCGACTTTGCTCCTACGGTCTTGATTTTGCTCCTAGGGTTCGGATTTGTTTCTGTTGGCTTTCGAATTGCTATGAGATTTTCATATTTTCTTTGTTGGCTTTGGATCTCTTATTTTTCTTTCGCAATCTTCGGTGAAGGTAAATTTGATCTTTATTGAACTTTTAATTATTTTATTTTCGGTAATGGAAGTGATGAATCATGCAAATTTAGCTAGGGTTACCCCTTCAATGAATTAAGTTTTGGCACCTAGATTAGATTCACGGTGTTTTGCCGTTGTTCGCTATTTTTGTTAGACCCTAGCGTCAAATTATCAGTTGTGATCGGCCACTTAGGAGGAAGACATGGCTTGAGGTTTGCTATCAACGATGGGTTTATGCCGACGGGTCTTACCGCATGGCGTTTGGTTTCGTGGGGGTGTTTGTGGTTTTCTGAGCTTGTAGATCTTACGTGTCTTCTTTTTCTATTACTTGGATAATATATATATCTTGCATGTTTTCTTTAGGTTTCAATTCGGTTCTTTTACTAAATCAGTTATGTGATACGCCCCTAGTCCGCATCATTATGTTCCTTTATAATATTCAATTCAGTTCCTTTACATATTCAGTTATGTTCCTTCATAAATTCAGTTCTGCACTTTTAACTATTCAGTCCACTTTCCCTTTCAAATTCAGTCATGTTCATTTACAAACGCAATTCTGGTCCTTTATAAATACAGTTCTGTTTTCTTATAGACTTCAATTCTGATTTTGTCCCTATAAGTTCAGTCATGTTTGCTTATAAGTTAGCTCAACTTTTCTTATAATTTCGGTTCAGTTCCTTATAAATTCAGTTTCAGTTTTTCCTTTATAAATTCACTTCTGTTTGTCTTATAAGTTCAATTCAGTTTCCTTATAAGTTCAGTTTAGTTCTTATAAGTTTAATTTCGGTTTTCCCTTATGAATTCAGATCTGTTTGTCTTATAAGTTTCATTTTAATATACACCCCTTTATTACAATGATTTTCGGTCTGAATTGGTGGCTCCTATTATGCAAATCTTGGTCCGAGTAACCCCTCTAGGCAGGTAGACCACAACCTTAAGGTGCCAAATCATGAATCTGATCTATTGAGTCTTTTTCCATAATTTTTCAATACTTTTCGTCTTTTCCTTATTGTACTTATAAATTGTGCTTTAAATTATCCTTTCTCTGTAATTGTTAAATATTGTAATTGTTAACTATTGTGTTCCTGCTTATGAAATTGGACATATTGAAAGTTGGTTTCTGGCTTATACTAAATTACATGATTAGAGATTATGCAATGTGATTATAAAATGATATTGGTATGCCTGATATATGCACAAGACCTGACAATCCTGAACATAGTTTGCATAACTCTATCTAATTATGTAATTTAGTGATTAAAGACATGAACATGATACTTGACACCCTAGAACTAGAACAACTACATTTAACATCACGGGTTTGGATAACTTATAACTCGAAGAGTGCGGGAGCGATTGAAGACATGGTTAGACCCATATCTGGGAGGATGTCCTTTTATGGATATTGAGTGCTTGGTACAGTTCTAACATTTATACTCGGCCCGGGGTAGCACCCCTCGGTCCAAGATGGACTTCATGTTGTACATCGATCTCCTCTTATAAGTTACATCACTACTCTTTTGGTTAATTTCTTAAATTCTTACTGCTACTTAAATCATGCCAAGTCAGTAGTTTTTTCCTTTACAGTTCCTTTTCTTTTAATTCATGTAAAATAAATTAATTAACTATTTAATATGGATGTAATCTACTTTATTAATGGTGGTTCAATTCCATCAGGTGACACACAGCTTGAAGAGGAGGCTCCGCAGTACGAGGAGTCTGACTTTCCTGTTGTGAACGAGGATTTCTGAGCTTTTACGCTATCAGGAGAGTTATATCTTTCGTTTAGTTATTTTCTTTCAGTATTATTTTTAGTTGAGCATTGTAGTTTTCTTTCCTGCCTAGACACTATATTTCTTTTCAAAGTTGAAATAAAATGAGTATTTTTATCTGTGTATTAAATATTTCATGTTTAAACTATATTGGCTTCACTGGTATCTGCAAGACCTGCAAAACTATTGAAAGTGTGACGGTACCCGTGTCTAAGCCGTTACAAGAAGAGCATCAAGTATGTTGATTTAATAAGTCAGTTTATAGTCTTAAACAATCACCATGAGCTTCGCTTGATAAATTTAGCAAGGTTGTTTGCTCGCATAGATTCAAACAGAACAAAGCCGATCATTCTCTATTTTCATAGCTTTTGTAGGGTAATGATCACATTGTGTATGTGGATAACATTATAGCCATAGGAGGTGATTCAAATAGTATTGATCATATTAAACAACAGTTAGCTTCTTAATTTGAGATCAAAGATATATGTCATCGTCGTTACTTTCTTGGGATAGAGGTTGCACGATCAAAGGATAATATTTATCTCTCCTAAAGAAAATACATATTAGATTTACCATTAGAGACATGTTTGCTTAGCTACCGCCCAATGACACACCCATGGATCCTAACTTGAAACTCTCAGCATTTCCCTTTGATACTCCATTCTCTAATCTTGACCAATATCGTCGCTTGGTCAGAAAGCTTATGAACTTGACAGTAACTTGATATAACATAGCATTAACATTCAGTTGTATGAGTTGTTTATGCATGCACCAATCGTAGTTCATAGGGAGGGTACTCGCTGCATATTGCAATACCTCAATGAGTTCTCTGGTCATGGATTTATGTTTTGTTCCGATCGGCTCTTTTATAGTGAGGCTACACTGATGCTGATTGGGCCAACACCATTGATGATTGTTGCTCAATCACTGTTATAGTGTCTTTTTGGTGGTAATCTTATATATTGGAAAGGCAAAAACAATCCGGTATTGCTCGTTCTAGCAATTGGAGGTGAGTACCATACCATTACCATTACCCACCCACTTTGTGTCTGATATCTTATGGCTTTAATCCTTATTTTTTTGATTTGTCATTACTTGTCACATCGACTATTCTATTTATTATAGTATAGCTTTAATCCTTTTTTAAATATTCATGTCTTTTTTGGACAAGTTGTACTCCGATGATCTCTATGCTCCAACTTGAAGGGTGTATCGAAAGAAATTCTGAGAATTTATTGTCTTTGATATAATTGTCCTGATTCAATGTATATTGTATAATATTTGTTACCTATTGCCCTTGACGAAATTATAAATACGGCCATTGGCCAAGATATCAATATAGTAAATATCTCTGACCTTCAATAGGATGAAAGGGATAAATGGGGAAATTGTAAAAAAGCTTCACATAGAAACTCAATCAATTAATAGGCAAATCTTAAACGAATTTGCCTTATGAGATGTTAATTTAAAAATGTTCGTTAAGAACCCATTCAATTAATAGACAAATCAGTATGTCTTAGCCAACCATTACCTCTTGTCCCAAGCCCTAACCTAGAAACCAGTTTCCAAAAGGTAGATTTAATCAAACATATTTTAGAATAAATTTGCACCTTTTTTTCAAGCTTTATGAGAACTATATTTCATTCTAAAGTTAATAACTACATATGCTCATATAATGAACATATTAGTTCGTTCATTAATGAAACAAAGGAAAATCAATCACTAGTAGTTTGTTAATATACATGTCAGTGCAAGAAAATATGGCTGCATATACGTATGTGCCTGCTTGGCACATAAATTTTAACAAAACTGTCAATGTTCAGTTGAAAAGGTGCAATGTCTACATTGAAATCATCTATAATAAGTAGGACATTTCTCGCAACAAAAAATTACAGTGTCCGACACATCTAGACACTAACAGCCTATCCATGTGTGTCCAACAATTACCAACATGTACCCCATTATTTCATCTTTAAAAATATGCACCATGTGAAGTACGTCATGCCGTCTTTTGACAGAACTTATTTTTGTATTGATCATTCTACTAAATTTAAGTTCTTTTCTATATGAATATAGACCCAATAAATAATTATATGATCAAACTACATATGTGCAAAAGAAATAAAAATATATAGCCATGTCCCCATGAATGGAGTTTGGATAATTTCCACGTCTGGCGTGTCTGGCGCGTCTGGCACCCCATGTACGTGTAAAAGTGTGACACTCCTGACTGTGTCTTCAAATCGTAAGCAAGTAAATTCTTATTATATTTGGCACATATGTAAATATTTTAAATGTTTATATAAGGTTTTGTTGGACTTTGCAGCATTCTGTATCATATAATGCTGTCAACCTTCCTTCCATTCTTCACTTCTCCTATTTCCTTCCATTTTTCATCTATCCTTTGTACAGATGTTCTCATTCTCCCATTCTCATTCGTACATGTGGGGGCATGAATATGCAATATACACAAGTTCAGATTCAAAATTGTTATATTTAAAACATAAAAGTCTCACACAAGACCAATCAAATTCATAAGTAAGAATTATTTCAGGAAGGAACCTATCACGAAGTAAAAGTCATATAGACAGACAGATCAGGAAAGAACTACAAGAATGCACTTGCCTGAAAAGAGAGCAATTAAGGTCATATAGACTTATCAAGAAAGGAGCACAAGAATGCACTTGACTATAATGAAGCAATTAGAATTTTCTTTTCCAATTCAAATGCGAGTATATTAAGAATTATTTTAGCATATTATTAGTAGGTTCCAACTAAGTGTGGTCCATGGTCCATGACCCCTGCCACACCCTTATAGGTTTGCCTCTGCATAATGCATTCTATAACAATTTTACATATGTCAATTCATGTTTTCTGTGATTTCTTCTTCTACCAGCAGTGACTATCCCTCAGTCTACATATGATCTGATGTAATTGCTCAAATTTTTTTAGAGAAAGGCTTCTCCTAATGTTACTAAGCTACAAGCAAGATAGTGAACAGATAAATAATGTTGGACTAGCCAATAACCAAATAGATACCACCAATCAATCAATGAAAATTATGGGAACCTTCTACCATTAAAAGAGGGACAAATTTTCGAAAAAACCAAATTTTAAAAATAATTATGAAAATCGACCAAAATAAAAAATATTTATCAAAATCGACTAACTTTTCTCACGTCAACGTCATGGGTGATTTCGCACTGAGATGGCAGGCAAAAATGTCCGGGGTTGCCAATCCTAGCTACCAATTTTGGCCGGTGTTGCTAACCCCGGTCATTATTGATTCACTTGGTAATTTTGGTCGGGGTTACCAGTTCCGGCAATCATTAATTTATTTTGGTACTTCATTGTGATTTAATATGGAACTTTGAATTAAAAATGAGAAACCTTATTATTGACATCAAATCTTAATTAATGGGTTATTGTGATTTAATGAGAAACTTTGAATAAATTCAAAAGGAGAAACATTGGTATTGCCATGTAATCATAATTAATGAAAAACTTTGAATCAATCTAAATCTTTCAGTACATATCACTACAGGAAAACTTCGTATATATCACAATTAATGGGATAAAACATTAATAATGACAAGTGTCGCCAGTGAATTAATAATGACAAGGGTTGTCAATCTCGGTCGAAATTGCCAAGTGAATTAATAATGGCCGGAGTTGTCAATCTCGGTCGAAATTGCCGAGTGAATTAATAACGGCCGGGGTTGGCAACCTCAGCCAAAATTGACAGTAATACAGCTGGGTTGTCGACCTCTGTTATTTTCGCGCCAAATCCCACGTTACGCTGACATGGCAAAAGTTGGTCGATTTTGGTAAATATTTTTTAATTTAGACAAATTTTGAAAAAAGCCACAAATTTAAAATAATTACAACAAATGACCAAATTAAAAATATTTATCAAAATCAACCAAGTTTTGTCATGTCAACACGTGTGATTTGACGCAAAAATTGACGGGCTTGACAACCCTAGCCATTATTAATTCACTGCTCTTTTTGGCCCGGGTTGCCAACCCCGGCCATTATTAATTCACTTGGCAATTTTGGTCAGGATTGACAACCCCAGTCATTATTAATTCATTGATGAACCAGGCCATTATTAATTTTTTGCCGATTAATTATGATATATGCAAAGTTTTCGTGTAATCATATGCACTGAAAGATTTAAATTGATTTAAACTTTCCCATTAATTATGATTTAATGACAATAATAACGTTTCTCATTTTGAATTCATTCAAAGTTCAACCCCGACCAGTATTAATTCACTTGACAGTTTTGGTCAAGGTTGTCATTATTAATTCACTGACGACCCCGACCATTATTAATGTTTTGTCCATTAATTTGATATATGCAAAGTTTTCTTGCAATGATATGCACTGAAAATTTTAAATTGATTTAAATTTTTCCATTAATTATGATTTAATGACAATAACAAGTTTCCTCATTTTGAATTCATTCAAAGTTTCCCATTAAATAGTGATAACCCCATTAATTGTGATATATACAAAGTTTCCTTATAGTGATATGCACTGGAAGATTTAAATTGATTCAAAGTTTCCATTAATTGTGATTTAATGGCAATAATAAGGTTTTTCATTTTGAATTAGTTCAAAATTTCTCATTAAATCATAAAAAATTGACAAATGAATTACTATTGATTGGGTTGACAATCCCGGCCAAAATTGCCAAGTGAATTAATAATGACTGGATTTGACAACCGTCAAAATTAACAATGAATTAATAATGGCCGGTGTTGTAAACCCCGGCCATTTCTGCATGCCACCTCATCGCAAAATCGCCCTGGGCCTAACGTGAAAAAAGTTGGCCGATTTTGATAAATATTTTTTAATTTGGATGATTTTCTTGCGTATTTTCAATATTTGGGTTTTTTTTACTCGAAAATTTGTCCTAAAAAGAAATAAAACCTGGTAAAAACTCTGCTTCCGGAGTAACTTTCCATTCAAAACCATATATTAAACCGGAGTAAATTGAACTAACCTCTTAGATTGTTTGTCCTCGAGATCTCTAGTTCTATAAATTACTTTCACTCCCTGCAAAGAGACGCCAATACAGAATTGAAGTTACAATTAAAACTCAGTTTTTGGTGAAGAACAATGCATTGAGCTGGAACAAGGGCATATAGAGAGAAAGATGAGCAATTAAGTCCAGTTCAAAGGGAGTTGAAATCTTACAGGAATAGACTCTAGAACTGATGAAACATTAGGCTTTGCCGCCTTTCCTTCTACAAACAGAAAGAAGGTTGTAACTCCAATAACCTTGTGGTAATATAGCCAGGGAAGAATTTGCTCCAAGCTAGCTGAGGTGCTGGATGTGATACATATCTGCAAATTTTTAATACCCACATAAATGGTGTACTGCATAAGAAGAATATACACTTAAATAAAAATTGAGAAAGAAGTCTTAGTTGTTTAATGAGGTTCAATTACATGAAGGCCATCTCAAAAAATCCTCCTATAAAATAAGAAAAATGTTACATTTTATAGTTCATAGCAGAAAGAAATAAGAAACTAAGCAAAACAGTGGCAAATATAGCCTATTCACAAAAGTTAAAACATATGATACTCAAATCAATCACTCGGTCTGAAATCTACTTCATTGTACTTTGAAATGATCCAAGCAGAAAATCAAAACAGAAGAGGTTGTATATATCAACACGTGATTTTATATGTTAATCAGTATCAAAATTCAAAATTGAATAGCTCACATAATTGTACGATGATTTTTTCATCGAGACAACAAGTACAAAGTTCCCCCACAAAGCGAAGTCCTATATGATCAGAATTATTATATCATCGGTAAATACCCCGAGGCCATAAACTAAATCCAATATGAAGCACCAAGTTTCATGCTTGACAAAATCAGCCCAGTTCACAAAATCAGCCCAGTTCTTAGAAATTCAAAAACCTCATATCTCACTCAATTTTCAACCAAAAAAAAACTAACCTTAGGCTTCGGATCCGAATCGAAATCGAACTTCCATCCCCTATAGTAGGGGAACGACGGCGAGGAGCTCCCGCCAAGAATCTCGACACAATCGGAGGAGCTCGAAGCGGCGGAGATCGAGGGAGTCGAGAACGAAGAAGACGATCCTAATGGGCTGTTCTCCATCCCAGGGAACTTCTGGTGGCCTACGGGCCATCTGTTGGTGGGATCTTCCAGTCCCCCTCGCCATTGGAGGATAAAGGCGAAGAGGGCGAGTGTTAAGGGCAGGAGAGTGAGGAGAAGGAAGAGCCGATATCCAAAGCTGGGCCCCGAAGAAGAAGCACGAATGGGGGCGCTTAGGCCCCCCATTGAATGAGATAGATATCAGAGAAGCGAGACTGAGAGGGAGACGAAGAAGACGAAGGGCGGTGAGGGGAGATTTCTTTTTATTTTATTCTACCTGCGTGATTTGGGTAATTATTAAGGAACATATTAACTGTCTTAATCTGTCACATTTGATTTTCTTACCTTCCTAAAGGGAATTGCTACGCGAACAGACCTTTTGGGAATTAATTTGCGCACCCACCTTTTTACCACGGCGCACATGCCACTTATTTACTAGTTTGCCATTTGATTACATTATTTTCACATATCACTTACACATGGTCGCCGCCTCCGACCCAAACTGCCATTTACTATGGGTTGGAATGTGTGTTGGGAAAGAGTAAGACGGTGGCTGGGGATGTCGGAAGAGGAGAATGGGGGGCTGGAGAGGTCGGAGGAGGGGACGTGGGACGAGGGAGAATGTGCCTAGGGAGGTCGGAGAAGGGGGTCATGTCGCTGCCTGCCGCCATTCGCCCTTCGAGTGGAAGATGGAGAGGAGGGCTAGGGAGGTCGGAAGAGGGGGAGGGGGCTGGGGGAGTTTAGAGGAGGCACTGGAAAAGAGGGGGAGGGTGGGGAGGTTGGAGGAGGCGCTGGAAAAGAGGGAGAATGGGGCTGGGGAGGTCGGAAGAGGGGAGGGGGGTTGAAGAGGTCGGAGGAGGGGGCGGGGGAAGAGTGAGAATGTGGCTAAGGAGGTCGGAGGAGGGGGCGGGGGAAGAGTGAGAATGTGGCTAAGGAGGGGCGATGTCGCCGCCCGCCGCCGTTCGCCCTTCGAGTGGTAGATGGAGAGGAGGGCTAGCGTGGTCGGAAGAGGGGGAGGGGGCTGGGGAGGTTGAAGGAGGCGCTGGGGAAGAGGGAGAATGGGGCTGGGGAGGTCAAAAGAGGGGGAGGGGCTGGGGAAGTCGGCGGAGGGGGCAAAGAAGGGGGCCGGGGAAGAGGGAGAGGGGTGTTGGGACCTGAGATGGCAAAGAGAATACTATTGTGGTGAATAGTGTTTTCGCAAAATAAAACTTTACGTCTAGAATTCTCCCTAAGATCAAAATTAGTGTTACCTAATTTTGTCTTAATCAACAAATAATACTTACAATAATAAAATTAAGCACAACGGAAATAATAATGTGCAAGTAAAGAATAAATAACAATTGCAAAGACCACGATGTATCCCGGTTCCCCACTCACGGGTAGTCTTGTCCCCGAATCTCTATCGGGCTTTAATCCACTATTTTCGGTAAATAGTACAAACCACCTCGCCTCCCATGAGGATTTTTGCATTGCCTCACAAGCCAAGAACTTTTACAAACTCCTTGCCTACAACAAGAGTTTACTCACCACCTAGCCTTCAACTAGGATTTACAAACCCTCACCTACAATGAGAAAATCCCTCTTACTAAAACCCAAGTAAGAGATACTTACAACCTTTTGAAGATTTATAAACACATATAGTCACTTGATGAAGCCCATGTGTATGTGATTGCTACAAAAGTGGATTGATCTCAAAAATATAGAACTTAAAAGCTTTGGAGATCAAAAATAAACTTATTTTAAATCTCTTTAAAATATAACTTCAAAATAGAGATTAAAACAAGTTTTAATGAAATCACAAAATTCTTATAGCCAATATATTTATGCGTGAATATCGTGGCTAAAAGAAATTGATATCCTTTTGATCAAATAAAATATTGAATGTTAAACATAAACTTGATAAAAAGAAACTTAAACTTGATCAAAATAAATAACTTGAAATTGATTCTCTAAAATAGTAGCACTTGGGCTTTATAGAGATCGATATTCTTGATCTTTGAAAGAATATAAGTGAGAAACCACAAAGATCAAAAAGAAAACTTGAAGTTTGAATCTCTAAAAAAAGCTTTTAAGCTTTGGAGATCAAATCAAGTTAGTGTTAGGCCAATAAAATAAATAAAATCAGTAAAGAATTTTCAGCACAAAAATTAGAACAATGCCTAAGAAGACTTTCAAAAAAATGAGAGAGCTTTGAGAACTTTTGAGAAATATAATAATTTTGAAATGAATAATTTTGATGTCTAAACCCCTCTGAACGTTTGGCTATTTATAGAGTAAAAATAGCTTAAAATCAGCTCAAAGATATTCTTAAACGGCTAGTTAACGACTAGTTTAATTTCAAATAAAACACCCAAATCTGTCATAGTTGACCCATATAGTCGACTATTTTTGAAAATAGGCCGCTATTATTTTGACAGAGAGTTTTGAATAAAATCTTCCTGCCAGTAGTCGGCTATATGGCTAGGATAGTCGGCTATTTCTTGATACAATAGTTTTTATACTTAAAATACTTTGAAAATATTTATAATTAATTATATATTAATTTAAAACATTTTACCACATTTTAAAAACATTTTTAAATCATATTTGAGATATTCTAAGTGTGTGTGGGCTTAATCAAGAGCTATAACATTCTAAAATTGTATACCAAGCTAAAATTCTAATTCTTCAATGTATTGGCTTCATTGAGCTTTTGTTCTCCAATGCCCTTAAGAATACTTTGCCACACTTGCCCGTAGCTTACATATCTTGAATCCATGCTTCATGCTTGTATGTCTTCTTTGATTTTACTTCATATGCTTTATCACCATCGTTGTGAGATCATCCATACTTATCACCTTTATTAAAAATGCATTTCCTACACACAAATTCAATGAAGGTATTAGTACCATAATATGTTGCTCATCATCAAAATAACCAAGGGGTTGAGACTCAATATCCAACATTCTCCCCTTTTTTGATGATGACAACATATTGCATAAAAACCATAAAACCATGCAATGCAATGCATATCATATTCTCTCTCCTCTTTGGCATCATTAAAAAGGTAAAACAAATTAAATATAAAACCCAAAAAAATTATTTTCACATACATACATACATACATACATACATACATACATATATCTCGAAGTGTATGTGACTCAATATCAACATAGGTATGATGCAAGATAATATATCAAGTGCTAAAAATACAACTTTTCGGGATGGGTATGATCTCAATAGCTCTTTCGGGATGCATTTGGCGTATGGTGAATGGCCCCGACCAACGGGATCTCGACTTTCCGGTTAAGAGTCGAAGCCTAGAGTTGAATAGTAAGACCTTATCTCCCACATTGAAGCTCTTCACTGTAATGCGGGCGTCAAGTAATATTTTGGTTCTCTCTTTGTATATTCTGGAGCTATCATAGGCGTCTCTTCTAATTTCATCAAGTTCATTGATATCGAGGAGTTGCCATACTCCTGCGCTCTAGTAGTCATAATTGAGAGTCTTGATGGCCTAATAAGCGTGGTGTTCCAACCCTACCGGCACATGACATGCCTTTCCATATACTAGTCAGTACGGGGTGGTACCGATGGGAGTTCTGAAAGCTGTGCAGTATGCCTATAGTGCATCATTTAGTTTCATTGACCAATCTTTCCTAGACTTATCAGTCGTCTTTTCCAGAATTTGCTTGATTTCCCTATTGGATACCTCCACTTGCCCACTTGTTTGAGGATGATAAGCCAATCCAACTCTGTGATGTACCTCGTACTTCTTTAGCATAGCTTCGAACTTGTTATCTATAAAATGCCTCCCTCCATCGCTTATCAATGATCTAGGAACTCCAAAGCGGGAGAATATGTTTTGTTTGAAGAACTTGACAACCACTCTGGTGTCATTGGTTGGGGTGGCAATAGTTTCCCCCCACTTCGAAACATAGTCAACGGCCACCAGTATGTATATATTCCCCTTAATGGATGGGAAGGGTCCTATGAAATCAACGCCCCAACAGTCAAAGACCTCGATCTCTAAGATTGGATTCATTGGCATCTCACTCCGTTTGGATATGTTTCTTGTCCTCTGACATCTGTCACACTTCTTGACAAACTCATGCATATCATTGAACATGGTAGGCCAATAGAATCCGCATTGCAATATCTTCGTGGTGATCTTGGAAGTGGCTGCATACCCTTCGCATGGCATATCATGAGGTGGCTTCATTTTTTCGAGACGCATCTCCGTATGATACCATCCTTGCATGTCTTGAAGAGGTATGGGTCTTCCCAAAAATAGCTCTAGGCCTTATGCATGAACTTTCTCTTTTGTTTCATGGCTAACCCATGTGGCTTGATACCACAAGCCAAATAATTCACGAAGTCTGCAAACCAATGTATTTCCAAGGGTCCCAAAGCTAAAAGATTCTCGTCAGCGAATGTGTCATCGATTGGTAAGCTTCCATCTTCTCCCTCACGAAATAGCCTTGATAAATGATCTGCTACAAGATTTTCCGTCCCTTTTTGTCCCTGATTTCCAGGTCAAATCCTTGTAGAAGAAAAACCCACCTATGAGCCTAATCTTGGCCTCCTCCTTGTTCATGAGGTATTTCAATGCGGCGTGGTCAGTATGCACTATTACCTTTTATTAAGTGACGTGGACTCAGACGCTGAGTCAGAACCTCGTCAGCTGGGAGAGTGGGACCCGGCGGTTAGTAGAACCAGGGCCGTTGATGGTCGATGGTGGATAGAGGAAGCTCATCCGATCTTCAGATAGGTCGTATCATTTCGGTGGATGATACGGGAAGCCGAACGACCTTGTTATTGGAGGTGACAGATGGACTTCCTATCGATCGTTGGCACGATCGATCGTATCTCTAGATGTTGGGCTCCTTGGAATCCTGTGACACAAAAACAACGTCAGGGGGGTCGGATCTGGGTTCCGACCCAAATCCCCTCCGATGCTTAAGTTAGAATAGGAACTTGAAGCAAGGCTTGGGACTGTCAAGATCGTACTACGAAGGTCTGTCTTGGATCAGTCACCACAAGCATATATGGAGGAAGAAATATGTGAATTGAAAGAGGATAGAGTATAGTATTTCTCGTACCTTTTGCCAGTTCGTTAATCATCTATTTATAGATGATTATTGGTGGCTTAGTGACATTGGGAGTCCAACGGTCGCCAATTAAGACGCCACGATCTCCCCCTATTCAGTCGGGGTAACCGTCGGCCGCATCCTCCTATTTAGGAGCTGATATGAATACCACATCCGTTGAGTGGAAGGGTAACGGGTGGAAAGCTGATGGGCCTTGACATAGTTAATCGATGAGTCTTGGACTGGGCTTGTCGGGCTTCACTTGCTAAGCTAAGCGATATTGACCTTGGACCGGCCCATAGGTGCAACAATGGCCCCCATCACCCGAGCCACAACAGTGTATTTGTTAAGGTCGAGTGACGCACCACCTCATTATTTGGGCCCAGCAGTCGAGGAGAGAACACTTGAGTTTTAGGCACCTAAACATCCGCTTTTCTGACTCATCAGATGGGACGGTTTGAATTTCGAGGTACTAGAAGGCCCGGATTGGCTACGCATGTCCTTATAAGATGATATTGGCTCTTCTGCATAAAGGAATGCGAGAAGAAAACTGAAATCACCTTTTCGATCCTGCAAATCAAAATTTTTGTTGTTGGTAATGGCTTCTTCCTCTGTTCTTACGGCTTCCGTGGCTTCGTCTTCGATCAAGGAGAAAGAAGAAATAGATGTGCATGAGGCGATCGAGAGATGTGTCTCCCAAGTGAGTGCCAATCAGGTATCTGAGTATCAGGCGAAGTTCGTCCAGTGCTACTCTTGATCCGCCGACCGGGGAAGAATGAGAGGGCTCATCTTCTCGGTGACCGGGAAGTGGGAGTCTATGTCAAAGCTTTCGAGCATGGACTTCGGTTTCTGATGCACCCCTTCATATTGCTCTGGTTGAAGACGATGAAGCTTTCACTGTGCCAATTGATGCCTAATGCGATTGGGATTCTGGTTGGCTTCATTGCTCTATGCCTACTGAGAGGTTTTGAGCCATCGATGGATGTGTTCAACCACTTCTTCACAACCCAATCCCTCAAGGCTCCCAATTGGTATGTGATCAATGCTCACCGCAACAAGAGGCTTCTTGTCAATCTCCCAAGCTCGAATTCAACTTGTGATCAATGTTCAACCTTTCCGACGGATGTATCGGGTCATTCGACGAGCTCAGCCAGCTCGTCGAATGACCCGATACATCCGTCGGAAAGGTTGTCATACCATGCCTCTGCCGTTGTAGTCAAGGTTGTATGGAATGATCTGTAGAGGTAGGGCCCATCTGCCCCGTGGAGCAACATCACATGCAAGTATTTCCGAATGTGTGCCCAGGGGTCACCCTTGCCGTCGTACGTTGGCAAGGTTGGAAGTTTGAACTTCGAAACCGGAGGAGCGGTAATAAGGGCCGCTCTGAGGAGGGTCCATTGGGTTACAGCGTTGGTGAAGCGGAATCGCCCCTCGCTACCTTGCTGATAGGTGACTCCCGAGAATCGATCGGCCTGTCTCCTCTCATCACCAACTGCAAACTCAAGAAAATGGGGGCCTAAAGTTTCCCTGTTCATCACCTGATTAAGGATGTTGCGTGTGGCTTGCCGATAGTTGGCTGGAGTGGATCCTCCTTGGAACCCAAAGGTTCGGTCGTTGCCCCCCATTTCCCCATTGTAGAGGGATAAAGGAGTGACATTGAGCAGAGAGTTCTCCACTGGATCTGCTTTGGGATCTCTAGGATCCCTTGTCGGTGTCACTGTCGCGTTGGCAAGCGACGGTGGCTCAGTCGTGGTGGGAAGACCTCCCATGGTCTGCTGTACCACGGCCGCCAGGACGCTGATACTCCTCTCCATCTGGGTTGCGAATAGATCGAAGTATTCTTGGGACACCTTTGGTACCTCGGTTTGGCTTGGTACCTTTCAGGTGAGGACTCTTGGTTGGTGATGTCCTCGATTTAGAACGTTCACAACGTTCCGATTTTCTTGTGGACCGTAAATCGGTCCGGGATCGCTGGGTCCAGCCGACATAGCTCTCTAGGAGAGTTGAGGGGATGTCTGCTGATGTGCTTACAGACGGTGCCAAATGTTAAGTCCAACAGTGGCCTTAGCACTGAAGTGACTGACGTGGACTCAGATGCTGAGTCAAAACCTCGTCGGCTGGAAGAGTGGGACCCGACGGTTAGTAGACCCAGGGCCGTTAATGGTCGAAGGTGGATCGAGGAAGCTCGTACAATCTTCGGATAGGTCGTATCGTTCCAATGGATGATACGGGAAGCCGAACGACCTTGTTGTTGGAGGTGACAAACGGACTTCCTATCGATCAATGGCACAACGATTGTATCTCTGGATGTTGGGCTCCTTGTAATCATGCGCCACAGAACAATGTTAGGGGCATCGGATCTGGATTCTGACCTAAATCCCATCCGATGCTTAAGTTAGAATGTGAACTTGAAGCAAGGCTTGGGACTGTCAAGATCGTACTACGGAGGTCCGTCTTGGATCAGTCATCGCAAGCATTATGGAGGAAGAAATATGTGAATTGTAGGTGGATAGAGTATGGTAGATCTCGTACCTTTTCCATGTTCATTATTTATAGATGATTATGGGTGGCTTAGTGACGTTGGGAGCCCAACGGTCGCCAATTAAGACGCCCCGATCTCCCCCTATTCAGTCGGGGTAACCATCGGCCACATCCTCCTATTTATGAGCTGATATGAATACCACGTCCGTTGAGTGGAAGGGTCACGGGTGGAAAGCTGACGTGCCTTGACTTAGTCAATCGATGAGTCTTGGACTGGGCCTGGCGGGCTTTACTTGCTAAGCTGAGAGATATTGACCTTGGACCGGCCCATAGGTGCAACACCTTTGATCCAAGAAGATAAGAGCGAAAGTTTTCGATCGAATAGACCATGGCCAAAAGCTCCTTTTCAATAGTGCTGTAGTTCCTTTGTACTTCATCAAAGGTCTTGCTTGCATAATATAGCATATGTAGCTTCTTATCCTTTCTCTGCCCTAATACTGCTCTAACTGCATGGTCACTAGCATCACACATCAACTCAAAAGGAAGAGACCAATCTGATGGCTATATAATGGGAGCAGAAATAAGTGTCGCCTTCAGTGTATTAAAAGCATGCAAACAATTGTCAGAAAAAAATAAAATGTGCATCTTTAGTAAGCAAAGCAGTACATATTGGGTTTTCTGGGTCCTTAGGGCCATAAAATCGACGTCCGACCAAAGTCGGTTGGACGACGAAAACAAAATTGCAGCAAAAAACAGATTTAAAACTATTTTAAATCGAGCCCTAAAGAGAACAACCCTAACCAAGATCTCTACTATCCCAGGGTTGGGTCCGACCAACCCTTAAGGATAGATCTATCTAACATATGCAATTATAAATGCATGATAATTATTAAACTACATACCTTTCACTTCGTTTCCACAAAATACGAAGCGTCGTTTTCAGCAATATTTCTTTGGCCCCGCGCCGCTTCGTCCCGAGCCGCACCTCGTCCCGAGTCGAACCACGTCCCGAACCGCACCACGTCCCGAGGTGAGCAATACCCTTGTCGCCGAGCCAACCACGCGCCGAAGAAGATTTCACCTTGAGTGGATCCTCCGTCAAGATTTTGGATTCGATCCGAACTCCTTCGTAGCTTTGCTAGAGCCCGATCAGGAGTAATGAAGAATTTTTGGGAGAGAAGGATAATTTATTTAAGTATTAATCCGAGCGTGCTTCAAACTTTTGGGAGCTTCTTGGATTTTCAGACTTGGTGCGAGTTTTCACAGAGAGTGTTAGCTCCTATTTATATAAGTGGCTGACCCCTCCCCTTCTCATCATATCCGATGTGGGACTAAAGATATGGAGTGGGAAAAAATCAACTAAATTTTGCTTTTCACAAAGGCAATCTTTAGCGAATTTTTCCTCCCTCACGTTGAGCTTCATAAGTCATACAACTTATCAATTCAAAGAGCACTGGACGGTGAATGCATAGAAACAAATGGGGCTCAATTCCGACTTCGTTTGACCCCTCAAACATTGTCTCAAAGTTTAGCAAAAATCTGATTTTCGCTAAGAAAACCAGCGGCCAAATAAAAGAACAAAAACCATAACAGGTGGGGCCCACTGGTGGGCCCCACCCGCTCAGATCTGGGCACCCAGATCTGGGTGCTCAGATCTGGATTGGGCGCTCGCCCGCACGGGCTGGCCTAACCTGCCCAGTTCGGGCGAGCGGGCCCCGCCCGTTGGGGTGGGCGCCCAGGCCCAAAACGGGCCCGGGCACCCAGCCCAGTTGGGCTGGGCCCCTAGCCCCTTTTGGGGTTGGGCTTGGGCCTAAAAAGGCCATCTTTTGCATTTGTTCTTTTCCTATTTAAAACGTCTTGTTAATAGGTTTTCTGGACTCGTTTGGACTACGATTTGAGCGCGGTTTTCTCCCCGACTTTTGTGGAAAAATCCTCTTCCTTTCTATGCCTTTATAAAATATATTTGTAAACATTTTACTATATATATATTATTTTCCATTTAATATTAAAATCCATTTGCATCAAATACAAATGAACTGAGGGCACACATCCCTCAACATCTCCCACTTGCACTCAGGATCATTTATCCCGAATGTAGAAGCTAACTGCAAACTCTTTGTAGTCTTATGTCTCTTTGCATCAAATGCATTAAACCCACATCTTAAATATATTAGACTAATATCGCAAACTCTTTGCGACTAAATTAATTCTCATACATCCAATGTATAATCTCCCTTAATTCTACATATTACTTGATGAAGGTCTCACTCTGTGTGAGACCCTACAGCCTGACCCTACTACAGATGGGGCTCGAAACCCCAAACGGTAGAGACCACGAGCATCAGGTGTCGTCCCTGTTTCGGTATCATACTTATGTGGTTAATCTCATTGACATGAGTATTGTCAGGACCACCCTGACTGTTCCGTGATTAATACCGCAGTTTCGTCCCCTCGTCAAAACTATGTCGCCTAGTCAAGCAAGCCTAAGGTACGGTCAAATTGTCAACCCCAATAGCTTGAACTTTGTTAGTTTCCATCGGTCTTTAGTTAAATAATGTTGGACTTCTTCCAACATACTATGGCCAAAGTCTTTCACTAAAGACAGAACCAACACATGCGATACTAACTCCCCATAACGGGAGAGACGAATTCTCTCTTGGTCATTACTCTCCTTGCACGCTTCAAGTGTCACCCAACCAAAGACCTTTCGACATGCCTTGCCTCAAAGCTAGGTCAGAAATCCAAGTGACACCGTTCACGTACAGGTTCGTACAATGACCTCAAGTCTAAGGACCAACTAGCCTATCATCACAGAGAGTTATTACTGACAAATTTGTTATGCTAACAATGTGATAACTCTCATTGGGTCGTTCAGTGAACTCATTCTCCAATGAGCACCTGTGTCTCATCTCCGACTTCGCCAAGTCGAACGACCTTGAGATCATCATCACCACTCCATGGTGAAGACAAAGACACAATGGTCTATCCGATGTTTCGATATACTTTTCTCGAAACATCTATGACCACGAAATGTTTTAGACTTATGCTACTAATGGTTAAACAATTCTCCATAATCGAGATCCTCATTTCGATACTGGTTTAACCTCGCATTAAGTCGGAGGACTTTATGTAAGTTCTAATGTCGACTACATTATTATTAACTTAGATAAATTTTTACCATACACCTTACTGTAATTTTGAACAAGATGTTTGTACACTTACATAGTGATAAATTGCCTCGAGTTCGAGGGTATATCAATCTCCTAACATCTTTCACTTGCACTCAAGCCCATTTATCCCGGTATCTCATACCGCATTTACACATAACTCTCTCTATACTTTATGTGGCAGAGCCTTCGTGAGTGAATCTACTAAACCGTCTTCAGTTATAGACTTAAGGAGTTTCTATGTTCATGTTAGACCACACATTTGAATCTCATCCAAATAATTCCCTTGGTCTCTTGGAATTCATAATTAATGTCTTGCCTGGATCTCATCCAGCTCATCGTACCTTACGAGAATAATCCAAATAAGTTACTGGCCATTTAGACGGTTTATAATCATTTCTGATAAAGTGTCAAACTATTTGACCACTTTGTCAAAATATATGTTCTGGCTCCTTGATGCCTCGCATGTTTTTATCCGCTCTTACTGACCTTGAAAACTCTTTGGCCGATTCATATAAGTTCGTCCTTCTAAATCATATTTAGAAAACAGATTATGCATTAATGCTCCAGTTTTCATGGTCATCATGAGCATTTACATCGAGTTCGGTCCGAGTAGATCTTTAAACATTTGCTGGTGAGACAGTTTCATCATAATCCGTTTATAATGTAGGAAGATATATGCCCTCGAGAAAATCTATCCTATAAAACATCTTGTTCAAATATAAATGGTACTAATTATCCTAGTATAAATTAAATGATTTTTAAATACTTGGATAATTTCCTTAGACTTATAGTAAGGTCATTACGTATCCAAATAGAGATCTCGATTATGGGAAGTGAATGACCGATAGGAACTTAAGTCTTAAAATGTTCATGGTTATAGATGTGTCGAGAAAAGGATATCAGCACATCGGATAGACCATTGTGTCTTTATATTACCCCAAAGGATAATGATGATCTCATAATCATTCGACCTGACAAAGTTGGAGACAAGGCACATGTGCTCATTGGAGAATGAGTCCATTGAACGACCCAATAAAGAGTTATCAAATGGTTAACCTTAACTACACCGTCATTAATAACTTTCTAGTGATGATTGGCAAGTTGGTCCTTAAGACTTGATTGTACGAACCTGTGCGTGAATGGTGCCACATAGATCTATGATCTAGCATCGAGTCATCACTCATTGAAAGGTCTTACGTTGGGTGACACTTGAAGCATATGAGGTAAGTGGAAATCAAGATAGGATTCTCCGTTAAGGGATGTTAGTGTCACAGGCTCAGTACGGTTCTTTGTGCTAAACCTCGGCCGGGGTACGTTGTAGGAAGTACAACATGGATATAACAAAGACCGAAGTATACTGACCAATGTGTCACGCCCCGCTCTCCAGGATACCTGATAAGTACGAATCCGTATCAGGTATTCTCGAAGAGGCGGGTGTTACGAAGGAAAAATGAAATTCCAAAACTCAAACAGCAGGTCCACTGCGCACTGCTGAGATAGTACCTGTAGCATTCCAACAATCCAGAACTACAGAAGGGGCCAACAACACAAAAGCTGATATAAATAAAACCCTGATACAGATAAATATACAACTATCCAAGCACAACATCACTTATACAAAACTCATATACAACATATAAGCCAAATCTCATATACAGTAGAAAACCCACAACTCACCGACGTACAATAACACACCCAAATCTCTCTCTTTCTCTCATCCACACATACAAATCCAACCAAAAGGGCTAGTAGGCCTCTAACTCCTGAAAAATATCAACGGGGACACGTCACAGTGTGACCCAGTAGGAAATCCAAACCTAACTCACATGGTGCAATAAAATGACATGCTCTCATGCAATGAACTGGAAACTAACTCATGGCATATCATGGAAAGGAATGGGCATAAACAAACTTTCTCATCACATATAAAAACATGAATGACAAACATAACGAAATCACGTACCTGCGGCAAGGGCAACGCCTGCAAAACAGAGTGAGTACCACGATGAAGTACCGCAACTCTCAACCCATTACCCATAAAATATCCGAGTGAAACATAACCCATTCATGATGCAAAATAAACCAGTCACTATGCAACATGAAACTTAAGAGGTTAGCATGCAATTGGGTGAAAGTCTAACCTACATCATGAATCATTGTGGAATCAAATACTAGTAACCTTTAGCATGAATTTAAAGGAAAGACTAAGGAGTTCAATGTTGGCATGCAACATGGTTCATTATCAAGATGGAACATTAGCAATTTATTAATTCAACTGGCAGCCCTTAAGCCCTTTAGTACTTTCTAACAACCCTAAAGCAACCACTAGCAAATTTGAGCAAGCTTTAGAAATTAACATGCAACTTTAGTGACTTTAGCAAGCTAAATGAGAATTTCACCATAAGGCACAATTTTTACAATAAGTGACTCCTATCAAAACTAATGATGCACTTATGTTGGCACATGAACTTGAATAAAGATGCTAACTAAAGTTAGCAACCCACCACACACATTCACTGATATATCCAAAGCATATCATAGTCACCTTATAGCCATACATGTAGGACATTACTCTACACACAACAAAATTACTATACGCACAAACGCAAAATAGTATTTTACACATACAGGTATTACACAATGCTAGCTAGTAGGGTTGACGTTTTACCATACCCTAGGCTCAGCAGTGACATAGTTATGACGAAGGGACTAAAACTGCGGTATTCATCACTGACACAGTCAGAGTAATCCCGACGACATTTTTGTCGATGGGTCAATCACATAATTATGATGCCAAAACAGGGGCGACACCTGCTGCCGTGGTTACTGTCTTCTAGGGGTTTCGAGCCCCAACCTGTAGTAGGGTCAGGCTGTAGTGTCTCACACCAAGTTTAGTTTGCGCCTTAGTAATATGAAGAATTTAGGAGGAGTGCACTCGGGTGCACGAGAATAATTGAAGTCACAAAGAGTTTGTGATGATAAGTCTTGATTAAATGAGATTTAATGATGTCGCAAAAGGTTAGCGATTTTAGCATTGATAGAATGCTATAAGGGATTGTTGCATGTAATGCAAAAGGACTGAAAATATACTGTAAAAAATTTATAAGAATATTTTGCATAATAAAAGCATAGAAAAAGGTTGCAAGGGTTATTGGGATAGTCCCATTCGAACCATGCTTTCCAATGGTTCGAAAATCGGCTCAATCGGAGTTGTAGAACTCAAGAAACAGCCCAAAAGGCCAAAACTCGGCAAAAACCCAGTTCTGGCCAGCCCAGCTTGGGCGGACGAGTCCAGAACCGTTAGGCGGGCTAAACCCACCCGCAAAGGGGGGTCCAGCCGCCCGCCAAGTAGGCGGGTCTGACCCGCCCGCTTATGCAGGCGGGTCAAGCCCGCCCGCCCGCCTGGAAGGGGCGGGGCTTGAGCCCGCCCGCCCGCCTGGAAGGGGCGGGGCTTGAGCCCGCCCGCCCAGAAGTGGGCGGGCGCCCAGATGCACTGGACGTGCCCTTTGGGTGCGCCCAGCTGGATGGTGGGCCCCACATAGGGGCCCACAGTCCAGAAACCCTAAGAGGTTTTGTGACGGCTGCAAAAATGTGAAATTGTGACTTTTTGCTCAACTTTGAGCAATTGTTTGAGGGGTCAAACGAAGTCGGAATTCGTCGCCGTTTGTTTCTATGCCCGTTCATAGATCTTCGAATGCAAGGTTGTATTAATTCTGAAGCTCAACGGTGGGGAGATAAAATTAGTTGAAGTTTAGCTTTAATGTAAGGCAAACTAATTTAATTTTTTCTCCTAAACTTAATTAGTCCCACATTGCTCATGCGACGAGCAAGGGGGTCCGGCCCCCTATATAAGTAGGGGTCGACACCCCTTAGAAAAACACACCAAGTCTCTGAATCGAGTAGCTCCAAAAAGTTTTTGAGCACGCCCGATCCAAGACAAAATTATTTTTTCCTCCTATAAATCTTCCGATTCCTTCATTCGCGTCCTAGCTAGACGACGAGGATAATTGGATTCGATCCAAAGTCTAAGACGCAGATCACTCTCAAGTGAAACTTTCTTCGGTAGTTGATTGGCTCGGAGGCGTGGTGTCGAATCGCTTCGGGTGGAGCAGTTTGGAGGTGCAGAGGGGCCATCTTCCGGGGAGGCCAAAGTCCGTTGCTGAAAACGATACTTTGCCGGTGCAAGCAAAGTTCCGGGTTTGTACTTTTAAAGCTTTTCATTTATATTATTGCAGTAGTTTAGATCTATATTGGGGTGGTCAGATTCACCCGAAGATAGTAGAGATCCTGGCTAGGGTCTTTTGATATCCTTAGGGATGCACTTTAAATTGGTTAATGCCTTTCCTGCTCTATCGTCCGTTCGATGCTGGACGGGCATATATTTATGCCCTAAGGGTCCCCCAAAACCCATCATTGGTATCAGAGCCTAGGTCTACTTCTGATCTAAGGACGGCAATAAATATAAATGTCTGTATGCTTGCTAAGTACATAAAGAATCTAGTTTTTAACATTATGAGATAATTGTTAAAAATGGAACTTAATTTTAAAATGCTTTAAAATTATTTATGTATTATCAATTATGCGATAACTTTTAAAACAGATGTTCATGTAATAAAATTATGTGATAATTCTTGAACATGGAACTGCTAATCTTATTAGATAAAATTTTAGATGTTTTAAAATTATGCTTAAAATTTATGTGATAAATTTTTAAAGTTGCATGTTATTATTTATGAGATAAATGTTAAATTGTTGTTCATGTTAACAAGTGTGCGATAATTATTAAAAAGGTTAGAAACTTAATTTTATGCGATATTTACGTTGTTAATCAGCATGCTAATTTTATGAGATAAAAGTTAGTTTATGTTTTTAATGGTAATTTTATTTTCTTACTTATTATATGATAATTCAAGAAAGCCTCTTAAGTTAGCCATTAAAATTCATCTAAAACTTATGAGATAATTTTTAGATTGACATGCTATGTTTAATAAATTGTCACAACATTTTAAATTCCTAATTCCTGATTAAGGTAGCCCTTTTTGCCACGATTATTATTTTAAATGTTCTAATAATAATTCTAATAAAAGGCTACACTTTACATTATTGTAATTTGAATTTATTAAAATCCTAATACTTGATTAGGATAGCACGTTGAAACTGTAAAACCTTATAGTTGATAAGGACTCTAATAAAAGTTATTAACCAAATCCTAATAATTTCGAATTTTAGGATTCAACTAGTTGATAGGATTAACTAGTTTTTATGAAGCCACTTTAGTTGATGGCACACGTATGAATGGTGAGTTTTCCTTCAATGGACCACGATCCGTCTAATGTTTTTTGATTGGTGCTGAAGATCACCATATGCTTGACTGGGGATAGTGATCCTCGCCTAGTCAAATCCCTGCCTGTGTTCCGTAGGATCGCAAGGATGCGAATCATGATTATGTGACACCGTCAACTATATTTAGTCTAATACGTTAATAATCTTCTTCAAGGTAAATAGTAGCCCTCCTTGTTTTGAAGTCTTGGCGACTATAGGTTGCATGTTATAGCTGTTGAGCACACTCAAGCTGTGGCATGAAAACCTTGTAGAAACCAACTTTTAATTGCATGTGATGTAGTATAAACTTTGTTGGATCCTGTGGATGGCAAATAACACTAGAAGGGGGGGTTGAATAGTGTTGTGTATATAATAAACTTTTTCGCTCGTTGATGTTAACACAAATAAAATCCTTCTAATGTTGCCTAAGAAGCCAAGTAGAGTGATCTACGCTTGGTTCTTAATCAACAAAGTAATCTTACAAATATGATAGAGAAAAGATTACAATCAGATATAAATCTTTTACAGAGAGATCTTTTCACAGCGGAATTAAATAAACAATCTTTGCAATAATAAATAAACAAGGAATTACAAAGATATAAGATTAGCAAATGAAAAATGCTTGTACAAGAAATATAAATAATCACAGAAAAACAAACGCAGAGACAAGCGATTTTATCCTGGTTCCCCACAACCCGGGTACGTCCAGTCCCCGACCAATCCGGTACGAGATTTTCCACTATCTGCCTTGGCAAATACAATTACCTAACTTCACTCGTTAGGATTTCTAACGACCTAGTCTCAACCAGGATTTCTGACTGGCAACACCTAGACTTGTCTAGTGTTTCAACAACAACACAATGAAACTTATATCCAATACACCACAATAAATTGATGGAGATTGGTTTTTACACCCGATTCTATAGCCAATCAAAGATAGAAAAATTTGTGTAGTGGCTTGATAGAATAAGAGTCTAGATCACACAAAGATACGAGAGAAATTCTTTATGATCTAGATCTATTGCTTTTCAAAAATCCTTTAAACAAGATAAAGAGAATAGTAATAAGGATTTTGAAAACGTTTTAGCCAATAAAAAATAAGAGTATAATCTTAAAAGAATTGATAAGAGAATATTGCAAGATCACAAATAAAATCAAATTGGCTACAAAGAAATGAGAGCTTTGAATTCAAGAGCTTTTTCACAAGAGATTTTTGATTTTCAATAGTTGTGTTTTCACAAAAGAATTTAGCTCTTATTTATATGGAAAAACTGAGATTTGAAATTTGAATTTTCGTTGACTTTTGTCCCAAAAATTACGGAGTAAATTGCTCAACGAATTTCAAAATTCAAATTCAAAAACGTCAGAATTTTACATCTGGTAGTCGACTCCCTTATCTAGGTAGTCGACTCCCAGAGAGTTCCAGGAATTCTTGACCTGTGTCTGGTAGTCGACTCCCTACTTTTGGTAGTCGACTCCCAGAGGAGTTTTTCCTGCAACTTATCTAGTCAGACAAGTAGTTAACTCCAGGGTGCGTGGAGTTTCACTACGAAAGTTATAGAGTGACTAGAGAAAGCTCTCTTAAAGTATTTTGAAGATAATTTAAAAGTATTTTCGAAATTGTGTGTGTGTGTGTGTGTGTTTTGTCTATATGATATGGCTTTAACAAATACCCTAAAGAAACACGACACACTCACTATAGACTCAGAACATGTCTTCGGAAGTTTGATCAATTTGGTGAAGCGAAAGCGAGCTTCTCTTTGTGCTTCTTGTTCTGTTTGAGCTTGAGCTTCATCACTTGAGTTTAGTCATGTTCGTCTTTGTCTTTGAGCATTGAAGTGTGCTTCTTTGAGTATGAGTAGAGCTTCGCAAATTCTGCACACTTGAGTGTAGTGTAGTTAGTACACTAAGCTTTTATTTGGTGTGCTTATCATCAAAATCACTTGGGGGTGGAATTCAATTTCCATCAAACTTAACCAAAACCTTCGTGTCGTGCATACACCAGGCACTGGCATAAGTTAATCAAGACACGAAAACAAGGGTCTGACTAGACTAGTCATTATGATTTAGATGAGCACACTCATGATCATAAGTGACTAGGGGTAGAAATATATAGGGACCCATATTTGATATGATTGATGAAGAGTTCATCTACCCACTGCAGAGTCAAACAACTTGTTGAGCACACTCAAGTTTGGGAGGTGGTTGGATCACTCTCCCACAAATTTTAAGTATATTAAATTGTTTATTATTATGGCTTAACTGTTCATTAAAATAGTGGGAGAATATAGTTTAATAAAAACCTCTTAAACTGTATCAGAACATATGCTAATTCAACTTCTATTAAAATGCAGTATGGAGTCTGGACTTAAATTCATAATCAAGAAGAACGTGCTGAATGGGATGAACTACAAGGATTGGTTGAGGAACATCAAGCTAGACCTCCCGCTAGCTGAGATAGGTTTGTTGGATCTGGATCGTAGCCTAGAGGGGGGTGAATAGGCTAATAAAAACATTCGTGCAACCCACGAACAATCACAGTAGTTATAAATACAGATGCAGATATGCAGGGTAAATAAAAACCAGACACAGATGCACAACTGATTTACCCTGGTTCGGTCGTCCCCATGACTTACATCCAGCCCCGAAAGCAACTACTAGATTAATGTGTAATCAAGGTACACCTAGCATGAGTCAAGACCCCAACCAACTCTCACCTAGTTCGTACGTATTCCTGTGTGCTCTACACTATCAACCTAGTCAGATGCTCTTACCCTTGACGAGCCCCAACTCGTCAAGTCCCCAATAAGTCACATACATGGTAATATAGTTTTCCCCTACAAAGGTCACTATGGCAATCACAAATTATAATAAACTAAAGAGTTCAGAAGTGCTCAGTTATGACGGTGCCGATGTCTTTGTCGTTTAGCGCAGGTCAGACAAGTCTGATAGTATGTAGTCGGCAAGTCTTGGCAACTCAAGTTGCGGTCTTCCAAAGATTGTTGCGCAAATCTATCCAGTTGTCTGTACTCAAAGAATCTCACTGTTGCATATGGAAAAGTTGGGCCAGACTTAATAATTTGGTTTGTGGCTTGGTCAGCTATGTTGGTCTAGCATTGATTGAGATTTCTCTTGATGTGCACAAGTTAATTCATCTTATGTCCCTTCACTCAAGATGAATGTTGACTAGTCGTCAATACAACTTCAGCTCTGTTGCTTGATTTAACTTGGCTGTCCTTCTTCCTCTTCAAATTGACAGGATACGCTGTTTCCCTTAAATTTTTTGTGGCAAGGGGGTAATTCGGTGGCTCACAACAACAACATGATCGGCAGCAAGATGGAAGGTGGCAGCTTCCTTGAAGATAGTTCAGGGGGTCTCATGATGGCAGCTGGTCAGAGCTTGATGAAGCACGGCTACGCAATGTCTCCACGGCAAGGTGCTGATCGGCAGTTCAAGGTTCTTCACGGCAACAACTGTCAACGGCAAGGAAGATGGCAACGACTTCTTGAAGATGGCATGGCAGCAGGTTGCTCAGAACGGTGGCTTCAATCTCCACGGCATGAGGCATCAAAGAGTCCCTCCGGCGGCACTTGGGTCAAAATCAGCAGCAGTAGGTCGGCACCTCCTTTGGTGTGGATGAATCCCTTCGGTCGGCATGCTAAGATGTGTGGGAGATTAATCGTGGGCATCTTGAAGTGGATCGACGGTGAGGACTTCGGTAGCTCTTGTGGTCTCTATGGCACACAATGACGGCAAGTAGTATGAAGGTTCGACAGCCTCAATAAGATCAAGTCGGTGGCTCTACACGGTAGCTGGAATAATATGGTAGCAAGAGGCTCTTCGCTAGGGCATGCAGCATGCACACTTGATCACAGCAGGGGAAGCTTTGACTTGGTCTTGGAGATGTCAATGGCACAACATGTAGATGATGACGGCAGTACAAAGAAGATGGTCTCCACGACTTGGCAGCGAGTTGTCGTCAACAAGGAGTTCTAGCGGATATAAGTCACGACAACAGGCAATCCTTCGGTAGCTTGGTGGCTTTGTTTATGAAGAGCGGCAACGAGATGATGATGATGTAGCAGCTTTTGAAGATGAGTAGGTTGCAGCTGCTAAATGTTTTGCTCTTGTGTTTTGGCAATGATTTTAGGTTACGGCAACGATAGTCTTGATAATGCTCATGGCAAGAGATGATTTTGGCTTTGGTGCTTTGCTTGCGTAAGGTTATTGGCTTTGGAGATGATGCGTGGATTGCCTTGGAAAATTCTAGCAATGGCCGACCCCATATGCTCTTAGAATTGTAGGCTTATATAGGAGGAGGGCTAGGTCATGGTGTGGCATGTTGAAGGGACCCTAGCATAGGTCGGCATAAGAGAATTTTGGCAATGTGTGATCAGCTAGGGAGAATCCTAGTAGAGAGAGAAATAGGAGATTTGAT
The DNA here is from genome assembly GCA_030789695.1 of Scilla litardierei. NCBI lineage: Eukaryota > Viridiplantae > Streptophyta > Magnoliopsida > Asparagales > Asparagaceae > Scilla > Scilla litardierei. The sequence goes on along the minus strand of CM061133.1, from coordinate 271,603,955 downwards.
GCAATCTCTTATTGATGTTGGAGTTTGAAAAGAATTTGCTCTCATCACTCTAGATCCCTCTAATTGATTTGAATCAATCTCCATTGATTTGAATATTCTCTCCTCATCTCTTTCATCTTTGACCTAGTCCAATTGCTTTGTATATAGCACTTTGGCCAAGTCCAATTGCTATGAGTATAGCAATTTTTCCACCGCTTTGTCTTAGTCATCGTTGGGGTATTTGCGTCCTCTCCACACCTGCAAACACTTAACACACACATCAAGTCGTTCATACATGTTTGTTATCATCAAACAAGATCATTGTATCCAACACACGTTGTATCCAACAGTCTCCCCCTTTTGATGATAACAACCCAATATAAGATTTGCAGTAATGATTTTAAACAATACCATCGTGATATGTGTGTGTGAAGTGTGTGTGCAAAAAATTAATACATGTGATACACGTAAGCATGGCATGCTTCCGCTATTTTCATGCTCCCCCTAGAACCAATATTTCAAGTATTAATTAAGATATTCAATAAGCACATCATTTTCAATATACCACAAGAATTTTCCCAAATATTTCTCCCCCTTTTGTTATCATCAAAAGTGTATAATGAAGTCCAATTACATGCCACATGCAAAAATAGAGCATTATAAATTACAACCAACAATTGCATGTAGACATTCATATAATAGGCAATCCAAATTCAATGAAAATCATAACAAGACTTCTACACCATCGTGTAAGTGTGATGATTGAAAATTTAAGTACAAAGGGATAAACTTTCATAAAACTCAACCAAAACCAATCCACATTTTTCAATAAACATGATATCACTAGGATTGATTTTCCCCATCTCATTAAAAATGAGTTCAAGATACCACACTCCAAAAACATAGCCTACAAGGACTCTTAGATGTGGGGGTGACATTGCTTGACGAGTATAACACCAACGCTAAACATTACCCATAAAGCATATGTTGGATTCTCGTGGGTAGTGTACTTGCCATGAATTGTATCCATTTTACATACGGAGCAATATTCATGTATTTTTTTCATATTCAATTCTTTTGTGCTCAATTTTTATCCATGGAAAATACACATCATATCCCTTAGATTTTTCAGTTATTTTCAACCTACATTCACGTTCCAACATTTCATAAAAGAATCTCTAATTGTGCAACAATATTCAATACTTGTGGAAGTGAAAGTGTAGGTGTAGAAATCATATTATTCAATTCATTAAAACATGTCATGGCTATTTAGAAAAATCTAACACGCGCGTGTAGCTATAACAATAATACAATGATTTCTACTAGGATATGAATGGCATTCAATAATATCGCTTGAATGATACAAAGGAAAAGGATATTTGTTAAGTACCATTTTTTGTTGCTTTTAAACTTTTTCATTATTTTTGATTTTTTGTTTTATAAAGAGAACTAAGCCAAGCAAACTAGCACACAAAATAAAAAAAGTCAAGCAAACAAAAATGCTAATAAAAAACAAGCTATGAAGGTATGCATTAAGTTCAAAGAAAAGATATATCTTCGCATCGTCGTTTGGGTAAGGAGCTAAATAATGAAACGTTCAATCCATAGCACCACGCCAAAACTCCATCTTACCTACACGGTAGATGTTTTGTGTGACCTTGGAATCCTACAAGGTCCACTCACATTAGTCATCAAAGATTTTGGAACCCATATTTGCTTGAATTTCATATTCGTGTTCCTAAACTTACAATAATACGATGTATGACCAACACAACCACATGTAAAGCACTTTGCATGAAGGTTTGCAACCTTTATTGTTTCAATGTGAACTTTTCTATATTTTGATTTTTCAACATTTTTAAACCCATATCCTAGTCCTCGCCTATTATTGCCGTATAGCTTATTTCGAAGAATAATGTTCAAATTTTGTTTTCCAATAGAAAATTTCTTTAATGACAATTCTAGACTCGCAACTTTGGATTTCAAATGAGCATTTTCGTTCACAATCAAAGTGCATTTACTAATGAAAGCTCACTTGTTTTCCTCTTCTTTCTTTTCAAAATCACTCTTTTTTCTTTAAGCTCATGATTTAGCATGTTAACCTTTTCAGTAAGCAATTCATTTTCAATTTCAAGCTTAATCAAGTCTTGCTTATACATGCTAATATCTTTTAATAAAGAGGGACAAGAAAGGTAATCAATTTTTTCATGTGAGCCAGTTTTCTCTTTTTTCATCAGATTAATGGTGGAATTACATGCAACAAGTTTTTCAGTAAGATTTTCAATTTCTTTACACATGTCATAATTTTCTTATTGCAGTTCAAAGCAACCCTCCATATAATCATCTACAGTAGATTCTAGCTCATCTATTTTATCTTGTATTCCCTTGTAAATATTCAAAACTTCAGTTTTAGAGCAAGATTGTACCTCATCATGTCTTCCCATCAGAGCAAGATTGATTCCAACTTCATGCTCCTCATTCTCATCTTCACTATCCATGTCCCATGTTTGCACCACAGTCTTTCCTTTCTTCTCTACCACATTAGCTGTTTCTTGTGGGCAATTTCTCATCATGTGTCCCTTCCTCCTGCATTTAAAACATTTCATTTTATTAGTAGCTTTCAGCTCAGAGGAAATTCTATCAGAATTAAGATTATTGGAACGAGTAAACCTTTTCGCCATCTCAGATCTTCCTTGGTCAGTCTGAATGTATCTTCTGAAGTTTCTGACCATTAGTGCTTGCTCCTCATCCAGATCGTCGTCGTTAGCTTGAAGAGCTAATGGTGTGGGAGCTTTGGCTTTTTCTTCAGGTTTCTCTCTAGCTTCTATACTTTGCAGCACAAGCTCGTGGGACATCAGGTTGCCTATTAAGTCCTCCACTCTCATTGTTGATAGATCTTTCGCTTCTTGAATGGCGGTGACTTTAGGCTGGAACGAGCTTGGCAGCGCCCTTAAGGTTTTTCTCACCTGCTCATGGCTAGATTATGGCTTACCGAGAGAGCTGGATTTGTATACGATGTCCGTGAATCTTGCGAACATCTCCTTGATGGACTCAGATGACAGCATGCGAAAACTCTTATATTCTATACTTAGCAGCGCCAGTCTGGATTCCTTCACTTGCGACATTCCCTCGCGTGTCACCTCCAGCGTATGCCATATTTCCTGTGCAGTTAAACAATATGAGATACGATTAAATTCAGATTTATCAAGAGAGCATATAAGTGCATTCATAACTTTGCCATTTAAAGAATAAAGATTTTTATCAGAGGCATCCCACTTATCTATAGGCTTAATGATTTCAGTGTCTTCAATTATAATAGTGGGTGGATTATAACCATTTTCGACAATATCCCACACATCATAATCAACAGACACTGAATAAATTTTCATCATAACCTTCCAATATGCAAAGTCAACTCCATTAAATTTAGGGGGGCGGGCTATATACCGACCTTCAGTAAATGCAGAATCAGATATATTCATGGTCATCTAAAAATCTAAACTAGATCCTCTAAATTGGCTCTGATATCACTTGTTGGATCTGGATCGTAGCCTAGAGGGGGGTGAATAGGCTAATAAAAACATTCGTACAACCCACGAACAATCACATGCAGTTATAAACACAGATGCAGATATGCTGGGTAAATAAAAAGCAGACACAGATGCACAACAGATTTTCCCTGGTTCGGTCGTTCCCACGACCTACACCCAGCCTCGAAAGCAACTACTAGATTAATGTGTAATCAAGGTACAACTAGCATGAGTCAAGACCCCAATCAACTCTCACCTAATTCGTACGCACTTCCACGTGCTCTACACTATTAACCTAGTCAGATGCTCTCACCCTTGACGAGCCCTAACTCGTCAAGTCCCCAAAAAGTTACACAAATGGTAATATAGTTTTCCCCTACAAAGATCACTATGCCAATCACAAAGTATAATAAACTAAAGAGTTCAGAAGTGCTCAATTATGACGGTGTCGATGTCTTTGTCATTTAGCGCAGGTCAGAGCAAGTCTGATAGTATGTAGTCAATAAGTCTCACCAACTTAAGTTGCGGTCTTCCAAAGATTGTTGCGTATATCTGCCCAGTTTGCATGTACTCAAAGAATCTCACTGTTGCATATGGAAAAGTTGGGCCAGACTTGATAATTTGGTTCGTGGCTTGGTCAGCTATGTTGGTTTGGCACTAATTGAGACTGCTCTGGCTGTGCACAGGTTAATTCATCTTATGTCCCTTCACTCAAGATGAATGTTGACTAGTCTTCAATACAACTTCGGCTCTGTTGCCTGATTTAACTTGGCTGTCCTTCTTCCTCTTCAAATTGACAAGATACTCGGTTTCCCTTAAATTTGTTGTGGCAAGGGGGTAATTCAGCAGCAAGGAATCTCACAACAACAACATGATCGGCAGCAAGATGGAAGGTGGCAGCTTCCTTGAAGATTGTTCAACGGCCTCTTGATGGCAGCTGGTCAGAGCTTGATGAAGCACGGCTACGCAATGTCTCCACGGCAAGGTGCTGATCGGCAGTTCAAGGTTATTCACGTCAACAGCCGTCCATGGCAAGGAAGATAGTGGTGACTTCCTAAAGATGGCACGACAATAGGTTGCTCAGAACAGCGGCTTCAATCTCCACGTCAGGAGGCATCAAAGAGTCCATCCGGCGGCACTTGGGTCGGAATCAGCAGTAGTAGGTCGGCACCTCCTTTAGTGTGGATGAATCCCTTTGGTCGGCACACTGAGATGCATGGGAGTTTAAACGAGGGCAGCTTGAAGTTGATTGGTGGTGAGGACTTCGGTAACTCTCGTGGTCTCTATGGCACACAATGACAGCAAGTAGTAGGAAGGTTCAGAAGCCTCAATAAGATCAAGTCGGCGGCTCTACACTGCAGCTGGAATAATATGGCAGTAAGAGGCTCTTCGCTAGGGCATGCAGCATGCACACTTAATCACGTCTGGGGAAGCTTCGACTTTGTCTTGGAGATGTCAATGGCACAACATGGAGATGATGACGGCCGCACAAAGAAGATGATCTCCACGACTTGGCAGCGAATTGTCATCGGCAAGGAGTTCTAGCGGATATAGGTCACGACACCAGGCCATATGGTGATCCTTCGGCAGCTTGGTGGCTTTGTTGATGAAGAGCGGCAACGAGATGATAACGTTGTAGCAGCTTTTGAAGATGAGTAGGTTGCGACTGCTAGATGTTTTGCTCTTGTGTTTTTGCAATGATTTTATTTGCGACAATGGTAGTCTTGATAATGCTCATGGCAAGAGATGATTTTGACTTTGGTGCTTTACTTGCGTGAGGTTATTGGCTTTGGAGATGATGCATGGATTGCCTTGGAAAATTCTAGCAATGGCCGACCCCCTATGCTCTTAGAATTGTAGGCTTATATAGGAGGAGGTCTAGGTCATGGTGTGGCGTGTTGAAGGGACCCTAGAATAGGTCAGCATATGAGAATTTTGGCAATGTGTGATCGACTAGGGAGATTTTGCGTGAGGCTATGGGAGAGTCCTGTTAGAGAGAGAAATAGGAGATTTGATGCAATCTCTAATTAATATTGGAGTTTGAAATGGATTTAATCTCATCACTCTAGATACCTCTAATTGATTTGAATCAATCTCCATTGATTTGAATATAGATCTCTCCTCATCGCATTCATCTTTGACCTAGTCCAATTGCTATGTGTATAGCACTTTGGCCAAGTCCAATTGCTATGTGTATTGCAATTTCTCCACCGCTTTGACTTAGTCATCGTTGGGGGTATTTGCGTCCTCGCCACACCTGCAAACACTTAACACCACATCAAATCGTTCATACATGTTTGTTATCATCAAACAAGATCGTTGTATTCAACACACATTGTATCCAACAAGGTTACATTCTGACGGAAACTGCTCCTGAGAAGCCAAATGATGATGCCATCCTTGAAGAGAAGGAAACGTACAAGTAGTGGCAAAGGGATGTAGAGAAGGCCAGGTGCCTTACTCTGGCCTCAATGAACAATGATCTGCAGAGAAAGCATGAACATATGGCTATTTAGAGTGTGCTTTTGAACACAGAGGAATTGTATGGAAAGCGTTCTAGAGCTGCCAGATTTGAGGCCACATGCAACCTTTGGGAGACAAAGATGACGACGGGCCCCGTCCAGGATCATGTGATTAAGATGATCGGGTTCGTAAAGGACGCTGCCCAACTAGGATTTGTCCTTGAAAATGAAATGAGCACGGACATAATCTTAAAATCTTTGACCCCTGACTTCAACCAATTCATTACAAGTTTTATAATGAACAATACAGAGGTGGAACTTCCAGGTCTCCTGAACATGATTCAGTAGTTCGAGGAGAGAATCGAGAAGAAACCATCAGTGTTGGTTGTCGGCTCTGCTTCTTCTCACCAGCCTAAGGGCAAGGGTAAGAAGAGGCAGATCCCTCAACCTGCCAAAGGGAAGAAGGGGAAAAAGAACAAAGGGGCGTCGTCGAAATCTGAGTGTTTCTACTGCCATAAGCCAAGACATTGGAAGAGGAACTGCAAGGCCTACCTTGCGGAGAAAAAGGGGGCATGGTGATGCCTCTACCTCAGGTACGTACCTTGTTTAAAGAGTATATTAATTTCTATAAAAATTAATACATGGTATGAGATACGAGTATGATTACTAAAACATCTGTATACTGTCTACATGTGCTTGAAGCGATGGATGGATGAAGTTCCCAAGTACGGTCGGCAATCAGAGTAATCGTTGCTGCTGGGGCCGTTGAGGGACTTCGGAGATAACGAGAAAGCAATCGTATTTTTATTTTTGAATAAATGTAACGATGGTCTTTTATGAACAATGATTGAGTGAGTGTCACTCGGGAGATATATTACGAACAATTATTATTTAATAAAGTCGTTGTTTCTGGTATCTTGACATATATGCTCTGGTGGCAATTTGAGTTGTTGTGTATGGTTTTCTGAGTTGTTGTGAATGCTTCTGAGTTAATGTGATTGAGTGGAGCTGTCAGAATTTTTTAACAAATCTAAAGTAACAAGTAAATTCCAGGCGCATGTAATTTAGATGTGATCTTGATTATGTGCATAACAAGAAAAGTTCTTGTTGGGACTGCATATAAAACTTCAAGTTAAAATATTAATGCAGATAAAGGAATTGATAGTGTAAGTAGTTTTGGTTGAGTCAGTCATCATTAAAACTTCCATAAACGAATTTTGATGTAACTGATTCGTCAGAACGACCTGACACAAATTCATTCCTTATTAAATTCATTTAGCACTTATGGGCTGGTTATACTTAATAATCAACATTCTAAATAAGATTTAGAAAGTTAAGTAATAAAACCAGACAGTTCTCAAAGTCAGTGGGAGCTAGCATATAACTTGGTTCCGGTTTTGGAACTAAGTTAAAGTTCTAAGTTACAGAACATCTATATGTGACATACAATCAAAAGAGTTTTGATTATGTCAAAGATATAGGATACTTGGTGTCATAAATGTGCTAGACATAAATGACACAAGTATATTGGAATATGCTATGATATGCCTGACTAGTATGCAATGATAAACATTGAATTAAGTCGTATATGCTAATCGTTGGCCATATAGAAGAAAAAATCGTTGGATGAGATCCAAAGACGGTGTAGAGAAATCACCCTTGTGTGATCAACAGTGTATAAGTTATAAGACTCTGTAATAATGCATAATAGATATGTTTTAGCAGATCCCCCTTTAGGCTTTGACATATGAACGTCCGTAGTGACTGATGTGTTATAGTGGTTTAAGATACCGTGTTAAATAGCATGAGTGCAAGTGGGAGATGTAGGAAGATATATGCTCTCGAGGCAATTTATCCTATAAAACATCTTGTTCAAATATAAATGGTACTAATAATCCTAATATAAAATAAATGATTGTTAAATACTTGGATAATATCCTTAGACTTATAGTAAGGTCATTACGTATCCAGATAGAGATCTCGATTATGAGAAATGAATGACCGATTGGAACTTAAGTCTTAAAACGTTCATGGTCATAGATGTGTCGAGAAAAGGATATCGGTACATCGAACATACCATTGTGTCTTTGTCTTACCTCAAAGGATAATGATGATCTCATAATCATTTGACCTGGCGAAGTCGGAGACAAGACACATGTGCTCATTGGAGAATGAGTCCACTGAACGACCGAATAAAGAGTTATCAAATGGTTAACCTTAACTAAACTGTCATTAATAACTCTCTAGTGATGATAGGCAAGTTGGTCCTTAAGACTTGAGATCATTGTACGAACCTGTGCGTGAACGGTGTCACTTAGATCTATGATCTAGCATCGAGTCGTCACTCGTTGAAAGGTCTTAGGTTGGGTGACACTTGAAGCGTATGAGGTAAGTGGTGATCAAGATATGATTCGTCTCTTCCATTAAGGGAAGTTAGTATCACAGGCTCAGTATGATTCTTTGTGCTAAACCTCGGCCGGGGTACGTTGTAGGAAGTACAACATGGATATAACAAAGACCAAAGTATAGTGACCAATGCTAGCTAGTAGGGTTGACGTTTTACCATACCCTAGGCTCAGCAATGGCATAGTTATGACGAGGGGACTAAAACTGCGGTATTCATCACTGATACAGTCAAAGTAATTCCGACGACACTTTTGTCGATGGGTCATGTTGAATATTGGACTCCCCGGATTTGGTTTTGGATGATGCGCAAACATAAATAATTCATGAACTAACAATTTGTGAGCGCAGTATTGGAGATCGTCGCAAAAATCACGAGAACATTCAAAGCGACATCTCAAGACTTCTCAAAGCACGTATTCATGCCTAAAGCTTCGTTGAAGCTCTTGCGCCGTTTTGGAAGTCATGAAGAAATAATCGAAGCTCTCGAAGACCATTCTTTAAGGTTTTATTTATAGTCTTTTAGCTTCGATATATAGAATGTTAAGCCTTGAGTATATCTTACGTTTCTAACTTCATAACGCTCATATCGTAGCTCTAGGATCTTAGTACAAGTTCATTCTAACTTCCTCGAAGCGTCGCGCTTCGATTCGGACTTGTTTGTGCATGTTAGTTGGTACAAGAAGATGTACTGACCGACTAGATGGTGATCTAGTCGGTCAGCAACTGTTCTTGGACCGACTAGTTTGATTCCTTAATTTCTTGGACTTTACTGTTTACAGTTAGTCGGTCTACGTTGACTCACCGACCGACTAGTTTGTGAACTAGTCGGTCAGTGATGCTTCTTTGACCGACTAGTTGTGACTTACTGTTCATACTAAATTTCTCCTAAGCTACTGTTTATCGTTAGTCGGTCTAAGAACGTTTGGTGACCGACTAGTTGACAATCTAGTCGGTCAACTTCTGTTCTTGGACCGACTAAGTCAATTTGTATTCAGACTATTTCATTTTGCCTCTTAGTCGGTCTACGTTCACTGACTGACCGACTAGTTGTGAAACTAGTCGGTCAGAAAGTATTCTTGGACCGACTAGATTTCTAGGTCTGAATTTCTCTTTCTTCTCAGTTCCTCACTTAGTCGGTCCATGCTGTTTGACTGACCGACTAGTTGATGAACTAGTCGGTCAGTGGTTGTTCTTTGATCGACTAGTTTTCACAGATTTCTATCCGTTGGATTTTGACCTAAGTTGTTTTTATGGGACCCTATAAATACGAACCTAGGTCATTTCTATCTAGGTTAGAGCTGCCATTAAGAGATTCATTGAGATCAAAAGAGATAGCCATTCTCACTCAAATCTAAAGCTCTCTTCCTCACAAGAAACCCATTCTCTCACATTCTAGATCTAGAATCCATTTTGAGAGAAGCTTGTTCTTGGTGAGCTCTTCAAGCTATTGCTTGATCCAAGTCTCCAAATCATCCCTAGGCACCTATTGTTGGTCATTTCCTTGGTGCTAGGTATTGGTGACTTCATCTTCCTCAAATCCTTCCTTTCAACCATTTGGGTAAGAAAAACTCAAGGTATAGGATTTTGTGGTAAGTTTGCTTATTTCAATATAAACTCTTTTATATTGCTTGTTGATTCTCTCGGTTGTGAGAGAAGGTTGTGATCCCGGGTTGTGGGATTCACTATTACCATTGTTGTATGATTTGATCTTGTGAAGGTTTTTCACAAGATATTCATAGTGGAAATCTTGGGTTAGGGGTTCTAACCTAAGTATCCGGAGGGGATCCGGGTGGTTAGGACGTAGGATCACCGGGAACAAGTCGGGGAGACTTGGGTGGATCCGAACCCATTAACATCATTTGTTTGCATTGTTAATTTTGTTGTTGTCATACAATTTAAGCTTCCGCAAATTGTTTTGGTAGTAGTTTGCACTATAATTTGGAATTATACTCCTTGTTATTTTTAAAGTACTATTCACCCCCCTCTAGTACTTGTGCAGTAGCTTGTAGGGCATTACATTTGGTATCAGAGCCAGATACTTAGCTATGTCTGCCAACGACAACAAGACCGTGCGTCCACCTTCCAACTATGACACCTTCAGGAACCGAGAAGGAGCATCTTCGGTGATGGAAGGACATTCCTCTACGAGGCCTCCATTCTTCAACGGTACCAACTACGGGTACTGGAAATGCCGGATGGAAACCTTCCTCCGGAGTGCATCCTTATGGAGGACTACAATGAAGGAATACATCGAGCCCGAAGAAGAAGACTTTGAGAAATGGACTACCGCGGAGATCGCCGCGGAGGTAAGCAATGCCAAGGCAATGAACGCCTTGCAATGCGCTTTGGAGCCCGAGGACTTCAATAAGATATGCACATGTAAGAGTGCATATCAAATTTGGAACTCCCTCCTCATTCTACATGAAGGGACGAGTAGGGTAAGAGACTCTAAACTCGTAGTCGTAAACAAAGATTACGAAATGTTTCATATGCAACAGGGCGAGAAGATGAAGGAATATTACGCTCGCTTCGTTGACATAATAAACGAGTTAGAGGCCCTCGGCAAGTCCTACACTCAAAAGGAGAAGTGCTCAAAGCTTATCGAAGGACTTCCTTCTTCTTGGGAGAAACGTACCTTCGCCATCGAGGAAGGTAATGACATGAATAAATATACCGTAGTTCAATTGATGGGTACTTTAATGTCATACGAGGTACGCAAGGATAGCAAGCTCAAATTGCAAGAAAAGATGAAGTCCTATCTAAAGCAAGACGAGCCAAAGAAGAAGGCCATTGCTTTCAAGGCCGCTCCATCCACATCCACATCAACCGATGATGAAGACTCGGAAAACGAGTTGGACTTGGAGTCCATGGCTCTCATGGCCAAGAAGTTCAACCGTTTCTTCTGAAAAGGTAACTATAAGAACAAAGCTAAATTTGGTTCTTCTAACGCCTCTCCACCTTTGTGCTTTAAATGCAATAAGCCAGGACACATCAAAGCGGATTGTCCTCAAAACAAGCAAAAGGAGAAGTGGAAGGCGCCGAAGTTCGACAAGTCAAAGAAGTACAAAAAGGGGTACAAAAAGGGACTTGTCGGAGCAACATTCACCGACTCCGAGGATTCCTCAAGCGGAGAGTCGGACGATGAGAAAGTGGAGCAAGCGCACATGTGCTTCATGGTAAGAGAGGAGCATGATCAAGGATCTTCCTCCTCCGATGATAGCGACGACGAAGGCGATGAGGTAACTATGGATGATCTTAGGGATGCTAACTCTCATTTATGGTCTAAATACACTAAATTAGTAAATAGATATACTAAAGTAAAAGATGACCTAGCTAGCATTCAAACCTCGCCTAAGACTATCATCACCAACAACGACACCGTTGTTGAAGAGTTAAGAAATGAGATTGTCAATCTCAAATCTAAACTTGAACATGTTAGCATTGATGATCCGGAAGAACATAGGATAGCGGATTTAACTTCTCAAAACTCGACTTTGAGTATTGAGAACGAGAATCTCAAATCTCGTGTTTATGTGCTCACATCGCAAGTATCCACTTTGGATACTTCTATGCGTTCTCTCAAAGAGAAATATGAGAACACATTAGGCCGAATTAATAAATTCAATAAGGGTAAGGATCATTTGGATAAAATCCTAAGTGACTTACTTCCGGCCAATCACCACATTGGTTTGGGGTATACGATGGGATGTCCATCCAAAGCGGCCACTACCTTTGTTAGGCCAACTTCCGGTGACTCTACGAGTGGTAGCAAACACTCTATTGGTAGTTCATCTACCAATGGTGCTTCCACCTCGTCCACACCCTCTTTTGGAAAGAAACCCACTTTGGGTGGACCTCCAAAGAAGAGGCATGCTTATATGTACACAAATATCATGCCACGTAGGAACACACGTCCTACTCCACCGTCTCACACATATGATGATTTCTATGCTACACGTTCACGGGCACGTGCACACCATGTGAGACACCCTCACGCACGTGTTCCCACACTTGCATATGTTCACCCACCTCATCATATGAATAATTCTCGTCGTGCACCATTCCATCATGTTCCTTATGCCTATCCACAACATGCATCACGTAGAAACCAACGTCGCATGCATGCACCCAATATGATGATGGCTCCCAAAATTTTCACTATTTGGAGCCCAAAGGACACAAGCATGGAAGAAAAACAAGTATATATGAATGCTTATTTTTCGGATGTTGTGCGTAGTATAAATTATGTGGGGAAGTCTAAGTCCAATTGGACTTGGCTTCCAAAGGTCTAACCTTTGAGGACCCAATGACCTTGGGTACCGTGATATGAAATTTTCTATCTTTAGGTACTCAAGGAAAATAAAAAGAAAAGGAGCAACAAATTTAAATTTAGCTCCAAAGGGAATTGGATACTCGATAGCGGGTGTTCAAAACACATGACGGGTGACGCTCAATTGCTCTCCGGAGTGGTTCCCATTGCAAATGGAAATCGCGTCGTATTTGGAGGCAACGAGAGCGGAACCATCGTCGGTGTTGGTAAAGTGGGTAACCCTTCTAAACCCTTAATTAGTGATGTTTATCTAGTTGATGGTTTAAATCATAATCTTATTTCAATAAGCCAACTTTGTGACAAAGGTTACAAAGTTAGCTTTGCGAAAGGATTGTGTCATATTTCAAATGATAATAATAAATTATTATTTTCCGGCACACGCCATAAAGATATTTATATTTTGGATCTTCCTAAGTCATATGAACAATGTCTCGTTGCTAACACAAGTGAACAACACTTATGGCATCGACGCTTTGGACATGTGAACTTTGGAACACTTTATAAGCTTTCGAAATTAAATTCCATTAAAGGTTTTCCGAAGCTCGTTTTTGAAAAGAAAAGTTTTTGTGATTCTTGTCAACGTGGCAAGCTTCCTAAATCTTCATTTAAACCTAAGAAAAGCATTTCTACGAAACGGCCACTAGAGCTATTACATCTAGATTTATTTGGGCCAACTAGAGTTGCTTCCTTAGGAAATGCAAGATATGGACTAGTCATTGTTGATGATTATTCAAGATTTACATGGGTATTTTTCTTATGTAATAAAAATGAAGCTTTTGAAAACTTCACAATATTTGTGAAGAAAGTACAAAATCTCATCAGAACCACCATTGTCACTATTCGTAGTGATCATGGGGGTGAATTTGAGAATGAGTCTTTCTCAAATTTTTGTGATGATCTTGGAATTACTCACACGTTTTCTTTCCCTCGTGCACCTCCTCAAAATGGTGTTGTTGAGAGGAAGAATAGAACGCTTGTGGAGTGTGCTCGCACTATGCTCGAAGATAGTCAACTTGGTTATCAATTTTGGGCGGAAGCGGTACACACCGCTTGTTATGTGTTTAATAGAATACTTTTGAGGCCCGGCACCAAACAAACTTGCTATGAATTGTTGTTTGGTAGATTGCCTCAAGTTAAACATTTTCGTGTTTTCGGCGCAAAATGTTTTATCAAAAACACATATGATAATTTGGACAAGTTTGATCCGAGATCGGATGAGGGGATATTTGTTGGGTATTCCTCACGTAGCAAAGCCTACCGGATATACAACAAAAGATCCTCTACGATCGAGGAATCACTTCATGTCTCTTTTAATGAGAATTTTACTACTCCTAGAATTTCAAATGATGATGACTCTATGGATGTTTTATGCGATTCGTTTGAAAATTCTAAGTCTATTGATTCAATTGATTCTATTGAGACTAACCCGACTAATGAAGTTGTTGAGAATGTGCCTAGTGATCAAGGTATTCCCAAGCGGCTTTATACCGTTCTTGACCATCCCCATGAGCAAGTAATTGGCAATATTCATGATAGTGTCAAGACGAGATCTCAAGTCCACCACTTCGCCAATTGTGCCTTTGCCTCATCGATAGAGCCAAAGAATATAGTTGAAGCGTGCGAAGATAGTGCTTGGATCCTTGGCCATGGAGGAGGAACTCATTCAATTCGAGAGGAATGAGGTATGGGAGCTTGTTCCTTTGCCATCGAAGAACCACATCGTCATAGGGACAAAGTGGATCTTCAAGAACAAAACCGACGAAAATCAAGTCGTCGTCCGGAACAAAGCTCGGTTAGTTGCTCAAGGCTATCGCCAAGAGGAAGGTATCGATTTCGAAGAATCCTTCGCTCCGGTAGCTAGATTAGAATCAATTAGACTTTTATTGTCTTATGCATGCCATAAAAATTTTAAGTTATTTCAAATGGATGTTAAAAGTGCATTTTTAAACGGAGATGTTGTTGAGGAAGTTTACGTTTCTCAACCTCCGGGCTTCATAAATGAAAAATTTCCAAATCATGTTTTTAAACTAAAGAAAGCTCTTTATGGTTTGAGACAAGCTCCTCGAGCTTGGTATGATCGCCTAAAGAATTTTCTTTTGGATTTGAATTTTAAAATGGGCGAAGCCGATTCTACACTTTTTGTTAAGTATGCGAATAATGATATTTTATTAGTTCAAATTTATGTTTATGATATCATTTTCGGTGCTACTAACTTCACTCTTTGCGAAGAGTTTTCTAATGTTATGAAGGAACAATTTGAGATGAGCCACATGGGCGAACTCAAATATTTCTTAGGTCTCCAAATTCGCCAATTGAACGATGCAATCTTCATCCACCAAACGAAGTATACGGTGGAGTTGCTTAAGCGATTTGGAATGGAGAGTGCTTCCGGGAAAAAGACTCCAATGAGCACGACTACGCATCTTGACAAGGATACGGGCGGTAAGGATGTAGACATTCGTCTATATCGAGGTATGATAGGTAGTTTACTTTATCTTACCGCAAGTAGGCCCGATATTATGTTTGCCGTATGCATATGTGCTCGTTATCAGTCTCAACCTAAGGAGTCTCACTTAGTAGCGGTAAAACGTATTTTCCGTTATCTAAGTTATACACTTGATTTTGGATTACTTTATCCAAAATCTAACACGTATGAGTTAGTCTCATATAGTGATGCTGATTATGCGGGATGAAAATCCGACAGGAAAAGTACTAGTGGCACTTGCCATTTTCTAGGAAATTCTCTTGTCTCTTGGTTTTCCAAGAAGCAAAATTCCGTATCACTTTCAACCACCGAGGCGGAATATATTGCCGCCGGTGCCGCTTGTGCCCAGGTTCTTTGGATGAGACACACACTGAAGGATTTTGGTATTCATTGTGATACTAGCCCTATCATGGTGGATAACCAAAGTGCTATTTGTCTTTCAAAGAATCCGGTGCACCATTCCCGATCAAAACACATAGATGTCCGACACCATTTCTTAGATGATCATGTTGCTAAAAAGGACATCATATTAGTGTACGTTGAAACCCAAAAGCAAATCGCCGATATTTTCACGAAACCCCTAAAGGAGGACTCCTTTGTGCGGTTGCGTCGAGAATTGGGGATTATGGGTGAATCCGAGATATAGGATTCATATTTCATTCAATTGTCTTGCATGCTATTATATTTCGCGATATTTCGTTCATGCTAGATTTATTGAATTTTTGGGGATTTTATGTGATATGTTTGAATTTGTGCTCGAATTCGTATTTCAATGTCGTATTTAAGATTTCGACGTTTTATGGGGTAATTTAGATGACTAATGAGAGTGTTAAGATGTTTCATCCAAGTGGTTTGTGAAGAGAAATCATTTATCTATGTTTGGACTCTTCTAGTCGGTTTCAGTTCATTAGTCAACCGACTAGATGCTCATCTAGTCGGTCAGCTAGTGAACTCAGACCGACTAGATCAAGCTTTTATCTAACTCTTATCATTTTCTTTCTTTAGTCGGTCACAGTACACTTACCGACCGACTAGATTGAAAACTAGTCGGTTAGTGAATATACTGCGACCGACTAATTCTAGCCCTAAAAATTCCTTTTTGCCTCTGTTTCGACTTAGTCGGTTCAAGCTCATTGACCGACCGACTAGATCGTAATCTAGTCGGTCAGTTCTTGAACTGTGACCGACTAAGTGGGTTAGGGCAATTGTGTCTTTTCTCTTCCAGACCGACTTAACTCCATCTTCATCAGACTAAAACGTGTTTTAGTCGGTATTCCTCTCAGCTCCAGCCCGCAAAAACCCTATCCCCTCTCGAGACCCTTCGACTTCCGGCCATCTCTCCGGCCATCCCCGCCGTCCGCCGCCGTCGACTCCTCCTCCTAGGTATATCTCCCCTCTCCTAGGTCTCGATTCATACTCTAGGGTTTGATTTAGATCTTATCTAGGTTCTAGGGGTTCGAATCTCATGTAGGGCTTATTTTTTTTCGGATTTCGGATCTTAGGGCTGTGTGCTTAGGGTAGTTGATCCTCTGTCATCGCTTGCTTGTACTCGTCGTGCCACGACCATGGCAAAGACGAGGATTCCTATCACTTCGTCTGGGGCTTCTCCTATGTCTGTAGGGCCTTCCGACCCTAGGAATCCGCCTAAGCCCAAGCGTCGTTCTAAATCTACCCAAGCTTCTCCGTCTTCGCCTCCTCTGAAGAAGCAGAGGACGGCGACCGTCAAACCCCGAAAATCTAAGACTAAAAAGCCCATACTCCACTCAACCTCTACTCCTCCTGATTCCGATACTGAGTTTATCCCTGAGGATGAGCCTGGCCATAGGGAACCCACTCCTCCACTTCGTCCTAGGACTCGCTAGCCTAAGGGAAAGGGCCCAATGCCAGCGGGTGGTGTTGACATATCGTTGTGTCACGACGACCCTCTGTGTCTAGCGGCCTACAACCGTATTGAACACTGCCCGATGCTATTGGAGCACTATGTTCAGTTTTCGGATTTCCTAGGCTTAGCTGACCTCCTCTCCTATAGTGGGCTCCTTGATTATCTTCGCTATGATTCTAAGGCCAACCCTAAACCATATCCTCGCCTGGTAAAATTGTTCTATGCCAATCGTGTGCGAGGCCAGTACGATGCGAGTCACTCCATCGAGACTACTGTCTTGGGAACTCCTATAGTTCTCACGGCAGAAATCTTGGGGGAGATACTTGGCTGTTCGTCGTCTGGTCTCCTTCCTTCTGACATTTCCGTCGATGATATCGCCTCCTTGGATCAGTCCGTACTTTCTGATATCTTCCATGTGATCCCTCCTGCCTTTATTGGAGTTCCTTCGAAGTCGTTCAAGCCAAATGCCTGGGTTCTGAATCTTATTCTGAAGTCGTGCTTGCTTCCCAAGTACGGCTCATCTTCACTTCCATCCCAGCCATTTTTGAAGCTGATTTACGCCCTTTTCTTGGGTTGCGAGATTAATTGGGCTCGCGTTATACTCGATAAGATGGACTCTTTCGAGTGTATACGCAAGACCAATAAATCTGCGCATATTCCATATCCGTGTCTGCTGACCCTTGTCTTTCGTCATTTCCGAGTCCCTCTCCCTCCTGACGATGAGCGTCCCTTGGGTCCCCCTCTGAACGCGACGGCCGTTAAGAAATCTCTAGCGGCGCTTCGTAACGTGTAGAGGTCGACCACATCTGCTTCCCAGGGCACTTCCTCAGCTGCTGTAGCCCCCACTCCTTCTGCCACATTAGATGATGTCGTACGCCTTCTTCGTCAGCACGACTCACGTTTGGCTCGTACTGAGGAGGTCGTCTGTCGTATGGCTCGGATGATGGGGATTGATCTTCCTCCTTCCGTTTCTGAGGCCGAGGAGATGGACGATGAGGAGATTGACGAGCTTGTCACTTCCTTGGCTCGTGGCGATGATGCCACTGCTGCTGCTGCTGCTACCACTTCTACTCCTGGAGTTGGCACCACTTCCGGTGCTCCAGAGCCGTCTGCTTCAGTTCTTCAGACTTCTGAGGCTGTTGCTGACCCTGCTGTCGAGCCTGCACATCTTTCACCTGCTGCTGTTGAGACCCCTGCTGTTGCGACCCCTGCCGTTGAGCCTACCGTCGATGTCTCTACACCTGCCCCGACGATCCCGTCTGTTGACACTCCTCTCTTCCCTGCAGAGCCTGAGTCCACTCCGTCGACTGGACCCACGGAGACTGCAGATCCAGCCACTTCCTCGTGATCGTTCGTTCCGAGGACTCTCCACTGCTCATTGGATTATTTACCTTTTTGAGAGTGTTTTTGGGTTAGGATGGGATGGAGTTTGGGTGTTGATTTGATGTATTTTTGAGTTTTCTGGATGTCGGTGTTGGATATTTTGATGTACTTTGGATGATGTTGATGATGATGTTGTATTTTGATGTTGATGATGATGGTGTTCTCATGATGATGTTGTATCAATGATATTTGATGTATTTCTTTTTGATGGGTATGTTACATTTGATGTATCGATATCTTTTTGGATGTACTCATGATGTTTCTATCTATATATACATCGATGTTCATGTTGTGATATTTACTTCGTCGTGCACATTAATTCTCATTCAATGTCCATGCTATGTAAATTCGTCGCTCGAAGATTGAAAAACTTGGTTAAATAGATTGAAATTCTATAATTGTATTGAATTGTTTTCCATGCACAATTTAACCAAGAATATTGAATATTGGAGAGTATGTTTCATTATTCAATAAATGAAAAAAAAAATACCAAATATTTTTTTATGATTTTAATTCTCGCTTTTTGATAATGGACAATTTGGCACACCTTGATTTGATTTCATCACTTTTCCTTCGGTGTCAATTAGTTCCATCGTCATTGTCTACGACTCCCGATGTTGGATTTTCCATTTCCTAGTTGTTGTCGTTGTATGCCCCCCATTTTTGGGATAATGCCAAAGGGGGAGAGATAATGATAATAAATAGCGCAAATGAAAATTTAACTCAATTTCCAAGAATCTAGTTTGATATGTTAGATTCAGGGGGAGTTAAGATATATATAAGGATTTTCAAAATCCGATATTTCAAAAATCGATTCTCTTTATTTATCTAACTCGTCTGCTTGATGCAATTCATATACATTCATTTTGGAATTAACGTGTCATCAATGCATGGTGAGTAAGTATTTTTCATTTGAATCATTATTTTTGATTATTATTTTGTTGGTTTGTCATCACCAAAAAGGGGGAGAATGTTGAATATTGGACTCCCCGGATTTGGTTTTGGATGATGAGCAAACATAAATAATTCATGAACTAACAATTTGTGAGCGCAGTATTGGAGATCGTCGCAAAAATCACGAGAACATTCAAAGCGACATCTCAAGACTTCTCAAAGCACGTATTCATGCCTAAAGCTTCGTTGAAGCTCTTGCGCCGTTTTGGAAGTCATGAAGAAATAATCGAAGCTGTCGAAGACCATTCTTTAAGGTTTTATTTATAGTCTTTTAGCTTCGATATATAGAATGTTAAGCCTTGAGTATATCTTACGTTTCTAACTTCATAATGCTCATATCGTAGCTCTAGGATCTTAGTACAAGTTCATTCTAACTTCCTCGAAGCTTCGCGCTTCGATTCGGACTTGTTTGTGCATGTTAGTTGGTACAAGAAGATGTACTGACCGACTAGATGGTGATCTAGTCGGTCAGCAACTGTTCTTGGACCGACTAGTTTGATTCCTTAATTTCTTGGACTTTACTGTTTACAGTTAGTCGGTCTACGTTGACTCACCGACCGACTAGTTTGTGAACTAGTCGGTCAGTGATGCTTCTTTGACCGACTAGTTGTGACTTACTGTTCATACTAAATTTCTCCTAAGCTACTGTTTATCGTTAGTCGGTCTAAGAACGTTTGGTGACCGACTAGTTGACAATCTAGTCGGTCAACTTCTGTTCTTGGACCGACTAAGTCAATTTGTATTCAGACTATTTCATTTTGCCTCTTAGTCGGTCTACGTTCACTGACTGACCGACTAGTTGTGAAACTAGTCGGTCAGAAAGTATTCTTGGACCGACTAGATTTCTAGGTCTGAATTTCTCTTTCTTCTCAGTTCCTCACTTAGTCGGTCCATGCTGTTTGACTGACCGACTAGTTGATGAACTAGTCGGTCAGTGGTTGTTCTTTGACCGACTAGTTTTCACAGATTTCTATCCGTTGGATTTTGACCTAAGTTGTTTTTATGGGACCCTATAAATACGAACCTAGGTCATTTCTATCTAGGTTAGAGCTGCCATTAAGAGATTCATTGAGATCAAAAGAGATAGCCATTCTCACTCAAATCTAAAGCTCTCTTCCTCACAAGAAACCCATTCTCTCACATTCTAGATCTAGAATCCATTTTGAGAGAAGCTTGTTCTTGGTGAGCTCTTCAAGCTATTGCTTGATCCAAGTCTCCAAATCATCCCTAGGCACCTATTGTTGGTCATTTCCTTGGTGCTAGGTATTGGTGACTTCATCTTCCTCAAATCCTTCCTTTCAACCATTTGGGTAAGAAAAACTCAAGGTATAGGATTTTGTGGTAAGTTTGCTTATTTCAATATAAACTCTTTTATATTGCTTGTTGATTCTCTCGGTTGTGAGAGAAGGTTGTGATCCCGGGTTGTGGGATTCACTATTACCATTGTTGTATGATTTGATCTTGTGAAGGTTTTTCACAAGATATTCATAGTGGAAATCTTGTGTTAGGGTTTCTAACCTAAGTATCCGGAGGGGATCCGGGTGGTTGGGACGTAGGATCACCGGGAACAAGTCGGGGAGACTTGGGTGGATCCGAACCCATTAACATCATTTGTTTGCATTGTTAATTTTGTTGTTGTCATACAATTTAAGCTTCCGCAAATTGTTTTGGTAGTAGTTTGCACTATAATTTGGAATTATACTCCTTGTTATTTTTAAAGTACTATTCACCCCCCATCTAGTACTTGTGCAGTAGCTTGTAGGGCATTACATTTGGTATCAGAGCCAGATACTTAGCTATGTCTGCCAACGACAACAAGACCGTGCGTCCACCTTCCAACTATGACACCTTCAAGGAACCGAGAAGGAGCATCTTCGGTGATGGAAGGACATTCCTCTACGAGGCCTCCATTCTTCAACGGTACCAACTACGGGTACTGGAAATGCCGGATGGAAACCTTCCTCCGGAGTGCATCCTTATGGAGGACTACAATGAAGGAAACATCGAGCCCGAAGAAGAAGACTTTGAGAAATGGACTACCGCGGAGATCGCCGCGGAGGTAAGCAATGCCAAGGCAATGAACGCCTTGCAATGCGCTTTGGAGCCCGAGGACTTCAATAAGATATGCACATGTAAGAGTGCATATCAAATTTGGAACTCCCTCCTCATTCTACATGAAGGGACGAGTAGGGTAAGAGACTCTAAACTCGTAGTCGTAAACAAAGATTACGAAATGTTTCATATGCAACAGGGCGAGAAGATGAAGGAATATTACGCTCGCTTCGTTGACATAATAAACGAGTTAGAGGCCCTCGGCAAGTCCTACACTCAAAAGGAGAAGTGCTCAAAGCTTATCGAAGGACTTCCTTCTTCTTGGGAGAAAGCGTATGCGTGCGAGTCAAGCCCACCTTGGTGGGCAGGGCTTGAGACCGCCTGCTCAGCGGGTGGGATTGAGCCTGCCCACACAAGCGGGCGGGTGCCCAGATGCACTGGGTGCGCCCAGCCGGATGGTGGGTCCCACCTAGGGGCCCACAGCCCAGAAATCCTAAGAGGTTTGTGACGGCTGTGAAAATGCGAAATTGTGACTTTTTGCTCAACTTTGAGCAATTGTTTGAGGGGTCAAACGAAGTCGGAATTCGTCGCCATTTGTTTCTATGCGTTCACCGTTCATAACTCTTCGAATTGATATGTTGTATCAATTCTGAAGCTCAACGGTGATGGAGATAAAAATTAGTCGAAGTTTAGCTTTAATGTAAGGCAAACTAATTTAATTTTTTCTCCTAAACTTAATTAGTCCCATATTGCTCGTGCGACGAGCAAGGGTGTCTGGCTCCCTATATAAATAGGGGTCGACACCCCTTAGAAAAACACATCAAGTCTCTGAATCGAGTAGCTCCAAAAAGTTTTTGAGCACACTCAATCCATGACGAAATTATTCTTTCCTCCTATAAATCTTCCGATTCATTCGTTCGTGTCCTAGCAAGACGACGGGGAGGATCGGATTCAATCCAAAGTTTAAGACGCGGATCACTCTCAAGTGAAACTTTCTTCGGCAGTTGATTGGCTCGGAGGCACGGTGTCGGCTCGCTTCGTGTGGAGCAGTTTGGAGGTGCAGAGGCGGTCATCTTCCGGGGAGGCCAAAGTCTATTGCTAAAAACGATACTTTGCCGATGCAAGCAATGTTCCGGGTATATACTTTAAAAGATTTTCATTTATATTATTGCAGTAGTTTAGATCTATTTTTGGGGTGGTCAGATCCACCCCAAGATAGTAGAGATTCTGGCTAGGGTCTTTTGATATCCTTAGAGCTGCACTTTAAATTGTTTAATCTTTTGATATCCTTAGAGCTGCACTTTAAATTGTTTAATGCCTTAAATTGTTTAATACCTTTTCCACTGCATGTTTTTTCTGCCTCTGTCGTCCGTCCGACGTAGGACGGGCATAGATTTATACCCTAAGGGTCCCCCAAAACCCATCATATAAGAGTTAGGATGATATCTGTTTTCAACCAGTATAACTTGTAATTCACTATTTTCCATCTGCACTAATCTTCTAGACTCGAAGATTCACTTGCAGCCAAAGGAAACACTTTCTTTGGGCACGTAAACTAAAGTCCATACTTTATTCACGAGCAAGGACACTTTTCAGATTGCATTAAGTTATTAATCAAAGTCTCTATTCCGAATGGCATCCTGGAGGTTGACTAAGTCATCATCAACTATGATGTTTTACTCGACTTATTCGTCTCACGAGACTCGAGTAATCCAATAACTTCCTAACGATTGATTTAATGAATATCATATTGATAATGTCCTCGTAGAACCTTATCAAGAACCTAGGCATTATAATCTGGGGTTAACCCAGAAGGAGGATTGTAACTCAAAGTCGCTTGCCATGCACCACACCATCTCTAACAAAGTGCGATTCATGCTCTCCAATACACCGATGTGTTAAGAGACTTGACCTGAGAGAAAATCCCATTTTCTTTTAATTTTGTAAGAATTAGACATCTAAGTATTCGACTCTTCGATCTGATCAAAGCAGTTCAAATACTTCTGTCATTATGTTATCTATTTTTATCAGACTTGTGTTTCAGCAAGAACACGTGTCGTAATAAAATAAGAACAACTTATCTAACTTAGACTTGTGTCCGGGTACATTCGTATGTATGAAACTACGAGCTCACCAACGTATTCTCCCACTGTCTTACAGATGGAATTTTGGCTATCATACCTTTGAGACATGATTCACACGTGTCTATTGACTTATAATATGAGAGATCAGACCCCTCTTTATGTGACTTGTAAAGCTTAGTCTCTTCAGTACGGCCGAGTCTATTTTCCCATATAAGTTTTGCTATTATCTTGCGTATTCATGTATTAACATTTAATACATTTTCGTTATACAAATTTATATTTTGCTTCAGAAGTAAATTGACGACATTCGTCACGTCATCTATGGACCAATAAACAACAATTACTCATTTTCCAACACGTATAACACTCTCTTCCCTTTCGTATAACGATTATCCTAAAATCGTGACATCAAATATGTCACATTTTCAGCTCCTCCTACTTTTGCATTTACTAATGATAGATAAAACTTTCTTTCTCAATTGACTTTCCTTAATACCTTCTTCCTTTTCTAAATCTCATTTAGATATTACGCGTCTCAACACAAATAGTCGTGCAAACATCTCATGTATCCAAACGCTTGAGCTTTGCAACCTTGAGGTGCTCATTAAGTTGCTCGTCTCAAGATCCGGTTGGGATACATAGTCTTGCACCGCTCATGCACCCATCTTCGATTCAAACAATTTGATTGAAGTTTCGAACTTTGCGGATCGAAACCGTTTTCAATACAACATTGAGTTTACTCAACAAGTTGTATGGAGAAATATGCTTTGAACATCAGAATGTTCAAGCTGTCCCTCATAGAGGCGAGTGACAGGTAGCGTGCATTTATTTTGTTGGACACAGAGCTTAAGGAAATCATTGTCCTTAAGTATGTGCTAAGAAGGTCATTTTAATGTCAATGAGAACATAGTTTAGTCTATCAATTAGAATTTGAGTTGATATTCTATTAACCAACCATTTTGACCAGTTACCTTATACTCATATGATATTATATTTTTGATTCCATCGTTAAACATAGAACTACCCTAGTTTAGCATATGTTCAATTTAAATATAGATAGAATGGATATTATCTAACTATATCCCCCCACTATTTTTGCGATCATTTTTAGCCATAATAATGAACGATTTAATTTAATTTAAATTTAATGGGAAAGAGAACAATCACCCTGAGCCTAACAACCTTGAGTGTGCTCAACAAATTGCTTGACTCTGCGATTGGTAGATGACTCTTCATCAATCATATCATATATGATTCCCTTATTGGTTTTGACCCCTAGCCACTTATGATCATGAGTGTGCTTATCCAAATCACAGTAACTAGTTTAGTCGGACCTTTGTTTTCGTGTTTAGCCTAACTTACGCTGGCGCTCGGTGTATGGGCACGACGCGATGGTTTGGGTTAGGTCTAGACTACATCTTATGCAATGATAAGTTGGTTTCCATAAAGTTGCTATGACATAGCTTGAGTGTGCTCAACAACTATAAAATAGAACCTATAGTTTCCAACCTCTAAAACAAGGAGGGCTACGGCTAACCTTGAAGAAGATTTTTAACGTAATTAAATAAATATAATCGACGATATCACATAATTAATTCGCATCCTTGCAGTCCAGCGGAACGCACCCAGGGATTTGTCTATGCTAGGATCACTATCCTCGGTCGAGCTAGGGTGATCCACAATACTAGTCAAAAAACACTAGACCAGATCATGGTCCATTGAAGGAAACTTATTATTCATATGTGTCTTGTTGATTAGAAATGGCTTCATTAAAACCAGTTAATCCTATCAACTAGTTGAATCCTAAAATTTGAAACTATTAGGATTGGTTAATAACTTTTATTAATGTCCTTATCAACTATAATAATTATTATGGTGCTATCATATTCATGTATTAGGCATTTAAAGTTCAAGTTGCAACGATTTAAATCATAGCCTTTTGTTCAAAATTATTATTAGATCAATTAAAATAATAATTTGAAGGGGCTACCCGAAACAGGAATTTAATATGTTGCAACAATTTTTAAATCATAGCATGTCCTTCAAAATTATCATATAATTTTCTTAAGGCTTTTAATGGCTATCCTAAAAGTCTTTCTTGAATTATCACATAATTAAAAATAACTAATATAACCATTAAAATATCAACTAAACAATTTAGCTAATCATGCAACTTAAAATTATCACATATATCTAAGTTACATCAATAATTATCAAATAATTTTAAAGATCTAATTTTTAAAATTATCACATGATTTTAAAATTAAATCTAATTTTCAAAAACAATTTTCGAAAATAAAAACATTGCTTTAAAACGACTTTTTTAAAGTTTAAATAAAACATCCATCTCATGGAGAAGCATGTTGTGCCATATACATTTTATAACTGCAAAATATAAATTACGTAGACTGGATTTGATACCAATGTTGGGTTTTCTAGGTCCTTGGGGCCATAAAATCGACGTCCGGCCTAAGTCGGTCAGACGACGAAAACAAAATTACAGCGGAAAAACAGATTTAAAATTATTTTAAATCTAGCCCTAAAGAGAACAACCCTAACCAAGATCTCTACTATCCCTGGGTTGGTCCGACCAACCCTTAAGGATAGATCTATCTAGCATATGCAATTATAAACACATGCTTATTATTAAACTACATATCTTTCACTTTGTTTTCGTAGAATACGAAGCGCCGTTTTCAGCAATATTTCTTTGGCCCCGCAGCGCTTCTCCCAAGCTAAACCGCATCCCGAGCCGCACCGCTTCCCGAACCGCACCGCGTCCCGAGGCGAGCAACACCCTTGTCGTCGAGCCAACCACGCGCCGAAGAAGATTTCCCCTTAAGTGGATCCTCAGTCAAGATTTCGGATCCGATCCGAACTCCTTTGTAGCTTTGCTCGAGCCTGATCAGGAGTAAAGAAGAATTTTAGGGAGAGAGGAAATAATTTATTTAAGTCTTAATCTGAGCGTGCTCCAAACTTTTGGAAGCTTCTCGGATTTTGAGACTTGGTGCGTGTTTTCAAGGAGAGTGGTGTCCCTATTTATATAGGCGGCTGACTGCTCCCCTTCTCATCATATCCAATGTGGGGCTAACGATATGGAGTGGAAAAAACTCAACTAAAGTTTGCCTTTCACCAAGGCAATATTTAGTGAATTTTTCCTCCCTCATCGTTGAGCTTCGTAAGTAATACAACCTATCAATTCGAAGAGCACTGAAAAGTGAATGCATAGAAACAAACAGAGCTCAATTTTGAATTCATTTGACCCCTCAAACATCGTCTCAAAGTTTAGCAAAAATCTGATTTTCGCTAAGAAAACCAGCCGCCAAATAAAAGAATAAAAAACCTAGCAGGTGGGGCCCACTGGTGGGCCCCACCTGCTCATATCTGGGCACCCAGATCTGGGCGCTCAGATCAGATCTGGGGGCTGGGCACCCAGATCTAGGCGCCCGCCCGCTTTGAGCAGGCGGGAGCCCGCCCGCACCGGCGGGCCTGACCCGCCTGCTGGGGTGGACGCCCAGGCCCAAAACGGGCCTGGGTGCCCAGGCCCAGTTGGGCTGGTGCCCATAGCCCCTTTTAGGGTTGGGCTTGGGCCTAAAAGGCCCTCTTTTGCATTTGTTCTTTTCCTATTTAAAATGCCTTTTAAATAGGTTTTCTGGACCCGTTTGGACTCCGATTTTAGCGCGGTTTTCTCCCCGACTTTTGTGGAAAAATCCTCTTCATATCTATTCCTTATAAAATATATTTGTAAATATCTTACAATATATATATTATTTTTCATTTAATATTAAAATCCATTTGCATCAAATACAAATGAACTGAGGGCACGCATACCTCAACAGTAAGTGGACGTGCAATTTGAGCGAAATCCTTGATGAAGCGGTGGTAAAACCCCACATGACCAAGGAATCATCTAATGCCCTTCACATTGATGGGTTGATGTAACTTTTCTATAACTTCAATTTTAGCCATGTCTGCCTCAATTCCCCTTGATGAGACTAGATGCCTAAGAACCATCCCCTCGGTGACCATAAAACGACACTTTTTTTTTCCAATTAAGAGTCAGATTATTTTGTTGGCATCTTTTTAAAACTTTGGTTAGATTAGCCAAGTAAGAATCAAATTTAGTCTCATAAACAGAAAAGTCATCCATGAAAACTTCCATGATATCTTCGATATAATCAGAGAAGATAGATGTCATGCACCTCTGAAAGGTGGCAGGAGCATTACAAAGTCCAAAGGGCATTCTACGATATGCATGGGTGCCATAAAGGCATGTGAAAGTGGTCTTAACCTGATCATCTTCATGGAGGGGAATCTGAAAGAATCCTGAATACCTATCCAAATAGGAGAAATATCTATGCTTAGCAATGCACTCAACCATTTGGTCAATAAAGGGTAATGGGTAATGATCTTTTCAGGTGGCTTTGTTTAATTTTCTCTAGTCAATACACATGTGCCAACCTGTCACCGTCCTAGTGGATATCAACTCACTCTTATCGTTTTTCATTACCGTCATCCCTCCCTTCTTCGAGACAACATGAACCGGGCTGACCCACATACTGTCAGAAATGGGATAGATAATGTCTCCCTTAAGTAATCTAAGGATCTATTTTTAACCACCTCCTTCATATTGGGGTTCAATCGCCTTTGAGGCTCTATGAAGGTGGCGTCGGTGTTTTCTAAATGGATCCTTTGGTTACAAAACCTAGGGCTAATCCCCTTCAGATTGGAGATATTGTAGCCAAGGACATCCTTATGGCTTCTTCGGACATTTAAGATGCTTTTCAAGTTGGTTGGAGTCAAGATTAGCATTTACAATCACAGTGTAAGTCAATTTGTCGCTAAAAATGCATATTTCAAGTTAGAAGGCAATTGCTTCAGTTCTAGCTCAGGGGGCGCTATACCCTCAGTTTCATCTTTGTTCATTTCCTCTTCATAAGATAGGCTTTCACGTGCAGACTCAAAATCGGCAATTGGTGACGATGGATCATCAAAGTATGCGCAAGGTGACTCTGCTCCCGAATGAATGGGACTACCACATTCTTCTTGATCGCCCCTATCATCAAAAGAGAAGTTAGTATATAACTGGGTGTCACAAGAAGAATCGTTAAGTATACTTCCCTGAACCTTGGCATCCCAAAGTTATTTTTTATAAGCATTGTTCAGTTCTGCACACGCTTCTATGCCATCATTCATCATATGTCTAGGGATTTCATTGGCGTGAAAATGTAGCTCATTTCCCTCAACATACACTCTAATTCCGCCCTCGATCGTTCCTTCTGGTGAGATTTGGTCAATAATGAAGTTGGCAAATTGTTGTTCAAGCTGATCCCCCATGTTGATAGCAATTGGACATGTAGACCAAACTTCATCCACTAATTCTCCCAGTAAGGACAAGAAAGCTTCATCATGCTGCGGATTAGGATTTGTCCAACTCATCGCGACTCCCAGATCAACCTAATCAAAACCAATTGAGCAGTCTGAAAAGTATCGTTAGTAACCAAGTAAAAATAAAATACAGTCACCTCCCGACAACGACGCCAAAAACTTGACCGCCTCTGGATGTATACCCAAAAATAATGTAGTTTTACTGCAAGCACACGGTTAAGTAGTGAGCGGGTATCGAACCACATGGAGGAATTTTTGGTATTATATTGGTTACTTAGCGGAGATGGAACAATGGTGGCGGAATACATGGTGTCACAAGCGTATAAAATGTCGGTTGTTAATTCAATCAATAAAAATGTCTAGGGCTAGGGAATCCCCACTATTGATCTTCAAGCATCAATGTGAATATGAACTTCCATATTACTACTCTTGATTTAGGATGAAATTGTCACAACCAAATTGGGAACCAACGCACGCTCTCGTGCTACGCAAGTCTATAATAATCCAAACTAGAACCTCGCACTCTCGTAAGCCTAGTTCAAACTATTAGCATTAAGATCGACAATATAATTCAATTCCAACTCAAGTTCGCTCTCGTGCAACGTGAATTCGAATCTAGATCATGGTGGTTCGTACTCTCTTACCGTCACAAACGAATATAATTATAGAAATATAATAAAGATGCTAGCTTTGGTCACTCTCGCGTACCAACTCTAGGGAATCTCGATTATAGATCTAAAACGGATATCTAGAGCTTCATATAGATCAAGATCCTCTCTCGAGCTTTCAAGATCCAATAGAAATCACTAGCTATCCATAGTAAATTAACCGTAATCTAACCCTTAAACAAGTTTAGCAACATGGGTTTTCAATAGATTTCACATATCAAACTTTAAATCCATATGGTTCATCCCTTTTGCCCTAGAGAAAAGAGACTACTCATAATTCAACATGATCAAAGCAATAGAATTGGTGGATGAAATAGAAATCATCATAGACAAGAAATCTAAACAGAAATTAATCATAAAAATTAGAAACAATAGGAGTTTAGACAAACCAATTGTGTTCTAAGCTTCAATCCACAAAGAAAATTTAGAACTTTGCACTCCAATCCTTAAGCAATAGCAAAATAAAATAAAACTTCTCCTTATAACTCTAGCCGTATCGTACTCTTTTGAAGGCTCTCAAAACTACCAATATATACTAACTCAAAAATCTAGAAAAAAGCTGACCAAAATACCCTCAACCTGAAGCAAACCCTACTTCTCAGATCTGGGCCAATGGCGCACTCGACCGAGTGAAACTGTCACTCGGTTGAGTGGCATTTTCTGTAGAAAGTCTTCAAAAATCAGCATTCTGTCTTCTCTGGCCACTCGGTTTAGTGGTCGGCTCATTCGGTCGAGTGGCTTTCTCACTCGGTCGAGTGAGATCTCCAGCAGACTTATCCAGAAACAGTGTTCTGCCTCCAGTTTTTCTTCTCTCCACTTGATCGAATGGGCTTCTCACTCAGTCGAGTGAAGGTTTCACTCGGCCAAGTGCATTTAACATTCTTCTTTGACTGGGGCTGGGGCTGGGGCGTATATGCTTCACTCAGTTGAGTGGGCTGCGCCACTCGGCCAAGTAGGCTGAGTTTTCATCTTTTTCTTCTTCTTCTCGCTTCCTTCCTTCTTCTCTTCTCATCCTTTCGCTTCTTGACCTCTTCAAGCACCGTGAGCTCCTCGATATCTTCGAGGGTGATGCTCTGGCATGCGTATATATGCTCTTAGCTTCAAATTGCTCCCGATTGCTCCATATTTCCTGAAAATCCAACGAAACATAGATATAGTGAAATTCGTCGTGAAATCGTCGTTTAAGCTTTAAATTCGCGATATGAGCAATCGATATGGCCTAGAAATATGCAGAAATAAAGTGTAAAATATGAGCACATCAGAAGACAAGACTAGTTGTGCTGATGCAACAATATCCATTTTATGGGCATGCGCATGAGAATCCCCATTACCATATCGAGATGTTCTTGGCGAAGTGCGTCACTTTCCAAGTTATCAACGTATCAGAGGATGTCATCTGTCTGCGGCTCATTCCTTTCACACTCAAGGATAAAGCTTTATATTGGTTAATGTCACATGCAAACGGTTCTTTTACCATATGGGATGATCATTGATGTGTCATAATATTACGCATTATCTATATGTTTACACGTCAAAATGATTGCTTAAATCCCGATTTTATATGCTTTTATGTTGATAATTGGAACTATTTGACTTCGAGAGAATTTGTTTACATTTCAGGGAATATCGAGCAATTTGGAGCATATTGGGGAGAGAAATACAATCGTCGATGCTGGAGCATCAATGGCATCCTAATTGATGAGCTGAAGCTGTTGGAGAAGAGCAAGAGAAGAGAAAGAAATAAGAGGAAGGAAAGAAAGAAGAGAACCATGGCTGATTTCCAGGTCACTCGGCCGAGCGCTTGGCACGCTAGGCCGAGTTTGAGCTACACATAGAAGGGAAAATTGAATGCCAAGAAGAGCTTCCAAGCATCAGGTCGCTCGGCCGAGCGACCCACCTAGCTCGACCGAGTGACCCTCTGCATACGACCCCCAAATTTGCCTTGGAACTCTCTGTTGAATTAGCTCAGCTAAGCGGCTATCCCGCTCGACCGAGTGGCCTCCCTTTACCATGACCCAGACGTTGAAGCCCCAGATGGAGCTCGACCGAGTGCTAGGTGCGCTCGGCTGAGCTGTCTCTTCTGCCAGACTTGAGGATTAGAGCACCAAAGAGGCGCTCGACCGAGCGCTAGGGCGCGTCGGCCGAGCTGTTCTAGGACCCAGTAACTTAAGCTGCGATCTGTTTGGGTTTTCTGGGATCTTTTAGGGTTTTGGGGAAAAACTATATATAGGTTGTTGTAGCCGTCTTAGCGAGGGGATCTATGTTTCGTGTTGGGAGACTATTTTCGGAGGTTAGGCTATGGTATCGGCCCCCTCTTTGGCGATTTTGTATCAAATCTCCGCGAAGCTAAGTATTTCTTTGTTAATCTTTATTTGATTGATGTTTCTTTAGTTGCGTGTGATGATCTCTATTGTTTTCATATCTTTTGCCATGATTGAGTAGATTTATTGTTAGGGTTTGGTTCAACCCTAGGATCCTTGGGATTGGATGTTAGGTTAACCTTAGTTTAATGAACTTAGGGTTGCTCTATAGTAGTTTGAACAAGGATTTTGGGGGGTTAGCCCTAGAATTGGAGGATTGCGAAAGTAGCTCCATATTCTAGAGAAAATCCCCATGAATCTGATTAGGGCTTAGCGGTCATTTTCTAAGGCTCATGATCGTGAGAGTGACTCGTGCATTAGGGATGATTTCTAATCCCCTATCCGCTTGTCGGTGACATACGAGAGTAGTCCGACTGCTAGAACCAACCATAGTGTAGTATACCACTCCGTAGATCATGAGAGTGAATACGGATTGTGATACGGGAAACAGTGTCAAGCGTAATGCATGTATTCCTATGCGAAGCTGATTGCGAAAGTAGAGCTACGCATAGGGATACGTTAGACGAGTAGGACAACGAAAGTTAAGTACTCATTCCCATTTCCGGATGTGACACTCCTACCCTCATTTATAGTTCAACAAAAATATCCTTAACCTGATATCCAAGCCTGAAGTCCTAGCGGGGATCCCGACACCCTAGTGATCTTTCTCACTTTTATTTTCTTTGTTTTATTTGTTTTCTTGTGTGTGGAGTCTTTGGTTGTGCATTGCTGATCGTGACACCCTCGCATTTCACCTCCATCATTATTACGACCCCATTCGTAATTCATCTCCACAATAAATTCGAAGTCTAACCAACTTAGGAATCGATAGGTAGTATAAGCAATGCCTTCCTATGGATTCGACCCCGAACTCATTGGGAATATATTGCTCTGACACCATTGCACTTGGGGTTGAGGGTGTGCATTACCTTTTTGGGGGTGTGCATCCTCGTAGAACAATAATCTTCTAGGTGCATTCCTCAATAAATTTTATCCACCATCAAAGACCGTCAGATTGAGGAATTCTTTGATGTCATTCAAGCAAGGGGCCCAAGAATATTTATACGAAGCATGTGAAAGGGTCAAAGGTCTTCAACACCAATGCCCCCATCACAGTATCAAGGACTGGGAGTTGATACATAGCTTTTATAATGGATTGAAACATGACACAAAGATGATTATAGACGCCATCGCTAATGGGGCGATCTTGGCAAAGACTCCAAAAGAAGCCACACCATTACTTGAAGAAATGGCTTCTAATAATCAACACTAGGCCGATGAGAGAGTCCAATCATCATCATCATCATCATCCAAGCTGGCTAGTATCTTTGAGGCCAAAGCAGTGGCAGAATTGACCGAGAAATTTGGTACTCTATCTAACTTGGTAGAGAGAATAGAAAAGAAGCTGAGCGAGCCATCTAGTGCTCATGATACATCATCTGGTGTAAGTATGAGTAACTGGCAAGGTTAGAGCCAAGTCATGTATGTGGGAGCAGAGGCAGTTGAGGAGCCTGTGAAGCAGGCTCAGTATGATACAGATTATAAGCATGGGAGTGAAAACAATTTAGCTTGGGTGAATCCAACTTGGAAGACTCACATCGGATTTTCTTATGCAAACAGTTTTGGAGCTTTGAATCATCCTCTTCAACAACAACCACCCCAGCAACAACAAGTTCGTCCACCGCCTCAGCAGCAACAATATCAGCAGAGGCTACATCAACAACAATACCAGCTGAGACAGCATGCGGGGCCTTATAGACCCCCTGGTTATAATCAAAATTGGCCGCCACAATATCAACAATAGGCGCCACAAAAGTCTGCACATGAGATTAAGGTTGAAGATTTTATGGCTACGCAGGAGAAGATTAATTCTGAATTGCTAGCATGCCAAAAGAATCTCAACATTGTTGTTGCACAGTTGGAAAAACAAATGACTCAGTTGGCTAGAGCTCAAAATCAATTATCGACACAACCGGAAGTGAAACCAAGAAGCAACACCGGCCACATTAATGCAGTTGTGGCGGTGACTACTAGAGGCGAGAAGGATACAACGCACGTCATGATTCAAGCTCCAACTTCTAAACATGCTATTCCGGTTGAGATTGAAGAAGATGAAGAAGCTGTGGGACCCACAGTGGTCGTAGATGGAGATGAAGACACTGAAAAGATTGAGCCCCAGAAAGAGAGAGTATATATGCCACCTATCCCATTTCCCCAAAGGTTGGCAAAAGCTAAATTAGCGAAAAGTTTGCTTGCTTTCTAGAGTATCTGAGAGGCATTAGCTTGAATATTCCGTTTCTAGACGCCATCATTGAGATCCCGACATATGTCAAGTTTTTAAAAGACTTAATAATAGGACAGAAAAGGACGGAAAAGATTATGCTATCTGAGCAAGGGACATGGTTCGTCAATAAAGACAAGAAGTCAAAGAAGCTTAAGGACCCCAGTAGCTCCAGAATTCCATGCACATTAGGCGGAGTCTCCCTACAGAAGGCTTTAGTTGACTTAGGGGCGAGTGTCAGTCTTATGCCCTTCACCATGTTTAAGAAGTTGAATACGGGGACCGATCTGAAGCCAACTGATATAAAGATACAACTTGCTGATGGACGCATTACTAGACCGGTTGGTATAGCTGAGAACGTGCCAGTGCAAATACCGGGAGGACTTTGCGTGCCATGTGACTTTTTCATTATGGACGTAAAGGAAGTTAGTGATACATCGCTTATACTTGGGTGGCCGTTCTTGGCCACAGCTGGAGTCATCATTGACGTGTAGGAAGGAACGTTGTCACTCAACGTTGGAAATATCAAAGTTGAATTTCATCTCCCGCGGGCTATGAAGAACCGGTCAACGATTGAAGAGAATGACTATGTCGATCTACTTGAAGAGGTGATAGAAGAAGCTACGCCATATGCAATCAAGACCATGCTTATAGAGAATTCTGATGGAAAGCCGATTTCTGAAGAAAGTACTCACATTGAAGACACCACAAACCCTCTCACTGATGAAGAGGAGAACGCCGTTGACGTCATTAGGATAAGAGAGCTCTCAAACTCTCTTCCAGGAAGCATCCAAAGATGCAAATGTCACAGTTGAAGCCACAACCAACATCACCAAAGGAGAAAAAGGAGCATTTGAAGGCTAGACGTGAAGCTTATTGGAAGTTATCTCCCACCAACATGAAGAAGGAGACGCAACATGAGGAGACCATGCAAGACAACGGCGAGCGATCTAAGCCCACCGGTCTCCTAGCCAAATTTAACAAGTGCATCTCCTATGCGCCAAATATCTTGTGCTGAACGCAAATTATCAGGGGTCGAGCTCAAGACCATAAACAAGCGCTTATTGGGAGGAAACCCGACATTCTATCTTTGTTTTAATTTTTTTTAGTTTTTATTTTGTTTGAAAATGCAAAAAAATCGAAACTCAAAAGTTAGAAAAAATTCTGATATTGGGCAATATTTTATTTGCAGGAAGAATATCAGAGGGATGAGCAACAACGAGAAAATTGATGGAGAGCATAAGTAATGAAGGATATCCATGCCATGGAGAAGTTTGAACGAGAAAAGAAGGAGAAATTTGGAGAACGAAAGCGAGAAATAAAACGGAGATCATCAAAATAGAAGAGCTAAGGAGTCAGTCTCACTCGGCCGAGTAAGACTCTCACTCGACCGAGTGAGAAAAATGAACAGGGAAGTAAAAAAATCAAACTGTCAAATTATCCCACTCGACTGAGTGACAATCTCACTCGATCGAGTAAATCCCTGTAGCAAAACCCAAAAAAAATCATGCTCTGCGAAGTCTCCTCACTCGATCGAGTGACTAGCTCACTCGACCGAGTGATTAGTCCACTTGACCGAGCGGCAGACTATAACAGATGTTCAAAAACAGCCGTTCTGTTTCATCTTCTGACTCGATCGAGTGACTCATCTCACACGATCGAGTCACTTGACCCAGCTGCCACCCTAAAAAAACTCAGCCACTGTCGTTCTGAGTCACTCGATCAAGTATCTAATCTCACTCGGCCAAGTGACTTAAGTCGGCAGCCACCTTTATAAAAGGGAATAAAACTCGTTCGAGTTTTTTTCAACACTCGATCGAAGTCGAACCTCACACCCTTCAGCCCTAGTTGCTCGAACGACCGGGCAGCCCTTGCGCCGCCGTCGACCAACCTTCTTCGACGATTTCCGATCACCGTATCCCTTCATCAAGCCATAATCTCCACCTATCCCCTTCTTCTACCCTTGTAAGCCTTAAATTTAACCCCAAATCTCAATTAACCATCTAAATCTCCATATTTTCTTAATTTTCCCCAATTAACCCAAAATTTTCATCACTAATTCAAATTTTTTTGTGCAATAGGCAATCTTGGGGGAGATTCGTTGCGACGATTACAGAGAAATTGCTTGGGGAATCGTTTCACACGTAGGGCAGCGTTTAGGAGTCACATCGATCGCTCAGTACACTCATTCCACTTCATCATTTGTGATCATATATATATATATATATATATATATATATATATATATATATATAAATATATATATATATATATATATATATATATATATATATATAACGGTACAAGAAAATCTATATTCAAGAAATTTTGTACATAGCAATACGCAAAGGAATCTGGATCTAATAGAGCGAGGATAGGGCACAAGCGCCGTCACTCTCAACTATCAGTTCCTGAATCCTATAAAACCCCAACATGTCTGTAAAGAGATTTTGAATCCTAGCCATTATCCCGGAACCCCCAATTTGACATAGCTTCTGCTGCTTCCTCATCATCTCTATCTTTATCTCTTAATGCGATTCTCAAATCTGCTGCAATATCTTCAAATAGTTGAGTCTTGCATTTTCTGGAATCTCCAAAGATTCTTCTATTCCTCTCCCTTCATATATGCCAGACTAGCGTGGTTTTGGCTAGTAGACTAAACACATTTTTATTTCCAAACTGGCCCAAATAGAAGTTTCCCACCTCCACTAGAGACAACGTGATTGGATCGAGCACACCCAATTTGAAGAGACTTCTACGTAATATGAAATCTGAATATTCACATTCAAAAAATATGTGATTGATGGTCTCTTCTTCCTGTCCATCGCATAGCATGCAACTGCCTGAGGTGCTCACCCCCCATCGAGCTAAGGTGTCTTTCGTCAGGAGCTTCTCATTGAAAGCATGCAACAGCGCTAAAGACATCTTCGGGACATGGCCGTTGTACCATATTAGTTTGTAATAGGGATGATTGACACCAGGACTTCTTGCGCTCTCCCAGGTGTCCCTGAATCGGAAATCCAAACCCGACAGCCACATTTGTCAGCTCCGGCCGAGAGTTTGTGATGTAGCAATAGTGGCCTGATCTTTTGGATGGCAGGGTCTTCGATCCATGATGTGCCGCTCCAGTAATCTGCAACCACCTTACGCTCAGCTCCTGGTGGAATATTATGCGTGTCTTTAAGGGGGCCCTCTTGCTGCCAGTGGTCAGTCCAGAAAAGAGTTGTGCAGCCATCACGCACCTCCTTCTTGATGAGCTTCTGTGAGACGCTCCTGCTATGCAGTATGAATTTCCAGGTTCCCGATTGGGCAGCTTCTCCTTTGGCCGCAAAGAAAGAGTTTGGATCCCCATAGTTTTCCTTCATATAGGTAGCCCATAAGCCCTTACTGAAGAAATACCGCCAAGTAAGTCTGACCCTAGAGGCCAGACTAAGACCACCAAGTAGTCTAAGCCCCACACCCCCTCAGTTTTGGGGTTGCAAATGTCCTTCCATGACCAAATACGGGATGAGCCCCAAATGAAACGCCTACAGGCTGATGAGATAGAGCGAAAAGAGGAAGGCGGTAGGCTTAAATATATATATATATATATATATATATATATATGTATATATATATATATATGTATATATATATATGTATATATATATATATATGTATATATATGTCTATATATATGTATATATATGTATATATATATATGTATAT
This sequence comes from Scilla litardierei, assembly GCA_030789695.1. Classification (NCBI taxonomy): domain Eukaryota; kingdom Viridiplantae; phylum Streptophyta; class Magnoliopsida; order Asparagales; family Asparagaceae; genus Scilla; species Scilla litardierei. The sequence goes on along the minus strand of CM061133.1, from coordinate 271,566,003 downwards.
ATATGTATATATATGTATATCTGTATGTATGTATGTATATGTGTGTATATATGTATGTATGTATGTATGTATGTATGTATATATACACACATACATATATACACACATACATAAATACATATATATATCTATATTACATTTGACAGAGTTTTTTGAATCCTAGGGCTGACTAGGACAAGCTGACTAGGATAAATGAGAGGGATAAAAAGTGGCTGAGATTTAATCTTGGATGATGAACGGTTGGGATTAAAAATTAAGATGAATGGTTTGTATTTTTGAGTTTGTGTGGGGCCCATTTCTTTTCGTAACTTGCCATTTGACTTGGGAAAGCAAGTCTGCTTTTGGGGGAGAGCAAGAGGCTTTTTTGGGGATAGCAACAACCATTTGATTCTAAGATCTTTTCCAAGACAGCAACAGACATTTAATTGCAGGAGAGAGAGGAAGAGAGATAAAATTTTGACTATCAATTTTTGTGTGAAACTAAATTCTCTGAAAAACTAAATTTTGGGATGAACTAAAATTTTTTGAACTCGAAAATTTCGCTGGGAGAACCCTACAATTTTGGAGATGAACTAAATTTGGATGGTACTAAATTTGTTGAGGAACTAAGATTTTTGTTATTAACTTAATTCCTTGGGATGAGCAAAATTCTTGGGGAACTAAGCTTTTGACATGGGAATATCTTAAATGAATCGTGCCCTACGGGCACGGGTTATGACTAGTACACACATATACAAACATACATACAGATATACATATATATACATATACATATACACATATACATATACATATCTATCTATATACATATACATATACATACATATACATACATACATACCTACATATATATATGTATACGTACATATATGTATATATATATACATATACGTATATATATATATACGTATATGTATGTATATATACATATATGTATATATATATACGTATACATATATATACATATACATATATATATACCTATACGTATATATATATATATACGTATATGTATGTATGTATACATATATATATATACTAGTCATAACTCGTGCCCGTGGGCACGAACTCTTTGTTCCCCAACAAATTATTTACACAGCCAAAATTTAACAAAACAATATATTAGCGTAAAAATATTTAGCGGCACGGGCACCTTCGGTGCGGGCGTCTTGGACGTGGAACAACAAATTCAGCGTCGAACAACAAATTTGGTGCCCGCGCCTTCGGCGCCGAACAACAAATCTTTGTAAAAAATTTAGCTGGTGCCTTCAGCGCCCGCGCCGAAATTTCCCCCGCGAAATCTTTGTTCCCCGGAAATTATTTCCACAGCCAAAATTTAACAGAACAATAAATTAGTGTAAAAATATTTAGCGGCACGGGCACCTTCGGTGCGGAAC